>OW964177.2:6399933-7678420 GCA_943136025.2 Agrotis puta
ATGGCAGACGTTACGCAAAAATATACAGTTGTTCCTATAAGAAGCTTTAAACTTCTGAATAGTATGAAGTGTGTTCGAAGAACTCCGTAAAAAAAGAATTTGTCGAAAGAATAATGAACTTAGTTACTGTCATGCGAAGAAACATTTTCCGAATACCTGACATTTGTTGCTGCGTCAAGAATCCTACTCACGATTAATTCGGTAGGATTGCTTTTCACTGTCGTAAAAGCTACTGTCCTCACCAATCAAAGGTCTACTGGGCGAGATGTGTCTTTTCAGATGGCAAGAACCACCAGGTGGCGATTCTTTAAATATCAACTGTCACTGGGTTGTTCAGGCAACCGTGCTTGAGCATGTTTGTTGGTTGCTTTTTGGATAGCCATCAGGACGTGTGCATGATAGATTGGATAAGCAACAAACAGCTTATAACACAAAATAGCTTAAACAGTGGTTGTTTCATGTCACTACATGAAACTTTGTACACTTCATATTACGATGGGGAGCACTACATTCTTCAAAAATGAGCCTGCCGAGCACTAATTCTCAATAAAAACGGGTTAATATCTCCATAATTTTTAGCAAAAATACCCAGGTTTTGTACGTTTGAGATTTCCAGTCGGTTTGCAGCGAATATACAACGATGCACTGCAAAAGTAAACTCTGTCTTACCGGCACAGCTTCTAGTAGTTCTAGGCATTAAGTCCGCGGCTACAAATATCAACAGAGGAAACGCCGCGGCAACAGTTAGTCTCATCTATAAACTCCGTTGTAAGGAGGTGAGTGCGTGACTAGCAAGTCACAAGCACTCTTAGACAACTTGTTTTTAGACACATTAAGATTTGCACGCACTTGTCTAAGCACTACAACTTACGATTAAGCTACTAAGTATTGTGGTTTTTGTTTAATGAGGTTTCCTGTTTGTCGTTTATGTTTTTCTAAGGCCTGCTAAGTATTCAGTTAATTTCGATCCTGTCCTCGCTAGCTGTTTCTGTATTTAACAGTATTTAAAAGCAAAATCAAAATTGTCATCATTATTTTCATTGGCAACCTTGTTCCTGTTTATATAAACTGTCTGCTGTTGCTCTGTCTGTTTTTTCAGCTGTCCTAGTTTATGCAAATGTCCAGGTCATGACATGATCTTCTATAGGTAGTCCAATCATCGGGCCAGATCAGTAGCATAATTTATTCACCACATTGATAGATGAACGTTATTAGTAAAAAGCGTAGATTTTTTTTATCGTTTACCCCAGTGATCTATTCCTTTGAGAATAGGCTATTTTACTCAAAAAAACAAATATTATTAGTCTGAAATGTAGATTAAAAAAAAAAATTTGATCCGTATTTTTTCTTTTCTTACGTAAATAAAAAAATTACGAAGATACAACGCTTTTAAAAATCATAAAACGTCACTCGGTCGGCACAGTTTTACAAGGGTTATGACGTCACAAGCCCCTACTCCCGAATTTGGAAGTGCTTTATCTTTGTCAATATTCGTTGATTAAAAAAAAAAACGACGGGTTGCACTCTGGGAGTGCCGGCAGAAGTGAAAACTTGAATAGTAATAAACACACACGAACATTCGCGCAAGCGCCCTGCGCCGTCTTACGAATTTTCGATCAGGTCGCGAGTTTAACATTTTTTACCCATTCCAAAAAAAGTGCACAACACCGCTAAAGAAGTTTTCACTTCAAAAAAAAAAAAACAAATAATACGCGTCCATTATTTTTCAATATTCTAACTGACGAACTTAAGAGATTTTCAATTTTTTTTTTATGCAGTAAAATACCCTATTTTCATGTCCTAGGCGGGACAAGTCACTGACAACAGCTAGTCTCATGCATAAGTAGCAGTAGTAATGTAGCTGACCTGATTTGGGTCATCTCAAAAAAATATTTTCCAATAATTAAGTAAGTCGATCCCAATTAGAGGCGTCAAGGATACCATAACGTACAATTTGTTATAACTTTCTCCAAATTACTCTTTATTGGCTATCGAGGTTTATGGACTGAGATCGGTTTCGCAGTTACATGGTAATTGTTCAATGAAAATAAAATGATGTAATGACGTCAGGAGCTGGTAAAGTATTTTTTTACTTTGCATTTCACCGGGTGAATACGGTCTCTTTTCATTCATTCTAGAGGTTTAAGCAATATGGTAGTCAATATGATGAGCATTTATAGTAATCTGTAATACCAGAGACATTGCTGTTGCCTTACAAGATTAAAATTATCACAGCCTACTCCTCTATTGGCTCGTCCTCAAGCTACGCTTGCGGTAGTCAAATCAATACATGTTTTAACCTACTCTATAACTACCCAGTTTGAAATTTCCAACACTATGTCCTTGCCACCTCAGAGATAAAACTGAAACCATTCATACAATTCATCATCATCTTCCTGCCCTTATCCCATTTTACTTGGGGTCGGCGCAACACGTTTTTTTCTTCCATTCTCCTCTATCAAACGTCACAGTATCATTCACTCCTCTTTCTTCCATATCATTCCTTATACAATCCATCCATCTCTTCTTTGGCCTTCCTCTTCCTCTCCATCCATCAACATTCATACAATTACATCGGCATTAAACAAACCCAAACACAGTAACGCTGCTAAACCGCAGAAATAGATGACTACGCTGACTCTACTTTTCCTGACGAACACCTTCAGAAATCAGACTTCTTCACATACTGTATACATCGATGATATGCTCTAATGCCCGCAATGTTCAACGGTCATTACAAAGAAGATTGGTTCCATACGCTACATGCGAGAAGATTAACGCGTTACTACAGAGGAGCTGAAGGAAACGCTTTGCTCGAAGACAGTCAGATCACATCATCATTCGTTATGAGGCACTATTTACGTTTTCTTTATCTTTCTCAATATAAAATATGAACTTCTCTATGTATTTTGTAGTTCTAGCTATATGTATCTCTTAGTACAAATAATACAAATCATTGTGAAGATATCTCCTGGCTGACGAGGCCGACTCCAACTACGTCATGTCAAACAGGTTCAAAGTTCCAGTGATGGGTTCTTAGGGTTGTCAAATATACCTATTGAAATGATAAGACGAGAAATTGTTGGAGTTTTACTGGCTAAAATACAATCAAAATTCAGGAAAAAATACGGTGGTACAACTTTGAAGTTGGCGACAAACAAACAAAACTATGGGCAAGGAGTATTTTTAAGCCTGTTAATTTTTACTATTTTTAAAGTCGGTTAAAAATGAGGTTACATACCATTTTAAAAACGGATATTTCAGTTACGGCTTTGAAATTGATTTCTGCCTCAAAATTGTGATGTTATGTCTAACTAGAAATATTATTAATTTGTTAATCGTCAAGGGACCGTCTCTGCCCAATGGCAGATCAAGTTATTTTGTTGACATTCTAGCGGGGTTTTGAAATGAATTTCCTTGAACTTTCTATACATTTTCGTTTTTTAAATGATTTTTGATTTTCCAGATAAACTGTTATCGACATACGACTTTGTCTCTCTTTCAGAGTTTCTACCAACCCTGTGCATATATTAATATGATGACGATGTACTCGACATACCTTCTGTTGTAAGATAAGGGTTTTCCAGCGAAACAACTTCACTCGACGCCATTTCCGATAACGATTTGTAAGGAAATGTGTTCTTCGCATGCCGCAACTGCCGACGGGGAAGTGAAATGTGCAAACGTATAAAAAGTGAAATTATTTTTATCCTGTGCCTATTTTTGTTCGATATTTAATTTGTAAAAGAAGAAATTATCAATTGTATTTTTTTTTTTCTGATGGGTGACGACTTTTATTTTTTGAATTTCGAAAGAATGAAAATCGTGCCAATGGCATTAAAACTATTTAATAGCTAAATCAAACGTTTATTTTTTTTTCCTAGCCTACAAGCTTCTTTTATTCGTTTTTGATTTTCATACTGTATTTTCTCAATGTAAGGATCTAGCTTACATCTAGTATGACGAAGCGTGTGAGGTTATATAAAAGAGGCCGATGCACTGCCCTGTTAAAGACTGTTGACAGTAATGATTACAATCATTGTCTAACTGATAAAATATAAGTTCAAGCTGAATTCCGTCTACCTGATAAATATTAGTAAGGATATAATAATGACATTACTTACAACACAACACATAATTTCTTTTATAGCGTTATCAAGATAAGATAACACTAAAACATGCACGATTTAATTCACTGATATATATTCTTAGAACAATGTTTTAGATATTCAAAAGTCCGTTCACTCACACCGCGTGTACTTATGTAACTAAGATTGTACTAAGGAAGTTGACAAGTCAAGATAACATGTACAGAAACGCAGTTTTATTTAATACGAGTGTCTATGCATTTTATCGTATGTTCAAACATCAATAGACGGTGTGTTGCAATCGAGACGTTTGATACGAAACCAGGACTTCCTGAAGATACATTCGTTGAAATCGATAAAAAATATATCCAACTGCTTATCTTGTAGAAAGCATGAGTCCGGTCATGCATGGAGTACTGCTCTTACCTCTCACTTGAGTCGATTGACAAATGGGCCAAGAGGCTTATCGTCAACGATGCTCTGGTCGACTCAAACCTCCAGATCATTGAACATCGACGCGGTTTTTGATCAGTAACATTTCGGAGAGTGTGCGATAGAACTGCACAATTTGATTCCGCCTGGCGTTATCCATCATCAGACTACAAGACGTACGGGAATGCGCCATTGGTACTTGGTGGACATCCGTCCCTTGCCTACGAAGCGTTTTGCGAATAGGGGTCTGTGTTTCGTTTTGTGTGTGACAGCTGCAACCTTGGGGTCCTCAAGTCAAGAGTGAATAGGTTACTTCTAGGTGGACGTGCTTCACCGTTGACCTCTTCTTCGCTTACCATCAGATGAGACAGTGCTCAAACTTGGGCATGTCGCTAATAAATATAATTAAAATAAATTTTATCTAGTAAAACCTGATATGGTCGCGGGACTGTACGAATTATCGTGACCCCGGAACGTAAAGAGCTATTGAAGGACACCGTGGATTTTAGTCAGTACGAGTCTGACAGTATAAGATGATTTTAACACGTAAAAAAAAGTAAAACTTGATATAAATAAATGATTAACGCATGGTTTGACAAGTTATCTGTCATAATACTCTCCTTTTAACGATAAGACTGTTCTTCAAGAACCTTCTCCTTCCTTTGCAATGACTGATCAAACGGAAATCTTCACTTAAATAAAACTTGGAAAGCTATAAGCACCCGTCTGGATTTAGTCTATCGCAGAACTCGTGTCTAGACCGGAAGAGTTGGAGCTTAGAACGATTATTCATGATCGGTCTAAACACGGTGAGTAATCCTCAAATCTTGATGAAAAGAGGCTTCGAAGAATACAGGTAAAAGGTTAAGAAGTGGCTGATCACACAGAAAACGGAATTAATTTCAGGATTGCGATATCGTACTTAATCCAGTCCAATTTTTTTATTCTGTGTGAGCATTCGTGAATTAAATCTACCAGGGGAGGGTGGGATCCACCTCTTAGCGATCTAACCCGGGCAACGGCACCTGCGGTGACGGCTGAGTGATCTAAAATGGCGCTATGTAGGCCTCACCAGAGTCACATGGCTGGTGACCATCATCCGAACAGTTTTTATTGTTCCGTCGGTGCGCAAGAATTCCAGTTCCTTCTGCGTCAGCTCGCTCCATCTAAGGCATCTTTGCCTCTAGGTTAGACCGAAGCTATATTGAAATATTACTTTTACGAATTACTTAGAGCTATGTCTCGATGTTTCCACCAATGTGTCTTAGTTGAACAATTGTCATAACTTTCCCCGCGAATAATACACTACTTTCTTTACATAAACTTATGATTATTCTGTCCCATCCGTTTCTTTAATCCATAAGATTATGTCTGGGCTTCGTCCTTGGTAGACAGACTTTGTGTGCTTAATATTTCACATACAATACTTATATGGTAAGTAAATACTGGCACAATGAAAATTTCGTCTTTATTTATTGTTCTGAGTATCAAAATATTGTTCAGAAGTGTCAAGGATGCGGTTGCGGGAAAAAATAATAATAAAAGCCTGGCGTCACTTAGCTGAGTGTTAATTAATTGCGGTTAATCATGAAATTGGGTGGGAAAAATGAAAGGAGTCCATAGGATAATGGAACAGTTCCATACGCAAAAATAGGTCATGCTAGTTTTGTATACGGAAATAGCTGTACTATGTATTGCAGGTATTGAAAAATAATTTCCATTTATAGGAATAAATACCATTAAATTCTTCGGCAATATTTGACAAATATTTCAATAATAGATCCTTTCTTAGTTTATGTATTGAGGATCGCATACATAATTTATTTTATTGAATTATTAATGAGAATGAGAAATATTTTATAAGATATTAAACTTTAACCTCCATGGTAAGGGGAATTACCTCCAAAGGGTTTACAGAGTTGAGGGTCAAAACTCGTATAAAATCGTTGAGTCGTGTACAAAAATGTGGTATTTATATACATTTATATGTAATTAGTCTGTGCAACTGTTATGTGACTTTGACGAGGCGAATAAACAATTGAATGTCAACACTCGAAGGAGCGATGACTCGCGCGCCGACGGCGACGCGGGCGCACGATATTTGCGACTGCCTTCGACTCGACAGCCTAGCAAACTATCTACTTGTGGAGCTAAATGTATGTTATACTGGGTGAAGTATATGTAGGGAGAATACCATTTTTGGAATGTTTCATGGAAGGTTTCATGCTAATTTTGTGGGTAAAGTAAGTTTTATTATCTGTAAATTGGCTTAAAAATATTGTGTTGAAGTAAATAATTATCTTAAATAAGGTATATTATAAGTATTTTTTCTTGACCCGTGACCCTGGCTTTCATCTTGGCCAGAGGCGAAGCATTACCATATGTTTTTCAGCAGACAGTAGGATTGAAGGGGACTTTTAGATGCCCTTTTGTAGTTAGTTAAATTAGTTGAGGTACCTCCTTTAGCTAATTTAATCGGTTTTATTTCTATAAATCTTTTTATGATGTAAAAAAGTAAAAGAAGGTGGAATAAAGTTCGGATTCTAACATTTTAATTCAAAGTAGACGTGTCGAATCCGATTTCTCTAACTCTTATCGTCACATTTTCTCTCTTAAACCCAACAATAAATATAACACGTTAGTTTTCTTTTGATAATAGTGACAGTATTTAATATTCATTAAATACTGTCACTATTATCAAAAGAAAACAATTTTGTGAATACCAAATTTTTACGAGCCGAAAATAAATTAATTTCAATAAAAGATATGCCTTGTACGGAAAGATATAAGCCGAGATAATGTAAGTATAGACAGAAAAAGAGTTAGTTATACACATAGCAAGTTTTAAATGATTTTTCAATATTGTGTTATAAGTTTAATCGTGTCTGCATACCAAACTCTTTGATTGCATGTAGCATACGGCCAAAAAGTGCATAATATACAGCATATAACAAAGTATACAGGAAAACTGATTTAACCTTGCAGCCTGCACACCTAACTCTTTTGATGACTGTACATCGTTCACACACTCGATAAAATATTGAATAAACAAAATGTATGAATAGAATATGTTTCAAGCAAATTACATATTTATGGAAAAGTTATGTGTGCTTCTTTGGTTGCTCTATGATAATACTGTTGTAATCAGTAGATTAGGGCCGCCCACTTGGCTTCCCATAGAGTTTTGACTCTGTGCACCATAAGAGGTACGGGAAAGACGTTAATGTACGAATTTATAGTTTTTGATGCGGACGTTGCGCCGGCGTCGGTTCTTTGACTAGAGTCGGTTTAATTAAGTCGATAACGCGTAGATTGCGGCTTGGTGAGCTTGGAGGACTTTAGTTTACAGTGTCAAAATTACAATCGACTGTTATAACTATTTAGATGCATTTGATTAAACTAGTAAGGACAAATTGTAGGTACAGCTCTAAAGCTCTAGGTAATTCTAAAATATCTGTTTCTGGTATCCGCTGCCGATCCTGAATTTGACTGAGCTCTTAGCAGATTAAAAAGCGTATAACATTTCTCAATTATTTTCATTTCTAAATAAACATACAGTAAAGTAACTTAATTTACTGTCAACTTTATTACAGAAGGCACTGGAACGTCTTTCAAGTCTTCCAATCAGGGTCATCCCAACCCAGAACCATGGAAAAAGGCCTTGGTAGGCCTAGTATGACCAATTCTATCAAATTCTACCAATCTATTCTATGTCTACACTTGGTAGACAAAGTTGTTGTTGATATTGCCTGAGTATGTGTCGACCCATAGACAACTAAAGAACAGAAACATTTTTTTAAAATTATTTTTATTGTTTTGAACATACCCATGATTATAGATATCTTTCTAAATTAAATTGAGCTGCGAGAGGGACTCGAACCGCGTCTTTTGGAAAAGTACTCCAAAAGCTTCACTCATTCGGCTATCGCAACTTCATATTACGAGGCCGAATCTTTCATTCACTTCTTTGAACATTCTGTATTTTTCTCTGTTTTTAAGTTGACAAAAGTCGTTTCTACCATGTCACGTTACCACAGCTACATAAGCTCACTTCACTTCACAGTAACAGTAGACATAGATAGGGACAGTAGACCCTTCTAATTTAGACCAAATCAACAAGGGAATCACCTTTATCTTTAATCGTATCAGATAATTGTATTATTAACTGTAGCTAACTTCGATCAATAATAGCTTTAGTAGCTAATGTACTATTATTGATCGAAGGTAGCTAAGGCAAAATCATGCTATTAATAAGTTACTTCTGTTTTCAGTCCATTATAAGCTTAGTAGGCTTTTGCACTGCTAACTATCCTTCCAGCCTTTGTCAAACAGACAGGCGTGGCGAATACGAAGCGAGGCGTTTTTATTTGTATTGTATGGAATTGTTTGAATCCAGACACATAGAAAAGCGAAAGCGATCCGATAGCGTGACAGAACTATCGGACTGACGTCTCGTATCGGTTCGGTATCGCTTCGGACTCTCCTGTCTGTTTGACAAAGGCATCAAAGTTGCCATTTGGAAAGCCGTTTTACAAAAAAAAATCTTCCAAAGTTGAAATTCGAATTCGAATGTGATTTTGAAAAAACAAATGAGTTCAGTTTTATCGTTCTATCTGATTAAATTGTGAACCTTAGATACCTATGTTTAGGCTCGTATTTGAAAAAAAAAGGAAGTGTGCCGCGATGTGCGAAGCGGAGAGAAGTGGATATGCTGAAGAACTAGAGTCTATCAAAACCATTCGGAGATGCGTCTGTCTGTGCTCACACCCAGTGTAGAGCTATCGTCTACCCTAATGTTCATTGGTTCTATTGCCGGGTAAGCGGATTCCCGGGTTCTTGAACATGCCTCTGACATGACATTTAAGTTCAGGTTTCCTTACGACGTTTCTTAGGTGTCCTTTACCATGACGCCAAAAAGTACACATGAAGACGTATGAGAGGCGATGGGTCAACCTCTGGATTTCTTGCTTATGCTAGTGCCAGACTAGTACATAATAATTGCCATTTATAGTTAGCAAAACATCGCTATGCCATTATAACTCCTATAATTCCTAACGTAAAGTTCGGTTCTACCCAGCTTACCGTCATAGCTCTGTGTTCCCTTGAATAAATTATTATCAATAACTTTTTTATATTGTTTTATTGGTATGAAAGCCCGTGAGTTTTCGTTATTACCATCTATATGGTCACCTTACGAAACACGTTGTTTTATGCCTCACGAAGCTTTACTAAGTGTTGTATCTAATGATAATGGCCCATGCGCATGTCATGCCATCACTAATAATATCATAAATATGGTAAAGATAATATGATAATTATTTGTTGGATTCTTATAGAGTTTATGTAGAATAGTTGAATGGAGGAAAGTGGTTTTCTTAGCGGGATGCATGTGATCGTCTTTTTTTTAGAATTTGATTTGAAAAAGTTTAGATATTTTTGACCCATAGATTTAAGAAATAGGTAGATAAATGTAGGTACTAGCGTCTGATAATAAAATTTATCGATGGCTGTAAAAATATGGTATTTTTTTGCATTTCCGCTAATTTGCTGGTTTGAAAGAAATAACGCTACAGGATCTGTTATAAAGCATTTTTTCTACTATCATGATGTGAATCCTCTATAAAAGAACGTTTAACAATAAGCTTATTGCCAACATTTAAACACTCAATTATATTTGATATTATGATCTATATCATCCAAACACGTGATATTATGAATTTCAAAAAAAGAACATTCTCATGCAATGACATTTTCACCACCAGATCGCTGAAATTTTGTGAAGAGAACTATAAATTGTAGACTAATAAAGTTCTATAGAAAATAGAAATAATGAAGTGGTGAATATAAATATTCCAAGTACATCAGGATCTGCCAACATTCAACAGGTACAAATGTTCAAGTGCATTTCTATAATTGTACGATCCAAAATGTAAATAATTTTTTTTTTTTTACTTATTAAGATTTGTTTATTTTACATGCTTCGCAATTAGACTTTCCTTGAATTTACATAGTTCTTACAACACTGTACAACACCCTATGGTATGAGAATCTTTTATAGAGGATTCACATCATGATTGTAGATAAAGTCTTGTATGCAACTGTTATAATTAGGTATTAAAACACTCATGTGATACTATTATCACACTCGGCTACGCCTCGTGTGATAAACCCACATTCGTGTTTTAATACCACTGATTATACAACAGTTGCATAAATAACTATTAATGTATAAAATATTCTACAATTAAATATGAAAATTCCTTTGTCAACTTTTCTGTCCTCTGATTTAATACATTCTGCAACGGATCTTACGGTAAAATACAGAAGCAGTGCTGTCACTGCAAATACATTTTCATTAGATCTTTAAGTTCAATTACAACTTGTGATGTGAGCAGCGACTTGTAAATTACATTCCATACGACGCAGGAGACATTCTTTCTTACTTTGTAAAGGTAATGAAGATGAGAGATGCATACCTACGACTCGTTAAGAAACGCCTTTATAACAAGGTTAAAAATACACGTAAAATTAATTGACATTATCGCTAACGTAACAATTTTCGGGCATGCGGGCAGCACGGGCATGCGGGCAGCGAGTAACGGGCGACTCGCTGTCCGACCATGGACCATGCCCGGGTCGACGCGACGGCGCGTTGTGTTCCACGCGCGCCTCAAAGCGTGTCAGCATAGTGACGGGGCCTGTAGAGGGCCAAAGCCTGCCGGGGTCGCGGGACCACCGGATTACCGTGACCCCGGTACGTAAAGGGCTATTGAAGGACACCGTGGATTTTAGTCAGTATAAGTCTGACGGTTCCTCTCGCCCTGCCCTGGGTATCAGGACTCATTTGATGATTTCACCACGAAAAAAAAAAGTAACAATTTTGCCACAAAATTGTATAATTGCTTAGTGAACGTTGTGATTTCCCGAAAGTTTTGTAAACTTTTAAAGTTCACTCTCTCTTCAGCCAATTGCCATCAACTGCTGGACGTAAGCCTTCCCCAAAGTACGTCAACCATCCCGGTCCTGGGCAATCTGCATCCATCCATTGTCAGCCACCTTCTTCAGAATACCGACCCATCGTGCTGCTGGGCGTTTTACACTACGTTTGTCCATCAGCGGTCTCCACTTAATATTACTTCACTGCTTCCAACTAATTCGACGATATGTGACATTCATCAGGCCGCATTTGATCCACGAAGCGCATAATGACCCACTCCCTCTCTATGAGAAGAGGCCTGAGTCCCAATAGTAAGAACATAAATACCTGGTGAGTGGTTCCGCTCAGGGAACGAGATGGCGCTAGACGAGTTGTATAGCTCTGTCTCATTCCCACAGCCTAACTACTCACGCTTTAAGATGTCATGGTAGGTCACCAGAACGAATAAAAAGTCCTGTTTTACTTGCATATTGCACTCAAGAAAGAGATAGATTGATTTCGATCACCTTCAAATATTCCAAAGTGAACTTTACGATGGGGTCGCGGGACTCACGAATTACCGTGACCCCGGTACGTAAAGGGCTATTGAAGGACACCGTGGATTTTAGTCAGTACGAGTCTGACAGTCCCTCCCGCTCTGCCTTGGGTGGGAGGACTCATGTGATGATTTTACCACGTAAAAAAAAAAGTGAACTTTATGATTAAACCAGTGTTGTAGCTACGCGACACCGGTTAGTTAGTAATCGGTAATATTATAAAAATGTGTTCTACCGAGTAACCGAGCCTTTGTATAGCATTCATTACATTAAACTTACAAACTATAAAACGCACAGTAGATCTCCCAAATATTAAGTTTATGACCAGAAAATGTTTATCGTTCGGAATCGTTTCAGATTCTTCTAATGTTACGCAAGTAGGCTCTCTATTGTTAATCATATGACGTTTCACAATACGCTTCCAGTGTAACAGCTCATCCGTTTATTGAGATTTTACTGATGTTTAATACGCCATAAATATTTATTTATTGCTCTGCCACTAATACGCTATATCATTCATTTTATTGCGTTGCGTTAAAAATTTATATCCCACGATACTTCGTTTTACTAATTTGATTTTGTTGAATCTGAAATTAAAGACTGATTAGATAGATTTTTATTGTATTTTGCATAATGATTTCGAGTTAGTGAAATCACAAAAATAGTGATGTTTTATCTATATATATAAAAGGAGAACTGACTGACTGACATATCAACGTACAACCGAAACTACTGGGGCTAGGAATGTGAAATTTTGCACACGGCTTCCTATTATAATGTAGGGGAGCACTAAGAAGGGGTTTTTGGAAATTTAACCTTTAAGGGGGTGAAAATGGGGAATTAGGAAAGTACGTAACTCACGCGGACGAAGTCGCGGGAAAAGTGCTAGTGTATCATATTATTATGGCTACTGTCAGTAAACGCATTCGTTGTCAAATTGTGTTAAGAAAATCTTCGTTAGATATAAAAATGCAATAAAACAAAAGTAGGGCAAATATTTATGCGGATTAATAAAGCCCAAAACAGTCAAAATATGTATTTTCTTAATCTGATCCGATTAAATATGGAGGTCATCGATCAGATTTCCATCAATCTGGTTACATCACTAAAGTTATGTTGATAACTTGTCAGCACGATAAATTAATCCCGTCCCTAATAATATAGGGAAAACGCATTTCTTGTGAATAGGCAATAAATAAAAAAATCCCACAATTATTTTTTATGATTATTTGTAATTAAGTGTAATTAAGGGGCAATATGATCCACTAAAGAAAAAAAACCGGCCAAGTACAAGTTGGACTCCAGAAAGAAGGGTTCCGTATCATTATCTAAAACGGCAAACTATAATAATTATCATGTCTGTTGTATATTATTTTTCTCTTTATTCATCTTTTAAATTGGTTATATTTTTAAATATTTTTTTCAAAAAAGAATAAAAATCAGAAAAAAATATAAAAATAGCATTCCACCAGTATCGGGAACAGGGTCCGGGATCCAGAAAGATGAACCTCTTAACAATATTCTTTTTTATTATTATCTACGTATTTGTTAAAGCGGCAACAGAAATACATCCTCTGTGAAAATTTCAACAGGTTTTTTTTTCTATACGAATGTAGCGCTCACGGCGACGGAGGTCGGCAGACGATCTCCGGCCACCGTAGGCGCGGGCATGCGGGCGGCGAGTAATGGGCAACTCGCTGTCCGACCATGGACCATGCCCGGGTCGACGGCGCGTTGTGTTCCACGCGCGCCTCAAAGAGTGTCAGCAAAATGTCGGGGCCCCCCTCTAGAGGGCCAAAGCCTGCCGGGGTTGCGGGACTTATGAATTACCGTGACCCCGGAACGTAAAGGGCTATTGAAGGACACCGTGGATTTTAGTCAGTACGAGTCTGACAGGTGCGAGGACTCATTTGATGATTTGACCAAGCTAAAAAAAAATACTAACGTCTTAAAATAATGACACAGCTTGGTGACACACGGACAGACACCGGAGTCTTAGAAAAAGGGTCTCGTTTTACGCTTTGGGTACAGAGCACTAAAAATGGAAATGTGTGCACTGATTTCAAAGGCAATACCGGCCAGAATTAGACAAATTGTTCTACGAGTACATCGCCTACAATGACCCATAAATGACCCAATGCCCTATTCACTCCTACATCTTGCGAAGGTAGATAAGCCGCTTCTAAAAAAATCCCAATTCCTAATCATCAAAATAGACTATCAGTAACAGTTTAACATATTCACAGTCAATAATCGGAAGTTATTTCAACATCTACCACGTTTGTTTGCATTTACGATCTTCCAATGAAGTTATCTAATGGCTCCCTGAGCTCTGAATACAGGAATAATATGACCCTCGCCCTTATGCTAATTTACAGATAGTAATACCAATTAAAATGTTAACAATAGCACCGTTGTAAAAGCTACAGCTTTATTGACAATAGACCGGTTTGGCGCACGACACCCATCCGTTCACATCTTCATTCTATAAGCTAGGGACCATAGCTTTGCATAATAATGTTTCCCTAATTAAAATTTCGAGTTCTTAAAATAACAATACGTGTTTGCGATTGTACTCCACTGTAGCTAGCGGTAAATCCGATTTTATCGTACCTATATGCAGATTATTTGAGCTTATGTGTGCTTTTGAATACATAGTTGATCATTTTGAAGCAATCTGCTCTTCCACGATTCAAATGTGTTTAGATATTACTTTGTGCAAATAATGAAAGAATTGGAACCGTTACCCGTTTGGAATGGAACATCTTCTTCGTTAAACTCTAATACTTAGGTCGTAAATGCATACAAGTTTGCAGTATTCATTGGACTTAATTTACTAATTTATTAATCATAAATAAAATAAAATAATACATGTTTCTAATAAAGTACTTTGTCATCAAATAGTGCTAAAAGTAAGACACGGTTGTTTATCTAAATAAGTTATAAATGAATGAATTTGCAACTAAAGAGCCGCCATTAACAAGCAACACCTTCAAAAGACCATAACAATTATTTGTTAAGCCGCAAAAGATTAAAAAAACGTATTAGAATAAACCCAAAAATAAATAATATAAAAAATCTACAACACAAATTATTTGTTTGTCAGATTCGAATCAATATTCTTTTGATTCGCACGTTAACAATACAGGGTGTAACATCAATCAAAATGATTTCAAAAGTAACACCCCGTTGCGGTGACAGCGGGGAATCGATACATAGTGTGGGGACGGAAATAAAAACCGGTATCACTTCCTATTTCACCCTTCGGCTTCCGTACGAACCGCAACCACTTTTTTCTTTTGTTGGAGATATATTTGTGCCATTGCTTCTCTTTAGAGAATGTGTATATAAAGAACCCTTAGCTACGATGTTCGTTTCGCTGCGAAATATAGAGAAAAGTGCAAGCTCTCTCATTAAAATTATAAGACATGAATAGTAAAACTGATACTACATCGCACCAACCGTCCCCACTTTCCCTAATTTGCACGTTTATACTAATCTCCATCACATTCAGTATTAAATATAATAGTGTCAAATAGAAACATTTAGTAGGCAAGCACGAACAAGGTGAAAAGGAAGGCTGCAATAAATTAGTATTAAGATAATAATAATCGCTGTTAAATCTCCGAGCTTCTGGTACCGGTTTCAAAGATCCGCACATGAAACAACATTATCTTTCTTTAATTATGATCTATGGTTATTGTGCAATATTTAACATTCCACAGTTTCAAACAGGTAGTTTGTTAAGCTCCTCTGTTTAAGATGTTGTACACCCAACTGATATTAAATTTGATCGCTATCTGCAATTAATTAACAACAGCGATAATATCTAGCAGAAATAATTACGTGGTTGCTCGTACTTATGCTACAAAGAGTATAATAAAACAAGCTACCGATATAAAACTTATGATATGTCAACAACTTTTATTTGCAATAAAATATTCGAATAAAAAGGATATTGGTTTAACTACGGTAGTTAATTTTGACGGTTTTGAGGAATATCTTAGTTGGAAATCAGGAACAGTAGCATCTGTTACTAAATTGATAGAACAAATTGCTGATAATGAAATAACAAATCACGCGTGCTAAGAAATCGATTTGCTTCGCATCGCGCGTGATGGATGGGCCTGCGCACGCGGCGACGCGCATCGACCCCTTTTATTCATCACCACCGAGGGATTTAGGGCGTGAAGGGTAAATGAATAAATTAATATGAGGCCTTAGAATTTGTAGTTTAGGCCGCAGCTGTTGCCGTGTTTGAATTTGTAATGCGATTCCACTATCAACGATTACGAATTCGCTTTGCGATTATTCTACGAAGCTCAAATATTCGTCGGTAACTACTGTGAGTGGTTTTGCTGTATAAATAAAACTGAAATCAATTTTGGCGTAATGAACGACAGAGTACAGGTTGTAAATAATAACAGGAACGATGTTTTTATCAGAGATCTGGTAGTTTAAATGGTTGTCGTAGCAAGGGTATCGGATTTCTGTTTATTACTGCAGACGGTAGCTCTGCAGAAGCTGCCTCTACGAGTGAGTTGTCCGTGAGATCAAGATAGATGAACGATAACGAATAATTTCCAAATCAAGTTTGTCATCGAAGTAGTACCTGACTTGCAACTTCTATAATTTTAACTAATGTTGAAGGTGAATTAATAACAGATGCTGGTTTGATACGCCAACACTTACACTGTTTGGTTATATGCTTGCGTACTCAGTTGTGTTAAAATCTTTACGTTATTGATTTATTTTGATAGTTTCTTTTGTTGTAAGAGAATTTTAATGAAGTTCCAATACTTGAGGCATTGGAACTTCAACTTCTCGAAGTGTTTTAAAGCTGGATATTAATATTACATTCGAGAAGATTCCACAGTTGAGCGTACTCAGTAAAGGGCTCGGAGCCTAAACAAGCAAATTAAGGAGCATGCGTTAAGTAGTTACTCATACTCAATTCTTGTGATGATTTCTTAGTAGGCTATCAATTGAGGCGAACATTTTAAACCTATTTGTTGAGGGCCCATTGATATCAGTCAAAGGGCGTCAGACTCGAGAGAAAGTTTAATGAATGACACTTTAGTCACACGTTTTCGTTACATTCAAATATTTATGTCAGTCGAGCTATGCTTCTGGGCTAATAGAATCATTGATAAACTTAAACAAGTATTATGAGAAGTTTTCATTAATGTAATAATAATATTGTAAAATTAAATACAAATGTCATGTAAATCGTGCTTTACTATTACTTTACGATGACCAAAATAAAATTCCATGTGAGTAGTAAAATCTTCAATACGACACGCCGCTTGCGTCTAAAAAATTTTGTACAAATGTCGTTAAAGGATTTCATCATATTCCCTAAGAAATAACAAAACAGGTGATGCCTTAAACTGCTCTTTGTCTTCAAACAACTCAATTTTAAAGCATTCCTGTAAATTCTTGAAATGATTAAGCACAATACATAATTATCAGAATACGTGGTGTCAACAATAACCTTTTACCATTTCTGTTATGTTTATTTCCTTAACTTATGAGCGCAAACAAAGAGGCGTAAAATGATAGAATGTTTTTGAATGGCCATCATGGACCATGGTCTTAGACAGCTATTGTCACAATGGTTTCTTCTGTAATAAAAGCCTTTGAGAGAGATGCGGAAGACTATCTTTCATAGGGCCCGCGATCGGCTTATAGTGTTTTATTCAACTCAAGCGCACTTCAATTCTAAACTATTCAAGATTTAAACGTTCTCTTTATTATTTCTTTCATCAGAAATTAACGATCTATGTGTTCTCTTTCAGAAGCTGGCCTGGTATGGGACTAAAATGATCAAGCTCAGATAGACCAGAAAGAAGAAGAAGACAGGGTTTTGCCTGTGTATCACCAAAACCATGACCACGAAATCGCTTTCTATAATGGTCTACAGGAAAAGCAAAGTCGACAGGTTAGTGTGATTATGTACATCATAATATATCCACAAGAATAGAGTCCAGGGACACCAATGCAGCATATTTCTTCATCTTCATGTTGTCTTTCAGACTCAGGAAAGTGAATCTTGAGAAAAAGACGCCTAATTATGTACACGTTTTAAATAACACCATTAAAATATTTTTTAACTTCGCTTCGAAAAAAAAATTGACTCGCAAACTGATCATTGCCACGATGTAGTGCTGCTACCAACTGGGTTTGGTCAATGTTAGGTCATTCGTTTCAAAAATCATCTGGTACAGTTAGTTGATAATGACAAAACTTTTGAGGAATACTTTTGACCAAAAGACATAAAGATTAATGCAATGCCATAGGCGTCGAAGATACGGTTCTAGGTTCTAAAGTTCTAAGGTTTGCAAATGCGTTCCTATGAAGTTGGCCACCCCTGATTTTTGTAGACAATAGTCATGGTATCTACTGTGATGATTTGTTGTTTTTTTATGGTAAGTACCAGAACAAAAAAAAAAACGACGGGTTGCACTCTGGGAGTGCCGGCAGAAGTGAAAACTTGAATAGTATATTACTTGTATAGTATTACTTATATAGTTTTTTCACTTAAAAAAAAAAAGTGCCAGAACCTTCAGATTAAACTCAATGTCTTGATGAGAATACTCAGTAAATAATAGTTTTAACTAACCAAAAGCCTTCATGTACTGTGGAGCCTTTTCTTAAAAGCACTTGTCAGTGAGCAGAATTTAAAATGCCCGTTAACTTTTAAAAAATAAAACTGAAATGGCTTACGTAGCACAATAAATGCCTTGAATAGAGAAATCACAGTACTAGGCTATCATAAATAGCGCGGAGAACTATGCAACTGTTGTAAACTCCGCGGCTCCGTCGTTCGACTCGCAGTCGGAATATCCTGCTCCTGTCACTTCCTGCGGTCCCTACAATCCTTGTTCTAACTTTGCATTGTCCACAAACTGGGTTACTGGTGACATAATACTAGATAACGTCTTTATTACTACATGGTTTATTTGTTGTATTGCTATTTTCCTTTTAAAATAGTTTTTTCTGTGTTTTTTTTCTATTGTTGAGGTTTAACATCTTGTGGTTAAAATGCTTGTTGGTATGATTAGGTCGCGGGACTTTACGAATTACCGTGACCCCAGAACGTAAAGGGCTATTGAAGGACACCGTGGATTTTAGTCAGTACGAGTCTGACAGTCCCTCCCGCTCTGCCCTGGGTTTCGAGGACTCATTTGATGATTTTACCACGATAAAAAAAAATTGGTATGATTAAATGTGTTCAGTCGCTTATCACTTTGAGGTCGTCCTAGGGGTTGTAAGAGTCAAGAAAATAAAATTTTAAAGCATTAGTTCCAGACAAAATTATCCTAATTCCCATTAATTAAAAGTTTTCTGTTTTCTTTTCAAGCACTTAAACTTTTACGCTCTGTGATTCAAAGATAACATTTTAAGATTATGCCTGCAAATATATACTTAACCGCAGCCTAGGTTACGAGTTTCTTATATAAATAAATGCTCATCTCTTGCTTTATTTTAAACTTGCCGCACCATATAAGTCGAGTCAGTATTGCGGTTTTTCTATTCGTCATTCAGTAGTTATTATTAAAATGGCCTTTAATTGTTTTTCTCGCTACCCGGTAATTTGATGTTGTTTCTAAAGAATTATTTTCGTCGTAAAATAACTGACCTAGTTTCAACAAAATTATGCTTAGACATTAACAAAATGAATAATGTGGCCGTAATTCTTGAGTTCGGAAGTGATGAATCGACTTTTTGTTGTTATAATCGATATCATAATATTGTACACAAATATTTGAACGCATCAATTTCTTGCAATGACACCGCACTTCCGATTGAAAAATTGGAATGTAAATAAAATAAATGAATAAAACATGGTGTAGCAACAAAAGACTTACTTGCAGTAATTTCGTTGCCAACAATATTCATTCATAGACGGGCTTTACCGCTCTACCCTTACGTGCTTAAATTGTTTGTTTTTTTTTTGCTTTCAATAAAACTTTAAACTTTTTTTCTGCATAAATGGTTGTCACTCAAAAATCTAACGTGTTTGAATATCCCAAGAAAAAAATTTAGTCATGTCGTTAAATATAGTGAATTAACAGAGTTCCTGGATGCGTCACCGGTCGCCAGAGCTGTAGGGCGACCGGTCGGGGCGAAAGTCGGCTTCGGCCACACAGTTGGATCGGCGCGGTACCACACCACAGTCTCATCTAAGCCACAGCTATGCGAACATCTTCCCCATCATAGCCGAAAATTCCACATTCCCGGAGACAAGCGCGGCGACGCGACGCGAAAGTTGAATTCGAATTCGCGAAATATTTGAACGAAATTTTCGAACTATTATATATTTTTTTTTCTGTACTTGAAAAAATTGGAGCAGTTGGCGGCAAACGGTAAAGTTGTGTGTTGGTGTCCTTAACAGTGTTTAGATAACTTTCAGAGCTTTTTAAGATTTTCTTTTAATTTATTTGTGTAATGTACCGTGTGCCGAAACATTCGTATGGTGTGAAGTGATTTTATTTTGTGCACTGTTTCATTTGGATTTTTTTGTTCCGGAGTTTTTGGTTGGTTTTTATTTATTTTTCATTTTTTATTATTTTAAACTTTACGCATACTTTCATTAGTTATTAAGTGCTTTATTTTATTTTTGTAGTTTTAGATAATTATGTGTGTTGCGGAAACTATGAGAAACTGCGTAGGTCGGCAGTTATTGGGCCGTTAAGTGGAACGTGCGTTAATATTAGTTTACGATTATGATAAACGCATTATTATCGAAGATAGATGATCGCCGACGCGAATTTTTTAACTTATTCACTTCCCACTTTGGATCTACGTGATTTCCTCTTTCGAGGTTAGATCGGAAAACTTTATTAAACATTATGGAATCATCGTTTTACTAAATAATTTTTGGGCATTTTTCAAAATTATTGAAATAGTTAAGATCACATTTTTTCAGTTTTACGTACATAACTTTACTGATTATTTGCAGCAATTTTAACCAACGATAATTTGCGAAGAAAAACATCTTATTACACAATCTATTTAACGTGTCAGCGAAGCCTTCGCATTAACGGTTATAAACCACTTAGAAAATTGTTTAAGCTGATCAACCTCACGCGTCATTGATTAATTTCTTACAGTACAAATTAATAGTATCGGAAATATTTCTGTGAAATTAATTAAATTGATCTTTTATCTTAGAGATCTCTTTCAAAACTCGTTGTGACCGGATGGATTAAAGCGTTTAAGCGTTTTCTTCATGAAATATTTATACTATATATAAATATTTATAAATAAATATTTGTACTGTTACTTATTATCGGGGTATAAAATGCCCTTGTTGTAATATTCTAGGCGTTTGTGAAGAAGTTTCGCGATGGTATTAGATTTGTGATGTGTGGTAGCGGTGGCGTTATTAATTGTAAGATAACAAGACAAGGGAAAGTTTTCAAGCGGTTTAAGAATTTGATTTTTATTGAAGTTACAATTTACATTTACATATCTTTCAACAAAAGTTGAAAAAATATAAAAGTAACTTAGTGATTTTGAATATGATTTTCAGAAGCTATCAACTAAACGGCTGGATATTTGGTAATATAAGTATTCAGTTGGATATTTTATAAGGGATTCCAAGATGTGATAATAGTATTTATTTGTGAAGGCCGCGTTTGAGAGAGCTTGCAACTACGATAAAGATGCTAATAGATAGTTTTTCCTTTTCCTTAGTAACTCTGAGATTTCTTACAAAAAAAAAAATGTTAGGCTGTAATTGTGATAAGATAGAAAAATTAATTAATTATGTCGTATTGACCGAGGGGGGAGAATGGGAGGTGATCGTTTGACTGTGTAAGCTGAATTTCGTAACCCTGGCACGCTAAGGGCATCCGATGGAACAGGGTGGACTTTTAGTCAGTAACTGACAGTCCTTTCCGTTCCACACAGGGCGGAAGGACTATTGTATTACTACCAAAAAAAAAACGGGAAAGTGGGAGAAGAAAATGTTTTGCCAGCAGCTTTATTCGCCTCCCTACAACTAAATCATATATGTGTCTCCGGGGTCTTGTCTATCTCTGAACTAAAATTTGTTCAGGCGGTTAGGCGTGAAGGCGTAACAAACTCACTTTTTCATTTATCGTATTAGTTAGGGCGGTGACTAAAACAAAACTATTTTTAGGAATAGGTCGTGCAATCATTACTACGAACCTACTATACTTCCCTTGGTTAGTATGAATTTTTGAGTTTTAGTAAAGTGGTATTTAATCTTTCGTGATGTCAGCATAGCATATCAGTCTATAATATTCCCATTGCGTGGGCTGTAGGGGAACAGTGTATAAGACGGGGACGCGAGGTATAATGGGGACATAAACTTTTTAGGCACACTTAACACAATACTAACGTAGCGTAAGCGCCATCAGGACGTCATTTGCAAGTGGCCATTAACAAATGGCGACCTGTTGGCGCTTGCGCTACGTTAGTATTATGTTAAGTTTGCCTTAAGTGTGTGATTTCCCATCATACCTCGCGTCCCCGTCTTATACACTGTTCCCTTAATCTACAAAGGGGGTGCAATGTAGATTGGTAGACAAACACAGTCTTACACGGCTAGGACTCAAATAACTAAATTTCGATGATTGATCTTTGACGTAAAACTAGTAACTTATAGCTCGCGAGACTCACGTAATTACCGTGACCCCGGAACGTAAAGGGCTATTGAAGGACACCGTGGATTTTAGTCAGTACTAGTCTGACAGTCCCTCCCGCTCTGCCCTGGGAGAGCCTGCCTGGGAGGACTCATTTGATGATTAGATGGTGGAAAACGTAAAAAAAAAGTCTTAACTTATAGTCCGTTCACGATTTCCGTCTAAGCGGTAACGGAGCGACGGGCGGCGGCGGTTGGTACGCAAATTTGCCACTGGCTGCGCCTCGTGGCGTGCTTGAAACATTTCTCAGCATTTGATCTTACCGCTCGCACACAACACACAAGTCACCGCTCACAGCGGCAGGGTCCTGAGGGGGCCGTTATGCCTTTGCCAAACAGACAGACGAAAGCGAAGCGAGTCCGAAGCGATATTGAACCGAAGCGAGACGTCAGTCCGATGGTTCTGTCATGCTATCGGATCTTACTATACGGACTGGATTCAAACAATTCCATACATTACAAATAAAAACGCCTCGCTTTGCATTCGTCACGCCTGTCTGTTTGACAAAGGCTTTAGCCTTTTATATTGGATTATTTTATGACAAAAGCAATATAACAAAACCACAAACCTAGTATTGAAGAAAAATAATTTCATAAAAAGAAAATAAAAGACAGTTCTAGACTGTACTTTATTTTCTTTCTCTGAAATTAAGTTAATTTTCTTTTATTTGTACGATTGTTTGCGAGTTTCGAGATAGAAATATAAAAATCTATGAGAACTAAATGGCTATTAATATGAAGTTTGTTATTCTATCTGGCTTATCAAATTGTTACAGTTTTCCATCTACTGAAAATGAGGGTAATCGTAAAGTTTGCAACTTCTGTTTAGTTTCCACTTTATTTTATTATATATATTACGTATCTAATGCAATTACTCGGTAAACCGTTCGGAGAAAATTTAGTTTTTATTGATCTTTTAACGAAAAGTACCATTGCTTGGATATTACAGATAACTACCTCATTTATTCATGTCATAGTAGGTAGAGTAGGCCTGTGTGTGTATTACCCATTATTTTTGATGGGTGGGACTTATTTGATATCATCAAATAAGTCTTAGCCCTCTGTCTAGACCAGAAGGAACTGTCGACTTTTCTGGCTTAAAACCAACTCATTGTTTTAGTCGCCCTTTGTGTTCTTACACCGCGGTAACATGTTATAGGATATTTCCGCGACTTCAAAAGGTTTTGATTCCGGTTCGATAAAATATAGTTATTCCTAATTACTCGTGAGGAAACTGATGTTACAACACTCATTACAATCATGCAGATTTCTCTCAAATCCGAGTTTGTCAATTAAGTATTCTGTTACGTAAACAAGGTATCTTCAAAGTTAACGCAATATCGTCAACTTTTACTTGCATACGTGCCAAACGCGGATACAATTCAATTTAAGTAATTAGTACTTTTACACTAACTTAAACTTTCCTTAAAACCTTTAAGAATCAGATTTCTAACAAGATATTACGCAGGTATTAAGCTGGTGTCACACGTGCTCTTTTTTCAACGATCGAATCTTCGATTAAAACGAAAACATTTTCGGGTTAAGTGGGCGTATCGCAAAATCCATCAAATGTGCCATCACCTTCACGCAGACCGTAACAAATATAATCGACTAAACAATCTTTTAACTAGTAATCGATTACAATCTCGAATCTCTAATCAGAAGCAAGCTGAATGGTTTAACGTTTCCACGTTTTACTGAAACTGGAATGTACCTACTAAACACGTTACTAAAGTATCGTGAACCAACCAGTGTAAACCGATTATAATCGTCTAAACTACAAGTAGGTATATTCGTTTCAGTAATTAAAATCGACTAAACTTATCATGGGAAGTGGAATAACCATCGGGACGGCTGTTAACATATCTGATGTCATTATAATAAACACCGTAACGTGAGATGGTGCTGTAATCGAAAATGAACAAGACTTCAGCCTGTTTTGCGTGTTAGGTACGGTAATTAACTGATAAGGATGGTTTTCTTTATGGAAAAGAGGAATCAGGAATTTATATTTTGTGTTGCTTAGATGCTGGTAGAAATTGGTGAAGAGTTAGGAAAATACTGAGATATAATCTCTTTATATACTTCATAAAAAACTCTTTCGTTGATAGTGTTTTCAGCTTAATTGACCAAATGTGATCTACGTTTATTTGTGTAAATTTTTCATAAAAATTTTTACTACCAATTAGATGTATGGAAGTCCCGGTAGTTGTAGATATAATTTGTCATATATGTATTAATATCATCGTCCAAAGATGGCCGACGAAATCAAAATATTTTCTAATTTAATTTTAAATAAAAACATTTTCATGTTAGAACAGCGTCATAATTTTGGCTTTAGGCTACACAAGGCTTTTAATAGGCAAGTTTCAAGGTTGTTTCACTAGGCCTAACTGTTTCTATTTTTAATTAGGTACCTACTTAGGTAGTACATTTCATTTAGTAACGAAACTGACCTAGATTTTTGTTACTGTACGTGCTAGTTTATAACCTCTATAAGGAAAGGCAAGGCCCTGATATGAAAAATATAAACTTACGTAATACAATGTTAAGTCAGGGCTGACACCCTATATATATTTGCAAAGTATACCATGCAAATATATAAGGGTTGTCACCAACACAAACAACAAAATTCTCATAAATCCGAAAAATCGTCTAAGGTTGGCTTTATTTTTTTAGATTAAATGAAAAAAGTCGTGTCTTGGTTATTTTTGTGCATTGCAAATAACTGCTACGATTTTCCTTGTTCCTTCGGCATAACGATTCTGTGGTTTCTCTCTGTGGTCGGTATTTCACAAATCTACTATTAGAAATCAATTTCAACTTTCTGTGAAATCTATTTCTAATTTGAATAAAAAATTAAAACTAATTTGGATTAGCGTCAGCGAGAACATAACAAAATGTCAATATTTTAGTCTTAGCCAAAAATGAAGACGTAAAAGTCACCGGTTCCGAAATCGTCCTTGTCAACAAGATAAATTGTTCGAGAAAAACTTTTGCTATTTTAAAAATAAAATGGAGGACGCGGTACAATACGTCACAGGTAAAATGTTGTTCAACGAAATCGCACATAGTACATAGGAATAACTTGGAATGGGTATTAAACTCGCGATCCCATATATTTCTCGAAACGGTGTTATTGACTCGTAAGAATAAGTTCGTGGATAACTGTTTGCAACGCGACTGTACTTCCGAAAGCGTATCTTAGAAACTGCATCTACGATTCGAAAAGTTTCAGAGCATATAAACATGCTTATGTAGTTACAACTAAAATATATTTGGTTGGGACGTTATTTCCGCTAAATAAAAGTTATATTTTGGTTGTTATTTGTTACGTTTTGTTATTGTCGTTATTTGGTTTGGTTGCGTAGTTTCTGCGTGCAATAAAAAGTAATTTGATGACGTTTGATGCAAATATTTCTTTCATAATCTTGCGTTACATCCGTTTTTTTTTATAAAAATCTCCTCGAGGATTCATTAGGCAGCAAACGAGTCATGGTTACGGTTATTGTAATTGGAAATGTAGATCAGTATGCCGCATATTACTCCGTACTATGCTGGGCTAGCTTATGAAAAGAGTGTTTCGCTCGATTGTACTTACGATTTTTATTTTATCACAAATTATTTTCAAAAAATAATACTCTATCTAAAATTTACTGTATCAAAATCGTTTTTTTTAGTACCACATACCTACTTATATTAGAAATCATATACATTACATATTTATACGCACTAACGCCTGGGTCCCAAATATTGATCGCCTGTACTGTCACTCCTGGGCAAAGGCTTCCCTTCACTCCTTACACTTCTCTCGAACGCACGCGTCCTCCTTCCGGTTCTGACGGAATCTACCGAGTTCGCCCAAGCTATAGGTTCCTGAAAAATCATACCTTTTACAGCTTCGAGTAGCTTCTATTGTTCCCATTCATAGGAAAGGTAAATGGTATAAACGCCAGCTCATCAACATACCGCAACCTGTAAAATTCCCAATCGAATATATACCATCTGCGTTTTTGATAAAGTTGAATATCTACTAAAGATATTTGACAGTTGGGGTAGGTTGTTGTACCGTCTGTACACTAGAGCCAACTGCGATATGTGTCAATACCCTTACAGTCGTGTGTACCAATAATGTGGTGGGTTTAATGAACGACACAGCACAGTATAAGTGACGGATTATAAGGCCATCGACTTTGACCATTATACTTTATAACTAGGCACAAACGGTCTTTTAGATTGATGAAAATGAGAAAAGGTTATAAATAATAGCTGTGTATGTTTCAATTTGTATATGGTGTACAGTAAAGTGCGAGTATTTATGAGTAAATACTGTCTTGTTTATTATGTAAAAACAATATTTTTATACGGATTACTGTTACATTTTCTAGAGTATTAAAGATAGGAGGTTCTGACATAAGTAAAAAAAATACTAAATGTCGTAAGTGGCATTGGATGTAATTTCCCTTATAACGCATTATTACCCTACTCGTGAATCTAATACAGCACTTCAGCGGCCATACTTGTGACGAGAGACAAAACTTTTTTTTTTTCTTAGAAAATTATAATACATTTAGTTGCAGTTGCGTTTTTCAACCTCTCCAAAATGTATAAAAAAATATGTCTCAAAATTAAATTAAATGACTCGTATATGTCTACTGTAGACCCTGAGTAAAACTGACTGTAGTTGTCTAAAGGGTCTGATAAACCTACAGGGGTTGTGGAGCTTGGTCCACACAGGGCGGGAGGATTCATTCGATGATATTACCACCCCAAAAAAGAAATTGTATGTATAAGGGAAGACATTATCTTACACTTTTTACTAGAAAGGTACTAAAGAAAAACGTTCTTGAAAATTCCATCAACGAAATTCCGTTTTAGTTCCAATAAAATTTAACTTTCCTTGGGAAGTTTCTGTTCAAAACATACTCCGTGTATGGAAGGATTTGTAAAACTATTATGTAATATATGAATCGTTGAATACTGTTTGTAAGTCTGGTAATGTGATTGGATTAAAAGCGTGTTTGTTTGGGTGTAAGTTAGCAAAAAATATGTTCGTATTCGGTCAATGAACTGTGGAGTACTGGAAAAATAGTAACAGTTACTTTAATAGGAATCGATTTCTTGAGATTTCATTATATTGTATGAGGTTTGAGTATTTATAGTTACTGTACTGCATTTAAGGCTGATTACCATTGAACCAGTAGCTGGATCCAGTGTCACTGGATTCCAGCGCTGAATTGGCACTGGAATTATCCACTATCCAACGTTGGATCAGAATAGAGCACGTTCTTATTTTCCAGTCCAGTGTCTGCTACAGTCCCCGTAAGCCGCGCACTACGTACCAGTGGCATTAGATCCGTGTAAACGCGATGTGCCAGTCAATGCCGATACTGATAAATACAATATGTTTTTTACATATTATATAATTGTCATACCTACCTTATTAATGACTACGAGATCGATACGTTTAGAAGCGACGATGCCGTGTGTGTGTGTGTGCTTTGCACTGAGTTTTATGACCACTTATACACTCTCTATCTCGTTATACACTCTCTCTCGTCTCTCTCAATCTTCTCATGAGATACCTACTGAAAGAAAAAAGGATTTTCGGTGGTCCAATGCACTTTTTTTTAAAGTTGTATGTTGTAAAATAAAGGTTGAATGTGGATTATGTTACTGAAGATTATTTTCATTTCTAATTGTGATTTATCGGGTGGAAAAATAATTACATTAGGAAAAGGACTGTCAGATTCTAACTGACCAAAAATACTCTGTCCCTTTGCGTTCTAGAGTCACGGTAACTACACTCCCGAAATTGTAGTCTAATGCTAGGCATAATACAACCTCATTTTACTGGTGAACGTTTCGTACACAAACCTAAAATGTTTCCTTTAAGAGGCCACAGAGTAATTAAGCAAAGAGTATGCCAATGTAATGTAGTGGTTGCTCAGTTGGTGATTGATTAATTGCCTGCTATTCCTACTTCAACAGTGTTTGGTTAACCGACTTCTAACTAACTTAGGTTCTTGCGTAAGTTTGTATCGTCTGTCTAGCTCGCTGTTGATTAAGTACTACAAGTTTTGGAGAGGTAATTTGGCAATAATTTAAAGATATAATATAGCATAAAATAATTAATTTAGTTCGGAACTGAAAGGCCTACAACTGCCACTTTTGTAGAATCATTTTGGATTTATAATGAACTCGCTGACCGCGCGGCGTCTCAGAGAATATTTGTTTTTTATTATCTATACTCACCTTTTAAACCTTCCCTGGACTTCCAAAAATAATTCAATACCAAAATTAGCGACATCGGTCCAGTCGTTCCCGAGTTTTAGCGAGACTAACGAACAGCAATTGATTTTTATATTATAGATTAATTGGCTTTTTGAAACCCAAAGCTACGAGTATTTTCCACAAACACGAGAATGAAAAACAAGGTTTTCGTAATTATTTATTGACTGACTAAACTTGATGTAAGAAAATAGAACACTCCAACAAAAAACTTCTTGTAATTATTCTAAACTAGCTGTTGCCAGCGGCTTCGCCCACCACAACACGAATATCACGACACACACGAGAACATACAATTCGGGACAAAACTATCCTGTGTTAAATCCAGCTTATAAACTATCTGTATTGCAATTTTTATCCAAATTCAGTAAAAGTACGAAATAGTCAAAGACGAGGTTATGCCCGTCGAGGGTCTCGCTGTAGGGTCCTATGTCAAAGTCCCAGTGTAACATAAAAGTGATGTTTTAATCAGTAATCCCAAAAACCCTGTCCCCGGTATAAAACCTCCTGGAGTCTCTCTACATAAAAATACAGTCCACTAAACTCTCCACACGCTCACTGCACATTTAGTAATAAACATCCATAAATACAACAACACAAAATTTCGCATTTATAAGATTAGTAAGTTAAGGAGTCCAAATGTTGCTTAATGTAACGCTGAAAAGTGTGTGTTTTTAATTATGTTTCAGAAAATAATTTGGATCAAATCCATCATTAAAATGATTTTATCGTATCCTCCCAATTCAACTGAAACGATCAATTCATAAATTCCTCGCTATTTATCAATATTTCCAAAAATATCTTTCTTACAATTCAGCACGATAGCAGGACCTTATTTACTTCAGCGCCTGAACAAAAACATGTTGTTTTTCAGCATCAATATCTCAAGTAAAAACATTCTGTAAATCCTTGTTTATTTGATATTCTATCAATAAATCCATAAACTATGTATTTGTAAGACTTTTGTGTTTAAAATATTTTTGTATTTATCATCTGGAGTTCAATACTTCGAGTGCGTTTTGACAAATTGTGTCTGGATGTCTTCTTGTCGCATTATAATAATGTACAGTGCTTGGAAGTTGCGGTTTCGAGGGAATATTTCGAATTTGATTGTATACTTAAGAACTAAAACTGTTGTCTTTGTTCATTCTTATTTTCTTCTATTATCGTTCTTAGACGATGAAACAGGGACATTTACTGCCTTTCACATTCCTTATGAAAACATCTACTTCCACTTTCGCTCTACATTAAATCAAAGCATTTATGTCAGGCAGGCTAGTTGCATACACTTTAGAACTGTGATAAATAAAATAAAAAACAACAAAATAAAAATACCAACATACAACATAGTAAGCGATAGCTGATAATTTCAAAGACAAAAGCAGATAGCGAGTTTAGTTTATATAATTCAACCCAACTTTTTCTGAAATCTTTTACGCAAACATCCTTCAGGTTTATCATTCATTTCAGGTTCAGGTTCTAAATAAAATTTCTACATTTTCAATAGAGTCAGAGGCCCATATTGAGTAACAACTCGCGATCGTAATAAACTGTTGCGCCTGCGTCGCTAATACCCCGAGACTCGATAGCGCCACGCGTCGCCTGCGCATGAGTTAGTGGCGTATTAGAATACGACTGTAATAGAACCTGTCGGTTGATTAAATGTGGAAGTTCTGTGAAACGCCTTGCAGATTTGTTAGGTTGTGGCTGTATGAATAATATACAAGGAAACCCATTGTCATTTAAATAATACCTATGTGTGTGGGTCGCAGTTTTGGTAAAAGGTTTAATTAAAATTTTAAATCATGAAAATGAAAACCTGATCTTCATAGAAAACACGCAATCACCCGTTACCCTTTCCTTCAATTCTACAGAACTCTTTGTTTCCCCAGCAAAATTCAATTTACATACAGTGAAATCTTAATCCCGAACTATCGCAAAAATATTTCACATGTACGCAATTTGTCGTGTTAAATCGTCCGTACGTATTGTATCTAAACCGTTCGTTGCACTCAGCGTTTTCGTGAAGAATCGGCCACGTTCGGCAATTTCCGAAAACGTTAGTCATTCAATACAGTGCGTGCGTATTTTTCGTACCGTGGGTGTTTGCACTTACTGGGATAACTTGATTTTCAATTAGCGTATGTACTGTTTGTCTTTTTGGTTTTATTGCGAGGTCAAAGGAGTTTTATTGTGCGTATTGCTTTTTTTTTTTTTTTTTTTAGGGTGGCAAAATCATCAAATGAGTCCTCCCGCCCTGGGCGGGGCGGAAGGGACTGTCAGACTCTTACTGACTAAAATCCACCCGTGTTTCTTCGGATGCCCTTTACGTTCCGGGGCCGCGGTATCCTGGATTAAGAAAAAAGCCGCGACCCCAGCAGGCATTTGGCCCCGTAAGGGGCCCCGTCGGTGACGCGTGAAACACGACGCGCCACCTACCCGGGCTTGGTCCTTGGTCGGACGGCGAGCTTACCCATTACTCACCGTCCGCAAGCCCGCTCCGCCGCTGTGCCCTCTGCTGTTCAGAGGGACACGCGTTGGAGCATCCACCCGACAGGCTATTCGCATACGGGCAAAGAGACCCCTTAGGCACACAGTGCCTAAAAGAGTTTTTGCCCGCATCCCAGGGTGCACCGGCCCGAAAAACTGGTCTTCCCCCCGGACGTATCCGAAGGGGAACTCCAGTCCACGGGCGCACGTGGAGGTTTCCTGTCTTAGCACCCCATTGTGCGTATTGCTTAAAGAAATTATACTTGTATACTTCTGTATTGCAATATTCAATTGCAAGCAGAATTATGAATGATTTTTACATCTAAAGTTAAAGCAAAGACTAATTTTTAGGAAAAATAACATATGTATTTAAGTGCACCTATGCTAATGAACATTGTCAAATACTTTGTAAAATAATGCTAACCAGTTTAGATAAAATCAAACAATAGACCCATCCGATTAAAAACGACAATAGAAACTCCAAAAATGAAAGAACATAATGCACCCCAATATAAAATCCCAGCATTCTATTTTTAAATGGTCGTATCTACATTTTGCACCGCTGCACTCGTTCGTTGCACTATTGATGTCATTTGAACCCGCTGTCGACACAACGTTCACAATTTCCGAATACGTTATTCACTTTGCAACGTACGTGCGTATTTTCGGGACCGTGTATGCTGGCACTTACCGTGATAACTCGATTGGCATTCAATTAAGCGTTTTAATTGATCGAGTTTTGTGTTTTGTAGGTGCTATTTTGGTATTTGTATTGATTGGAGTAATGGCGTATTTTGCATGAACAACCGCTTCTTCATAGAGTTAAACTTCTAAGGAAAAGGTTTTTATGTATTATTTCCTTTAAGAGGTACTTACTTTAATTTCGTCTAGTAAAGCCGCAAACTTTGTTCTCTAATCTTGAATTGAAATATAAGGCTTGTTTTAAGCGTTTCAAATCTAGGAAGTATTATTAAGATTAACACTGGTCGCAGGACTAACGTAACCCTGAAACGTAAAGGGCTGACAGTCCCTCCTGCCCCGCCCTAGGTGGGAGGACCCATTTGATGATTTACCACGCTGAAAAAAAAAAGGTTAACATGAAGAAACAGTTGTTTCTTTCTAAGCAAGGATCTATTAAACACTTGCACACATTAATATCATTTGGCTGTTCAAGTTCCATATTAGTTTAAACGCCTCGGTATTTTGTTTCAACGCCCATTAAATTTTCATTTACGATACAGTGAAAGCAATAACAGAAAGTCAATGATACGTCCAATGATGAAATAACATGTCGTTTATGTTGCTGTGACGGAGTTGCGGCAGATTCAAAGGTTTAGACATATTTTTATGATGCTTTGTAGAGGCTTCGATTCGTTTATGACAGTTGAAATTGTTGTTGGTGATTGTGACTGATAAGAGTATGTGTTATTAGGCTTTGAGATTTAAAAAAAATATAGAATATTATATAGCATGATTTCGCTGTCGAGAGACAAGTTTCAGAAACCTAGTATCAATAGTTAAAAAAGCTTCAAGTGTCTTGAGACACAGTCATGATGTCTTTTGGTTTTGTACAGGTAAAGTCTTTACTTTTTGATGAAAACAACCAAAAGTTATATTACATTGTGAAATCAAATTATTGCTTTGTTAATTTTTTTACCATATTCGGAAAAGAAACCCCAAACATTAAGATGTAGCAGTTCAAAAATTAATGTACAATGAAGGAGTTATATAGTTGTTTACTCTTAAGATGTGGTTAATACCTTGAAATATAATTTTTAGATTTGTGCTTTACAGCTTTTACAGCAGTATACCTTTGACCATCTGCCTTTCTTCTTTGCGTGTCTCATCATCATCATCTGTTTAGCTTTTTCCCATCTATGATGAGCTCGGCTTCTAACCAGCAGCTGAATATCAGTTTTTTACATGAAGCGACTTCCTATCTTGCCATGACCATGCCCGGGTCGACGGCGCGTTGTGTTCCACGCGCGCCTCAAGGAGTGTCAGCACAGTGACGGGGCCTGTAGAGGGCCAAAGCCTGCTGGGGTCGCGGGACCAAGGGATTACCGTGACCCTAGTACGTAAAGGGCTAGTGAAGGACACCGTGGATTTTAGTCAGTACAAGTCTGACAGTCCCTGCCGCCCTGCCCTGGGTGGGAGGACTCATTTGATGATTTTAACACGATAAAAAAAAAAAAAAACATGAGCTTAAGCTAATCTCCCCTAATAATGCTAAAATGTTTATTTATTGACGAATCCTTTTGTGCTTTCTCTTCATATAAAGATCTTCATATTTTCCAATACCTAACAAACTCGTTCGAGAATAGCCCGACTTTGCTTTCCATAGTTGTCCCCAAACAAGTAAACGGTCACGTCTAACTGGTAACTTCCGAACGTTTTAGTATAAAATGTCGATTGAGAAATGTCTGGTGATTTATTATCGGTTCGGATATTTTTGCGTCGAGATGGATGATGTTTTTAGTAGACAAACGAGATGAGATTCTGTTGTGTCGCTATCACGTGTCTCTTGCAATTTGCCGAGTGAACATTTTTCTAGTGTTTTTCTTGTATTGCTGTGTCGAAGAATTGTTTTTTCGTGTGGATGTGTTATTTTAGTCAGAATATTTACATAATTCAGAGACAAGTGTTTTTTGTCTGTCTTTTTTATGTCAAACGAAAAGTTAGACGAATTTTCTTTTGAGAAAAGCAGATAATTTAAGTGACTCGTATTTTCTTGTGTTTTTAAATAAATGAGGTTTCATTAGTCTACGGAGGCTTTATCCTACTTCAATATTTTGACTTTAAAATGTGGAGACTTCCTGATTAATCTTCTGAACATTAAAGTGAAAATATGACTGACTGAACGTACAACCAAAACCACTGAACAGATTTCGCTGAAATTTGGCTTTCAAATAAAGGAAGTACTTTGGGAATTCTTTTTCTTTTTTGGGATGTAAACATATTTCTGGACTGTCTAACTAAAAACCACCCTGTTTCTTCACATGCCCCTTGTGCTCGAGAGCCGCGGTACCCTGCTTAGACAGTTTTCCAAGTTTTTTTAATAGAGGGTGAAAGTTGAAACTTTCTTTTTATTCTGATAACTGAACTTATCTGAAGTCACGGGGATTGAAGTTACGGGTAAAAGATAGTAGAAATATAGACGATTAGTTTAGTCAATGATAACTTTTTTAATTGACACAAACTATCATTGTACAACAAAATAAAGTGATCAAAATAAATATTTACCATAATAAAGCTATCAGGTAACAGGATATTTAACACATTGTGTAACACTACGCGAATTAGTCAAGTAAATTGTATGTTTATGTCGTTAACAGCCATTAAGGTAATGTGATCGTTTAATGTCGCGAAACCCGGATTTTCTACGACTATCCGTGTTGGGTGCTTAAATAGTGAGGCCTCTTGATGAATGTTTAAGGGAAAATTTACTCTATAAATGCTTAGTGAAAGTCCATTTTTGCCAATCTTCCGTCACGCTAACATCATAAAAAAACACAAACTGGATCTAAAATCTAACATTCGGAGACGTGTGAAATCCACCAACCTGAACTAGGCCACGTGGTGGAATATGGCTCAAACAGAGGCATGTGTCCCATAAGTGGGAGCTTTAGGCTACAATGAAAACAAGCCGGAAGACCAAACTAATTAGTGATTATATTTTAAACTGAATTTATGCAAGTCTTTAAATGGAATTAGTTAGATATCAGATTTTTTATAGAACCAAATATAAAAACATGTCCAAAACACTTAATTAGCTAGCTCATTAGTATTTCCAAAAAAATCCAAAATTAAGCGAAAAATTCATTCGAAAACGGATAACCAGCCAGACACATAAATAAGATATAAGATGCGCTTGCGCTTAATAAGGAGCTAATATCATGTTCAAATCAATGCTAACTAGACGAAATATATGTTAAAGTCACCTCCGGAACATATTAATGAGGTATAGGGACACGGTTATTAATATAAAATACTCTAAATATGGGAAAATGACAATAATTTTTATTCTAATTTTTGGTCATGTCAGGCTAATATAATAGGTATTGAAATAACATCCGTATTCTCTTGTTAATCTATTGTCTTTTTTTATTTTTGACGTCAATAATTTTAGCCAAAAGTGGTGAAATGGCTTGACCACTTTCCTGAAAAGGAGCTTGTTTATACCTAATGCGTATTATATTATATTATATTATATTATATTGAAGTTACATTTTCACTTTTGGAAAACTACCATAACCTTGGAAATTTTTATTATATTGGTAGGTATGGATATTTAACATAGTCATCGACTGGTATACTGCAAGGTAAAGGCCTCGAACGGAGAGGAATAGGTAGGTCGCCGTCAGATCAAGGACCAGATCCTAGTGTCAACTAGCGAGTCATGTTCCTCAGGCGCCTTAAGAATCTGTCAGCAAATTGACTGAGCTAAATGGAATCCCTATATAGCCATTCCGCTTTGTCAGTTTGCTGACGGCTTTTGCTGGGCGTTTGGCCCTCTAAATGCTTCTCGGGATCATGGGACTGCCTTAACAGGGTCCTGGATATAGGCCTCTTTTTTGTTTTTACAACCTTCACGTTGCAGTGGAAATCAGAACTAGCTGTTGATGGCATCTTGTTTGCCCAGCTTATTACTGGGCACATTTCTGTTAAGAAACATACATAAATATAATAAATGTCAAATTTGACGCAATTTTTATGGAAATTCGTCGTAGGTATTCTCTTGTTTCCTCCTATTTTACATAAATACCTAAATTGAATGGCGCCTTAAACGTTACAATGTTAATTTATGACTACAAAGGCATATAAAATCTGGTTCAGTAATAGTTGGACAAGAGGTATCAAATTACTTTAATACATAATTATAGTATATTTTATAATGTCGTTATGGACTCCTACGTGAAGACATTAATAATGGAAGCAGTAACAATGTTTCTTTGTAATAATTACCATAATCAGTTGGAAATGTAGGTAGAGACAACAGTTTGCTCAGTCCACCATCTAACGATAAATCAAGCTGTAATTAGTACAGGTTTTGTCTCTCTCTGTTTTTGATCAAAAACAAAAGCAAACCTGGATGGACCTGTATGGTTGCACGTAGGAGCCCTGTGATAGGCTGATTGAGATCATTGATTGCCCTAAGTAGCCTTTTACAACGTTCAATTGAAATTAACAAGACACTTTCCCCACATTAGATGTCTTAAGCTTCAGATTTATCAAGTTTACGGAAAAAGTATAATTGGCAAAATATCCTAACCACATGAGAAAGTAAATCAGGTAGTTGTTTTTCGTCTGGGTATTACTGCATTTGAGCTTTTGTAAAACTGCAAAACCGGTTTTTTTATTTTTAAAATAATCGATGATATGTACTGGAGCCCTGAGTGGAATGGATAAGATTGTCAGATTCTTACTGACTAAAAATCTACCCTGTTCCATCGATGGTCTTTAGGTTCCAGGGTCACGGTAAACTTCTTAGACAGTCCCGCGACCAGTCCCAGATCAGACAGTGACGCTTTTCAGTATAATATTGTTAGGTTAGTTAGGTTCACAACATTTTATCGCTTAAACACAAAGCTTGAAATATCATCAATCCAGTCTCAGACCAGACAGTGACGCTTTTCAGTATAATATTGTTAGGTTAGTTAGGTTCACAATATTTTATCGCTTAAACACAAAGCTTGTAATATCATCAATCCAGTCTCAGACCAGACAGTGACGCTTTTCAGTATAATATTGTTAGGTTAGTTAGGTTCACAATATTTTATCGCTTAAACACAAAGCTTGAAATATCACCAATCCAGTCTCAGACAGTGACGCTTTTCAGTATAATATTGTTAGGTTAGTTAGGTTCACAACATTTTATCGCTTAAACACAAAGCTTGTAATATCATCAATCCAGTCTCAGACCAGACAGTGACGCTTTTCAGTATAATATTGTTAGGTTAGTTAGGTTCACAACATTTTATCGCTTAAACACAAAGCTTGTAATATCATCAATCCAGTCTCAGACCAGACAGTGACGCTTTTCAGTATAATATTGTTAGGTTAGTTAGGTTCACAACATTTTATCGCTTAAACACAAAGCTTGAAATATCATCAATCCAGTCTCAGACCAGACAGTGACGCTTTTCAGTATAATATTGTTAGGTTCACAACATTTTATCGCTTAAACACAAAGCTTGAAATATCATCAATTTTTCCAATAAACTTTTCAATATTTTCCATATAGTTGCCAAATGAATTCGGTAGCAGTCACGACGAGTGATTAATGGTGTCAGTTTCGTTATTGCCCGATAACTGCTACTGGCAATGGAGAACGCTATATTTTACGTCAGAACTGCGTTTTCAATTAGTTTTTTTTTTTAGCTTTTCAAGCATTTTATAAATATGAGTACTTTGAGTATTATTAAAGTTAGTATTTGAGATTTTCGTACAGTATCCACACTAATATGATAAAGAAGAATAGTATAATAGGTGAGTGGGTGGAGCCGCTGCCAAAGGCTAGTTTATTAGAACTAGGATAGTTCAGTTTTTCTCCAACCAGCGGGATGCTGTGGTCTTCATCAGATCGTCTGTCCACCTTGTGGATAGCTTTTTTTTTATCGTGGTAAAATCATCAAATGAGTCCTCAGACCCAGTGCAGGGCGGGAGGGACTGTCAGACTTGACTGACTAAAATCCACGGTGTCCTTTTCAATAGCCCTTTACGTACCGGGGTCACGGTAATTCCTGAGTCCCGCGACCCCGGCAGGACCTTGTGGGTAGCTAGCGTAGTTTAGCTGTTGGTGGTAGAGTCAGCATACAAAAAAAACAAAATCTTTTATATTAGATACTTTATACATCTTGTGATAAAAAATACATTTAGGTGTAATTCAATATCAAATATTAATGTTTTGGCACAATCATAATTTATTAGCTCTACCATTTTAAACAACATTTTTGTATATCTACCTACCCTTTTTGGTACAACCGACCATTGCTTCCACACAGTAAAAATTTAAAAAGTAAAAGTTTTGTGGTCCTTCAAAATTTAAACAATTCAAAGCATTGAGTGTCGTTTCTTTTTATGGCTCTTATTTGTAACACGATGAAACGTTAAAAGGACCACCCACTGTATTACGTTTGTAGCTTTGGTTTTTTAATTAGGTCTTTTAATATCGGAATCAATTTTGTGTTTTATTTAGGTTACAATGTTACTTATAAATTATTTAAACTACGCAGTACAATTGATTGTAACGAAATATTTCAAAAAAGTCAAATCCCACCAAAAAATTTTATATAAAATTTTGCAAAGACGACCACATAAGGTTTACCCTGTGAAAAAGATATCAGATCTCATGTAGAGCCAAGTTTCTGAATCTATACGGCCTAACTCGACCGGCCCTAACTTCGCAAATTCTACGTATCAGTAAAAATGTATGGCTGTTTACTTCAGAAACTAAATATTCGCATCACCCCTTGAGAATATAAACAATCTGGTACATCGGAAACCAACTCTATGAGGGTTCGAAAAAAACGACGAAACACTTCAAGAAAAGGTAGGTCGCTTGACTCGTCTTGGCGGGGGCACTACCGTGCCCCCAGATCTTAAATGCTAAATGAAATTCGCAGAGAAAATAGTTTAAGTAAACCTGTAACATTCCGCAAATATTTCTAAACCCAACCATCCTAAGTTCATAAGCAATAAACACCACAAGAATGCAAAAAAAGTAACAGTTTCATATATAAATACAATGTTTATATTACGAGTACTTTCCAGCCTAGGTGGCAACCGCCAAGTGAAATTAATCATTATTTCCAATTACGTGGACACAAATGTCCCGTGGTAAAGGGTACACTAGACACGTTGCTGTGTTAATCACCACAACGCAACGCAACAAACGCCAGTGTTGCTAGATCGGGGATATTTTACCATGTTTTGGGGAAAATTACGTTTCAGGGGAAATCATCTTTGCGCAAATTGAGTAAAATTTTGCTCAAGGATAGATAGAACTTAACTTTAATCAATAGGAAATTAATCCTGTTCGCCGAGCCCCAAATCATTCAGCCAATAAAGCCGTGGAAGTGACGAAGTTTTGGGTCAGTAAAATATAATGTCATGGCATGACATTATATTTTTTTCGATTTTCGATACGAAGAAGACAGGATAACAAAATACTTTTATGGCCAAATTAATATCAGCAATTTGCAACAGGAATAGAGAATACATAACGTAGACAAAAAATCCGATATCTTTCTTAAATGAACACAGTACTTTTTTTTTGCGTTTAGGTTTTTTCTTTAAGAGTAATAAGGTGCAGAACGGATAATTTTGAAAAAAAAAAGGATTATTATTATTTTATTTTGCTTATTGCCAGAAAAATATAAGTACAGACAACATTTGATGTTGTCTATTTGTGGCACGTGCTAATAAATGTCCTACTATCTCCGTTGTTTGTTTCTTGAAAATGAGGAGGTTTCATAAGTTTATCTAGCAACCCTGAACACGTATGATGTGGACACATGCAACACGTTTGGTGTATGTCCGACAAACTGGTGCGGCGTGCCGCGTGTGTAAGCGCAACATTCTATGGTGCGGTCACCACACCACAAGCGTAGTAGTAACGCAGATTTTATTGTAACTAAAAGTGAAGGTCCCAGTTTTTTTGTATTGGATTATTTATTCGTAATTCAAACCAATATTTAAATCGCTTTCGATAATATGGTATTTCTGTTCAAAAACTTTTTTCTTTTCAAAGCAAATCTTGAATTCTTTAAGTAAAACTAGCTTTTGTCTACAGCTGTAGACAAAAGGCTAAATCGCCCGATTCAAAAAAATAGTTCAGCAATTTACGTAGCAAACATACTTAAACATACGCTTTAATGACACGTAGGAAGTGTATGGTTTAATAAAGTAATCAATGTGTTGTTTTTATCAATATCACTTTCTCATTACCATGCAGTGTTTACTACACTATAAAGAAGCCTAGAACGAGTGCACAGTCGTACGCGTTTGCCATTTCCAGTAACACAATCTTTGTGTACTCAGCGTCAAACCAAAAGTACCTGGGATCCGCACTCAGAACCTTCACCTTTATTTATGTACACTCAGACAGAAATCACCCTTTGCGACGCCCGACGCATGGGAACCAAGAAAGCATTCAAAATGATTTATTGTAAATGGTTTTCTACTTTGTTGGCTAAAATAATAAGCCCGCGCCCCGATTGCTGTTCTAAATTCGATATTTTATTTGTTACGTTTTTTTTTCCTTTGCCTCACGCCGCTCAAAAAAATTAATTTGCAATCCTTTGTTAGCCCATTAGCGGCAGATCCAGTGAGTCAGCGATATGGTAATTAAGGGAAGACACCAATAAGCTTACGCAGATAGTGCGAAGAAACCTTCGCAAAACCCGTAAAGTTATCTCGAGATGAATGAGACATCTAAAATGCAAATAATAAAAACGTTAAAGGTACGGTAGGAATTGCGGGTGGCTTTGTCCACTCACACAATGGACTGTCCGCCGGGAGATTGACGCTTTAACTCCGGAGGTGTTAGGAGAATTAGTGGCCCATTATTGCTCTATAGAAAACGCTATGGTCAAGCAGAAAGCAGATAACAATAATTAGCTCGGACGCAACAAAAAGTGACATAAATCCCGCATAATAAGTTCCCGCGTGCAAAAAAAAAAGTAGTAACAGTTTACCTGGATTCTTGCTTTTTTGCAGAATCACTCGGAACGAACGTGGACCGACATAATAAACACCTCAATTCCTGGCAGAGCCATTGTTTAATGATTTTTCTGTTGTGATCTTGCACAATTCTCGGTCAGTTCTGTTTTTTTGTTAATACAGCTTGCCAGGAATATACAGTTTTTTGTATGCTTGGTAGCATTTAAACAAAAGGGACTCGGGGCTTGTGTGAAGGTGCGATTTATTTATGACCTTACCTTTCAAAGCGATCTCTTGACCGACTTTGGGTGGTTTGTGACTTGTTGTGTTAGTCTAAATTGAATCGAATGTTATATGTGATCGGAACCAATAAAATGTTTAACGATCCATTTCTTTTGTTGCAGGAACAATATGGAAATGACGTTTGGGATCGGCACTATTAGGAGACTCTGAATAAGTTTTTAATTTGGATAAAAACCTCATTTTTAAATCGGTTCTAAAAACAAAGATGCTGGGGTGTGCTCTAAGGAGAGTTACCTCGTTTACCTCTTCCCCTACAGACATCAGCTTCAGCTCGGCTGACGATAGCCGGTGCATAGATAAGTAGATGATAATAAGAAAATCTCTTTTTAACATTCGGCCCAAAAATCCAAAAATCTAAAACTAAAACTGAAAGATAAATAGTAAAAATTTGAAACGTAAACTAGTCAGAGTAACTGTAGTTAAAAATCATTGAATAGTGAGTTACCAGAGGTTGCATTAGTCGGTTCGGGGTGGCCACTGCGGTGGTATGCTTTATATTGCATCTTGGATCGACTGTGCGCTGTCAGGTCGCTACGTAACGTGGCTTCCCAGCGCGCGACTGCAGTGCTGGATGCTACTATCTGTATACACGTGAGTATTGCTTGTTTTTACTAATCAAACCATTATTGTTACTTTTGTTTCCATGCCTATATGATTACTGTGTGTACAAAACATTGTTGTACTATTTTTTGTCGTGTCTTTTGAAGCAGGATTTTAATTGTTTATTGGCATGTCTAATTCTGGTTGTTTCTGGAAAAAGAGTGCATTGTTAAGGTAAGTTAAGGCAAAATCATTGATTTCACACTTTTTGACAATTTGACTATACTTACTTATTTTTGAGATCACCTGTTTCGAAAAATAAATGTGTATCAATGTAAATTTTCGTTTTCATTTTTAATGTGCTCATTCCCGACTTCATGCTAAGGGATTGCCTTCCAACTAATCTTATCAACTTTTCCCGGTCATACATTCTCAACATCCAGTCATCACAACTCTGGACATCGTTCTTTTCCGGGTACTGTTCGAACAAGTAGGTATGTCATGAAACGATGTCTTACAAATTCTAGCTTAACACCTCTCAAAATTACTTCTAACAGGAATAAATCTTAAACGATAATGAGAACTTTTACGATCATTACTGACCGCTACAGTCTCCTCTGCTTTACGCTCATCAATGTAAAGGACATAAAACATGTCAATACATTCCGTTAAATTCTTGAGCGTGTCTTACGGGAGTGGCTAGTTACTGTCCGATTTACGGCGCGGTTTCGTCTTTCTGTATTTCAACCTTTGTCAGCTCTTCAACTTCTTTGAACACGTCTTTCTTATTGTCATTATCTTTAGTACATTCAACACTAACTTTGTTCACAATAGAAACGTAACTACTGTCCTTTAGAAGTCTGTTTTGCGTGCACATAATTTTCTAGCATAACACTACAATGTTTGATTTAATGAATTTCTTACATTAGGTAATGTCAATTTTAACTACCAGATTCCGTGAAAGTAAGTTTCGTGTTTAGTGAATATATTTCACATTATTCTAACATTAATGTTCTGTTGCCAGTTGTTAGCGTAGAAATAAATTTCCATCGACAGATTACGGTAAGTGCTCTTCGATAAGACAGATAAAGTTCGTTCACACAGCGCAGTTACAGTGAAATGCTTCCGACTGTTTGGGACTGCAGGATTTAGATAACTATAAACATATTATATGATGTTTTGTATCTCCGAGTTTGGGTATGAATAAGGTTTTACCAAGGATGTCAAGCTAGACAGGAGTTTGAAAAATATTTTACTGTTATTTACTCTTATTCTATTTCGTTGAAATTTAACGGGCGTCACAAATTATTCATTTACAAAAAACTACCTTCTTTATTTGGTAAGAGTTGCTTACGCTAAGTCGGCGATAATAGGTCAATATGTTTGTAGAGGTATAAACTGTTGTCGAAACTAAAGGGCGGACAGACCAAGACATTTACGAAAGATGGGTACCAAAAATTAAAGCAATTCTTTGTCCTTAAATGACTTGGCAAATAAGTTACCTATATCATTCAATAACCAAAAGTGGGTCTTACGTGATCTGTTAATAAAACCAACAGGAGATGCAAAAAAACTTTGGCAACAACACGTTTTATTTGCTCAAAGTGTTTGTCAAAAAAGTCACGGAGACGTGTCAAGATGTAAGGAATGCCATATTGTTTGATGATAAACAGATAATTCGTTATTACAAGATTAATTTACATTTTACAGGTCATCGGTATACGAAGATATCGATTATCGGCTTACCAGAGATATCGATTTATTCGAGTGATTTCGAATACGTTTCGTGGGCTTTACTTGATATAAAAATCTTGATATGAAAGTGCTTAAACTTGTGTTCAGATTAAAGTAGCGATATTTTACGGATTTTGTATACAATTTTTGTGGCGTAATATTTCCTAGTATGCTTTATCTGATTCTAGTTTTGGTATTTGTACAAAGTTTCTAGTAAAAGTACCTAACAAGGTATTTTTATCAAATACTTTCACTAAGAATAATTGTTACATATTTATCATTCAGTTTGTCCATGACAATAGTAACAGCAAAAAAGTGGTATGAATTGCATCATTTTACAACTATGGGCAATATTCAAATCTTTTATAAAGTTGTGTGTTCTTATAATTATGTTTCTTTAAATTTTGTCTTTCCAACTCAATAAAAAGGCAAAAACTAGCAAGTCCATACAAACTTATAAGGCATTGGCGAACAATACAACATTATCAATTTCAAAATTTGGATTCAAAAGCTGTTTATACATGTTTTGACCACCGTATCACCTAAACATCTATAATGAATAAAGAATAATCGACATTTATGGTGTCTTGACTTAAAATATAAAGGTCATTGGAGGATTTTGGTTGCATATACACCAATTATACCCTTGACCGATCTGTAACGCCTACTAAAGACATACCAAAATTGGACACAATGGATAATTAATAACTACAGTTGTCTGAGACGATGCATAGCAAATGATAATGTGAAACATTTGCTAAGCTTGGCTTTAGTGTAAGTCGGTAAGTTACTCATATTTTATTATCATGTAAATACATCTTATTGAATCGTGTATTAGCATACATATTGCTTTTTTGTTAGTCGTGTTTAATTAGAATTTGGCATTTGAATTTGTTACAATAGGTGACATATGTTTGTCTAGTGGGGTGAGTGAATTGTAAACCGATTTAAGATATTTGTTTTGTATTATCCAATTAAGCAAATATCAACTTTATGTTAGTGTTCATGAAGTTTATTTTGGAATAAATGGTAACATTGAAGAGTAATTGAAGTTATAATCGAAACCAAACTTTATGGTTAAGGTTTTGAAGTATTTTTTCGGAAAGCTGTATGAATTGTGAACTAGTACATATTTGGAGAAATTGTTTATTGGTTGGTTGTTCTTTTGTTGATTTATTTTTGTATTTCGGTCACGAACCCTAAATGATACAAAGATGCTAGAAAGATAGTAGTCAATGTTAATACGGTTGTTTCGTAAACGAAATATGGCAGGGTTGCCATCGTTGCTTTAATTAATTGTCTATGGTTGCCCATTGAAAGAATTTATCGGTCGTATAAACCATGTACGTAGGTACCAATTTAATTCCATAGTTACCATAGTAATTGTAACAGAGAATAATTGAAGCTAATGTTTTCTTGCAAAAGCTGATATCATATATTCTACCCATTTTTGTCTTGCAAATGCCATATAACGATATGGCATTTGCAACTATAAAATGAATCAATATGATTAGAGAATTTATTCATATTTTTTTATAAACCGAAATATGCTGACTTGTAAATCCTTTCTCAAAATCCTCTTTTCCTTACGATAAATGTTAAAATTAAGTACTTTCAAATTATTATCGTTAATCAACCATAATTATTTTCTCACTTATAATTAATTACATCCAGTTCAAAGGTGCTACAGTGTCGCACATACTAATACCACAACACTCCTAATTGTACTACTTGCGCAAGAGTCTACCCAAAGAGTTACAAAATATTTGTACCGGGACGTTGCACGATCTCTTCTTAATTAACTTAAGAGTAATTGGTATAGTTCGTCTAATGAACTATCTTCAAATCTGGGCTTATTAAAAGAGCACTAGAGTTAAGAAGGGTACACATTAGGCGTTTTGAAGCGCGCGCTTTAGTATCACGCTTTAGTAAACGCGCGTTAATTGCATGTTGAATCTTGGTTAGAGCGCTCGTTACAAAATTGTAAATATTCTTAATTTTTTTGTTAATATGCACATCCTTGAAATTGAAGTTCCAACAAAGCTTAACAAAAATCATTTAAAATATTAACAACCAGAGCCGTTAATTTAAATAGTCATTCGGGACTTTACAGTTTAACTTTATTTAAATATCAGTATTTTGTCCGAACAAACTACCGTCTGACCTCCGCTTAGTAACTGGCTAACACAAAAGATTAGGACACGTGATAAGAAGGAATTTTACATATTAATATGGCGCGAAACTAATATAAATATCACTTTATAGATACTAAAGTGTCTGTTATCGGGTTTATTTGTAAGTCTAATACGATCTTAAACTCTTATTGGCTCAAATGAGAGTTTATGACTAATAAATTGTGTGTCATCTGTATTTACTTATTTAAAATATTTACTATACGTTAATAGTTTTGTTAGCCTGCGAATTGCAAGCCAAATATTATTAGTTTTTTTTTATTTATGAGGAAAAAATGTTATATAATATTGCGTATGACAAAAAAGGAATGTGTTAATTTGTACGTGGTTTTGGTGGAAAAATGAAGAATTGATGTTTGACAATGTTTTTGCATGAACAAAAACCTTTTCTTTGTATCGGTACCGAACGGAAGATTTCTCTCATCAGTTTGTCATGCACAATAAAATATCTAATTGCATTTATGCAATTAGATATTGCTTTAGCAACCGACCTACTTACCTGTATAGGTAACAAAAATGATTAACAATCAAGAGTAGCCTAGTTATCTCACATTTCTATATACTACAATTCGATTAAACTGAAATTAATAAAGTATTGTTTAAAATCATATCTGCCCTTAGGTGACAAAAAGCTTTTATTTAAGCAATGACAAAAAGTTTAAACCTATTTCATTCCCAAAAAATACCTAAATACTCAAATGTCAAGTTTTTCAACTAACACGGGCTCACAGCGTGCAATTTAAGTAATGCATATTCGTCTATTTTTAAATCTGAGTTAATGTATCTTTTATCAAAAGATTATGTCACCTTCAGACGATTAATTTGTATGACAATAGCTCTGACAAATATTAAATATAAGTACATGAGTCACTTGTATAATTCCAATTAGAGTCACATTTTGTATGAGAATGATAGTATCACAACTATTCCATACCAATTATATGAAAAAGGACAAAATCTTCGTTTTGGAGTTTTGGTGGCAAACTCCCAGACTCAAGTAGCTCTTAATGATACTTATAAAAATAATGTATGTCTAGCTATTCCGTCGTGATCAAATTACAAGACAACTCCACGGTCAAAGTAACATCTATCAGTGTTATCTAAAGAGCCTCAATTCAACCTTCTTTGCTCTCCGTAACTTAGTTAAATATTTACGAGATACATTGTGTATGTCTTCTTGAACCTTTAGCCACCCAAGGTATCTTTTTTTTTGTCATCTTGGTAAAATCATCAAATAAGTCCTCCCACCCAGGGCAGAGCGGGAGGGACTGTCAGACTCGTACTGACTAAAATCCACGGTGTCCTTCAATAGATCTTTACGTTCCGGGGTCACGGTAATTCGTACAGTCCCGCGGCCAAATCTTTCCACTTCTGACGATTTTGTGTCATGGCTATTCAGTTCCTTTAGCGAGAGCGTCTGTCCACCTAGTCGGTTGTCTCCCTATCCTTAGATTCCTCTTTACCGTCTGTGGTCTCGACTCTAACACTTTTCTGCCTCACCTTGCATCATCGGCATATATGGCCCGCCCATTTGCATTTTCTTTTTGCTATCATGCATGCATGGTAGAGTTAACCTTAAAACATTTATATCAGGTTCACTGTATCGGTATCTGGGGGGAGGGGGGTGAAATCGTTAAATTACTCCTCCTGCCATGACTAGAGCGGAAGGGACTCTCAGTCTCTTACCGATTAGAAATCCACTCTGTTCCTTGAATTGCCCCTATGTTCCATGGTCACAATAACCTGGTTAGACTGTCCCGTGACTGCAGCAACCGTATCATAATTATATCGAAAATCAACCATCTGACCAAATTACCATTTCGGTTTAGACGATCGATTTTCCCGTGCAGGTATAAGAAAGATAAGTATGTAAAATTACCGAACATAGTTTAAAGTTATTCAGATACAGTAGAAACCTCCTTCTTCTGACATAACTTCATTCTCATTCCCATGACACCAACACAGAGATCAATGCTAATCTAACCAACGGCAAAACATCACAAACAGGTGAAATTGAACACAATGTAACTTCAATAGAAGCCGCTGCGTAGTAAACAGACACTAACGTGGCGCTTAGGAATTTATTGCAACTGAATTTTATAGCTACAGCCTATTTTGAGTAGCCTTTTAAGGCTATAATTGAATGAAGCAATAACGTTTGACAACTTGTCCTAGTGAAAGCGATGATTTTAACTCAAATGTGATGTTCTACCTCGTAAATATGTAATCATGTGAGGGGTTTTATCGGAAGTTATAAGTGGGAGGGTTAAGAAGTTGCGTTCTTTTTCCCATTTTTTTTTCAATAGTACGATGGTTTTTTGTTAGTAGTAGCCAAATCAATTTTCTCTGTATTTTTGGATAAATTGAATCTACCATGAATATATTTCCTGAGTCGTCAGTATACATATGTTATTTCTATCTTACGCAAACTCAACATATAGTATGTACGAGTGGAATCGGGTGCTCAATCCCCAATAATGTTCTCTGTCAGATATAATTCATTAATCTTTTGGCCACATAAAAGATATTTACATACATTTAAATAATGCTACTTCCATGTACTCCTTACTATTCCGACGGCTGTCTTCACATGCATGTTGCTACAAGATTTAATGGTCTTAGACGATTTTTTATTCGCACATTAAGAAACCGCCGACTCGTCGCCGGGAAAACGCGGCTACAATAACTGTTGTATGTGGGTAGTTGAATATTGTTTGTGGCTGTCTCATATTTCTAGATTTCTGTATTGGAGCCAGCGTTTGGGTCAAATGTTTTGATAGAATTGAAGGGTTGAACAAAATGGAACTGATGGACTCTCCTGGGAGCACCAAATTCGTAGTGGGGGTCTATGAAAGCCACTTTAACTGAATCGTAATAAATGAATTGGGATAAAATCTTCCATAAATGTTTTCTATTACCTATTAAGATGGGTGTATCCTACTTAATCGTGTAAAGTTTCATTAAAATCGGTTCAGTTGTTTAAAAAACAAAGTCTGAATTTTTTACGTACACGCTCTTAATTATATCATAACAGTACCAAAGCTTTTTAATTAAACTAAAAATGATAACACTAGAAAAGCTTAGACAATTGAACCAACAAACAACAACATTGTTACAAACATTGGTTCCAATTAGCAGACAACGTTACCGATTACAACAGAACCGTCTAGACGCATTGTAAGGCAGACATTTTTTATTTTAGCTACTTGTAAACTGTGGGCGGGATTTAAAAACAAATCGATCATGATTGATTCTTGTTGTAGCTGTCTTTTGTTTCTTTCTATGTTTGATGTATGGCGATATGGTACCAGGGTCCCATATATGGTACGGTGTAAAGTTTTCGTGTTCGGTGTACATGTGCCGTTAGGTTGATTGTTGTTTAATGTTTGTTGATTGTTTTAGGTGTAGTAGCAGTTTAGGGTTACATGGGGTCAAGAGGCTTTGTGATTTGTCTCAAGTTTCAATTTGTTATTGTTTATTATCTGTGTTATAAAAGCTTTATTGCTGTGCTTTGATTTTCTTGACGGAGTTTCAAAGAGTGGAAACCTCATTCTTATCTGTATGCTGAGTCCGCCATAAGTATAAGTGACAATTGTATCTATACATAGATGGTGTATCCATTAAAACAGAAATAGATGTATAATTTTTTGCTGCAGACCGGTGCTACGTGAGGCAGTATCCATGGTAGCAGACACAAAGTAATTCATATGTCACTCATATCAACACACGCCTCCCAAATATGGGGGTCTGTTGAATTATGGAGTCTGTGCGTGTTAAGTAGACGCTATTAGAAGCTTTAATTTTTTAATAGGTTATTAACATTCTAACTTGTGCCTGTTTCTTTAAGGTATTGATCGAAGGAAATTGTGTTTATTCCGATGTACCTATCTATGTATATTTTTGATCTTGTTAGACATTATAACATGGCGTGGTTTTAAACTTGGTGGGTCTCACGTCGGACTAAAGGGCATGCGGAGGAACAGGGTAGTTTTTAATCAGTAAGAGTCTGCCAGTCCTCTTCCTTCCACCCAGGGTGGGAAGACTATTTTGCTGATTTTAATACCCCAAATAAAAATGCCGGATTCGTATAGCTGACGTACTCACGTCACGTACGTCAGCTAGTAGACCTACATCAGCAATTCTTGGACGTTGTTGATGAACGGGATCAACTGCGGGTGGTCTTGGATGGGTTCAGTAATTGTAGTAATCTGTATGAGGAGGCTTTATGTAAAGTTAGGGACCTAGAAAATGAGTTATTTAATGCCAATAGTTCTATCTTAAAGTTACAGAAAGAGAAAGAAAGTTCTCAGGTTGAACAAACAAATAGCTTATACAATGAGTTATTGAATAGCAATTGTAACCCCTCTTCCTTAATCACTATTGATCTCACTGAAGATTCTTTGTTGAGAAATAATAAAATTAGCAACAAGAAAATCAAAAAATATGCCAAACTTAATAAAATAATTAAAAAATGCTATAAGTTTAAGAAACAACAAAAACTCTTTTCTAAATATATTCCACAAAGGAAAGAGCGTGTTGAGTTAGTGAATAAGTTGCACAATTATCAAATAAAATTGGAAGATAGCATAAAAATTTATGAAATTGACACTCAGCATTTGCAGTTCGAAATAAAGTTGCTTCAAGACTCACTTAGTTCCCTATCTAGTAAGTATATGACATCTCAGTACCAAATTAAGGAACACATTCTTGCTGCAAATGAGTTAGTGATGTGTCAATGTAGTTGTCAGACATCTTTAAACCATGGTACTGTCCAGCCTGAGGTAATGGAGGACCCATCCCAGGCTGTGGATTTACCTCAGGTCTGCACCCCTAGCCAGCCTGAGTTATATGATAATAGTTCTTGCTCAGTAATGTTCTCAGATGGTATAGGAAGAGGTTTAGGTAGACTTTTAGCTAATAACCTGAGTAATTCCTGTAACAATTATTGCATGCCAGGTTCAAGTTTTAAACAGATTATGTCATCAGTTTATAGTAATAAATATGGGCAAAATACTGATTTAACTATATTTATTGGTAATAGTTCAAAAATTAAAAGGAAGGACTTGACGGATAGCATAACTGAGTTATTAAAGTTAAATTGTCGAAAAATTGTATTGTGTGCTTTCCCCTATTTTGAGAAATTGTCCTCTAGTCAAAACAATTATATTTACATGCTCAATAAGCATCTTCATTTGTTAGTTAGTCTCTATAGCGACAAACTTATGTATTTTGATACCAACGTTTGTATGGATAAACTTTGGTCAACACGAGATACTGTGTATCTGCCTTATATGTATAGACGCGAAATAGCTAGGCTATTAGTTTTTTATTTTCACACAGACATAAATAGTATGTCGAAGCTTAGTAGTTTAGTTATTACTGATAGTGTTCATAACACTCCTTTTGATGCACCTAGTGATTTAAACTGTTAGATACGACAACAGGCAAGCCACATAATATGTTGAATGTTGTGCATCAAAATATGCAGGGTTTGTCTGGCAAGGAGTTAGAATTAAGTTTATTTATGGAACACTATCAGGTTCAGGTCTTATGTCTTACTGAACACTGGTTGAAGGAGCATGAATTACCGTTTTTCAATGATAACAATTTTACTGTCCAAAGTGCGTTTGTCAGAAGGGGCGCTATTCGTGGTGGTTCTTTGGTTCTTGTTTCAAACAAGTTAAAATGTAAAAACCGTTTAGATCTAGTTAATCTTTCTGTTGAGCGTATTATTGAGTTGTCTTGTGTGGAACTCGAGAAATATATAATAATTTGTGTTTATAGACCCCCTTCTGGGGATTTTACTCGCTTCGAATCTGTAATAGAGGATTCACTTAGTAAGTTAAAATCAAGTAATAAAAGTATAATTTTATGTGGAGATTTTAATGTTAATATTTTAGATGCAACTCCATTAAGTGTCAGACTACTGAACCTTTTTAAATCTTTTAATTTAATTAACTTGTTTTTTGAACCAACAAGAATTACTGCATCTTCGTCGACTTGTCTTGACAACATGTTTACTGATTGTGATGCCGAAAGTAAAGTAGTGTTAAGTGACTTATCGTCTGATCACTGTGGATTGATGGCAAGCTTCCCTATGCCATCACACAAAAAGCCACACAAGATTGAATGTAGGCCCTATACAGTTAGTCGTTGTAACAAGTTTAAGAATAATGTAGCTGATAAACTTACACCAGCCATAGCTGAATCAGAAAATCCTAATAAAATCTATGAATCCCTTTTTGATATTGTTAAAGAAGAATACCAGTCCACTTTTAAAACCAAAATCATTAACAAGAATGGATCCTCTGCTGGTTTCAATCAATGGGCTACACCTGGCATTTACAAAAGTAGAGCGAGATTGTACGAGTTGTATGGTTTGAAAAAATTTAGGTTTGATACACCTTTTGTAGAATATGTAAGAAATTATTCAAAATTATTTAAAAAGATTTGTGTTATTGCTAAGTCAAAATTTTTAAGCGAAACAATTAAAAATTCTACTAACAAAGTTAAAGCTACTTGGCAAATTATCAACAGTGAAACAGGAAAATCGGTTAATAATGAAAATCATTTAGAGATTATGATAGACAGTCAACTAATTACAAATGCGACTAGCGTAGCAGACGCATTTAATGAATTCTTTGCAAATATTCCTATAACTACGACTCGCTCCTTAAGTTCGTCTCCGTCTAAAGCTGAAAGCATTCTGCAACGTAATGTGCCTAAATGCGGTAACCTGCTTAGTTTTGAACACATAACGCCATATGATGTAATAAATGTATTCAACACGCTTAAATCTAAACATACTGGCGATTATTGGGGCATTTCAATTAAACTTTTAAGTAATATAATTGACATCGTCGCCCCCTATCTTGCAATTACTTTTAATAAATGTGTAGATCTGGGTACTTTCCCTGACCTCATGAAGAGTAGTAAAGTCATACCATTATTTAAATCAGGCAATAAAAATGATATTGGTAATTTCAGACCAATTTCTATCTTACCTGCTTTTAGCAAAATTTTTGAAAAATTGATACTCAAGCAGTTGCTTAGTCATTTTAATGTAAATAGCCTCCTTCATAGTGAACAATATGGTTTTACGAAAGGTCGTTCAACAACTGATGCAGGTGTTGCTCTGCTGAAGCACATATTTAAGGCGTGGGAGAGCTGTAAGAATGCAATAGGTGTTTTCTGTGATCTATCCAAAGCCTTTGATTGCGTACACCATGATACCCTTTTGCGAAAATTACATCATTACGGAGTCCAAAACGAAGCTCTTAATGTTATAGAATCGTACTTACGTAATAGATTACAATGCGTAGATGTTAATGGCTCGAAATCTTCTGGGCAACCCGTTCAGCTAGGTGTGCCTCAAGGATCAATTCTAGGTCCGTTTTTATTTTTGGTCTACATCAATGACTTGCCATATCTTTTAAAGGACATTTGTGACATTGTACTGTTTGCAGATGATACCTCTCTTATATTTAAAGTAGATAGAAATAGACAAGATTTTGACGATGTTAACACCGCATTATCATTGGTCACGGATTGGTTTACTGCTAACAACCTGGTTCTCAATGCCAAAAAAACGAAATGTATAAAGTTCGCCCTGCCAAATGTTACAAATCTAGGTCCTAACATTGTTCTAAGTAACGAAGAACTTGAAACTGTTGACTCAGCTGTGTTTCTGGGTATTAAACTAGATTCTAAAATTCAATGGGGTCCGCATATAACAAGTTTAGCGGGAAGACTAAGCTCGGCAGCCTACGCTGTCAGAAAAGTAAGACAGTACACGGACGTTGATACAGCTCGACTAGTTTATTTTAGTTACTTTCACAGCCTTATGTCCTACGGCATTTTATTGTGGGGCAAAGCGGCTGATATTCAAAACATATTTGTTTTGCAAAAACGAGCTGTTCGGGCAATTTACCAACTAGGTACTAGAGTTTCTCTGAGGGATTTGTTTAAGGAGATTGGCATTCTGACAGTGGCATCTCAATTCATCTTTGCGAACATTATATATATTAGGCAAAATCTACATCTATATACCAAGAACAGTGATTTTCACGCTATTAACACGAGAAATAAGCACCACCTACGTGTTCCTTTTCATCGGCTTCATAAGGTTCACAGCTCATTTATAGGCCTTGGTATAAAATTCTATAATAAATTGCCTTCGTCATTCCTAGACTTGCCGTTTAATGTGTTTAAATCTAAGATTAAATCCAATCTTTGTTCTAAGGCATATTATTCCATTAACGATTATTTAGACGATAAAAACTGCTGGTCACTCTGTTGAAGTTAAGACGGCGTTCATGCTCTTTCCCAGATTTTTAGTATTTTTTCTTCTTCCGGACTAGTTATATGGATTCATATAATTGTTTATTTGTTTTATTTTTATGACTTAATTAAGTCATCTTGTTTTATTTTATGTGTTTGTATTTGTTTTATTATTTTATTTTGATTAACGGACATTATTGTCCTACTTTATATTTTATTGTTTGTCTTTTGTGTGTATTTTTTATTATTTTAGTACGACAGTCGTAGGTTTCCTTCATCTTTTAATAATATTGTTGGAGCGGATGAAGAATGTACAACTATCTCTTGCATTGTATAGAGTGTATCTATCTAGTATTATATAGCGTCATAGCCAGCATTGTGTGAGTACCATGTACTTCAGAGCTATCTTTGACTAGAAACCTACGTCTTTCATTGACTTGAATGACTCTGGCGGTTGAGAATATGTCATGCTCACTTAAAAGTCTCGCTGATGGTGGCGTGTGTGTCGGATCATTTAGTTCCCTTCAAAATGGTTGAGCTGAATGGTGCTGATACATGTGTCATGTTCGTGAACGGGCGCTGTCAGTTGGGACTGGTCATCTCTTAGCTGCCCCGGTCTATTTTAATTAATAATAACTTTATTTTTGAATTGTCTTTTTTATATTTACTATGGACACTATTAACTTGCCACATCGTTCTCACATAATGTACCATCTCATGATGAATGATGTAAAAAAGTTTTGTAAAAATTTTGGCGATTGAAAAAGAGTGTCCATGGAGTTTCTTGCTCATTCTTCTCCATAGAGATCTACGCTTTGGAATGAGCACCTACGGTACTTTCACAGTTTTTATGTCTTGTGACTGGGACTGTAGCACCATAACTATTTTTGTACTAGTTTTATTTTGTCTCTTGACAATTCAAAAGTGCCTGTAATTGGCCTAATTGAAATAAACGATTTGATTTGATTTGATTTGACTCCTGAGACGAAATTCCGTAGGAAACTCGGAGGTTTATGATCTCTTTTACAGTTCAAAGAGTCTTAAAATGTAGAGTCTTCTCTGTGTTTTTTTTTTCAAAAGAACTGACGTTCCGGCAGATGACACTCATGCATCAGTCGCATTATGTTTTATGCCCTTTTTTGTAAATACCTAATGAAGCTGTTCAAAAGACCTTAAAATACTAAAGTAGTAAGTGGAAGCGATTTTCTTCGAAAAAATGTCTGCGGCATCTTAACAAAATTGGTTTAGCTTCCTCATTACTTTTATTGCTAAGAAACAAAATAAACTGAGAGTGTTTTTCTCAGAATTTCCCAAAATAGATCTTAGCTACATATGTTATCTGATCGACGTGTTATTGTTATTGCTTCCATAAATATATTATCCCACCAAAAACATTAAAATAATGTAAAAAATGCCAAGTCTCTCGATGCAGTCTTTCCATCGTAAAAAGTTTTGAGATCTCATAGAAGCCAAGTCCTATTCAAATTATTTTGTAGTTATAAATCAACATTTAGTAATTGTATCAATAGTTTTCTTTATATTATAATTATAGTGACTTGGCAATGAGCACAAGAAGAAGCAAAACGGCATATTTGGAGTTGAAAGTCACACACCGCATGCGTAAACATTAATATCACAAAATTAATTTTCTTTTGGTTTATCCGTGTCGTCCCAACCGAATTTCGGCAACGGCAGTCAGTCTCATCCAAGACTAGTAAACTGCGCAGGACATAAATTATAATGCACAATTGCACAAGTGTGTACGCAAACACTAGTGTTAGTGTACTCTCGGTTCATTTACTTTCATAAAGCGATGGCCCGTAAGGTACTTATTTTTTATTATTGCATTGGAGCATGTAGTCGGTAGTGATCTGATCACAGGTCTCGTCAGTAACATTTGCACATAATTCCAGGCAGCAAGCAGCTTTTAATTGGTGCTCATTGCCAAGTCACTATAATTATAATATAAAGAAAACTATTGATACAATTACTAAATGTTGATTTATAACTACAAAATAATTTGAATAGGACTTGGCTTCTATGAGATCTCAAAACTTTTTACGATGGAAAGACTGCATCGAGAGACTTGGCATTTTTTACATTATTTTAATGTTTTTGGTGGGATCTCATTTATTTTTTGTAAGTGTATTTCTTTCTTTTTTTTTAGGTGACCTCATAATTTCTTGGACTTCAGCTACTGCTTATCTTAGAACCCATTCTCTATCTCTTTTGTTTCTTTTCAACGAGCTAAATAAACATAAATCTACTAACTTACAAAATAAATATAACTAAACTAAATAACACGTAAACAACTAGATATTGTAACTACCTATGTCTATGTTATATTAATAAACTATTCGCCTAAATAACTGTTTCAGTAACAATAATAAATCTACTATCTAATCCGGCTAACTTAAGTTCTCCGAATATAGCTACAATATTTTTTTAGTTTCGAAATGGTTTTTCATAGGTAGGTGGCGCTATCAAATGAAAATTATCGAATTATTTTAAAGTACTACTTATACTGCGCTCGGTAACGAAACCATAGCGCGATTCAGACAGGTACAACGCCATCTATCGAGCGCGCATACAATCGAAATTTATCGCAATACAATGGAGTTTTAGCTTTATTAATTTAATGAATTATGAACTTTATGTATCAATTAATTATATCTATGTATTACATTTTTATTATTCTTTTCTATTCCATGTATTTATTCATCCAATTGAATACTTAAACAACGAACAAAGTTAACAATGCAGTCAAAATCCATACATAATGTTCTTGCCAAACCGCAAATATAAAATTGTTTTCTATGGTATATTATTTTTTAATGTTTTTATAATTTTTCCTTTATATGTGGCTAATGACCTATCTTGGTGCAAAATTTGAAGTTTCTAAGTCTGCTAGAAGTACCTTAGATTTTTGATGATCGGTCAGTGAGTCAGTGAGTCAGTGAGTCAGTGAGTGAGTGACAAAATGGTGTAACTTTGATCGACCGTAACTCCTAAACTATTAATTCAATTGGCATGTAATTTCGAACTTAAGCTTGTTCTAATGCCTACTATTATTCACCGAAAACCTAAACTCCTAGCTTTGTCCACGTCGAAGATATAGGGGGGGCGAAACAGCCGCGAATCGCATCGAGAAAAGATGGTACGGCCGTGCCCGTTTTGCTCGAGACTTGGCTGGGGCACTGCCGTGCCCCCAGATATTTTACTTAACTTTCCTGTGACTTGTTTTAGTTTTAGAAACGTCTAATTATAAAACGTATGTGTAATACGCTCTATTGATAAATTTTCCATGGAAATGGAAAATTGTTGTATCTACTGCATATTCTTTGCATGCGTTCGAGGGCGAGTCATTTCTTCTTATTTACTAATATAATAAACACCATATTACTAATTTATTTATATTTGTTATGTGCATTATTATGCGCGGTATGCTTATAGCTATAAAACATTAGTATTTTTATCACCTTATACCTCCCCAATGCTGGGAAAAGTCCAGCATAGCTTTCCACCTCTTCAAGTCTGGCAATCACAAAATCAGTCATCATCTGCCTAACCTTTTCCCAAGTATGTGGGGATCGACTTCCAATCTAACTGGATACAGCTGAATTTCCTATTGCCACTCTAACTTCCATAACACTGTTAGTACTGGGTAATTTAATACGATCGAATCACAAACTCACTAAGTACGGCTTTAAAATGACCACAAGTAGCAAAATGTCCCTTTCGCAAAATATCTTTTCCGCAAAATGTCTCTTTCGCAAAATATCTTTTTCGCAAAATGTCCCTTTCGCAAAATATCTTTTTCGCAAAACGTCCCTTTCGCAGAATGTCCTCTTTTCTAAAAGTAAAAAATTCCAGCACGTAATATTTCTATGTGATAAAAACTTCGCCTTAACAGCTACCTACTCACGAATTGAATGGGCTAAGTGGCGCGATGGGCTTCTAATACTAATAGACGGATTAGTTTTCTTTACTGATTGTCGTCAATGGCGAAACGATACCTAAGAAGCCCCTCAGAACATAAATGCTATTATATTATGAAACTGTATATTATAAGGTCAAAGATATAACGGTGAATATAAAGATACACACACACACTACATGCACAACGTACCCACAATATAGAAGAAATTCCCAGAGTGAAGCTAAGTACTTTAAAAAAATTACATGCGTACTTGTGTTTTCCGAGAATATCAAATAAAAGGTAGGCACTGTCTTAGTCATCCCCAGGATAAAAGAACTAAAACAAAAATACCACATATCCTTGTGATAAAATCCAAAAATACCTAAGTTTAAACAATTCATTACATGGCCCGCCCACGCGACAATTTGGGCACTGCCTAATTGTTTAACCTTAGTGTGAATTTATAATCACATGAATTAAACAGAGGTGATGTATGTAATTACAATTTGTTTAGTTAATAGGTGTTGCGGTGGGCAGACGGTCGAGGTAATATGTTTATTATTATACGGCATATTAGCTATAACACGTATGTAATAGACGAAGAATAAAAGATGGAATGCTCACATCTTTTTTTTTTCGTGGAAAAATCATCAAATGAGTCCTCCCACCCAGGGCAGGCCGGGAGGGACTGTCAGACTTGTACTGACTAAAATCCACGGTATCCTTCACTAGCCCTTTACGTACCGGGGTCACGGTAATTCGTAAGTCCCGCGACATCGTAAGTCCCGCGACCAATGCTCACATCTTTACAAATAATTAAAGAGTGCACGGGGTAGGATGAAACTTTTAATGGTCAAATTGTGAGATAGACAAGCACTTGTGAAATAGACAGGCACTTTTCTCTAATTAACAAGTAATTTTTATCAATGTAAGCGACTGGCCCTATGATGTGTGCATGAGTGACTGGGTGTTTATATTCAGGAGGTTTGCAATGGCTACGCCCATCATAATTAGTTGATACTAATTCATCACATTAGCTCTCCATGTATTATTATTCTGTGGTAACTTTTAATTTATTGTGCATTGTTATTAAATAAATTTATTCTTCTTCGATTAAGGCTTAGTGCCTTAGTATTTTTAATGTAGAGTAATTGGTTTATGGTAGTCGTAAATTTTCCTTTTTGATGGTTTGAAGATTATAATTTGACTGCAGATTGCCCGCCGAAATTCAACCACAACTATTTAAATAATAATTTAAAAAAATAAAATAAAAAGGAAGCCTGATGCACCCTTTCATTTACAAACTGTTTTCATACTTCTACGCCTGGGTTATTTTCGTAAAATAAATAATTATATTCATTGATGATCTTCAACAAAAATTAATATTCAAGTAACCACTTAGTGTTTGTCTTGCTGATGAGCTATTCAGTCATCGATAAACTTTTGAGTAGAATTTGAAGAAAACTAGCTGTAGTAGTCCAAGGTCCAATCACCTTCCCAAAGTAAACTTAGGTAATCAAATACCATGTTAAAGTAAAAGTCTTTTGTTGTACATAACAAATTATCGTAAACAACCATGGCTACCATAGGGAAGCATGAGCACGTTTTTTGAACTCGTCACGCCATACAATTGCGTTTGGAAAGCAACTTTTACCCAGAAGTGCGTGGGCGCATTTATTCGACACGAGGAGTCAAACTTGAAACTTTTTATATTTTATGTATAAAAGTAATTTTTATGATCTATAGCTTTTTTTGTTTGTTTAATTTTTTGTCATAAAATATATTTTTTTATTGTGTCTGCTATGTTTGGGTGATGAATGTGAATTTGAATGAATGTAGTCACATTTAAGGTGAATTCGAAGGTTGATATTTTGTAATACAAGATCTACTCGTAGTAGCAAGAATGTCATACATTAAACTGAACAAAAGAATCTATCCAGTTACTGTTAAATTGCATCTTTTGAGGCTCTATAACTGGACTGTTCCCATTCCTCTCTTGTCAAAGACCTACATGTGAGTTTAACAAAAGCTGAACATAAAACGGATGTGACAATAAATTAATTAGCATAGCGCTGTGATCCGGGCCCAAACGGGAACACCTTTTGATATATTGAATGGAGAACAATCGGATACAGCTGTTCCAACTTTACTAATAGTAGTTTGGTTGTGAATTTTAGATATATTTAGTTCTGAAATTAATTCTTTTGAATATTGCCAAAAGTTGATAGAAGACAGAAGGCCCAAAGGGGATGGTTACCCACTTGTGTTAAGGTAGCCAGGGCGGCAGTCGCTCTAAGTAAACATCAACTACATACGGTTAGACTGGAAATATAGCTGATTGAAATTGGAAAAAGTACCTATAGGTAGATAGTGTTCGAAAGCTAAAAAGAAATGGGTAAAGTTTGAGATTGAACTATCTGCCGAAAACTGTCTTATTTTCAAGTTGCAAACCAAAATTCGATTTCGAAACTAAATTTTACAAAAAGCCATCCCTCAAAATGTCTTACAAACACTTCTATTTGTTTACTTGAGCAGTTCCTTTATCAGTTCAGCCACGAGGTTGTTGCCTTCGCACTGAACGACAAAGTTTGCACCAACAGTGCTTGTTACAAAGTTGGCTGCGAGATCACAATAGTACGAGTATCTGCCACGTAACGGAGCCAGTTAGTACTTACTACGGGAAACGCAAACTTACTTTTCCTAAGTCAGCGACGCGATTCTGAAAACTTATGTGGGTTCAATGATTTCTTGTTGTTTTCGAATATCGAACTGTGTTTGAAACTTGGTAGTGTTTGGTTGTATTTAATATTCGTTTTATTGTGGGGTTGTTGATTATGTTGATGACCTCCCTGAATGACCCCCTGTAACCCCTGTTACTTACATGGTTTTTTATATACAAATTAATGCCTAAGCATTCAAGCTATAACCCAGACTTTATAATTAAACTGTAAAACAAAGTCGTATACGAAATTGAGTTGCTACAATAAACTTGCGTAACTACAGTCGCGTAAATACACGATCGTTTATTATACCGTCTGTAGGACTTGTGGACCACCGATCCAAACAATCACTAGGTCGCGCGACCGCGAGAAGAGACCTAAAGCTGGATTAACCCGGCGCGTTTTTATCACGAGCTGTGCCGCGCCTGCTCATACAACTCGCCGTGTCAAGGCAATGGCTCGAGCTGGTGCTTTTAAATTGTTGGATGAACTCCGTGGCGCGTCGCGAACGATTCTGAAGGCGCGGACGTGCGGTCTCGACGCGGCTCGTGATATCACGCACCGTGAGAAGCAGGCTTTATAATTTCCATAAACTAATTTCTGGAGTAGGTAGGTAAGTAGTTAATGAAGATACCCAATTGTTGACAAGCAATGGTGTCTCTAACGGCTTGACCCACTTCTTCAATGTCTTAGTTTTATGGGAGAAGGCAAAGAAAAACGCATAAAATGTAATGAAGCATTTACTTGAGTTAACAGAAAGTGTTTGCCATAAATATTTGTGTATTAAGTTTATCACTTTCTCCTTTAGTACGGAGATGATTGCAATCAGTGGTCTATTGATTTGTTTTAAGTGGCATGACTGGGAAATTACTGGACATAGGCCTCTTGTCTTGTGTTCGTTAGAACGATAGCTCACGAATATGATGTGATGACAAACATGATCCACTTCTAAATTGATTAAGTAGTAGAAGTACTGGTAATTACTACCAAATTAGTAATTATCAGTACCTCTTAAATAAATGTAAGTAAATGCTATACCTAATTTTGTCCTTTATTTTGGATTGGTAGAGAAATCCGTCATGAATTAGAAAAAAAAGAATATGCCCATGTATTTAAACTAGGTATATTTGGACTCAACGTTTTACCTTAGATGACCTTCCTTGGTTACCTTAGCTTCATAAATGCCTTTAAACTGCACTTACAAAAATGCGATTCATTTATTATATCGTAAATATCCATTACAATAAAGACTCGATGTAACTTCGTACCCACATTTAAAACGACTGAGGAAAAGAATTTATACGTAACTTTGACTAGCCATTTCCTAGAAGACGGGAAAACAAAACTATTTGGAAGTGAACTAAAAGTTTTATAATCTACAATACAAAATAGAGGGTTTTATTTAAAAATAGTTTTTCTTTCTTTTGTCGTAGATTCGTGATGTTATTTGGCTATTTTCTTTGAAATAACTTCATGAGATTCGTGCACACTGATTTATTTATTTTGATTAGGTTTTGGTGAGGCTGGATTTTTTTGTTCAGATTCAGATTGCGCCATATCAATGATTAAATTGCGGTTTAATTGTTTCGAGAATAAACCTTTTTTTAATCCCAACTTTTCCACTGTGTACAAGATACTACTCGTATTAATAGCAAAATTAAATGTTTTCATTTTAATTCGTCGTCCGCATCATAATAGCTTGTCGGCTCCAGCTTTTGATGTGATCAGGCAATATGCGTAATTGTGGGTTTAGTGGTTAACACCTCGGCTCGAGTGACGAGAGGTAGCGTGGGCGGTGAAAGCGACAATGAGACTTTGACAAAGGCACGCTCTTAATGCCATGGAACATAATAAGCACAGAAGGCTTAGTTCTCTAAAAAATTCTTTAGAGATACGAATTAAAAAAAAAAGGTAAAATTGAATTTGAATAACCTCATTGATTTCCGTTAACATATTTTAACAAGTACTTTAATAGTGCTAAAATATACAACCGTATTCTAACCAATATTTTCACCCTCAAATAATGTATAATTTTATAGTTATTAAACCAACTACATCAGGAGTGCATCATTTAAACGATTAGTAATTAAAGTGCGAAAATCAGTAATAATCTCTTTTGTTTTTATTTCCTTGTCTACATGTGCGTTTGTTTTTTACTACGAAAAAAAAATGTGGTATGCCTTCTGATTGCATCGTTTTATTTTGTTCTAAATGATCACACCTGTTACCAAGACAGTGGAGCGTAGGTGGAATAATAAAAAGAAAAATATACACTATTCAAACAAGTTATACCTACTTAACTAATGTTAGGTGTTTTGACAATTACACCAAGAGCTAGTGGAATTTCTTCATACATTTTCTTTAGACTGTATAAGTGGGGATTGTATTGGTCTTGGATTATGTCAACGTAAATTCTGACAATGGTACTGCTTAAGACGCTGTAAGTACAAAGCGAACACTTTGTAAACGTCTAGATTTTCGTCGCAAAGTTAGCCGTTTCTGTACATACCACAAGCCAGAATATACAGTATATAGTAAAATGTATAAAGAAAAGACTTAAACAAAAACAATTTACAAAAGTGGTATAGTACTTTTTTTTTTTTTTTTTTTTTTTTATCGTGGTAAAATCATCAAATGAGTCCTCCCACCCAGGGCAGGGCGGGAGGGACTGTCAGACTTGTACTGACTAAAATCCACGGTGTCCTTCAATAGCCCTTTACGTACTAGGGTCACGGTAATCCCTTGGTCCCGCGACCCCAGCAGGCTTTGGCCCTCTACAGGCCCCGTCACTATGCTGACACTCTTTGAGGCGCGCGTGGAACACAACGCGCCGTCGACCCGGGCATGGTCCATGGTCGGACAGTGAGTCGCCCATTACTCGCTGCCCGCATGCCCGCGCCTACGGTGGCCGGAGATCGTCCTGCGACGTCCGACGCCGTGGGCGTCTACCACTGCGGCTGGGGTGGAGGGAGGACGCTGTCCTCTCCCTCAGGCGGCCCGCCTCCTCCTTCACGAGCATGACTGCTTCGCAGAAGGAGGCGACCGCTTCCCACTCCGTCTCGCCCCGCAGCATGGCCTCGACCAATGCCGGGCGCGAGAGGTCTCCGCCTATCGCCGTCGTGAGGACACGGCGGTGCTCTGCCCAAGCGGGGCAGTCCTGCACCGTATGCTCCACCGTGTCCTCCGGACGATCCTCGCAGTGGTGACACCCAGGCGTTTCTTCCCTCCCTATCAGACACAGGAACCTCCCGAAACTTCCGTGTCCGGTGAGGACCTGCGTCATGCGGTAGGTCAGGACGCCGTGACGCCTATCCAGCCACTCCTCAAAGAGGGGTCTTACCGCCGCGATTGCGGCGTGCCCGGACCTCGGTTGCGACAGTCGCTCCCTCCATACTACCCTGAGATCACGCCGGAGCTCTTCCCGCCGCGCCTCGACTTGTCGAGGCAGCGGGGATTCGCCCCGACGCTGCGCCTCCACGCGCCATTCATAGACGCGCTGGAGGGCAGTCGCCTCCAGATCCCAGGGCAGCAATCCCGCTAGGAGGTTGGCTGATTCACCGGCGATCGTGCGGTATCCCCGGATCATCCGGATAGCCATGACCCTCTGGCATGCGACCGGCTTGAGTGGTCGCGTCCGGATGCTTAGGGCCCACACGGGGGCCCCGTAGAGGGCCATGGACCGCACGACACCGGCATACAGCCTCCGGCAGGAGGCATTTGGCCCGCCGAGATTGGGCAGGAGTCGCTTGAGAGCGGCTGCTGCCCGGTTCAGCCTTGGGGCCAAATGCAGGAAATGCTCCCTGAAGTTCCACCGGCTGTCGAGGACGGTGGTATAGTACTAAGAAAAAGAATGTTTAATAAATGACCACGTTTTGTCATATTTTTTATAACAATAACACAGGAAATTTCGTAAACTTTTTACACCCAGAACTGCAATTATATTCAGTTAAAACTGCAAAATGTCTCAAATTTCTTCTTACAATTTGCCCGCCACTGCTTCACCACCGTGTCTACCTAAAGATTAGCTTCATACAGCGCCTTGAGATTGTCATTAACTACCTATTTCCTGCGGTTTCACCCGTTGCTCGGCTCCTATTGTTCGTAGCATGTTATATAGCCTAAAGCCTTCCTCGATAAATGGGCTATCAGACAGAAAAATATTTTATATATTTGAATCAGTAGTTCTTTCAACCCAACAAGCTCTTGAGCTTTAAAATATTAGTATAGATATTCATGAATATGTCTAAGTCTATTGTTTTATTAAGCATGGGTTAATAATGGACTCGCTATACAAATGTCAGCGACTATTCCATTGAAAAATTAAATTGTTAGTTGATAATAAAGTGTAGAATTACTCATTTTATTATCGTAAGCTTTGTCTTCATTGTCCATCGTCTTTTATTGCAGAATAATGATTGGAATTGATTGTATTATTTCAACACTGTTTTTATCTATTGGGTTGGGTCTAAGAGGTCACTTTTTGTGACTTCTAAATGTCTTTTGAGGGTCACATTCAACAAATTGAGGCTTCTGTAGATGCATTAGCTTTTGATTAAAAATTAATGCTGTATTTAAAGGTTGAGGTGTGATTGCCATAGGATCAAGCCCTTTATTTATTTGCATAATTTTATTACTCTTTGACCATCAATTGAATTAATTTGATATTGTGATCCTGAATGATTATATGATTATAGTTTATTTTGGATATAACGTGAGAAATTCGTTTATACACTCTTAACTATTACTCTTCTTCACAGGTTATTGGTTGATGTTAAAAAAATAGTGTTATAATTTATTAATTTATTACACTTACCTGATTTTAATTAGGAAAATTATTACTATCAAACAGTAGATACCTACCAACATTTTGTTAGATATCATAATTATGTCGATCCCCGCTCTCCGCTCATTCTCTGCACCACGCCATAACTGAATTATTTTTACATGGCGCAAGTGTTTTTAATGAATAGGTATTATATTAACTCGGAGGCAGGATTTTATACGATAAACCGTTGATGTCTTATTAACAGCGACCATCAGCTTATCTCGATTATTCGTGAAATATATGCAGCGCTAAAGGTTTTTAATTATATCTGCTTTTTATAACTTTTTTTGGTTACAACTATGTAGGATGTATTGGTTACCTTACAGGCATATTTGTGGAAGATCTAGGCAGAACTTTGAAAGGATTTTTATTATTACACATTAAATTACTTGATTCTTATGTATTTTATTATTTAAATTTCACATAATTTAACTTTTACCCTCAAGATGCTTGGAGTTCTAATTTGGAACTCAAATCTATTAATTACTAGCTGTTGCCAGCGGATCTGCCTGCTACAACTTGAAAATTAACCACGTGAAATTAAATTCAGGTTATAAACTATCTGTGTACCAAATTTTATTCAAATCCGTTGAGTAGTTTTTGCGTGAAAGAGTAACAAACATCCACACAAACTTTCACCTTTAAATAATATTAATTGTATTACAGTAGAAAGTAGAAAAGGCTATTTTACTAAAAAAAAATATTAGTCCGAAAGATAGATTATTAAAAAAAATTGACGCGTTATTTTTCTTTTGCTAAATAAACCAAAATTGACAAAGATACAACGCTTCTTAAATTCACAAAACGTCACTAGGTACAATTTTATAAGCGTTATGACGTCACAAGCCCCCACTCCCGAATTTGGAAGCGTTTTTTTCTTTGTCAATATTCACTGATTTTAAAAAACAAAACATACGTGTCTATTATTTTTCAACATTTTAACTGACGGACTAAAAAGATTCTCAATTTATTTATACAGTAAAATACCCTATCCGCAGTAAAGCAAGTATATTATAAGGTTTTGGTTAAGAAAGTAGAAAAACAGTAGTGCGAGTATGACAGACGTCTTTTGTAAACTATTTTCAGCATAATCTTCTAGGCTTTGGCTGAAAAATTGGGTTAATGCCTTAATCCTCATCTTAACATACCCGTGCCTAGATTATAGTTTGACCTACAAAATAATAAAAGAGGCTATGAATGACTTAACCACAACTCTGGTATTTAAAAGGTAAACCCTTATAATTATCAAATCATAAATAAATTTCGCTGAACATCTAATCCTGAACTAGTCCGCTATAATTAAATAATATTGCCACAATCATTACGCACAGCAAACATAAAAATACTGTTCCTATAATCTGTTAAATGTACCGGCAAACCAGCACATCAGATCAAATCGATACTAGCCGAATATCTCTTTCCAGGCATCATCATCTTCCTGCCCTTTCACTTAGGGATTGGCGCAAGATGTTCTCTTCATCTCTTCTATTCTTTTATTTCTTTCCAAACGTCGATGTGCATTTTTTGTATCCGGTACTTGTATATAAATGTTCGTCAGAAACCACACTCTCTTTAGCTTCATCATCTATAAAATGTAAAACAACTTTATTTTTATGGAACCCAAATCGATTGAGATTTTATTGTTACAGTTTTTTTTATTTATTTTTAAACAAAGAACTGTATTTGAAGTGCCCAACATCCTTTTTATTTTTTTGGGTGTTTGTGTTGTTATTGATAAATTCTGTTGTGTAGGCGATCCAATAACTTGTGAAGTGTGCATTTCCGTTTAAACAGAATGCTCACAACCAATATAATGAATATTTAAAAAAGAGCACCGCTTCAATCGTACAGGGCGTAAAGAATTCGGCATATAAATTACCTACCGATTACCTTAACGCGTTATTAGTTGTCAGAAAATAGTTAAGAACCGAGAAAAATGGCCGCCAAGAAACCGTCTCTGTAATTAAAGATAATTATAATCTTTTAGGGTGTTTAGTAATATGATCGATTCATGTGAAAGCGGTAACTAGCATGCAATAATTATATAACTTTATGGGTTTTTAAAGAACGTATAAAAAGTTCTTTTTATCGCTTCTTAGTTTAACTAATATGATATTACTCCATTGATCGTAAAACTTGCTCATTGAGTAAGTACCAACTTTTTTTAGATAAACAAGACTTGTAATTGTCACTTAAAGCCATAAAATCAATATCAGCATATTGATGTGTCACACGCATCTGAAACACAGCGTGTTATTAATTTTATTTTAATAAATTAAACCCCTATAGGTATATATTTCCTATATTTAGTGAGATAAACCGCTGTGCATCATTTTTTTTATTGCACTATTTATTCAATATAAAATATCGTGTTTAAAACACGTAAATATTAAGTATCTCTTTTTCTAAGACAGGTTTCATTAATCTTAGTTTATCACGTAAAACAGGTCATTGACACAGTTTTTTTAAAACAAATCTGGCAATCAATAAACAGTGTCATACACAAATTCTCAAACACGACCACGCGGCATTAGTAGATCAAAAAACATTTTACGATTATTAAACCCTTCGATTGACAACCGGGAAGGCATTCTCGACGTTCCCATATTTTTATTGCGTGTAAACCCGTCGGCGCTTTTTTATATCATCTCTTTTAAGTGACATAAATTCTAATACAAAGTCCATTTGTGTATCTCGGACGTCTTAAAAGGTATAGGGATAATCGTTTTTCTGCTTTTTACAAGGAACTCATTTCAATTATCGGTCGATTTGATGGGTATAAAACGCTATGGTATGTGTCGTGCGGACGGCGCCCCACAGCGGTCGGTAGGACGCCCCGTGTGTTCTTTTCCATTTTTAATTTCCAACACGCTAATTTAATTATGGAATCTTGTGTTCTTTTTTCCAACGCAGCTGTATCCTGCCAGCGGTTCATAATTTTCATAAGTTAACTGTTGTTATTCGAATCGATTTTTACGTTTTCGATGTAATTTTTATTATTGAAAATAAATTTTTATTTATTATTTTTTTAGTAGCTTAATCATTGAATTTATTGTTTAATTTAAATACGTTTTGGAGATAGTAATCCTTGATTAAAGGTATTTTTATTAAGTTACATTTATTACGATCCTGTTCTTATCTCAAAGTGACTATTACGAATGGATGAAATAATGTAAGTTGATAGGAATCTGTGTAGGTGTATCATAGTTGATTTAATGTGGGATAGTGAGATTAATATTACAAAGTGGGCAAGGACTTTGATGTCTCACGACAAATTGTCTGAGTTTCAATGATTGTTACATAGAGCTATAGCTGAATGGAGGAGTCCTCTCAATTTCTTTTTACCTGGGAAGATTTCAAAGGATTTATATTTGAGTATTCGATGAAATTAGTGTTGTGATGAAATTAGTGTGTTATTGTTATATGGAATTGTAATTAAATTAGTGCACCTTAAGTATTTTGCAATATAAGATATTATACAAAATTGATATGTAAAAGGAAAACATAATTAAAAACTTACTTCAATTAAATTATTGGTTGCAATTATTATATAAATTATTTGAAACTACCCCAAAGTTGACAAATTCAACTTTGGGGTAGTTTCAAATAATTTTTTTTATTTAAGATTTCAAATGACTCAAATAATCTTAAAAAAAACGCAAATAATTCGACCACAACAATTTTCTATCAACAAATTGCCCAATCTTCTTTTAAAACATCCTTGTTGCTCGTTGAAAGGCTCTGACGGAAGAATAATGTCAACTTCTCGCTTCAAAGATACAACCCAAGAAACACTCACTTTTTTTTTAATTCTTTTTTTAAACTACGGGAATGCATTCTTTTTAGTTTTGATTTTGTCCCGTTATGTGACGATACGAAGGATATTAATTTATTGAAAGTTTTATTACCAATGTTGATATGTTTCTATAAAGAATCGTAAAAATTGTAAGAGCTTATGTTTGATGTAGGTATCAAAACGGATAAGCTTTTGTGGAAGCCGAAATGTAAAAGATTATTTTTCGAAAATATGGTGGGAATTTGAATTAAGTTAGGAATTAGGGTTAAGGGGGGATTTATGTTTTACATATTTGAAGTAAGTTGAAGTAAGTAGAAGATAAGACTTTGAAACCGCATACTATTTTGAACCACCCTGTTCCTTCAGTTGCTCTTTGAGTTTTAGGGCTGCGTTGCTGTTTTAAGACAATTTATAATTAATCACCCATTTTAAAGACGATTGAAAGATACGTATGGACGAAAGTTCTGGAAAATACATTTATATATTAACTAATTTATTAATCCTATCCCACAATCCACCAAACACGTTAAAAAGAAAGCGAAATGTCAAAAACCCATACGATATATCACTCACACATTCAAAATCAAATTAAACCTCTCCAATGTACGGCTAAAGTGCCAAGAAAAGACAGATGGGTTCTAGTTATAACATAACAAGGAGGCTGAAACGATTCATCAAGACCTTGTCAATTACTACTGGCATACTACCATCTTGACAACAGTGTCAATTTAATTAAAATTTATTTGACATTAAACCACGGTGGCCATATTTGGAATTTAGAACTTGAGTTTCGAATTAACAAGTTTTTCGAAAGTTCGAATTCTAGAAGTGTCATGTTTATCTATAGTTGATTGATTGGTTTTGATAATTATGGCGGTAATGTAATGAGAGTATTGATATGAGGGAAATTGTTATCAGATTTAGATAAAGTTGTATAATTGAGTGTGATGTTGCTGGGAAAGCTTTCACTAGAAAACTACCCATTGAGATATCACAATTAACTTCACTACTAACGAAATTAAGTTTTTAACCTCTCGGGCGCGTTACGTACACCCGGGTGTACATAAGCGAACACGTCTGTACATAACAGTCGCTCATTGGACGTTGATTTTTATCATTTTCAATTATAAATCGCCCGAGAGGTTAATAAGCCTAAACTGTTCCATTACCGAGCAATGGCTGCGCTCACTAAATTCCAGGAGTTCTTGTCTCGTGTCTCTTCAAATCAACTCTCTAATGAGTATGTAGGCAAATTATGAAAATCCTTTAAATAGTCTCTTAATGGCTTAATTTCAAATTCAATACGGATACCTGAGAAACAGGTGGTTATATATGAATTACTACCTAGTTACGTCTAAAGCGTCAAAGAAAATTGTTTTACGAGAATCTATTAAAATAAACTATTCTTTATAATCTACCAATAAAACCTCTCATAACTTACAAACACAAACCGTGTGGCCAGACATAGTTACCAACAATTAATTTAATAACTCCAATATTTTCTATTACGGGCGCGTTAGTCTGACACTTTCATAACCTATATAACGTAATATTATGGCGGTTTCAACACGCTTACTTACATATTTCGATCATAACCATATCTTCGACTAATAAACGAATGGACCAATGTTCATAGTTACTGATATTTATTGCCGTAAAATCATCTCACGGTTTGTTAATTTAAATTAAAAGCCGCGTAATTATAATGTTCGTGGTTCGATTCGATTTTCTTGTCGCTCAATGTATGATTTAAATGTCGGTGAGATTTTTTTATGGAGAAAAGAATATCTTTTGCTGATTTTTTTATGTTTCGTTTTATAATATTCGTTAAATATATTTTTAACAAATGTAGTTAAGTTTCCTTTCTAACGTTGAATTTTTAAATCCTATTAACTTAGATAACTATAGGTTAAAAAAAAATGGGACTTTAACAATAGTTTAACGATTGATCGAACCACTGGCCTTAAAGGTTCAGTTTGTTTTACTTCACCCAAGACAAGCTAGTCAACGCTAATTGTTTGTTTGCTTTTCACCATTTAGTATTTGTTAATGCAGTGCTAACTTCGTCTGCGACAGTAACATTTCCTGGTTCAAACATTTTTCTCCTCACCATAATTAACCAAATCATGGCAACACCGCTGGCTAAGAAAGAACAATGGCTTCACTCCTGATCATTGAACCTTACATATTGACTTAGGACCTCCTCGCACCTGTTTCAACGTAACCATTTCAACCAATTTTCTAATTTGTTGAGCAAAGTCATTTTGTTAAAGGCCTCTGCTACACGTTTGGAATCAACCACCAACAGGGTCACCTTGGTTGACTTTTTTTAATTGACCATGTAGACGTCGTCGGTTGATGGTCAATGTTTGGGTTGTTCACTTAACGGCCTTGCAATGACCTTGGTTGAAAGTGCATCCCTCTCAACCAAGATCTACAGAGAATATGTAGTCGAATTTCGACCGTATGTCACTTACGTATAAAATACTTAATGCTACTATAACTTTATGAAAATTAGTGAGTAGTGTAAGACAAGTTTTGAAAATTAAGGTGCCATATTACAGTAATAATCTGTTGAGTTCGCAGTATGCATTGACAATTTGAGTCAACAATATGACCGTGCATCACAACTGATCGATACAACCAGGTTGACCCTGTAAGTGGTTGGTTCCAACTGTATAGCAGGCCTTTAACACAGCCATATACTCATATCTCCACCCACATCGGGCACGCTTATATTTTCCGCTACTATTTCGTTAAGCCCCTGACCCGTTTCCAGGGCTCAAGTTTCCACCATATCTAGATTTAAGATCTAAGCTAGAATTTTTATCGTATTCGTCGATCTAGGCTTTACATAACAACTTCAAGTTCAGGCCGATGTTTATCGAAACAGTCGGTGCTTTGAGGTCGTGTGAATATTTCTTTATAGATGTTTTAAAATTTTATGCCAAGTATGAATACCTATTAAAAATTTTGAATTACGATCCTGATTGTGGAAACATAGTTATGTTTGTGCGTTTATGGGCTGTGTATACACGATGGTTTATTTCTTGTTGGTTCATGAATTCTACGGATCACTTAATAAGTGTAACTGTGTGTTCTTAGTTTTTTCAAAATATTTTACCGGACTTAAATGTAACTGGTGAAATATAGGTGTATTAAAATGGTAACTAGGATACACTTGTGTCTAACTATTCGCAGGATATGGGTTTTTAATTCTTTTGTGGAATGAGGGTTAGCCAATAAGTCCTCCCGCCCGGTGAAAAGGGACTGTCAGACTCATACTAACTAAAAACCACCCTGTTCCTTCACATTTCGTTTGCATTCCAGGGCTACGGTGCACTGTTACGACAATCGCCTACTGCAGGAGTATATGGTTGTGTTGGCATGTTATATATATAAGTTCTTAGTTCATGAATTTTAAAGTTGGTGAATTTTCATTCGCCGGGAAAAGCGTTTACATTTCCCCCTTTTATGCTGCGTAGGTATGGCGTAACAGAAACTACCTACCAAAAGAAGAGAAACAAGAAATCAGCATCAAGTAACACTATAACATAGACATTTCATGCATATTTGAATGTATTTGATAGACGCCAAAGGCAATACTCATATCGAAAACTACAAACTAAATTAAATGTCCACACTATCTAATACACGCCCAAGGGTGACTAAGATTCTATAAAATCGCCATTTTAATTCGATTCCATACTATCTGCGATTTAAATGAAACCTTACATTACCATTTTGTTGTATGAGACATGCACTTGCTATCCTATCCAATTTAAATAATTATCAGTATCAATTGCATTAAGGAAAGAAAGAAAGAAATAAAAACCAACGTTGTATCTTATTCGAAGTCGTAAGACTAGTGAGGACCAATTAGCAAGAATCAATATATAAAGGATACTGGCCAGTAATGTGCTGTGTTTTGTAAGGGGTATGTCACTTTGTAGCGCTATTATTCCGTTGGGCGTTTTCACTCGTTTGTCGATGCGGTAAAAATGGAGACAATCTATAAAACATGAGTAAGGTTTCTACAAAATAGTAGTATTGAGGAAAAATATGATTAAGTCTTATGAAATGGAACTGTATTTAGCTCATTACATTCATCATAAATAGGAAAATTTGTAACGATGGATGGATGGATATTTATTACTCTCACACAAGAACTTCAAAATGGATAATCAAGATGAGACTTGGCACACCTAAGTATCCAGATTAAAATTATCTTTAACCAGCATCCTTTTCATCCTGTTATTGATTTCCCGCGGGATAATTTTCGATTTCAGTGTGGGTGAACCCACAGGCAAATACTAGTTACATGTAGGTACGAAACATACGTTTTTTTGTTAATAAGTTCCTTCTATAAAACTTTTATTTCGCAACTTTATAACGAATTTAACCTAAAGAAAAAAAAAATACCACAGCCCGTTTTAATGTCTTAATCTCAATAAACCAATACTACATTCCTTCCACGGACATTGCTACAAAACGAACATTGGCAGTCAATTTGTAATCGGCATGTCTTTGGCAAGCAAATGTGTCGCTTTTAATGATAATAAAATGTTCAATTTATATCCTAAGAGTTTACAATTAAAGTTATCGCGAGTTTATAAAATGTTTACAGTATTTAACAATTTTTAATAAACATTAAAAAAAAAGATTTTATCTGCGAGTAATAACGTGGTATCTGATCTGTTTAAGCCTTTTACACACTATAAACATTTCTGCGCTTTTTTTTTGTAATGTTGCCTCTATGTCTGAGTATCGTGTTTACTGTTGTAGCTTTATTTAGCTGATTTTGCGCGAAATTCAATTATCTCGTAGCAGTTGTTCTGTAATGAAATTTACATATTTATTAAAGTTGACAAGATGCTGTCTCAGATACATTTATATCTAAACTTGCAGTGTCAAGTAGTTTTATTTGACATTAGTTTTTAAATGCGTTACGTGTTATTCCTTCTCGCAATAACAACACTGATAGACCTGTAGGAGGAGCACGGAAAAAAATATTGTATATAATACTGACTGTATTGAACACTCGAGTGTGCAAACAACTTTAAAATTATGATATTTGTGTACCACCATTTCGTACTAATTATTTTTTATTGAGTTATAAAAATTAAGCAATTCATACTTTTCCGTATATTGAGACTTATTAATTGATTATTAACGTCACATTCACTCAGGAGGATAATAATTTAATGTAAATTATGTAAAACTGATCATTGTTAAGATAAAAAGGAATCAGAGTCAGATGTTTTCCGCGATAATTCTGCATATAAAAATACCTGTATGAATCTGTTTTTTTTTATTCTTATTAAAATAAAAAAGAGATAAAAAATTATAAATGAGTAATTTGAAAAAAAAAACAAAAGGCTGATCACTGAAAACCAACTCATTAGAAGTTTTTGCCACCTAATAAACTTGCCTGACTTGTTTATTTAAATTTCATAATACTTTTTCTATACTCGTAACATACATCAGAATTTCCTATAATTTCTTAAACACCGCTCCAATATTTATTAGAAGGCGTAGCAAACGATCAATTAAATCGGACATAACGCGAATCAAATGAGTGCTAAAGACTCGGTGGCTAATTGATAACACGCCCTGTCTCTGATTTAATGACATTTTGTAATACGAACAGAGAAAGTTATTAGAGACTAGACTAATTCGTTCCATTGATAGTATTGTGCAAGTGTTCTTTATGTATTTGAGGGATTGGTTCAATTTGTATGGATTACATTCCTCTAGAAAGAATTTCGAAATCGAAATGAACATGAAATACGAGAAAAAAATTGTAGTCTCCCAAGCTTTGTATTTTTTTAATGTCCATTGTGACGTTTCTGAAAGCTATGATCAAAAAAACTTGATAAATATCGGAAGAGGTGCGATTTTTATTTAAATATTGAATTAATTATATTCAAATTCCAAAAAAAGGCTTTAAAAATTACTTTTGCATAATACAATTTATAGTTAGAAAGTTTAGAAGTTAATCAATCGCGAAGTTTCTCTGCCACTGACATGCGTCTGGGCACTTCAAAGTGGAAAAAAGAAGATCTTTCCATTAAAAGCGTATTAGCACAGTAGGCAGCTGGCGGCCGAACAAATGGTCGTCTTAATGAAGAAACATGAGCAGCGATTACGGTTGCGTTTAAAATAATATATTATTATAATCAAACTGTTCTAGGCCCACGATTGTCTATAGGGCTATTAGTTAGTAACAAGTTCCTGGACAATCCAGACGTTGCAACAGGTTCGGTGTGTAACATAATTGATTTTGTAATAAAATTAAATATGGACGCCATTGTAGGCTGTATTTTAAACGGTGACGATGAAGTGGTTAAACATGAGAAGAATCGAATATTGCAGACGAAAATCGATAAAACAATCTATGATCGTGTCAAACAACACTAAACCAATAATCAGGATAATTACACGATCTCTAATAGATCGTATTTGAAAACCAACATTGATGAAGATCAAACAATTTGTTTGGAAACAAAACACGGACAGACGGACAAGAGCAATGCGGAAGTGAGCAATCAATATCAAAATCAATCTGTTAATGATCACGAAACAAATAAATGATTATGAAATGAATATTTAGCTCACTGGCTAACACGAAGCCGAACGAACCCGAACTATCACGATTTGATAGACAAGTCTCATTAGTATTGTTTATTTCATTTTTTTTCTCTTTTCAATCAATGTTTTAGATACTGAAGGCGCCTGTTCCACGACTACGCTATCTCACCTTATTTTTCTTATACTCATCTTCCTTTTAAGCCCATAGTGAGAATTCTAAAGCGGCAAGTCAAGATGTTATTATAAACATTACTTTCACAATAAATCATGTTTATATTTTTCGCGAAGCATTTTATGGTTACAGAAGCTATAAAGACATCGGTGGGTATGTTAAATAAGTCTGAATTTACAGTAAAATATTTTTTAGTTTTTTTTTGTTGTAAGGAGATATTGAGACGTAAGGACGAGAGTGGAGGTAAGACAAATTTATTCTTAGAGCTGTATTTTTCTGTATTTGACATGAAAGGATTACGACATGAGCAGTTAGCCTTAACTTGCTTTGAAGATGTGTTTATCTGTCTGTCAGGCCCACATTCCATGTCCAAATAAGACGATATATTAATTTGCAGTCATTACTCAATCAACATTTCTGTCTGTTTAGTGAGATTTATGGTCTTTTAAGTGAATTTGTTCTGGAAGCTTCTGTTTTATCGCATTTCAACACTTTACTATTTAGCGAAGTCTAAAACATTGCTTTATTTTAAACCAAAATAACTAATAAATGCAGTCCTCACTGTTATTAAGTTACCAGTTTTTAGAATCCACAAAGTCGTCAATCGCCTTCGCTAATAATGTAGCAAAGGAACTTTTCAAACAATCGGAAGTCTTTACCGTCTCCATTCATATTTACATTGTACCTGACAATAGCGGCATATGCTGTGCCCAGCATAACTATGTCCATGACACGAATAGCATTACTAACAATAGGGGTTTGTCCGTCGGTACATGAAGCACCGATGCGCTGTTAAGATGGCCCTGTTAATGTTTGTAGGAAATTAACACTGCTTTTGCGAACCAACCACCATTATTCTTTATGTCTTCATTTTAACTTTTTAAAGATTTGACGGCCGTTTTACATATCGGTTTGCTTTGGAAGAATTTTATGAGTCTGTTCGAAGTATTTTAAAGCTTTTGTGCTTCACTTTCATAAGTAGAAAATTGGCAGTTATGGACTCTTGTGTTATTCTTTGAAACATGTATGAGGACTGTATTATTTTTGTTTATGTCCTTTTTCTTCAAAACATTTGCTTCGTAGCTTTTGTCGGTGTGTTATAAATCTAAAGTGCACCGCTGTAACCTGACTCTCATAAATTCAATGAGATCAGAGACAGTAGTTCGGCGCCACTTACCATTAAATCTTCATCTTTCTTAGTTTTTATTGTTCGGACTTTATTGATACCTGTTATTTTTCGAACTCCACTTGATATAATGTAGGAATGATGATGCTGCAATAATTTCGAGATTGCCAACTTTATTCTTTTCTTTCTTGACATAATTTATAAATATGCCTTCCTTCGTTACTGCTACACAGCTATTGCAAAAACTGCCATTACCGTACAAACGATAGATTAATAGTGTAGCATCCCCTCGTAACTTAACTACTAGTTGAACGTGATGAAGCCTAATGATATAGTTTACAAAAGTAGCGTCCTTATCAAAATGAAATCTTAATTGATCCGACTATGAATTCATAAAACAATTTTAATTGTCATGTTTTGCATAAAACGTATTGGGAATAAATTGTTCACGTTGAGAGTGGACATCGTGAGATGACGTGGGAGGGGGAGCCGTCCGAAGCGACAGCGCAACAAAATGTCACTTGGCAACTTGTTGAACAATATTTATTCAATACCGACTTGAAAGATGGACACTCGAAACTCTTGTGCAGGAAATGGTTAATGACATTCAGTTCTTAGATACACAATCATAGAGTATGTTAATATTTCCTCAGTGCGCTACGCGCTCGTCTCGGCTTGGTCACGGTGATCAATTAATTGAATAAAAAAGTTTGACAAATTATGGCAGTCTGTTTGGCGGTCTCTTAAAGAGACGTGCTGATGGTGCAAGCGGCAAAAAAGCTTGATACAGTTGAAAGTGTGATTGATGGACGAGACGGCTGCACACTCGCCAAGGACGCCGTAATTGAATTATGATACCAAAGTTATTTCGTACTTAGAGTTTGTCAAGTTTTTCATGTGTCGGCGGCATAAAGTTCAAAGTGCGTTTCGTTAGTTGCATTCTTCGTTTGTCCGGCGCACGTCGGAAGTTCAAGTAAACCGGACAGTGGCGGGATTCCATTTGATCATTAATTTGCCTCGCATCAGCTGCACAGAAGTGGTTGCGCGATATGCAAAACAATCGAGATACAGCGGACAGCGACTCGAGAATCTTTGTCATTCGGTGCGGGACACACAGGGGACGGTCTGGTGATTGCATAGTGACATATTCAAAATCGAAAACGAATGTTAAACAAAAAGAAAAACTCGGCAGCGCTTGAGTATGCTAATGCTCGATAGTCATTTATACAAATATCATTAACAAGCTGCATGTACAATTAATCCTAAATAACTTCGGGATGTTCGATGTTCTGCGACCGTTAGTCGAGTGTGTGCGCCGAACATAAAGAACACAGGCGTATAGTTGTCGACTCGATGTTAAATTTCGCTTGTTTAACGATTACACTGCTGTGTTTTTGTCATTGTGTACATACCGTAACATGCTAATTATGAACAAAGTCTGTGACACCAATGTATGTTTGGTTTCACGTAATTAATTACATATAGGCATATTCATACGGTGACATTTATTTTGGCACGTTAGGAATTTTGTGATTCGAACGCAATAGATAATGACTTGTATGCGCACGAGCCTTTGGATCGGATGTTAATTGAATTTCCTTTTACGATATAACTGTTAAATGTGTTGAACACAACGTTTATGGAGTGTACATATTGTTTCTATTATTTGATTTTATAATTGAATGTATTTGATTAAAATTCTGTTTGGACAGGAAGGTTACTGTAAATATAATTTGAGTTTTATTGCTTACATAAATATTTATTTACATGCATTGAGCTACGGAATGATATAAATACCGGAGAGTAAAAACAGGCTCGTGTGTTCGACGTTCGACCAATTCTGTTTAATTTTTTCAGACATTGTTGATAGTATTATTTCTGCATTCCATCAGCCTTCTTCATTTATAATATTTCGAGTTATTGATTCTACTCAAATTCAAAATTGTTAAGCAAACATTTTATCAGACCAGTACCTAACTTAGTTATTTTAGTCGATCTCAGTGTGTCTACCGCCTGTGATAATTCGCGGCGGTGTTCAAAGCATCGATATACCGGTGCGATATCACTGACGACGGCGGCGCCCCCGTGCGGCGTAACTTAGTACTACACATGTTACTTTTGTACTGATTACTGAGTAATGTGACAGGTGGATATGTTACTCAAAGTAATTAGCGATTGGGGAAGAAATAAGAGCAATAATTTCGTACTTTCAGTAGTAATCTTTTCAAATATAAAATGGAGTTCCAATTATTTAAAACTAGCTGTTGTACGCAGCTTCGCTCACCTTCCTTTCCCCCTTATATCAACGTGTTGGTCTCTGTGGCAAATTATCTGGGTATCAAAATAAATCAAAATTGGTTCAACCGTTTTCACGTGATGGTGAAAGATACATATAAACAGACATCATTGAGCAGTGGTGGCCCATTGGTAACGGCCAACACTTTTTTTTTTGACGTGGTAAAATCATCTAATGCGTCCTCCTACTGCAGAGCAGAGCGGGAGGGACTGACAGACTCGTACTGACTAAAATCCACGGCCAAGACTTACGAGTTGTAGGTCTCTACTTTTGTAGGCCATTACTTTGTGTAATTTATTTCATCACTACTGCTCTCTAAACGGTGAAGGAAAACATCGTGAGGAAACCGGCACGTCCTAGAACCAAATATTCGAAGACATGTGACATCCTCCAACCCGCACTGGGCCCGCGTGGTGGAAAATATGGCCCATTCCCTCTCACAGAGAGGAGGCCTGTGTCCCAGCAGTGGGAACATTTATAGGCTGATGATGATGATGAGATATTCACACTTTTGCTTTTATAATTTTAATATTAGTTGGATCCATATTATTAATGGAAATTTTGGCTAAAAGATGAAAACAAAGGCAGTGGATGAAGACGTGATGGGCGATTTAGAGGAAACATAGTTTTATTTGAATTTTGAACTTGCACACACTCATAAATGTTACCAATACCAATCTTAAAAATTATAGTCCACTAATGTATTAAAGGAAAAGTCCATCGTAAATGCTGCTGTTTTCGTTTTAACTATTTACAATGTTGGAAATCCTCAGATAATGAAGAGTCACTAAATCTGTCAAAACTTGACAGATTGTTTCTATTTACCCCGGTAGATATGAGACTTGTATCACAAACATACAAACAGCAATGCTTAAATTACTGATAGAAGGTATTGATGGATACCCTCGTCGTCTTTATCTAGATTATCTTGGTATACATATTCATGGACATACTTAGGATCTGCTTTATCGAATCAACGATAAGTTGAAGCAGGTTTCACTATAGACTAACACACTGTTAGTTAAGTAAATAAAATACATGAAATATTGCGACTTTTTATAAAATCTCAAATAATTTTCTTGTATGTTTTCACAAGATTTCTAACAGTTTTCTTTTGTTTTTTTTTTGCCACAATGAAATAGAGTTAAGTGGTGCTAATGTAAACTAAAATGTAATGAGTTATTTCTAGATTTATTGCATCGCACAAAATGTCTTTTACTCTCAGATGGCGTAAAAGAAAAATCTTTTAAATTAAGTTGTCAAAGAAAATGGATAGACGTGTTCCTTTTGAACTCAAACCATTATTTTACGTAGAACAAGCTTCTTTCTACTCGTTCATTTGTTTTAAACTTGTCACATCATTCGAACTCAACTCCCTGTACAAAAAATATTAATAATCGTAAAAAAGAAATCGTTAACCTATCGTGTTTATGTACGTATGCAGCATTTTTTCACTCAAATTTATTACGTGTACGTTGCGTTTAATATTCCCTTCGCGTGCTTAACTACAAATTGATATCAGTTCTAAATCGACAATGTATAGTGTTTTGGGAATACTAAGGTGAACACACCAGTTGTTGGTCACATTATGAATACAAATAAGACGTTATTTTGGAAGAACTATACATTTATAATTGAGGTCGGCAGATGTGTGATTTACCTTTAAATTGTTACATTGCTTGTTGCATACAAATATTTCTTCTGTGAGTTAGATGATGGACACTTTTTATGTCTTTTGGAAGGATTTGACAATGAGGATGTGAGTCATAAAAAAAAACCTCTACGTCTTTTCAATTTTTTCCTGCATCTTTTCTGGAAAATTCTGGTTTTAAATATGCTCTTTAAATGCGAGTTGAATCCTTCTATACAGTTTCTATTGCGCAATGTTTTATCCACTACACTAAGTTGGTGCTCTATCGATGATCTCATAAAAATGTATCTTATATCTACGGCTACGCTATAATACTTTTTTCTTTTTTATAATTTTAAATGGCTATTACGAAACGGATTTTCCAAATATAAAAAAGTGTTCGAAAAAGGTGAAACATGGTGCTAATAAAATGTCAACTCCGAGTTCATCTGTCAAATTAAACTCGTAAAATTAAACACACAAAACACACCTTCTAATTAATGATATTGAAAACTGTTAAGACTACGGTAGCACAATGGACAAAACAACGTCACAATACAAGGAATGCCATAAAACTACCATAATTTATCGAAACGATCTAACATTATAATATATTGATTGTAAATTCGCCAATTTACATGTCATTTTGTCAATTTGAATTTAATTGTCTACTTTTTTTGCTTGTCCTGTACATTTCCAAGGCGACGACGCGCGAATCGTGGATGTCGTAAACGTTTGTGTTTTTTTTTGTTGAACAAATATCGAATAATTGCACAGCTTGATTGGACTGTTGATTAAAATATTGAGCTATAACTTACGAACATATTCATGACGTATTTTCTATTGCTGTCGTGCAACACGCTCTCGTAAAACCATTTAAATTTTATTGGAGAGCTTTTATACTTCTCGTTTTAACTTAGTTTTTTTTTTATTTCGCCATAACTATTAAATTATTTTTTGTCAAAACAAAATTATTATAAAATTACACAAACAGGATTCATCGCATTCCAAACATGAAACAATAAAAAAGATAATGAAAATTCCATAAAACCTGCTTATGTCTCCTACTAGTTTCTCAATTAACATAAATGTACAATAAATTATTGTTTCGACAAATAGTTATTGGTATATAGCCGGTATCAGGCGTAGCATCTCCGGAATTTTGCAGTAATATGTCAAATAAAATATAATTAATTACCCACACCTTTGTTTTTCACATAATTAACAATTTAAATTAGGTAGAATTGGTGACGGCTATTAATGTTCTATGTCCTGGTTATTGAAATCGAAATTATGTTTCTTTGGGTCAAATATGTTGTGTTGGACCTTGTCAATAGACAGTCACTTTTCTGTAGTATAACTAAAAAAGGCCAGACAAAATTAATTTAAAAAAAAAAAACGAAAACAATATTATAATCCATTAGGAACATCATCATATTTTCTACTTCATATGACAACATAAATCAGGATTTCTGGACCAACATATTCAGTGCAAGATATGATATACGAGTATTGTTGATTTGTCTCTACGCTAATGTTCCATTTCCACAAAACCGTATGGAAATTTGCGAATATTTGCGTTTGTTTTCCTTGAGAAAACGGTATGGACACAAGAATAGCATGTAACGTCCACTAAATAATACTTTCACTATGCACAATGAGTTCTAAACATTGAACTGTGTTAATGGTAAACTGTGTTGCAAACTTGGCTCCATATGTGAAAGAAAATATAGAAGGATAAGGAATTGTAAAGAAAACATTAAATATGTAATACCGTCCAATCAACCGCTTAAATATTAAGTGTCCTCCAAAAGTTTGTTAAAATTTAAATACATTTTTACAAAACTTGTATATTTTTAAACAACCTCTTCAAATATTTGACATTCTTCTTTGTCAAGTTCTAACAAAGACCATATTACGTAAAACATATTTTGACAATAAATTACAGATAATAATTTCTATACTAGGTTGAGGCTAAAGAAAGTGGAGCCATCTTTCAAATGGGAAACTTATTTATTTTTCATTGTTCTCGAATTCTTGATTTCTAAATTGACATTTGCATTAGTTACGATGTCGTTTCGATTCGTTTCCGACAGTCGTAAACGTAACTCGATGGTCGTTATCGATTCAATTCGATGGCTCGATGTTATGCTTCTGTTTTTAATGTTACACTTGGTAATATATTGGTGGCACTTCCCACGACTCACATTCTTGTTGAATCAGCTGATTAACATTATGTCTTGAATTGAAATTTGGAGGCAAATGGGCTACTGCTGTTACAATTTTATTGTTTTTTATATTTATGGTTTTACGGTATGTCAATTAAGTTAATTTTGAATTAGTTTACGTGCTTGCACTGCAGTCACCAAAATTCAAGAAAATCATCAAAAGAATTCAAAGAATATGAAGCATGTAGAATGACGGTTGGCGCAGTGGCTAAGCGATTGAGTGCTGCGCTAGGTTTGATTTCCATACGGAACAATTTTGTATGTGAGTTTCAATGTTTGTAAACGCACCCACGATACAAGTAAAATTCTTAAAAAAATAATTGTAACAAATATAATTTATTTTTGCCTAGGTACCCCTATGGAGGAAAGTCTTCAAAAGTACACAATTGTTTAGTCTATCTAAATATATCTTTGTAAATAAGAAATAAACAAATTCACTTATTCAGACACAAAACTACACAAAGAAAGTCAACTCATATTACTTATTTTCTTGATTTGTAGAATACAGTTATGTTACAAGGGAAGTATTTTATTAGTATTTCCTTTTTATCTTACTTTTATCCCATTAGTGATGGTATATTGTCTGCTGATGCAAAAACGAGAATATTTTGAGTTGGCCACACGCATTGGTATTTCCTGTCTGTTGAATTTTGGTGCGTATTTGTGTCTTATTGCTTTTATAATAAGTATGTAAGTAAGTAAGTATACCAAATCATCATTGAAAACCATATTTTTTTGGTGTAGTTTCATTACAAATAAGTAACCTACAATTATTAGGTATAGAAAAATAATTTATCTAGATATTTTGTAGACTCGTATAATAAAACAATTTTTAACCAAACAACAAAGTGCGTCATCGCAATTTTTTCAATAAATTTGGCATCGGTTAAAATATTCGATAATTACATCAATAAAAACCGCAGCACGTCGAACAAATTAACCGGTAATTAAACGGCGCTTAGCTATTTAATCGAGCAAATTAACCTATAATCTCACAAGCTGTAATTGCATTACGTACATGTCGAAAACGGTATTTCCCAACACATGTCCAGTTTCCTTCGGTAGAAATTTCTAAATTTACATAGACATGATCGTCGAAACGTCACAGTGGTGGGACCCGTCGACAAATGTATTGGTCAAGGTTATGAATATTCAAAAGTCAATAGCTCCTAGAGTTGTCGATACTTTTAGTACTGCATAGAACACGTTGGCTGTAAACCAATGGTTTATCACCGCTAAATGTTGTTAAACCCGGATTTGATTTTATTGGTATCGCTATGGACGTTTATCGTTAAAATTTAAAATATGTCGTGAATTAAATTTTACGATTAATTTTCTGGAATTAAATGTCGTATTTAAATCACATTTTTTAATTTTAATAAGTGTTACATTTTTTAAACCTGATTGTAGTAATAGAAATAAAATAGTAGATTATTAACCAAGGGGATAAAGCAGTGTCTTCTGTCGCGGGTGACGATTTAAATCGCGAGCGTAACGAAGGACTCGAGGTTTACTCCCGAGCGTAGCGAGGGTGTTAAAAACTTAAATCACGAGCGAAGCGAGGGATTTAAGACGAGTCCTGAGTGTAGCGAGGGATTTAAGTTCACCCAAGACTAAGACAGCTTTATCACCGAGGAAAATACTCTACTTTTCGTACCATTTGCGAAAAAATTAACTCAATAATAATATGAGATAAGCATTTATTGAAAATAATGACAATTAAAAGTAAAAGTTAACATTCGAAACATTGGTCCAATTATTGATAGAGAGAGTTACATTTTTGTTTGGTACATTTATTGTCGATCAGTTAATTTGAGTATATCTCTGTTCTTGCGTCTGAGGAACTTGCGTTTCATTTGATTTAACATCGTTACGCATTTTTAGAACATTTACTTATTTATAAAAATAAAATAAACTTAAGGTTTTATTTGAAGAAAACAAAAACGCGGCAAATTCCTAGACTAAATTTTTTTTGTCGGAAAAGCAAAGGCATCAAGCTCATACGGCCTCTTCGGTTTTCGTAATTTTGTTTAATAATCAGAACTGCATAATAAATACGTATTCCTTTTTCAAAAAGATGTGTAATGCTTTATATACAAACTCAATGGTGTAAACACAGATGTAGTTCAGTATAAATTTCGGTAAGTATTCCAAATTTAAATCACATTCTCTCCCTAGAGGATGAATGAAATTCAGTACAACATTCTCTCCCTGTTTTTAACAGATTAAAAATGACTATCGTTATGTTCGATTTTTGAAGCATAGAATGTCACTTTTTTGAGCAAGTGGTACGAAAAAAATGTTACCTACTGACGGTACCATTTATTTTAATTATGGTAAAAAAATGTTTTAAACAAACATAATTGATTAATAAATTTACCTAAATAATGATGTAAGTAATTTATTTCATAATTCATAATTCATAATTCATAATTCATTTATTCATTTTGTGAAACATAGGTGATTACAGGTGTTTTTCAATAGATCAAAGTACAAACCATGTCCCGCCGATAGGCATACAAAATCAGTTTTAGAAATATTAATAATATAAAATGTACGAGTATAATTATGCATGTCAAGTTATCAAAATTGTGTCAATAAAATATGGAAAATGTCATGAAAGTATCAAAAAAAAATAAAAATGTTAATAATAATGTCAAAAGTACGAGTATATGCATGCATGTCAAATTATCAAAATTGCGTCGATAAAGTAGTGAAAATGTCATTAAAGTATCAGAAAATATAAATTATAAATATTCATCAGAAATTGTCATCCAAATACTCTTTGACTGAATAATATACCTTGTCATTTAGTAGCTTAAAGAGCTTATTTTTGAATTCATTATAATTCTTACTATTTCTAATATCACAAGGTAATTTGTTGTACAATTTAGGTGCCATTGCATTGACACTTTTATAAGCAAAAGCAGTCTTAGTAACTATTGTTTTTAGCTTATCTGAGCGACGTTGACTTTCTACGTGACTAAACAAGTGCATATTGTTTTTTACAAACATCAGAACCTCATAGATATACAGCGACGGTACTGTCAGAATATTTAAATCTCTAAAGTGCGGCTTACATGTATCTGTTGTTTTTAATTTACAGATGGCTCGGATACATTTTTTTTGTGCCAAAAGTACGAATGATATATTTGCAGCATTACCCCAAAATATAAGTCCATACCTTAGTGTGGAGGCTACGTACCCGTGGTATGCCGTTAGGAGGGCAGTTTTGTTTGCGATTTTACCTAACATGTATAGGGCATAAGAGAATCGGTAGAGTCTTAAACAAACACTATCAGTTTGAGATTTCCATGACATATCATTGTCAATGTGCAATCCTAAAAACTTTGTGGTTTTGGATTCTAGTACTGCACACACGTTCATTTGTATGTTCATCTTTAAAACGGTGATCAGTGCAAGATAAGTAGGTACGATCTCTCGTCAGCTCAGTATGTTAATTAAAGTTGGCGAAATCAAATATTTGTGTTTATCAATGTATTCAACGATGTTCGTTAGACCTCTTATTTTTATGTACAATCGACAAATTTGAAGTATGACCCACCATAAACTTACTTTCTTAAAGTCATTCAAATACAATTGGCGTAAACATAGAACATAACATATCCATGATAATGACCTAGATCTTTATTATTTTGATAGATTGGAACGATTTATTGTCAAAATGGGTGATGATTCAACTTTGTCGAGTCAATAATAGCAATTAGTTGACCACCCCTTGTATAAATGGAGATTTTTTGTGATGTTATAATTCTTTTATATTGTATTTACTTCGCTCAAATAAATATAAATTAATCATAAAAATCGATATATAATAATAAATAATATAATTTTTTAGCCTATTTCTATAACTGAGGGTCACTATTATACAAGTTTTATATACCGGAGATCCGGATAAAACCGGTCAATATTGAAAGCCCGTTTTAATGAAGAAATCTCAGCACGTACGTCCTCACCGGAGATAAATCCTCAGAATGGTAATAATAGTTTTGCATTTGAATTATGCACAAGTTCAACAATGTTGAAAAAAAAAAACCGGTTTCAAAATGACCAGAGGCCTTATCACAAGATTTCTGTATTTTATTTACAGCGTAGTTAAAGTATTTAATTGTATGGAAAATTGAAAAAGTGCCTCTAGTGTACGAACGAGGAGGAACTATTTTTTTCCGTTAAAGTCCCCGTTAGCTTTACGTCTTTCAACACACACTTTCATAAGAAGAAGGTAGACAGATACCTACTTTATTCTTCCTTATGTAGATAGTAAGTAGGTATCTGTCTACCTTCCTTATGACTCAAAAATGATATAACAAATTCTCTCTTATCTTAGAAAGATGTCACATTTTCCAAAGTTTTCTCCGTGATAGTCACTGTCTAGTTGACGTCAAGCAGTCTGATTAAAATCTTCTAGTCAAGAATTTATTCTATGAAAGACATAATTAATCAAGATACTGTCAGAAGTGTTCAGAGAAATTAAACAACACGTAGATTGAGTGCATTTTTTTACTATGAGATGAAAATTAGTCATCATAAGTCATTCGACAATCTTCTTCATGACGTGAGCGCTGAAATTGTTCCTGATGTCATTGTCTGTTATGAGAGATAGCATATTTTAATTAGACATTGTGTCTTTCCTAATCACGCAGTAATGCCTAGATTTAGGCTGCGGGTTAACCATATTTCGCCAATTATGCTTGTTACGTGTTATTTAAAGAATGTTAGTGTTATCAACCGGGCATGAATCCCAATTTCGTGGCTGCTACTGAGAAATTGCATACACAGTAATCTTGCTTGCGACTGCTAGATAAACAAGGCTTTCAATACTATACGATAAAAGGATATTTTTTTTAAGTACTTACTATGAGATTAAAATATATCAATGACAATTGCGTTCAGCGCGATATTTAGTAGTCTTGGATAGTTCTTCAAATCATTATTTTTATTAAAGTACAGAATGATCGTTTTACAGTTGAAACAAATCACATTCCAAGATTCAAAATTTCCAAGCAAATATTTCTAACCATTAAAATTCAATCTGAACACAAACTAGGCAAACAACCAATGACGTATGACCTTTCTTCTTTATCGATTAACGAATTAGGAACAAAACCAACTACTATAATTCTAAATCTAGTAAATAGCTCGACTACAAATCGAAACTCGCGTGACTTTGAAAGTCGGTAAACGGGGTTGGGGTCACTGAATTAATCCAATTCACGAAGCCTTTCCAATGTTTTATTTCTACACAATTCGTGTCTTTGAACACTGTGTTCTTAATTCGATAGAGTTCAGTGTGCTTAAGTAATTTAGATTCAGGATTGGTCGAGATTCTGTGGGTGTTCTATAGGTATTCCTACTACATTGTGTCGGAAATTTGATTAGGCTGTTTAAACGTAGATTGGTTTTAGTTCTGATTAAGTTTGTTCGAGAATTATTGGATTGGCAACTGAATTGGTGTTTTCTGGAAAGGATTTCCTTAAATTGATTAAGTTTTGATTTCATGCTTTACATTTAATTAAAGTTTTTGGTACAAAATGTAGAAATCTTACTACCCCTTTCAAACTAAACGAACCTTGAATATACGTCACTTGATTTACGCTGCTTTAGAAATCAGGGAAAACCTTGCTTACAGCTCCCTTCCAACCTAAAGTTACAGTAGGCAACGCAAGGGTGAAAATGTCAACATTTCCAGACTTGTTTAAAAACACTAATGACAGAATATAGGGTGTAAGGGGGGGGGGGACATTGACGCAAACGTGTTACCATGTTTTTACCTACATTATTCTCAACTATTACCACTGTTACACTATACTTTTACGTCAGGACATATGGAACTGAAGCAATATCTACGGAATGGAGCTTTTGTAAACTACCACTTAAAAAAAATATTCGTTCGGGATAATGCACTGAATATTTTGATAACAGTTTATGCGTTGAATTCCCTGACACCTTGTATCATTTTCCATTAATGCATTAAAATACCAATTAAATTATTGTTTAATGGTCAGTGACTAATAATCTAACCTCAATTATTTTGAAGTGCATATTAATATGAACTTAAATCCTTGAAAAAAATGTTCTTCTGCAGATTTAAGTCGTTGGCAGTACTTGGTTGTAGTACCCCCTATTTTCTATGCACCCTAACGATTGTGGCTGTCACTAATTAATGGTTCCCTCTTTGGCTATCGTTCTTATTAATTATTTAAGTCGTTAAATTTCTTTTTCCTGTATAATGTGAAGTGTGTTCTTGAATAAATCGTTTTGTAAAACTCGGGAGTAGTTAATTATTTAATCATTCCTTGTATAATTCAACCTTATCAGTTGTAACTACACCAGGTGGAACTTTGAGTTCTTGTGGCGAAATACAGCACTCTCACTGAGCCCAGGTCTATATTCCAGCAGTGGGAATATTTCATATATTTAGCTCTGGATTGAAAAAAGTTGGGAGTCTTGTAGCCTTTGTTGAATGAGACTAGCATCAGCGAAGATGAATCAATATTTTATTTCTGAAATAAAAACATAGCTGGCAATATTCTATATATTATCTTGTCGCATAATTGAAATTCTGGTTATCAAATCACCATCTATGCTCATCATCGAGATGGTGGTCAAACGCATGTGTATCTTAAATAATTTTAAAAAATATATCCCCGTAAGTAGGTATGTTCTGTATTATGAATGCACTTTCAAGCAAAAATCCTTATAATTTCCATCACGTCGTCAATGTGTGATACTATTTAACTAGACTCAAGAGGACGAGAAATACAACTAAAGCAAGCAGAACCCCTGACCTTCACCAGGTCAACAGTCCATCAAATACCTAGAAAACAAACCTCATTTCCACGTCATTATCACATACTTACATTCATACTTTGTAGTCATAATATTATATAACGTACTCACAGGATTCAACGAAATGATTAACAGTAAGACAATGTTGCAATCACATAAAAACGACATTTACAGCTAAATTCTACGAACTTTATCTTAGGAAATGTGGTCTTCGATTATTATTTTGTATTTTTAATCAAATTGTACTGGTAACCCAGTTTTTAATATGTATTAAAGTGTTTTCTGCTCACAAAATGTTAACGACCTGGCTGCTACGATTTCTCGTAGCTCGCCTACGAAAAGTAATTATTTTACGGCAAATGTAGTTTGGCAGGTCGTGGGACTCACGTTGGTCGCGGTACTCACGAATTACCGTGACCCTGGTACGTAAAGGGCTATTGAAAGACACCTTGGATTTTAGTCAGTACGAGTCTGACAGTCCCTCCCGCTCTGCCCTGGGTGGGAGGACTCATTTGATGATTTTAACACGATAAAAAAAAAAAAGCACCTAACCTTTGAGGCGCGAGTGGAACACAACGCGTCGTCCACCCGGGCATGGTCCATGGTCGGACAGCGAGTCGCCCATTACTCGCTGCCCGCATGCCCCCCTCTCTGCCCTGGGTGGAAGGACTCATGTGATGATTTTACAACGTAAAAAAAAGGGTTTTTTGGCATGGTGGCTTAAGGAGGAGCGGGTGGCGTTTTTTTTGAGCAGTGGATGTCTTTCGGCTGATGATGATAAAGCGTATAGACGCTTTAACTAAAGAATATTAGAGGAGGTATAGACCTCCTCTAATATTCTTTAGTTATCAGGGTTTTCAAAAAGATGGGACACTCCTGTTACAGGAGCTGATTTTGAAGTTTTGGTTGTTTTGAAATTAGAAAAGGTTATCAAAGGAACGTATACTACTGTTATACTACTATAACTACTGTTGATATTTCTATAGATCATTGATAATAATGGTTTTTATTGTCTTGTAAAGTTGTTCTGTAATTCATATACGAGCTCTAGATAATCTAAGTTCGTCATTAACATTCTGTAGAAAACTGTCACAAGTGACAATTTAACTATACATAAATTGCGTAAATGGATGAAGTTTCTTTGCATCAAACTGTGCCTAAAATATCTTATTTTTTTAGCAATCTGCTTGTTTATATTATAATGCTGCGAAACTTCTCTCTCCGGTCAGTCATGAATAAACCAACAAATTGCCATATCAAATCTGTGTTAATGTTTTCATATTTTTAAGTAAGTAAATAAATAAAAGTATTTACATAGGTATATATGATTATAAATATACCTATGTAAATATAGTATATATATATTAACGTGAAGCGACAATAGTTTCTGTTAGTTCGATATCCGATAACAATTATATGTAACTACTTACGTTTTATCTGGACGGCGGTTTCGATTCTACAAAGATAAAGATGTGAAAGTAGGTGAACATTGGCTGTTTAGTAGTTAAAAAGATTCTTCCAATTAGTTGAAAAGTTCGATCGAAAAACATTTGCAAAAATTACGAAAACTTCAAAATTGCGAATTAGAAAATTTTAGTTTATAGTTTATTTAGTTTTTGTAATAAGACTGTTAATGTAAGTACATGAGTTTAGTCACTTTCACATAATTCTCTTCTTAGTGTCGCATAAAACACACATGAACGTAATTAAATAAACATTTACTACATTACGCGCAACGTCAAGATAGTTTATCAAAAAATCTTTTTACCGCATTGAAGACATTGTTATCTCATACAAAAATGCTAATTGTCAGAATCCGCGTGTTAATAACATTGTCAAACAAAATTAAATTGCGTTATCTGTATTTGTCATCTCGTCAAAAAAACATGGTTAATAAAAAAATATGTTATGGAGTTGACATCCTCTGATACGAATTAATTATCACTTATTTGTCATTGCACACCTCTATGTCATAGGTGGCAAAACGAGAAACATGCTATATTATTGTTCTTTATAAAGGTGGGCAACACCAACGTATCTTAATCGCAATTTATTAAGTTTTGGGAAGGTCCGAGGAACGGGTCCCTTATACGAGACAAGTGAAGATCTTCTGAATCGAAAAGCTGAATGTTCCGTGGGTAATCGAGAAAATATAATCCTGAAAACTGGCCTACGTGTAAAAGACACTCTTCTAGTGTCCCCATAAATTTCTTACCCCACATTTCCACACGTCTAGCCTCCAGATAATTTGTATGCAGAACCTAAAATATGGCTAAGATATACTGTGTGGTCTAGCATACATTGCCAAACTATATTGGGTTAATAGCCGAAAATATTGCCTCGCCTTAAGAAAATGTTTCTGGTAAACATTAAATCTTGCAAGATATGACACACAACTTACAAGATTTACATGAAAATAGAGATAAGTTTATCATTCTTTTGAATAAGGCTGGCAGATGGATAATTGAATAAACCTGTACTATCGGGTGAATGGAAGTGTCAATATATGGACAATATACCTAACAGTACCTACCTTGTCACGGGTGGTCTGGTCAATGGAGTGACAATGTGTCAATTCAAAATTTTCCATACATGTTTGTTTGTTGTGTTTCGTGTGGGTGTCGTGCCCTTAAGTGAAGGTTAACCTTGTCAAAGATTAAAGTTCGTGATTTTTGTTTTGATAAATATTGTACCTACTTGAATGGTGTTCATGAAGTTGACATTTTTGAGTGCAAAGTTCGTGTGAAATTAATGATCTGTAGTAATAACACGGAAGATTATTTAATATCTATTGACAGGGCGTGGAAAAATAAATAAGACTTTTTGGTAGCGGAAAACCAAGGCGAAATGGCCAGTCAAGTTTGACTCCTACAGAAATGACTGACACGCAGTAGTCACAAGCAGAGTAGAAGAAAGAGATGGGGGCCTTTGACCTGTAATGGTGTCCCAATAAAATTGGTGGTTGTATAGAAAATTTGCGATCTTTCTTTTCATAATGTTATGAAGATTCATCATATTATTTAGTTACGCAATCAATTTGATCTGAATTTTGCAAGGTTACGAGAAAATGAAAACATTGTATCTTTAATCTGTGCCATAAAGATAAGTCTGCACTATTTAACAAAGACATTGTTCTTTAGAATATGAATAACAAAAACATTGAAACATAACATGATTTTAATTAGTATGACGCGATTGTGTTTCTATTCACTTTTCTTTGATTAAAGAATATTATTGAAATCTGGTTGTGATTTTTAGGTTATTTTTAGGAGCGTTTTTGTTGTTTGCTAGATGTGGTTTTAATTCGTTCTGCTTGATATTTAGTAACACTGACATTTGGCATTCTCAGTGTTTTTTTAAGCAAATAAAATCGAATCGCATTTTGTTCTGTATACAGCAGATAGATTCTTTAAAACTCTTTATAAAAGTTTCGGACCCCGTTAGAAAAGTGTGATACACAAATGAGGTACTTGGTTCTTAAGCTATTTTGACGTAAACGTCATCACATTTACTTCTTCCAATCAAGCCACGAATTTAATGTTATCGAAATTACTAGATAAATACTCGTAGACTTGTGTCGAATTTACACATACCGTTTTTGTCACAAATCACATTTGTAACAAATGTACAATAACTCCGGGAACTCAAAGCCAACTTTTCAAAAAGAAGAGAAGTTGGCAGAAAATAAACTAATCCACAATATGTAAGTCCTAAGCTTAACAAACGCATGCGTTGCGGTTTCCATTAGAGATCTATATGTAATCGCCATGGCGTGCGGTCGACTGTGCCATCCTAATAACCATATCTTCCACGTTTGATACGACAGACCTTGAGATGTTGCCAGTGTAGCAGATAAATGAGGCGGTTATGGTGACTTTGCAATCTTAGATATTAACTTCTTGAGTTATTTCTTTGTTGTGACGCTTTGAAAATGGGTCTTCCTGGTTATAGTTGGAGTTCAGGTTCAGTGTCATATTATGATTATTTCGCTGGACTCTTTTGCAATATTGGACTTGAGCAGCGATTATTTTAGCGAATAGTACTTTAGCTTCGTACTGATTGCTAATTGTTTGGTTAGAGATATGGTCTAACTTTTTACTTTCTGCTTTATACATACTTTGAGATTCACCTGGGACCGTCCTATAAAGATTTCTTCGACTTCGATAAAATGCTATTTCGTTCGCAATCATTTTTCAATATTTACAAGCTCGTGTTAGCATGTGTGTATTTTTTGCAGTAATCCTCTTTTTTTGGCTGCATATCCAATTTGCATAGCCAAATCACGTGCTTATCCAGATCTGACTGGATTGAAGAGGAGACGAAATCCTCATATTTGCATTGCATAATCCACGGCGCCTAAATTGACTATACTTAACCACTCCATTAATGTGTAGGTACCACAATGTTTATGTGTTTAATATTCTTAAGTAATCATGACTCAATTAGAACGTGTTAATGAATTAAATAGCTGATGACACAATTCCTTAATACTCGCGGAATGTTCACATGATTATTGACTTTCCATATTTGCATTATAATTAAAAAATAAAAATTGGACACGCTGCGTAAGGTGATGTGAGCAGTCGGACGTGAGGGTGCATTAATTAGTTGTTAGCTAATGTTTTCGACGAAATGTTTGTGGCTATGGGAAACGGCGGATAATACGGAAAGCTTCGTGAATTGACCTCGATAAACTTGTGTTTAGTATGTTTATTCACGTGTTCTTAGTTACCGATTTTGGGCGTGAGTTTAAGTGCTGCTACGGCGCGTCTGGCGCCAAAACTGAAGATGAAGAGGTTCAACAAAGTTACACTGCCATCACCATAATTACTGATTTCTATCATAGGCATAGAGAATGAACAGAAGACCCCTATCAAGTTGTAAATTATAAGCAGGGTTAAAAGTGTGCGCGGGCATGCGGACGGCGAGTAATGGGTGACTTACGTGTCGTGTTCCAAGCGCGCCTTAAAGAGTTGTCAGCAATTTGACGGGCCATCCCCTAGAGGGCCAAAGCCTGCTCGGCCGCAAGACTATCTTATAAGGTAACAGTGATCCTGGAGCGTAAAGTATCAGAGAGACAAAGATCAGACAGCACCGCCGCCATCTACAGTAGCGCTTTTATAGAAATACATAGAAAACATTTTCTACCGTCTATCACAGCATATTTTACGGTCGCCTTTAAAATTGTACAAATATTTAAAGATGTGGGTCTCAAAAACATCTCATTAACCGCAATTAAAAATGAAAAATTGAATATCCCACCACATTCAATTTGTTGATACTTGGTACACCATTATTCGGTATTCCTTTGCATGGTAACAGACAATTACAAATATTAAAACACGGCGGCAATTTACAAAGCAGAAGCCGACCACAGCAACGATCGTTTTATGATAAGCCGTAAAAGCTATCAACAAGGAGCACACATTGCAATACCAAAGTCAGAAGTCAAAAGTCAGAAGCCAAAGTCTCAATTGACTTGCCACGTGCCCAGAAAGCAAATTCCAGGTTGGAATTAAAATGTTAGTACGGTAAAGCGAAAAACATCTTGACCCGGTTGTGTTAATTGAAAATTCAACGACTTTATTCAGTATGCAAGTGCCATCTGATCTGGCGAACTTTAGGTCGTAATCGTAAAACGTGGCTGTTTCTATTTAGATAATTGAATTCTTAGTGGTTATTTTAATTACTGTTTTTCAATTGATTTTTGTTGAATCGTTGCTGTAGGTTTGTTTTTTTTAAGTTCATCTATGTAATTGCTTTTTCGGATTGTGTTTTAACCTTTGATAATTGTTAGTTTTCGGTTATTAGAGGTTTGTTTTCTTAAAATGATATGTGTGATTGTTTGTTTTAATTTTCGGATACATACTATTTTAGCATTTTGCCCGCATCTGTCATCACCAGCCTACAGTAGTCACCTATTGAATATCTAGGCCTTCTTAATTCAATCATTATTTCTCGGCAACTTTAATATATTTAGCTGCTACCAGGGAGTATAAAAAGGTCTCTTTAACAAAATCATAATACGATTTGCGATAAATTTAAACTTTATCTATTACCATTACTCTATTGCTTGAGCAATATCGCGATTACAACTAGCTTCGCGGCGCGGCGTTCTGCTTTTTTTTAAACATTGGAATTGCCACACATACAAAAACTTATAATCAGACTGCATTCATGTCTTTTTCTGAGAATCAATGAAACAAGTTTTAATCACTTATTATCACAATTTCTTACTAATATTATCACAATCATGTTCGTTGGTCGGTAAAATTAATCATAAACATATAAAACAGTGTAAAGAACCCGTATGTTAACGAACTTTAAAACAAATATATGTAAAAAGTGCTAATGTAGCAATTGGTGGGTACTTCACGTTTATATTGTCTTAACCTTAAAAATTTGCCGTTGCCTTGTCTGAGGGTCTGACCTGACCGGCTGTTGACTCTTTGTCCCTCTTTAAATCAACGTCACTTTCGTCGTCATTTTTATGTATAGTAATTTGGACACTATTGACTTAAAAATAGGAACTACATCACTATTAGGAATTTGAAAGACAGAATTTGGTATGTTACAAAGAATTTGTAAGTTAAGAATTGTTAAGAATCTTTGCAATGGAGCAGTGTGAAAACCGCACATGGGCAAACGTACTGTGGGACTTCTTGCGGCACCATGATTTGAAGAAGGTGGCTGGCAGTGGATGGATGCGTACTGACGGACCGGGGTGGTTGGCGTTCTTTGGGGGAGGTTTACGTCCAGCTGTGGAGGGCAATTGGCTGAAGATATTTGCATGAAGATTGTACTGTAGTATATCTATCAGTTGTAGATGATACGATCCTATCCATACTGAAGCCAGAATCAACAGTGGCGACCACCAGAAAAGCACCAAGTCGATGAAACTCGATGAAGTCCCGAAGAATTAATGTCTTGGATTTTGCAACGAAATCAATCAGAATAAAATGTTACTCAGTTAAATAAGTTTCTAAGCAATGTTCGCTAAATTTCTTGAAAACAGAAGAAGAAATATTCAAACTCAAGTTAAATTCCTAATAGAAAATACTTCTATGTAGTAAATCAAATTTGAAATTACTCACAAACCGCGACTGCATCTGTCCCTAAGGATCATTTTGTCGGGTTTAGCCTTAGAACATCGACTTTAGGGTAAGGTCAGGCTGTTAGGCGCATCTTTTATGGCGTATCTATTTGCGCAGTGGTCTTGCAACAATGCCCAGGTATGTCGTCAGCAAATAAACGTCAGCTTCGAATATTAAAATACATGGGTTTCGACTTAGCACATTCTTTGCGGAATGTTATCAAACAAAAATTATTTGTGGTTTTAAATGTTCACATATCTGATTTTTGAGATAAAATTAATCAATTTTTCAAATTTTTAAGGATGGTCAACTAAGTAAACAATGGTTGTTTGTATAAGATTAATACTGGCCTGAATATTTTCCTCAATTAAGTTTGTTTAAGTTATCCGTTTTAAGAAAAACAACTTCAACTCTTTCAAGAGTTTGTTTTTAATAAACGTTGCTTATCCAAAAATGTACAATGACCGTGGTGCTAAGATTACCAAAACAACTTGAAACTTAGACATAAAAACGCGCTAGGTAATGAACATGCTCAGGCTGGTAAACACTGTAAAGAAGATGGAAAAAAAGAGTTACTTCTTAGTAATTTTGCACTTCATATTGTGACTCGGCTGAAACTACAAACGTAAAATGTAAGTACCCAAACTATTGTTTCTAGTTCCATGTCAGAGCACTTCTTGTTTTCAATTAGTTGATACATTTATCTCCAAACTTCAAATAAAAGCTCTCGACTTAAAAATATAAATCCCGCTGGTCGCACAACAACCTCTTCTCCGTCGGTAATGTTCACCATTATCACTCACCACCCGTGTTTATGGAATCTACCAACCTGGTTCGGATTAGTACAAATTATGTCTTCGAATTTTTCTTTCTTCTTTTTCTCTTAGTATTCTTACTTAGTCGTATGTCGGTATAAATACTCCTTGGTCATCACTGCGAAAAATACGAGAACATATTCACAATTTCATTTTTTTTCCCATAACTTTGTCCTTGATCTAATAACACAGAAACTGCTATAGTCATCAGCTAGGCTGCTAACACGATTAACAAATCTCCCGAGAGCTGAACAATGTCATGACTAACTCAGTTCGCGATTTCGTTCGATAAAGTTCACTCTTCTATTTTCCTAGCTTACAGTTTTTTGTTTCTCGTTTTTCTTTGGCTCAATTTGCTATAGTGGTAACTGAAGTTTCAGTAAGGATTTCTCTACATAAAGATTTATGTAGAGAAATCCTTACTGAAACTTCAGTTCCTCTATAAGTGTAGAGAAATATAGAGTGAAAAAAAATATTTTCCAAACCCAAATAAGTCAGTTTGTCTTTACACCAAAGATCCCTGACCAAGGGATTACCGTTACCCCGGTACGTAAAGGGCTATTGAAGGACACCGTGGATTTTAGTCAGTACAAGTCTGACAGTCCCTCCCGCCTTGTCCTGGGTGGGAGGACCTATTTGATGATTTTACCACGACAAAAAAAAAAAACCAAGCATCCCTTAAAAAGTTCAAGTTAATCAAATTTACTGATCATTTTCCACTGTTGGGAGACGGGCCTCCTCTGATAAAAAATACTGAATATAAATATCCTGAATTTCTGAAGTCTCAGACATACATTGCAGTTAGTAGGAAAGCGTGGTGAACAATTTTGTCATCTTCCTTTTTTAAAACAAGTCTTTGGTTTGAAACTAGACAGCATAAGTCTAATATTACTAGGACCAAGTTTATAATTATAAAATGTTTGTAACCAACTACCTAAGAATTTTGGTCATAATTCTTACTGTTCTACAAAGTACACTTGTACAATAATCCGTTATCAAAATCAGTATGACTAAATAGCTTAGGTAATGCATTGTATTGGTCACCGTTTTCATTGAATTTAGTGTACAATGCACTTTTTAGGTAGGTATTTAATTGTTTTATGTGTTTCTGACTGTATGTTGTAGTTTCATACGTAATCCTCCACGTAATCCTCCATGCATTGTTCAATAAGTACCAACTTACAGTTTGTTTAGCGAAAGATTTAGGAAAATTATGAAACCATAACAGTATTACGCATTTCGACTTTGATTTTTCCTTGTGTGGTTGTATACATAACCAGCCTATAACGTTCTGCTGGGAAATAGGCCTCTTTTTCGTGTGAGGGAGTAGGATATAATCTACAACGAGAGCAGAGTGCGGATTGGTAGATGATACATGACTTCGAGTTTTTAGTTTGACATGCCGGTTTTCTCATAATGTTTTCCTGCCCTGTTTTGAGAGCGGTGGTGATTAAATAAATTACACGAAGTAATTTCAATAAAAGTGTATTTCAGAATTTCTTTTAAAGGTTTGTTGGTTAATGCTAATTCCGTATGTTATTATACATATATGGTTATGTGGTTCTGTTCGTTTTGAAAAACAAGTGAATTTTCATAACCATACTATGTTAGTCATATCAAACAGTACAAGGAAAATATTTAAATCGATCGAATGAACTTTTCCTCGTGTCATCATCATCATAATTTCAGTCGTAGGACGTCCACTACTGAAAATATAGGCCACCCCTATAGATTTCCAATAGAAACGGCTAGAAGGGGCTTGCATCCCGCGCGGTCCTGTGGTCATCTATACTTCTATATATATATAAAAATGTTATGTTGGTTTGTGTATGCTTTAAAAACTCAAAAAGTTCTGCACCGATTGAGCTGAAATTTTAGCATGATATATAATCCGCATCAAGGATTGTTTTTATCTCCTTTTTTTTTGAAAAAAACCGTTTTTGTGCCATAGCGAAGCGGGGCAGGGTACAGCTAGTAATATTATAAAGAGGGAAAATTTGTTTGTTTGTATGTAGGGGGTAATCTCAGGAACTGCTTAATCGATTTTGAAAATTCTTTCACCAGTAGAAAGCTGTATGGGTCCTGAGTGACATAGGCTAGAAGGGGGTGGGGGGTTTCGGAGCGGGCGAAGCCGCTGGCAAAGGCTAGTTATAAATATTTTTTTCCACCTTGTATATGTAGAAGTCTTTTTTCTTCGTATATGTGTCCTATGTTTCTTCGTATTTTTTTTTTTTTCTACCTGTGTTGTCCCACTGCTGGGAAAAGGTCTCCCCCACAACTTTCCACTCTTCCCTGTGTGCGGCTTTCTCCGGCCAATTTATCATGAAAGTGTCTAGGTCGTCACGCCAGCGTTTCCTAGGCCTCCCTCGGCAACGACGCCCGTCCGGCACCCACTGCGTAACAACCCTAGCCCATCTTCGTATATTATACGAAAATTCACAAAAATCTTCGTATATTCTCAAAAACGCTGTCTGTTGAAAAAATATGGAATGGTTTTAAAACGCTTTATTAGCCTCCGTAAACCTTTACTATACCTAATTAAACGCATTCATAATGTCAGCTTCTTTTAATCGCCAGTCAATCTCACCAGTACTTCAAATGCAATTGAATTTGGACATAACAAGTTCATTGACACGTTATATGTGACCACATGACAACCAATGACGTTACATTACTGTTGAGCTTCCTCTATGCGTATTGCGACACCTTTACTTGATGGATACCACAGACTAAATACTCACCATCAGAGGCCTTACCACAAGATTTCTGTATTTTATTTACGGCGTACTTGAAGTATTTACTACGTTTATTTTATGAAAAAATTAATGATCGCCTTTAGTGTACAAACAAGGAACTTTTTTTTTCTTCAAATTAACGGCAAAGTTCCAATTTACTTTACGTCACATAAACAAGAAAAGTGATGGGCTTCAGAACTGACTCCCCATCATTGACTTTAAACTGGAACTTTGACATTTGATAAAAAATAGTTCCTTTTACGTTCACCAGAGGCGCTTTTTAATTTTTCCATACAATAAACGCAGTAAATACTTCAAGTACGCTATAAATGAAATACATAAATATTGTGATAAGGCCTTTGACCAGTGCAGCTGGGTGATTCTTTATCCGTATTCTTTTTATAAGCTTTTATTGAGTGTTACTTGTCCAGTTGTCTGCAATCAAATCTTGAAACTTAATTTTGATACACTTCCCGATTTCAGATTGAGTTGAAATTTTGTACACGTATGCATATTGCGTAACAATGAACAAATTATGATGATATGAAGCTGATCTGATGATGGAGCAGCTGGAAGCTGGTCATAGGAAGTCTGTAACTACGCGTCTCGACTCGTCAACGAGTTTGGACTCGTTTGATTCGTATTGACGAGTACTTTTATTTTTTATTGAATAGTAATAAAAGTTTGATAAAAAAAAACTTGTATGTCTGATTAACTTGTTAGTCTGTGCACCGATGATTGTGCTTCGAAGAAAGTTAATGCAATCGCTCTTATCTCTTATTAAATTGATTTTATAATGTAAGCATTGAGTGGTTCTGATTAGTCAGATGTCATTGAAAATTCTTTTAGTTAATTTTACTAATAAGTGTCGTATATTATTGGTAATAGGCCAAATTAGATGTAGTGGCTTATACTTTTAAATGGCATGTATAAATATGCATAAAATAATATAAATAGGTTTGATGTGATTTCTATTTAGATTTTTCTTAATTTAAAGTACGGATTAGAACTAATGGAATGCCGATGTACTTTGTGACACCTAAATATTCTCACACAGATGTTAAACATACGTTAACAGCATTCTATCATTCTCTCAATTGCAAATGCGATAGGTTTCTTACTTGCCAGCGGCTTCGCCCGTGTCTTAACCGAAAATTAACCCTACGCTGTAAACATAATGCCACCATCCATCCGCACTTTGGCATAATTATGCAATAAAGATCATTAAAAAAAATGCCTGATTGCACTAAACGAATCCTAAAAATACTATAATAAAATAAGGTATTATTTTTGCATCGGGAGAAATAATAAAGTATTTTCCTGAGTCAGCAACCACAATATTTTTTCAACTAATATGGATACAGGGAAACAGGACTATAATAAACCCTCATAAAGTCAATAATCTCTTTACCATAAATTGTTATTCATAATTATTATAAGTGTGCCACAGTCCTTACATCATTACTTTTCGTATTCTAAGGCCGAGGCTACAATAGACCGTGACGCGATTTACGACACACATGAGCGGTACCATATTTAACACGTTACGCTCTTCTAGTTGAATCGCAAATCGCTGCCCAATGTAGTCTCAGCTTAAAAGCAGTGAACATACCAGTTTTCATTCGATGCAGATATGGTTATAAATCGTAAAGCCAGTGATATGATGGCGCCAGAAATCAATGAGTGTGTGATAACAAATAATAATGATAACACGATAACTTTGAACGGCGCAGACGCCAGTTTATGAAAGTATTGAAGCTGATAAGCGTTGTTATGGTTTGTTATATTCGTGTTTTACGTGATTTGAGGGGAATTATTTATGTTTTGTAGAGTTAGTATAGAGTACTTTACGCCTCGTTTATTCTTCAAGTAATACGACTTGTGTCTAGTAACACGGTTGTTTATTTCGCGTCTCAAATCGCATCGGAATGATTTTAGCTTGCTCTAAGCATGACAAGAATGTTCTTCACTTATAAGAAGTCTTTCACTTTTAGCAATTATCGTAGCTGTCGCAACACGCATGTGACTTGTAACTCGCGGCCATGTAGTTAGTTACAAACTATCTTCTTTTTCTTCTTCTATCATCTTCAGTCTTTTACCTGGCATAAACAACCTATAATGTTCCCACTACTGGGACACAGGCTTTTCTATGAGAGGAAGTGGTTTGTAATCCGGCAACCGGGCCCAGTGCGGGTTGGTGGATGTCATATGTCTTTTAGGCCCAGTGTGGGCTGGAATATGTCACAATCTTGTGTTCCGGGTCTATGTGTGGGTTGGTAAATATCACATGTTTTCCTGGCCCAGTGTGGATTTGGAGATGTCACAAGTCGGTTTCCTCATATGTTTTCCTTCTCGTTTTTGAGAGCAGTGGTGATGACATAAATCACACAAAGTAATGTGCCAAGCTGTGTTCAAATCCACGACCTAGAACTTGTAAGTCAGGGCAGTTACCATTGGACCACAACTGTCCTTAAGCTGCTTTTATATTTTGTAACTTGTGGCATTAAACCCCTCAGGCCAAACGTATGCGATTAATGTCTTACTTTACTTTACATTTACCGGAAACAAAAAAAACCGCAAGTATTGTTTACAGGGACATGGTTTTAAGCTTTAAGGATAAAGACAAATAAGGAAAGAATAAGAAAGTTAAGTAGTGTCGCAAACGGAAGAAAAAGTGAACGGTTCTCATAATCATTATCATATGCAAACATTATGTATTAAAATCCCCAAATAACGATTGGCCACGCACAGGGCTCACACCGGAATAAATCGCAAAATAATCGCGTTGTGGATAAAATTGATGAAATTAATTACTTACAGAATGCCTCATAACTGCACTGCGAAAGAACGAGTGATATACGCGCGTGCAGTTTGACGTACTTTGCCGTTGCTAGTTGCATCGCCCGAGGTTGTGAACAGGACATTAGACTATTAATAAAAGATGTTCAAAAATCTCATTCACGATTAGTTTGTCAACATCATTCTATTGTGCAAAGGTGGTACAAAAAGGAGAAAAAATCTTGAAACAAATTGGTCATATCATAAGATATATGTTTCTTTCTATGTTACATCCAATTTGTGCCATACTCCTAAATTCTGTTCATTTCTTATTAGGTTTTCTTCATGACAGCTCATGTAATGAAAGCCTAGAATTGTAGATGTTATTTGCTGAGCTAACAAGTAGGTAGCTAACATCGTCGGGTCTACGAATATCTCTCGTTTATTTGCTGCCTATTTTGTGGTAAATGAACAAAGAATGCTTTTTTCTTTCGTCGTTCTTTTTCTGGTCTGATTTAGGTTAGGTATGAGGACAAAAAGCTGGTCGCTGTATTTCTTCTTATAGGTGTTATGATGAAAAAAGTAATTACCTAAAAAAAGTAAAAACATTTTTAGGGGGTGGAAGGGTGGCTAAATATTTGTGGCTAAATATTAATAGCCACGCAGTTCGGTTTTCAAGGTTATTTTTTTTACGTGGTAAAATCATCAAATGTGTCCTCCCACCCAGGGCAGAGCGAGAGGGACTGTCAGACTCGTACTGACTAAAATCCACGGTGTCCTTCAATAGTCCTTTACGTTCCGGGGTCACGGTAATTTGTACAGTCCCGCGACCGGATTTTCAAGATTAAGTCTTGTTTGCCGAGGTTGATTTGTAGATGGGTTACCGGCATCGTATTACGCACTTACTGGGTCGTGGAGGTCACATAGGTAATAAGCTCTAAGCAAAATATTGATACTCAGCTGAATTTGGTTCGATTGGGAGCCGACCGACAACAACGTAGTTGGTGTGTCTAAACATATCATGAGTCTTCTAAAAAAAGATAGCATATTAACAACCAAAAGTAAATCATTATCACCTTACTGAATCCTAACCAAAACAACCAAATTTTGAGTGAATATTCTAAATACTTCAACGTTTCATAGTAAAAAGATATTCAGTCTTACAGCAAATAGGAAATAGCACATTATCCAAATAGTTTTGGACCACAACGAAAATAATTCAGAAGATCCATTCCGTCTTCAACGACTTTAGTGATGACGGTTAATACTTCCTCTAAGCGTACCGATGGTGGTCGCGGGACTCACGAATTACCGTGACCCCGGTACATAAAGGGCTACTGAAGGACACCGTGGATTTTAGTCAGTACAAGTCTGACAGTCCGTCCCGCCCTGCCATGGGTTGGAGAACTCATTTGATGATTTTACCACGATAAAAAAAAGCGTGCCGATGGTGATCTTACCTGAGCTGACCCAGAATTCCAAGAGTTGACATAACTCTGCGGTGACTTTATCAATACTTTTCTGACTCTTCTACCATCGTTATTGCTGACGCTTTCTGTGGATCTTCATGTATGAATGCTTTGTGCGAAAAGGGTGTAGAGTTAGATCGGTAGTTCCACTTAGTTAGCAGATTGCTACCATGCTCTCCGAATTGTGCATTAGATGCTATTATCAGTATTTGTCTATTCCATCTACGTTGGTAGAATTACCCCTGTCTCCTTCACCAATGGGCCACCACTGCGCCATCACTGATCTTATTCGGGACCCTTTTATGTCAGTTCACACAAAAACTTAATAAAGGATAATTAGTTTGAAATGATTAATATTTACAAGATCTAACAACTAAATCTATAATTTTATTTGTTAAATTGATCAGTTAGTATAATAAACGATTGTTACATCTTTGAAATAACTAATTTCTATAAGCATAACAATTAACGAATATAACGAACGAATATAAAATTGTAATCAAAAGACATACAATCTATTTAACCTGACGTAATTATTTTTAAGATTTTCTTTTTGCCATTTTGTTTACCGGACTCTGAGTAGATGTCTCTCCTCCATATCAGCTACCAAGGTAGCTCGACGAAGGAATTGCAATATAGGTTCATCTATCTCTGCACTAGCTTTAATCAATAGATATTTTTTCTTGTATTCTGGTATCAATTTCTAAATGCACTAATTCCTTTTTAACATTGTCCTTCTGCACTCAACTTTATTACTGCTCATCCACTGCGTATTTCATCTATACGTTTGTCCAAAGTTCTCGTAGTTATGTTTGTCGACTGGCGCCTTCTCTCAGTAATTGTACGAACAAATAGATACATAGTGTCGAGACTCCTGATTTACTAATGTACCTAGTTTTAGCACTTACTCAACGCTATTAGGATTATACGCGAAAACGTTAACCTCTGCGAAAATGTTGTGGTTACTACTTTTTCGGTAATGTGGAATGGGACAGTTATTTTCTTCTTCCTTGAATTTATAAGTTAGCAGTATTTAAACTGTTTTTAACAGTTCTTATTAAAGTTGAGGAAGACCAAAGAAAATATGGGTGAACTGTGCGAAAGATGATATGGATAAAAAGGAGGTGAATGTTAAGATGATGTCATAGACCAATAAAGAAGTATGAAATGACAAGAAGAAATATTACGTCAACCACAAATTAATTAGGAAAGAAGTAGAAGAATGATGAGACATTTTTAACTTTTTATTACGAATCCTGTTTTTATAATCTTCCTTCATTGGCTGAATGTAAAAGTATTAGGACTGGATTGTTTCCTCTTGTTCTAAACGTTAGTTCTATATTTGGGACAGTTAAGCAAAAAGGCTAAGTATTGCCATACAAAGAGGCAACGCCGCCAGTCTCTTGGGCACATTACCAGCTGACAGCGTTGAGGATGAATTTTTTGATGCTCTATAATAGTTTAGTTTTATTTTAATTTTGTATTAACTTCTTCTAATATTTAGCTGGCAAGAAAATTTATGTTAAGCAAATATTTTGGATTTGTTGTGTTCTTTGCGTATGCAATGCCATTTTTCTCCTTACTTACTTGCACTAAACGGTACCAGCACTTACACTTAACGCCTACGCTAACCACGCCAGAAAGACGACAGAACAAAACATCATAACATTGGAACATTCGTTCTATTTCAACCAACAGTTTGCACGAAAAGTACTAAAAGAAAGACCTGTTAGCCTCCTTCCAATTAACCTCGTTGGTCGATTAGCGGTACTAATCTAAACACATCGACTCAAGTGTCGTTTACACGATGCGAGTTTCTCGATAGAAGATTTGTACTGAGTGAATTTCTATACGTGAGGAATCGCTAAAGGGCGTGTAGTATTCGTGAAAATTAACATCTGAGATAGCTTCGTAGTAAAAGTTACACATTTTTATACGTTTTCACTGCTTTGAAGTTAAGCCTACGTTTAATTTATCACCCAACAAAAAGAGGTACACGGGTACAATGTACTCTAGCACTTGAAAAGAGACAGAGGAAATGCCAAATTTCAAAATAACCGAAGTTCGAATAAATTGCCTAGTGAGTTACATAATCGTATTCAACTGCTTGTTTGAGAGAAACACATGACTGCAAGAAAAATTATCTAGCGATTTTGTACGAAAATTCTCGCCTGTTAGCAGTAGAGAAACTCTCTTCGTGTAAACGAGACTGTAAAAGAATTTCCTTGCATACTTCGAAAACAATTAACAAACAAAATTCTAGAAAATAACAAATGGCGTCAGACAACGAATATAAATTAACAATGACATAGTTTTTCTTGGTATACCGATTGTTTTAAAATTAACATAAAATTATGATAACGGAGCTTAAGTGAAATTCTTCGAACAATATCGTACGGTTTGACATCATCAATTTTCTAATTTGTCACAATCAATATTTGTTAATTTCGTGAACTCATAATAATGATTAGGTATCTTAACGGAAACGGAACGTTGGCACCGAATTATATATTATCTGATAATATTTTGCTTGCATTAACGAACTGGGACATGTTTTAGGCGATAAAAGTGTTTCAAATAGTATTTAAGTGTGTACCTACTTTCATTGTAAAATGTTCTTATTGTTTATTTAAGGCGGTGTTATACATTTTTAAACGAAATCCATTATTCATACACTAACCGCACCTGTGGGTACTTCATATTTATTTAAGTAGGCCTACCTACATTTTGTAACTGTATAGTGATGATTTCATTGGGCGAAAATGATAAAATAAGTGATATAATTAATTTATAGAAAATGAAAATGATGCCATGACACTGGCTTGACAGAGGAGGATGGAAGAAAAAAAGAAAAGAGATGATGAAAGTATTTTTATTTTATTTTGCCAAATCAAATATTTAGCATTAAAATAATGAACAATTACTAGTCTGTAGAACAATAACATTACTTTCTGTCCGTTATTCCATTAAAAATATAACATGTTTAAATAAAGTGCAGGTGTGAAAAATAGAGAAAATCTTTTACAATAGAAAGTTAATCACGCTGTAACTACAATTTACATTAAAAACATAAAGTATTCAGTGTAGTACAACCGATTTGAAAAGTACTTATCAAGATAAAATTTTGTTTAAAAGGTCTGAGAAAATTAGTACTCTAAATGAAATATCGAATAAATCTGATATTATAACAGTGAATTACATTTGAAGATTTTAAAGTACATTTTTTGAAATTTTCCAAATTTCTTGAAATATATTAGTTTCAAGATATTTTTTAAAATATTTCTTATAAATGATTTTCGATTGTTTTCTATTTCGTTGTCTTCAAATCTGGCTGTTGTGGTTTTCCACAAATCACAAATTGTTATGTTTACAGTGAAATAACAAATTATAAATATTATTTTACATACTTAGCACATAAATGTACTGGCGTAGCGTTAGAATTTCACACATTGCGCCATCCTGGTAGTTAGTGCATTACGATCTTTAGATAAAATTCTTAAGTATGCATTATAAATGCTTCAAGATGTCTTTAATAGCTAGCTAAGTTCTGCTACAGGACTTGCCCACATTTTTTTTAGCATGGTAAAATCATCAAATGAGTCCTCCCACCCAGGGCAGAGCGGGAGGGACTGTCAGACTTGTACTGACTAAAATCCATGGTGTCCTTCAATAGTCCTTTACGTTCCGGGGTCACGTGTAATACGTGAGTCACGCGACCGGGACTTGCCCACTTAAAGTTCAATTTCAACCTTGTGAAAAGTAAGTTCTAATAATACTCGAGGAAAAAGTAACGGACAGACAGATTATCTGATTTACATACTTATTAGTCAGTATTAAGGATTTCCATGTAGATGGACGTGAATTTGTACTTTCTCATATATTTCGATTGATTTTATTGAGCGTTATAAGATGGACAACGTTTTTAATCGAATTTTACACTACACCAGCGGCTTCGCTCGCTACGACTTGAAAATTATCCCACGGGTACATACAATCGGGATAAAAAACTATAATTATAAACTATCTGTGTACCCAATTTCATCTAAATCAGTTTACGAGTTTTTGCTTGAAATAGTAATAAACTCACAACTGTCGCAATTATAAAATTAGTATTAATATTGTATAGATTCAAATAACTTTGATTTTAAAATCCATATCCGTATTTCTCTTCTTCAAGATGACGGAGGCAGACAGTCACAGTAATATTTGTTCAAATTTCGAAAGACCGTTGTTACAGGTAAATATCGTGGTTATTTTCTTTTTTATGCATTAGAGACCTACACTTTTTCCCAATCGTTTGCTAAATTTTATTTATGAATCTACTTAAAATCTTTGTTGGTGTTGACCGCATTGAACAAATTAAAAAATATAAATACGAAAACGTGTAGGCGGCGCTTCTTTTAATATTTATTTACATTACATACTTACGTGTTGACAAACGTTTAGCTGGCATAAAATAAAATAAGTAAATAAAGCTTTATCAGCCTCAGAATACGGTTGAAAATTCTTCAACAGTTGAAAATCTAAGTAAAATTTTCCGACGCTCGTGGTGCGGTCTTGACCTAAGAGCTATGAAAGGAATAATCGAACTATTGTAATTGCGTCATTAATATAATATGAATAGAACATAATGTTACCAATAAAAAAATAATTTCCGCATCGATGATTATTGAGGTTGAGGAATGTCAATTTTTTTTTGTAAATTATCAACATGCTGTCGAATTATGGATTTAGTCTCGATCAGAATGAAGAAGGAATCCATTGCGTTTCCTTTTCTATGATCTAACTCAATTATAAGATCTAAGTCAGCAAATAGGTATGTCAATTGATCAAAATAGTCCTTAAAGACAGGATGTAAATAAGTTGAAATACCCTGAAGCGTGACGAAATAATATTAACGGAAATTAAACCGATTTCCAGAATAATTTACCTATGTAGGAGAAAAAAGGGCGGTGAACCTTTATTCTTTATTAATGTGAGTGTCTATGAAAACGTAAAGAATGTTGAGAAACATCTCATAAATCCCAGCAGTACATCACATATGCCTCCTCCTCCATAGTCCTCTAAGAGATAGGCACATACACACATCTTATTAACAAACATCTACTTTCGCCAGTTATGCTTAAGTCCCATGTAATATGGTGCAAGCCTATAGCTATCAACCGTGCACAAATCCATACTCCGTGGCTGTTACTGAAAAATTCAGTATGATAAAACCCAATAACACTGATGCCCGACCTGGAATCCAATCAGTCACGCTTGCGATCACCAGACTTACAAGGCATTTGATTTTTTTCCTGCTTATTAAAAATTGACTTCACGAAAAACCTTACAGCGCTTTTTTCCTTTTGTTTTACGAATTAAGAATCTCACATTCAGTGGTCACTAGAGCAACGAGCTAATGTATAAATTATTTTAGTATCTTATTTAAGGGTCTATTGTCTTGTAACTACTAATCTATGTTTATTTGGACAAAGCCACCTCTAATGTAAAGCAAGCCTCATTCTTACTCCACGTCCCATCATAATTTACATCAGCAAGTTAGACTTTTTTTAGTCAGATTTACCTGAAGCATAAATTCACAGAACAGTCGGTTGTCGTACGACGGACAAAGTTGGCGGTACTAAAACTGGAATAAGACGTCACATAATAGGTACGGACGATCCCTTTTATCGGCGTAGAAACGTTAAGTAAAGCCTTCGCTTAACCACTGGCACTTTAAGGTGCTGATAAACTTGAGCATTCACTTGTAACGAGCATTCTTGCGAATGATACATTACAGAAAAACAAACGAGGGCGTTTTAGCGAGCATTCTAACGAGCGTTCTGGCGAGCTTTTTGCCTAGCCGGCTGTCAAGTTTGACCGTTTGACGATCATAGACTAGAGCGTTCTCTTCTAGAAAGATCGTGAAAATGTTCGTAGCGATGTTTGGTTCTATACTTGGCTCTGTTCGTTGTTCAGTTCGACAAAATTATAAACGGCAAATGCTCGATGTTCTGTTACAAGTGAATGCTGAAGTCTATCAGCACCTTTAAGTGTCTTCACGGACCAACTTTATTTACACAGACCATTCTGATTATACCTTTTCGAGCGTAACTTTATTGTGCGATACGGGCATTGTCGTACGACCAGTAAATAAACACTCGTATATCGACAACGAGCAACCGTGCCACCATTATTGTAGTGTTATTTAACCGTTTCGCAATAAGGACTCGGTTTATTATTATATCCGACGTTAATAGTGTATTAAATTGAACATTATTCAAATTGTAAACCGATAGTTTGTTGAGATATTGACGATGTTGGTAGTTTTCTTTAAAGTCATGGTGTAGCGTTGCCCTTTAGTTTCATCAGCGCTGTCGAGAAAATTAGGAAATTCAATACTTATTTTTCATGGTCAACTAATTAGTAACGATGTAAATGAATGTTTGAAAAATATACGGTTGTGGTGAAATTGTCAGTGATTAAACTTTTCGATTTCCGACCAGTTAATGAGTACCTCTACTTCCATCGTCAACACTTGCCGGGACTGTAAATAAAGGAAGCGAAATGTGATTTTAAAAGGTCACGATTTATTGGTCGACGATCAAGCGGTCATGCGCTGGGCGGGTCAAGGCGAGTCTGACCAAACAATCCTCTTTACTTGCATACCTTCCATAACATCCTCCACTCTAAACAAGGAAAAAAAAGAAACGTTGTTGTGTTCGGAGATACTCGGACGAACTCGGAAGTAGTGTTGCACAATGTGACAAACCAGAGGTCAGAATTTAAATCGATTCTGACGAACTTGTAAGGTTTTTTTTTTGTTTCTTAAAACTCAAGGCAGCGGTATTTTTACAATTCTACGAAGAAAAGCTTAGGTAATATTCATAGTATCGATTTGTATGGGGAAATACCTGAGAGATGAAATCGATTCTATCATAGTATTATTAGTTTACTTATATGACAGTAATAAAAGCTTTTAAGAACATTAAAAGATTAAAAATGTCGCAACCGTTTCTAGGTGTTGCTATTAAACGCATGCGTAAGTAGCAGTTTTAGCGATTTTTTAAGTGAAAACTTCTTTAGCGGCGTTGAGCACTTTTTCTGTAATGGGTATAAAATCTTAAACTCGCGTCAGGACACGTGACCCTGAACGAAAAAGCGTAGGACGGCGCAGGGCGCTTGCGTGAATGTTCGTGTGACTTTATTACTTTTAAAGAAGTTTGTATGCTGGATACATTCGTTGCTAGGTAACATTGTTTATAAAAGATGTACGTCACATTGGAAAATTATTGAAATAAAAAGTCAACCATTTTTGCGAGTTTTACTAAAATCTGTTCACAAGATATTTCCAACAATTACTATTCAAGTTTTCACTTCTGCCGGCACTCCCAGAGTGCACCCGTCGTTTTTTTTTTAAACATTTCATTCAAATAAGTGTTCATAGAACGAGAGAGAATTTTGCTAGGAGGCTCATGAAAAAGAGTCTTTATTCGTATGATTTTTCTAGAAAAATATGATCATTTGAAGTTTGCCCTTGATGAAACTACATAATCCTAATATTTTACCAACTGTTATTTTACGCACGGATAACTTAGCATTGAACAATTTTAAACTTTTGCAATGTCAGTTTTATGTAAACAAATTGAGGTTTCTACTATGTAAGTTAGTATGTAAAACGCAAACAAAAACATCCACAAGGTAATGTTTGTAAACACGTGATAAACTGGATGTTAGTTCGAAACTGAAGAGGTTTTAATAGACCATACTGCAAGTTTTTTGTAAATATTTTTTTAACAGATGTTGGTGAATTTTGACGTTATTATGCCAAGGAGGCTCAAATGTATAATTTTTAAGTATCACTTGCTTCGTAATTACAGATAGATCTTATACGACAATATTTTTTTACCTATCAAATCATAATTCATATTCATTCCATCACGTAATTTTAATTTCCTGTTAATTATAATTTTAAGTTTTAATTTTTAAGTCTTATGTTAGTTAAAGAGGCATGCGGTGCTAACTTGTAATAAATTGTTATACTAACCCTAGATTATGGTAGATTTAACTTTAAGTATTTGTAGTATAAACAATTGTTGGTTGGTCAATAAAGAAAATAAAAATTTAAATAATTATATAGCAGATGCTCATTGCTTGAGATCGCAAATATTTCCCAAAAATCAGCTTAGCATTTATTGTATTGATATTATCGAGCCATATTTTTTATTATTTTACTTTCAAAATTAAGAAGGAATCACACTTTCTTTTAGTTCCTGAAAACTTTTGAAATAATTCCTGAAAAAAATCCCTAGACAATATTATTATGACGCACACTTTTTTTTTGAAACCACACTTCCTCATTTCTGACCTGTTTCAAAAAGGTTGCTAATGCATTCAAGTTTGACACCTGCGCAAACATATTTATTCGTGGTCTGAAGCAAATACCACGCGGGATATGGGACGATATTCATTCACGTCGAGTCCTACCGGACTTCGGAATTTCAAAGCTTATTAAATATTTTAAAGCTTGTTCGCGCTTTTTTCGCAACATCGGATGCTTCAAAGATAGAAAATGTAAAATAAGTATATGGTACAACAGAGGCATATTTTTTTTTAAAGTTTAGTTTAAAGTCTAGTAACCGACCATGTTCTATTTATAAAAAAAAACGTGACGCGTTTTCGAATTTGAACCCGTAATTAACAACCTAGCAATAAAATTCCAACAAGATAATCAAAGCCGAAGTGCTCTCCGTTTAGCAACGACAAAAAAATCTAACATTCGTTTCTTATTTACCAAACACGATATTCATTGCTGCCCAAATCTTTTGATACAAATAAGTTTAAAATTCAAAACCAGCAATGTAAATATAGCAAAGCGTTTCTATCGCCCGATACGGGCTTGCTGCAGAAAGGAGTAACTGAGTAAGGTACTGCCGCATTGACCCATTTTGATAAAGTCGTGAATAGATTACGTCCGTCCACTTTAATGTTCAGGTGCTGCATGCATCGCTTTCCGTGTTTATTTTTTGTTAATATTTATTTTAATGTAGGTGTTTAATTGTGTTTTTATCATAGGTATGGCCTCTATGCTAAAGTGACCTGCGATACGGCGAGTTGCTTGTTTGACTAATTGACTTCTACGTTGTATTTTACGTAGGGATTTTTCGTGCAAGAAAAAATACATATTTACATCTCTACCAAACCCTTAAGAGTAGCAGGATAATAGGACAATAACTATACCATTATTATTAATACAGGTAAGTCATTTAATTGATTATCAATTATTCCAAGATTCACATTCTTCCTCCATAATTTGATTTGCATTTTGGTATTTTGTAACTAATCGTGTTCCGAGAAAATTATGTATTTATGTAAAAGATAAATCATAATTTATTATAAATGTTCATTAACACGTGTTAATGTAGTCTTTAGTACAAATTGACTTCGTATGTATTTGCTACATTAGAAATAAACAGTTTATTGCGGAATGTTTATTTATAATAACTTCACAAGTAGTTTCTCTGAAGTTTATAGTTTCACAATTTTTTACAAGTATTTTTACTTATATTAATTATCTACTAAAACTTTAGAAAAAAAAACAAAGAGAAAAAAGAAGTAAGATTAGATTAGAATAAAATTACAAACCTAAAATGTTTTCGAAAATGAGCAGAATTTATTTAAATAGGAATTCAAGTTCTTACTATCCGATGACGTGTTTCCATAGTACCAAGATTTAAAACAGTGACTTTTCTACAGGAATAACTACGCAAGTGAAAACTTTGTAAGGTCACCAACAAAGCCTCGCGGGCACACTAATACAAACGCACGCACACGGACAAAAAAGTTTAGCTTATAAGTTTATAATCAAGCGAGGTTTTTATCTCGTAGTCGTTGGCCGCACGCCGCGCCGCGCACATGTCCACCGCTGCGCTGAAGCCTCACAAATACGCGCGTGAAAAATACACCCACCCCGTATATGAAAAATCAAGAAAAAAATTCGCACCCTGGATAATTCAAAGACGCCACGTTAAAGGCGTCTGACAAAAAAAGGTGTTCCATTTTTTTATGGCGCGCGTCTGGCTTATTCGGAAAATTATGAAAGTGATGTGAAACGTAGGTGTTTCTCTTCAGAGTACGTTCAGCGCCTACTCTGTATTTTTTCTAGTGACTACAAAAGCTATTGTTTGCGTTTTGCTTGAATTGAAGCACAAAAAGTATACTATTTTCAGTGTTTTGTTCTATTGAATGAGAAGTGTGTTGAAAAAATATTACATAAAAGTGGATTGTTCAGTTTTAGTAAAGGAAAAGCGGCCGAGTAATTCAGTTAGATGCATGTTCTACATAATATACAACGGGACACAACATGACGGCAAAGTTCGGCTATGTAAGTGGATTTAACATTTTTTTGTAATACTTTTCTTTTGCGTCACTAGTTGCTATGTGATTAGTCTTGTGGCATGAATGGAGCAAGATAACTTTTATGTTTTTTCGAGTGGATTATCGTTGGATTTTATTTTTAGCATTCTTAAGATAATCGAAAACCATCTAATCTTTACTTCAACGGCAATAATCTCTAGATTCGGGTATAATATTTATGCAATTGACGTAAATTCGTCCATGAAAAATTTGTTATGAATGGAAATTTATTTTTTACGGTATTTATTTTATCTTCGTAGATTTGTGTGCGATATGCTCATAGATAATGTAAATTTCAATTGTATATAAACGTGACAAGAGCGTTAATTCTGTGATATGCCTGTGTTACGTCAAGTAAGGTATTAAAATAATATAGCGCTAATTACGTTGCTCATTATTTTTGTGCTTGCATATCGTGCAGTTGCGTGGTTATTCATTTGCAGCGTCAGCGACAAAAACATTGACAATTACTTACATTATAAAAACATTAGGGAAGTATACCGGTAATTCAAATAATCGTAATACTGAATTTCGAAGTTAAAATAAACTTTGTACTTGGATTCATACATATAATTCTAACAATCAATTCTTAGTAAAATACGAACTAAGTTGCCTCCTCTTATATACTTAGCAACTACTCATAATGTAATTTGAAACACGTAGTCTAAGCAGCTCAGTATCTAATACCTATCTTCATGTGTGGTTTAAATGAAAAGTAATATCGTATATCATATAATAAATAAATATCACAGCTACTTTAACCTGTAAGTAAGCTGAGTATCTTGTATCGCTAATGCCCTGTAAGGAGAGACAGTTAATGAACCATTAACTTTGTCTTGATTTATTTAAAGGGTTGTGTAAATATTAGTTTTTGTCTACTTTAAAAATCTTGAATATCTATTTTTTTTGTGACTGTTTTGATTGTTTACTGGTGTGAGGTCCTAGTCCTTTTTATTTAACGTGGTAAAATCATCAAATGAGTCCTCCCACTCAGGGCAGGACGGGTGGGACTGTCAGACTTGTACTGACTAAAATCCACGGTGTCCTTCAATAGCCCTTTACGTTCCGGGGTCACAGTTACCTGATAGTCCCGTGATCCCGGCAGGCTTTGGCCCTTTTAGAGGGGGGGGGAGGGGCGTCATATTGCTGACAGCGCTTTGAGGCGCTCGTGAAACACGACGCGTTAGTCGTAGTCCTAGGTTCAACAACGGGACATGCAAAGTGTTATTGGGTTTTAATATCTGAAAATTCTCAGCAGTAACTTGCACTTTGAATTTGTGCACGGTTGATCGCAATGGGTCAGCTCCCACACTCACACACGAGACGAAAAACTAATTAGCGTAATATGTGGTTTAAAATAAAAAGGACGTAGTCAATAGAAAACAACTTTTAAAATGAATATTATAATTCATCATCGGCCTATTAATATTCCCACTGCTGGGACACAGGCCTCCGCTCTGTCAGAGGGAGTGGGCCATAATCCACCTCGCGGGCCCAGTGCGGTTTGATGGATGTCACATGTCTTCGAATTTTTGTTTCTAGGACATAGGTTTCCTCGCGATGTTTTTACTCATCGTTTTGAGAGCAGTGGTGATGAAATAAATTACACAAAGTGATGCACCTACCAGGGTTCGAAATCACGACCTATAACTAGTAAGTCGGGGCCGATACCACTGGGCCATCACTGTTCATCAATATTATAAATGATGGATATTTATGTATGTTTTTTACTAAATCACGTCAGAACGACAGAAAGGATCTTGATTGAATTTTGGTCAAAGATAGGCTATAGTCTGGACTTTGACATTGGATACCGTTTATACAGTACCGGTGTTTTGTCCCCGTAGCATAATTTTTGAGTTATACACTCGCGAAGACGCAGACAACCGCTAGTTTAACATATTGTCTCTACTTTTTTATTTATTTATTATAACTTAATGTACAAAGTACATGGGCGGACTTAATGCCTCAGGCATTTTCTACCACCTTAAGGTGTTGCAGAGAAAAAAAATACATTAGGTATAGCATGAAAACTATTTATGAACATATATAAGAAAATTCCAACAACAAAGTAATTTAAGTCGAATCTGCCAGCTCCTTGAGTAGTTCACGAACTTTAATCTTAAAAGTGAACCTGTCGGTAGCCATCCTGATGTTCAGAGTTACTTTTCAATTTACTTCAACTATATCAAAACTTTCTGACACTATACGAGTATAAACTCTTAATTAATGACCTAAAACTTCAGTTCTACTGCACTGACGCTGTATCCAAATACTCAGAGCCATTCCGGCGTCAAAAGCAACTATGTATGTCACGTAGGCTTTAAATATGCGCATATTGCGCATATTACTATGATGCTATCTTTACTATGTGGCTGACCTAGGTCACAAACTCACAACATTACCCCCCTGGGTGTTGAGCGGCGACGATTTAATTAAACTATTAAGTTGGGTAGTAATGTTGTAAAAACATCATGATCTATATAGTGAGATGACCAATTAAACTTTTACTTGGTCTCCACATTGTGTAGTTTGTCAATGCGGTTTGTTTTTTTTCAACAGTCTTGTCTCATCCTTTCTAGCGTACTTACTTAGGTGAGAGTTATTTTTTCACTTCATCTTTTCGTCCCAAGGGGTAGAAACTATAGGCCTTCTGTGATGAACTTCTACTTAAAATGTAGGCAGTTTAATAACAAACGAACATTGCAATCTAACTAGTTGTTACCAGCGATTTCACTCGCTATAATTCGAAAATTATCCCACCGGAAATTAAAACCGGGATAAAATCTAACCTACGGGTTAATTCAGGTTATAAAGTATCTGTATACTACATTCCATCTAAATCTGTTCAGTAGTTTTTGCGTGAAAGACTAACAAACCATAAATACATCCATCCATCCCATCAACCATCCTCACAAACTTTCACATTCGATCATAAGTAGTAGGATTACAGTAACTATTATATATAATTATGTTCTAAAAGGAAAATGTTTTTTTCCTTTAATCTCCACAAATATTTCAAAAATTAGACCTTGATTTTTAAGAGATTACTAACAAATCAAATTAATTCTTCAAGATAATTTAATGCAATGCAGATTAAATCAAAAATTGCATCAATGTTCCTAAATATTGATAAAAATCTTATTTATCGGATTTATTCCTGAAAAATATGTTTTAGTCAGATAATTTAAAATTCAGCGCTTCAAATTATAGTTTACCAACAAAATTATCAGCTGTTGAATATTATTTTTTCTATAAATGTTTAAAAAAATGTTAAAATATATTATTTCCGCATACAATAAGTATTATAATTTTTTATCTGTCATTTGGTGACCAGCCATTCGTCCACGTATGGTGTGTACCAATATTATCAAAGCGTTAGAAAATTATTCTTATAATTTTGAAAAATTTAATTGTGGCAAAAAAAAAACTCGAACCCCTTGTTGCTTTACAAGGGGTTCGAGTTTTTTTTTGCCACATATATCATTGGATATGTAACAAAATTACAGGTATGAATGTTATAAATTAGATATATAAATATAAATACAATGGCGCCTAAATATTATGAAGTTTCGCGTCAAGTAGGTATGCTTATCTATAGCTAAATAACAGTTTATCAGTAAGATATTATTAATTGTTATAAACATTTTAATATTACGGATAATTGAGTCCCATACAGATTATTATTATATTGTTAGATATCAATTGCATAATCTTTTACGAGTGTCAACATGACACTTATAAAACGGTGTGTTGTTATGTAGGTGACCCAAGATCCTGTATAATTCCAATTTTCGTAAAATCAATTTAACAGGACTTAAATAGAAAAAAAAAACTCGTTTAATAGAAGGCGTCGAGGCGGGCCTCTATTTCATTTTACCTTATAATCAGAGGTTCCCAAACTGCACCGGAGATAGTACAGAGGGTGGCAACTCCCTGTATTGTTCTCCGGATCGAGTCTGACCATTCTCCGGATCGAGTTTGTGTGGACTTAAGATTATTTCTTTGCAAAGATCCACAGGAAAGAACAAGAGAGACTAACTCACTAAACTCTTTTGCAGCCTTAAACAGCTTTACGTGTTTCAATTTGCTAGGGTTTTCAACCATGTATCATTGTCATGAGATGTCGATAAGCTTCGGGCGGCGCCGATAAAAAATACATAGTGAGTGCGCCGTGAATTGAAAAAGTTTGAGAGTCCCTGCATTAAGTTATTCCGTGAAGCCTGCATTAACGAACCATGAAAAATAATTATATATAATAAACATATATTGTTTGTAAAATTATTCGCGCATGAATTTATTAATTATTGAACGTTCAATAAACAATAAAATCAAAATTATAATTTACTTTTTAATTTCTTAATTGCGTTTTTCCATTTTGTCACGAGAAATGGATATTAGCTTTAATGAAAGAATGTTATTAATGTTTAATGAATACATTCGATCAAGTATTATTTACAGTATTATATCTTAATTATATAAAACGTGATTACACAGGTTTCGATTGTGTTGGTCGAATTAAAATATAATTTCAAATTAAATACTGGAACAATAATTATAATAATCAAAACAAATATTGGAAAATATTGATAGTTCATATAATTGAGTTCAAAAACGGGCAAGTACCAATGTGTCCTATTCAGTGCATTTATTTACTTTCCATAATTATCTTGGACATTACTGACATCGTTGAAGGAAAACAGTGTGAGGAAACCTGGACTTAAATCAATACATAAGTCCTAAGTTCGAGGACCTCTGACATGGCTTAAGCGCCTTACACTTACACAAAAAAAAAACATATGAAGACGAATACGGAGACTCAATTCGATGAAGAAATTAAACAAAGTACCTATATTTGACTGTTTACGTTTTTTTTCGTATCTAAAAGACATTCCTTAACTATCTACTAACTTATCAGAAATAACAATGAAAATAAATTACAGATACGCGATCGATAAGTGTTGCATTTGTGATTATTATGTGCATGTTTTCATGGTCGATCTAGTATTGTTAGGTATATGTCCTCTTTGGAGGATTATCTTATTTTAGGTTCTTATAACAATATAGAGCTCGTCCGCGCCAAAGCGCGGCGAAGCGGATTTCTCACCGCATTAAGTTCGCAGGCGAACTGAGTTCACCGCTGCTCTGCGCGGAGCACCGCCTCAAGTTACGTCGCCTCTGTTTCGCGGCTAGTGATTTCGTATGCCGTATGGACTGCCATTTGATCTTACCTACATTATACCAGCAAAAAACCAGGCTTGTTCCAGTGAGTGAACGAGGTGCCGCTAGACTACTTGTATAGCTCTGTCTCTTTCACTCACTGGGACAAGCCTGGTTTTAAGACGTCATAATACGGCTGCAGGACTGCTTCAAACAAATTCAATTAGGAATATGAAGATAAACAACTCTTGTGATTATCTAACAAAAATGTATTCTGTATGATGTTGTATTGTGTAATGTAACACATAAAGAAAAGATTTTAATTACTTTAACTGACAATCAACATATTTTAAAAACAATATATTATCTAATATAACAAAGAGTCTTGTGAAAAGTACTGCCAGTACAAATTCCTGCCTGCATATCAACCTTCCCCAATCTGTTAAATGTTTCCAATCGAATATGAACTTTCTTGTTATGTAATAAAGTTTAAAATCAATTAAAGAAATTTGACAGATTGTGGTAGGTTGATGTGCTGGCGGCTGTACAAAAACCGTATTGTTTTTACTCGTAAGTCGTTATTTTTGTATTTTATTTACAAATGCAATGCATGTTTTCACTGCAAATGTGTGTTATTCATGTGATTTTAAAAGAGGCATTGATGTCGGCTGACATGAAAACGACAGAAAGCCATGATAAATGTTTATTATAATCTGTTTAACTGTGAGTTTCTTTTGCAAAACAATTAAGCAAATAGTCTGTTTGATGATGTTTTTCATGATTCTTGCAAAGTGGTCAATGATACTCTCTCCTGGAACTGTCTCATGATTCTAGTGGTCGGAAAAAGTACCACAGAATAAACAAGTACAGAATGAACAATCTGAGGTCCGATTCTCACCTCGGGAATCGTTGAATTTTCAGTCAGGAATTTATTAGTAGCATCTCGGGGGTTTTAAGGGGTTAGTAGCACCCCGGGGTTTTTATGGGGTTGGGAAATCATCAATCGCTGAGTGAATACGACAAAAGAAAAGAGCCTAAACATTTGTGCAACATTGGATATTATTATGCCCCATTTTATGTTGTTATGAAACTTTTCTACGTTATAAATATATATATTGATTAGTTATTAAAAACATCATCTTGTAGAAACATAAAATTCACTTTTTATCTAAGTAAGAGTAGGAATTCAATATTACCATTTTAATGGGTATTTATAATTATGTTTGTCCATTCAGTCTCACTTTTAAACAATTATTTCGTTTTAAAATTACGTATTTATTACTATTCTCGTGCAGGAAAATGCAGTAAAGCTATATTGGTTACGATTTATTGCTAATAAACAATAAGACGTCATAAATATACAAAATATCTATTTAATGAAATAATGGATATTTTACAACTTATGAGAATATCAATAATATTATTGTATGATGTTAACTAAGAACTAACATAATATTGCGCTGAACAGGGGATCTAAAATGGACACTTCAGCAGTGCTGCTAATAGCAATGTTGCTTAAATTGTTCTTTATCAATTATCTACTTCATTGCTACAGTTATAGAATTGAATATTCCATGTAACGAATTTTATCGCAATAGAAGGAGAATTTGAATACAGACAGACACGCACAGAAGATAATAAAAAAAGGTTGCTTTGATAATCTATGGTTCAATAAATTTGATAATGATGACAGCATTTGTAAAATATAAGCATAATTACTTTACTTTTTTCGTTGTTCTCGTACCAACAACTAACTCAGTTTGATTTCCAAACACAGATAGGACTAATTAGCATAATATATCGATTACATTGTCTCTGATTCTGAATTATAGATCAATAAATTGTATTGATGTCTCAATATTTTTAAGCTTTGGTTAAATTAGCAGTCTTGTAATAGTTTCACAATAAAAATAACAGGAACATAACGAACGGACTAATATGGCGATGTCTCACTTAGTAGGTTTTTTTTTTGTCGTGGTAAAATCATCAAATGAGTCCTCCACCCAGGGCAGAGCGCGAGGGACTGTCAGACTCGTACTGACTAAAATCCACGGTGTCCTTCAATAGCCCTTTACGTTCCGGGGTCACGGTAATTCGTACAGTCCCGTGACCCTCACTTAGTAGGTAATAATTATATTGTTTGAGATGAATTGATGGTACAAGAAATATGAATAAATAAAAATCAAGAATTATTGGCCTAGTTGCTAAACTATAAAGGCTTCCAATCTAAGCGGATGCAGCTGAATATCAGTATTTATATTATTTATCAGACTGCTTATCTGACTTCGACAACCCTGTTAGAAACTGATTAATGTGGTACGCCTTGGTTATGATACCCCTTCGTTAGACTGGTTGTAAGACTTTCGAGCTTCTGACTACCAGTAACGACTGTCAAGGATCTAAAAATGTCAGCTAAGACCAACCGCTTAGCGTGCTGGCCTAAGCCTGGTGGAAACTCAATATCCAATGGAGGGCCATTAGGCACCCATCATTCGATCAACCTTGGCAAGCACTGCCTTAATATATATCTTAATTCGTAGCGTCATAGATTCACATGTAGTTTTTTTTTATCTTGGTAAAATCATCAAATGCGTCCTCCCACCCAGGGCTGGACGGGAGGCACTGTCAGACTTGTACTGACTAAATTCCGCAGTGATCCTTCAATAGCTCCTTACGTTCCAGGGTCACGTTGCCTGATGAGACAGTCAAGTCTCGCGAGCTTTGTCAAGTAGTCATATTTAAATTATGTTTTATTTATTTTATTGTTTACGAGTATTTTCCCATTTTATTTGGGTTTAAAACTAGCAATACAAATGTTATAGCATTTCATTTCGCCACGAGGTTCTGTTACTCTATACTTACATACATACATAAATGAAGACATTAGTTAGTCAAAACATTGAGTAGATATTACAGTACTAAATACACGTGGATATTCTTTGTAAAACATACGATGTACGCGTGACTTATCCAGAGTTCGATGGTCTTTAATCAGTTCTTCATGTCTTAAGAAGTTTTTTTTTCAACAATGCACACATAATTATATGTATTTATATACATTTATAGGCACGCTTATGACACCCTGGTGTCGCGCATCTAAGAAAAAAAAAACGAAACTATTGGAAAATTGTTGAGTCAGTTTTCAGTCAACTACGTCTAATTTTTTTGTCAATTGAATTATTTTCTGATCTGTATTGTTCAACTGTACGATAACGATAATTTTTAATTAGGTATTGAATCATACAAAATATATTTTATTTTTTTCTCTAAAGATACAAAAGGAATTTTACAAAAAAAATGCTCGTTAAAACCAAAAGAATTCCTATAAATCAAGTCAAAACACGTACTTTTTTGCTACCTCATACGATGTCACGAATTCCCCAATATTTATTATGTTAGTTTTCGAAACATTTATGTTAATACAGACCTCCCAGACACTCATTAGAATTTACAGTCACTAGAAACTGCTCATTTTGTATTCAAGCCACGCGAAGTTCAAGGCCGGAGCGAGAAAATTCATTACCAACCGAGTATTTGCACAGAATAAAACAGAAGGTTGGTTTTAAACAAAGAGCAAAAAAGCACGCACACATTCATAGACACGCTTCACGTAAAACGAGTGCAGGCGCACTCACAACGCGACTGGCACTCGTTTCGGATTTGCCGTAGGTATAATATACGTACGCGTCTATGTGTGCGTGCGTCAGTTTTCGCTCTGTGTACAGTCGATCTTCTGTCTTTATTACTCTGTGGTATTTGCCCCCACAACGTGGTGGTTTCCCTCTTTATAACTGTATACGTTTGTGTAAGTAGTAAATAGTACGAAGTTCATTTTCATGAAAATAGGTAGAATTCCAGACGGAACAGACCATTAATTTTTGAATAAGGCTGTATTTTGAAATGTTGCTTTCAGCCGCGAGGGTTGGGTCATGTCTACTTATTTACCCTAAACGTATCGACCAGCGGTATTATAAATCACGTCCCTGCTGTATCTTTTTATCCAATTTGGGAATTACCAGACGTTAGACGAAATATAAAGGCGGGAATTTTGCATAGAATTAGTATTCTAGACCGTTTCTCAATCAGGAGTGTCGTATTTTCGAATCAATATCGCTGAGAAACTCAGCTTATTCAACGCAAATCAAGATTTAAAATCTGCCATAGCTTCAGACTAATTAAATTCCCTAGTTTTTTGTAAATGCCAATGAAAGTCGAAGTCAACTATACTACTAATGACATTCGTCTTTCAAGAAAAAAACCGGCCAAGAGCGTGTCAGGCCACGCTCAGTGTAGGGTTCCGTAGTTTCCCGTCCGTTACAATAAGTGTTAACAAATAGCCTTTTTTTAAACTTGTGTGCGACGACTATCAACCACTTTTGTCCCCGTACAAGTTAAAAAATAAAACCCTCAATATAAATTTGAAAAGACACAATAACAATTTCCCACAAACCTTTATCAAATAGCTATTTTATTTTAATCGAAAAGAGTAAGTAGTTCAGGTAGCGATTATGCACTCTAAGAACATATATTTTAAGTAGTAGCAAATTTTTACCACAGGTAGGTCATGAAAGCACGAAGACATCGACTTTTAAAATTGACGTCATTACGCAACGCCATCTATCGAACCATTTATGAACTGGTTTTTACCTTAACATTTTATGCGTTTGATAACTTTGGAATGCGCGAACCGATTTCAATAATTCTTTTTTTGTTTGAAAGAAGATACGTTCAGAATAATGAAATACGTAAACCAAGTTAAAAAAAATGCTTGTATATATGATTAAATAATTGATTATACTACAAACTTAGTCCAGGAATTTTGTACCACCTTCTTGTTTTTTTTGCACAAAAACTGTTCTTTCCATCAAGTTCAAAATAATTTTCCTAGAAAGTCCTTATAAAGTTCTACTTTCCAGATTTTTTTCATATTTTCTAAACTTATGGTTCAAAAGTTAGAGGGGGGGGGACACATTGTTTTTGACTTTAGGAGCGATTATTTCCGAAACTATTGATATCATCAAAAAATGATCTTAGTAAACCCCTATTCATTTTTAAATACCTATCCAACGATATATCACACGTTAGGGTTGAAATTAAAAAAAAAATCACTTTCTATTTTACATATAGGGGGGCTACCCTAAAAAAACATTTTTTTCCAATTTTTATTTTTGCACTTTGTCGGCGTGATTGATATACATATTGGTACCAAATTTCAGCTTTCTAGTGCTAACGGTCACAGAGATTAAGCGAGGACGGACAGACAGACAGACAGACAGACATGGCGAAACTATAAGGGTTCCTAGTTAACTACGGAACCCTAATGATAATTGATAGTTTATGTTTGAAATTGGAACGCCTGCATACTAAATTCATAATTTATGAGAAAACAATGCACAAAGGTTGCAAGCGCCATAATAATGGTGTCCTTCAATCGAGCCACTTATTTTTCTTTACTGCAGCCTTGAAATACCAGAATGCCAGTGTTTTATGGCACGAGAATTTGCCTGCCTACTATTTGTGAATTTATTGATCATATTTTTTTTATCTGATCCTCTTATCACATTGCTTGAGAATAGATTGATAGAACTGGGTTACTGGGCTTTAACCTGTGTTGTATAATAAGTTATCAGTTCTTGAAATTGTCATGATTTTTTTTGACTCACAGGTGTCTTTGTTGTTTCTACTACTGATTCTCACGTGAGGTTTAAATACCACTGCATTTCTAACTAGAATAATCATAGACAACTAATTATTTAAATTCGATTTCCTTACGCATTAACCTGAGGAAGTAATTGAATCTAAATGATTATTCGCCACTATTTTAATGTGAGCTGTAAAACTAGTCATTCGAATAATCGAATACTGTTTGGCGGAATACTGTTTCTTTTTTATGTGAAAAGGAAAACGTGCATACCAGTAACATTCAGTAATAGAAGTTAACAATTTTTTTTTTCTATTCTGTTTCTTATTTGTATCGTAATTGTCATTTCATTCGAGTTTGGAAATTATGTAACAATTATTTTTACGAAAAAAACGCAAATAAAACCTTTTTCAATACTTATCGAATTAATACAGTTTTTATTTTTCTTTCTATACACAGCTAAAATGAATTGACGTAAGTTTACTACTATTTCAAAAGAAACTCCTGTGTCTTGCGTAAAATGGAATTCATGACCGATGAGTCACGTAAATTATTTAGAATTTACGTTTAGCGTACGTGACGTATCCTATATCATACGTACAGGTGAAATTGTATTAGTAATTACGCAGTGGAAACCCTACCCAACATTATATTCAAAGAATTTTTATATACTTATTTTTCTTTTATGCAAATAAACAGGCGTGTGTGATATTTGATTCTAGTTTGTTTGTATAAGGAAACACGTGTATATGTTTTACGAAAGTAATATTTATAACAAGAACACGTGGTGAAATAAATACTAAACACACACCCATTTTTTTTTAAATTTGTTTGAAGTCTGGATATCTCATTGCTTGTCCATGCATTTGATTTAAGATTAGGCAGTCGGTAAGCACCGTTTAGGAAGCCCTCCCTGGCTACTAAGGGGGAAATTTAAATATTTAAATACTAAAACAAAATACAGCTCAGGTACAACAACATAGTCACAATGTGGTGATCAAAATAGATGGAGCTTGGGAGAGTCTAAATGGTAAAATCATCATCACCCTGGGTGGAGCGAAAGGGACTATCTGACTCTCAATTACTAAAAACCACCCTGATCCTTTAACATTATGAGACTTATGTCTAACGCCTTTGTCAAACAGACAGGCGAAAGCGAAGCGTTTCCGAAGCGAAGCGTGACATTTTTATTTGTAATGTATGGAATTGTTTGAATCCAGTCACATAGAACAGCGAAAGCGATCCGATAGCGTGACAGAACTATCGGACTGACGTCTCGCTTTGGTTCGGTATCGCTTCGGAAACGCTTCGCTTTCGCCAGTCTGTTTGACAAAGGCATAGTAGTGGACTACAGAAGATCGAGATTAATATTGCTAAGATTTTTCTAAAGATCAATGTCGAATTATTCAAAAAATTTCAGTATCTAACATGTCCAAGACATACTACAAGCAGTACCGAAAATAGGGCTGTGTCAACAGTGCACAGGCACAGGGCGCCGAAATTGCTAGTCCAGGACCACAATTGTCCAGACCAGGGCGCGTAAATGGGTAGACCAGGGCCACAATTGGCTAGACCAGAGCGCAGGAGTGACTAGACCAGGGCCACAATTGGCTAGACCAGAGCGCAGGAGTGACTAGACTAGGGCCACAATAGGATTGGGGCACAGTTAAAGTAGCCAGCCCTGAGCGCGTACAAGGCTAGGTATGGCAATGACTACAAAACTTACACATCTTCGCCAATATTCAATCAACCTACACACGTCTGCGTCTAAGTAGCCGAGTTACCTAAGGATGATTACCTGGCCTATGAACCCGAGTTTTTGTTACGCATTATGCCCGGTAGCCGCGATACTTACATATCACGTTACCTAATGGCAGACCGTAAGATTATCAGTGATTAATGACTTTGTACGGAATCTAGATATTGTCTATAGTAGTCCGTAGACAACGAGTTTTTTTTTAATGTTAATAAACTATGGGATTAGTAAGTACGCGCGTACTGAGGTGACATTGGGTTTTTTTTTGGTCTTGACTTTTTCTATGATTTGTGGTTTTTTGCCAGTGTTTCTCATTAGTCTTCACTATATTGCTGACAACTAACTGTATCTTCTGGTTCAATGGATAGAGATTTTCACAAGAACCAATCATTTCTCTTTTAGAAAAATCATATTCAGCCTTAACAACTCGACCATCTTACCTATGTCTTAGTCCAAAAGATGATTATTTTTTGTCAATTTTTGTTAAATATCTACTAAAAATGTACCCGTCTGTCACTCATCCACGAAATACAGTTGAATTATCTTTAAAAAATATACCGTAGGTGCTTTTAGGAATATACATAATAATGTTATGTCGTTTTGATTTTAAATGAAACATGCTTTACAAGCTCTCCCAAGCATTTACTCGTATATAAGTAGTACTTATTATGTCGTAAGACTGGTCAAGCACTGAATATTTTATGAGCTATTGTACGTTATGAGTTAGTCAAGAGCATGTTCAATAAAAAAACCTAATCTTTGCAATCGATGAGTCTTTGGACATACGGCGACGCAACACAAAATATACTTGACCTCAATTTGTATGATCATCCCGTGTAACGAACGTTCAGTTTATACTGGTTTTGCATTACTGGATAAGTAGCCATGAGTCCAAGCTTAGATAAGAAACTGCATGCTAGTTTTCATCTATGGCGTAAATCTACTTTGTTTATAGTACGGAAATACCGAATATATGGGTATTTTGAGGACGTAAAGAGTCTTTTGTATTGAAGTTTACAGTTGGAATTATTATGGTTTTGGTAATTTCGTGGTTAATTTGGGTAAGCTTGTGGTTTTGAGGATTAGCTTGCCTTTTCTTTTGCAATTCATGAATGATGTTCTTAACGCTTAGGCCGGGACTCCACCAAAGCAGAGATGAGCGGAGATGTGTTTGAATAACCTATCAGAAATCCACATCTCCTCTCCGCTTAGCTTCGGTGGAAATCTGATTGGTTGTTCAAACACATCTCCTCTCGTCTCCGCTTTGGTGGAGTCCCGGCCTTAGTCATGGGAAATTGGCTCTAATTATCACTTAATCATGAATGTGAAAAATATTTTTTGTTTGAAAGAGTGAACAACCTGAAAAGGTTGTTCACTCTTTCAAACAAAAAATTAGTTAAAAGTATTGAATACACATGTGTCACGTGGCCACCCAAGTGCATCAGCCCTGTGATTGGTGTATCGCGGCACAACTCGTCTCCGCTCCGTCTCAGTGGTACCGTAGCCTAAGTTTTGTGTTTTGTTTGTAGATTTTGGTTTTCTGTGTTGTATTATGTTTATAAAATAAATACATAATTACATAAACATTGCTATTAATAAGACAGTTAATACAACAGAATGGTTCTCCTAACATCAAATCGATTGGGAAATCATCAAATGACTTCTCCCGGAGTGTAACCGTCAGACTCTTACTAACAGAATCCACTCTCTTCCTTTAATTACCTTTGAGTTTCTCTTTAAAACATTCGCAACCAACAGAACGTTTTCAATATCTTAGATAAACTAGTTCGTGTATCTAACAGGTGACAGACCAATATATTATTCGATTGTTATTAAAAATCTATTTATATTGCAATCTTTGATTATCATCGCAGAAATAATAGCGTCATAGTATCGGAGAGATAACGATAAATTAATAAGTAATTAGAAACTATAATAGGTATGTGGCAGCTATTCTTGACTATCTTGTTGATATGAGGACCACAAACACACTTTTATACACTATACTGTTCCCAGCGGTGGGACATTGGCCTCCTCTTTGTGAAAGAGAGTGGGCCTTAATCCACCACGAGGGCCCAGTTCGGGTTGGTAGATGTCACATGTCTTCGAATTTTTGGTTCTAGGACATGCCGGTTTCCTCATGATCACCGTTTTGAGAGCAGTGGTGATGAAATAAATTACGCAAAGTAGGGAAAAAAGGGCACAGGGAATTGGGTAGGTATATGCCCTTTTGCGCCATATTTCACTGACCAGCGCAATTTTTGTAAGTCTGAGAGTCCCTTGCGCTCCACCGAGTGCGAAAAGACAATTTTTATGGAGTTGCCTGTAAAACAGGTTATGATGAAATAATAGAAGAATAATATAATAGTTACTCTTTACGTAATGAAAGTAGAGACAAATTTGGGAGGACTTACATGGTAGATATAAATTAGTCCTACAAATAATTTTAGGACTACTACTAATAGGACTCTTTGTTTTTTTTTTTTGACGTGGTAAAATCATCAAATGAGTCCTCCCATCCAGGGCAGAGCGGGAGGGACTGTCAGACTCGTACTGACTAAAATCCACGGTGTCATTTAATAGCCCTTTACGTCCCGGAGTCACGGTAAATCATGAGTCCCGCGTCCACTAATAGGACTCTAGGACGAAATTAGTCCCAGAGATAATTTTAGTACTACTCCCATTAAGTAGAGTCTTATATTGGTATATTTAAATTAGTCCTACAGATAATTTTTGGACTACTACTACTAAGACGTACATCGGTAGATTTAAATAAGTCGGTAGGTAACCAACATGTGTCATAGTTTTACTATGATAAGCAACAATTTATCAAAATCTAATAAATAAGCCTTTAGTCGCTAATGCCTTATAGAATAATATTCCTACGTATTATCTTAAAAGGCATAGTTAGTCATAAAACATTTATCTAAGTGTAGGCAAGCATTTACTAAACAAATACAGTGTACTGACTTTGTTTACGGTTTTACCTCGAGAGAGATTATTTTATACTAATTTATTAGTTACTGTAAGAGTCCGACTATAAGCAGTTTTTACTGTATTCTGTCGATGCGCAGGAGTTCCATTTCCTCTGGGCTAGATTGGAGTCAATTGCTGGGTAGTATTAAAATAATCACCATCTGAAAAATCTTTCAAATCATTTATTTTCTAGCTGTCTCTTGCACAGTCCATGATTAATCCTTTATTTATTTGGACTTTCTCTCATCTTGCTACCAGCTTTGTTCATACTCAAAACTTACCAGACAACAGTTATCCTCATTCTTCTGAATTGCAATATCTACATCACTGTACAATGACTTCACACAACGTTCCATCGATATTTAAATTCATCATCTGCCTAGCATTTTCCCAACTTTATTGGGGTCGGCTTCCAGTCAAACTAGATGCAGCTGGATATCAGTATTTTACATGGAGCGACTGCCTGTCGGACCTCCACAATCCAGTAACTGGATAATACGATACCCCATGGTAAGACTGGTTGTCAGACTTTAGAGCTTCTGACTAACAGTAACGACTGTCAAAGATCTACAAATGACAGCCGGGACCAAAAGCTTTACGTGCTTTCCGAGGCACGGAGGAAACTCGCTATGACAGATGGTCACCCATACACAGACCAACCTCGGCAAGCGCGACTTAACACCCGGAAGATCGGCTTGTGCGGCTGTGTTTATTTAGCCACGAGCTCCTCAATTTCATTGATATTTAAATTATAGAATCCCTTTCTTTAAGTTGAGCTTCCTGGACCTTTGTTGCCCTCAAACAGTGGGGATGTTGTAACAACCCTACCCTTATGGATTCTTCGATTATTACTTTAGTTTATGATATTAAGTACTCGTAGATGCTCATGTTCTCTTTTCTTTTTCAGGTTACCACAGCTTGCCGTCTCTGCGAAGATATTGTGCCTCCTGATGGTAAGTTTTAAGTTTTACTCTTTGCATTCTTTTGTTCGTATAATGCTAAATTCTTAGTCATACTTTGATTTTAGTTCCTTCTCTTAAGTGAATCATTAACACAGGTATTGTTGACTGAACTTGATTAACAGAGCATTTTAACTTTCATCTTAAAGCCTTCACTTTTGGAATCTATCTTAAATGTATAACCAATACACCTCCTTGAATGAATTGGACCGTAATATAGTTAAAAAAAAGGCAACGCAAAAGATGAAAAAACTTTTTCAAAATAAAAATGTAACCGACTTCAAAAACAACCACAAAAAAAGTTTAAAATAAACTACAAAACTTTGTTTTTTATTTCATTGACTTTTTTGTCACTGACTTTAGAAAGAAAAGTTATTTAGTAGGTTAATATTTTAAACTTTTTTGTCGTTGTTTTTGAAGTCGGTTACTATTTTTTTTTATTTTAATTTTATCCTTTTCAGTTTAAATATTCAACCTAAATTATTGTTAAATACATAATTTTCTTACATGTGCACTAGAATTTTGTAATCCGCAGCACCGGTAATAACACGCGCATGTACACAATGTGCTAAAAATAAAAACTACTGAACAAATCATTTGGGAAGTTTACCCTTTCCAACAAGAATTTTTCAAATCGGTTGGTAAAAGACGGAGTTATGCGCGAACAAACTTAAAAACAACATTCGATTTCATTACCTCCTCCGTTTGGAAGTCGGTTAAAAATAAATAATAAGATGATATAAAATTGCTACTTTTAGATACAAAAAATAGCAATGACATAAGTAAAATAATAACAAGCGCTAATCTATAGAGTGACCTGTTCTCTTATCTTCCTATTTTATTGTACTTAACAGGTTTTAAACTAAAAGCGAATAAATCGTATTGCATTAATGGACATAAAATTAGTAACTCATTTGGCAAAGAACATAAATTTGAAAACTAATTCTCAATTAATCTGCGATAAAATAAATTAAGTGTGATCATAAAGTTTATTAATGTTGTGAGAGATTTTAATTTAATAAAAATAAAGTCAGATTCTTTAAGGTTATCGGGTGTAGTCATAAACTTATAATTTGAAGCGTGGTAGCCAATAAAATTCGCTACTGTATAATTATATAATCAATTTGATTAAAACGAGTGGGCTGCTTTAGCAGTAAAATATTTTTTAGGAAAGTTGATGCTGATTTGATCCTCTCATGCCTATCAGTCTCATCTTTAGCAACGATTATTACAATTCTCCATCTATAATGTTGTTCAAAGTCTTTGAACGTTTAAAGCCTTAAAAGGTTATTTCACTTAACAACTCAATTATCGAAGTTGGTAAAATTCAAATCAAACCATTACTTGACACACATGAAACCATTAGTATGGTTTCCAAATAAAACTTCTCACTCGATGATTGAAAATTAGCATGAGGTGTCGATTTGCCTGATTCGCTTCTATCTGGGTTAGGTAAACTCATAACCGAAGTATGTAAGCTCTTAATAAAACCAATTTACGTAACTCGTAAAAAGGTCAGTTATCCGGTATAAAAGGATTAGTAATTTCAATCGCAGCCATCATTTTATTCACATTAGCTAGGTATAATGAGAAAACGTCTGCCGGTTAGCCGTGAAGCGCACACGACGCGTTTTAGTGCGATAAAAGTTCTGAGAAATACTTCGTAGCAAAAAGACTCAATACAAAATGTGCAAGCGTGCAATTACTGTGATAATTAGTATTCTGTCAGATGCTCTCTTGATAGTATCATATTCAAATTTACACCTAAAGCCACACAAAAAATAACTGAGGAAATACCAGTCCATTACGGAAACACGTCATAGTGCAGAATAAATACAATTATACAATTAATTCTAAAATTGCATATTCATCTTGTCTACGAAACGATAACATAAAATGTAATTATGTAAATATTTCGACAAGTCAACAATTAAGATTAAGAACACCCGAGGTTGAGTGAATAACTAAGCTTCGGTATTTCCAATTTGTAATCTGCGTTTGATTAGGTTACGCGTAGAGTTTGAACCTATCTAAGGCATTTGTAACTTTAATAGAGCCTACCTGAATACGAGTATATTTCCGATGATTGGAATCGACCCGCATTATCATATCAGCCGTTAAAATATGTTAGAAACTGTTTCTGACATATCTTGGGCGTAGATTTCCTAGGGAGTGTTCCTCCGGGCACGCCGCAATCGCGGCGGTAAGACCCCTCTTTGAGGAGTGGCTGGATAGGCGTCTCGGCGTCCTGACCTACCGCATGACGCAGGTCCTCACCGGACACGGAAGTTTCGGGAGGTTCCTGTGTCTGATAGGGAGGGAAGAAACGCCTGGGTGTCACCACTGCGAGGATCGTCCGGAGGACACGGTGGAGCATACGGTGCAGGACTGCCCCGCTTGGGCAGAGCACCGCCGTGTCCTCACGACGGCGATAGGCGGAGACCTCTCGCGCCCGGCATTGGTCGAGGCCATGCTGCGGGGCGAGACGGAGTGGGAAGCGGTCGCCTCCTTCTGCGAAGCAGTCATGCTCGTGAAGGAGGAGGCGGGCCGCCTGAGGGAGAGGACAGCGTCCTCCCTCCACCCCAGCCGCAGTGGTAGACGCCCACGGCGTCGGACGTCGCAAGACGATCTCCGGCCACCGTAGGCGCGGGCATGCGGGCAGCGAGTAATGGGCGACTCGCTGCCCGACCATGGACCATGCCCGGGTCGACGGCGCGTTGTGTTCCACGCGCACCTCAAAGAGTGTCAGCATATTGACGGGGCCTGTAGAGGGCCAAAGCCTGCCGGGATCGCGGGACCTAGGGATTACCGTGACCCCGGTACGTAAAGGGCTATTGAAGGACACCGTGGATTTTAGTCAGTACAAGTCTGACAGTCCCTCCCGCCCTGCCCTGGGTGGGAGGACTCATTTGATGATTTTACCACGATAAAAAAAAAAAAAAAAAGGGAGTGTTCCTCAGGGGACTATTTTAGGCCCTTGGTACCTCCCGATTTGCCCTGCGGACTCTGGTCTCGCGATTTTATTACTCAATTTGTGGAGAATATTTTAAGCTGCTGATAATTCTGAATTTGTTCATAATTTTTAGTAATAATATGGATGAAGTATTGTTTAATCTTCTTTCTTGTGATTTCCAGTACATTCACAGTATTTATCTTTGGCTTATCGTTTGGTAATTTATTTAAAGAATTGTTTTCTTTTACATATTGGAACACCGTGACTGATTAGCGTTTACTTACAAACAAACTTACTATTTATTTTCTTGTAAATCATAAACATGTTTTGTAAACTTGTTTTCAATTTGCAAATAGGTGTTGTATACTACATAATACTATTGTAGTACTTAGTGAGTGGACAGATTGTGCAAGAAATCACAGTATTTTAGTAGTTACCGTCAATACTAATAGCTGCGCTTTGTTTACAATAATTTAGGCTTAGAACATTGTACTATCATATTTACGCCAACGGGTGGTGTTTAACATTTTACGTATATTAGGTACTAGATACAGAGTGCCTGACTTGATAGGATATAGGACTACTAGGAAAATGTTTTTGAAAAAGTTCTTTGGTGTGGTACGGTCATACGACCAGACCACAGAAATATTTATATCTATGGACCAGATGTAGAAACAGATGAAGCAAAAAGAGAACTGGCATACAGTTTGGAACTAGGAGGATCAAAAGCAGGTGGCAATACTGTGGCTCGAATCCAATTACATTTTGTTCTGAAACTTTTCCATCTCTTTTTAATGAGATTTTTCACAATGATTAAAATGTTTACTGAGTTCGATTTACTAGCTTGGCTTCTAACAGGTATATTAATGTTCTTGATTGTACACAAATATACTTCAGGGTTCCGCATTCGTTCGATACGGACGTCTAGACGTTGACGTGACGTGTCCCGCCGTCACTATCGGACGCACGACGATAATAAATCAATCATTCACTCGTATAATTAAATCAATCAATTATCTGGCCAATAACGTAATATTGATTTGCAATGTTGATTATTATCAGAGCTGTTACGTTTTTTTAAGATGATTCAAAAATTAAATAGAAATCTATCTTTGTAAATAGTTTTTGCATTTTTTCTTTTATATATTTCTATTTTCCTTTTAAATAATGCCGTGAATGGCTTTAATGATTCCTTGAAACGGTAAAGTTAGTATTTCATTAACAAATAGACATCCAAATTCTAGTAAAAAGCAGAGTCTGTACGTGACTGCGGCTTAATGGTCGTAATTATCACATGTGACATATACGTACTAGGTTTGGACAAAGTAGGTATTGTTATTAAAAGAAATACATCATGCGAGGCGTACGTCAGAAACGTTCACATAGATGGTAGAATATAAAAAGAAATTGAACCAAAATGGGACAAAAAATATGAAGTTTGGCTTTGATTGACAATACGTCGAAGTTAGGTTTTTTTTTATCGTTTCTACCTTCTGCTTACAAAGTTTGTATTGACCATGGTCAGGACGGGCCCCTAAAGGTCAAAGTTATTAATACTCCGTAGCTAGGTGCTGCTGCTTGTTCGCTTGATAAAATCATTAAGCTCACAACACACACTGATAGAAGATTTACTACAGACCCTATAATCAGGGATAAAATAAAGTTTAATAAGGCTAAAAACTCTATTAAAAGTTGTAAAGACTCCCCATTTTTCCGCGAACAGATCATATTCAAAGTACGAGACATCAGAGAGTTTAGCGGCCACCTATCATTTGCTATGATTACATACGCAAACACTCCACGCTGTCCGATGAAGAAATTTGCTCTTATTGAATACCGCCTATTACTAGTTTTTCAATTACAAAGCTTGCTATAAAACATGGGTTATGTTATTATGTGATATTGGATCGTTTATGATAAGGATCAGTTTCTTTTGAGTTTTCAGGGTTCATCAATATTTTCTGTTGTAGGCGTTTTGATTCTTGTCATTCATTTTTATTGTTTTGTCTTTTGGCTCGTGTTCGTTCACAACGAGCTATTAGCGTATAAACTCAATATGTTTCAAAGTATCGTTTTTCCAAACTCGACTTTTCTTTACTTTACACTTTCCATAAATTTCATATTCTATTCCATCTCTGCCTTTGCATTTAGCGGTATTTCAAAAAACGCGGTATTACAAAAAACTCAAATGTTCATTATGAATGAGGAAAAGGACAAATGGAAGTTCAAAGTCCAGTTCGATGTTTACTAGGATTATTAGGTATTCGATTGATGAGGCGATAATCATACTAAAATCACGATTCAGGCCAGCACTAATTATAAAGCAAACTGCATATCTAGCACGACTTAAGAGTTTAACGAGAAAACTCACGTAAGTGCATGGAAAATAGAAATTGATAAAACCTTTCTATTTCATAATGACAATCTCAATATTGAACGATCTGATAATATAGTAAGTTATCAGTAAGTAATGTATATTTAAGCAATTTAGCATAGGTACTCTACTTTAGTAAAACGTCTTCGGAATTGCCTTCTTCTATCAGTGTTTTTTTTTATTTTATGTCTATTATTGCTACAATATTTACTACAACATTTCTATTAATCATAGTGTTACCTTATTCTTCACTATTATCATCTGTAACATCTCAGTACCTACTATCTGTTGGTTCGCTAATCTATCTGCTTCCATGAGAAGGCCACCACTTGAGAGCACTCGACATTTCGGCGACACATGTCCTATAACTGGGTTATCGGAATCAAAAAGATTATTGATACCAAGTGCATCGATACCATTAAAAGCAGCGTGTGACTAATTTACAAGTATGTGAGCTATTCAAAGTTCATTCTTTATTAGACCAGTTGTTGGTGCAACATTTTCATCAATAACATCTTCCCCGGCTTTTTACGTTATCAAATATTTTTCTATCGATATTTAGTTTTGATTCCCATTGAAAATACCAAATAGCACTGTGATGACTGCGACCGCGACTTTTCCGCGCAGATTTTAAACTAAAATATAGTCTGATGATATAAATTTGTATTGAAGAATTTTTTAGTCTGCTGTAAAAAAAGTAGTTTTTGACTTTATGTATACGAAATTAAATCAATGCAAATATTTCTTCTGCTTTTTTATTCATCCTTACTTTTTTCTTGATAGAACCTATTAACAATCGTTAATAAACATTTGGTATATCATATTCGTATTACAGAATAAGTTATTTTCTATACGCAAGAATTACTGCCGATATTAGGCTGTTTAGTTCAAAATTTATCTGTTAGCCGATATCGGTTGACGTACCTATGTAATCGATATGTAAACGTTTCGATATAACACATTGAGTCACATTTGTTTTGCATTGAAATCTTAGAATGCAGTCTAATATTATATAGATTCGAATCAAGTAGGAAGAAGTTTTCAAACATAGAATTAAAAATGTTCTTTATATTTTTTTCAAAATTAGATGTGGAAGTTTGGGTTCACGATTTACGTGATGATTTTATGCTAATTATACTAAAAAGAACTGACATTATAAACTGATTTAATTATGAATTCAGAGATAATGAACTTGTCCACAATTAAAAAACGAAACAAAAAATCGATAATGAAATCAAATTCCGTATTCGAAATCCGGATTTGGTTAAAAATAAGGATGATTAAAATTATAATGCATTCTCACATAAAAACGATATTTTTACTTAAAAAATTTCATGAGACGGGTTTATGCAAGACCACTAACGGACCTTCGCAAATCATTTACCTACACGATTTGTCGTTTAACACTTGTGTGATACATTTTTGCTTCTGAATCTCCTTATTTTTTATTACGTTATTTTTTGGTAAAAGCATTTTAATTTTTACTTACTTAATTTTTTCAACATGGTTGGCGCTTGAATAAAAATAGATTTTAATTTTGGCCCCAAGTTTCAAATTCCGGAAAACATATAAAACAAACGGGACAACTTAACATTTATTTACATTGTAAAAAAAAATATTAAATTCAGCTTACCACATTATCATTGTAAAACAATCATTCTATCGTTATCTTGTCGCGTGTGTGGCCGGTCTAATCCGTAAGTAATGATATGTTGATAAGGATTTGGTAACCAAACTGATCTTCATTGTGAGGTCTCACTTGCAGCTTACCACCATCCTTGTTAACTGAGTTTTTGAAAAGAGTTGGTTACGAGAGATTTTCTGCTTCTTCACTCAATTTTTTACAATCAAATAACTTTGTGTGTACAACAAATTCTTTGTTTAAATCAATGAAGTGTTCTTTATCTTACGAATTTAATTTAATACCTTCTGGATCAATATTATTATGTAATACTTACTAAACGTTTTCTTCAACGTAATTCTTAAGAGCATTTATAAACAATTATGCAACTGTTAGTCCTTCTTTCTCTTCAACCCCGCTAGGGGAAATGTGCGAAAATCTATCATTTAAGGTCATATAGCATGAACTAGTGAAATCTATCACTTTCTATTTCTTCAATGGTTAAGTGACCTACACATGTGTCAGACCGATAGCCCCTTAATCAACCGTTTCGTACTAATCCGAGATTAGCAATCTTTGATACAGAAGTTAGGAAGTGATTACGGTGTATTGGATTTAGATCAACCGTGTTGAAAGATTAGGCTTTGTCTATAAAAGTGTCTATTTCGTAATAATGTTTGATAAACGTATTTTTATGATTACGGATTTTATCAATGGCGACATAAGATGTTCAATAAGTGTCAAATACTTTTGGGAGTCATTTAATTTATATTTTAGTTTTACATCTACCGACTCTTATGGAATTTCCAAAGATCAGACAAAAATAAAAAGGCTGTAGAATGTATTAGTAAAACCTAACACGTTTTTTATCCGTCCCAAAATGGCGTAAATCCCTCAATAAATTTTGATGAACCCGGATTTTATAGACAGCCTCAATAAAATGATAATACCAGTCATGTCCATGATAAAATTTTCTTTTGAAACCCATCAATTTAGGCGCTTTTTATATGAGGTGTGACAGAGAAATTACATTATCGATGACTGCACTGAAATTCACACCTTCCATATATGACGATGAATATAATATACAAATAAGTATTTTATTTTACAAAAATACATGTACGAGATCGGTTCAAAGTCTAAAAAAGGTCAAAGGTCAAGGTCTAGGTCTAGGGTCTAAAAAGGCCAAAATAAAATTCGTGAAATGGAACTATAGATTTAGAATAATTTTATTAAATTTTTGCTTATGTGACCTAATTAGATCCGTTGTTCTTTACACCTTTGATTTTAAATTTGAAAAGGGTTGTAATTATTTCGAACCTTTATTGGGCCGACATTCTATAAATAGCAGGGTTATATACTTTATAATAGAGCTCTGTTATTTATAGATTGTATCCTAACCTTATTTTCCTTTGCCATAAACTGTCGCGTGGCGTTCTAATACAAAGCTCCAAAGCTTTATCGTAAAACAATAAGTACCAAAAACCAATCAACAGCTTTCATACCGTGATAAGAAGCTGATTTAATAATAATTTCCAAATTACTAACAAGCACTAATGGGCGACTCGCTGTCCGACCATGGACCATGCCCGGGTCGACGGCGCGTTGTGTTCCACGCGCGCCTCAAGGAGTGTCAGCATAGTGACGGGGCCTGTAGAGGGCCAAAGCCTGCCGGGGTCGCGGGACTCACAGATTACCGTGACCCCGGTACGTAAAGGGCTACTGAAGGACACCGTGGATTTTAGTCAGTACAAGTCTGACAGTCCCTCCCGCCCTGCCCTGGGTGGGAGGACTTATTTTACCACGATAAAAAAAAAAAAAAAAAAAAATTACTAACAAGCATTCAAGTACCAATGTACTGCAGATTACATGGTATTGAAGACCGGTATCTGTGCTTTGTACCGTGAAAATTTCCGATACACTAGGTACCAGATAGTTTTGGTTGGTTCACATGTAATCAAGCGTCCATAATGCGTTTACTCGAGACGGCTAAAGCTGCTATAGACTTGAACATTCACTTGTAACAGAACACCGAGCCGTTCGCCGTTTCTAATTTTGTCAAACTGAACAACGAACAGAACCAAGCATAGAGCCATATCGCTATGAACATTTTCACGGTCTTTCGAGCGAACGGTACAGTCGATAGTAGTCAAATAATTTTTCCTTCATGAATATGTCAGACTTGACAGACGGATCGGTAAAAAGCTCGCCAGAATGCTCGCTAAAACGCTCTCGTTTGTATTTCTGTAATGTAACATTCGCAAGAATTCTCATTACAAGTGAATGCTCCAGCACCTTAAGATAAGCCCAATGACAGAACGATCAGTGACCTCCAAATACACGATAATTGCATATATAGGTGGTATCGACCTTCCTCTCAACACATGTACCGTAAACATGATTTGGTGAATGCTAATGTTAAAAGAATATTTGCAATAGATACTGTTAGTTTTGAATTGAAAGTTGAAGGTGTTGGTGGTAATACTTATGGTAAGAATGGATTAAATTGTATGGATCAAATGGAATTGTAACGTCTTAAAGACGTGAATAACATTGGAACAAAAAATATTACAGAAAGAAGAAAATCTCCTTAAATCTTTAAAAATCATAGAAACGAATCATCGAAATGAATTAGTTCTCTAAATATTTATATCGTGGTGTTGTAACTCGTAATGCATAAATTACATGGTTTCAACATTAAGATATGATATCTCGATTAATTATTATCTTAATAGAATCAAGTGTACAAAGTTTAATATCACAAGATGATACAACTAATTGAGATAAACATACATTTATGTGTTTATTTACTGTAAATATGATTACCGTTTATTGCTGTTCGTCTGACTAGCTTTATAAGATCATACTTTACCGCTTTATTAAACATCAATGAAAGATAATATACCCCACTTCCTAAAAGTATATGAAAAATCTCCGTATTTTCCATTAACATAATTAACTCTCACATCGTATTTGGAAACAGGACCGTTATTTTTAAGTATGAATCGTTCTGACTTGATATGATTATGTGTCAAGATTTCAAAAACCAAAAGTATTTTCTGTTAATTAAAGTTTCGTAATGCAAGCTTTCAACCTGTACACGTTTCTACAAAACGTACAACCTTATCTATCTCATTTGCATTTACATGTATTGGTTTTACTAAATTGCTATGGCTACGACAACAATCCGAATAACTTAAACATTCAACATCAAAAAGTAAATGCGGTATTGTTTACAAAAAGTTCACGTGAAATGCAATATGGCTGAATAGTGACCGCGTCGCGGTAGCCTATGCTTTCCCACCTGAATATGACACCGTTCGTACAGTAATAAAAGGACCTAAAACAACTGTAGACAAATTTGAAAAATCAACTTTGATAGACATCTAAATAGGATTTATTATTGCCTAAACGCCACAATCCGAACCCTCAGTTTGACGGATTAGCTGAGCACGGCTGACCCATTAAAACGATCGATTGTTTCCTTATTGTGGTGCCTGCAACGCGTGGTGCTAGTAATAATTACAAAATTCAATATGACTATAGTAAGTAGAAGTATTTTCTCCGCTTGCACGTAACACCGTTTGAAATATGCAAGCGTCGAGATTATCACTACATGGGCGTGTTTGTGTAGTTGTTGCATTATAATTTGATTAGTAATACTAGATATCACACGTAGTAATTTAATCAGCTGTGAGTTTTCAAAGCAGATGTAGATCTGGTTGTGGAAATTAGAGGGAATTTTCGTAGTGTTTTGGGGTTAACGAGTAAAATATTCAACATCTCAACTCGTGAAGTTCACAAGGTCATAGGAGATAGGGTTTGATCAATATCTGCGTAATGAGGTGTCGGTCGACACTGGCGCCATTAAAATCCCGGTGAAAGCACCAACAGAATAAGGAAACTAATTTAAACGACTTGACACTTAGCTGTTAGAGTGAGGTGGAATGGACCACACGCAGCAGAAGAGTATTGGAAAATTTCTCCATAACACCTATACTAACTTTTACATCACTGGCTTTCCTTTGAGTAGAAGTACCAGTATTATCTTTATCAAAAACCAATGAAACTGCAGCCCGTTTTACTGTTTCATCGTATCGAATTTTCAATTCTCAATTACTTTTCTTCTACGTAATGTCACGTTTGTGTTACGTCACTCCTGTGACACAGTCTTCAATCATTAAAAGACGTGAGTAATCCTTGCGTAAATCAGAGTTTTACGGCACAGTGTTATCGCGCCGTCAATTTAGCATGACCATCAGTCTGTTTAAACGCCGATAGCGGCGAAAATATCCAGTTCTATGTTTCATTACGAGAATACAAACAAAATGGCTCAATAAGTTCATGAATTTAATGTCCGTAGGTAGTCTTGCTAAATGTTTATTAAGAGATCTTGTCGTGCTTGGTAATTTTCATAATTATCACCCTTACAAACCTGATTCACGATAAGCGGGACATATTAGAATATTCTGAATCGTTTGTGAATTTATTCCAGCGCTCCATCAAATTGAAATCTTATCTTGTGCTGTTCGTTCTTCTAATTGTGCAATCAATTTGTTGATTCGATATTATCGCTGTGGTTTATAATTTTGATTACATTGGTGTTTTTGTTTGTGTTCAGGTGGTGATCTGCGGTGCGGTGCCATCGATGGTCCGGTCGGTTCGCCTCTACAGCCAGTGCTCCCATATGTACGTCAACGTGTTTCCAAACGGTACCGTCATGGCTCGCTCCGATGGAAACGACCAGCGTAAGTACCTTCTGTGTTTATAATTTTACATCCTAGTTAATATGTGACTTTTACTGCATACTTTGCTAAAGACATCAAATCCTCATTGTGGGAATACTAATAAAGTTGAATGTTGTAAAATTGCCATCATAACTGAGTTTAAAACTGAACGTAGGTGAATAAACCATTACTTATGGTATTATAGTAACAAAGATAAACAAACAATGAAGCATTTTCAAAAAAGTGGAAACGCATTGTTCAATATGAAACGGTTTTACAAAACACAGCTAAAATCGATCAAATCAAGGAAATACGCCACAAAATTCAGACTGTAAAACCCGATTCTGACACTGCAAAGTAAACACGAGATATGATTCACGATGTCCGATTACAATTATCAATTACATCCAATTGAATTACGAACACGAGGACAATACAGACATCAGCTGGTGAATAAGTAATGCTGTAATTGACGACAATCAACCGTTTAGTTCGGAAGCGGTTGTTATAGAACAGAGGTATGCAATCCGTGGGAAGGTCTTTATTACAGTAAGAAAAGTAAATGAATTATGCTCATGCCATGGGATAGGTTTCTACAAGACTTCAGTTTATAGAATCATTTACTTAGTTTGGGATATGGTTAATATCATATCAGAATGATTTATTCTGATATGATATGAGTTCTGATATCATATCAGAATAAAATAAAATACGAAAAAAGAAGGAGGAGGTTCTACTAATGGATTGAATATTTCTAAAACACCATTTTCCCAAATTACTTGAAGTCTACAATTCAACCTTTTCTTGCTATTCTTCTTATTCTATACTGCCATTTCCTTCAATTCTTAGTCATTTTGTAACTAAAAATCGAAAGGTTGAGTACTCCTGTTTTTTAATGATAGTTGCCAGGTGTGTCTTTTCACCCAGACCAATTCAGTTACCACCCGAAAACAATACAAAAATGGTGGGACATTATACATTTTTACAGCTGCTTATTCTCGCGGCAATAGTAAAAGACTCAGACGGGAAAATCCATGAATAATGGACTGTAGACTTGTAGAATTAATTATCTTGTCTGCTGTTGAGCGTTGTGTAATCCGTTGTGAGATACTTCATGATCAATTAAGAGGGTTGACATAACTACGGGATTTTTTGTAAAGACTATTGCCGTATTAGTTATTTTACAAACCTGATGCATTTATTTTTACAAATTTTAGCAATAGAAATTTATAAAATGTTATTTAGAACAAGACCAAGTATCGTTCCTTGTAGTAACCCTTTCCAAACGTTTGTACCATGAGTAGAACAGTCAATACTATGTCATTATTTTGAATTTAACTTATACATGAGACCTAAATGTAACACAAGGAACCTCTCTTAAACAAGTAAAGAAAGTTACACAAGAAGTGGAACTCAGAGATGTACTATGAAGGCTGCATTCGCTAACACAGTAAAAGCACGCGGTGTAATAGTGTGTAGGGGCTAGACGTGAGAAACTATAGGAATATGTCAATACTTGACGGGTCAACGGCCAGTCACCGCAACAGGTAGAGACCACTGTGCGATATAGTAACGGGTACAGCATTGCTACGAAGTTATGACTGTGAAATGTGACTGTTCTTAGTGTTTCGCATATTTTATACCTGCTTTATTGGTGAAAAGGACTTAGTTCAAGGATTCCAACAGACTTGAAGCATGGTGGTTTGGCATTTTCAATACTTTGTTTGTAAACTAGGAGTTTCAACGCTGTCAATACTTGTAGCCTGGTGTAGAAATTGTAGTCATGTTTATATTCATGTTTATGGTATTTGATACATTTCTGTCTGAATTATTTCTGGATCTTTTGTACTGTGATACTTGAAAGATGGTTTTCAGTAAGTCGAGCTACAAGTTATAAAATCGGCAACAATATTTTTTCTTAAAATTTAATTCTGGTTTCAATTTGTGAGACTGCAAAATTCGAAAAGATGCTGGAGGTCCTAATAGTCCCCATACTGTACAGTCATGAGTTTTTATTAGAACATTCAAGTGCATAATAAAGGAATTCTGTTAGAAACCTTTAGTGCAATAATTTATAGCAAAAAGCCACACGGCGATGTTTTTTGCTGCAAACCCGGCGATAATTTAAGTCTTAACAACTTTTTTGGTTATTTTCTATCATTATTCCTCTCAGTTCCCAGAAAAAACATTTGCAAAAACTCCCCTAACGACATCGGCGATAAATCGACGACTTTTTCTATTTATACAAGACTTGGCTTTTAAGCTGAGCTTGCCAAAGTGAAGGGCTTTCATTTTTTCTATTATTTGACGAAAGTAGTCTGTCGCGAATATGTAATAGTATTCTTACTTGCGAATTACTTAATGTTTGTGTTAGGACGACGCAACTTTCAACGTCAGCGCTGTTTAAATTTGCTTTCTCCTTTCGTTATTTTTGGCCTTTGCTTATTATACGTATTACGATGTGTTTTGTGTAATAACTAGCTTTTTTTTTTTTTTTTTTTTTTTTTTTTTTTTTTTTTTTTTTTTGCGTGGTAAAATCATCAAATGAGTCCTCCCACCCAGGGCAGGGCGGGAGGGACTGTCAGACTTGTACTGACTAAAATCCACGGTGTCCTTCACGAGCCCTTTACGTACCGGGGTTACGGTGATGGGTAAGACCCGCAACCCCGGCAGGCTCTGGCCCTCTACAGGCCCCGTCAGTTTGCTGACACTCCTTGAGGCGCGCGTGGAACACAACGCGCCGTCGACCCGGGCATGGTCCATGGTCGGGCAGCGAGTCGCCCATTACTCGCTGCCCGCGTGCCCGCGCCTACGGTGGCCGGAGATCGTCTGGCGACGTCCGTCGCCGTGGGCGTCTACCACTGCGGGTGGGTCGGAGGGAGGACACTGTTCTCTCCCTCACGCGGCACGCCTCCTCCTTCGCGAGCATGACTGCTTCGCAGAAGGAGGCGACCGCTTCCCACTCCGTCTCGCCCCGCAGCATGGCCTCGACCAATGCCGGGCGCGAGAGGTCTCCGCCTATCGCCGTCGTGAGGACACGGCGGTGCTCTGCCCAAGCGGGGCAGTCCTGCACCGTATGCTCCACCGTGTCTTCAGGACGGTCCTCGCAGTGGTGACACCCAGGCGTTTCCTCCCTCCTTATCAGACACAGGAACCTCCCGAAACTTCCGTGTCCGGTGAGGACCTGCGTCATGCGGAAGGTAAGGACGCCGTGACGCCTATCCAGCCACTCCTCAAAGAGGGGTCTTACCGCCGCGATTGCGGCGTGCCCGAACTAGCTTTTGCTTACATTTCTTTCTTTTTAATCTCACAAAAGGTGTTATTTTTACTCCGAAGTTATCACAGTCGTTCTTAAGTTAATATTATTTTCAGAATCTGCTCCTATTTCGTTTTGAAATATCTGATCGTGTTTTGCAGAAATTGCATTTTAAATATTCATTATTTTATTTAACCTAGCGTTGTCTGGATAAGTGCCAAGTTCTGCTTTCCAATTAGTCTCCTCTTTTTGCTGTTACTCGTACTATCTTGAAAGAAGTGGCACTAAAATATTCAGTGAATGGATGAATTTATTTCATGATTTTTATCGTTATTTCAACGTACTTGTGTACCCGTATCGCTGGCATATTATAATTAGTAAATGATGAGGATGAAAGAGGATCTTTGTCTGAAATCACAGAAAGGAATTTGATGATTACGAAGCATGCAGGCATATTGTTGTGATGTCCTTTATCTACTTAGTTGAAATCCTCCTGTTCATGTAGAACTTCCAACTTCCACTTTATATCTTCGCAAACTAAGTTGATTTTGCTCTTTACAGTGTTTTTGAGTAGCTGTGTTTATGCATAGCGTGTCATCTCACTATTGTGAAGTTCACATTACATCGCACGGTCGTACAACTAGTGACCCAATAATGTCTGCGACAGTTTCGTATCAGCGTTTTGACACGTAATTTAATTATGAAGATGTTTGCTTTATTATAATTGCATCACCCACCGACAGTTACAAACTAAATTGAACATAAATTCTAATAGATATCAAAATTACAAGTTACAAAAGAACCGCAGTCAATAATGTTATACATTAAGTACATTTTTTACATTACATCAATAAATAATACAGAGCGGAAAGCCATTAATTTAATATGAACAATAATCGCGTGAGAATAAACATTTATTTGTTGCCAGAGTAAAAAAATTAATCACTTGACCCGTGTTAGCATACGTGTTAGTTGTGAAGCAATAAAAGAAACTACACAGCCAATATTAAATTTAACGATTTAATATTGCATTGCCAGCTAAGAATGATCTTTAGATTATGACTGTTTACAAGAATATACTAATGGAATGTGGTTCAAGTGAATTTGGTCGGTTGTACTCTCCGGACACATTGCACCGCCTACCACCGAATACTGCGTGAAATATGTGACGCTTTTTAATTAAAATTAGATTCGAAGGCACTGATAACGAAATTTAATTATTCTCATCGTGTTAGAAACGGCGACTGGTTGGAACTAACGGCAAGTGTGCGGACGCCGCGGGCTTTGAAAATATTTTTTTGAAAATGGAACTTGGTTAAATATTTATGACGTTTTGTGTCACCATTGAACAGGTTTAAAAGCAAATGGGATTGATTTTATTATCGATTAGTCTTTTAAATGTGGAACAGTGAAACATGAATCAAATTCTTGTAAGAAACCAGTTGCAATTAGGTATTTTTATTTATCTACTATCATGCTATTAATCCTCTATAAAAGAACCTATAACAATTAGCTTATTGCCAACATTAAAACACTCAATGCTATAATGATCATTATATCATCCAAACGCGTGTTATAATGAATTTCAAAAAAAGAACATTCTCATGCAATGACATTTTTACCACCAGATCGCTAACATTTTGAAAAAAGAACAATAAATTGTAGACTAATTCGTAATTTTGGATTCTCGTCTTATCGTGTTATTTCCCGCCATCTTGAATTCACATAGTTCTGTAAACACCTTATGGTATGAAAATCTTTTATAAAGAATTCACATCATGATTGTAGATAAAGTCTTGTATGCAACTGTTATAATTAGGTATTAAAACACTCATGTGATACTATTATCACACTCGGCTACGCCTCGTGTGATAAACCCACATTCGTGTTTTAATACCCCTGATTATACAACAGTTGCATAAATAACTATTAATTTACTTTCGCTACGAATAATAAATGATCTATAAAATAACTATTACTCTGGCTGAGTCAAACACATTTTTTACTAAAGGAGAATTCTTAATTAGTATCTGACAGAAATGTAACGAATGAATAATACGTAGCGCGTAGACACTAGTGGTGTAACGAATATTTGCATTCGCATTCGCTAATTATATATTTCTGAAAAACTATTTTTTAATTTACTAATATGATTTTAATATGGAAACTATATGTAACGGAATAGTCTTGAAGTAGGCAACTACATTTAAATAAATCTGTTAGTCCAATTAAAATATTAACAGAATCGCAACTAAAACAACAAACATCAAATGATATAATTAAATCAATGACATTAAGAAATCGAAAACATAATTATGTATATATAAGAAAAAAGAGCGTGAAATGTCTATTCACATTCGCGAATATATTTTTTTTAGAACATTGCCCCACACTAGGAATTTCTCCTGTATCGTGGGTGCGTTTACAAACATAGAAACTCACATACACAAAAACCCAAACCCGGAACAACTACTTGCAGATTATACAAATATTTGTTCCGTGCGGGGATTGAACCCGCGACTAACGATTGAAATTGAATATTCGCATTCGGATTCGCAAATATGAAAAATTAAACATTCGTTCCAGCACTAGTAGACAGGTATAAAACACTTTGTTTTTTAGCGGAAACCACATACTCTTAAACTTCGATAACACACGGTGGTTCATTTTTTGTGGCAATTCATCGAAAGATTGTTTGGCGGAACGAAAATTACATGAAATCAATCGACGTAGGCGGTACGGCGCCTACCTAAATTAAGTTGTTACGTTTAAAACATAATAATAAAGGTCCATAAGTCCCTCAGTTGCGCAAAAAAATATACCACACGCACGATCCTTAATTTCAATAATATGGTATAATCTAATAGGGAATTAATAATGCAATTTGCGCGCGCAACGAAAAATAACAGTCGTTCCAAATTCGAACGTTTTTTTTTTTGGGAATCTGTTTAGACCTCTATGGTATCTGCAGAAGTATTGGATGACTTTTTGTAGTTTTTTTTTTAAATCTAATACTTAAAAAAGAAATAAAAAAATGGTTTCTTTTTAAATGAAGTGATGATTATAGACGGTTTGTTTGCAATAGTTAACCACAAGAAACTTGGTGATAACGTTTGATGTTTTTGCTGGTAAGTGGCGTGACTTGCATACTCTTTTGTATTCTTCTAAACAAACAATACCTCAACAGACAGTAGTGTTCTTCAATGTTTTATTGATATTCATTTTTTAATTAATCGCTATTGTGTTTTTATAATTGAATAAAAATAGAAGAAGTATTAAAGACTCTTGTGAATTACTTGAATTGCTATTCAAAAAGTTATTCATTTCATCTATACGTCATCAAAGTTCAGGTAGCCTTTTCTAATACCAAAATTATTTACCAACGTTTTTATTACGTATTTCAATTAATACTATTCATTAGGAATTTCAGGCACATTAATTTATCAAAATAACAAACAGATACAGTTTATCTGTTGTTTTATTGCTGTTATTATAACATGTGTTTAACAATTACATGTTGGGTGGTCTTGCGTGTATTTCCAGTGTTGATGTCGCGAAAAAAAAATCATGTTTTGTAAACATTTATACTTTGTTGGATATTATGTTATTGTTAATGTGAAGGGAACGCGTAGTGGGTGCTTTTTTGGCCGCCACTTTAAAATTGTACTCACTGAAAGTACGTAAAAGTATCGATCTTTATTTAAAACGAGATTTTTTATAACATACATTACCAGTATTGACAAAACTGAGTACAAGGTTAATATAGTGGCCCAAATATTGCCGAAAGGAGATAAGAGTGTTGTTTGTAATGAGGACATCTTCATAAACATTTATTATATAACTAGCGACCCGCCCCGACCGCACGGGTGCAAGCTCTACTATAGTAGGTATGCATGTTATATACGTATAAACCTTCTTCTTGAATCACTCTACCTATTAAAACCGCATCAAAATCCGTTGTGTAGTTTAAAAGATATAAGCATACATAGGGACGGACAGCGGGAAGCGACTTTGTTTTATGGTAAGAAGTAGTGAAGACATGCCAATTTAAATATTACATATTCATAGAAGAAATACGATCAAAACTAAAGGTTTTGCGAATGAACAAAAAAAAATTACCTGAAACTATTCCCCTTCTTCATTTTACAATCAGGTAAGCCACGCATAAGAAAGATTTTTCTATTTTACAATAAAATCAGTAAACGCGTCAAAACATGGAAACAAACGTTTTTATCGTATAATGAAGATTTTCGATTGAATTTGGCATTTATCTACTTATGCGTTTGACCTGATTCCGATTTCTACGAAAATCCATACTTATTCATATCACAAGATAACGTGATACAGTTCAAATCAATTCTATTCTTTAATGTGTAGAGATTATTTTTGCTTGACAGATTTACATTGCAAAGGTTGTCAATGCAATATCGATATAGTTTTTTGGTAAAATCCTCATCTGTTTTACCTACTGCCACTAAGTCTAGATGTTCTACATAATTAGTCATTCATTATCTTTTTAGGTCAATATATACGAAAAAGCGTAATTTTGATTTCAAAGTAAACAAAACATACATAATTTACTTTAAACATAGCTAATATTTGACTTTTATTTGATAGACTAGATCGTTAACCTATCCCATTATTTGACAGATTAGGGAAGATTGATGTGCTGACGTTTATGTTGACTACTAGTTAATTTTTAACCTTCAAAAGTAACTATAACTATACCTCGACTATTTTCTTCTTCTGTGTTCGTTTCAAAGTTGGAGATGGACCATAAGTGAATCCTGTTTTGTTGAGATTTTCCACCACCTTCAGATTTGTTAAAGAAGAAACCTTCGTCATCATCTCCCTGCTCTTATCTCATACTACCTGGGGTCGGTGTCCTTACTACATGGGGTTGGTGCCCATACTACATGGGGTCGGTGTCCATACTACATGGGGTCGGTGCCCATACTACATGGGGTTGGTGCCCATTTTACTTAGGGTCGGCACCTGAAGTTATAATTCAGATCTTGACAGGAAGCAGTAGTTCTGCCGCAGTACTACTGGTCTCGATATAATTATCTTTAGGTTAATATGAAATTACATTACCAGCAGAGTTCAGTGAGTTCAACACTGCTGATGAAAACTTACATTCTCAAAAACAAAAAACAGTGACCTACTTTCAACCAAGCACCTTCAGAATACAGTAACAAAGATGTCTGACTATCGCTGTCTTATCACCAAAATATTTTGAACAAACAAAATAATCTACTTAGATACCTGACATTATTATTCATGCAATATGACCTTATCGCCATTTTGCGAATATTAGTAGAGATCAGACTAGGGGGCGTCTAGTGTGTCATGTGCCAGATTCCACGTAAACACTGATAACTTAGGGGTGTACCAACGTACAAATTTAACGTGAAAATATTCCATTTACCAATCAACTCTAAGGTTTTTCAGTCAGTTTTAATGGCTAAAGAGATGGAGAAGCAATTTTGTAGATCTCATGAATGAAGAATCATTATTAAAGCACAGACGTATTTATCGAAAATACTCGTATCTGTTTCGCTACGAAACCGTAGCACTGATGTTAGAGATTCGTAGCCACAGAGTAACGCCATGCTTTTTTTGGGACAAATGATTTAAAAAGTATCAATTTAGATTGAAATGTGATCTGAAATTAATAATCAATCCTCTTCTATACTTTTTTTTTCAAATATATTTGTAGGCGCAGCATGTCTTCTTTTGCCAGCATAAGTATTAGTGTAGTTATCATCCCTCTTGTAGCTATCTAGAGATACGGCAGTGTAACAAGCCATTATTTTATATTCCATCCATACTTTTTTACTCTTGTTTTTTAAAAAAAGAACTTTGCCCCACACTAGGAATTCCTCCAAGGTCGTGGGTGCATTTACAAACTTAGAAACTCACACAAACATCCACTTGTTACCTAGAATCTACATTTAAGTTCAAAACTTTTCTTTCCATTTCTAATCTTCAGAGAAAACTTACCTAAAATTTCGTACTTGAACTCCCTAACCATATTGTAAAGGTATCAGGCATATCTCGTATTAGTGTCAATGCCACATAATGTTTGTGGTCATATAATCTAGTCAGACTAGACGGTAACTTGATATTAGTATCTAAGCTAAAGTAATGTATTGCTAGGCTTAGGATGCGATTAAATGGAATCTGTATGTGGGTATTTTAGGATTAATTATCATTTATAATACTTAGTTGTCATCATCTTCCTGCAGCTCTTATCCTATTCTACTTGGGGTGGTTGCGGGACTAACGAATTACCGTGACCCCGGTACGTAAAGGGCTAGTGAAAGACACCGAGGATTTTAGTCAATACGAGTCTGACAGTAAGGGTGGGAGGACTCATTTGATGATTTTACCACGATAAAAAAAAAACTACTTGGGGTGAGCACAAACACGTTATATCCTACCATTCTCAAATTCTAAATGTCACTTCACTATTGTTTCTATTTTTTCTTTCATTTGTTTCATTACATAGTATAAAACAAAGTCGCTTCCCTCTGTCTGTCTTACCCTTTGTATGCTTAGATCTTTAAAACTACGCAACGGATTATGATGCGGTTTTTTTAATAGATAGAGTGATTCAAAAGGAAGGTTTATATGTATATAACACTCATAATATAGTAGATATTCCACCCGAGCGGAGCCGGGACGGGTCACTAGTCTATTAAAAATATCTTTATAATTACTGATATTATAATTGATGTTAAGGTAAAATATAACGGGCACGCCGCAATCGCGGCGGTAAGACCCCTCTTTGAGGAGTGGCTGGATAGGCGTCACGGCGTCCTGACCTACCGCATGACGCAGGTCCTCACCGGACACGGAAGTTTCGGGAGGTTCCTGTGTCTGATAGGGAGGGAAGAAACGCCTGGGTGTCACCACTGCGAGGATCGTCCGGAGGACACGGTGGAGCATACGGTGCAGGACTGCCCCGCTTGGGCAGAGCACCGCCGTGTCCTCACGACGGCGATAGGCGGAGACCTCTCGCGCCCGGCATTGGTCGAGGCCATGCTGCGGGGCGAGACGGAGTGGGAAGCGGTCGCCTCCTTCTGCGAAGCAGTCATGCTCGTGAAGGAGGAGGCGGGCCGCCTGAGGGAGAGGACAGCGTCCTCCCTCCACCCCAGCCGCAGTGGTAGACGCCCACGGCGTCGGACGTCGCAAGACGATCTCCGGCCACCGTAGGCGCGGGCATGCGGGCAGCGAGTAATGGGCGACTCGCTGTCCGACCATGGACCATGCCCGGGTCGACGGCGCGTTGTGTTCCACGCGTGCCTCAAAGAGTGTCAGCATAGTGACGGGGCCTGTAGAGGGCCAAAGCCTGCCGGGGTCGCGGGACCAAGGGATTACCGTGACCCCGGTACGTAAAGGGCTAGTGAAGGACACCGTGGATTTTAGTCAGTACAAGTCTGACAGTCCCTCCCGCCCTGCCCTGGGTGGGAGGACTCATTTGATGATTATACCACGATAAAAAAAAAAAAAAAAAAAAAGGTAAAATATAAAAGAAATAGTCTTAAACATTCTTAAACTTTTTTCTCGAAAAAATAATGAAGTTATTAAAATTAAAAACGATCTCTGCTTAATTACTTATGTTGGTTTTTAGTTCAATACTTAATCACTTGAAACATTTCTATAACTACTATTTTTTGTCTTCTATGCAGTGACTTTGACTAAGCTTAATTGTTCCGCAAATAGAACCAGACGTTTCAAAAAGATAATTAAGCAAACTTAAATTAACTCAAGGTATTCCTAGGAACGATAGACTAGATGATAAATTTTATCATCATTAAACAGTTCTTCTTGACACTTTTTTCTGACTTCAAGTTCAGGGAAATCCAGTAGCATATGGCATTTGAAGTATATATTGATATTTGTAATATTCAAATACACTGAATTATTAAACGTTTGTTACAAAACATTTGCGTCGATGTGAAGCCACCTCAAAATGTCAGGATTCTTGGTAACTAGGTAAATGATTGTGACTTGTGACGCTATTAAAGACAAGGAAGATTGACAAGGAAAATATGTCTGAAGATTTTATAGCTTGGAATCTATAGAACATAAAAGGTGCATATCAGACATACATGCATATCAAATTTGAATTCAATTCGATTTGTTAAAAGAAAAATGCTGGTCCACCTGCATCATTACACGAATTTGGATTTTTATTCGGCTCAAGTCGATCGGTAAATTTCGTTAAGCCTTTGCTTTCGTTTCAGTTGGGTCCGGCTTGGCTCGGCTCTGCAAAATCTGAAATAAAAGAACTGGATTCTCCAGTATATCAACAATCTATATATATAAAAGGTGAACTGACTGACTGACATATCAACGTACGGCCGAAACTACTGGGGCTAGGAATGTGAAATTTTGCACACGGCTTCCTATTATAATGTAGGGGAGCACTAACAAGAGGTTTTTGGAAATTTAACCTTTAAGGGGGTGAAAAAGGGGAATTAAGAAAGTACGTAACCCACGCGGACGAAGTCGCGGGCAAAGTGCTAGTATTCAATATACAGCGACCGTTGCGTCGAAAGTCCGAAACATACTGATCCAAACGTGTGTGAAGCATCCCTAAGACATATTAAACGATTATTGTATAGTTCAACGAATACATTATTTATTCAAATTGTTTTATAGGAATGTACAGTAATTATATTACGTACAGCTCGTTGATATTGATACTTTTCTTAATTAATACACATTGTATAAAACAGCTGAGCAAACAAAACGTGAAAAATGTCACGTATTTTTGATTCCCATTCAAAAATGTGCATGTCTTTTAGTTTTATTCTTAAGTTATTTAGAATCGGTATTGATTCAGTGAATACAGTGTCATTTCTGTCATGTTATTCATTGTTTTTCACACCTTGCTAATGTATTCTTACAATCTTATGAATTCCTGGTAGGTGTGCGATTTTAGTATACCCACAATACCCTTGAAAATTGTGTGATGATGACTAAGGATTATGATAATTTCCCAAAAAACTCAATGATTAATATCGAATTTCAATAAATGAACTGATACTTCCGATACGTGTTTGTAAAACAGATGAGAACATTGCGTCGATCATACGAGTAAAATTAAAACTATAAATCTAGGATTCAGTAATTTTCTGGAAAATTTCTGAAAAAATTATTTTTTCCTTCGAGAGAGTTTCAGAGTCATAACTGAGAGTTGCGACCACTGCACACTGTGGACACTTCGTCTCCATCTTTTAGATAGTTTAGCCTAGTGAAGGAACCATCTTTTAAATTCTTTTAGAATCTAGGAGATGCATAGATAGATGCTCTACACAGGCAACAATAATAGACACACGAGGTATATAATTATACAAAAAAAACAGCTTATTAACTGGAAATGTCGATTATGTTGAGTCATCTATCCTTTGATTCCTTTAAAATGGTTATTTAACATAAAAAACTATAATCTACTCAAAAATGTTTTGTTTCGTTTATGGAAAATATATTACTGAAAAAAAAAAAACTGAAGCTTAGCCTAGAACAAAAAGAAATTAGAATGCTTTTAAAATACAAAGTCTACAATATAACAGGACGTTTATAACCACTAGCTACTATTTCTAATCTCACTGTACCCAACCATGTTGAAACGAAAGCAAACCAAGGAATAATTCGTAACTTTTATAAGTATGAAGTCGTCTTAGATTAAGATAGAGGCGGACTAAAGGATTTCAATAGCGCGCGTAATCCCTGTTTATAGTGCCTCTGTGGGTACATATCCTGTCGCCAAGAAGGCGCTAGGCGCATGTTTCCGTTGTGACAGAATTTCCTGAGACGGAAAATTAAGTACGATTTTATCGTGACGGAGAAAGAAAGGAAAGACAAAAAGCGTTTCGAAATTTTTATGTGGAAAATTGAAAACTAAAAGTAGGTTAAGTTTGTGAAGCATTCGTTGTGGTGTAGTAGGTGGATTTTAACCTAATTTTCATTGGTAATAAACTCTATTTTTCCTGAAAATTTTAGGAAAGCAATTTTAAATCATTTGCGTCAACACCGAACCGAAAACCGATTACAATTATTTTGTTCATTTCTGTTAGAGACCGTAACATTGTAACATTATAATGAATTCTGTTTCCAATAGAAATTAACACACGGTCTGATACCTCAATTACATCATTCAATTTCCTTCGTTCTATCACCCAATGTCGGAAGTAACAACGCGAACGCACCCGCTACAACTAAAGCGGTCTGGAATTTAACACAAAATTCCCGACAAATACTTACCTACCGCAGCGGCTGTATCCTGTCGGATTTGGTCAGATTACTCGCGTTATCCGCAGGGTTAAGACGCGTCGTACGCGCTTACCAGTTTATATCTGTTTATCTGTCTACGACGGCTCTGTTAACTGGGATTTCGCTTTATCAACAACGGTAATTAGTATGTGGGAATCCGGTTGGTTAATTTAAATGGGACTGGCGCCGGCGTGAATTTAATTCTAATTTTATGTATTGAATGTCTCTTTTTAATTTTATGGAAGTATTATTGGCGGTATTTTAGAGTTTATGCGATCATTGGTTTTATTTGTAACTAAAGCGGCTTTTCCCCTTTTTAAAATGTCATATGACGAAGTTTATGTATTTAAGAAAATTTGAGAAGTCGACACAGCGAGAAGTTTTGGCAGACCTTGTAAAGGATGGCGGAATGAACTGAAAAAAAAATTAGACCCGAATATAAAATATTTATATATCCTATATGATAACAAAAGGCGTATTCTTAACTCATAAAATTCTCATTGAACATTATCATAACGTACTAACTTCAAAACGTTACGTAAATCAATGTTTACAACTAGATTACAATGTCCAAGGCTGAATACAAAGTCGTATACTATCGAATATAACAGACATTCTGGCAACACTTCACGTGGCGTAAATTAAGCAATTGTGCTTCACTATGAACAATACTTAATGTTAATGATTTTTTAAATTGTCTTTTTTAAAACATTTACGGCATTTTTATTGCGGATTTGTATTTGTGAATCATTTGTCACGCTATTGTGTTAAGTAACTATTTATTATTGAATTCTTTAGAGGGGATTTCTTAGAAATTGTACAGATTGTCATAATAAATTCTTTAGGAATAACTACGTGAGGTATTTTGTAGGAGATGGTTTTTGTTTTAAATCACAATACATAATTTGTCATTCTCCTTGTCTTAATTAAATAATTCATCGTAACAATCCCAAATTTTTTCAGTAATAAAATCGTTGCTATATTTAATGTGTGACTTGAAACGTCTATATTTTCATTAAAAAGAAAACAGTCGTTTTGTCAACGGCAAACGAATAAAAACGTTGAAATAGATCCTTCGATTTTATGGATTATTTTTTTATTTTCGTTCTTTTCTCATATCAAATTCTTATTTTTTTTCCATTCATTAATATTAATGCTACTCCCAGAAATCATCTTATTGCTTTAAGGATTACATTGTATGTAATGCTGCAGTAATTAGCTCATAATTTGTCAAAATAGTGATAATGCACTACAGGTGTTTTCTAAGAGGATTATTTATTTATTTATAAAAAATATGTAACATCGAGCTTATCCCTTAAAGTGAATTATCTCTTGGTACTTTTGATTCATGAAAAGTAAGTAGGTTACACGTGTTTTATGCACAAAATAACAAAGTATACTTTTCGTGTGGATGTCCTAAAAATGTACTAAAACCTTGAGATTGTTTAGCACAAAATCTGCAGGATTACTACATTGCAAATGCGAGAGTTTGTGAGGATTCGTTCATTCTTGCAAACATTGTTACTCTTTTATACAAAAACTACTAAATGATTTTTTAATTTCGAATAGTCTCGCGAAAGCAATGACGTATTATTAATTCGATGAAATTTTATTTTTTAACCCTGTACGATCCCGTGGGACAGTTAACGAACTTAACTAAATAAAGACGCGGGTGAAACCGCAGACATAAGATTGTTAAACAATTTAATATTTACAATTATTATGTTCTGACCGTCGTTGAGGTACTTCGGACTATGTACTTTAGTTCTAACAAATGACTATCGATTCTCAATAATGATATTGTTTTAAACGTGACAATTTATGATCTTATGTTGGAGATAGTAAACGAAATCAGGACTGTTAGTCAGAGTTTGAGTTCAATCTTTTTATAGACATTTTAATATCCTATCGTACCTTGACATATCGATACAGTTCAAGTACAATAAGCTCGACCATAAAATAATATTTTTTCTTTTCACAGAATACAAAAAAAAATAATTTCTGTGAAAAGAAAAATTCAACTTTCAGCAGAATTTGAATCCGGAGGTTGCAGGCTCAAATCTTGCTCACGGTCGAATTATTTTTTCCAGAGAAAATACATATAAACAATTGTAAGCGGCGATAATAGAGATGTTGCTCTAGAGAATTCAGGTAACAAGTACAAAGATTGTGGCGATATCGTTATCGGCTCGATAGCCAGTCATTGACCCGATAGTGCCGGCTAGCTCCCAAATATTTATACTTACTTTCTACTTTATAATGTTGAGCGTGGAATTGAATTTCGAAGAAAGTAAATTAATTTTCATTTGTTTGAATTCAGTTTTCACTGATGTAGGGTAAATGCCCAAGACTGGGTTCAGTGCCATACATTGGAAAAGGCCTACTATATCCAGAAGTGGTTGTAGAGTAATAGGTACAAGGTGTTTCCTTCTTATTATTAATTTCTTCGTCCTTTATATATTTTTTAACATAATGATCTTTTTCCAGTTGACCTATTCTTAAAAATTCCTTTTCATGGTAGTTTTAATACATTACTCATTCTGGCCGTCTTTGCTGTCTTGTAGTTTAGATAACATTTCAACTTTTTCAATAAGGACATACAGTTTGAAGTCTAGCGTACTTCTTGGTCTAATGCTTTCTTAGACGGCGCGGCGTCAGCTACTTTCATCGACGATTAATTTGTCAATTAATCAGTAGTTCCCGTCTATAAAAATATTGACAAATCCACGATATTTTTCCAAACCTTTCTCAAATCATTCACCAATTACTAGAAGCAAACTAGTTGCCTCCAAGTTTAAAGAAGCTTCAAGTGAAATTACAAGCGTCGGTCGGCACTTCAAAGCATGTTTACATTACTGAGTCGAGATAATGTTGTCTTTACAAAATTAGCCTATTACGGAGGTTGGGCAATGTTTACTCGCTTCGTTACGTCTGAAAGAAAGTCCCATCGACCTTAAGTCGGCCATACAGCCGTAGGTCAACCTACAAAGGTTTTTGCGTAAACATGGACAACATGGGAAACTAATATTTGGGCGTGGAAAACTATGTTGGAATGGAAACAAGTTCCACAGTTATAACTGTCTCTATTGGGTTTAGAAATTCCTCTGTAGCAGCTCGTAGTTCATATAGTAGAAAGGAAGATTTTTTTTCTTTTAATAAATCTTGCCCCAAACTAGAAATTTAAATTGTGTGGTTTATTTATTTAAGGACAACCATCAAAGCATACACTATACTACATGACATGCTAAAGTCTATACATTTAATTTTTTTTTAAATTTTATAGTTATATTTTATAATAGCGTATCCCTAATTAAAGGTTGCCACAACATACATTAAACATAAACGGAGGGAATCTAGTAGCAAAACAAAATGCTGTTAATCAGGAAACAGACATACACACATACCCGGAACAACTAGGTACCTATTTGTAGATCATTCCAAATATTTTGAGTATTTTATATCTACATATATTTTATTTAATTTTTGATGTAGTAATACTCGTAGGCATTATAAGGCTAGGTCTACATGTATAAACAGTGATTTTGTAAAATAATAATATTTGATATATCAGTTGCCGCCATAAACTATGATAAGTAGGCGTTATGTAATTACATCTATTTGATAAAATTCAACAATCTATGTAGTTTACTGTCACAGTCCCTTGAAAGATCAAGTGGCGGAAAAATAAATAGATAATTTTGTAGATTTGTTATTACGAGTACAAATTTTGTAATATCATTGTCTGTTTACTTTGTGATGATGGGCATTGCGCAATGGAAGTTTTCAAAGAAAAAAAAAACGTTTATCAATGACGGCTACAAATATCTCAATTATTATCGCTAATAAATAATTAATTATCTCGAGCGAATTTGCCGAGTCTTATAGATCTAATTAGAAGCAGCTGTAGAAAGTCTGATCAAGATTTGGATTGAGATGGAATATAAACATCGGGCAAAGACAACAAGAAAAAATAAGTTTCTTTTTTTTTAAAAACCGTGGGTGCGTTTACAAACATAGAAACTTACATACACAAACATCCAGACACGGACCAACTACTTGCACATCAAACAAATATTTGTTCTGTGCGGAGATCGAACCCGCGACACGTTGCGCAACAGTGGATCGCTCAGTCACTGCGCGATCGCGATGTATATTCCTAAGGAGGCGTTTAGGAGAAAAAAAATAGTTCTGGGTAAGTTTGTAAAACAAAATAACAACTTTAATCCGAGGACTAAGTAATCTTAACAATTAAGAAGTTAATTACATAAACGTTACGTGACGATATCCTAATAAACAAATATGGATTAGATAATAAAGAACATTAAAACACTACTTTTTGTTATCTGTGCCGTATTTACAAGTGTCATAAACGCAAAAGAAAATATTTAGGTAAGCTAATACGTACGTAAGCTACAGATTAACATTTTTTCTAGTACAATGATTGTGGAATTATAATACTACGCAATGTAGTATCTGTTTTAGTTTTCTCAAGTTAAGGGTGCGATCGCCAGTGCGGTCGCGAAGACTTTATTTTTCTGAGAACATTTTTGAAAAAAAGAAAATGTTACAGCTAAATTAAACAGATTTTAATTTTTCTGTGCCTAGATTTCCAATATTTTTATTTCAAATACCTAGGACATTTTAAAAAGGTCCTTTGAATTTTTTTTTAGAACCATGTATGCATCTGACTTTTTTGTAAGAGGTTTCATTTAAATCGGTTCATTCATTTCGATAAAGTTACGAGTAGTTACATTCTCTTAAAAAAAGAACACTGTCCGTGTACATTCTCTGTTTCTAAATTAATATTCATCAATGTTCTAATGTAATCCAGCATGATTATCTGACATTACTTCATAAAAAACCACACACCGGAACACTGTAGTAATTGACATCCCATTGATTCTGTCAAGACCGTTTTGTTTTTAATGTCTACACCATACATTCTTCCACTTTCACACACACAAGACCATTCACAAGTCACACCGAAATTATAACGAATTTATGTTCCATTGGAGTCAAAGCATTTTTATTTCTTTTAATGTTAATTGAAATGACACGGCCGGTGTCACAGGCGGCCGTGTCCGAGTACATAGTTTTATTTTTATTAATTCTTTTATACGATACCCAGCGAGTTTGGTCTTCGAATTCCTTACTAAGACTTTTCCCGCTTATATGTTATCTATCGATAGATGGGACAGTTTACATGGCGAGACAGTTTAAATGATTTCGAAAACATTTTCCTTTTTTAAAACATGTGAGAAAAAAATATTGGACGAACAATGCGCATTTTTTTTTAATAATCAATATTAGGCATCGTGTCGTAGAATATTTGTTATTGGAATACGCTAATAAAGATACGCTAATACTGCTTCTATTGAATCTTTCCACTTATATTTCGTCTCAGTTATCAGAATTCCTCATAAAACTCCAGAATTATTATTTTCTTTACCAATTCAATTTAAAACAATGTGTGTGGTCAAAACAAAATATTTCACAATATCACTTGACAGTTCATAATGTCAATGTCGATAAGTTAACCGTCATTAAATTATATAAATGCTTTTAGATATTACGTTAATACGATAAAAACTTCAGCTGTTGTATAGACAAAGTGTCTGTGTTTATAGTTTATTTGACCTAGTACCAGAACTCTTGTTTAAATTGATAAATGAATTGAGATAATGAACACCAGCTGTCGTATTAAACAAATATTTATTTGGAATGAATATTGTCATTAAAATTTTCCGAGACAACAAATAAAAGCTTCTTTACCTACGCGGCCTGTTCTTTACAATTAAAAAAAAGTTTTAGTACGGCATGTAAATCTCTCTTTAACCGTCTTGTATTGAATGTCAGGCAATAGATTAATATTTATCGACATTTTATTTTTGTATTTTATTAGTGTTCAAATATCATTAACGATTAGTTTGTTGCACCTGACTCTGTCTGGAACCGTTCTACAATATAAATTGAATTTATTATGTGAGCATGGCCATCGGCGTTGATTGAAATTAGAAAATATGCACCTGGGGTGTCGTTATTACTCCAGCAAGGAGTAAAGATCGGGAATTCTTTGAATATTTACTTTCTATTCATTAATTCCTACGCTTATGAGTTAATTAATTCTGCTTCGGGAAGAAAGTTTGATTTATGTTTCATTAGTTGGTGTTTGTTGTAGTAATATTAGTGTTTCTTAATGTGAACAGCGTTTTGAATAAACAAATGAGAGTAATGAAAATATTAACTGTCGATACAACATTTCTTCCATTCTTGACCCTAATTCTTGAATTATGGTTTGATGGTGTATTTTATAAGTGATTTTCTTTTGTTACAGCGAATCTCACCATCAGTACGCGCGGTGTCCACCTAGAACTGCTCATTCACTCTCCAATGCAGGACATGTTCCTCTGCTTCAACCGGTCCCGGCTAGTGGGCAGACGATTGGTAAGAAGCCATCATATTCGACCATGCATTGTAAACGTAACAAATTCCTGGTGCTTATAAAATCTTTCCCTTTTTTCACAGACCCGTTTCCAAGCGGAGAGACAACCCAACTGCCTGTTCAAAGAGGTGTTTGTGGACGGCTACAACAGATACCACCTGGTGAAGAACGAAGACCGCTACATAGGGTTCAACCGGCGGGGCCTGCAGCTGCGGCGCGGCAAGAGTCGCCTCACGGAGCGACTGCACAAGTGTTTCTCTTTCATGAAGGAGGCCCACGACTTCGATATAAACAGGCACAACGAAGTGCGCGCCGGCGAACAGCCCAAGTGGCGTCCGCAGCGTAGGCTCCGGCCGTCACTCAACGCCATCAAGCCGCCGTGCCATGGCACGCGCCACCACCACGGCAGGGCTCAGAGGCGGAGGAACTGCGACGGTACGTAGGCCCCCAGCACCTCAACACATTAGCAGCTCATTTACGCTTCAACGCTTCGCGCGTTCCGTTGCCAGCTGTCGATGGACATTGTGAGTGGACAGAGTATTAGTCAACTATCGCAGTATTATTACAGTGACGTGGACTGGATAGCGTTAGGTTAGCTCGGCCGCGGTGGCCGCGGCGTTTCAAACGCCGCATGAATGGTAGCTGAAGCGAGAGAGCAAACATTTGAATGGGGAAAAAACGCCGAGCCGGGACGACGTCCGGAGCTGTGAAATTCCTTAAGGTCGTGTAACATCGTGGCGCTCGTTTGCTCTTGTGCCAGCGGTCGGACTCGTGCTCTAAAAGGAAAAAAGGTTTTCTGTGGAAAGAGCAAATAGTAGTCTCGCCAGTCACGAGTGTTCCGCCGGACCACCGCTGGTGGAGGCGGCGACGCGGCAACTACGCGGCGACATCGCGGCGACAACGCGGCGACAACCCAGCAACGCGCCGCGTCGGAAGTCTTGTACCCTCGAGTGCACCGGCAGGCTCGCCATCAGTGTAGCAAAACGCCTTTACGTCAATTCTCAGTGTGTTATTATTTAAAACGCTTTACTATTAAGTACGGATCGTGTTATCTGCTTGTAAATATAATAAAAAAATAATTGTGTTTACTTATTTATCAAACAAAAGTTAATCAGAAATTTGTAAACGTAGGTGTTAGATGTAAAGTTGTATTAAAATGTTTTGTATTTAATTATGGGTATTTAATCTATCCGACCAACCGCTCTCTTGTGATTAGCCACAGTCGCTATGACCTAGTTTTCTTTACTAACTCCATGTACTGAAACTTTTCCTTACTAATGTTCATTTGAATATATTTTCCGGTCTATATGTGAATTTGATTGTATGATTTCGAGCGCTTTGTATATATTATTTTAAGAGTTTGTATGAGAGTGATAGGTTTTTGAATCTCTTTTGTCGAAATCTTCTCGATTTCTGGCGATTCTTATGATGTTTTCAATGATAAAGTTGCCAGTTTTAGTATCCATTTGAGCTGAAACATAGAAAGCGTCAGTTTCGAGTGTTTTGCTGTTATCCATATGTTCGTCACCGTAAATACATATAAAGGACATTTATAATCTTAATATTTTAATAAGATCTGTGCCATAGTGTGGTGGCAGTGTATCTATGTGTTCGCATTATAACTAGTGTGTTAATTTTGTCTGTAAACTTGGAGTAGATAAAAATATTTAACTTAAGAAAATATACAGAATTTATTCAACTGCGCAGTCATTTTCAAAGGGAACATATGGAATATGACGTAATTTTCTTATAAGCAGTATTCAAATATAATTTTAGTGAAAACGGGAAATTTGACGACACCAAATTACCTACAAATGTGCCCACCCCAGAACAAATGCGTACAGCACTGTATACCTGTTGAAAATGACTGCAAAGAACATCCAAAAATTTAGTGAAAATAAATGTATCATGTAGGTACCCAGTGTATATTCAAATTAAAGGTAAAGTTGTCGATTAATGTTGAACATTATAGTGGAGTGAGTAACCCTATGTTTGCGATAACGGCATAGCTGGCAAGGATTTCCAACTTTTCTGTTAAGGCTTTTACAAGAGTCATTAACTTCTTGGCGCCATTTGAAATGAACTCGAAAATTCAATTCTTAGTCGGAATACAATGTTCGTAACGTTCTTCACCCATTATAATGTTCGACATTTGGTAATAAAGCGTCGCTGAGACGTTGTCACCATTCAGTAAATGTATTAAGTGTATCTGTTGCTTTACATTCCACCATTATTCCATAGAATATAATACATAGAAGACAGACCGTTAAAAGACATTGAAACATTCCAAATTATGTGTAAAATAGTTTACAAAATATGCGCTTAAATACATAATAAATTGTTTGTTATAATAACTTGACACTGTCTTATGTATTACTGTGTCTAATTATAAGTATTCAGATGCTGAGAACGAAATATAATTGCTAAGAAAAATTACAAAATTAAATCATATTTAACTCGCTTTTCTTGTGTTATTTTCCTCTGAGAACATAATCATTCGTAAATAAATATTCTATATTTGAGAATAAGTAATAAGGCCTGCGTAACCCTATATTTTTCTGTTCTTTGAGATTTTTTACCACTGTTAAGTATAATTCAAGGTACAGCAAATAAATAAGTTAAATTCCTGAAATCTGATACCCGCCTCAATTAATATTTACCCAAAAGTAGCAAGACGGGTGCGGCCACAAAAAAGGCGATATTTCCAATAATCTCGCCGGAAGAGGGTGTTTGCGGGTAAAATGTAACATTTAGAACAAACAGGGTAAAGTGGGGCTAACAGGGCGTGATGCCGTCGCGGCGTGTGCGCTCTCCGATTAGCACCTAGCTACGTCGGTGCACAGAGTAAGATAAGAACAGAGATAACAACTTCTTGTCTAGGAAAAGTGTTTGTAAATATTGTAATGTTACAACAAACGGTAGGAATTATTATAAGCTTGTATTTCATTTACACAAAACAAAATTTTAAATTTCGATATATAGTCATCGACCGGAATCTCAACCAAATAAATTGTTTTGCTACAATCTGTCACAGTCAAAATTAATATATCACAGAATAGTCTACACTGGCCAAGTTGCCAAAACAGAAAAAAACAATACGCTTTAAAAACACAACTAGAACGAGTAGGCGGGTCTGTCTAGTCTTGTGACGGATGGATAATAGACAATACATTACGAAACCCTAAAAAGCAAAGTAGTAGAAAAGTATTCACCAAGATCAATGGCGCTTACCAAAAGAGCGAAAGAGAGAGTAAATGACAACGATAAATTTAGCATCGACGTCAAATTTGAAATCCCAGTTCCAACTACCGTCTAATATTAGCCTAAAAATATTATAAACAAATCAATAATCCATTAGATATTTGCTGAGTATTTTAATAAAACATGTCCTAAGAAAACATGCAATACAAGTAGGAATGTGTGTTTAATTTTATTTGTGGATAATAGTACAAGTATTAATGCCAATTGAGGTGTGCCAGGAGTAAGCAATACATGCTAAAGTGGTCAGTACGTTCAAAATTTGGTACAACAGTATTTGGTCAACATTTTCAAGAGGATTTCAAACAAGATGAAGTAAGAAAAATATTGTTTTAATCATTATGTTTACTGTTTTAAAAATAAGTTTAGGTGCGTTGACCTCCGCAAAAGAATCACTTTCAGTACGTTTAGGTAATGACATTTTAATTATATTACAAAAAATTTAACAGCTATCAAGAAACGTAAGACAGAATATTTTATTATATTGCCCAAACAATGGCATAGCTACCTAGTATTATAGAATATTTTTTATCTCAATTCATAAGTGTATTACGATTATTCCTTATTATTCTTATTCCACTTAAGTTGCCTTTCAGGCCCACAGGACAACCGTCAAATGTCCACAGTGCTAAAAGATTGAAAAACATTGAATTCCATAAAAGATTTGTTGTACGATCACCTAATCCACGATCAAATTAATGTAGATTAACTACTTGCAACTTGATTTTTAAGTAATTAAACGGAATAGAATTATTATAAAAAGCTCTTATCAACTTGCATTAAATGTGTTCTGTGCCAAATCATTTTATTATAATTACAGGCGTATTAAAACGAATAATCATAATTTAGTTTTACTAAAGTATTCTTTGTTTTCTATATTGTATTACTTAATGTGAACTGTTAAAGGCATTAGTCGTGATTTGACACGCCTTTGTCCGCCTTTTGTAACATTATATTATTTCTTCATCTTTAATATCGGTGAGAATTTGCGTCACTATTTTTTACACGCAGCAACGTCGATATATTGCATCATTCATTGTTTACGTTCAAATTGAGAATATTAAAGTTAAAAAAAAAACAAAAGCGGATTTGCTGTGTCTTTGGCCAAAAAGGTTGTGTTGTTTTTTATTTAATGTTCAACTTACCCGCACTGGACCTAATATGGTGACCCATTCACCTGCAGAGAGAGGAGGCCAGCGTTCCAGCAGTGGAACGTTTGTATGCTGTTGCTAAGATTCCTTCTGCAAGCAATAGGTAACAAAATTCCCAGACGATGAAATTCAAATGCAAATTAATCACTGATAAAAAAAGGAGGTAGGAGCGATAATAATACTTCAAAATATTAAGTAATTAATTAATAATTTATTAAATTAGTATTCCTTGATGCTCAAGACACGTTGAATGATATCGAGAACGCATTACCTAGAAATACATATCAAATGATTTGTTATCGATTGAAATTGTAACACGAGACATAATCGCGTGCACAGCAGTTTTGGTTTTACGCACTTATTCCGGAACAAAAACATTATTCGTATTTAATACCTTATGTATTAGGTATAATAAAACTTTTATGAGTAGCAATTTTTTGAGTGAATAATACAGACCAGGGCGCTGTTGGTTAACATTTGTGTACATTTGTTTGTTAAAATTATATTGATCTAACAAGATGGCGGTTTTAATACAAGTATAAGTTTCAAAAATTCTTGTGAAAAGAAAGAACTTATACGAGAGCAGAAAACTTAACATGATCAAATAAACTGGCCTTTACCAATATTTATATTTTTTGCGCATATGTTCTTTATTTAAATCCACGAGACAAAATTATCGACAACTTTATCTTAAAGAAATATTATACATAACCGCTGCCTCTGAACCGTTCTCTACTCTATGTTCTAAGCAAGTTCGGGCAAGAGCACACCGCCGCATATGCCGTCGATTAATATGTTTGTCGATACTCACATATGTACTGATGTATGTGTTAACTAGCCTTTAGAACGTGCCAGTGCATACCACGGTTTATGCAGGTGCACATCGAGAGACTCTCAAATATGTGGCAAGGTTTTAAAAGCAATTTAAATGATGCGTTTTGATGCTGATTATCGTGATTGTTAAAATATGTTTTGGTGGTTACTGTAAAATAGGCATTTGTTTGTTAAGAATTCCCTTTAAATAATACAAATTATGTAGCTGATGTGGCTCAGATGGCTGCCAACTCAAATGAGGCTAAGCACAATATCTTTCCTGCATGCCCATTAAAGTCCGTACACAACGAAACGCAAGTCTCCGGATACCTTACGACTTTGGCATTTATTGACACGTGCCTGTCTATGAACCTCTGTGGATTTGTATTGCAGGTTTCATAGACTAGCGTTGGGTTGTACGAAGAAACTAACTGTCCGGCAGAATAGGACATAATAATTGATACTTTGAAAGAGTCTGGTCGCGACAGACAACGAAGGAGATGGCGTAAAATCTAGAAAGGTGTATACTGTCTAAGATAATGTTGACTACTAACTTGTTCATTATTTTTTAATAACTTAAAGTAACATAGAAACTCACCAACATTCACCCAAAAACCTGAATGAGGAGGTAAAAGAAATATTCCAACAACTAATCGTGCGTTAATCGAGCTAAGTTTGTTACCAGCCAAGGGACCGCTAACACCTTAGCCAAACATTTGGCTGAGACTGCACCAACCAGTACGAACAAATAAAACTGTTTTTTATTCATAAAATATTTTCGTAAATGGATTCTTTAGAAAGAACGACCCGTTTGACGACGCACGTGGCTTCTGAGGGTTAAGTACAATTAGGTAGATATAAATGTGTATGGGTATTTAAGTGATCTATTATATGAGGAGGGTTCATAGAAGTTGAATGAGAGATGAAGCTATTTAAAAAATTGTATGGACAGCAATACTCTGTGTTATTTTTTTTTGTATCACTGTTTAAATGTGCAGTGTGGTGGCTCAGTGGTATCGTCTCCGATTTGCGAGTTGTCGTGGTCGTGGGTTCGAACCCGTGTGGTGGATTATGGCCCACTCCTTCTCACAGAAAGAAGCCCTGTGTTCCAACAGGCAGAACGTTATAGATTGATGATGTTTTAAATGTAGTTGGTGTATCAAGGTTTCAGTGAGTATTTCTTATTAGTTAAAATTAACCAACATTTACTCTTTTAACAATAATCGCAATTATTTAGTGATCGTACTAGAAATAAGAATTTTAGAGCGAATGGTTTACATTACAGATGGACGGATGCTTGTTACTTCTTCAAATAAAAATCAATTAACGGATTTGCATTAAACTTCGCATGCAGATAGTTTATAAACTGGATTTAAGATATAGAATAGTTTTTATTAGAAAAGTATGGAAATCCACACGGACATAATAACTTGTATAGTACGAGTATCATTCGATTGCAAACAAAATACTGTTTTAATAGCTAAAAGAATGTTGAGGAACTGCAGTCAAAAAGAACAATTTGAGCCAGACGATAAATAATATTTAAGAGTTACAAGTAGCCAAATAATAACCCTCTCATAGCTACGAGCCTTTAATAATCTCTGGTTACATGGAAATTTAAGTGGTGAGCAAACAAGTGATGTGCCAAAGCGTACTTATTTCATGAGCAAGGATGGGAAGGAGGCAAAATTCGTTGTACATTCCAATAGGATCTATCATGGCTTGGAATTACCTACCTAGGTAGGTACTGTGGTCGCGGGACTCACGAATTACCGTGACCCCGGTACGTAAAGGGCTATTGAAGGACACCGTGGATTTTAGTCAGTCAAGTCTGACAGTCCCTCCCGCCCTGCCCTGGGTGGGAAGACTCATTTGATGATTTTACCACGATAAAAAAAAGGTAGGTACTGTAGGGGTTCTACTGTGAGAGCTAACCTCAAATACTCTTTACAAGCACTGGCTGAATCAAGCCGCTCAATGATGTTTGAAATATATAAAAACTAGCACTTTGCCCGCGACTTCGTCCGCGTGGGTTACGTACTTTCCTAATTCCCCCTTTTCACCCCCTTAAAGGTTAAATTTCCAAAAACCCCTTCTTAGTGCTCCCCTACATTATAATAGGAAGCCGTGTGCAAAATTTCACATTCCTAGCCCCAGTAGTTTCGGCTGTACGTTGATATGTCAGTCAGTCAGTTCTCCTTTTATATATTAAAAAAAAAAAATAAGAAATATAATTTTTTTGTTCCCTCTAGTATGAAGAAACAATTGTAAGAGTGTGTGTCATTGGATTGAATACATTAGTAAAACTAAGATTTCGTTTTTACTAAAAGCTGTCCTCTTCTTATAGTACCTACTCCTGAGCGCTTTTATTTTTGTAATACATAGTATATATTTAATACGTGGACGAGGCGAAAGGAGTATGTAATGATCGTAGCAGGCGTCCTGTGTTTTCTTCCATTGAGAAAAAGGCGTGAGTTTATGTATTTATGAAAGTATTTTACTGTACCAATGTTGATGCGATGATTATGAAAGTTTGAAGGTCACAAGAGGCACGTCTCTCATAACAGGATATTTAAATTAATGTAACAAAAAATTGTGTTATTTGTGAAGATCCCCCCACGTTTCAAAATGAACAGAATGTAAACAATTGCAATGTAGTGTAGTTGAACCCTACAAGGACCCTATATACATAATTGTTACATCTATTTGCAAGAACTACGTATGTAACACATAGTTATTAGTATATACTAATTTAATTAGCAGTAATTAGGAAGGAACGTAGAATATTAATATTATAATGCTCGTACCTGATGCATATAGTAAATCTAATTGATATAAAATATTTGGAACTATAAGTAACGGTAACCTTTTAATGATGATCCTTTCGGCATAGGGTTCTTTACTCACCATTCTTGTACCAGTATTCAAATCATCTGCATAAAAGAAGTATAATATTTGATTTCAAACACAAACTGCACAGCCCATCACATAACTACAATGGTTTCTATTATTATCGACTAGTAATTTTCCATGTCCTTTCGAAGGTTTCTTGGGTGCCTTCACTCCAAATACCCTCAGCCATTCAACCCTTCCATTGGGGCTTGACAAAAAATACTCCACTTTGTAAATATTGGACGTTCAGTGTCTAGTACGTTGGTGTAAAATGTAAGAGAAAGCGAGTTTAAAAAGCGATTTTAGAGCTGACGGTGTTCGAGTTAAAGTACATATATAAATTAAATGATGAATCAGACAACTGATGAACATAGCATGTCTCCAAGGCAGGCTCATAATCAGCATTCAACAATATTATAACAGAAGCCTACAACTTTTTTTTTTTAATTTAGTCACAGTTTTATAAAAAAGAAACTGTATCTTCAGCTTCTTAACTATGTATGTAAAGCGTACCTGACAAGCAACTGTTACAATATTTTCGTGTTGGAAAGCTAAGGCTCTCGAGAACAAAGCTGAATCTGCGCCGCGACCGCTTACAACTTAACCCACACACCCAAACGTATTGTGTTGGCCCTTTGTCCTTTTAACGCCACTTGTTTGTTTGAAGTCGTCGGGTATTACAAGTCCATTAGGTTCCTCGCGGATATGGTGAGCCATCACAGAGGTGCGGAGGAGACGAGCCGATGGAGTATGCTGAAACTTTTTTGTTTTGGAATAATTGCTGTCCGTTGGGTGGAAAAATTGCAAGATTTTTGGTGCACTTTTGTAAAATGTTATTTTAATTAAATGTGTGTACAATAAAGAATAAGAATTTTTGTGAATTAGTCAGTAGATATTTAGTATGAATTGTATTTTCATTTTTTTTCAAGTTAAAGTGGTGCATTCATAAGTTTAGATACGTAGGTATCTATTTAAAGATTCAGTACTCCTGGATTTAAAATTCGGATGGCCTTCTGACGAGGGATGCTCAGATGTATTGTCTAAGAAAATCTGCAGAAATATTTATTATTGGTCCTTATTTTGAGCTAATTTTAACGTCTTTAAAACCATTTCCTTCCTTTAATCCTGTCAAAATTCATAACCCAACAAAAAACCCAGACAATGCATTCCCTTATTCCCGAAATATCTAGCGCCGTCCATTGAAGTGTCCTCCTATTTTTATTTGTTTATCCCCATTACGTTTTTGGACAAAAGGCGTCGAGTGTTTGGTCGTCTTCAAGAGATCAACAAACGTTTCGGGCAAATAGCCCAGGTTCCCACGATTGGTGCAACCAGTTTCTATGACCCTTATAACCGTAATAAGTGAAATAGTTCACCAGAATTTTGATAACGGGAAGAGAGGTGAACTGTAGTGATTGACAGGGTTTTATTCATTTATTTTGTTGCATTTTTGAGAGACAAGGAGTTCCACCTACTCCAAATGCAATAAGAGAGATTGTTAAGAGACAAAAATGGCGAAGGTTTGAAGTGGTTCCGTAAATTGAAGTTCGTTATAATTGTTGTTCTATTTAAGATTGTTAGTCCTTTTCGGTGGATAAGAGGAAGGAGGGATGGAAGGCTTAGTCACGTACAGTAGGACAAACGTAGCTAATAATAATATCCCTTGTTGAATACATAAGATGATAAAGATTTATCGTAACAAAAAGCCAACCCTTTTTTGCGGTTGAAAATTATCATATGAGTCCTCTCGCGCTTGGTGGAGCGGACGTTACTGTCAGAGTCGTACTAACTAAAACACCAGTTCGTTTTGTTCGCGATACCCTTTTAAAACAGTTCCGCAAGCAGTTATGCTATCAGCAACGAAATGTGTCAACCCCGGAACTTGTTCTACACTTTTTTTTTAATCGTGGTAAAATCATCAAATGAGTCCTCCCAACCAGGGCAGGGCGTTAGGGACTGTCAGACTTGACTGACTAAAATCCACGGTGTCCTTCAATAGCCCTTTACGTACCGGGGTCACGGTAAATCATAAGTCCCGCGACCCCAGCAGTCTTTGGCTTTCTACAGGGGGCCCCGCCACAACTTGTTCTACACTACCATATTATTATATACCTTGTTCTACACTAACATATATACCATATATGTATTTAGAAATATATAAGTATGTTTATCAGTTGTCTAGTGCCCATAACACAAGCTCTGCTTAGCTTGGGACTAGATGGCGTTGTGTGATAGTTGTGGAATATTTATTATTTATTTTATTTATTTATTATATATTTTGATATTGATTAAAGATTTTTCGTCATTACAATACTGCCTAGGTTAACTAGGTTAGGAATGTGTATAGTAATAAAACATTAGTAACACATTTAGCCTACAATCTTACCACTTTTGGGACACAGGCCTTTTCTGTGTCGAAAAATATTTTTTTTACTCATAAAAGCTACTATATCTGCTAAAATATAAAAGATAGAAATATGGTGTCGTGGACATTTTTGTAGAACTATTCAAAGCGGACCAGGTTGCCATACATTGTTTTCAATTATATACAACTGTTAAGGCAGCGCATGCAAAAAACTCTGTTGTAAGAGCTATTTTTTTCCGCCTGGCTAAACAAAAATTGAGATAGTTCGGCTAACATTCATGATATCTGTAAAATTTATAGCCTATAGCACTCATGCACAATGTAGCTTTCCACCAGTGAAACAATTTTTAAAATCGGTTCATGACTTCCGGAGATTACCCCCTACATATAAACAAACAAATTTATCTCTTTATAATATTAGTCTAGATATAGATTATGTTCTCGATAACATAGTCACCAATACTTTTTCTTAATATATATTGTTTTTTTTTAAATTTATATTCACATTTTTTTTATCTGAGATATCAATTAATATTTCCGGTTTAATTATGGATATTAAATTGCATATTATTAATCCGCTGAATTTTCTTTGGAATTTATGGTACTCCTTGGCTAATTACTTTAATCCGATATGGCATATTATGTAGATAAACTGCTTAATACAGGGTATAATTAATTAACTAAAAGACCCCTAGTAATGATGAACTTTCATCGACTGCAAATTGAGACATTTTTGTCAAAATTTTATAATTGCTGGAGTCAGTGCTTGATGAAATTTCAACTTTCAACAATTTCTGTAATGTAAGATTTCATTGACCAGAGACAATGTTTACGAGCTCACTTCGTGCAATTGAGCGCACCATCAAATCCATTTTTATTTTAAATCATTACGGATTCTCAAGGAGACAGCGTTCAGGAATTGGATTAATATCACTGCATCAAGGATCAGATGCGACACAATGAGACATGTGGAATAAACGCAACACATTTCTAAATGATTAATCGCCGTGAGTCTGCTTGGAACGTTACATACATGGAAATGCTCTAGTTTAAGCACGAGGAACAGGCAAAGAGAATAGAGAAGGGAATAGACGTCGTACTTTAAGGTGAAATAACTATTTACAAACCTAAAACACAGAATCCTCAAGCAACATTTGAAAACAATCAAATAAAATCTATAAACAGAGATAAACGTTTAAAAGTCAATCGTTCATCCGATAGCATAGTAATGAGTGCTCGTTGAAAACAAACTTATCTTGATGAGACAGTTGAAGCGCAGGCGCACCATTAATAACACCGTATAAATAATAACATCATTACTTCAAAGGTAGACCACCCAAAATCATCACCTTTATAACATGTACATCATAATGTGACCATAAACTTACAAAATAAGAAAGAAAAAGAAAAAAAAGTTTAAAAAATTCTTAAAAATTAAGAAAAATTGTTGGTCGCCAGTAATAATTGTAGGCCTCTGGTGTCGGCAATTTGCATACGATATGAGGAGCTAATGGATGTAAGATACGATTTTTTACTGAAAATTCTTGAACATGCACAATCGTTATTAGCATAGTTAAAGACTAAAGGGAAGAAGTAGACGGGGCATAGACAAGTTTATAAACGGCCATCTTGTTTGTAATCGATGGTGTACTTTGTAATTGGTCCTTAATAGATGAAGATGGTAACAGAGATTATTTTTCATTAAATGTAATTATGAAGCTATTAAAGTTTTTTTTTTCTTGTACGAAGGGTTGTTGACGAAGGTTAATAATATGGTTGCGTAGTATTCAATCATGTACTTGATATTTTGTAAAGATAGTTGATAAATTGAGATGTTATTCTGGTCACAAGACTGGTAAATGATTTTATTTTTGTTTGAGTACAATATAATTATGTTTAGCAATTTCCCAACTATTTTATGTTGGGGTTGGCTCCCATTCGAATCGGATGCAGCTGAATATTAGTATTTTGCAAGCTCTAATCTATCTGATCTTCACAGCCCAATAACTAGGTAATACCTAAATATTTTTATTTGTTTTCTTATTATGTGTTAAAAAACGGAAATGTCTTTGATATCTTATCATATTAATTGGGTCATTCTAAAAGGTTCACGAGTTTATGAGTATCATTTTCTCCAAGAGCTTTCAAGGTTTATGCAAAAAAACATTCCGTAACGTTGAGTTTCTGTTTTATTTTATAATCTATGCAACTAACTGTACTTAAATCGCGTAACTAAAATATGCATCGACAGTTTTGGAAGGCGTTCCGTCATGTAATGAGGATATTTAATGGACATTATTTAAAATAATTTATTGTATAAGCTATTAAGGCGAGTGCTATCACTCAAATTAATCGGACTACCAGATTGTTAATCATTGCATTTAAGAAGAACACCGCCTAATATATTGACCATGAGGATAATTTTCTGTAGACAGATCCAGTCCAGCTGCTTACGTCAAAACAGCTGGATTGCTTTTGATGTATTTTGGTACGGATATAATATATGGGACCCTAAAGACGATTATTACGCTTTATAGAGGAAGAGGGGAGCGAGCGACACCGCAGGGAACAGCTAGATAACTTAAAAACAAGACGATATTTTAGCAACATTTTACAACCAATTTATTCATAAAATACTGTTTAATTAACAATTTACTAATTTTTTTTCTGCTTATTTATGTTTTAGGGTAATAAATTATAATTGGATAATCCAAAAAAACTGTGTACTAACATGTAATTTCGGAATATCCTAGTAAAATTTTGTGCGAGACTAAGAGTTGTCTGAATTATTAATAGATACAAGATCTCCGGTAGCGACAACGATCGAATTACAAGTCGATACCCAGTAACCACAAAACTATCACCTCGCGTAGTGTCAGATGAAATAAATCACTTATGCCTTTGTCAAACAGACAGGCGAGTCCGAAGCGATAACGAACCGATACGAGACGTCAGTCCGATAGTTCTGTAACGCTATCGGATCGCTTTCGCTTTTCTATGTGACTGGATTCAAACAATTCTATACATTACAAATAAATACGCCTCGCTTCGCATTCGCCACGCCTGTCTGTTTGACAAAGGTTTTAAGGTAAATAAAATGTCAATAGATTGGAGTTTCATTTTCTTTTAGACATTCAGGGCGATCGAGTCGAGGGTCTGTTCTTATACGGCTTCGCTGTCCTGGAACGCAAAGGGTATGTGAAAAATCAGGTTTTTAATCAGTAAGGTCGCCTTTCCACCAGAGATGTGCTATGTAGCTGTGCTGCGAGAATTGAAAAGCTGAGCTACAAAACTGTGTGACCGTTCCACTGATGCTACGCTATGTAGCGGTGCGAGTAAGATGTGCTATGAAAATGCGCTGCGGCAAAGTAGCTGCGCTAGGAACATGATGATGATTGATGATTTTACCACAATAAAAAAAGCCTCTCCCAAGAAGCGCCTACCATCCCAGTCTTGGGTAGGTTGAATGGGTGCAAGGATACCTTTTAAATAGCAGTTTAAAGAATGTCAGAATTAAAAACAGCATAAGGATGCTACGTAGTAGACACACCCGAGTCAGTAATTTATAACCTTTGTTCTACCAATAAGAGAACTAACACATTATGTGTACTTTTTAATTAGCCACTGATCATGTGCTCTAGTCAACAAACAAAGTCTAGTCAACAATAAGAAACTGTAAGTTTCTATAAACAAATAAACACGAAAAGGATGTAAAGACAGTGATGTAAGACTGAAATCATTGGTATTCACGTGATAAGATAAGAAGGATAATTACTATGAATCTATTTTCCTGAAAGGTGGGAATACCGATACCCGACGATAGTTATTTGGCTGTATTTTGTGTGATTATTTTATCACCTCTGGTCTTTAAAAAAAATAAATAAATAAATATTCCACAACTATCACACAACGCCATATAGTCCCAAGCTAAGCAGAGCTTGTGTTATGGGTACTAGACAACTGATAAACATACTTACATATTTCTAAATACATACATATTATAGATAAATTAAATGTCGAGAAACCACATCTTCAAAAATCATAAGTAAATCATCTACCAACCAATAAGTGGGGCAACGTTTTTCTTTAAACTAAAACGAATACTAAGCTCGCGAGTCCTATGTTTCAACAGTCGAAACGCTACAAGCATAAAACGGTGGCATTGCTATTCACATTGAAGTTACTGATGATGTAACGAATGGAAAAGAAGAAAACGCATCATGCCGAGTCCAAGTAGAATAAGGTCAGAAACTGCTATTCACATTGGTCGTGGTAACACCTATTGGAAAATGAACAAAAGACGATCAGTAAAAAGGAAGAAAGATAATACGCGGCAGTATGAATTCTAGGAACAAAACACTGGTTGATAAGCTTAGGATTACGACTAAGGTCACTTTATAGTCTAAACAAACAGCTTAAAAAGGAAGTGAGAACAGTTGTTCCGAGATATTAGCCAAAGATAAAATCTCAGTCCTTTGTAGGAAATGAGACTACATCGTTGGTTTGTATATACTGCCTAAACCGTTACAATTCTTAATTATTTTATTTGTTGCTATTTAGGCCAGATCCTTTGGTAAGTTTCTTTTTTAAATTTTTTAAGGGTTGCAAAATCATCAAATGAGTCCTCCCGCCCTGGGTGGGGCAGGAGGGACTGTCAGACTCTTACTAACTAAAATCCACCCGTGTTTCTTCGGATGCCCTTTACGTTCCGGGGCCACGGTAACCTGGATTAAGAAAAAATCCGCGACCCCAGCAGGCATTTGGCCCCGTAAGGGGCCCCGTCGGTGACCCGTGAAACACGACGCGCCACCGACCTGGGCTTGGTCCTTGGTCGGACGGCGAGCTTACCCATTACTCGCCGTCCGCAAGCCCGCTCCGCCGCTGTGCCCTCTGCTATTCAGAGGGACACGCGTTGGAGCATCCACCCGACAGGCTATTCGCATACGGGCAAAGAGACCCCTCAGGCACACAGTGCCTAAGGAAGAGTTTTGCCCGCATCCCAGGGTGCACCGGCCCGAAAAACTGGTCTTCCCCCCGGACGTATCCGAGAGGGAACTCCAGTCCACGGGCGCACGTGGAGGTTTCCTGTCTTAGCACCCCAGATCCTTTGGTAAGTTACTGCAGATTTATAACCTTATTCAGTTTGATTTTTGCAATCTCGTATTTCATATCAGGCAATTGCCGTCTATTGATAAACGTACGTCTCCCTCCAAACAACGCCAACTATTCCGGTCTTTTCACCATTATCAAATTTACTTCCACTTTTGTCTATACGCAGTGTCCAAATTTCCACATTTCCACTTCACTATGCTGGTATCCACGCAATGTTGGTGACTTTAGTTCTTTTACTCATATTTCTCGTATTTGGGTTCTTCCAATACGAACTAGTACACACTTGCATTCTCTTCCGTTATTTCACTTTAAATGTTTTTTATATCAAAACCATCTATGACCTTAATGTTAATGGTAGCATTATCGTACACAATGGCCTGGCCCAGGTCAATCAAATATTTATGAGATCGACCTTACCCTTATTAAGTTTCAAAAATGTAATCAATAATGTCTTGAGCAGATTTAATCGTTCAATTACCGCTTCTATAGGAAGCCGACGCAGGCAACTTTCGTGAAACGCAGCGCCCGTTTCACGTACTTTTATTGCTTCTCGCTTCTCATATTAAGTAGGGTCGGCAGCGTACTAAGGACTTTCAAAATGTAGTAAATCAGTTAGTTGTAAATTACACACTTTCAGAGAAAAAGATGGCTTTTGATTATCACAATATGAGTGGTTGCATTTGGTACAGAAAAACAGTACTTCGTTTACTACATAAATTAATGAAATTCTAAGCATGCAAAAATAGGAATACAAAACCGATATGAAAATAAGAAACAACCAACTGTGACAAGACAAAAATATTCCCCCAGGTTACTGAGTTTGTGGATAGCGCAGATAAAATATGAGAATAACAATTGATCTAAGAAAACTGGAGGTTAGTTAAAGTTTTAAGTTTCTGAACAGATTACCATAAAATTAAGCCTGCTACATATCCTAAAGATTAACCTTGGCTTAGTATAAGTAGAACTGAAACAATGGATATGAATTATTCATCTGCAAACACTGATTTCATCAAGGTTTTAATTCTGTTTCGCAACTGTCAATATTTGGTTAAGATAGTTGTTTTTAATGTTAACTGTTATCTTATTATTTAATACAGCTGTTGGTAGCACGTTGCTATGTAGTAGACATTACATCATTTCTTTAATCTTCAAAGAATTCGTTATTACAAATTGAATAAACAATTAATACGTAATTTTTCTTTCCTTTTGTCAGATCAAGAACACGTAAATTTTCATGTTCTAGAATGTACAGTATTTCTTCTGGTTGTTTATTTAGTTCTACACACTTCTACACATCAAGCTAAACAGTTTATTGTAGTCTCGCTTTGTATGATCTTTCCAGTCATTTAATAGTCAGCTTATACTGATTTAGCATAGCTTGATGTATAGCCATGTGTATAATGTTCTCAAAAATATGTATTGGAGCTCTTTAGTAACTTTCAACTTAAATTATCAACCGTTTCGAGAAATATACACCGTGTTTTTTTAGTCGTCTTACAACGGCAGCCCATTTCATCTATCCATTGACTAGTAAACGTTCATAATAAAAAATAGATATTTATGAGATTTTAATAATTAAAAAATAAAAATATTATTCATTATTATGAAACAAGGCGTAGTTAGAAACACCCTTGTCTCATAGAAAATGGCGATGGGATGATCTGCTCAACTCATGGGCTAGCAAGGCATACTCTACAGTTTGATACGTAAACATTTTTAACAGGATGTTTCATATTTCTGATGGACCTACTTAATAATGATTAAAAATATTATTAATGATTAAAAAAAAAATCGTGCCTAGAGGTATTTTATGTGGGATACATTGAGTGGACCACTTTTGTAAGACGACTAAAAAGTCACGGTGTATGTATGGACGTCATTTCCCAGGTTCGTCAGCCATCTTTTCAATTGGTATGGTTACAAGAATAATAATTTACAGTCAAGATAAGCCAATGCCTTCTATTTTGTTAACTTTATCTTGCTAACCTTAAAGGTTTTGATTAATATTTTTGATTCGCCTGTGTTCAATTCCTACGTCAACTGACAATTGCATCAGTTTAAATTTTATTTGAAATCTGCCACTTATACTTTTTGTTTTTTTATTACAATTTCGTTTAAAATACGTAACTTGGTTGGCCATTTTCTATTTATAATTTTATGCCGGGTAAAATCATCAAATTAATCCTCCCACCCAGGGCAGGGCGGGAGGGACTGTCAGACTTGTACTGACTAAAATCCACGGTGTCCTTCACTAGCTCTTTACGTACCGGGGTCACGCTTATTCGTAAGTCCCGCGACCCCGGCAGGCTTTGGCCCTCTACAGACCCCGTCACTATGCTGACACTCCTTGAGGCGCGCGTGAAACACAACGCGCCGTCGACCCGGGCATGGTCCATGGACGGACAGCGAGTCGCCCATTACTCGCCGCCCGCATGCCCGCGCTTACGGTGGCCGGGTTTAGTAAAGATTTTAATAAAACCGTTTACCAACAATATTTGGGTCGGCTTCGATTATGTTACCCACCGATGGAACCATAGGTTTAGAAAAAACAACAGTTGGATAGTATCCTTTTGCATTTTTGCGGATAATTTTTATCACCACAACGACAAGAAATTGTAGTATATGCATGACAAATTCAGAAGTGGGTTTTTCAAAATTACATGTTTTTAGATTTTACGAAGATATCAATGCACCATGTTGACCTTCCTTCATGAGTTTGACTAACTTTAAACGGTGTAGTTAGTAAAAGGAGGAAAACGGGATTCAAGCCATTCTTACAAGAGTGTTCATAGAACTCATTACTGTACGAGTTATTTCTAAAGTAAATCGAATGGATTTCGAGTGGTATAGTTGGTATACCGTGATTTTCCTTAACCCATTCATGCATTAATGTAAATACGGATCTAAGTCAAGGAAAATAGGTATTTATATCATAACAGTAAGTTTATAATCAGCAAACAGTAGGCTTAGGTACACTCTGGTACATTCATACTTTGTTAAGAATAATGGTCGTCTTATTTGACATGCCTTTATTTACGTGTACAGACAGTGTCTCGATGTGGTTACTCCGCATCCACAGCATCGTAATGCTGTATGTACTATAACCACACCAAATTGCAGTGACAAAAGGTAGTCAAACAATGCTTACATGTGAATAGTGTCGCTGCAGCTTTTTGCGTTGTGGTACCAGCAAAATGCTGTTGTGGTTACTTTTTTGGCCCATTGCTCGCGATTTCGTTGGCGGTCATCCTGGGTAATGGCACCACAGGCTAGGTAGCCTCACAGGTGGTAGGTAGTAACACTCAGCTGTCAACACAGGTTTATAGGTGTAAACCTGTACTTCTGGCTATGGTGCCTCACCAGGCCTTGTACATGCTAGTAGTCTCTAATAGATTTGCAACTTTGTGCTATTGAATATACCATTGAAAATCTTTTAAAGACTACTGAGCGCTGGTCTAGGGGGACAAAGCCGCTAAAATGCTGACGTTTTGAAAATAGTTTCAATAGAATATGAACTACTGGACCCAAAAAAACAAGTCCTTAACAAAATGGCATCAATAAATAATAAATATAATTGATAAATTAAAATAACATGCAACACTCATGACCATGTGAATTGTTACAGATAAGCAACTGAATTTCTGATCAATTGACATTCCGATTAATTAATATCTAGACCAGTATTTTTTTCATATTATAATATGACAGCAGATAATTTAGGGTGTCCACAGACAGCCGACAAGTGTGCAGCCATTGTTACTTCAGACACAGGATAAAATGCGCAAGCGGACAAACGCACTTTTAAAAAAATGCTTAATACCATTTGAAGAAAGTTAATATGTATAGCAAACTATGATCAAAACAGCACCTGTTTGATTATTTCCTTATTCGCCTTAAAGCCCTTATCAAACAGACAGGCGCGAAGAATGCGAAGCGTGACGTTTTTATTTGTAATGTATGGAATTGTTTGAATCCAGTCACATCGAACAGCGAAAGCGATCCGATAGCGTGACAGAACTATCGGACTGACGTCTCGCTTCGAAAACGCTTCGAAAATATTTGACAAAGGCATAATGGATAATTTCATACCGGAATCACTTACATTCGTCAGGAATTTCCTTCACCAAGCGTAGAAACGGGACTTAGTCGACGTAGCAAAAGAAAAAATGACAGAATACAAAAAGATTTTCATTGTCCTAAGAATGGTCAAAAAATCCATCCTTCAGTCGTCTACGGCTCGTGCCATATTCCGGAAAAAAGAAAATCTATTGAATTGTTTAGAAAAACTATATATTTTTGGTAGAATAGAAATAGAGCTGGTAATGCTACGCGTACGAAAGAAACATGCAATAGTGATAAAACATTAATTCATTTAGTAAGCAATTATTTGAAATTGGTTGAACAGTCGATAGTCTGCGGTCGCCCTTAAACTTCTGATTTAAACATAATATACATGAAGTATAAGTCAAGGTATGATGATAACATAAGATATGATATCAGGTGCGTTACAATTGAAGTTACCTTATCAAGATCGTTATCAATCCGGAAATATCTTACATCCAAGGGAAGTCCCCTAATGTCTGGTTCAAGGAATGATCCTTGGGCATTATTTCATAATAATACACACAATTAGTGCAGTGTTTGTGTGATTTGATAATACATGTGTGATAATTCAAGTTATCATGGTTCAGGCTTATTTTTCGTTGTGTTATCTTCATAGTGTTAATTTTACTGGTTTCACTGACGGACACTGAAAATACAGACGGTGGTATTAGATATAAATAGATTTGAAACGAACACTACTAAATTATTTTCTATAAACTTTTGCAAATCTGTTAACCTTTGAGAAGATAGAAAATATAAAAATGTTACTAATTTTTAAAATTATGCTGTTTTTAAGGTCCGTTACTGCAGTAGTTTCTACTCCTTTTATAAAGTAATGGTCCTCATAAAAGTGCCGGATTCATGAAATTATTGTTTTGATAAACAATAATTTCATGAATTGTGAATTGTATTATAAATTGGAAAAAAACGAACACCTAGTAAAGATGATAGTTTTCGTTGAATTAATTTTATATGAATCAAAACGAGCTGACTTGCAATATTTGCTGCTATCTGAAATTGAATTATTATATGATTAAAGATGTTTTTTATAAAATTACTAGTACAGTACAATTGTTAACGATACTTAAACTATACATTCAGACTCTTTGGTTAGTGCTAGACGAGTGGAAAAGTAAGCAGGGATAGTGTTAATTTAAACGTATTTTCACTGCCAATTTATCACACAAACAGTTATTATGCAACGGAATCTATTCTTATCGTAGATAGCTGGATAAGTGAAAGAACATTTAACACTCTGTAAACTCTATTGAAGTACGTAAACAATGACGAAGCGTCTGTTGGTACTTTATTTAGAGTAATTTTGTATCGTTAGATAGTTTGATAATCTATTTTTGTGATAGTGACCATATCACTTCTCTTAAACTATCACCGACGAAAAATAACTAAGGTTTTCTAAATTACGTAAGGTTTAAAGTTTAAAAAACTGGTGAAACGACACCCTCACTAAACTTTCCTTTCGCGCAAGAGGCTTGATTTGAAACCCAGGCTAATATCAATATCTCTTTTTCAATGCAAATGTTTCTAACTAAGTATATCTTGGAACTTCATTAACATCGGTGAAGGAAAACAATGTAAGGAAATCTGCACTAGCAGTCTGTCTGAATCAATCGGAAATCTGTCTTAAACAATGTCACAAGTCTGTGGGGTTTCTGAGGTGGCTAAATCATCTTTGTTGATTCCTGTGGGCTTTCTTTGACGAAAATCAATGACAGATAACAAAAAAAGCAAGTACAATCGGCCTTGACGATATACATTCAGCATTACTAATTATAAACCAGTAGCGAACCCCTCTAATTACATACAGGCATTTGCGTAGGTATATTACGGTGCTCACCTGAATATTCAAGGGCCCGATTCAATTTCTTCAAACCGGTATTTAAGCAATATCTATTATATTAAAGACAGTTACCACATAGAGAACGAGTTGCGGCTTGTATGAGCCACTTTACAAATTTATTTTTCTAATAATTATCATTCTAAAATCTTGTGATATTAGCATACAATATGAGTTTCTTGGAGCATCGGCGCCAGCGCACCTACGCACGTGTTTTCTGGTTAAAAAGTCTGACACGTCAGTCTTTAAGTGATTTTGTAGATTATTGTTTTAATAGTATGTACTCGCGACTTCGCTCATGTGGATGTTGGAAATTATTGAATTATTCCACGTGTCTGCCTTTTCTCAACTATGTTGAGACTGGATTCAGTCTAACGAGGAACGAAATGCAGCTGAACACCATTATTTAACATGCAGGGCACAACCAGCCTCAATTCAGTTTTGGGTAAAAGGATATCCCTTGCCAAGACTGGTTGTAAGACCTCTGGGTTCAGTGGCCTTGACATGGGCCTGATGAATGAGATGAGTCGTTTTAGATAACGACTGCTAAACGACATAAAATTTTCCCCTGTAGTAGAGGCTTGATAAGGTCACCGAAAATCAGATAACATAAGTATGATCAGCCTATAAAGTTCCCACAACTGGGACTCAGGACTCTTCTCTGTAAGCGCAAACGGGCTGTCAGTTATCCACCTCGCTCTGGCAGACCCAGTCAATCAGATAGTCTGCACTTATAAAAAACGACGGGTTGCACTCTGGGAGTGCCGGCAGAAGTGAAAACTTGAATAGTAACAAACACACACGAACATTCGCGCAAGCGCCCTGCGCCGTCTTACGAATTTTCGATCACGTCACGTGTCCTGACGCGAGTTTAACATTTTTTACCCATTCCAAAAAAAGTGCACAACGCCGCTAAAGAAGTTTTCACTTCAATAAAACTTATGAGTTACGACACCTGTGCTGAAGGTAGCGACTCTAATTTAATGCAATTATGCTGTTGGCGCCGGCAAAAATATTTGCGATAACTTTTTTATCGTAAAAGGAAAAAAGGATTATGCAATGTACCTAATCTTTAAGTAGATACGTAATGCAAGTGTGGAATTTTAATTTAGACAACTTATCAGTATATAATTTCTTTGTTTTGCGATCGTGATTCAGCTGAAAGTCAGTCTATCACATGGTGCAGTGACGGGGCCTGTAGAGGGCCAAAGCCTGTCGGGGTCGCGGGACTTTACTTACCCTTTACTTACCGGGGTCACGGTAATCCGTTGGATTACCGTGACCCCGGTAAGTAAAGGGCTATTGAAGGACACCGTGGATTTTAGTCAGTACAAGTCTGACAGACCCTCCCGTCCTGCCCTGGGTGGGAGGACTCATTTGAAGATTTTACCACGATAAAAAAAAACACATGGTGCAGTCACTTTGACATCTGAAATCCAGTAACAATTTAATTGACTCTATCTGTCTGAGTAAACTGGGAAGAAAAGTTCTCGAGTGATGACCACGGACCGGAAAACGCAATCAATGCAGGCCTCCCTCTAGGTGGACTGGACACATCGTGAGAGTCGCGGGCAACCGATTGATGCAAGTGGCGAATTGTTGTTCAGCGTGGCGTCCTATGTTCATTGCACATCTTCGTCAGTTGATGATGATGATGATGATAGGAGTTTTTTGTGTAAAAGAGTAACACGACACGGTTGGCGCAGTGGCTGAGATCCCGCCCGCGATCGACTGCCGCGGGCAGCGTATCGCGGGTTCAATCCCCGTACGGAACAAATATTTGTATGATCTACAAATACTTGTTCCGGGTCTGGGTGTTTGTATATGTGAGTTTCTAGGTTGTAAACGCATCTACGATACGGGAATAAATTCCTAGTGAGGGGCAACGTATTTAAAAAAAAAAACATCCATTCATCTATGTACAAACTTTCGTATTTATGTTAGAGTTAAGAAGTAAAATAATACTTAGTACTTACAGCTAGTAAGCATGTTGTAAGCCGATGTAAACTTGCTAGAGTTGAGATCAGTTGAACGGTTTCAGGCGTCAGTCAGACAGTGCAAAGTGTGAGTGTAGTACCTTAACTCTTAAGTAACTTAACTGTAACTTACTGAAGATTATTTAACTTTATTTTTTTAGCGTGGTAAAATCATCAAATGAGTCCTCCCACCCAGGGCAGGGCGGGAGGGACTGTCAGACTTGACTGACTAAAATCCACGGTGTCCTTCAATATACTGGGGTCACGGTAATTTGTGAGCAACCCCGACAGGCTTCGGCCCTCTACAGGCCCGTCATTATGCTGACACTCCCTGAGGCGCGCGTGGAACACAATGCGCCGTCGACCCGGGCTTATATTTTTAGCTTTAAAACACATACACCAACACACAGATCGGACCAGACGGATCGAACCCGTGAAACGCTGCGCAGCAGTCGATCGCTCAAGCACTGCGCCAACCGTGCCGTTGCTTAGATTATATTTCGGTAAATAAATTAATAGGTATTTGTTGAAAAAAATACAATTACTTGTAGCAAGAATGCTAGTAATGGTATACCCATACAATGGAAAATTTTACACAACACACGCCCGTCCGCGCGGTCGTCCGGCGGCGACGAAGAGAATAGTGTCATTTATGCGTTTGTCAAACAGACAGGCGAGTCCGAAGCGATAACGAACTGATACGAGACGTCAGTCCGATAGTTCTGTCACGCTATCGGATCGCTTTCGCTTTTCTATGTGACTGGATTCAAACAATTCCATACATTACAAAAAAAACGCCTCGCTTCGCATTCGCGACGCCTGTTTGACAAAGGCTTCAGCGCTGCTTATCCGCGCGGTGGGGCGGTGCGCTTGTGATAGTTGTCAACGGAATTCATACAAGCCAATGCTACGTTGAATCCACTTCATCGCTAGCTGGCGTGACAACTGCTAGTGGCAACAAAAAAAAAACATAGTAACAGTAATTATTACGATTATGATCTATTTTTAGTCAACAATAATTTTTGATGAGTTTTTTCCCGTGATTCACCTTATTTCAAGTCCTTGGATACAAATAAATACAGATTACAGATACTTGCCAAATTACACGTCAAAATTTGAACAGATTGAAATCATGTTTGTATGATACCGTTATTAAGAGATAATCTTATCAAAATCTAAAGTATTTGGTAAAACAAATAAAAAAACATTTTCCCTGATTAATTTAGATTAGAAGTTATTAGATAATGATCTGATCGCCGCAGTTTGTCTATTGATGTTAATAAATAGAATAGTCATGCATATTCGTAAATCCGTAAGCGGTAATAGCGACTTATCCAAAGTAAAACAAACCTAAACATTTTTCAAACCATCTATTATTATACCTTGCACAGCAAGAAGTCTTTTAAGTCGTTTTTTGCATAAAGTAAGCCTGTATACTCGTATCAGTTTTTTTTTAACGTGGTAAAATCATCAAATGAGTCCTCCCACCCAGGGCAGAGCAGGAGGGACTGTCAGTCTCGTACTGACGAAAATCCACGGTGTCCTTCAATAGCCCTTTACGTTTCGGGGTCACGTTAATTTGTGAGTCCCGCGACCATACTCGTATCAGATAGAAAAAGTTTCAAAAAGTTATGACACTAATTCTGAATTGTGCCCTTAGATTGGCAAACTAATTATTTTGGGTCAATTAATTAGTCCTCCCACTCAGGGTGTTGAGGGAAGAACTGTCAGACTTGTACTGAATGTAAAAAGGATAATTGAAGGAAGAGGCTGGTTTGCTCCTTAAATTTTTCATTGCCGTTATTCTAGCGATACGATAACCTCTTGCCTCTAAAAAGTCTCCAATGAGCTAATGAGGCTATAGAGATATCTATCCTCGTTAGCTCTCACTTTTTAGAGATTATCTCTCGATAATGGGGGTCTTAAGACATTCCCGTTACCTTAAGATTGGTTAACCTAACCCAAAGTTTCATTAGCTTTGCTTTGTATAGTGGTAGATGCCCACGGCGACGGACGTCGGCAGACGATCTCCGGCCACCGTAGGCGCCGGCATGCGGGCGGCGAGTAATGGGCGACTCGCTGTCCGACCATGGACCTTGCCGGGTCGACAGCGCGTTGTGTTCCACGCGCGCCTCAAGGAGTGTCAGTATAGTGACGGGGCCTGTAGAGGGCCAAAGCCTGCCGGGGTCGCGGGACTCAGAAATTACCGTAACCCCGGTACATAAAGGGCTATTGAAGGAAACCGTGGTTTTTAGTCAGTACGAGTCTGACAGTTCCTCCCGCTTTGCCTTGAGTGGGAGGACTCATAAGATGATATTACCACGTTAAAAAAAAACTTTGCTTTGTATGGAATAGTAACGCTCTTACCAAATTATTATTTATGCCATTTTGGCGATAACATAGGTACAAAGAAGAATTCCATTTATTAACCTTTGATGTATGACGTATGTCTTTCCACTCTATCATTGTCTTTAATTAAGACATTGACTGCCGCACCCGTGCCAAATAAATAAATCAATTGGATTGGCTGGGTGTGGCGGATAAAAAATGTAGTTTAGGATTTATAATCCGTTTCATTTATAAATCCGTCGATAGGATTACGGAATTTTGTCGATGAACAAGAAATCTTACCTAATTGTTTATTAGTATATTTTTATCTCATCATCTGCCTAGCCTTTTCCCAACTATATTGGGGTCAGCTTCCAGTCAAACCAGATGCAGCTGGATATCAGTATTTTACATGGAGCGACTGCCTGTCGGACCTCCACAACCCAGTAACTGGGTAATACGATACGCCATGGTAAGACTGGTTGTCAGACTTTAGAGCTTCTGACTAACAGTAACGACTGTTAAAGATCTACAAATGTCAGCCGGGACCAACGGCTTTACGTGCTTTCCGAGGCACGGAGGAAACTCGCTATGACAGATGGTCACCCATCCACAGACCAACCTCGGCAAGCGCGGCTTAACCCGGAAGATCAGCCTGTGCGGCTGTATTTATTTAGCCACGAGCTCCTCATATTAGTATATTTCTATATAATATTAGTATATTTTTATCTATTGTAGAGATTTCACATAAGGCCACAATGGCGGTGGTTGAGATCCACCTCCTAGCGAGGGCCAAAGCCTGCCTGGGTCGCGGGACTAAGTCATCAGGTAACCGTGACTCTGGAACGTAAAGGGCTATTGAAGGATCACCGTGGATTTTAGTCAGTACAAGTCTGACAGTCCCTCCCAGCTCGCCCTGGGTAGGAGGACTCATTTGATGATTTACTATGAAAAAAAATAAGCGGCCGACCCCCGGTAGCAGCACCACCGAGTAACTTGTGCTGATAATTGAATCATCCTGCTGACGCTAGCGGTGTTACTGTCAAATGTGTATCTTTTCGTGTGGTAAATAGAGTTAGATTTTGAGTAGCTCTATTGAAATGTGCGCGTAGCGTCGCGTCTCGGTGTGTCTTGACCCTTAGTAACAGATAATATATTGTGTTATCGTTCATCATTGTAGTAATACAGAAGGTAGTTTAGATTATATAAAACATCATAGGCGTACGAAAATTATGCGCCATGACTGTATGGAAATCAATCGCAATCTTTCAATCACAATCTTTATTGTTATCGTGTTAGTTCTAAACATTAGATAATTATGATAGTTCAAATTTTAGGGGAACTACCAGAATAAAGCTGTGGTTCCACTGAGGCAGTTCTACTAATTATCGCTTGAGAGTAAATCACGACGAAATGATGTGACCCCTGTACTAATGTAAAAAATGCCTTGTTGTTCTCGTGGTCGCAAGCGCGTCTGCTGAGCGTGGGGTCCTGGGTTCGATTCCCCGGTCGGGCAAAAAGTGCTATTGGGTTTTTCCATAAGAATTTCTCAGTAACTAGCAGCCCGGAGTTTGGAAGATGGCGGTATGATACCCCCTAGCCTCGGAAAGCACGTTAAGGCGTTGGTCCTGCGCCTGATCTCTCTCCGGTCATGTCGGACTGCCATCCCAACAGACTATGAGAGTAAATGAACAGAGAATACACCTGTGCCTTTGCACACACCTCTGCACTATAATATCTCCCGCGTAGATGGCTAATCTATCGCTGAAATTGGCCGCCGTGGCCGAAATCGATCAGGAGGACTATTAATATATTTATTAATTATCAATTTAATATTTTTTTATTTTGTCAGATTTATTATTTATATGCAACAATATTGATTTATTTGTTTATTTCCTCAACAAATAATCTTATCAGCCAGAATCAACCGTGTTGAACACTGAATAAATACATGTGCCAAAAAAAGGGCACAGATAATTATGAGATAGCACATTTGAAGTATGTGGTTGCATTATGACACCCAGGTTTTACGTTTATAACACGCACGTATTACATAAAACACACATAAATGGCAAAATGTGGGTGTCTTATAAAGGCACGATTGTACCTAACTCTTCAGAGATTACAGGCTATATCCTAATAAGATTATAAATCTGAAAGTTTTGTGGCCTTGTATGTATGTTCCACTATAACGTCAAAACGGTTGATCAAATTTTGATGAATTTTGGTACAGATATAGATAGGACCCGAGCCATTAACGGTGAAAGAAAACATCGTGAGGAAACCGGCATGTCCTAGAACCAAAAATTCGAAGATTTGTGATATCCTGCAATGGGCCCGCGTGGTGGATTATAGCCCACTCCCTCTCACAGAGAGGAGGCCTGTATCCCAGCAGTCGGAACATTTATAGGCTGATGATGATGATAGATGGGACCCTAGGCTATATAGAGAATGGCCATAGGCTATATAGAGACATGTTAGGTATAAATGGGCCGCGAGAGCCCAATTAGTAGTAACTTCTGCCTAGCTTTTTCCCAACTATACTGGGGTCGGCTTCCAATCAAACCGGATGCAACTGGATATCAGTATTTTACATGGAGCGACTGCCTATCGGACCTCCACAACCCAGTTACTGGGTAATACGATAAGACTGGTTGTCAGACTTTAGAGCTTCTGACTAACAGTAACTGCTGTCAAAGATATACAAATGACAGCCGGGACCAACGGCTTTACGTGCTTTCTGAGGCACGGAGGAATCTCGCTATGACAGATGGTCACCCATACACAGACCAACCTCGGCAAGCGCGGCTTACCCCGGAAGATCGGCTTGTGCGGCTGTAATTATTTAGCCACGAGCTCCTCTCAATTAGTAGTAACCTCATGTAAGATTCATGAAAATTTGAATACTCCTCTTTGCCTTACAAAGTACCTTAACCGATGTTGCCCCTTAATAATAATTGGCTCGAACAAGTAGGTAAATTTATTATTATATTTAAGACGCCTCAATTACATACCACGCTTAATAATTAGTATGGGCGTATTACGTTACCCGCGTAATTTACAGTCCTTAATGGCCGTTGATCGGGCGTAATTATTTTCGATCTTATAACATGTAGATATGTGTATCGACTATCGGTTTATTTTTAACGTGAGAGAGTTTCATGTTCTTCATACTTATGAGCAGTCTGTGAATTAATTTATGCTTGATTTTCGATTTTAATTACGAACAGTTAATTAGGCAAGGTTATATTCTTGAGAATTTTGTGTTGCTTATTAGAATTGTGATGGGAAATTGATTTTTTATTTGGGAAAGATATTTATAAGTACATAATTGAATGAAGTAGCTGTTACTTTTGATTTTGTCTGCATGTATTTTGTATTTCAATATTTTTATTACAATTCAGTGTTTTTTCTTGAGGTTAATCTATAATACGATGACAGCGCTTCCTATTGATCAGATTATTTCGGCACATATAAGACCTGGCAATACTTGCTAGCTACATTTTTCGAGAATAATTTTCGGCTATTTATTGTAAAATAAAACAAATATCTTATTAAGTACTTTAAAAGGTTGTGGTGCATTTTAAACTGGACATACGTCGCTTCCAAGATTCACATCTCTGTCACATTGCGCGCTACAGTCGCATTGATATTTGGTCGTTTAAATCGATCACTATGTGAAAAAGTAAGACAGAGATATGCCAACCAGTAGACTTGGTCGCGGGACTCACGAACACATGACAGTCCCTCCCGGTCTGCCCTGTCCCTGACTCATTTGATGATTTTACCACGTTAAAAAAAAACCAATAGACTTCCGCATTTACAATAGGTATTAAAGCGTTTTGATTTCTCTAGACATTCCTCACATTTCAAAAGTATTTGCGTAATTATCATAATTTGCTTAATAAGGTCATCAACTCACCATATGACCTTGTTTACTGGGAATCCCCGAAATCAGAGAAAAACGTGTATTTAACACTTGGACATAAACAGTAAATCTGTGTTAGGTATATTGATAACAAAACCGATGTGATCCTTTTCGTCTAATCAAAAAGATACATATATTTGTCGATCTATGGCTTTACTTTATTATGAAACAAGACCAGTTTAAATATTGAAAGCCATTCAGAACAAAAGAGCGCTCCACTCCGACCAGAAAAAGTTGGAGGACAACGCGGTTCTGTCAGTCAGAAAGAATCTGAGAAACCTTTCAAGAGCACGCAGCGATAGTTTCTGGAGCTTCCTGTGCAAGATTTGTAGTAAGAAACGGTGGAGGTCTACCCTTGTTGGGGCTTTTGCGTCTGGCCTGGAAATTTTACGGAACAAGGGATAATAGGAAGCAGTTACCTCCTTCACCAGTAATGCTAGCGAAGGAGGAGGCGGAATACGTAAAGGAGGATCAATCCTCTACTCCACGCTCCAACTAACGAGGGAAACCCGGGGCGATTTCTGGCCTCCTAAGGCGCAGGCTACGGCTACATCAGTTATGAGACGTGTCTCGGGGATTGTATATAAAAGCCTTACATTAACTATCGAACAGAAATCCACATAATAGGACAACTGTCAACTGTCTAGTCAGAGTATTCTCCTGTTTCATTAAAGCATGAAAAGAGAAATTAATACCCTATTTTAGGGCAACAACACAGCTATCCTTTTGGTACCTCACAAAAGACATAATCACAGTACCTAAGCTTACAATATTATCACACATGCTTGCAGCACACTTCCTATGTCACAGGCTCACAATACATCACGAGTGCACTCATGCGCACGTGTCTTCCGGACTGCAATCCCAAAGTCCTTACCAGTCTACTGATGCGTTGCCAAGATAATTTGGGTAGTTTTACTGATGTCGTTTCTGTCTAGTTCAAAAAAGGTTTATTTTCCTTTGTTCTGGTAATTAAACATTGTGGGTGATCCCGAGTGTTAGATCCATAACCGAATTCAACTCGCTGGGCGAGCGGGTTAGTGAAACACAAAGTTTTATTTTTTGTAGTCCGCGAAATCTGGTCCTATAATATAATGTAAGTTTAATTATTTATTTGTTTGAATATCCATGTTTTATGAAAAATTCAAATATTATTTTCAACGGCATGGTTGGCGCAGGGTCTGAGCTGTTGTATGATCTACAAGTAGTTGTTCCGGTTCTGGGCGTTTGTTAACGCACCTATGATACAGGAGAATTTCTAGGATGAGACACCTTTTTTGTTTTAACAGAAAATCAAATTCTGTTAATTAATACTTTCAGAGTGTATAAAACTATGTTTTTCAACGTTACAACTAAACCAGCCATCTAGCAGCATCCAAGTAAGACCAAAAACTATTCCCATTTACCAGTAATCACTTACATAGGTTCTCCTAATTGGGTACTTAGCGTAACAAATGTACTGGGATCGAATTCTAAGCTACCCTATTATTAGGTTTAATTTCCTACTATACTCCGTATCGCCCACCATTTATACAACCTTTACACATCTTTACTTGTTGTACATCTTGTAAAGCACCTGTAGGCAGGGCTGTCTGTTCCAATGGGCATTCTGTTGCCCAGGGCCCGACTTTCCACAGGGCAACGGAGGTCCTGTGAGAATCATGAAAATAATCAGACTTATTTAAAAAACCTTGTTTATCCCAAGGGATTGTAAAACTTTTAAGCTCGCTACGCTTTTTTTCACAACCTACGTTATGATTGGCAAGCGGCCATTAACAAATGGCGTCCAGCTGGCGCTTGCGCTACGTTAGTATTGTGTTAAGTTTGCCTTAAGTGTGTGATTTCCCATCATACCTCGCGTCCCCATCTTAAACACTGTTCTTCATAAGTCAATAGTTACGTATTTTTTATGAACAATCAAAAGAAAACCTAACATAACATACCAGGCGGTGTGGGGCCCTATTTTCTTAAGTAATCAGGGTCTTAGTTAAAGATGGTTCATAGGATCTCAGGAATAGGTAGCCTTCATACCTCCTCATTAGGTGTTCGTTAACACGTTCGTTGCATTACGAGATCTATCAGATCTCTTGCAGGACTTTTGTATTGTGCGTTGAACAGAATCGTGTTGTTTCACTCCTTGCGGGAGGTTCTAACGTGTAAAGTTCTTTAGGTATGAGTAGGACAAATATACATATTTGCTTCCTAATTAAAACCGAATTCAAGGACGTTAAAAAAGAAATTAGAGATGGATTAGGTCCCTAACGCACAGTACTGTAATTATTTTCATTCCTTGCGTTAGGAGATATGTCGGTACTCGTGGAATCGTACGCCTCGTAGACGCAAGAGAGGGAAGGTGAGCGGCGCGGGCGCTGCGTGACTCGTTTTAGTGTTGTCCTAGCATCGACGTGGGAAGTCGCGCGCACGTTTTTTTTTTTTTTTTTATCGTGGTAAAATCATCAAATGAGTCCTCCCACCCAGGGCAGGGCGGGAGGGACTGTTAGACTTGTACTGACTAAAATCCACGGTGTCCTTCACTAGCCCTTTACGTACCGGGGTCACGGTAATGGAAAAGTCCCGCGACCCCGGCAGGCTTTGGCCCTCTACAGGCCCCGTCACTATGCTGACACTCTTTGAGGCGCGCGTGGAACACAACGCGCCGTCGACCCGGGCATGGTCCATGGTCGGACAGCGAGTCGCCCATTACTCGCCGCCCGCATGCCCGCGCCTACGGTGGCCGGAGATCGTCTTGCGACGTCCGACGCCGTGGGCGTCTACCACTGCGGCTGGGATGGAGGGAGGACGCTGTCCTCTGCCTCACGCGGCCCGCCTCCTCCTTCACGAGCATTACTGCTTCGTAGAAGGAGGCGACCGCTTCCCACTCCGTCTCGCCCCACAGCATGGCCTCGACCAATGCCGGGCGCGAGAGGTCTCCGCCTATCGCCGTCGTGAGGACACGGTGGTGCTCTGCCCAAGCGGGGCAGTCCTGCACCGTATGCTCCACCGTGTCCTCCGGACGATCCTCGCAGTGGTGACACTCAGGCGTTTCTTCCCTCCCTATCAGACACAGGAACCTCCCGAAACTTCCGTGTCCGGTGAGGAACTGCGTCATGCGGTAGGTCAGGACGCCGTGACGCCTATCCAGCCACTCCTCAAAGAGGGGTCTTACCGCCGCGATTGCGGCGTGCCCGAGGTTCAAGGGTGTGCGGATAAATCCGATGGCGAGCGTGGTGGTGTCAGAAGATTGCCGTGGTCAACATACCTAACAGTTCTTCGAAAACAAACTGTTCTTACTCATAAACTAAACTAAAAAAAACTTTCCACGTTGGAAAACATGATCAGTACTCATGTTTTCCAACGTGGCGACAAAAAAAGACGTTGTGTGGGTTGTTACGAAAAATTACGACGCACATTAAACAGCACTGACGCTTCTAAAAAAACTAAACGAATAGTTACCATTTGCGCGCAATGCAAGCAATCAATGTGCTTACCATGTTTTAATGAAAAACTCTGCATAATTAATAAAACTTTTTCAATCGACAACTCAGATATTATTTTATTCCCATCACTACTTACTACACATATTGAACTATCTTCGGTTGCGGTACGAGATACAATCGATATCATATTTTTTTTTGGTATTTGTAGTTTATTCAAATGTCATAACTGCGTGCGAACCTAGCAAAATATAAAGCAATAGGCTATCTTTCACCCACAAAAACTTCAAAATATATTTGATTGTTTTTTTGGAAGATATAAATTATTTTCAAAACTGTATCTTTAGGAGACTGATTAGGTCTCAAACGCACCAAAAGGTAGGTTAGTTTCGAGATCTTTTAGGTCTCCTAAGCACCAGCTGAAAGTTATTTGAAAGTGATGGCGCAGGGAACGTGTTAAGTTAATTATTAAAGACATTATGATAAAATTGAACAACAATTAGTTGAATGTCGTTAGTTCGTGGAAGAAAATGCCGAAGGAAATCCAATGTAGTATTATAACTCCAAATAAATTAATAGAATAACTGTTGACAATACTAGTAGAACTTAAATAGTTTAAGTACATAAATGTACTAAATTTAATGGTCCTTAACCTCTCGGGCGCGTTACGTACACCCTGGTGTACATAAGCGAAAACGCCCCAGCGCCTTACGTACACACGTCTGTACATAACAGACAGTCGCTCATTGGACGTTGATTTTTATCATTTTCAGTATAAATCGCCCGAGAGGTTAAAACAGTAAAAAAAGAGAATAATTCAAATCATCGTATCATAAAATATAGCACCAAATTACGCAAGCACAGCCACATACCACAATGCAGCAAGAAAATAAATGGCGTATTATTACACGTTTAATAGCAGAGTTCTCTCTGGTCGTTTAAATTGATTCCGACGAATGGCCGCCAGATGGCGCTGGTAATTACTACGTATTTAGCTGCTTGATTCATTGTTGTATGATACAGACCTACATGCACTTTGGAGTGTTGTAAAATGTGTGAATTTATTGTTTCTACCTTTTTTAAGTGCAGGTTAAGAGTTAAGAATGTTCTAGGTGTGAAATGCGAATGAGTTAAGATACCTACTGGTAGTTTGTATTATCTTTTCATTTTTCATTCTCGTGATTTAAAATAGTAATTTAGTAGTGAAAATTGTAGATTTAAAATTTTATATAAAAACGCCTGACGATTAAAAAAATAAGTAATGCAAGGGCCACGGCAAGGACAGTTCAGAACTAAAAGATCCTATACAGCCTCCCCGTTTCGGATTATTTAGTTGTACTGTATTATTAATTTTTAATGTAATGATAATTCAATGCTCACAAGATTGTCGACATGTGGGACGAGAACTCAGCAGTCATAGTACTGATAGTCGTTTCAGTCAATGGACTAATTGCGAAGAGCCTCGACCAACACCTTAAGAGACTCTCATTGTGCAGCTGGCTCAAGGGCTTGATGCAGTAAGCAGTTTTATTGGACACGGCGCGCATTGTGAGGAGGTTCCTCTCTCGAGAGCCCTAACCACCGGCACCTTGGACCCTGTTGTGTGTCCTGATGGGCAACTTTTTTTTTTATTAAAATGTTTTTTTTTTCTTTTCTGTAAAAATATTTTAAAATGTAAACAGATAGGAAAAAAAGAACGTAAAACAAACAAATTTTTATTTGAATATGTTCTCTTTATTAATTACACATTTCAACGAGAAAATTACAATTTCATAATTACTAAAACTGTTACATAAAAATAGGCTGTGTTCATGTTACTATACAGAAGAAAAAAAAAGATTAAAAATAAAACTAATTTTATTTCCAAATAGTTTTAATTTGCTTTTAAGTTTGGTAATTTATTTTTAATTAACTATTTTACAGACTATAATAAAAACTTACTATAAAACAAAAAACATTCAAATAATACTGACTAAAATTACAAAAAGTACAGATTGCCGAAACCCGGGATTGAACCGGGGACCTTTAGATCTTCAGTCTAACGCTCTCCCAACTGAGCTATTTCGGCCGATGTAGTGGCAGTTGAAATTACCGGTTGTACGCTTTGAGCTCGAAACTCTTGATACAAAATGACGTCACAAATGACTCTGCAAAATCGTCAATGTTGTATTTGATAAGTTTGTGTTGTTATCGGCATTTTTACCACACATTTTTAAGAATAATCAAGAATACATTCAGGATATTATGTAAAAGTTATGATGAATTTTGATTAGGTAATAGGTGCGATTAAAAAATTAACGTACCTAAATTATAAAGTTATTTGGTGATTTTATTTTTGAGTTTTTTTTTGTATTTTCATTTATTTTAATGTTTCATTTTTAACACACGGCAGTAATTCATGCGCATTTCATCAGTAATTTTTAAGCCCCATGCAATTTTTTTTTTATAGGTAGCTACTCGTATCTAAAATAATTTATAAATATTTGTTTTACAGAATTTTCTTAGTGTTTTATACCATTAATTTACATTTTTATTAGAAACCCTGGAACAATAACACGAACTAACACTCTGAAAATACCGACGCGCTACACTAACTGGGTGCCACACAAAACAATAAAGCAATCGTTTGAATTGAACAGGCTAGCTAGTAAAAAATAAAAGTCCACCAAAAGCTATGGAACACACAAGTTGGGTCATAAACACACGCCCAGGGTCGGATTAGGCCTGAAGGGCCCGGGCTCCCAACAATCCGGGTTATCACCCTGCTCATAAATTAGTTTAAATTCGCGGAATTGTCTTATCAGGTAACCGGGACTCTGGAACATAAAAGGCTATTGAAGGAACACCGCGTATTTTAGTCAGTACGAGTCTATCAGTCCCTTTCGTTTCACCCTTTAATGACCACGAAAAAAAAAGGAGTAGCCTGCTCAGGTTCAACCGTAAGTCCATTTTTGTTGCTATTAATTCACTAACGAACTATTTAATCCAGTTTACATTTAGATAGCAAGAACTGGATCCTTATTTGCGTGAACCACCGATCCTACCTACCTGTCCCGCAAGCCCCGCAAGCCAGGCCCGTAAGAGTGAGCGGCCCATGCATACAGGGGCCCAGCTAGCATACGCGACCTCGACACTATGGCCAGTCCAACGCTACACCCGCCACCCAGCTTTGCTACCTTTTATTGGGAATACTGGTAAATGTTGGTACTTTTGAAGCTAAATGAACTAAAAGAGACTTGTTTACATTGTGATGAATTTGGGATAAGTGTTAGTATGTGAGAATAGTGATGGCAAATAGATCGAGAGGATAAATTGTGAATCCGACTTTTAGAGTTTTACGTCAATAAACTTTAGTCAGTTGAATTAAACACAGTTTTAAGATGGTATAGCAATTGCATACGTAATTTCACAGACGTAATTATGTCCATGTGGAATAGATAGATACGTAAGTGCTTGTAGTTTATTTCTTTTTTCAATTATGTTAATGGGTACCTTTCGAGTGATAATAGAAATTATCATTTTGCCTAGGAGCACTAAATTCGGAAAATTTCAGTACCTACATAGTGAAGTCTGTGAACTCAAAATAAGCATTGAATGCGACATCATTTTCGGTAGTGCCTATCGCTCTTTCAATCCTTCACGAGGAGGGTCCAAATTTTAACTACAGTAATGCCCTAATTTCCGATGTTTCCTATCATTATAGACCACAGATTTTCATCTGATCCAATACAGATCAGGATGCTTTGATCGCCCCATTATCCCAGAATTGGGATCCGCCCTATTATTAGAAGCGCCTATAAAATTACATGGGATAATTTTTGTTGATTAGAAAAAATGGGGGGAGTAAAAAATCAATTTGTTTGTTGTTTTATAAAAAAGAGGTTGTTGAAACAGTTCTGCTACATTGGGATTTATTTAAACAAATAAAGTTTACGTATTATATCTGTTCTTAAAATAGTTAAAGGCATAAGATACTCACTAATCAAAATTTAATTCATGAAATTTGCTTTATATTGTACGTTTATTGTTTGAAAAGTCGGTCCCACTGCATTCAATACTTCATTCAAGAAATACCTATTGAACATAGCAATGTTACATAGTTATTTAATGTGGTCCTTCCCAAATAAAATGGCTTACAATGGGCTTTGATTATATTATCACGAGCTCAGCAAAAATCATAAAAACACTAAATCTCAAAACCCTTCTCTTCACCAACCTAAATAGCGTGACCAAAATCCCTTTCGATATTTACAGTTATAAATCCAATGCTATTAATTTTAAAATTTAACGACAATAATCATCTATAAAAATACAATCCCAATTCATTAGTAGTTAACCCTGCGGCCACTCGAATGTGGTCCGATGGACCGTCGACCGCACGGACCCAACCCCCTAAGGCAATGAGTCTGACTGGTCATCCTGACCGATCGATTTTGGATAAAAAGAGCCGCAGGTAGCATCATTAATTGACTATTAAACACGTATCGGCACAAAAAGATATATAAAAGCTTTAAAACAATGAATTTCACCAAAGTTGATAACTCAATTTGGGTCGGCGTAATAGCATAGAGAATGGTGTGGAGAGGGAACCGCAGTATAGAACTATTTTCATTTTATTGTCGTATGAGTCAATTGTCAAAGTTATGTGAATAAAAAAAAAAACGTTACATCCGGGAGATTTCCAATGATAAATATTCACAATAATATTGATGTTTCCACTGAGCTATTAAATAATTTAATGTAAACAAAGTCCGCGTGTGACTACAATATTTTTCCCAAAATACGTCAATGACAAACTATTTCACAGAACGTAATAGAGGCAATTAATAATTATGACAACTTATAATATGATTTGAACTTTAACGCATCATATCAACGCTATTAAATTAAAAGATTAATCTCAAATATTAATTCTATGACAAGTCTAATATTTCAGCTGTCAAATCAACACTGAATAAAAAAATTCGTGTTGATGACTCTATCGTTTCGCTGTTCTATTAAAGTGAATCATTGTCGGCATCGTTTGTGAAAAGATGCACGCTGAATAATAATAGTTTGTACATTAATAATGTCGATCACTTTACCTACACGATCGATTCGTTAGAGATAAGTTTTCTTCGCGTCAAAATATTTTATCTCACATCTTACAATCACCATTTTAGCATCAGGGCTTAGTAAAGTAAGTTATTATCAATTCCGACCATTTTATGGGGAGCTACTTTCACAGGACTACCACTTGATAATTATATTGAATGTTGGCGTGTGGTCCCGTATAAAAAACGCACTTCATCCCTTCCTGATTGTGAACTTCTGGAACACTTAATTCTCGTGATTCTCTTTTTTACATTTCTGCACTCTAGGCATTTTCCTTGTATTATGTGAAGGTTTACAAACATTTGTGCTCAAATAACCAAAAACATGCAGATGAGGAACAACTATTAATAGCTCATACAAATATTTCTATGCAGGAAATCAATCTCGTGTCACGCAGAACCGTAGTTCTCGTACGCCAACCGTGCCGTCAAAACTATAGCGTAGTATTCAGCCTAATCTGTAATTAAGAATGAAAACAGACAGCCAAGGCGAAAACAAAAGGCGACAAGTCATAAATAGGTTGCAACAGACCTGTCATTTAAAAAAAAATCAAACTCCCACCCAATAACACTGGCACAAAAATTCGTAACTAATCAGAAAACTGTTAAAACAGAGCCAAAGTAATTAATCATTGGCTACTATAGAATTTCTTTTTTTTTCTGGCAACCGTTGCTAATCAACGATGCACCTAATGATCGTAGATAAATCAGTAGTTCAACGGTTAATAGCTTTGGGCGGCGCCCCTTAAAAGGGGTATAATTGGGTGATTTTGAGGGTTGTACCGTCACCGTTTTAGGGTTAAGAGGAAGTTGTGAAGGGTCTTTAGTGTATTGGGCTGTTTTAAAATGAGAAGTACGTTTAAAAAAGATAAAATTTATTTTCATTTTGCCTCGCATTTAAAAAGTTACTTAAAAAGATCTGTTCTTTTAGGATGCTCTTTATAATACCATTGACAAAATTTTATGAAAATGTATTCAATATAGATCGTTTGATATCGACGCAAGAAAGCAATCTTGTAGTATGAAACGACGAAAAGTTGAACTTTACACCAGTGCCAAAAAACTATTTAAAAATTCGTTAAGAAGTTAAGAAACATTGACTGTTTCTTAACTTCTTAACGAATTTTTAAATAGTTTTTTGGCTAACGTAACTTAAGTAACTAAAGTAACTTTTTAAATCAGTAGTATCATAATAAAAAAAACGTCTTAGGAAAACATTGATAAGATTTTTTTTTTATCTGAATACAAAAATGAAATAAAAAGAAATACCCATTTTTCGAGATACGACAAAATCGCTTTCTACCGTCGATATGTAACTTTATTCGCCATTTGACTGTATTCATAGTATACTACGAAATGTTATCCTTTCTGTTTTGGATTAAAACATTTTTTTTTATTTTTTTTTTAAACAGTACGCTTTGAAGTCCGCTGCACGATGACTGTGATTACACCTCTTGGAGTTCGTTACCCCGAAGATGTCTACGGGTTAACTAATTGACGAATTGCCTTCTGTAGAAGAGTTTTGTGTCTAGTGATCTACTCTTTGACAGTTACTGCCGGTTGCCAGTCTACCTTTCTTGCTCTCGTATTTTGTAAATTAAAGTACTAAATGAACGAAATTAGTAAGGATCATGCCTTCCCTTTCTCTAATCTATTTTGTGACCATTGTGAGAAAGAGATGTGCGATACAAATGAAGTTCGAACTAGTAGTAATCACGGATAATGAGATGCAACCACAATCATATACAAGTAGAAAAGGTCTTTCGTGAAAGTTTTCGTCCATCAGAACTTGACAGGTTATCAAACTTCAATTTCTTTACCCTAAAAATCTGAATTTATATTCTGACGGTGAACTAAAATTAACATAAACTATCAGAATAAGCTTCTCTTTAAAACATTCCTTAAGTGCATGGTGCCAAGTTAAGGTCAAGCAACAATCACATTAATATTGTGATTTATATTTAACAGGCCGCCCTTTGTCCTAATAAGGGAGGAGTTAATGAGAACGTATGAGAATTTAAAAAGGATTTTGTGGAAAAAAAAATGTTGGTGTAGTGTTTTGTTTTTGTATTTGATTTGATGTATGATGTGGAGGTTATTTTTTCGTTTATGAAGTGAAATCGATATACTGTTAAGATGGGGAATAATGTGGTAGGACCAAATTATTCCCTGTCTTCACTTACCGGTTGACCCACCATTTCCCCTTATTCTGTTGTATAAGATGCGTCATGTAGTAAAAGGCACCGACTGTACTTTACCATGACAACAAATCCTGGTCATATTAGTTATTTGTGAAAAATAATAAAATTGATCGTGACAAATAATATCTAAGTTTTTATCAAGATTGTTATAATCACTAAAACGAAAAAAAAAATATTTTCCATTTTTTTTACCGAATAAATATCTGCAACAATTTCCTCGTCGAATCAGCAAATCTCTTTAGTAGGTTTTGTGATTTTATTTCACAAAACAATATGTAACAACATGTGTCATCGGTCGTCGTGACGTTTTTCGGTGATTCCAAATATTAACATAAAAATTCGTTGTAAATAAATAAGGTAAACCGGTAAGCAAGCATGTCAGTGAACACATAAAATGTTTGGGACGACATTTTTTGGCGCCACCTAAAGTTCCAGTAAAGTCTTCGTCACTATATTTGACATTGAGCTTATTATCTTACTAATAGTGGCCCACCGGTATCGGGGACAGTGTCCAAGCTACCGACGGTCAGGGCTCCAGAGAAAGGAACCTCCTAACAATGCGCGCCGTGTCCAGAAGAACTGCTTTCTGAATCAGGCCCTTGATCCAGCTGCCTAACGAGAGCCTCCTTAGATGTTGGTCGAGGCTCATGGCAATTAAGCCATGGGCCGACACGACTATCGGCACAATGATCGTTGAATCTACATCCCACATATCGACAACCTCGTGAGTCAAATTAAGATACTTGAGTTGATTATCTTTCTCAGCTTTCACGAGGTTTTCGTCATGCGGGACGGTTATGTCAACAATCACCGGCGCCGCTCAGATCGATCCACCACCACTATATCAGGTCTATTGGCTACGATAGTTCTGTCCGTGATGATGGATTGATCCCAGTTCAGTGTGCTACGAGTATTGCCACTTTCAAAAACTGGGTATTCCACGTTTTTCTTTTCGGTTTTCTCCTGTCTACTATAATTTTGACCATATTAGTCACGGTTATGTAGTACTCAAGATCTGTCTTCAGGTAGTTTCTTCAACCATTGGTAGGTCAAAGGTTGGGCAAAGCCAGTTTTATGGTCATGATTTTAAATTAAGCACAACCAGACTCTAATGTTCGTACTGCTGGGAGACAAATTACCTTTCGGTGAGGGGGAATGTGAGTGATCTATGCCACAGCGCGAGCTTTTTTTTTGTCGTGGTAAAATCATCAAATGAGTCCTCCTACCCAGGGCGGGGCGGCAAGGACTGTCAGACTTGTACTGACTAAAATCCACGGTAATCCTTCAATAGCCCTTTACGTTCTAGGGTCACGGTTGATGAGACAGTCCCGCGACCCACCGCGCGAGCTTGATGTCGTTTTGCGACTCACTGAGGGTTGGTAGAAACCGTATCGTGGATTTTTATAAAAATCATAATTACATTCCTTTTTTTTTTACACTACTCAAAACAGTCATGATCGTACAGTGTTCCTGAAATAACTGATTTCCTCTTTCCATATTGAGGGTCATTTCATGTCTGCTTTTATCAGCTGCAGGGTTGTCTCCAAGAATTATTAACAGTTAACTGAAGAGGCTTTGCTTTAATCTAAGGTCAATAAATCTTTGAGCTCTTGACCATGGTCAGTCGGCACCTGACTCTGTAACCTACAACTCTAGCATCGTACTATATAATTAAACGAACAAACACATCCTTAAACATACAGCTTTAATCAGTCGGCGCCTTGAAATCAACCAGTGAGTCTTATAAGGCAACTTTAGCAATCAATTCATTTCATCATTTCAACATCATTTCATTTCATGTCATTTCATTTCAAAAGTATCATAATTCGGATCATACAAAAGATAGAGATATTTTTTTTAATATTTCAATCATTTACCTGTTTGAGAGTTTTATAAGGGGCATTGTTGGTCCACTAAATACATAGATTCACAGCATGGACTTAACCTTCCCTTGCCAAAAATATTAATATTGTTTTTTACTCCTTTACATTAACCAAAGAAATCATCCAAGTCATACAACAAAGAAATAGATTGTTCTACAGTTGTTTTTTTGTCTTTCTAGATAATATTATCTATAATTATAATATAATTTTAAGCAGCTAATGCTCAGTCCATGCTATAAGTCTATGTTCAGATATTAAATACAATACTGCTTGTGCTTGTTACCGTTTTACAAATATTAGGAAATTAGCTAATGGTTTTGTTAAGAATTCACGAAGTTTATTTTTAGCAGAATTGCTTAAAGTGGCCGTTTTGGACCCGCAGCTGTTATTAAAAACAAAGTTAGTTAATCGCTGCAACGTGACAGAGAGGCATGCTCGTCAGCTTGAAGCATCGTCATGATCAATGATTTCATTATAAAACAATTTGCAATGTATATAAGTTACTATTAAGTTAATTTATGATGCTGGTTGGACAGAAGCGAGGTTTGATAACACGTGTGATGGCTGAGGGGGTCTAACAGTCCTTTGGTTTGAAACTTTCGTTTTTTTCAGGTTAATGTGACCTGGTATTTATTTATAGAATCTGACGGGTGTGAACCAAAGCGAGATCCTAGTTATCTCTTTGTGGGTGTAAATTATTTTGTACTGCTGTGGAATTATTATCCAAGTCTAGTTGTAAAAATTTTCTGACTATTCGACAAGTGGTTAGTTTGGCGGCTTTTTTTAATGTTAGATGTATTTAGACAGATTAAGTGTATTAAAAGGATTGAATATTTGTTTCAGAATAACAGCTGTTGTTGATATAACAATTGGGACTATTGTGACTAGATTCATTTTCCAAACTCGAGTAATTTTACTTATTTTTTTATTAGTGTTAGGGACTGCAACATCTATTATATATGTGTGTTTATTTTCTTTGTCAACACGTGTTATGTCCGGTCTATTGTAAGTGGTGTGATCAGTAATTATCGCTTTCTCGTAATACATTTTGTAGAATTGATTATCCAAAGTAGCTTTAGGTGAATACTTGTCGTATGATGTGTATGGGTCCTGCATGAGATTAAATTTAATTGCGAGTTTTTGGTGTATGATGTTAACTAGTTGATTATGTCTGTGGGTATAGTCGTTTTGAGTTAGTGTGCAACAAGCTCCTGTGATGTGTTGTATTGTTTCAGGCTTACTGTGACATTTTCTGCATAAATCATTTCTTACTGTGCTATCTCTTATAATGTGGTAACGGTATTTTTTAGTATTGATGACTTGGTCTTAAATGGTTAACATAAATTCTTCTGTTTCTGGAAATAACTCACTTAGTTCCAGCCACTTGTTAGATACTTCTTTATCAATGTTTGTTTGCTGTAGATCATTGGAATGTCTTCCATACAGTTCTTTCTGCCTCCACTTTCTATGTATCTCTTCTATATGTCTCGCTTTATCAATTGTATCAGTATTGCTATCCTCGCTAAGGTTTAGTGGTGTGTAACTGACTAACGTTTTCTTTCGAGTGAAAAATTGTTTAAGGTTTATGTAATTAATCCTCTGCCACCTTCTTTTCTGGACAAAATAAGTCTCTCTATTGCTGATTTGGGATGGTGATACCTATGTTGTGTCAGTGTGGTTCTTGGTTTGAATTCAAGGGCGTGTTGTTCTGTGTTAGACCATTTTATGACACAGAAATAATACGTGAGTATGGGTATTGCGTAAGTATTAATAGATTTAAAATACATTTTTGCTCGACAGATGCATTTTGCATATCATTAAGAGTTCGTTTCATATTTCTTAAAATTAACACGTCTAAATTAATCACTGTATAAGCAGGTACAAACTGTATTAGCACGTACTTCTTTCAGCGCTGATGAGATCTATGGAAGACGATCTTGTACAATTTTGTTAGAGATTAGAGCATATGTCACAGTAGTTAAAGCGTCTCGGTAATTTGTGATTTTGTAGAGATGAATTAAATTATCAAAGAGATAAAGAGAGAGAACATATGATTTTAAAAAGCTGACGAAAAGGTTGGCTCTTAATTCTCATTATAGAAGTTTTTGAAGAGTTTTAACTTGTGATGCATACATTCTTGAAAGCTCTGAGAATTAGGTTTTTAATAATACCTACTGGGAAATCATAATCTGCATGATACGGGTTAACATTCCAATAATCAGAAGGTTGATGTTCCATCACAGAAACAAGTAGGTACTAAAACGTCAGGATAACAGGTTAATTGCGTTTCAATCAATTAAATCTAAACATTAAATAAAGAAGTTTTACTATCAATAAATAAGCATGTTTATGCGGATACATCAGCTTTGTTATTGACAAACACATGTGAAGACATCAACAATACGCAGTTCACAAACAGAAGTAAGGAGTTTGCTCCAAAAACAGAAGCAATTTAAAAAAATAATGAATGACTGGAAACCAACTCCAATATAGTTGGGAAAACGCAGGCAGATGATGATGGATGCCGGAGACGGTCTATGTCATCGAGGCTGGCCTTGAAAAAGGCGGTGAGACTATCTAGACCTATCCACGTTGGCTGATTTAAAGTGGGTCGAGAAAAGAACTTCGTGTGATAACGTTACAAATTAGGCCTATTATGCAGTTATAAGTATATTGTATTTGGGTTGGGTGGGATGCATCTCCCAGCGGCCCACCCTGTGCAACGACAACACGGGATTGGTGACTGTAACCTGTGGTGACGACTGAGCGAGCTCCATTTTAGGTCTCATAAAGGCTTTGGGCTAGATTCAGGCCGAAGGCAAACGCATTGGAAATTAAAAAAAAGAAGATTAGCTGCTGCTGTCACTGTATCGATCCCAATATTAAGATCTTTAAAATCCCTACAAAAATAGGTCAACAGTCCCCTTTATTTCAAAACTACAACATTGAAAACCAATATTACAAAATGCCATAGAAAATACCCATATCAGTTCACTGTTCGCTGGCCTTAACCCATGCAAGCGTTGAACGCGTGACGGAATCCGAAACAATACTCCATCAAACCGGCGCAGGCGACTGTTTTATTTTACTGCTTTAACTGTCAAATGTGACCTTACTGGACGCTAGTTTACTGGCCACTGGCTGGTCTAAGTGCAGAGCTTGAAGGAAGCATGAGAATATTTTGAAGCAATAAAGTAAGGTGCGTTGGAATCTGTTATAATTCATATTAGAATTCATGGAAGGAATTGAGGGAGTAGAAAAACAAACTAGGTAAGTTGCATTGTGTGTTATAGTATGTGCTTCTGAAACTTAGATTTGCTGCTCAACATTCTACAGTGATAAAGTGACATCAATTTTTTTCTTAATAGTATTTGCTTTATTTAACGAAATTGAAGATGTTATCATATGGAGAAACTGAAGCTATGGCTAATTTTTGAAAGACTAGGTTAGGTTAAACTTAGGTGCCTACCAACCAAAAAGTTTAGCCTCATTAGTTGGCTCATATGTATACTGGAAATGGGCAGGACATGTGGCTCGACACGGATACGGTAGATGGAGTAGGTAAGGCTTTGAGAGAATGATGGCAAAGTTTCTGCCAAAGAAATCAGGACTGTCCAAAATTGCGTTGCGTTAACTTTATCGTCAAAATCGCGAGAAACAGATACTTGAGAAACGCACAGAACTTATGCCTACCTAGCAGTGATAGTTATTGAAACCCCGGTATCTTATCAAAGTACCCACTTATTTTATGGCATATTAAAAATACATTTTTTAAAAATGCGATAATCATTGGGATCGGTGGTAAAAGGGTTAAACACCGTAAATGTCGAAAATAAAATACGAAATCACAGTTTTATCGACTGCGCAACCTTCATAACAATAAAAATAACAGTCGTTAGAATAAATAATTGGCAATAATTTGTAAGAATGTTTAAAAAAAGAGGTAAATCCCTTGTTATTTTACCATAAGTCCGGCTTTTATTTAGGCATCATCAGAAAAGAATTTATAATATTATAAATTCTGGCGCCAGTGGGCGACCTTGTAAAAAAACAATATCATTTTGTTTTTGATCGTTTGTGTAAATATTTTATTGATTTAGAAACGCTAATAAATCGTCTTTTTTATAGTTTCACCAGAAAAAGTCAAAAGCGTGTACGTTTTTTTGCAGTGATTATTCTCTATTCTGTCACGCGACGCCATTTAATTAATTGATGGTGACGTCATAGTTCACAGGTGATTTATTTATTACCTATCACCGATATCCTGCTTATTACGGTCAGTTCACACCTGGACGCGATACGGCGCGACGTGACGCAACGATACTGCAAATGTGTATCTTATCGTGTTGTAAATAAAGTTAGATTTTGAGTCGCTATTAAAATGCAGCGCGGTGCCGCGCCACGTCGATCTGCGTTGCGATAGGTGTATCTTTTCTTGTAGGAAATAGAGTTACATTTTGAGTAGCTCTATGGAACTGTGCGCGCAGTGCCGCGTTTCGGTCTGAGCTGACCCTAATAAGGGTCGGCAATATAATGCATGCCAATATAATGCATGCAATAGCAAAACCAGGATCTAGGTAGGTAGATACGTTTGATTACAGTTTACGTTACCACGATGAATTTTAGTTTTTAAATAAATAAATAAAAAATACAAAAACATTGTGGTTGTGTCGCGGTAATTGAATATCATAATACAATAGAAAAAAAAACTTGCCCCAATATTAATCTAAGAGTTTTTATTCAATACTTGTTACAGCGCCCTCTAGTAGCAGCTACTAGAACTATTTTGACACTCTGTTACGTTGGTGCTCTTTGCATCACTGAGTCATTCTAGTTTGTTATGTGAAAGGTAGATGGCACTTTGCATCAGTACCATCTACCAGCGGCATCTTTCAACAATTGCTCATTCCGATCCTCGTGTTGTTTCTATTAAATTGAAAGAGATGTCACTACGAGTACTAAAACTTGTTTCATCCAAATAACAAACTGTCATTCGATACGATATTCAAATAAAATAAAATAAAGTGTACTTCAAAATTTAGTGTCAGTACTCGTACGTCGCGCTGACTGTTTACTTTCTTGCAAAAAAAAAAACGACGGGTTGCACTCTGGGAGTGCCGGCAGAAGTGAAAACTTGAATAGTAATTGTTGGAAATATCTTGTGAACAGATTTTAGTAAAACTCGCAAAAATGGTTGACTTATTTCAATAATTTTCCAATGTGACGTACATCTTTTATAAACAATGTTACCTAGCAACGAACATTCACGCAAGCGCCCTGCGCCGTCCTACGCTTTTTCGGTCAGGGTCACGTGTCCTGACGCGAGTTTAAGATTTTATGCTCAACGCCGCTAAAGAAGTTTTCACTTCAAAAATATGTTGAATGCTGCTCAAACAAACTCGGTTTTGACATGTACAGATTATGATAAACACTTACAAAAATTAAATGTTAGTTTGTCTGCTTTTTGTAAAAAAAAAAACAAAACATATAATATTAAAGAACTAAGTTTACGAAATCGTTAAGTAGGTCGAAATGCAAAAAGATTTGCCCCGGGTGAGGATCGAACTCACGACCTTAAGATTATGAGACTTACGCGCTGCCTACTGCGCTACCGAGGCCGGTGACTAAGCGATCAAAATAAGCATTCACAATCAGCGTACTATTTATCCGTGAAAAACTTTCCAAAATGATCGAGAAAATGGTGCAAAGTTGTAATTGCTAATGTGCTACACATGACAACAGTGCGCAATGACACAATTTAAAATTAGCATGTTTTATTAAATTATGTCAAACTGAAATGACCTTATAGTAGGTACGTAGTTCTAACTATTTTCGAAGTGAAAACTTTTTTAGCATCGTTGTGATTTGAAAGTCAATGAAACGAAAACGCGACACTAAAAAGAGACAGACACATAAATTCCTAAGATTTAACTTGGGAGAAAATGAGAGATTCACTCCTACAATGTGTGAATTGAAGACACGTTTTTTTCTAATTTTATTTTTCTACAGATTTTTTCTTAAAAAAAAAAAACTTGTACAAAATTCTGTTATTTTATATTAAAAAATCAATGAGCGGTGCCTAAATAATAAAATGGCGCTCACTTTGCTTCATCTCCTCAACATCTTTGTTCTCATGTCTCTTGAGTAAAACTGGAAGCCATATCAATATTCTATACATAGGTATAATCATACGGACTTGCCTGTGGGATTCGCAACGTAATGAAAATATTAAAAGTTGCCTGTACTGTCCGTCGTCTGTCCACGAGCACGCTGGCTACACGTCCGACTGTCCCTTGACTATTTACGAATTTAGAACAGAAATCTGTTGACTGGTGTTATCAATATTTTAGTTAAATATTTCCAAATTAATACAAGCATTCTACTCCTTCAACGTGTAGTCCAATGCTGAGTGTCTTTCCACGTTTGGTGGTTTATTAGTGTCATGGCTATCAGAAAAGCGTTGAGCTGTTATTTGTAAGTTTTGCAATAAGGAATCATGTTCGTATAAGGATTGTGAATCGTACTGTGTTCTCACTTGAAAGGCCCTGTAACTGCAGAGTAGGCATTACGGTTCGTTCAATATAGGTACTCTTTTTTTTGAGAGGTGCTAACTGCGTAGTTGGGAACAATAAAATAAATATCTTGATTGACCATTCCATTGTTTCCTCTGTGCTGCTATCGTAGTCTAGATTATATTTTGAGTTGCTCCATAGTTCTGATCGAATTATCTCAGTAGTTACAACTCTGATGGTATCTTTAGCGGACCATGATGTTGATACTCGTATTTATATCAAACGGGGAAAACTGAAAAGCTTCTTTCTGATATGAATGTCAGAGGAAAGGAAATAGATCGATATATTTGTTTGAAACATGCTTTTTGTCTTCTAAATGTTCTACTTTGAATACATTATTTATAATTTCATGTAAAAATCTTCAAACAACTTAGGAAAATATTTTTACGCCCCATCTAACCTGACAACTCAAATCCTTTTCCAAAAAGTTTTACGACCAAACTTTTCCTAATCGACACCTAAAATGTCATTATTTCACACAAATCCTCCCTGGAGTGATGAATTTTACCTCGTTTTTGAAGTTGGTAACCCTTCCTGGTTGAATATTTAAAAAGTCGTTGGCAACATTTTAATTGGGCAATCCTGGCAGGATTAAATTATCAAGACACCTAGTTAAGGCGCCTACAAACTTAATGAATTCAACATGGAATTAACCGGTGCGCGGGTCTTTGGTTCGCGGGGTTGGTGATGTACGGATTGTGATACCAGTTGACCAGATATTTTTCTACGTAATTTTGCCACAGGAGATAAGGTCATAAAATCAGGTTATTTCAGCCTGTCTTTTCGTTTATTGTATGTGTGTTATATTATAAATTAACTGCTACTTCTGCATTATGGCGTTTCATGAGTTTCTATTTAGGTAAGGATAGACATATTGTAGAACAGAGAAAGAGAACCGAGTGACAGTACTTGGGATAAATTCAGTGGCCTACAAGCTCTGTGTCTTTCATATCCGTGTTTCAAAAATAAGTGGGTTTTGCTATTATAATTTTAGTGCGGTCTTCTTCTTCTTCTTATCGTATGGTTGATGAACAACCTGGTGTCAGAGTTTAAACCGCCCGTAGGCCTCTGACATGGCTTCACACACCGTTGAAAAATCTCTCAGGTGTGCTGGTTTCCTCACGATGTTTTCCTTCACCGTTTTTAGCAAGTGATAATTAATTTATAATACGCACATGAATTCTAAAAGACATTGGTGCGTGCCGGGGTTCGAACCTGCAACCTTTGACTTGGCAGTCTAACGGTCGTACCACTCGGCTATCACTGCTGATAAATTGATTTAGTGCGGTATAAGTTAGTGAGTTTGTGAAGGTTTCTAGCAATTTCGTTAAGCAGAACCTACAAAGTACCAGTGCTTAGGCGAGAAGCAATTTTTTTTACAAAATAGACCTATGGTAAAAATCCTAGCGTAATTACTTAATGTGTACAACCACCGTCACCGCGGAGCTTACAAAGAGCTTTTTTAATTCACAGCCAACCAATTCCTAAGCGAACGTAAAATGTTTACTCTGCCAAAAGAGGGGGACATTTAAACTTTTATTTTTTGGACTCTTTTGTGACTTAATTTTTTACGGGGATCCCCCGAGACCCGTGTTAGATTTGAAACGCTACGGAGTTCCGAAACTTCTTAGAGTTTGTTAAAAAAAACGTCGTTTTTACAATGGGTTACGCAAATTTTCGGGTGGATGAATAATTTTACGGTTCCCTTCCGGCGTCTCGCTTTGTTTATTTTGTGAAAGATCAGAGATTAATCGTGTGGAGGTTAAATATGTAGAGGTTGTGTGGCGTGTGAGTTTGTAAGGAGAGTAACGTTTACTTGAGAAGTTTAGAACGTGTGTGACTTTGATTCCACTTGGGGACATAGAGCTCCATTGTGTGCATAATCAGCCTATAATATTCAAACTGTTGGGGCATAGTTGGCTATTGCAGTTGGCTGTTGAGAGTTGGCTGTTATTGTAAACCATGTAAGACTCTTAATACATAGATAGCTTTTTTTGTACTCTAATCAAGCGATCAGTTCATTGATGATAAGATGATGAAGAGATATTATGTTGGACGAGCGTCATTCAGAGTTAGTTCCGCAATGATATTGAATCTTCAGTGCCTTATTGTAGGCTATCCAAGATCAGGATATTGTATCTCATCGCGCGATTCACTGAGTAAGAAAAAAAGTACATAGATATGAAAAAAAAAACATGACTGTCTGAAGCTCATTATTCTTTAGACATTTTCTAAGACAAAGTCCTTCGAGACTTAGTTTTTTAAAAAAGAGCTCATAATTAAATTCAGAAAAACAAAAGAATAAAGCAATTATACTTCACAGACGTACATTAAATTCCTTAAGGCACAAATAAACTTTGTAGCCCCTACTACGCGACAATATTTCGCGAGTAACATTAAAATTTATCACTCCAGCAAGAGTTTACGCGAAAGCCGGGTGATAAAATAAAATGACAGTTGTTTAGTATGGTCCCGGGAATATTGTTGGTACATACTAAGGTAGGAATTGAAAGGTATGGGGCGCTTGAGACCTGTTTTATTTATGTCAGTAAATGGCTTTTGGATTGGCGTGCAAGTGGTAGGGGTAAGTGTGACTGTATGCTCGTTTATGGTATTTTTCGTAGTGTATTTGCAAAATGGAGTGTGCTACTATGGATAATTTATTATTAAAAAAAAAACAATTGATCTTGAACTATCATAATGAGCGTAGATAAGGAATTACATAATGTGGCCAGACCTTTTTATTAATATCTCCCATATTTTTACAAACGCGACAGATTTTCAAGTTAATATTGATAGTAAAAATAAACGAACGAGATTAGGAAATTATTATTAATTTAACTGTTTAGTAATAAATTATGAATGTTCTCAAAATTTTTAAAACAATTTAGCTTCTTGTGTAAATTTCCAAAGTTTAAAACCAGAATTCGAAACTCCATTGTCTATAGCCAAAATTAACCCAGTCACGTAATTTCCAGCCAGGATAACCCAGTTCCAAATTCAAAATTCAATTTACCACACCTGTACTCAAATTGACAGTCCTATTCCGAATTTACAACTAATTTCGTCGCGTCGTTCGATAAACGTTAACTTCTACGTTTACGTTCAGAATCTGGCTCTCGTGTGAGTTTGATTGCACATAGAATCACTTCTCCTGGCGTAAACTCAATTGTTACGGGCTATTTCTAGAATAATCCTGCGCTTTGCGGTCGGATTGTGAATATAAAAGCTGGAGGTGAAAGAGGTTTTGGTGAAAATGCCAGACAAAGTTAGTAAAATAACAGGTATTTTCCAACCTTGTGATATCTATCCTCTGCTTTATATATACTTACTTACTATATGGCTTACCTTTACTCGTACCTATCTGGTATTCTCAATCAGGAAAATACCGAACTTGATAGGTACTTATTTTTCGTAACCTAATCTATAGGTACATATAAGAAATGTACATTGAATATTTTTTAAAAGAATACTTTGGGTCTGATCTACAATCGACACCGAAGCCAAATAATAGTTTTTAGATTTTTTGTCTGTTTGTCTGTATGTTTGTCGGGGATAAAATCAAAAAGTACTGCATGGATTTACTACAAATTTGGCACAAATATTATTAAGAAGTCGGGTCATCATATAAGCCACATAATTATCACGCTATTACCTACGGGGAACGAGCAGTGAACTTTATCGTAGGTATTTTTGGTGCTGTATAGCGTGCACGCAGACGTCGCGGGCAGCTTGTGATAAATCGAAACTTTAAACGAATTGAGACCCTCCTCCGTTTTTCGAAGTCGGTTAAAAATCGTGGAAACGAAACCCGAAGAGGCTTTTTTCGTTTTTTTTTTTTATGTAGGTAACTAAAATATCTCAATTGAATCTCAAACATTGTGTCAACTTTTATTATTGCAACATATGTACATAGTTTATCTTAAAGATAAAGTGTAATAGACAACTCCTACGTTTGTAGACACTCGTAAAGCCTCAACAAACACCATTACAGAAATTGTTCCTAGCACCATGCTCATACGTTTTATGTGCACAAGTACATAAACGATACATAAGTTAAGATTTTACTGTCGAACACAACATAAAGGGGTTGCCATAGGCTTTATGCCGCCAGGATTAGGTTGGGCAAGCAGTGAACATGGCAGGGCAGCTTTTATACCCCGTTGCAAATAATAGCACATAAAACTTGTGTGAAAAACACTAGTTACGGACGCTAGAGATGAACGGGCCAGGTAGCGTTTGCAAAACAAGTCATTGCTTTCAAGTTTTTTTCGGTTAACAAAGGGGAATACCTACATACGTTCGTAGACCATGAATTTTGAATTATTGTGTGGCACACCCTAGCTAAATAATAAAAGCCGTAAAGGCCGTTCTTCCGGGTTAAGCCGCGCTTGCCGAAGTTGGTCTGTGGATAAGTGACCATCTGCCATAGCGAGTTTCCTCTGTGCCTCGGAAAACACGTAAAGACGTTGGTCCCGGCTGTCATTTGTAGATCATTGACAGTCAGAAACTCTTAAGTCTGACAACCTGTCTTACCATGGGGAACCGTATTACCCAGTTACTGGGTTGTGGAGGCCCGATAGGCAGTCGCTCCATGTAAAATACTGATATCCAGCTGCATCTGGTTTGACTGGAAGCCGACTCCAATATAGTTGGGAAAAGGCTAGGCAGATGATGACGACACCATAGCTAAATAATGAAAACGGCTTAACGTGCTTTCCGAGGCACGGAGGAAACTCGCTACGGCAGATTGTCACTTATTCGTTGGTCCCGGCTGTCATTTGTAGATCCTTGACAGTCAAAAACTCTAAAGTCTGACAACCTGTCTTACCATGGGGAATCGTATTACCCAGTTACTGGGTTGTGGAGGTCCGATAGGCAGTCGCTCCATGTAAAATTCTGATATTTAGCTGCATCTGGTTCAACTGGGAGCCGACCCCAATAAAGTTGGGAAAAGGCTAGGCGGATGAGATGACACCGTTGAGGAAATTATCAAGATACGGTTTTTGAAGATGTCGTGAATTTAAAGAAATATAATGAAAATCTCAATCAGCCAGTCAAGTTTTATCAGGTCGCTGTCTTTAAGGAGCGACGCGTTTTTTGAACGCAAAGTACATGCATGGCATGGAACAGGGTGGTTTGTAGTCAGTAGGAAACTGACAGTCAAACTCTTCCACTCCACCTAGGGTGGACTTCTTTAGATGATTATTACACATAAAAATGTTATTTTCAAATTCGACTGCTATTAGCTATTGTTATCTCTTGGTAATCTTTTACTTAATACAATGGCGCATAGTTACGATATAACTCTTGTTTAACTTTAATCCCCAATCAAATCAATTAAATACTTATAAGAAATCACGAAAAAGGGTTTATTTCTGGCACTGGGAATATCAACCTTTCCTTGACGGCCAAAGAGGGCCAAAGCTTCCCGGGGTCGCGACACTGTCTTGTCAGGTAACGGTGATTCCGGAACTTAGAGGGCTATTGAAGGACACTCTGGATTTTAGTCAGTACAAGTCTGCAAGTCCTTCCCGCCCTGGGTGGGATGACTCATTTGATGATTCTACCACGTTAAAAAAAGGTAACCCTTCTTTTCACCGAACTCGAAAAGGTTATAATAAAAAATCTCAGTTTTTTTTTTTCTCAATTGGGATTGTTTTGCACATCCTACGATAATTCCTAATTCGGACTAAGCAATAGGGGTGAAGCAGCTCTTATATAGAATGTCAGGGCAAGATTTAGTGACCGTTGTGTATTGGGATGCGTGGTATAAAACTAATTCACTCTGTTTTTATGGCCAAAATAATAATATACCTTATATGGTTATACCTGAGGATTTAATATTATGTGGTAGGTAGCAGGTAAGTATAGGTACGTACTTAAATGGTTTTTTTAAGATTTTTTTATTTTATTTTGATATTCGCTAACCGGTCGGTAGGCATATTTTTGTTTCAAACATTTATTATGGCACTCAGCTTCCGATATGATACATTATTTTCATTTACGAAATTATCTTTATCGTATCATAGTTTGTAAAAAATATAACTGTAATAATTATTCAAAGTTCTTTGTAAATATTTTTGGTTTATATAATTATTTTAAAAGTTTAAAGCAGTATTTCAAGCGTGAATTTGTACTGTTTATTTTTTTTCAAAGATTTGTTTTCAATTATCTATATGGTCTTGAGTTAAAAATCCCCAAAAGAAAAAACCCCAATCACCAGTCATAAACTCTATTATTCTCCCGTAACAAGATACTTTATACTTCATGAAACATTTACGAATTAATCGTAGAACCATTCTACTTTCTTTAATGGTGGAGTCAAGGTATAATGTTCATCGTAAAAACTGCCGCCCTACACTATGAAATTTATATTAAGCTGGGTATTGTCGAGGTTCCTGTGTCTGATAGGGAGGGAAGAAACGCCTGGGTGTCACCACTGCGAGGATCGTCCGGAGGACACGGTGGAGCATACGGTGCAGGACTGCCCCGCTTGGGCAGAGCACCGCCGTGTCCTCACGACGGCGATAGGCGGAGACCTCTCGCGCCCGGCATTGGTCGAGGCCATGCTGCGGGGCGAGACGGAGTGGGAAGCGGTCGCCTCCTTCTGCGAAGCAGTCATGCTCGTGAAGGAGGAGGCGGGCCGCCTGAGGGAGAGGACAGCGTCCTCCCTCCACCCCAGCCGCAGTGGTAGACGCCCACGGCGTCGGACGTCGCGAGACGATCTCCGGCCACCGTAGGCGCGGGCATGCGGGCGGCGAGTAATGGGCGACTCGCTGTCCGACCATGGACCATGCCCGGGTCGACGCACTATGGGCCAGATCCGTGCGTACCGTCTCAAAAATAGGTTTTGGTAATGTTAGATATTGAATATTTCGTTAATGCACATGTCTAACTAAATGTCCAATGCATATTACGTAGTAGCTAAAATACATGATTTATTGATTTTTACTATTAGACTAAGGCTTGCAAGTTGACGGTTAAAAATATGAGAAAAATGCAGAACACAATTCCTCCAGTTCACATGATCATATCTTTATTAATTTCACAGCAAATGTATAAGTGTGATATATGGTTAGAATCGTTAGTAAGTACTCTAATTAAAAATAATTTAAGTGCAGCTTTTTGTAAAAACTAGAAAGGTATAGTATTTTTATTTCGGCACCTAATATTTTAACCTTATTAGAAACTTCAAATGGACTTTTGACAGTTAGCCGTGTCTGCCCATGACGTAATTTTGGTAGTATTACATAGAGCAACTTATATAGAAGACAGAACAAAAAAAAAATTCTGCCCGAATCTGCCCCCCTTGAAATGAATCGAAAAAATCCCAGATGGGGTAAAATAAAAAATATTTCAAAAAATATTTTAAGTTGCGATTGATGAGTTTTTTGCACAGTTAGATTATTTTTGACTTATAATTCTTCAATAATATTATCTGCAAGAATGTCTCTTACATTGTTTACCAAGTGGGGATGTGATGGTTCATCGGAACAAAGTTAGTATAAACATTTTTTAACAGATGAGAGTGACTTTGTCTCAGATGTAAATTTATTTAAAGAGTCTTTGATACCGATAAAGCTGACTGACACAGAAACGAATGAAGTTATTTGGAAAAATCAGGCTTGTTCTTCTATTCATAATTTGCAATAGAAACGCCCGAGAAAACCCGATCAGTGGTTGTTATTAGGGGTCAAATTGAAAATTTGCGAAATTCAAAGATACACAATGAACAGGTCATTAAAATAAGGCACGAGCTATTCCTAACTATGGTGGATGGAAAAGTTACACAAGTTTTAACTGACACAAATTCTGGAGCTGTGTGTACAGTGTGTGGAGCTAAACCAAAGAAATGAATAATTTGGAGAAGATTGAATCAAAGGTAATATAAATGCATACGAACACGGTTTGTCTACGTTGCATGCGTGGATCAGGTGCATAGAGTTAATTTGAAATATTTCAAACAACCTTTGTTGCTGCGAGAACACCGAAAGATAAAAAAGCAAAGAAAAAGCTTGTACAACGTTTATTTAGAAGTCGATTGGGATTGCACGTTGATAAGCCCCGACAAGGAAGTGGAAACAGCAATGATGGCAATACAGTTCACCGTTTTTTGTGAAATACTCTTGCCTTTCAGAAAATACAGGAGTTCACGAGGAACTTATTAAAAGGTTTCTCTTATTTTCCAGAGTTTGGCATCCATATTGCTGTAAATCCAGAAACATTTGGTGAATATACTCGCACAACCGCACAACTGTACGTGTATGCCTTCTTCAGTACATAAAATCTAAATACGAATACATGGGGAAAGTATAATTAGACATTTTGCTGTTCTGCCTATTGGTAATTTATCTGAAGATGGCCAAGAATCTCGAAACAGATTACAAAAAATTCAGATTGTATCACGCAAGAAAATGCTCTAAATCAGCAACGAATCAAAACGTATTTCATGGTCTCCTATTTACATCAGATCCCTATGTATCAAGTATCAGAAAACCAGCAGTGACTATTTCCAAGAAATTGTTTGACGAAGTCAAGAACCTCTTAGATATTTAAACGAAAGTAGGTGTTACCTTAATTTAAAAATGTATTTTTGGTATTAATTATTATATTATATTTGTTACTTAATTAAATTTTAGATTTATATATAGTTAAGAATATATTTACAGAAATAATATCATAAAATTGTAATAGAATAAGCTAAACAAACTATGGTTTAATATGTAAAAAATACATTTCTATTTTTGTTTTATTTTTTAAATATGATAAATTCAACATTTGACAAAACACGTTTCATAATTGGATTGTATATATATTCGAGTTACTACGTGCCAAATTTGAACTATTTATTTCAATTAACATAAAAGTTACAGATTTTTGAGACGGTACGCACGGATCTGGTCCATAGTGCGACGGCGCGTTGTGTTCCACGCGCGCCTCAAACAGTGTCAGCATAGTGACGGGGCCTGTAGAGGGCCAAAGCCTGCTGGGGTCGCGGGACCAAGGGATTACCGTGACCCCGGTACGTAAAGGGCTAGTGAAGGACACCGTGGATTTTAGTCAGTACAAGTCTGACAGTCCCTCCCGCCCTGCCCTGGGTGGGAGGACTCATTTGATGATTTTACCACGATAAAAAAAAAAAAAAAAAAAAGCTGGGTATTGTCTTTGTAGATTATATATTATTATTGATTTAAGGGGCTGCTACTGGTCGCGGGACTCACGAATTACCGTGACCCCGGTACGTAAAGGGCTATTGAAGGACACCGTGGATTTTAGTCAGTCAAGTCTGACAGTCCCTCCCGCCCTGCCTTAGGTGGGAGTACTCATTTGATGATTTTACCACGATAAAAAAAGGGCCTGCTACTGAAGGTGTAATTTATTATAACTGAGTTAATAATAAACCAGCCTTTGTCCAGGCTGAGCGATAGACTGCCTCGCAATGCGTCGCATGTTCGATTCCCACATGGAACAAATATGTATCTGACCTGCAGTTATCTTTTCCGAGTCTGTGTGTTTCTGTATGTGAGTTTTTTTATGATTGTAAACGCACTCACGATATTGGAGAAATTCCTAGTTTGGAGAAAAGTGTTTTTTTAACTGTTTTGTTACTAGTTGCTAAGTTTTATTCAAAGTTGTACGGAAACATTACGGACAACGATATTCGACCAAAACTCAACGTCCACAATTTGAATTTCTAAATATTATATACTACTTATTAGTTTTGTATGACACATAAGTGTGTAATGTACATTAGAAAATACAGGTTATTAAATAGAAGGATTTAGATAGGTCAAATGTATAAGCGACTGCGTTGGTTCTAAAAAAAATTAGTGTAATTATATCGCAGAAAGATATTTCGTCAAAAAGTTGATTGCAAAGATCTGTCTTCATAGGTCGTAACGATGAACAGATGGTAAATTTTATAACGGCATGTAAATATCCACGTTTTCCATCCCAAAATACAAACATTTTAATTTTGAGACACAAACACAAAACAATAGAAGTTGTTTCTAACATATCCAATTCTGGGAGTCCAGATACGATCCTTCAAAGTCCCCAATGCGGGTGTCATCTGAAATATAATATATTGCGTTGGACCGGTCCTTCCCTAAGGATGGCCTGTTAATTATCAAGTACAAGTCGCGTATCCCGGGGTACCTTCGAATGTTTTGTCTTTAATATTAAAATGTTTGCCGCATGTATTTAATGTTATTTTTTCTATAAGTATCGTGTTTAGATAGAGCATGTTTGCGATGCTTTGATTAATAATAATTTAATTTGAACCTGCATAAACAGTAGTTAACAAAAAATATATATATTTACTCAATAGCTATTTCCCTTTTAGAAATAAAAAAAATGCATACATACTTATTTTTAGTCTAATTTGCCTTGCTAACATTCAACGAATATAAGATAAATAAAAAAAAACACTTTAAACTTTTGTTTCTACTACTTCACAACAGCTAAGTAACTGGCTGGAAATAATTCAGTTAGACGCGAATGTGCCCCAATCTTAATTTTTATTTCTTTATAACGGTGACTTTTAAAAGATGTTGTTCCACGCTTGAACTTGGAACTGCCGCTGGGGATATTTGACGTCATTCCGTTTCGAAAATTAAATTTAAATCCCCTAACGTTTTTTCCCGCCCTCCGAATTATTGCTAGCCGTAAGGACTTTTCCTGTGTATTGTTTAATTTTGTAGGGGTCAACATGACCTTTATTATGATAAAGTAGGCTCATCTACTGGGTACCGACGTTTCGTATTATTTGTAATTCATCCTACATTTTACTTTTTTTTTACTACGCTATGTTCGTCGTGATTTAGGTGTTTTTTTATTAGGTACCTAAAGTGTCCAGTTTATAGTATTTTGCAAGATAAGAATGTGGAAAAAGTTTTTGGCTCAAAATCCATTATTTTTCTTCTTAAAACATTTTTCTAAAGGGAGAACTTACAGCATAAACTTAACTGTAAAGAAATTTTGAACAAAAATTATGTGTCAACTTTCTTTCAGTATCTTAACATTTTCTTTTTGTAACATAAAAGCCGAAGTCGCTGCTTACGAAGCCATAACTGAAAAAGGTAAGGAGCAAAGGCCAAGGGGGCAGCTCCAAGGCACTTGTCAAAGCTCGTAATATTTTATTAGATAACCAAATAAACCTCCAGTTTTGGAGTTTGCAATTTTTGCCCCCAAGATGCCTTGGATATTTGCATTATGTTAAGGAGAATTTGGATTTTTTTGTTTAGGGAAACTGTAGACTGGCAACTTTTTCTTAAAAGAAAAAAATGTGGTCTGATAGTTTCGATAAAAACGAAGAAAGTCCAAGAAAGTGTCGTTGGTTTTTTGATTGAAACTATAAGTATTTTAAATTCCAATTATAATCTGATAATCTACAAAAATTAAATCACTAGTAAACATATTAAAAAATAGATTAACAAAAAATATGGAGGAATCTTTTAGGAGTAATTTATGCACCAAATTGACCAATGAATTTTATTTGTTTGAATCATCGTAACTCCTACAGAAATCTGAGCCATAAAGATGGGGTTACACTTACCCATTTAATATAATACATTACTTCGCATACGCACACCTATTAATATTCATAATATAATTTAACGTAGCGAGGTTAATTTCACCTAAATATGTAAATTATCATGAGCCGACCACCGTTAATTTCCAGATGTCAGTTTGTAAATAATTCCATCTCACTCCCTCTTGTTTTTATAAATTGTAGAGTGAAAGAGATGGACGATGCGTGTATTATGAATAAGGTGGCAGGGAAAATTTTAACGGCGCCTATGAGGGTTGTGAACGCTGAAATAACTTTCAAATATTGTCGCTAGGTGGACGAAAAGTTTAGTTCCTGAGGGAGGCTGTTTGCCGGGTCGCGCGTCTCTCTGTTTATAAATGAAACGCATATCATTTTAAAACAACATTCAGTGTATGTTACCCCTTAGCTGTACCCCTACCACAGTCTACACACACTCCCTTCATCGACTTGCCATACTGGATTTTCGGACAACTTCTCCTATTACGATTTTTTATTCTGTGTCGGATCGTGAGTGTTGAGTTGCCATACACTGTACGCGTTTCTGTACATGTAATGTCATTTTGGGACAGCAAAGTTAGGGATATTATAATAATGCTCGAATGTGTCCGGAGTTCGGACAACTTTGGTCCTGTATTCCCTTAATTAGAGACTCCCTCCCATTAGTAGGGGTCATCGGACTGTTCAAGGGAAAGTTTTGGTACTAAATGTAAAATAGCGTACTAAGAAATTCTTAACAGTGTAGTCTATGTTTTAGAATAAAGTGTGTGTCGAGGGAGCTGTTTAGGTGAAGCAAACTATTAGTTACTAAACAAGGCTAGTTACAGATATACAGTAGAATAAAGTAGTCTGGCTGGTAACCTACAAAGTTTTTTTTTTACGTGGTATAAACATCAAATGAGTCCTCCCATCCAGGGCAGAGCGGGACTATCAGACTCGTACTGACTAAAATCCACGGTGTCCTTCAATAGGCCTTTACGTTCCGGGGTCACGGTAATTGGTACAGTCTCGCGGCCAACTTACAAAGTAGGAAAAATAATAGGTGCTTACAGTAATGATAGAGGAAGAAGATTTTGAGGTTTCTGTCAATCAAGTCAGTTATGACGTAAATAAAGGCTTAACTAGCTTTTGCCTGTGGTTTTTACTGAGGGTCAAAAAAAGGTTGTAATAATTAATAGGTATATAACCCAAGTTTTTATTATCATCATTATCATATAAGCCGAAAGACGTCAGACAGACCACTGCTGAATATAGGCCTCTCCAAGTCTTAATTTTATGAAAACTAGTTCTGCTGCTAAGGTGTGGAACGGGCAGTAAGAAGGGGAATGGAAAGAGATTTCACATACTTTTGTATTTACTACTAGTTTTTTTTAGTAAATGTCATGGATTTTTGCTAAGTAACGCCTATTTCCCGTTATTTTTGCACACGAAATCATATTCAACCCCCTTGCAATAAACGAGACGAGGAAACTCCAGACCCATCTTAACATTAACACAATCCATCAAAAAGCGAAACAATAAAAAACTTCGCGGAACCGATAAACAAGAGAAAAAGCAGTTAATCCGACAAATTGCTATTCGCGAGCGAGTAAAGCGTAATTAAAAATTCAATTCCGGGAAAAAAAAAACGTGCGGCAGAAAAATCGGGCGAGAAATCCGCGTCATCAATCTGAAGAATTATTTCATTTGCGTATTAAAATTCTCGTTTTGTCCGGTCGTGAATTATTTGGCGTCGTGTTAATTACTACGGTGGGTTACTGTACCCTGAGGGTTAGATGGTAGATCCCGTAGTATTGGGGTTGACGTGATATTTGGATTTTGAAAAAACAAAACAGTTTTATTTTGATTTTTTTTTTCTCTCTCTTTTGCTTCACTCATCGAAAGGCGGTTCAATTATATTTTACTTTTACAGTTTACTTTTAGAATTTTTAGTTTTAGAACATGCCAGTTTCCCCAGAAAATTTTCCTTTACAATATTGAAAGCAGCTTGTGAGTTGGGGTCGTTACCACTAAGCCACTACTGGTCCACATTGCTGCTGATAGTGATTAAATACACGAAACACAGTTTATTTTTTCCATTTCGGGTCACAAAATACTAACATCCAGTTTGATACTCCAACTTTGATAAGTTAAAACTAAACAACAACACCTTTAAACTGATTTCAATATTAAAGAGGTTTACCTAAAAATGGATCCTTAATTATTATTTACAACCCATACATTTAATAACCTAACCTAATACGCAATGCTATCGTCAATCTAAATAAACAATGCCATCTAATGACTCTGCGGTGTAATCGAATCGGCTAGGCCAGTCTGACTGTGGTGTCAGAGAATAAAAAACTACAGAAGGTCTGCTCCGCTTTGTACAATGACTGAAAATAATTACACACACATCTAGACATAAACACAAAACGCGCGTTCATTGCACCAGAACGGTTTTAGACAGGCACCTTTTTCCAGTGCCAAAACTAGCTTTTTATGCTCTTAGTGCGAGTTTCTGTTCTGGCCATTTCTTCCCCCTTCCAAAGTCTGTGCCCTGTGCCTGGGCACCGTTGGCACTCCCCTATTTTTCGCACTGCATTTTTCTGCGCGTATCGGCGTTAGGTCACATATACACGTGGACTTCAACGATTGATTGCACTGGGAGGTGTGGCTCAAGGCCAAGTCTGTCAAATAAGTGCATCAACGGGCATATACTCGTAGTAGTGCCATTATGTCTGGCACTGCTACGAGTAATATTAACACTTTAATTCTACAAGTTGCGTCGAGTTAAGAACATGTTCAGACGATTTAACTTTTATTTGTATTTGCTGTACATAAAATTTTTGTCCATGAGTGCGTGCATTTTCGCCCATTGCATGGGGCATTCCGATAACCCGGCCTTCTGTACAGCTATCTATTCTATGGCAAAACCCAGTGCCCATTATTAGCGGACAAACGGACAGATTGACGTCACCGATGTATAATGTAGAATAGGGTCTAGACAAGGTTTTAGCGTTATGTATTTATGGGGAGCCGATTAGAATCATACGAAACACTTACCTAGAATTGAAAGTGATTTTAGGTATATGTTAAAAGTTAAACTTAGAAGTTGATTTCGTTGTTAGGTCCAAATAAAATACCTAGTATTTTAATTTTTTTAATTACGTCGCCAAGTTTTATACGAAATACACAACATATGCATTTTCCCAAGGGATTATTACAAATCGTATCGAACACCACCAACTATGACCAAGACGACATACTCTTATTACGTTAACATCCATACTAGAGTTGCAACGTTTCTGAAAATAACGCTTTAAAAACTTCTTGTGATAAAAACAAGCAGGAATATCTCCTGTTTCGTGGGTGTGTTTGCAAACATAAACTCACATACATAAATACTGAGACCCGGAACACCTACTTGAAGATCATACAAATATTTGTTCCGTGCGGGATCCACGACACGCACTGTATCAGTCAATTGCTTAGCCACTGCGCCAGCCGAGACGTCTGACTATGAGTCCATAAAAGCTTCAATAATTACCTAAGCAAAATTATCCTAACTAAGCTCATTAATTACCCTCTGAGCCCACATTAAACACACTCAGCACAAGGTATAGAGGTGTGAATGTGCGAATTAGCAGCGCGTGACGTCACGGCGCAGTGATTAGCGGTACGTGACATTCCTACGTAATGAACTGCGGTTACGTGGACCAGAGCCTTTGGCGATAGGCTGAGAACTGTTTTTGGGTGATTTCAGTAGAGAATTTGAAAAAAAAAAGATGTAAATTCAGACTTTGGGATGTTGTCAAAGTAATCCAAATGGAAAACACGTGGATTTTATGGATGGAAAACCCAACATCACTGATCGACCTAGGAATTGAACACAAGATTTCATAACATCTTATCATAAAATATCTTCGTAGCATATCGGCTTCGTAGCAGACGCTACGAAGTTGTAGCTGGCGTAGACGCGTAGCCGTAGCTGTCACGTGTCAGTTTCGGAATACTTTTTGCTTGAAAGCTTTTGCAATTTGAGTTCACTTTTTAAACCAGAATTTGTGGAAGTCTTGATGATGATAAATAAAATTTAGAATATTTATGTACATTAAAAAAAAACATGGAATAAACACACAACATACAACAACGTACATACAACGTACATACTTTATATGAGCTGTTAAAACTCGATTCTCCAATTGGTGACTTTATTAAATAGTTTATTCAATAATATTACTATTTACTGATTTCAGAGGTCCTAAAAATTTTTTTTTTGTGGTTTTCTCGGGGTAAAATAAAGTGTACTTTAATAGTGTTTTGCTGTTTTACAGTGTCAAGTACCCAATTATTATTTATTGAACTCTAAAAATATGCTGATAAATCATCTACTAAATCCTTTAAACTCCACTAGTTGGCGGTAGTGACGCGTGACGTTTAGGAAGCGGCCTGCGTCAGTGAGGCACGTTTGACGCAACTAATTGGACAATGTTACACCGACGTTAGCGCTAACTCGATCATTGTTGACGCGTGTTACCGTTTATGGGGTTTCATCTGCGTTTAGTTTTGATTTTTAGGGTATTTTTGAAGTAAAAACTGCTCTAGCGGCGTTGTGCACTTTTTTTGGAATGGGTAAAAAATGTTAAGCTCGCGTCAGGACACGTGACCTGATCGAAAATTCGTAAAACGGCGCAGGGCGCTTGCGCGAATGTTCGTGTGTGTTTATTACTATTCAAGTTTTCACTTCTGCCGGCACTCCCAGAGTGCAACCCGTCATTTTTTTATTTTGTATCATAATCATACGTGTTGTATTACAATTGCCACCATAATTTAATCATTTATTTATAAAACTGTTCGAGTATTAAAAAGAATAGATCCAGTGAGACCATGTGATTCGGTAATGTTTGTTGAATAGCAGTCTCAGCCATATTCGGCATTAAAATTTACTAGCGTTGACGGAGAGTCATAACACATAACTTTTTTTACTACTAAGGTGCTTAGTAATAAGGTAGCTTAGCTTTCCGTCTATAATTGAAGCAGATTAATGTACAAATATTTTATCCATTCGTTCAACAAAGTTTCATATCAAAATCGCTACAATTTCAATTCCAATCCTACAAAATTACCAATTTTGGAACTATTCAAATATTAAACACGTGTGTTTGAATAGAAACTTGGTAGAATATTAAGTGTAATACACATAATCGCGGCGTATCGCCTCATCGCACGGTCACAATGTGCGGCGCGCCTGCTCAATTCCCTGCCGTCGTAACGTCTAATTCCCGTCGACTTACACACATCAGCGTTTCCGATATCGTGTTGTACCCCCTTTATGCATAGAGTAGGGTAAGAATAGGTAAATCGAAATAAAAAGTATACCTAATATGTCAAATTATGCTGTCTTTGTCTTGAATTGGAGTTTTATTTGTTTATTTGCAGTAATAATCCAAGATTCTTGTATTTTGGTTCAAAAGTCGAATTTTAAATGGTCAACTTCATTATACCGACACAATGAAAAATACCGACAAATGTTTATACATTTACATCGCAGATTTCTCGCTCCATTTGATGCATTGGCCGACGGGCCTTTTATTGTTTATTTTTCACATTTGGCGAATCTACCTGTTTTAGAAAAAAAATCCTTTCTGCACTCTTGGTATTACGCTACCTCTCACGTCTTCTCCGTCAAAAAACAAAAGAATGTTGTTTAACTAACCATGTAAATCTACCGACATAAATGTTGTATCTTTTCTCACACACTACTCTATGAATTCCTTTTTCCATTTACATGGAACCACACAAATATTGCAAACTAAACGGGAGCCAGCACTATTTACAATTTGGCCGCTTCTCCCCTGGTTATGTCTGTCAGGGCCCATTCCACCCGTCGTTATGTTGTCCATGTTTATATTGCCAGCCTACCTTCTTTTATTGGATGGCCAAACGCCTTATGGCCGGTTAATGTACTGAATTTCAGTTCGGCTGGCCGGTCAGATTTTTATGTGTCGCGTAAGGAATATTCAAATTCGGTTTTCGGTAATGGTATGGTTTCTATGAATTTGGGATTGGGTTTTGGGTGATTCTGTATTTTGGTAGATCGTTTTGAAGTTAAGTAGTTTTCAAGAACTATCACGTATGTTTTTTGAAATTATGTTTCAGCTGGTTTCTTACGGAGGCTTACGTTCACCAATGAAAAAAAAAAAGGTTTGGTTAAGTGCGAAAACTGTTTTAGCAGATTCGCTTCACAGTTAATGGCATAATATTATTTTTGTGAAAGCTCCAAGGTCGGTTTTAATAATAATTATAACTATTACATAGTTGGTGGATTTGGTATTTATTCTTATGCGCTTGTATCACCGGCTTAGTAAAACCTTCTGCTGTACTGAATCTGAAGATCGATTTTTTCTTTCCACAAAAATCCTTACGATTTGCAACGCAGGCGTTAATGAGTTTAAAATTAAGAAAAAACTACATTTGTTTTTAAAATAGCCTTGTAACATTGTCAACCTTATTATTTAACTAGTACGTACTTATTAATATTCAACAAATCCAACTTTATCAGCAACTAAAAAATACTCGACAATATCCATATCCACATTATACAGCATCGGAAGACATTTCGAGACAGACGTATATCGCCCAGAGAGTTCACGCTCTATTATCGGTTCGTAGAGATAGGGTAACTGTCCCCATTGTTGGCACTTACGACAGACGCTGCAGGTTTTAGGTTCCAACTAAGAGCTGTGTGAATAGAATTGTAGATTTTCTGTTCTAGAATTGAAATGTAAATGTTTTAGACGATTGTTATTTTTATTGGGAATGTTGGTTTGTGTTGTGAATGATGGATTGTATATTGATATACAATTTATATTATATATAAATTATATATCAATATACAATCCTTATACAAATATTAAAAAAAGATTTATACAAATCTTTTTTCTTCCATCGTCGAAACGTGGAATAAATCTAAATTCTGTGATAGTTTATTTTACATGCACCGTAATCATGTCAATTAATTTGATTTTCCTTAATTCATTTTTGTATAAAATAGCGGAATTGAAGATTCTTAAAAAATTAATCACATTATGAAAGAAGAGAAAGTTTTTTCAAAATATTACGAAATAAGCTCACACTCGGCATTATCCTAGAGAATGCTTCTGAAGAAAACCATATTCACTTAAACCTTAAAGAGATTCCAAATAAATGATCGTGGAACAAAGAAATCAGTGAAGTAATTAACAAAGTCATTAATTGTAACATAAATAGGAGCTAAAAATTTTACAACTAGCCATAAACGTAACCAATAAACAGTACATAATAAAGGTAAGTGAAAATCGATAATTAATTAATTACGTTTACAGGTAGTTGGCGCTCCCGTAGCACCTAGCGTAACTAGCGAGCAACAGCCGATTTCCCATGAGGTCCGCGTTCAACGTTGGACAAAGAACAAGCGGGGTTTAATATGTAGAAGCGACAACGTTGAGAACTGGTGATATGGCGGGACCATACCCCAGTGGCGGGTCACAGTTTTCTGTCATAATATGAAAGATTTTTAGGGTATATTGCATCTTACTTATTTTATCAACGCTAAAGTGGACGTCTGTTTGTTTGCTCACTCGATCATGTCGGAACTGTTCAACAAATCTTGATGCAAATTGGCTAAGAGATAGGTTATAGTCTGAAATAACACATATGATTCCATTTATCCCAGTATAACGACTTCAAAAGCTAATTCTTTCATTACGTTTATAAAATTCATCTGCTGAACTACATAATGACGCAAAATGTATTTTTGCACCGCAAGTCCTGTCACCTGTACACTTGATGACCTGACCCATGACTGCATCAGTGAGCCGGGTTCGCGTGGCTGAATTTTGGGCCAAATAAAATATATAAAATAATTTGCCATCGACACGCTAAGAAGAACAAGAAGAATTCTAACGTACGATGTTTTCGTATTTATTTTTAAATGTTAAAGAAGAGATTAAAATAACATTATAAATGCTATTTCAATCTTTTAATTGTCTGCAATATTTTTTTTGAATCCTTACTGTCCGCTTCTGCACAATTTTCTTGGTCTACATCAGCTACCGTCGGCGCACCCGCCATGTTATTTCGCCCATTAAGGCACCTGTCATGTGAGTTTACAATAAGTAAATAAGGACGTGCCAGCAACGGGAACGTTTACCCTAATATTGCGTCACTATTTGGTGACAATATTGGCCGTTTTGTTTGCTGAAAAAATTAGTAGGTTCGTTATTGGTAGGGTGAATCTGTTGATGATTGGAAAATTGCTGTGGGGTTGATTTTGGGCAGGTATTTATTGTAAAATTAGGCTATTTTGGGAGCGGATTGTTTTTATCGGTTTGAATTGTAACTGCACAAGTATGTTTCTTTGTGCATGATTACCGCCTGGCTCGAAACTACCATCATGTCATCCAGTTTTTACTGTATACCGTAGGTGCGTAGGAATTCCATTTCCATGAAAGATATTTCCAGTTTTTTTTTACAAACTGTTATTTTTTATTCCTTTACTACATAAATTAATTTGCTGGATCTATTTGTCAACAAAGCTATAAACCGCTTGAAGAAACACTTATATTTATTGCAAACTGCCACGGATTTAGATTTTGGTCTTTCAGATTTCATGTGTGGTCCTTAACCCCTGTAGTCTTTAAATAAGCTACATTAGGTAATCATCATAATCCTATAGCTATAGGACGTCTACTACTGAGCATTGGCCTCCCCCATATATTTCCTATCGGATCGATTGAAAGCGGCTTGCATCTAGTGCGATCCTGTGGTCTTCTCCCGATCGTTGATATGAACATGCTGACAAATATGTACCAGCTTGCTTACCGTAGCTTGCTCTGTAATATACCATCCATATTTGACCCGGAAAAAATACCCTTACAAACAATTCACAACGAAAAAAAACATTCCCAATAATAAATCTTGATATCAAACATCATTTCAATAAAAAACATTCACGCTTACATTCGTATAAAGGGTGCAAAATAAAAACAATAAAGGCTCGGCTTTCCCGACGGACACATATACACCCCAAATAATACTTTTTATCATATTTATTGACTGATAAATGGTAACGCTGTTTCAAGTGCATTTGTATGTTTTTTACTCTGTTAGCTGTAGTATTTTTTTTTTGCGAAATTATTTTTATGTTTACGGGTTATGTTTAGTAAAAAATGAACTATTCTTTCCTTGTATTTAATTTATAAAATAAAAAATACCTAATATTGTTCTTAGCTGGGATTTACGAGTAGGTGGCCAGTATTGTTGTATATTTTCGGAAAAGATTAACAAAAACAAATCTAAATGTTTCCGACGGCCGACGGGTTTTTTGTCATTTTCTGTGATCGGAGGGAACTGTTATCAGAACCCACAGCGCATTAGTTATATATTTTCAATAGTAACTTTAGACATTTTTTGGAAAATCAAACATCAACTATTTTATTTTCCATTTTCAACGTAGCTACCCATAGGTACCCATTTTACAATTATTAGTTTCTTCATTCGCTGTTTAGTCCTTACGCGACAAAGCAAAGTATTTGTAGAATGCAATTTGATGTTTGAAGTTGCAAAATGACTGTTCCCCTTAGAGGGCCTAAGCCTGCCAGGGTCGAGCTACTGTGACCCCGGAACGTTAAGGGCTATTGAAGTACACCGTGGATTTTAGTCAGTACGAGTCTGACAGTCCCTCCCGCTCTGTCCTGAATGGAAGGAGTCATTTGATGATTTTACCACTATTAAAAAAAACATCACTACCTATTCGCTGACATTACATCAACGTAACCGAACCATATCTTTCTTTCTTTCCTTTCTATTTATAACCATAGAAAAAAATAGATTCTGTTTACACAAAAAACAGGTGCCTTTGAGTACAAAGCACTACTCTACTTGATCCCAAGTGGCATTAGCAGATAACACATATCGTATGCGTATCAGGTGAAAGCATGGGGAATACTGATTTCCATCCTGTGGTGGTTCGCGACTCGAATTTCAAAGGGTTTCTTTTTTCTCTAGTTTGACGACACGACCTATTTTGCGAATTATGGCGGTATCATGAGATGTCACATGAAGTTATACAAGGAAAACTTAAAGTGGACTAACAGCTAACTGTAAAAACCGGGTTTTGAACTCTACCATTCTTTGGACCAAAACGTCTTGCATTTATAAGAATTAGGGCATAACGCAACCGGGTATTGCCCAGCAATTGAACAGTGCAAGTTTTAAGAGTAAGGTTTTCATGCTTTGACAGCCTGCATCATACCGCAGCTTTCCATATAGATAATTCCTAAACTTCTAGGTCTTTCGAACAAAAAAAAAATGGTCATTGATTTTATTGAGTTCATACCATCTTCTACGAAGTTTTTCAGGATCAAGCCGTCCCAGAGCGTCAAATAGTAATTTTAATATACCACAACGAAGAGTACCAAAAAAAAAAGGATTTTAATCAGGTTTTGAAAACTTCGCAACTACATTGTAATATTTTTAATCAACGTATATTTTCGTTGACATTGAGCCTTTTCCCTAAAGAACAATGTAGATATAACAACGAAACTAAAAAAAAGTTAATTTCAATTTGCTTTGGGCGTCGCACAATATTTCTTTCGGTAATTGGATAGGATGCGAGTGAGTAATAAAATTGTAATTAAAAATTAACTATTTTATACTACTTGAGCCTCCCTGAGGGTGCATACTAAGTAGGCAGATAGTCGGCACGTTTGTTTACTATAAACTATTTGAATTTATACCGGTGTTACACCGCATTTTATTGGACTCATAATGGAATTACGCGAGGTGATGCGCTTATCTTTTATCAAAACGGATTCAGAGATGCAAATTATTTTTATAATGAATAAATCTATTTTTTTTCTTCACACCTATGAATTTGTTAATGTTTTGACGAACAAGCAATATTATGACTCGGGCTATTTATCTCTTTTCTCATTTATTTTCTCTATTTCATTTTTTGATAAGAACCACTGTATAAAAATACTCGTATACCTATGACTTACAATGTCTTTTAAAAAACTATATAACTTATGTTCCACATATTTTGTACTGTACTGTACTTTTTCTTCAAAATATATCCAGTTTTGACAATGTTGTGTTATAGTTTCCCATTTAGTACCCTAGGTAATGTTTATCGAGACGTTTACCCCATTGACCCATTATCAAAAATTACTACATGACGTCACCCAAACACACAAAACCATTTAACGAACTATAATACCAAGTTATTAAACTAATAACCCATATGCGACCAAAAAACTTAACCCTTCATTACTCCCCAAAAACACGAACATTTAATTACTAAATTCGCTAACTAAGTGCTCACCCACACCCTGTATTATAAGCCCTAGAGCACATTATAATAACTTATTACAACATAATTTATTTTCCTGTCATTACCCGTGACAAGTTTGCGTGACTACCTGTCATAAGTTAGGAGTCATCTAGCCCTCGATCGCCGTCACTGTTAATTTCATTGGACATGGTGACAAAAATTCTGTTTGCTTTTGCCTTTAAAATGATGGTCTAAAGTAATGAGCGGTGATGATAAGTATGGTAATGAGTTTAATTAAGTGATTCGTGTGTAATGGGTTTTAGAGTGGATCCTGCTGCGTTTTTGTGTATGTTGTTTTGATTTTTTGGTCGTATCCGGAATGAAAATAATTAATTTTCTTGAAATAGAAGCATATTTTGCTAGAGAAAAGGGAAGACATCTTGCTTTTCATGCAGAAAAATATTTATTAACTTGATTTTTTCTCTAACAATAAAAAAATAAAAAATATTTTTGTGTTTGTATAAAATTGGTGATCCTTATTTCAAAATAGATCGATTTATTGCAAGTAAAAATCTACACATTTTTGTATACAGAAATGGCATTATTTGTATATGAATTTTACAAGTAGTATTAAATCATTCTTCTTTCTCAAACATTATCTTAAACTCACTCACATGATTAGGGTGTCCAACCGTTACACTGGTAACGTCAAACCGGGACACGTATGTCGTAAAGCTGGTGATAAACGGTTGGTCCAAACAAATCGGACAAGTCATCAATTGCAACACGTTATTGATATTGGCGTGAGCAAGCGTGTTGTGTGGTCACCCTAGTGCACGGTGTGTAAGTTTTGTTATAAAATACTAGCGACCGGCCCCGGCTTCGCACGGGTGGACATTTATTTTTTAAGCTCTCTGAAAAAATTTTTTTCCGGGATAAAATATAGCCTATACGGATTCGGAAGAATCCCTCTAAGTAATGGTAAAAGAAATTTTGAAATCGGTCCAGTAGTTTTTGAGCCTATTCAACACAAACATACAAAAATACAAAGGTTTCCTCTTTATAATATTAGTATAGATAAGGGAATATTTTGGTATATGAATGCTGTGTTATGTATAATTGAAATCGAACAATACTAAAAGTATTTACGTGAGTAAAATTGGTTGTAATTATCGATTTCTTAGCGGCAATGCTTCAGATTTTATAACTTCTTAAAAAAATGCAGTTAATAATTTTGTATCCTAATTATTAAGTAAAACAAAGTGTGTAAAATCTCTTTCATGCGCTTTTCTTTCGTAACAAGCAAAACACATGCAAAATAAACACAAACATCAGACAAAATCAAGACAGCTACAAAAATCCACCACCAAATAAAGTAAAAATCCGCCTCGGGCGAGACAACACCTGTATTACCATAACAAGACGTGAAATTTGAATGTCCGCAAATCGAATAACCGTACCGCCGCCTCCCGGAATTAAGTTATCCACTTTTTGCAAGAAAAGACGGACACGTTAACATATGAATATGACAAATTGTCCGCCGGCGGTCAGCCGGACTATCCTGCGTCCGACAGAGTTTTACGGCACCCTAGGGACATAAGGGGGACCAACTTGAAAATTTTTCATTCCGACCGACTAGCGACCGAAGAAATACGGCCAGGTCACTCGTCAAAACTGTAACAATTTCTCAGAAACAATAATGGGATAAAAACGTGGGGCAACTTGGCCAGTGAAATAGCCATTTTGGACAGTGTCAATGTTATTTATTTGAACGCAACATGTCGTGAATTTTTATTTTGTCATGGGATTTCAAGTTTTATTGGCGGTTCAGGAAGTTGAATTGAAAGCACCTGCTCCGAAGAAGTAAGTTTGTATTGTTATTTTTAACTTTTTGAGTGTAAAATAGAAAATATATTTTAGGTATCTGTATGTATCAAATACGATTCTCAATAGAAATTTATGTTCAATGAAAATCAATGATAAAAGCTTGCTTTATTAGATGTAGTAAGAGTTTGATTTTTATTTTAAGTTAAGAGTAGATTTTTTTGTTTATTATAACAGGATTATAATTTTATTATCAACTGAAGCTAGACAGTTGATTATCTAAGTAACAAAGTAAGGGTAAATCGAAAAAGGATAGCTAATAGTTATAATATAATAAAATACTTTAAAAAAATTATGACCTGCAGTTAGGTTACCAAGTTTTATACCTGGTCAATGAGATATATCTGTCTCGGGACAGTAAATCCGTGTCTTTCAAATCTACATACGTCAGAATCTCGATATTCTATACGGGCACAAACTCACGCTATATAGCACCACACGTGCGCGGGCATGCGGGCGGCGAGTAATGGGCGACTTGCTGTCCGACCATGGACCATGCCCGGATCGACAGCGCGTTGTGTTCCGCGCGCGCCTTGAGGAGTGTCAGCATAGTGACGGGGCCTCCCTGTAGAGGGCTAAAGCCTACCAGGGTCGCGGGACTCACGAATTACCGTGACCCCGGAACGTAAAGGGTTCTTGAAGGACACCGTGGATTTTAGTCAGTACGAGTCTGACAGTGCCTCCCGCTCTGCCCTGGGTGGGAGGACTCATTTGATGATTTTACCATGATAAAAAAAAGATTTATAGCACCACACGTGCCGATGCTGACGGCGAGTAATGGGCGACTCGCTGTCCGACTATGGAGCATGCCCGGGTCGACGGCGCGTTGTGTTCTACGCGCGCCTCAAGGAGTGTCAGTATAGTGACGGGGCCAAAGCCTGCCGGGATCGCGGGACTCACGAATTACCGTGACCCCGAAACGTAAAGGGCTATTGAAGGACACCGTGGATTTTAGTCAGTACGAGTCTGACAGTACCTCCCGCTCTTAAAGAAAAAAAAATATATATACTACCACACGTACTACGTAACATTATAATGAAAGCCCTGATTTGTGAGTTTGCGGCGACAGAGTAATTCCCAAATGGAATCAGGAAGAGTGCAGCCTCAACCGTGGACCGAATTGCAAATACGCATATGTCGCCGACTTTATTTCATCCTTTCCAGTAGTTCGTGTATTGAGAGATAAATATTATAGATGTATGGCGATGAGACTGTTTTCTTTGAAAGAAAATTGTTGTAGCCATTGGATATTGAAGTTTTGGTCACGGATTACATTTAACTTGCATTTTTTTTTTCTTTTTTATCGTAGTAAAATCATCAAATGAGTCCTCCCGCCCAGGGCAGAGAGGAAGGGACTGTCAGACTCGTACTGAGTAAAATCCACGGTGTCCTTCAATAGCCCTTTACGTTGCGGGGTCACGGTAATTCGTACAGTCACCCGACCAAACTACCTTACCATAGCTAAATTAAAACCACACAGTCTAATAACTAACAACAATATCTAAAATCCAACTTTCATCCCCACTACTTCCCCGAACGCACAGCCAGCGAAAGTTTTCGCCCAGCTCAAAATAACGTACTCAATCCAACATCGCATGAGCACAGATCGGGATCCCAATATAAATGTAAATACAGAAACGCGGGTGAAATATGACGGTTATAATTGCTTTATTGTACTGAGAACTCGACACTGTGGCCATATGCTAATTTCATGTAAGTTTCAGAGTAACTCTGCATATATTTTAAACTTTGGTGTATGTGTGTCCCTTTTGTGGTTTTGGTACATGTCACCACTTAGTGCAGTTTAGGTTTGGTGTCAGGTTAGGGCTTGAAATCGCTTGATTTATTACAGTTATTGTTATGCAATACTAAACATATTTTTAGTTAAGTTAAGGTCTGGCTTAGAAGCTCACTCCAAAATGCTAATTTGTGTGTTGCTCCCGACAGAAAACCATCAAAAATAAAAGAGGGGTAAATAGTTTTTTTTTTAAATTTATTTGAAAACAACAGTTAAGTTCTTTGCTTTGCTCGAGGAGAGCTGAGAAACCTTAGTATTTAAATTTATTAACCCTTAAATGGCCGCCGAAATATCGAAGCTCATCATAACTGTTTATGTATTAAAAAAAAAAAACAATGGCGGATGCAGGATATGGTGATAGGAGAAGATATAAGACAAACAGTTTAATCTGACAACGAGTCTTATCTGGTCTTAAAACTTTTATACGTTCAACTCCCAGTAAGGACTATCAAAGATCAACAAAAACAGCGAACAAACTCTAAAATAATCTAACACATTAAATCCTCCAACAAAAACAAGAATATCCCACTATTATTCGTCTCATAAATATTCAGAAGTAACAGTAGACGGCTCATTTAGTACCCTGCCCCTGTTTTTTGTGATATTGGCTAATCCACTAGAGGGTTGTTAGGATCAACTTGTTACAACAAGATGTAGATCGATATACCCGTTAATGGACCAGACTTTTTTATTAATTACGAGGAAAATTTTGCCGGTAAAAGCTTTGAAAGTTTTTTTTTTGTTAGGATGTATTTTTTGAGTCTGTGCTTGAATTATGCATAGACAAACAGGAACAAAGGCACAGGATTAAGCGGAGTGTGTTTTGAAAATTAAAGTTAAGGAATGAGGGATTTTCACTAAGTTTCTGGTATTTTCGCAAAAGTTGACGCCCACGGCGAAAGACGTCGCAAGACGATCTCCGGTCATTGAAGGCGCGGGCATGCGAGCGCGAGTAATGGGTTATTCGCTGTCCGACCATGGACCATGTCCGGGTCGAAGGCGCGATGTGTTCCACACACGCCTCAAAGAGTGTCAGCACCATGACATGGCCTTTAGAGGGCCAAAGCCTGCCGGGGTCGCGGGACTAGCGAATACCGTGACCTCGGAACGTAAAGGGCTATTGAAGGACACCGTGGATTTTAGTCACTACAAATCTGACAGTCACTCCTGCCCTACCCTGGGTGGGACGACTCATTTGATGATTTACCCACGCTAAAAAAAACAAAAAGTTACTGGTAATTCATTTGAAACGACAATTAAATAAGTTATAGTTTAAAAAAGGGTGTTAAAAAAATCAATCTGTGTGGAAACACAACTTTTAAAAATCTTACACATACTTTTTAACTTTGGCCACACGTGCACTAGAATAGACGGTTCTGTTTTATTTAAGATGAGCTTGTTCTTGACTCTAATCTAGATCAGACATGATTATGGTAATGTAAAAAAAGAGTGACGTATTAATGGGCGATTAAAACGTAACAAGCGATCTTTTAAAGGCAACTTCCAAGAATACTCCTGTAATCTACCTTCACACCAAGAATACACAAGCAAGCCTTCCATACCTTCATCTACCGAACATAACACAGGTCTAATACAATAAATCACACTGTCTGTCCGTTACCAAACGTATTGGGAATTGATCAAGAGTTAAGTCACGATTGTTGCATGGACGGATCATTCCTGAGGGATTCATTATATCGGGACGCCGTGACTGATTGCCGGTTGTATCTACAGATGGATGTAGGAATTGAATCGTGGAAACAAGAATACCTATAGAATTTAGACGTAGATGCTATGAAGCCTGTCTATGCGATTGGTTGTACTATCTGGTATATTTCGGTCGCGGGACTCACAAATTACCGTGACCCCGGTACGTAAAGGGCTATTGAAGGACACCGTGGATTTTAGTCAGTACGAGTCCGACAGTCCCTCCCGCTCTGCCCTGGGTGGGAGGACTTATTCGATGATTTTACCACGTAAAAACAAAACTGGTATATTTCCGTCTGATTTTTCGATGTTTTCAGCATCACAACATTTTTCACCGTCATCATCATTTAATTTTATATTACCTGTCCCCTTCTTTTTTTTTATGTCACTGTCTATTAGAAGACATGTGAAAAGTAATGTGTTTTACGAGAAGTGAAAAACTAAAACGTAACGTAGGATCATGGTTGCCTGATAAGTCCCGTGATCCCGGATAAAGACTACATAAACAGCAATTTGAAAATCTACTGAAAACGGTATCATAATACAAATTTATGAAAAAAACAATTGTTGTAAATATATTTTAGTTTTTAATGGTGTAGTATTACTTTTGTTGTTTGGAACCGTATCTACAGAACACCTGGAGGTCATCAACCTGAGTAATACGCAATACATTGCATCTGTATAAAAGTTCTAATGAAGACGTTCTATTTTTTTTAGCATGGTAAAATCATCAAATGAGTCCTCCCACCCAGGGCAGAGCGGGAGGAACTGTCAGTCTTTTACTGACTAAAATTCACGGTGTCCTTCAATAGCCCTTTACGTACCGGATAAACACTACATAGTAAATAAATAATAAATCCTAATTCATCAAGATTCCAACAAACATAAACTCCAATCTGAAAATAGCCGAAACATAAAACCAACTTGATTTACTAACACGAAACACAAAGCGACACTTGTGCGACCAATCACCATAAAATATCAAAATGTTACAATCATAAACAAAAATAGTTTAGGAGTCGCTTATAATAACTTATATAATCAAGTATCTTTTGTAAAGGATAATGATTTTGATGGCAGGGGCGTTTGTGATATAATTTATTCAGCGCAGCGGGTGATTCTAGTTCTGTGCAAATTGGGTAACATGTGGGCCGGGGTAATCGATAGCTTTTTTGATGTGGTGTTGGATTTTTAATATTAGAATTTTCTGCAGTTATTTTGTAAATCATTGTTATATATTTTGTAATTTGAAAAAAATACTGAATTAATCTTTTATGGGACTAAATGATAAGTATACTGCATCGAACAAAAAATAATCACAGAAATCGGACAAGAAACATCGTAGTTAACGATGTACTCCTCCTTGTTGTACAAGGTTTAAAAGGAGCTGGTTAGAATGATATTCGTATAACTTTTTTTTTGCGGTATGTACCGTTGTTGATGTGGTCGACGGTGAAGCACACATGCCTAGAAATAAATAATCTATTCATTTTGATCTATTCAGAAGTTCAGAAGACCAACAATGCACTGCTTCCATTCTTTAAATCCAATCCAACTATGTATTAACAACCAGAAAGTGCAACTAGGTAATGGAAAGTTGAAAAGTGTAATGTGACAGAATTTAACTGGGTTATACGGGTAATACTGGGTGAGCTTTTTTAAACGTGGGGTCATCCTAATTCATCCAAATGTGTAATAAGATTGTCTCCAAGAATGTATTTTATAAAAATAAATGTTTCACAGCATAGAGTTTTCATAGGATAAGAAGGCGGATACATAATCAAATTTACTTTGCTGTAAAATTCAGGAGAAATTTTTTGAAATAGAATTTTAATCTAACAAGAGTCATTCTAATAAATCTAAAAATTTAATGTTTTAAGATGTTTGTATTTGATTATTCTTATTCATTTGTTAGACACTACTTACTTACTTAGACCTGTTGCAACAGAAAAGCTTGAAGTCAATACTACGGTGGCACGGATGGTAAAAACCGGAGATCGCAGGTTCAAATCTTGATCGCTGTCGTATTTTTGTTTCTTGAATGCACATCTTTGATGCACATTTCGTAATTGATAGTCATTTGTTTTTCTCTTTGAATTGTTGAAGTCATTTTAAAATTGCCGCCTTCTCTGAATGACAGATGACACTATGGTTTTAGTTTTTGTTTTGTTCATGGTTGTTGGTGTCCAGAAAGGATGTCTCATGTTGTATCCGTGTAATAATCTTTTCAAAAACACTTTGATTAAATTACAATAAATTGTATATCACCCCATCACGACCGGTGGACGACGTGGACGCGGACTGTCTAATCAGGTTACTGTGACCCTGGAACCTAAAGGGCTATTGAAGGATAACCGTGGATTTTAGAGTACAAGTCTGAAAGTCCCTCCCGCCATGGGTAGGAGGACTCATTTGATGATATTACAACGATAAAAAAAAATCACGATGTTGTTAAAGCCAGTCATGCCGATTTTAATGATGATGTTCAAATAATTTTGTGTAGGCGTCTCAATTAACAATATGATACTAAATGCCTATGATTCATTTCCACGATTCCCTCCGTTAATATACTGATGCATCACATAAAAAATGCTTTAGTAATACTGCTCACCATTTTAGTATTATTTTGACTGTTGTCTGGTAATATTGATACCAAGAACTCATTATTTTATACTCGCAGCTTCTATAGTGCCTACATCATGAATAACTAAAGAACCACATACATCAACGGGCTAAGTACGTAATGCATCGAGATATAAGCGTATAATGGAATTTATCAGAAATCGAAGGGGTGTGCCGTTGCGTCATCTTCCCCTAATTTGGTTTTTATTTTATTTCGACCCCTAAGGGCAGTGTGTGGAATTAGCGATACCATATGCGCTCCTACTTGTGTTACACTTGGTCGTCGATTGTTCATTTTAGTGTACTAAGTTTTGATAGGGGGCCTTTTTTGTAAGTTGTTTCGTCTCTAAAAGGACCAATTTCTTTTTGATTCTATTGGAATTTCAGGGAGACGCAAGACTATTTTTGTAAGACGAATATTTTCCTATTATAATTCGTCATATACCTAGCTATTCCTAAGGGCGTTAGGACCAGTTTGTAGTCTTACCTATATGTAGCTAACTTGGAGTGTAGTTGTCAATCTGATTTCTAGAATCCAGTTACTGTTTATGATAAGGCAATACAATGGTTTTTGGCAAGCATAGTTGTTAAGCTTTCGGTTTTTATTTTTATTTTGTAAAGACTGCGTATTATAACCGAGTCATTAGGCTTTACGAATTTTTAATAATTCCAGCTAGATTTTCATTATTTGATTCCATTTAATTTTCCCTTTGTTTTTAGATAGATACTAATGAAATTTATAAAAAAAATATCTATCCATTTAAATGAACCCTGACTAGTTCTTCCATAACACTACCCACAACATAAGGGTGCACTGCAACTAGCGTAATCCGAGCCAGTAACATGTGTGCGGGGCTTTAAATTTTGATCTAATACCGATTACGGGCACGCACCACTCGCGAGGGCATTACATGAGAAAAATTGGTACGGATTAGCTTTGAACTGGAGTGGTTGTGGTAAGGGTAATTAAGGGTATCTTTAGTAGTTTGGGGTGTGATGTAGTCGAAGTATAATAATCAGTCAAAGTTTTGGCAAAACACTCTTAGATTAGAGCTTACCCAACCGTTTACCAACTGTGGCTTCTTTCACTATTCAATCAAAAATTTAAATAAAAAAATATGCAACGCATACGCTCTTTTTCTAGACCCGTTGCAACAGAAAAGCTTGAAGTCAATAGTACGGTGGCACGGATGGTAAAAACCGGAGATCCCAGGTTCAAATCTTGCTCGCTGTCGTATTTTTCTTTCTTTAAATCTTTGATGCACATATCGTTATTGATAGCCATTTGTTTTTCCCTTTATTCTATAATTCAATCATTGTTGTTCTAATGTTGAGAAAGAGTCTTCCCCAAACATTTACACATGTATTCCTGATGGCGCTTTCTACATACAATTAAACTTAGCTCAGCTGACATAGGACTACAAACTTTTCACCTAACATGATTTTTCAATAAATTGTATTGAAATAAAGCTGTAAACTTTGAATTTAAGTATTTCTCGTTATTCCTCGTTTATATTCGGATTTGGCCATCCTCAATACTTATTATAATATGCCTGTTTACTCACATACTTTCTCCAATGTTTGGCGATGCATTGTAAGCATCAATAATAAAATAACAACATCTGTTCTAAACCGTAAATCGTTCTTCTTGTTAACATAATCCTGTAATAAACATCGAAACACAATAAAGAGCAGTTTGCATATGAATATCCTTATCTCCTCCATTATTTACACACAGAACATCATTACAACTTTTTAAAGGCGCTCACACACCTATCTGCGACACTTGATCACTGCAAACACAACACATTAAAGACACGTTTAATCTATAATGCGCCTTATCGCAATATTTTCCATTTCCTGGAAAAACTGGGAGCTGCGGCGGGCATCGCCAAGGGAAATAAGGAAGGCTGAGTTTCACTTTGTAGCCTTTTTTCTTTTCCCGGGAATTTTTCGTGTTTCGCTCTTCGTTTACACTTACAGCAGTTACCGGTGTTTCGCGATTGTTACCTGCATTTGGTACTGTTGAATTAAATATACGTGGGGCAAAGGGTGTAGCGTCTGGATTTGCGTTGGAGTTTCCTGCAACAATGAGACCGGTTTGCTCTTTGTGTTTAAGTTGGACGTCGGATGTGATTGCCTGTTGTAATTGAGAAGGTTTTTGTATGTTGATTAACATTGTGGGTTCGAGTTTTTAAAATTGGTTTCGGAATAACGTGTTAACTATAAAAAAGACTGCGAAACAGTCAGCGTTTGGGTAACTATGACAGGAAACATAACCTTGTTTTAATATTGGGATCAAAATTATAAAATTTCTACCAATTTATACTGGGTTCTGAATGAAAATTATTTTATCTTAGTCCAAAATTCAGTTAATTGTGTAATAGACCTCTCAATCATTCAAGCTCTACAGCAGCAAGACTTTGAGGAAGTGTTTTGTCATCATTATACGTAAGAGAACATAGAACTTGCAATGTCCTACTCTCCCAGTGTCTTCTCCATCGTCCGATTTATCATATCAGAAAAAGTAACAAACCGAAAATACCCTTCATATTTTTACAAGACACAAACAAGTTTTACCGAAAATGTCTCGACTAAAAAGCTATTAAACCTTCATCAAAAATATCCTCTTCGACAAATACCTGTTCAGCCAGCACTCAGGTATCGGTGTCGGTAATTAGTTAATGTTCCCTTCTCATCTTCTATAATTTATTGAGACGGAACGATATCTCCTGGTAATAACTTCCCCCCATCTACTCGCAGAGGGAATTGACGGCGGCGAAAAACTCAACCAAAATATTAATGCACCAGTTCTATGGTAAGTATTGGCGCGACATTATATTTGGATCGAATAGTCTTGGTCCGCTGAAGTTTTATAATTTAAAGTGAGAGTTTTGAGTTTTATTTTTTGAGAGTTTTTTTTCTTTTTCAACGACGTTTTTTAAATCAAACTTAACAAAGTACCTAGTTTGTATGGTCTATTTAGTAACGTTACGCTAAGTAAGTTAGCGATCTTGTCATTTTCTTTTGTTTTTTAAAGCCATTTTTCTCGACTGTAAGATTACTCATTATGTCCATTACCCATGTTCAAGGCGGATTATTGATTTCATACATATAAACCTAAAGGTTTGTGATTTTATCAGAATTATATTGTCACATAATTTGTTATGTGATAATATAATTCTGATAAAATCACAAACCATAATGGGTGATTAATGCTGCAGTGTTCGGGACATAGACTGGTATTATACCGAAGGATGTAAAAGGCAATAGTTTTTTCAATTTCCATATGTCGTAAAACGACAAAATTAATAACCAGTCACCAAAAACTCCTAGTTCGAGTTCATCTGGCAAGTAACAAGACTTCTCAATCCGCATCGCACACAATGGCTTCAATAATCTCACCGTAGGATTAATCAGGGATTGTTCTGTTCCCACTTCGCGTTGAAAAATTGTCACCATCAGCGCTTCGGAGGCTCGTCTGTAATAACTCGATGATGCATCGCCGTACCTCGGTTCATTTGTTGCCTGCTTTTGTTTTAGTATTTCTTGTCTCTCTGTCTAATATTACTGATATTTGTAGGAAAGTTGAAACATAAATGTTTTTTTTTGTTATTGTCGGTAGGTGTAAAATGTTATTTTAGATTGGAATATCAATTTTTTATATTTATTTTTCATTTTGTCGACGGCAATCTAAAAACGATCTACAATTTAGTGATTAATTTGTCAATGGTGACAAATTAATCACTCAATTGTAGCGTGATTTATTGTGTTTTTAATTTTCTGCAGCATTTTAAGTAACTTGTATTCTAAAATAAAATAAAATCTAATTGAAATACTCTGAACTCAAATTAAATAAATAAGGTTGATTTTAAATAAGTTTCTCTACAGAGCAATTTAAAGTATGTGTGGCTTTCTATTTCCTGTCCATTGCTACTAACAGCAAATAAATGAATAAGTAGCGACTTGTACACCAAAACTCATTTTATTAACACCTTGGTATATTGCTAGAGAGCATTTTCATTTATCCACATATCCAGATATAAAACAATCTACGCCACACTTCATTACATTACGGAACTTTCTGGATCATACTTTTCCCATAACAAGTTCTCGCGGGCCGTGATTGGCTGGATTCCCTGGGGGTTTGAACTTCGTCAGCAAATGAGCAGTGAGCTAACACGATCATAATTTATAAGACAACCAGTATTATTTATCGTCCGTGTTATGGTTGATGAATTTAGGAAATGTGAGCGGAGAAATTAGGTGAACAAGGTGTTTGAAGATATTCTGACATACATTTTTTTTTGAACGCATTGGAGACAAATATTGTGGGGCAAATTTTGGAGGAATAATCAGTTTCTTTGATAAATTGTGACTTCATAAAGACGTCTTAAAAATGTTTGTGTAAGATTAATCAGATATTTTAGTGTTAAAAACAATTCAAACGCTTAGTTATAACCATGTGTTCCCTTAAAACGTTACTAACAATGTTGATGGCATTGTTTTATTTAGCAGAAATTGACAGAAATAGTGCTAATAATATTTCCAAACAGCACTTGGCCCGCGTGGTGAATTACATCCAAATCCCTCTCACTGAAAAGAGACCTACTGTGTTTCAGCAATGAAAAACTAACTATAGTCTGATTAAAATGCTGTGATTGAGCTAATATTTCTGTTTTTAAAAGCTAGGTTCACAAAATTGCTCCAAAAATACAAAAAAAAAAAACTTTTAGAAAATGTTCTGGTATACTTTCCATTGTTTATTTTCTCTCCAACATTTTCCATCACAGCTTCCATTTTCGCGGGTCGACTAACAAAAACATCATGCTCCCTCGCCGTACGTTACAGAAATAAATAAGTACCTACCTACCTACCCACTACCGTGTGCTTCCGCGTGAAGAAGATGTATGGTCTGGCAAGGGAATACAATTCCGTACCAAAGGTCGCTCCCGTTAGTATAAATGTAAGTAAATTTGAATAAAACATGGCTGGGCCGCGGTTTTAGAATGTTTTTCATGTGTTTTTTTTTCAGTTTGTTGTAAGTTTTGTTTACATGGGAATTGGTTGTTTGAGTTTGTTGCATATGGCTTTTCTATGGCGCTGCTGCTGTGGTTGCTAAGAGCCTCAAGTGGCGTAAATATAGTAACCTTAGTGGTAACTATATTTTTGAGCCGTTTGGGGTTGAAATTATAGGGCCATGGGGTCCGAGTGCTCACAGCCTCTACAAAGACATTTCTAAAAGACTTATTGACGCTTCCCGTGACCCAAGAGCTGGCTTTTACCTTGGTCAGAGGCTAAGTATTGCCATACAAAGAGGCAACGCCGCCAGTCTCTTGGGCACATTACCAGCTGACAGCGTTGAGGATGATTTTTTCGATGCTCTATAATAGTTTAGTTTACTTTATTTGAATTTAGTATTTATATATTTATTATATATACTTTTATATATTTACTTTTAGCTAAATATAGCTAAAAGTAAATAAATATAAAAATACTTAAAATATTCTTTTCTATTGCATATATTGCGCATAGAATTGCTCCCTTTTACCATTTTTTAGATAGTAAAAATATCAAATAATTCCTCACGCCTTGGGTGGAGCGAATGCCACTGTCAGACTCTCATTGACTAAAAATCCATCATGTTCCTTCGGATTTCCTTTGAGTATCTGGACCATGGTGTCCTTTTTCGCGACAGTAATAAACATAAAATGATTCTTTATGTTGTTATTCTTCTTTATGTGTGGCAAAGATGTTAGCCCAGGTACTTTTCCATTAGCAATGATGTAAAAGAATTTGTGTTTTTATGTTACCTTTTTTTATTTGTACATAAATATTTCTGATACTAGATGCCTAGAATGTGGAAATAATAAATAGAGACACCTTTGCTTAACTCTAAGGGATTCCAGGCGTAATTAATGTTATAAACGATATTATAAAAAAAATTAAAAAAATATGACAGATTTCATAACTGTTTCCTTTCTTTTTTTTCTATTAAATTATGACCATGATTAATGGCAATGGCAGATTACAGTTTGATAACTAAAGTACTAGATATTAATAGAAAAGGATCGTGACAAAAAGTCATAGACTACATGAGATAAGAAGCCCAAACGCCCTTTCACTAATATTAATGACTACTTACGGTACTGATTGCAAAATAATTTTAAATTCTCCAAATTTTAAACTAAAATTCAAATGCTTGCTTATTCAAATGAAAATATTAAAAATATAATAGTGAGTCATTAAAATAATGACATGTAAATACATTATAGAAAGAAAGAAAGAAAAAACGTTTATTTATTGTATACATACTTAAGAGAAATGTCGTTTTTTTTTCAGTAAAAATTTTGTCATTACTCCAAATACCAATAAATTACTTTAAAATTCATTAACATTATTTTTTGAAACTTTATTTAATTGCTAGTATATACTACAGTACTAAAATTGTATACATACAACATATAAAGACTTACCTATTAACCACAATAACGTTCCCAGAATTAAATAAGTGCGGTATAAACATATTTTCTTTTCTTATAAGACCCAAAGTCCATTATTTGTATGATGTAAACTTCAAGTGATCCTTAAAGTTTCTTTGCCAACCATACCGCTGAAACTAAACATCAATAAATAACGTTGACATCACATTAACAAGGGAAGGGTTAAGTTAATACTGTTGTAATCACACACTCACACAAACATACTCCAGTTTATACAGGGTGTCCCAAAACTCAACGTCAAGCCGAAACGGGGTGACTGGATTGATCATAACCATCACGAGAAAAATCTGAAAAAAAATCTATCCCATGCAGTTTGAAAATTATGGGCATTTTAAGAAAAACCTAGAAATGTGATCAAACTGTACCATTTTTCGGTTATTGTGGTTATTCTTTTTTATTTTTGTTCATTTGAACTTTGGAAACGTAATCCTTAATAATAACATTTCTAGAATCCCAATAAAAAATAATGACACAATTGCCTCAAGTTTCCGAGAATTGAGACTATTTGTTAAACTACGAATTTAAAATTTTCTAGATTCGTCGACTTTGACAGGCCCTCCTATAAAAAAAATGTACTAGAGTGCCTTGGCAAGTGGCATTAAAAGTTGGCGCATTTAATCAGAATTCTAAAATGGTACAATACTTGTTAGTTCCATACAATAGAAAAGAGTAAAAAAATTAAAACCTCAAGTAACCCGAATTTTGCTATCACATTTTACTCAGTTAAAATGTTTTTAATTCGCACAAGCTGTAGGTAGGTTCTTAATTTTAAGACAAAATGATGAGAGAGATGGATAATGGGTATGTTTGTCATGAGTGAGCGAGACAGATAGTGACGCCACTTTTACCAAAGTGAAAAAAAGTTAGTAAAATAATTAGGTTTGTTGGACTAAAAGTCAGATAGAGAAAAAACATTTTTATTACAATAATAAATAATAAATGTTCAAATTGTTTACCATCAGCCTCAATACAAGCCCTACATCTTCTTAAAAAAGATCTACTTATAAGTCGGGCATATCTTCGAGAGTTGATCGCCTCAGCTGCTTGAGAAATGCGTTCACGCAGGTCGGCTACGTGATCAATGGGCTTTGAGTAAACTTTTTCTTTGAGAACTCCCCAATAGAAAAAATCCAGGGGATTTAAATCTGGTGAACGGGCGGGCCACAAGATAGTGCCTGAACGTCCAATCCACCTTCCCGGATATTCCTGGTCAAGGAAATCTCTTACTTGCACTGCGAAATGCGTACCCATACCCATTATCCATCTCTCTCATCATTTTGTCTTAAAATTAAGAACCTACCTAGAGCTTGTGCGAATTAAAAACATTTTAACTGAGTAAAACGTGATAGCAAAAATCGGGTTACTTGAGGTTTTATTTTTTTTACTCTTTTCTATTGTATGGAACTAACAAGTATTGTACCATTTTAGAATTCTGATTAAATGCGCCAACTTTTAATGCCACTTGCCAAGGCACTCTAGTACATTTTTTTTATAGGAGGGCCTGTCAAAGTCGACGAATCTTGAAAATTTAAAATTCGTAGTTTAACAAATAGTCTCAATTCCCGGAAACTTGAGGCAATTGTGTCATTATTTTTATTGGGATTCTAGAAATGTTATTTAGGATTACGTTTCCAAAGTTCAAATGAACAAAACTAAAAAAGAATAACCACAATAACCGAAAAATGGTACAGTTTGATCAAATTTCTAGGTTTTTCTTAAAATGCCCATAATTTTCAAACTGCATGGGATAGATTTTTTTTCAGATTTTTCTCGTGATGGTTATGATCAATCCTGTCACCCCGTTTCGGCTTGACGTTGAGTTTTGGGACACCCTGTATAAATTAATACAATACATTAATTTCGTGAGCTTTTTAATTATATTACCGTGTTGGGCCGTAGTTCTTGTACGGGAACATTTGTCATGAAGAGGTGATCAAAATCTAAGACTTATAAAACATATATGTTGATTATAAATTAGATCATGATTTATGGAATTGCATAACCTTTTTGGAAAGATATAAATCTGTGTCAAGTTCCATACTTTTTATTTTATACAATGTTATTTGACATATATAATTTTGGAAGAATACTGTTTTTCTTTCATTTCCATGAAGCTCTTCATGTCGTTACTCCTACAGTTATACTCAAAGATTTAATCGGAGCTTAGAAAGAACAGTTTAGCAGGAATTCGTAATTAAAATATATTTATAGCAAAATATAATTATCACGTAGTTAAATGATCTCGTTGGATCCTAGATTTAAGCATCGGTATTTATTTCAAGAACAGTTGAATAATTATCTACTGATATGAATATCAAATATAAAATAAAAACAACCCATTGCAACCGCGTAACTTTAAAAAACATTTTTAAATGTTTTTGTACTCATCCAATCACATTTATTTGCATTTGTATACAACTTAATATAAAATTCTGTTACTGACAAATCATATTTTAGACAAATGCTTATTATACAGTAGATTTCGTCGTCAAAAGGGGGAACCTTGACAATCCGACGTCGCTTACCCAAAAGGGTGTTAAAACAAATGTCGTATGTTTATGGGATTTTCGTGTTATGTTAATGTATTCTGTACCTTTTTGTTAGTCGAATAATATAATACGTTGTTTTTTATATTTAATTTAAATATATTGAGATGTTTGTGGCAAAGTTTAAAAATAATGTTTCTTAAAATATTAATTAGTACTTGGCACTGGCATCACAATTAGGAATCTGGATCTGAAAGCCATTAAATTTTGGATAACAAATCTCTCAATCAGTGAGACCTCAACATGCTTATTAAAATAACTTAAAAGAAAACAGAAACTGCATAACTTGCAAAACAGGTTATTGTTTTTCAATTTATCAATTCCTTACAACACGCTTTTTGATAGGTTTCTTAAACTAAGCATAAGTTCAAAAACGCTTAAAGGAACATATTATGTTTTCTTGCATATTATAAATCTAGTTAAAACTATAATACATTAAAATTGAGAGTGTACTGTCAAGTACAGCTATGCCCAAACCTTTGGACGACTATCATTAGAGATGTTATGCTTTTTTTTTTACTTGGTAAAATCATCAAATGAGTCCTCCCACCCAGGACAGAGCGTGTCAGACTCGTACTGACTAAAATTCACGGTGTCCTTCAATAGCCCTTTACGTTCCGGGGTCACGGTAATTAGCACAGTCCAGCGACCAGAGATGTTATGCTTTGTTCAAAAATCTGTAACAAAAGAACTAAATAAATAAATGAATAAACTATTTAATAACCAACACAGTAACAATACAATAATCAATAAAGAGCAGTAAATCGCACAATAGTTAAACTGAATTACGTGTGGTCCCCAGCTAAACTAAGCTAACCCGATCAGGCATAATTTGTGACCAATTAGAATAATGGCGCGTGTGCCGTGATGTATGCAGACGTCACTGGAACAGGGGCAGGCGTGGAGCTGACAAGTCTAGTTAGTTTTCGGACAACAAAATAGCTCTAATTTTATTGGAGCCTCTTCAAATGCTAAGGTCAATATTCAAATCAACACCGTTTCTTTTTTGTTTCGAACTGACATTTGTTTTTCCTTAAAGGAAAGGAGTATTTTCATATAATGATTAAACGATTTCATTAGTACTTATGAAATGACCGCACTATTTAATTTTTATTTGTTACCAGAACATGTCAGGATTGGTGGCTGGACGTTGCTTTATGCCGAAAAACAAATGTAGTTTTTAGTGTATGATTTATGTTTAAATGAAAAAAAATTGTTTTAGAATATTTCATCAATCTTGAATTATTTTGATACTCAATATTTCTTTTTGTACGAGAGTACAATTTAATTTATTTAAAATTAAAATTCGACTCATCTGCACTCCTTGTTCCGTAATAAATGTTTGGGGCAACGTTTGTCCAGTGCCAGAACGTCAATGTCGCCGATTGTACTCACTAGTTATGTATTTACAATGCGGTCGACTGTAAGGGATAAGTCCAAGCTATTTATATTTTCATACATTAATCTGTATGTAAAATTTATTAGACGTGGTCGAAAATGTAGAGGATTAATGCAGAAGTGTTTGTCATAATAAAAAATCAATTGCTTTTTTTGATATTATTCACGATATTTATGAAACTTGTTTTCCTGTGAAATAACTACTCTAAGTATGAGATATTCGGCAGACGATCTCCGGCCACCGTAGGCGCGGGCATGCGGGTAGCGAGTAATTGGCAACTCGCTGTCCGATATGGACCATGCCCGGGTCGACGACGCGTTGTGTTCCACGCGCGCCTCAAAGAGTGTCAGAAAAATGACGGGGCCCCCCTCTAGAGGGCCAAAGCCTGCTGGGGTCGCGGGACTCACGAATGATCGTGACACCAGTACGTAAAGGGTTATTGAAGGACACTGGATTTCAGTCAGTGCGAGTCTGTCAGTCCCTCCCGCTCTGCCCTGGATGGAAGGACTCATTTGATGATTTTACCAGAATAAAAAAACGTGATAGATGTTGAGTTTGGTTCCCTAGTTATACGATGTAACATTAATTGGATGCTTTCAATCAGGTTTTTTTAGTAGTTGTACGTACGTCCCAATTGAATGGTACATTACCTATTGGTCCAATGAGAATGTACTTTAGAACGTTGGACTAACTTATCGGGAATTAGAGGCGTGATACAATGACATTCATGTCAAATTAGATAGAATATAAATTCTTTTATTTGAATACAGGAACAATAAAAACACTTTCAAAATGTAAATAATCTAAAACATTAAAATCTTGTTTCCACAATAGTTAGGCACGGGCAACTCCATGTTATGCCTTGTCATGACATGTCATGTGTCTGGCAGGACGCTTGTTCGGCCGTAATTAGATTATACACAGCTTTGGAAATCAAACGTTTGCCCCCTGTTAATAGGTATAACAGGCCCTGTACTATAACAATAGACTAGTACGTTACATATAGGTACCTATAATTTGTACATGGGAATGTCCAATGTAAACATAATTACCTACTCCTGACATTAGAACTTAAAACTGAATATTTACTATGTTTATTATTTTTTTTTGAGTTTCCGATATGTCGGCGTTGTTTCAAGAACCATGATCACGGATGATCAGAATTAAGTTATTGTAATGTCATTGTTTGCAATATTGTCGTACCTATAGTTATTTTAATAACTCAAAACAAATAATCATCTGCCTAGCCTTTTCCCAACTATATTGGGTTCGGCTTCCAGTCAAACCAGATGCAGCTGGATATTAGTATTTTACATAGAGCGACTGCCTGTCGGACCTCCACATCCCAGTAACTGGGTAATACGATACCCCGTGGTAAGACTGGTTGTCAGACTTTAGAGCTTCTGACTAACAGTAACGACTGTCAAAGATCTACAAATTACAGCCGGGACCAACGGCTTTACGTGCTTTCCGAGGCACGGAGGAAACTCGCTACGACAGATGGTCACCCATCCACAGGCCAACCTCGGCAATCGCGGCTTAACCCGGAAGATCGGCCTGTGCGGCTGTATTTATTTAGCCACGAACTCCAAACAAATAATGAACATGGTAAATAACCCGTTTTAAATTCTTATGTAAGTGTAATTTTTATTTATGTATTTAATACATTTAGTACAGCTTAAAAAGCCATTAACACTAAATGAAATGATCCTTTCAATTTGTCTCCTCACAGAACCGCAGACTGTCAATTTAAAAAATTATACTTTACTCTTGCTTATAACAATCACACGTGATTTAATTGTAAAGAAAATATTGTAAAGAGTATAATTGTAAAGAGACACAATTAAAACAGATATAATTAGTATTGATGGTGAATAGTGTATAAATGCTACATTTGTGAAGCTCGTAGCAACTTCGTAGCGGCGGCTACGCAGGCGTAGCGGGTCTCGTCGGCGTGAATTATTGTAAATTGTTCTTTATGGATTAAGACATGCTAGTTTTACCTATCTAAAAAAACGAAATATCTTTAATAAACTAAAAGGTATTTCATAAAAATCTAACTACTAATAAAATTGTGTAAAAAAAACTAATAAGAACATTAAATATTAATTAAACTTTTGAAATACTAAATTAAAATAAAGCTAAACTAAACTATTATAGAGCATCGTAAAATTCATACTCAACCCTAGTAATGTGCCCAAGAGACTGGTGGCATTGCCATTTTGTATAGCAATACTTAGCCTCTGACCAAGGTAAAAGCCAGCTCAAGAAGCGTCAACAAGTCTTTTAGAAATGTCTCTGTAGAGGCTGTGAGCACTCGAAATCTAAAATACTAATAATAGACAATTTTGATCATTTATTTTGTGTAAATCAGGGCGTTGTTCACAAGAGCAGTCTATTAAATTACCTGGGCCTTCACATTCATAACACGTTCGTTCAACAACTTCGTTCCATATTCAAATTTAATTTCAATACATATATTTTTTAAACATTAGAAGTAAACACTCAGTGCTGTTCCTCCTCTCTCCCATAATTATTCAATGCTGTGCCCGACGGGGTCCAAAATTCTGTCGTTATTACAACCCACCAGCTAATGTAAACTTATAAATGTACATTTTGGAACACAATAAAGATTTGAGTATATAGTACAATAAATAGCTTAAACTTGCATCACGGGTTCTTGACAGCATGCAAGATACTTTGACTACGCTTCTTCATTTTGAAAGAGAGCCAAGAGAGTAGAGATGGGTAGCATTCAAACCTATCCATTTGTATACAAATACTGCCTTTACCTTTAAACATTATAAAGTACTTATAAGGTACGTATGTCCACGTGTCAGAGGTACCCTCGTCAGTCTTCAGCTAATTTATACCCGCTTTTGTTTAACCGAAAAACGTTTGAGTCACCGATTTACAACCCTTGTCTCAACTTTTTTAGATGTATTGCCCGTCTTTTCAAAGTTTATGTAGGTAAAACATCTGCAAGTTTTATGCATACTGCCTTATTGTGAGTCCACTTTTGTAATGGTATTTGAAGAGCATGAAAGGATGAGAAATTTTGTTTATCGATTCCAAAAATTCCAATCTATTTGGCAGTTTAGGTTGAACAATAAAGCAATCGAAAACTGTTTGGCGCATTGACTGAGAAATCGAATATTTACTACTCGAAATATTTGTTTGGCCTACAGATAGTTGGTCTATTTTCGAGCTATTCGTGTATATTAGTTTAAATATGTATACGCACCCAAAATACAGGAGTAATTCCTAAAAAAGGGCAAATATTGAAAAAACCGTCCGGCTGGTGCCGACCGGTAAACTTCGTTCAGCTACCGTCACCTCATCACATTCCGGTCGGATCAGTAATAATTCAGGTTAGCCGATCCGTTTAAGGATAACATGGTGATGACGAAGCATACTGGCTACTCACATAGGTATAGTGACATGACCCGAGACAGTGCTGAACAATAAATAAATAAATATTCCACAACTATCACACAACGCCATCTAGTCCCAAGCTAAGCAGAGCTTGTGTTATGGGTACTAGACAACTGATAAACATACATATATATTTCTAAATACATACATATTATAGATAAATTACACCCAGACACAGAACAAATGATCGTGCTCATCACACAAACATTTATCCTGGGTGGGAATCGAACCCACGACCTCCGGCATAGCAGTCAGGGTCACTAGCCACTAGACCAACAGACCTGCTTAAACAATACAATAATCAATACAATACAATATTCGTTATAATTACACAATTTGCTGCTTAATTTTTTTTTTAGTTTGGTAATTCATCAAATGAGTCTTGCCGCCCAGGATGGAATGGAAGGGACTGTCAGACTCGTACTGACAAAAAATCACGTAGTTCCTTCAATACCCTTTTACGTTCTAGATCCACGGTTATCTATTTAGACAGTCCGGCGACAACGGTAGGCATTAGGCCCTCTATGGGGACCCGCTATAAGATCAGACGATGAGTCATCCAATACCCGTATGCCCCACGCCTACGATGACTGGAAACCTTACATGGCTATTACACTTATCTGCAAATAAGCAAGTATAGTAAATACATTAATATTGTAGGGTCGCAATTAACATGATACGTTTAATTATCCATGCATAAATTGTATGCAATATTGTCTGTTTACGAGTATAAACGAACATACACGAACGAAATATTAAATGAATTTTGGATATGGCACTATAAAACTTGACTTGGAAACACAAAATACCTTCTGTTTTTAACAATGTAAGCATTGTTCTCCAATAAAACGGTTTCAAATTAAAAAAAAAGATTTTGGTAGACGTCTGCGACTTTTTATAAATCGTAACATTCTTGAATAATTATATTAATTTTAAACAGTCGTGGAGTTTTGATCACAAAAAAATCCAATATTTGGTTTTACATGAACAAATTTTATTTTTAATTTAGTCTATTTTGTGAACATTTAACTTTTAATTTTAGTATTTAAATATAGTACTACTACAACAGTGTGGATAAATAAAATAATTTAACTTTCAAATAACTGAATAGAAAAACCGTGGTGTGAGCACACAATCTATAGCTAGCTATAAAATTTCTATTAATAAAATTATTTTTTCATAAAATAATTTTACTGTAACCGCTGTAGTTTATAAAAAAATATTTATAATTCTCCCACAAATCTTTCTTACCTCCACGAAAATAATAGCCATAAATATCGGCAACAAATTCCCGCCAATCGCGGCAATACGCGTTCCATTTGTCGCGAATATTTGTCGCGAATCGCGCGGTAAATAATAACGGATGCTGAACTTTATCGAGCTTATTTATTGTCTCATTGTCTCATTATGGGGATAAAATTGCCTATTTACGAGTAATGTGTTTATTATTCTTAATTTATTGTGTTAATGATGACGTTTTTGTGCTGATTCGATGTTAAAGAGGTGTAATTTATTGATGGGTTGTGTTCATTGTTTATCTGCCTTTTTATTCGAATGGCTCGAGTTGTGTGTTTTAATAAAAAATGTTTTACCAAACTATTTTGTCTTTTACCTAAGCGGCAAATATTAATAGAATGGAATATTTTTATTCGAAGACAGATATACACACCAACAAGGATGACAAAGTAATGAAGAAAACATTGTCACAAAATAAAAGATACTGAGCTTTTTATGAAACCAAACAACAACTACTAACATCGAATAAAAAAAAGAAATCGAACCAGAAACCTCGGAAAAATCGCTACATACTTTAAATATACAGATCGAATTGAAAACGTCCTCCTATTTGGAGTCCGATAAAATATGTAAAAAGAATAATTATAATAACAGAACATTGTAACAAAATAGTAAGATGTCACCCTGAATATATTCAATTTGAAATCGTAAATAATTGAAACCCTATTTTATAGCATTACACAATATTGAATACCGACATTAAAACTATTTTAATGTGCCCGAATTTGGATCACCAATTTGATTCAATAATATTTAATGAGGCACACAATGAGGAAGGCTTTGTATCATTACCATCGAATAACGGTAATGATCCCAGGGGTTTTCAACATAACTATATGAAGGTTGTGTCCAAAATTTGTACTATAATGCCACAAAATTGGCAAGTTCCGCTTGATTTGCCAGTAAGTGTGGCAAATTGAAATGTTTTACGGCTCGTTAAAAAGGTCGCTTAACTAGGGTTATGTCATCGTATTGGTGAAATTGTGTTACCTACGCTTACACATTCCACTTTTTTTTTGACGTGGTAAAATCATCAAATGAGTCCTCCCACCCAGGGAGGCGGGAGGGACTGTGAGACTCGTACTGACCAAAATCTACGGTGTCCTTCAATAGGCCTTTAGGTACCGGGGTCACGGTGATTCGTGAGTCCCGTGACCTACTCATTCCACTTTGGAAAGAATTATGAAATCCTAACTTACATAACATATTACGAGTATTATCAATGCGAAAGTAGGTTTGTTGCTTATCTTTTCACGCCTAATTCTCTGATCCTGATATTTTGCATAGAATATTATATTGTCAGGTATATAGAAACATACATCGGGACTCGGGTACCATACATCCTGAAAAAAGTTTTAATGACTATAGATGGCGCCACGATGATTAAAATACATTATTTCATGAGGAACCCTGCTTTGGTAAAATCATCTAATGAGTCTTCCCGCCTAGGGTGAAGCACGCCGTCGACTCGGCCTGGCCCTTGGTCACACAGCAAGCTACCCATTACTCGCCGGCCGCAAAAATAAACAAACTCTTCAGCTTAGTAATATTAGTATAGATAGATATTACCAGTAGATCACAACCCGTTGTCAAATTCAAAATTAACGCTGGCGAAACCGCGAGCAGAAGCTAGTTTTTACATTCCAAAGCTGAGCAAAACAAACCTCCTATAAATATCTACGCGATGGTAATGATTGGAGAAGGAGACATTCTAATATCACTACGGTCCAGTCTTTAGGGACCGGCCAGACAGTCCGCTCGAAGTTAGCCCAGGGACAATCCGAAGAGATTAGATTAATACGTTTTGCATTGCTTTATATACATCGTGGTCAGTTAAAATTAATTTAAAGCGAGTGTTTTTTAAAGCGTAAATAAATGTGTTATTTTAATTTTCAATGATTGTTAGTGAATTACTGTTCTAAATTGACTTTGAAAATTTGCATTTGCTTTGTTTTTTATTTAAAATGATTAAAGTACTTATTGGTAGACGCTTTTTTGCACAAGAATTTTATATACAGGCTGTAAAAAAACATACTTCAATTGTTATTAAAGTATGTTTTTCTACAGCATGGGAAAATGGTGCCTACCTCAATAGGAAAATGGTGTTCTATTTTCCCATTGAGGCAGGTGAAAACTTCAGAACGCTATCTGCTACGATTCTTTCACACTCCATTGGCTTCGTCGACATTCATATGAGGTCATACTTCGCACCTGACTTTTCTGATCATCCTCACCAATCAGGTCACCATATTAAGTCTTCCTAGGGTGTCCACTCACAACTGTCTTACCATTTAAAAAGATTCTCCTCCTCAATTCAGTCTTGCATAATTTCACGCACAACGCACACAGCTAAGATTAAAACAATAAATAAAACGGTTTACAGCAACTTCGTCTCCTCAAAATGCATAGACCCGTTATATGAACAAGTTTATTGTGATTTTGCGTTTAAAACAAAAGAGGGTGGCGTTTTTATGCGACACTGTAATGAATTTTCAGGACGCCGAGACATCGAGACTTTAAATATTCAAGATGTAGGGGGATTTGTACACCTCATTGAATAACATTGCTTCATGCATAATTTTTTGGTTTAAAAATTGTCGCGAGTTTGTTTGGTTTGTTAGATGGTTGTTTCTGGTCTAGCTATGTAGGGTAACAGTATATAAGACGGGGACGCGAGGTATGATGGGAAATCACACTCAAAGCAAACTTAACACAATACTATTTAATAATAATGTGTTGAGTGTGCTAAAAGAGTGTATGTCCCCATTATACCTCGCGTCCCCGCCTTATACACTGTTCCCCTATATGTGAGTTTGTTAACCCCGCAAACAATTGTAAATTGTTTTGAATCATTCCAAAGTTAAGTTAAAGACTTCCACTTATGCTTTTTTAGATAAATCTCATCAAGTAATGTTATCATGAATATGTTAAAAAATACATAATTCTATTTTTTTTAAACACCTTGCTTAGTTACTAGAAATTTGTCCAGTACCGTGTGTGCATTTAAATTTAAACACCCTGATCCGGAACAACACTACTGGTAGATCATACAAATTATATATTATTTCTTTATTTATTTTGTTTCATACGGAAATCGAACCCTCGACACGCAGCGTAGTAGGCAAACCAGCCACTGCGTCAACCGTGCCGTCAGAATTGTGAAAAGGATTTTAGTACATACAGTTCTTGTGTAAAAACATGTAAAATACTGATATCCAGCTGCATCTGGTTTGACTGGGACCGACCCCAATAAAGTTGGGAAAAGGCTAGGCAGATGATGAGTTCTTGTGTAAAACAGTTGCAAGTTTAAGTAAGTAGTGTCATGAGACGAGCTATTTTCTCGTAAAATACTGGTTTCTACTTTGAAATAAGATCAATTTCGTAGTAGCAAAGATCCATTTCGGTCCAAAAACTTCCAAAAGCATGGCTTTAAAAATAGAAGGTTTACGAAAACGCAAAAGGTTAAACTATGGTAGAAGTATGTCCTTTTTATTTTTTTCTAAGTGTAAGTATATGTTTATTTGCTCGTAATTATACAGTGAACTTAATCTCTCGTTATTCATAATTAAGTATTACAGTTGAAAGACTTCACAACCCAATCGCCCAAATACTCGACATACCCACAACACATACCGCTACTGTCCAACAAAATTCTCCCTTTATTAGCGAAGCCAACTATAACTAATACAATTTCTTGTTGGATCATATCCGTAGGGATGGGATCAAAGTTGTCCCTAACACAATTAGGGAGACAGATTAGTTTCGGTCAGAAGTCTCGGAAACTACCTGACTTCTGAAATTGACATTAATTTTCTAGGTAAATATTATTAAGAGTTGATTAATCTGTTTTCAGGTTGTTAAAATTTGTTTGCATATCTATTAAGTATTGATATACTGATTTGTAACTGCAATCTGTGTTGCCTAGTAAAGTAATTGATGGCACGGTTTGCATTGTGGCCGATTGATCAACTGCCGCGCTTTTTGTATGATCTATAAGTGTTTGTTCCAGATGTAGGCGTTCTTGTACGTGACTTTTAATTTTTGTTAACATAACTACGACTCAGGGGAAATTCCTAGTGTCGCACTGCTCTTTCTTTTTTAGTATCACAGAAAAGATTACTGCAAAGAAATCTGCGTTGATGATGGTGGAATCGCTTTTATCTGAGTACATTTTTGTTTTGACCGTTAAAATTTCATTTTAACACTTTGACCGCCATGTCAAAAAAAACAAAGACGTGCTCTCAGCGCCAAGCTAAGAAAAATAAATACATAATTACATACAAAACAGAAGTGACTTTAGATAGATTTTAATAAGGTACATACATATATTGACGTTTAAACGTCTGTCGTGAAGTCGCGACGCGCGACTGTGGCGTGTTGGGCACTTTTTGGCTTGTCGTCTATACGCGACTGTGGCTGTCAAAAGGTTAAGGATATTAGATAAACTTAAAGATACACTAAATTCTGAAGTACTCGAGGGCTAACTTTTTACCTTGGACAAATATAAAAGTATTTTTCTTATCTCTCTCCTATACCTCCTTCTATCATTGTGCCTTCTTTCTTTAAGCATCTCTCTGTGTTCAGAAACCATTGAAACTCGATTGAGTTATGCTATTCCATGTACCAACATAACGAACATTACCCGAAAGGTCACAAAAACAATTTCCAATCGCGATTCAAAATTAAAAGCCCCTTCAGTATAACCCTAAACTTACCCTTGTAAAATATTAAAGAAGTGACATTTTCGTCCCCACATAATTACATTGCATCTGATACCGCTTGTTCGAAAGGTACAGTCTCGAGCAGTAATAAGTGACAACCCAATTTCTAGTGGAATTATGATTGCAACTTTGAGAAGGTTAACGAAATCTTTCACAACTCCGGGAACAGATGAATGAAGGACGCACAGAACTGAGAAATATGGCAAAAAAAGACAATCCTATACGGAGCAGTGGGTGATCCCAAGCTGAAATGGTGATGATGATGAATTTTGAGGAAAACCGTTTGACACAGTTCACTAAAAGTCATAAAAAAAAGATAAATGGATAAATTGTCATGTTAGAAATATCCTATATGTAATCTTTTGTTTTTGGTCGTGGGACTGTACGAATTACCATGACCCCGGAACGTAAAGGGCTATTGAAGGACACCGTGGATTTTAGTCAGTACGAGTCTGAAAGTCCCTCCCGCTCTGTCCTGGGTGGGAGGACTCATTTGATGATTTACCACGATAAAAAAAATACCTTTTTTTATCTTGCTTTTTCTACAGACGATACGTATTGAGAGAGAATTTTTCGTAATTGTTAAGTGTTTATGATCATGACTGTACGTTTAGGGCCAGACGTTGGACTGCTAAGATAGATACCAAATTGGATGGCTGTATGAATTTAAAACGACTCAGACATTTGATATTAGTTTTAAATATCGTTTGCAGTGTATTTGAGATTTGGTCGTGCAGTTTCGTAGCAAAATTGGAAAATGATTTAGACGTTGGCAATCGTGGTATAAATAAAGAAGGCGCCATTTCGATTTTGGGCCTTTCTAGTAGGTGTCACAATATGTTATTATATAAATAATCCTTTTTTTTAAGCAATCGCTCATTTAAAGTCAGCAATTTTGATGATAATTTTGTTAAAATCCTCACTACACCTGTGTTATTTAAGTAGACAATTTTCCCATAAATGTCCAGAAGAAAATCACTTTAGAATGTTAGGTACAAATTCTCTCGTTGAAGACCACACACAACCCAAAATTAATATAATTCGATAAAACTTAATTAGAGATGTTATAAAACGAAGTTATTTCCATACTAGTCCTTGTCTCTCCCCCGGGACAAGTTGTACCGTCATCTGAGGTAGCCACTAACTACATGCTTGTTAACTCTTCTCATATATTATGAAGCTATGTCAAATGGGTACCGGCGAGTTAGCTACAGGTTGGTGGGAAAAATGTATATATTATTCGCGGAATGTTTTCAAAGGTTAGTTGAAATCTGCAACTTGCCAGATTAAATGTGCAAAGAGAATCCTGTTGATATTTATTAAAAAAAAAACACATGTAAGTGTTGCTTAAAAGTTATTATTTTAAATTATAGCGATATGTAGTGAAATCTCGACTTAAATTAAATCTGAAGCATAACAGACTCAAACGTGGAGATAGTCACTATACCTATCAGATTATTACTGACTAAAAAACACATATAAACTCTGTTCTTTATCTTTCCTTTACGTACCAGGGCATCACAAAGATCACAATTTATAAAGCAACAAAAAAACTGCCCAACCAAAAAAATAAGATAAGATCCATGACAAACATCACCATGTATACGTCTGGTTAGATGTAAGGTAAAATAAAGGCTCGCCAAATGTCGGATGTCGCGACCTTCTGGGATTTGCTTGACTTACTTATTTAACTTGGAGCTGAACTATCTGCTTACTGTGCTCACTCAATATTTGCATGTGGCCCATATCAGTTAACTTTGTTTATTGTTCCACTAGTTATTTATAAGGTAAGGTATGTAGAGAATTGAGGCTTTGAAAGGTATTTGTTTACTGTAAATGATGTATGTTTTCTCTTTGTGTTTTCTATTTGTATTGATTTGTGTGGTTTTCTGATTGAAATTACGCTATTATATTATATACACAGTTCATATTTTTTTATCTTGGAGGATTTTTGAAAGAGACCTCAGATACCTTATTGGGAATGGAAAATATTACAGTGCTATGGAAAATTCTGTTTATATTTGAGAACAATCTAAATTCAATCATAATTTCATATTAAATTTGTCATTTTAAAAAAAACATAAGTCTACATGATTTGTAACCATCAAAAAGAACCCGCGAATTCTACTAACCTACCGTAGTAAATATATGTAAACATTTATAAAGAAACTCAAATCCCCCTACACCTTGAAAAAACCTTGCATCCATTCCATCAAGCCCACGGTATTCAGCAAACACACCTTTATTCGCTAAAGATGATTTGTCAAAATAAATTAGGCATAAGACAGAGTCGCCTTGTCAAATATTTATACGGACCCACTGTTGCGAATGTTAATGTAAGGACTTGTGTTTCGGGGCTCAGGAATAGGGGATACTTTTTGACTTACGATCTTATAGTGCACTTATAGGTGGTCTTGATCGAGGCCTAATGTACGCCACTGGTCTTTGGTTTTGTCCAGCACGTAACGTAAATGTTGTAATCAGTCATTGTATACAATTTCTAGGAAATGTGTGTAGTTTCTAAACTCGCCCGAAAATGTGTGAAACCTAACCAAACCGAATCTCGTGATGTCTACTTTCAAATTCACCAACAACTCTTGGGCACCCCGAGGTTCAGTTTGGTTAGGATCCTTTAAACCTTGCAATAGTTCCTTGAAATAGGAACCCCGCACAGCGGGGTATCGTCTACCTGAACACGTAAAACACATTTCCTAAATATCTTCGGAATTGTATAAAATGCCTAGATATCATACATTTCCGGTAACATATTCATATATCGTGCACGTATTTAGAAGTAGGAACTTCAGATTAAAACCCACGAGCGCTCAAATTCGTGTACCTCGTCATAAGGGTAAGTTCAAATCTCATGTGATTTGGTGGTCGCGATCCATCATCGTCGTGGACGGCTTCCGTAATAATGTGCTACTGAATACCGACAATAGAAGAATATCATTGTTAACATAGATCTATAAATAGATAAACCTACGGCGTATTTCTAAAAGTAATAAATTGCGTGTTTCCATCGGTACGAAGATTAAACGTAGACGAACTTTTTTAAATGCGCTTCGGTATCTGTATCATGAGCGTGTTTACAAACACACAAACAATCAGCTCCGGAACAATTACATGAAAGTGGAGCGGAAGGACTCATTTGATGATTTGACCATGCCAAAAAAAAAAGATTTGTTTCACCAAACCCATCACGTTAGACACCCTAACCACTTCCATCAAATGATCTACCTAAGACACCTTTGATGGATGCATCCATGCATGGATGCACACACACTTAGTATTCATCAGCTCATTCGTGTGCATGCTTCCGGTTCAGTTGCCTTACCGCGATTTTGTTCTTTGTATATCAGCCATGATTCATAATGTGGTGCAAAGTCTCTATAGTTCTTTGTTTTAATACCTTAGTACCGCGGTTCCCAAACTTTTTCAGCTTGCGACGCTCATACAGGTTTAGAATTTCTCGGCGTCCTAGCAAGTTGATACCAGGTGAATAATAAAACAATAATACCTGGTTGCGAACTCTACGACATCAGAGTACGTGAATTTGGGTTTGTAGCTGCAAAAGAGATCAATGAGTCTATTTTCTTCTTTCTGGTGGATATTTTATACATATAGAATCTTGGTTCCACGCAATATCAATCCGGAGAATGGTCGACCCTCACGTCCCACGACGCCCCGCTGTACTCTCTACGACGCACCAGGGCCTCGCGCGGCACAGTTTGTGAACCTTAGTAGTAAGATGCATTAGAAGGGCATAAAGGTGCAAGGACAACTATGAAATATTTTATGAACAAAGCTTAATGCACATTTCTTAATTCCAAAAGTAGGTACTTTATTCCTGAAGCAAGATGACCAATCTAGTTATGAAGTAGTGTGCACAAGTTGCGGGAATTCCAGGGCTGCGAGCCTTGAAACACAAATGACAATTGAAGGAAAAGGGTAGGTTTGTATGAGCCTTACACTGTCTTTAGCTGAACTTAGACCGGGAGAGGTCACTAGTTAATTTCCAACCATAAACAACATATCAAAGTCCTAAATGCATTTCATCCACTGCTCGATACAAAAACTCGAAAATCTATTATTGTTTTCTATCTAATTGACCATTATTTAGAAGCACATCATAATCATTGTGTTAAATAAAGCTTAATTGGATCTTAGCGTGTTTATGGCTATTTCAGTTTACACAGTCTACAAGTTTAGCACCTTTAAAGCGTCCATCAATCAGTTCAGGTGATGAACAAACTACAGCAACACGGAACAAAAGTATCACAAAATTTGATGACCGTGACTTACAGAATCATCATACTCCTGGCTATACTAAGCCCTGTGTGTGTTTGTCTTCTTCTTCATTGCTTCTTTATCTCAGCTCCTTCCCAGCCATGTCTTTTACACATTTCATCCATAGTTTCTTTGTTGTGCCTCTATTCTTAAAGCCATTTAAAATTCATACTGATTCTCTTCACCACAACTTGACTTAGGTACAGACGCAGTCGACCAAAAGTACAATTTACTGAAACATACTCCTTTCACCACAGACTATAAATTCTATTTCAACTTCTAAACTGTTTTACGATTTAAACAAACGTTTAAAGAATACTTTCCAAGCGCTAACAGGCAAGACGTAGTTGAAGCAAGAAATTAAGAACTGAGTCGCGAGTCCGTGGGTTCTCAGGGGAAATTCCACCAATCACGGACGAGGATTGAGGGGTACGCGGTGACCATACGAGGCTAGTTTTTTATTACTATGTTATTTACGTGATTTATTTTGAAATAAGGTTTTAGAGTGGAACATATTATGACTAGATTTTTGTAATGCTATTCTCACCGTGGCGGCAACACTGAAGCTACGGTTTGTTTAGATTTTCAACTTAAATAAGCTCGTTATCGACCTCGTCATAGAGTCTTATAGAGAGTAGCATAGCTGGCCGTTTTTGGTTGACGAGACGAAAGAGTGTGCACAACACTGTTCATAGTTAGCAATCCGTTTGAATTGTAGGCAGAGACGAACCCATGAATTTGTCATGAGTTCATGGGACTTTCACAGAGAGTAAGAATAAATAAAGAATAAGTATAAATAATAAGCGCCTGATTCAGAAGGCAATACTTCTGGACACGGCGCGTATTGTTAGGAGGTTCCTCTCTCAGGAGCCCTGACCGCCGGCAGCCCGGACCCTGTTCCCGATGCTGGTGGAATGCTATGTTTTATATTTTTAATTTTTTTTTCTTTTTTGTTAAAAACGTTTAAAAATGTAACCAATAAGTTAAAAGATGAACAAAGAAAATGAAAAAGAGGCTGCAGCTGTTTCTAAAATGAGATCAAGCTGTATACTTATGTTTAGTATTGAAGTGTAATAGGTTAGTGATGATTAATACCAGAGTATTAAGATACAGATATCATATATCATGAGTATTATTTGTTCTGTTACAATAAATACTAGCTAACATCTGTAACGAGATGTATCTCACACGATTTCCCCAATTTCGCGCAAAGGTTATGACGTGCGCTTAGTCTTGCTACTTTTCTCTTGCACTCCTTATAATCTGTATAACGATGGTGTAGGGTATGTTATGGCTTGTATAAGGTGTGCTGTAAGCTGGTAACACGATATGCTCGCTTTACTGGTATGAAATAAGTTGCTACATTCACGTTATTATACTTCTGCCATGCTTTTAAGGTTTGGGTGAACGCATCTGTCTGAGGTTTGACTAACTTCTATTTTTGTTTTCATTTTATTGTGTAGGTACCGTCAGAGGCCAGCATAACTTGACCCACTACCTCTTATTCTATCGTATAAGATGGGTCATGTAAATGAGCTGAAGTTCTACTTGGATGAAGTACGGCTAGAGATCTATCGGCTATCAGTACTTAAATAAATAATATTATTGTATAATCTATACTTATAATAAATCTGTAGAGAGGCCAATTCTGAACATGAAATATATTTAAAAAATAACTATCAAAGGGTTATTAGGGATTGCTACTGATGCCAAAAATGCAATCAGTAAAATTTTTGTCTGTCTGTCTGTCTGTCTGTCTGTATGTTCGTTATAGAAACAAAAACTACTCAACGGATTTTAACGAAATTTTACACAATTGTTCTTCATACTCCTAGGCAGGTTATAGTATACTTTTCATTACGCTACGATCAATAGGAGCAGAGCAGTGAAGGGAAATATTGGGAAAACGGGAGAAGTTACTCCATTTTTTAAGCTTCCGTCGCGTGTGCAGCCTTAATGGTTAAAGCTACATAGAAATCATGTATGACGGGAAATGTTTTCCTTAATTTATATAAAAATATTCCTTGACAGTATATGTCTATCTTTTATGGTTGACTCACAATAACACGTGAAACTCCACGCGGGCGAAGCCGCCGGCAAAAGCTAGTATCAAATATAAGGTTATCCAAAATACTTTACAATTTATTTTCACAACACAAGGAAACGACAACTGTGGGCAGAAACAGTGGCTAAAATGTCAAAAGACATTTTTACTTTTTTCCCCAATCCATTATCACAATTAATAGTAAATACGAGTTGTCAAAACATCAATAATCACCGCAAAACTCCCAAGGGTAAGTAGGATTCCGAAAAACGCCGCGAAAGCTTTTAAAATTAAAATCCATTCATTGGACGCATTTCTTTGTCATTCCCCTTTTAGAAGATAACCACAGTTGATCGGGAATTGTCGGAGAAGTTCGGGATTCGAATGAAGCGATTTGACGGCTTTTTGAATGATTCCTTTTGAAAAGCCGAAGGGAAATGTGTTTTGTTTGTAAATGGAAGTCTGTTTGAGCTCCTTTTTAATAATTTTAGGTTTAATGCGAAAGCATTTTTGCGTGTGCGTCCATAAATATTTTTATAAGCTGTTTAAAATGGACTTATTTGTTTTACTAATTTTTAATGAAACTGTCCTTAAATCCAAAACCGATAATTAGTTCCCTCATCGAAGCCTGCCTGTAATTTTATAATCCAAGATTTCACCTCACTATCACACATAAACCAGATATTTTGCTTGTATGTGAGAAAAAGCCTAGGAAAATTGAAATTGGGTAAAATGGTTTAACCAAATAAAAAGAAAAATAATCATTATAAACAAATAATATTTAAAATATAAAAAAAACCAGGCCGAAAACCGAAAACCATGAAGATTTAAAATAGAAAAATCTTTGTTCGAATTTCAAATCCCATGTGATTGTCACGTCACAGTAGCTGTGACACTCAGAATTACTGATTGATTATGCATTCGCGTCACGCTTGACGGCCGTCGGGAAACGATGTGATTCACGATATTTCTGTTTCTGTTGAATTTTTGTTATAATGCTGCGTGTTTCCGAAAAGTTGCAAATTATAGCATTTGACAAGCAATTGTTTTTTTTTTAACAATGTTTAATACGATTAAAGAATAGTTACTAGTTAGTATTTGATACGAACAAGAAAGTAAGCTGATTAACAGTAAGCTCATTTTGCTGTGAGATTTGGTTGATGCTATGTTTCATTAATTTTTAACTTTTTGACACGTGGATAACGTTTTAATTATGTTTTATTTTTATAATATTATGCTTGCAAAAGTTAATCTTACGAGTATTCTTTGTCACATAATGCAGAACATAGCAATATAATTTCCACTATTTTCCTAAAACACTTCAAATATCACCAGTACGCTAAATTCAAAACGTCTCTACGAAAATTACCCTTATAGGTATTTAGTCCAAAAACCACTAAAGTCATTATCAAGTGACCCTTCTCATAATAAAACAAGCTTTTCATCTTGACACCCGGCTACCCCAAAGACCAAACTGACCACTTTGCGACCCCTGAGATGAGGAGCGAAGATAACGCTAAAATGTCCTGCGCCTGTACTGATAATGATTTTAAGCTGAATGTAACCAAATGTTGCGTAGATATGTCTTGTTTGGCGTGTGGCTAGTTCGTGTGCGTTTTAATAGTCTTGAAATCTCTGCGTTTATGAAACACGTTGTAATAGAAATATAAACGCGATGTCACGTTTTTAGATTGTTACTGAAAAGGCTTTTTGATTTCTCATTCTACACATTGTATAATTTGACTGTCTGAAAACAGCATCGCAGCCCTGAAGTAAGAATTTGACAGTTCGTTCTGCTCTACTCAAGGCGGGAGGACTCATTTGATATTTTTACACTCCAAAAGGACTTTCTCCTGTAAGACTCGACTAACTAAGAAAAAGACCCAGACAACATCTTCCCAATGATTTATCATTAAAATATGCCTAGATTACAAAATACTGCGTAACAGATTACCTGCTAATATCAGAAACCAGTTCAATATAAAGTAAAAAAAAAACTATCAATTAGTTTTTCAAGATTACTTCGAATCACTTTCAAAAAATATTATGTTATTTATGTTTAAAATAATTAAAATAGTTGAACCATGCAAAGTAAACAAAATGTATGAAACTAGAGCAATAAATCAACGTAATTATAACATAAGAGCTTTTTAAATATTTAGATGTCCTGTCAGGTCAAAAAATTAGGGGTGACTTACGTAGTGATGTGAAAGATGCACTATCGATATTTACCTTCTATTTAATTCTAACAATAAGACTGTTGTGTAATAAATCCAGGTTTTCCAGGAATTATTGAGAGTTTATAAGACTGAGCCAGTTTTACTATGGAAAGAAAAATTCGAACCGCGAGCAGGGTTCAGTACATCGAAAACTGTTTTCAACCGAGCCATCGAGGTTCCACTTCTAACGCCTTCTGGTAACGTTTCCTGCTCGCGGTTTGAATTTTTCTTTCCATAGAAAATCTTTTAAATTCGCGACGCATAACGTATAATATTTATAAAATATGTTTAGGGCCAGTTGTTTGATAAGTAGTTAAACTAACAATATGTAAATCGTCCGATAGATTTGTAACCACTTGTTAACTCGTTAAGCTACCAGTAATTCCCAAAAATCACATTCTCATATTAACACTGATAAAATTCGTAGTTAACTGCAAACACAAACAATCATCATAACGTTATTTTTAGTTTTTTGGCACCTTATATTTTATTGAACACCAACTTTTTACAAAAAAAGGAAGTTTTACATTAATGTAAGAAAACAAAATCATAGTAAAATTATATCGATTGTCAGGTCGATACGTCATACTCGTAGTTTTCTGTTCCCATCACTACCAGTCGATCCCCATTTTAAAGCATGTGGCGCATGGTCACTGAGCCCTTCACCCAAATTGAGTGCTACTTTACTGGTTAATAATACGAAGGCTGCCTTTATTATTTTACTATGTTTGATCTCGGTTCTATTAGTGAAAGGACGTAGGGCAAGCGATTGTTCTAAAGTTTTTTTTTTGGTGATTTTTGCAGACTTGTTCACTTTATTTTGAGTAAGTGTTTTATTGAGGATAACTTAAACTTAGTTGCTAAGCAGGTAAGGATGTATTAGAGTCTGAAAGTTTCTAATGGTTTTAACTCTGTTGACTGTGGGAAAGCCAAGTTATCTTGATCGGATGTCATCGTTCTGCAAATGAGAGTACTTATTTTGATACTTTAACATTTTCTACCGTATTAGAGAGAACCTATTAAGACCGACTAGGTAGGTATGCCCATTCCATTGCTACTGGCTCCCAAAAATTGCATTACGCACTTCTAAAGGTAAAGTCTGTCTCTCTGAGTAAAGGTGTTCCATTTTTTTCACAGCAACAGAACACAGTAGAAACTATTTGGCGCTGGACACCGGCAGGATAGTGATCTACCTGCGGCCGTATTATGACGCCTTAAAACCAGGCTTGTTCCAGTGAGTGAAAGAGACAGAGCTATACAAGTCGTCTACCGCCACCTCATTCACTCACTGGAAAAGGTCTGGTTTTAAAACGTTATATTACGGCCCCTGGCGAAGTTGACTGTCGCTATTGGGGATTACTCCACTTATTTTTTGTCGGTGGTCCCCGAACTAGGTCTAACCAGGTATTCTCTCTTATCTTTTAAACCTGACACTATGTCTAGTATAATCTTTGCAAGTGTGTCATATCTACTTTACAGATAACAGAATTACCTTGACATATGGAACACAAAACCAACAATTGTGTCACCATACACTATTATCTAAGGATCTCTACCCAAACGGCCAATTAAAATCCGAAATTCAAGCGACAACTGTTTGTCTTGTTAGCAATATTTTTAATTGAGACAGACCCTACACAGGCTGTCAAACAATAGTTTTGGAAACCATTTTTTGAAGACCTTCGTTGCTATCGAATAATAAAATGTCGTGAGGAAAGTTTCTGTACGAATTTGGATGGCTCTAAGAGTAGGTTCCCAGGACTAGAGACATTATGAATGTGATGGCAATGACAAATAAGAAAGTCACTCTTGAAATGACACGTAGCAGAGAAGAATTAAGTAGTAAGAATGAGAAGACATTCAGAGCAGTATGAGGGAAGAACGCAATGGGAAATGGAGATATTTTTGGAAAAAGTTAAAAGCATTATTAAAAAATAATCCATTTCCATCTGTCAGCATTTGATTTGTGGCTCAAAGTATTATCTGATGCCCTTTGCAAGTAGTAATTACAAGCGTAGACGTAAATACTTCGATAAAAGTTTTGGAATGATATGACTATCTGTAATGAATTTTGATTGTACTTTTCGTAAAAAAAGTTGGACGTCCGCGTCACTACTAAAGTATACTTGTATCTTCGGTTAAAAAATAGGCGCATTCCTTTTACTTTTACGCACTGAGGCTAGTATAAGTTGGGGGGTCAAGTTACAACGGTTTGTGTATGAGGTCATTGTTTACACAAACAGGGCAAATAATTAAGAATGTTCATTGGTTTTGTCAACACAATCTATGAACCCGGCGCGGTATGATTGCGGTGGGATTCGATTGTTTGAGCTCTCTTTACACATTGCAATTGAACTCTGTTGGTTGTGTCGCAGATTGGTATTTACCCCTTTATTTTTGACGAGAAGAATGAAAGTAAATATAGAGCTGTTTTAGTTTGCAATTGATAGGTTTTATTTTTGGAAAGGTATTGATATTTATGGCATACCTACAATCAATAATTGTTGTGTAATTCTTACAACTAGAGTGCTAGTCTTCTTTAAGACAAGTCTAAAATATCGGACCCTAATTTCTCGCACCACAATCATTAAGGTCCTGCAGTGCTTTGCCAATAATGCTACAATGAAACACTTCAGTTTATAGCTATAGTATCAATGCTGGGGCCGCGCTGCCTACAAGGCTGTATTTTGGAATATTGAGCGAGATTAAAAATTATGCACGTGTTTTCTTTAAGAAGAAAAGCAGATGCGCGACATCTTGCTTTTACTTTGTCTCAAATTGTTTTGTGGAACAATAAAATTTTATTGTTTAAAGGACCTGTGACAGTTATGCCTTGGTCACATGTACCGAGCCATCAGGCGAGTCAGTGCTCTTAATTAGCGCCTCATAGCGGCGAATTCTCTGCCGAGAAAAATGCCGGCTCTCGCCCGTTTGCTCGGTCCATGTTGCTAAAAGCCCAGATAAAGATAAGCCAATATAAGTTCCAGAGTTTTTAATAGAACTCGTGACAAACCCATCATCCGCAACAATCGGAAGCTACAACAAATATTCCCTCAACAAACACATTAACCTTCCAACTGCCGACGCAATTTCTTTTCCGAAAGGATTCTTCCGGGGACCGGGGGACTTATTCATTCTCTTATTAGGCCGTGTTTGTTTTGTCCGGGACATCGTAGGGAGTTCCTGGGGTCATTATACGCGGTGTCATGTGATGCGTGAAATTATTTCGTACTTTATACAGTGGCGCGGTGCGTGCGCGCCGGTGTAAAGGGGCGGCGGATTAGGGTTGATGGGCAAGATATTTTTGGTTTAGGAAGCTGTGCCGTAATTTTTAAAATTGTGTATCAATTAAATATAAAAAAAAATGTATTAATATCAATTTCAATAAAAGGTCAACGGTAAGTAACTTTTGTCGAGTTAAATCTTATACGTACGAGTACAAATTGTATTTCAAACTATCAAGCAACACTCGTAGCACTAAAAAAAATTGAAAATTTACTTCATTTTGGTCACATTTTATTTATCTGCACGAAATATCGAAAAAAAAAATATAAGCCTGAATAACCTATTTTAAAACTATATGTTGAAATCAAATAGCCAACACATCCACCTATTTCCCCGACCCTAGTCCCGCTACCCCAGTCGATAACGGCCCAGTCTAAAATGAAGTTGTAATACAATGCATCTGCTACAACATCGCGGTACATTGACGAATTGTTCTGCGATACAAATGCTATTAACTATTTGTACAATAAGATGTTTATAGCCCTGTCAGTCGTATGGAGTTAATGAGGCGAGGAAAAACTGAATTGGATTCAGTTTAGAGGTTGAATTCGATGATTTAGGTATCGAAAAATACGCGTTGGTTGTGCTGCGACAATTGACATTTCGAATACAAATAGTTAATTATTGATATTCCTATATCAATGTTTTAGTGCACTACAGAGCCATATTTCTTATTTTCATACAGTAAATTTGCCAAATTAATTAAAACTTGTAAATATTTGACAGCTTCGACCATTTGCGACGTTGCCAACTTTCAGAATACGCGCTCTTATAATAATAATATTTAGAGACAAGGGGACAAAACGTATCTATTAGACTAACACCATATACCAATCTAAAAAAAATGAGAGTTAATTATAGGATGAATAAAAATCGCAAACCATTTTTTGTGGTGTAAAATATCAATTGTGTCCTCCCCCACACTAGGTGGAGATTAGAGGATTGTTAGACTCTTACTACCATCCTGTTCGTCACGCGTCCTTTGCATACTGGATTCTCAATTATTTCGTAAGTCGACGGCACACGTCGTGCCGGGATGTGTTTTAAGACAGTCACGCGACGATCCGATTACGTCAATGCGATGATTAGATTTGGTAAAATCATTTTCAGCAGAAGATATCTTAAACTGATTTAATAAAAAAAGAAAACAGGTAATATTAGAAGCATTTGGATTTATACGAGACCCAAATTCAATCCGACTGCTTCTTAAGCCAAATGCCTTCGTCAACCATGTTTTTCTTTTTTTATTCCCACTGCCATAAAATACTTGTCTCATCTCATTTGCAATATCGTTTGTGGGGAGTAATAAATTAAATTCACAAAGAGGTGTGGTATAAACTCGATGTTTCCTAAATAACAAAGCATTCGAAATAGGGTACCCGCTATTGTCATGGGGAGTAAGTGATTTTATTCAAAAGGTACTAAAGTCTGATTACGATTGAAAAACCTGTGTAGGTATTTTTTTTATGAAAGATTTCATTCTGATAATTTAATAATAATACATTATGTACGAGTATAATGGATCACTATTATTATATTTTAAATGTTTTTTTTTTCTTTTAAAAACGTTTAAAAATGTATTAATATGTTTAGGTAAATTAATAAAAGAATACATTATGTTAATAGATACGAGATATCGTATCTATTAACATAACAACAACAACAACAACTACTTGCTCTAAACTATTGTTGTATAATTAGGTGATAACCTAATTATACAACAATAGTTTAGAGCAAGTTTGCAAACTGTCAGTAAAAAAACAGCACTGAAACGATGTTCGATATTTTGTGAACACTATGTAAACTGCTTTTAGTAACAACTAGAAAAGTTTACGTCTCGGATATGTGCTTTCCTCTTTCTGTTCTAAAAGAAGTTTAATAAAACCCACATACAAATGTATTTATCTTAAGCCATTTTTAACACGTTAAAAGAATTCCGGAAAATCTGCTGAAAATGTTGAAGAGGGGAATAAATCTGATAAGTGAGTTTGTTTATGTGAAAGAATTTCAATTTAAACGCGTGTACTCCGCCTGTCGCACGGCATTATGAACAGCGAGATATTAATGATTGCCGAGAATACGTGCCTTCACCTGACGTCCCTACGAGTTAAGGTTTTCGTATAAATAGCAAGATTTTCGGAGGATTTTCTTGCTTTGAAGATGTTAAAAGTAACTTTTCGGATCGTCGGCTTATATTCATACTTGATGACTAAAAGGGGACAGTGTATAAAGTAATAAAGAACCGAAACTGAGTATCAATGATTATGCCTCATTATTGAATGGTCGCAGTTGTATTAATAATAAATAAAGTTTTATATTAAGTCAATTACTAATAAAATCTGAATTTTCTTGTTAGCAGTCAACTTTATATTCGAAAAAGACAATCAACAGAATTTATATAAGATTTGTGATAGCTCAACCCGTCATCGAACTGATTTATATTGAAAATGTATGGACGTTTTTAACATTTTTATGTCGAATCAATGACTAAATGTCATTTACTCACTTTAACATTTAGTTAACTGTCAATGTAGTCCACTACTGGACATAGGCCTCTCCCAGCCTGCGCCATATCATCCTGTCCTTAAAGCAGTACAGTTTAAATATCCCAAACATTTTCGATTGCAACTCATCCAACAAGAAATATCCGAACATATTTTCCAAAATTCAACCCATTACATTTTCTACAGCTACACCCCAAAATCGCTAAATATCTTAATTTCATCCTACATTGAACACGTGAGACAACAATAGAAGAGTGAGAAATTAAATTTATTGCTTGTCAAATATCACTTGTCGCTATTGTAGCTTTGTTGTAGTGTGGAGTTAGTGGTAATAGGCACAACACATGCTATGGTACAGCCAAAGGGGTACGGCAAAATGTGATAGAATTATGATTGCTCGTTAAAGGGGTATTGAAAGAAATGATTTTGTAGTATGGTGGTATTGTTGGGTTTGTATAGTTATGGAAATTATGGTTTTTGTTCGTGATGTTTTCGGTGTGGTCTTTATTGAATCCTTGATTGGAATAAAAAGTTGCTATCTAGTTATTGTAGGTTATGCTCTACGCACTTGTTCCAAAAATGAATAAAAATTCCAAAATAAGGGGTTTTAAATAAATCTGGTGTATATTGTATATTGCGCTGAAGCAGAAAACTAGAACCGAAGAAGTTTAATCCCACTAAAATCTTTTTCATGATAAACAGCGTTTTGTTGGTACTTGCAGCTTCGTCTTGAATTTCAAAGTTAAAAATGCCTTTCCATAAAAACAAACACCTGAAAGTTCACTCCACCATGAAACGAAAAAACATCACACCATCTCAAAAAAAAACCTTTTAACAAACATCTGCCCTTTCACACATTTTCCGTCACGACGTCCATCAGAAAACTTTCAAAAACAGCTACTATTCAAAACTGCCACTAAACCGTAATTCCGTATACTTACTTTAAAACTCGTATGGAAGGCGCATGGGTTCCCCTAGAAGTGCTAAGCCGTGTTGAGACTAGAGTATTCCCAGGGACACGACGCTTATCCATCAATATATCTTTTGCATACCGTGCGTTCTTAGTTTTATGTTGTGTGGAGATAGCTTTATGTTGTGAATAGATAGGTGATGGAAGTTTTGGTTATTTGTAGTTTCAAGTAGGTAGATAAAGGATTAGAGCATTTTTGTGATCATTATACAACAGTTACGATGACAACGGTAATTAGCTCCACAGCAATAACGATACGTGCAATTGTTAAGTAGATCTAATCATCTTTATGAAGGATTTTCCGATAAAAGTATAATGACATAATTGCTTTTTTACGTAGAATAGAATAGTATTTGTTTGCATAAAACATGCTAAAAGAAGAAAAATTAATGAGAGCATAAGTACTTATGTTTTGTATAACAATGATTACTTATAAATGTAGTCGTAGAATTAATGTAAGTATCTAGCCGACTAAAATGCGCGAGAATATAACGTTTCTTACGATAAAACTCAACACTGTTGTACATCCTGTTGTTTCGAGCCCTGGAAGTCTTAAACATTAGATCATTTCATCGTTTCATGTCTCATTTCCCGAAAAATTGCGAGCCGCGTACTCGTACATAAAAAACCAGTTATTACGCTGAAAATCCATAAACACTGAATGTTATTCACAAAGTATAATTTAAAATTCCATTTCAATCAACTCGCAATATAAACAAGGTAATTCGTTGGACCATAAATTCGCAATTACGTCACTGGCGAACGACGTTCAAAATTACCTATTTCCAACATTTTTTTTCCATCCAACTCCCTGTAGGCATCGAAAACTGGGTAGGTGTGGTCGGACCAAGAGAAATCGTTCCCATTGGTCGCCGGTGAACACACCCACTGTTGTAACAAAAAGGAACATCGGCTCTGAACTCGACTAGTCCCTAAACGACGAGCCTTGAGAATTTCTCTCTCCCTTTCTCAAGTCGCAGTGTTCTGTTTCAGGACGGTGCCCACTGAAACCGAGTTCGCTCCGAAGTCCCCCGAGCATTGTACAACGCCATCTATGTGAATACGGCCGAACTACGTGGACAAAGTTTAAGCAAGATGGCGCCGATAGTCGCGTCGAAAGGCCTTTTGGGACGGGGAAAAGTTGTTGACTTTGTTAGGAAAGAGTCGAGAATTTTACTTTCGGGTTTTAAAGTACCTAAGTATTGTTAAATTACTTCTTCTTATCTGTTTTAAAATGTGTTTTGTTTCTAGTTCTAATTCTGCCTAGCAGGTATGTATGTGTAGGTGTTTCTTTAAACAGGCTTTTTATTAGGTAATTGTAAAAGAATGAATATTTTTTATAGGCACAAAACAAAAAATATTTTACGGTCTAATTTGTTATTAAAATCATTTAGTTAAATTAGTTTTCACTAACAACAACTACAAAAACTAATTTAACAACCAAGAGAAAAAATATTATAAATACTATGCACATAAAAACTTTTTGAATCATTAAAATAGGTATTTGCAAATCTTACAACTAAGGGCTGATTTTTCAATAGTCAGATATTTTTTACCTGATCAATAAAAATAGCTGTTTGACATATTTTCCAAAGAGGTGTCAAACCGCCATTTTTATTCTTCAGATAAAAGTTATCTGACTATTAAAAAATCAAACCTATGAATAATAAAAATAACTCGTCACAAATTAATATCTAGATACTTAGGTAGTATTGGTTTTATAACCATCAAGATGTTTCAGACCGGATTTTGTGTAAAAGCGATTGCTTTAAAGGCGTTTCAATAAGATTGTTTAGTATTTGTTATTTTTTTTTTTTAATATTTGCTAATAAATGTGGGGGATTTCAATAATACTTAGTTCAACTGTTTATCAAAGAACTTTGCTATTGCCATGTTTGCCTACTTCATCACCATCTTCGTTTCCTTTTCCTTACAATGTTGGAGTACGCTTACAGTCTAGCCACATGCAACGCACCTGTAGGAACGACTGATAAATATCTACAAATGCGAGCCAGGACCAACTGTTTTGTCGCGGGACTGCACGAATTACCGTGACCCTGGAACGTGAAGGGCTATTGAAGGACACCGCGGATTTCAGTCAGTACGAGTCTGACAGTCCCTCCCGCTTCGCCCTGGGTGGAAGGACTCATTTGATGATTTTACCACGTAAAAAAAAAGGGACCAACTACTGTTTAATTTGCTTTGAGGCATCGAGGACATTGGAGGAATCTCGGTGTGTGATCGAGATGGTCTCCCATCCACAGGACGACCTAGGCAAGCGTGGCTTCACTTTGAAAAGATCTCGACTGATGTTATTACTTAGCCATGGACCCTTCTTGGTTTCATCATAATTATTTCATTCTTATAGTGGTACTTTGTCGAAGTAAATAAAAACGGTTTTTGGTTTAAAAAAAAAAAAGAAAATAAAAAATGGACGTTACTTCGTTAAGCACACACACATTATATTAAAAAAAATAATAAGGTAAAAATAAAAAGTTACCCATATTTTGTGCGACGTGACTCAAACTAACTTGTAATAGATTTTTTTACATTATAAGTAGTTTGTTTCGTTCAAAAAAATTAAACGTGTGACGTTTATAAGTATTTCCAAATCTACCAATTGTATTTTTATGTATTTTTTTTTATAATTAGTGTTATGTCTAATGTAACAAAAACCTCATTTTGTGTTTACGTTTTAGAAGAATAAGACTAGTAGAATTGATCGGAAAATATTCCGCTAGATTTGAAACAAATATACCAATTCCTTCTCAAGCTAAATAAATTCCTTTCAGAATAAAAAATAGGTTACAGAATGATAATAATTTAAAAGATTTACACGAACTCAATAAATAATAGGAGCAACCATAAAATGTGAAGTCGATCTCTCGTAAGTAGCTTATCAATTTATAAGGGAAGCTTACCGACCTACGCACTAGGTGCTTATCCTTAGTACTTATTAAGTGAAAATAATTTCGTTGTGCTATTAATTAATTAGGAGTCTAGCTTTGTGGGTCACATTTTTAATAGGTAAAACTTTTTTAGTTTTTTGTTTTATACTTGTGTATTTAACTTTCAGAAGCGTTTAAGCCTTTGTCAAACATACTGGCGTGGCGAATGCGAATCGTGACGTTTTTATGTGTAACTAGCACTTTGCCCGCGACTTCGTCCGCGTGGGTTACATACTTTCCTAATTCCCCCTTTTCACCCCCTTAAAGGTTAAATTCCCAAAAACCCCTTCTTAGTGCTCCCCTACATTATAATAGGAAGCCGTGTGCAAAATTTCACATTCCTAGCCCCAGTAGTTTCGGCTGTACGTTGATATGTCAGTCAGTCAGTTCTCCTTTTATATATATAGATGTATGGAATGGAATTGTTTGAATCCAGTCACATAGAAAAGCGAAAGAGATCCGATAGCGTGACAGAACTATTGGACTGATGTCTCTCTTCGGTTTGGTATCACTTCGGAAACGCTTCGCTTTCGCCTGTCTGTTTGACAAAGGCATTATTGATAAAATATTTATGTTGTATCTGTTATTTTGTATAAATTTAGTTTTTAAATCGGCCATAGATTCTTATTTGTATTTTCAACAAAAATAAATCAGCATCTTCTATAAATCTATCATCAACAGATGCTTTATTCATTAATAATTTTATTTAATTATCTTTTCTATATAACCTAATTAACGATTACATACAAACTATTAATAAAAACTTACTAGTAATGTATACAAAAAATAAATAACAAGAAAACAAAAAAAAAAACATTCAAACAACCTACACATCGACAGTGTAATGTAAAAGCGCTCAGTGCACAGTTTACATTATTTCGACGCCGAGGGGTAATTGGAAAATACACCTATAGGTATACTATACATTTCATCATTAACAGCCTTTAATGTTTTCACTGCTGGTACACAAGCCTACTCTCTGTAAGAGGGAGTGGGCCATAATCCACCACGCGGGCCCAGTGCAGTTTGATACACGTCTTCGATTCGTCACATTCCTCACGATGTTTTCCATCACGGATTTGAGAACAGTGATGATAAAATAAATTACACAAAGTAATGCACCTGACTGGGTTCGAACTCGTGACCTCAATTCATCAATCGGGGCCAATACCACTGGGCTGCCACAGCTCTACAATTTTCAACACTTCTTCCGAACATTTTAACCAACTTTTCACTAAAGACAAACAGTCCTTAATATAACCGTGCGAAATTGCGTTGTAAGTCACAATATATCGGTAATAGCTAATTAGCTGTAATCCTATAATCGGTCAGGTTAGAAAATTACCCACTCGGGTCCTATTTGCGGTGGCCGCGATTAGCCCCATAAAACTCAGTGCGATCTTGATAAGGGATGCGCGAATCGGCAACGTATACTGTGTGAAGTGCCAGTGTAATAAACATTCGTTTAAATTTATTGTCTAACTGTTGCAGATTAGGTTGGTAGGTAGATCGTGTGTGTATGCTGTGGGTTTTGTATGTGGCAATATTGGTGTTTTCATTTTTGTTGTGGTGTTAGTTTTGTGTGGAATTTTTCGTTAGTTTTTTAAGAACGCACTTATGCACAATTATCTGCAATTCATCATGCAGGGGATCATTTAATTTCTTAGCCCACCACCGATTTGGAAGACAAAACATGATGAGTCGATCCTAAAATAATAATTGACGGGCAGGAGAATGATACTGATGATGAATGGTGATATCTATACCAAACCATGTCAGGAGTTACGTTAACTCATTTAATTAGAACTTGAAGTTCAGGGTCATCGAAACCCTACAATTTTATTTCCTTCTTTCTATGACAGAGTCGCAGGTGCAGTGCTGGTTCTAGGACATTTTCACGTTATTTTCAAAGTTTTCTCACGACATTTTCGTTCACTGTTTTGAGAGTACATGAATACACAAAGTAATGCGCCTAGTTGGGTTCGAACCCACGACCTACAACTCCTAAATCGAGGCTGTTACCTCTGGGCCACCCCTGTTCTCCCAGAACAAAACATGAAATAAATAGATTAAGATAGAAAAGTCCACGTAATGCTGACTGCCACGTTGATCCAGTGGTCGTAATTGCGACTGCAGAGCATGAGGACGTAAGTTGAATTCTCAGGCCAGGCACAGGGTCACTGGGTATTTACATGAGGAATTTCTTAGTTACAGCAATGGTGTCTAGACCTATGCCCTGTTAATGGCGAGGCAAGACAGTGGGTTTACTATTAGGTACACCTCTGCCTGAACCCTTCAGTATCAAAGAACCCTCTAAAAGGTACGTAGTAGTCAGTTTCAGAGAAAACTAAGCCCCTTTGTATGAGATGTTACTACCAAAGGAGTTAACTTTTACTAAACAAAAATAAACCCAAATTATGTAGCTTCTCTCCATAAATACATAGCTCATCAGCTTCACATTCATATGCCCAACTGTTTATAACTATTCAGGAGTTTATTTAGAATCGCCGGTCTGTTAGACACCTCACGTCAGAGTTGTAAATTTTTCGCTAACTACTCTCATGATTTTTAGTCTAACTTTCGTCTGGTAGTTTCCAATGAGACGTCAGTCTACCATTTTGTTTTCAGTTTATAATGTGTGTCCATATTCTAATGGTAAATTTTGTTTTGGACTGAATGCTTTATGTAACAAGAGGCATAACAGTAATTTGGAAAAGCTATCTGCTTGTGTAGACGTTATAATCTTACTCAATTATACCTATGTATAATGCGAGTATATCTCTGCCTAGCCTTTTCCTATGTTGGGGTCGGCTTACAGTCGAACCAAATGCAGCTGCATATCAGTAGTTTACTTGAAACGACTGCCTATCTGATCTCCAACCCAGTAATTGGGTAATACGATACTCCTTGGTGAGACTGTTGTAAGAATTTCGAGCTTTTGACTAATAGTACCAACCGTCAAAGAGCTACAAATGACAGCCGATTCATTTTTTATAGATACTGCTACTATTTGCCTGTTTTGTTTGTTTAGTGATTGCAAACGCGACTGCTTAGTGCAGTTTAGCATATGACATGCCGGGTTCGATTCTCAGTTCGGTCAAAGTGTTACTGTGTATTTCCATTAGAGATTCTGTAGAAACCTAGTCTAGTTGTGTGCCCGGTTATTGGCATACATAGGCTCGTCCTATTACCTGTGACTTTTACAAACAAAACTAGTGAAATGCGGCTGAATTTCCTAAGTATTTCTCAATAAGAACAATCGACAAAACTATCCACAATATCCACATACGTATACATACGTAACGTAAACAGTACGTATGTGTACAAGCAACGTCAGTGGGACGCACAAAACAAAGTGCCACAATTAAGTGCGACCCGCTCTGTCGGAGTTCAACAGTTTTTCCCTCGTAATTCTATTACATTATTAACTTACACCGTGTTAAGGAAGTAGGGATGTATACAGAGATTCCTGTTGTCGATATTCGTAGGAAGTTATCGATAGTTCTGTGAGACGTTAAGGTAAAAAAAACAACTTATACTACAAGCTGAGCAGAGAAGTTAAAAACCGTCAAACGTCAGCACAAAAACCTACCCCAATCTGTCATTCTTTTATAGATTTTCAACTTTCAACTAAAGCATAAGCATAATTCTTATCTGATTGTGATTTGACAGATTGGCTTAAGTTGATGCTTGCGTCTGCACAAACATCATAAATATGTGTGACCTAAAATTTATAACGTTAGATTTATAGATAGATGATATTATTAGTAGCTTAAAATACTAATAATATCATCTATCTATTAGTCTGTCCGGGCACGCCGCAATTGCGGCGGTAAGACCCCTCTTTGAGGAGTGGCTGGATAGGCGTCACGGCGTCCAGACCTACCGCATGACGCAGGTCCTCACCGGACACGGAAGTTTCGGGAGGTTCCTGTATCTGATAGGGAGGGAAGAAACGCCTGGGTGTCACCACTGCGAGGATCGTCCGGAGGACACGGTGGAGCATACGGTGCAGGACTGCCCCGCTTGGGCAGAACACCGCCGTGTCCTCACGACGGCGATAGGCGGAGACCTCTCGCGCCCGGCATTGGTCGAGGCCATGCTGCGGGGCGAGACGGAGTGGGAAGCGGTCGCCTCCTTCTGCGAAGCAGTCATGCTCGTGAAGGAGGAGGCGGGCCGCCTGAGGGAGAGGACAGCGTCCTCCCTCCACCCCAGCCGCAGTGGTAGACGCCCACGGCGACGGACGTCGCAAGACGATCTCCGGCCACCGTAGGCGCGGGCATGCGGGCAGCGAGTAATGGGCGACTCGCTGTCCGACCATGGACCATGCCCGGGTCGACGGCGCGTTGTGTTCCACGCGCGCCTCAAAGAGTGTCAGCATAGTGACGGGGCCTGTAGAGGGCCAAAGCCTGCCGGGGTCGCGGGACCAAGGGATTACCGTGACCCCGGTACGTAAAGGGCTAGTGAAGGACACCGTGGATTTTAGTCAGTACAAGTCTGACAGTCCCTCCCGCCCTGCCCTGGGTGGGAGGACTCATTTGATGATTTTACCACGATAAAAAAAAAAAAAAAAAAATCTATTAGTCTGTCAGTATCCACGATTACTTAGTTTTGTGGATGTTGTCTTCACTTTAAAAAAACTGTCAACTAAATAAGATATCCGATTAATACACTTAACTGGTACAATGTTTCTTTTAGTATACCTATTGACACATCCCTCGATAACCAATTTCTACAGTACAAAAAATATACTTACATTTTACAAAAGCTACAGCTTTCATCGTTATCGATACTCAGCACGTCAGCCACATCCCTACAAAGTGTACGGCGGCGGTCGCTCGTCGCGTTCACAAAGATCGCTAGCTGAAAACTTTTAATACTTTAACTTGACTTTCACTCAATTTCGCTTAACGCCTTCGTTGACACGGCTCGATGCCTCAATATCGCTTTATAACTGTTTTACTATGGCGTTATGGTGCAAACTTGGTCCTGGAGATTTAAGAAGAAACCTTTTCGAGATTAAGGGGACTATGGCTTTAAATGTTTAATTTTTATGTGACTTGGATCTTAGAAATGTCAGAGTTCGTGTGAGGAACTTTCTAAGTGTTTTTTTTTTAGATTTCTTTGTTATGTTTTACCTTATGAAAATGTTTTTATGTGCTTTGGATTCAAATAACTTTGTACCCAACCAGTAACAGAGTCTTACAGATTTTTTTCTGAAAGCTTGGGATAAAACTTTAATAAAAGCCAAACTTTTCCTCCAAACCTCTAAACATTCCGAATCGAATCCGAACTAAATAAAATACACAAATAGATGGTACCCCAAAAAAAAAATTGCAAAAGGAGAAACAAAATAAAACCCCATCACGACACGACAAATTGATGTCATCCATCCCTCTCTTACTAACAGTCGCAACATATCACTCGACGCACGTCCTCGGCATTTTTCCTCTATATATTATTAATACATAAGTACAATCCGATGCACCGTTCCCCCCTCCGGGTGATGTATAGCTCTGTCCTTTTCTATATTGTTGGGTCTAGTTTTCCCAAGCGACCGAACCCCGAGGGTAAAACTCCCTAGAGTCGGTATTGACTCTACTGTAGAAGGAAAGTTATCTGTACACCTATTGTCGACCACCCCCTCTCTCCCCCAACCCTGTTTTCAGCCCGTTCCACCCTCGACTTTCTTATGCGTTTTACGTTTTATTTTTGAGAATGTTTCTAGGCTCGAATTCGTGTCGTTTTCATAGTCTGCAGTTTGGTCTATAAATATTTTCTTATCTGAAGAAAAATATGTCATTTTTATTTTATTTCAGAGTTGTTCTTTTTAATAAGTTTCGTAAACATTTGTTCTGCAATTGCTCTCAAAAGTAAAAGGTTTTCTATCAAATTCTGAATCATCAAGTTTCTGATGTTAACTTACAGAGAAAAATCAAAAGAAATGAAAATCTCAGGAAACACTAATTATTAAAAATATTGAACATTAATTCATTTAAAGAACATCACATGAAGCCAATTTCTATTAGTAATATGACCCGTGCTTAACATAATTTAAGGTTAGGTGCACACCGGACGCTAATTTGGTAATGCGCGACATCGCCACGCGACTGACACGCGTTGCGACCGCCACGCGACAGATTGACGCGACAAGACGATTAGTTCACTTAACTTGTTTATCGTGAGGGACAGACAAATATGCCTAAGAATAAAAATGTCACTCCCGCCCTCTTTGTCATTTGATACTCAATCACATTTTCATAATAAGGAATTACAATTGTTGCATTCTAATCTAGTTTTATTTGAATTCAAGTTACATTGTATTTTGTATGCATAGAAATTTGACAGTTTGTTTACTTTATAAGAGAGTCAACAAAATGACTAGAAGATTAGTTTGATCGTGTCACAGTTTCATCTTCACGTGGTGAACATTTAGTTAAGAGATAGCAATGGCAGAAGTCATGGATATAAAGGTTAAAAGTTCAAGCCTTACCAACTCGTACTTCTTGCTTAGTTATGATGATGATGATGCCATCTGACTGAATTCCTCAATAAAATTACCTCGTATTTAAACTGTGCAGTTGACCTTTCATCAAACACAAAAATCAATCAAACAACATCGAAAATAAATTACAATTACAATACAGAATACAAACCCACACCGCCTGCTCCAAATAAGTCCGTCTTCACACCGATATGGAATGACATGCGGACGGACGCGTGCGAAAGACGCGCCACGTGCGCCGCACACGACGACAAACGAGCTCGACTAAACGCTCATTTAGATTATTGTAGCGTAATCTTTTTAGACAGACTGTGTGTGCGCAACCTGATGTAGTATTGAACGCAAACTTTTGAACTACTTTCCGTATTTTTTTTAATTCAGGTTGAAATACATTTTAATAACCTACGTATTTGGACTAGACCCAGTAATAAAAGAATACAAAAAATGTTAAGATTTTTTGTCTGTGGAAAACGTGTTTTTAGTGTCATGCCTCTAAACTTATTAAGTACCCATTTATTATAACACCCTTTTCATGCCCAATATTAGATCACCGTAATTAATTTAAATGGAACAAAATTGTACCTTAAAAACTGGCGTAGTCTTTTCTAATGCTAATTCAGTAGTAATACGATAGCCATTCTTTTCTACGTACAATTAGGGGTAGATATAAACCCATGCATTATCTAGTCAGGGGTAACAATAGAGAATATTACCCCAACAAAATTGTTAGTATAATATTTCAAGTGGGGTGCAAAAAGTACCATGTGTGAAATCACAATGGTTCAAAAGTATATTTTTGTTGGTATCTCATTGACGATGATGGATGGATTTTGTCCAGTTGTGATCAGGCAAGATATCTATCTTGCCTGATCTATATTATGATAGTCATCAGTCATATCACAAATTAAGTGGTGTTCTTGACTTTTTCACAATATGTGCTCTATTTTTATTTTAAACTATCCACAATTACAATAACTGAAATTGAAAGATACAGTACTACTACAGAGCTACTCTACAAAACTTATTTTTGACTGCCACTATTTTTTTCAGAGAAATTAAGTATGTAATGTCGTTACAACCATAAGTTTTAGTCATTAGTCAGTAGTGGCGTTTAGTTTTGTCTAGATTAGAAAATATCGGTCATTACTAATGAAATAACTTTCACTTGTTTTTAACTCCAGCATTTTATATTTTTAAATCTTGAAGTAAAATGAAAACACTTAATAATTATTTTACGTAATTTAATCTCGTATTTCGTGATAATTTGTTTCATGAACGATTACAATTTACAATGTCTTATTTGATACACAGTTGCGTTAAACAATAATACGTTACTACATAATATATTCACGGAGTTTATCTCACAAAATACAATTTGTTTTTGCGTGAATCTAAGCAAAGTGAACCAGAGAAGAGATTCTGATATTTTATTTTTTTCGTATACATTTATTTCGACATCAGGTTTTCTTTCGTTGTACATTTTATATCCCAAGCTTCGCATTAAATGGATATGTATTGTTTCTAGATATGATCAATATTCGGTAAAATATTTCGATGTCTAAAATTGTAACTTAAGCGCAAAAAATAATAATAAAAACGCTATTTGAATTTAAGAATCGAAAAATTTACACATTTAAGTTTAAGTTACATTAAAAATTTACAACGTTACTTACAATAAATATATCACAGATTTTACAAGAACAAAATCGACACACATTTACGGGAAAACGAAAACAGAATATTTTTACAATGATATTTTTAAATCGTCCTGAGCAGTTTAACGTTAGCCTTCAAATGTATATAAAATCTACACTACACTTCAATCTAGCAACCCAACTATGAATGTTGTTTATTATCTATAATATTTACATTTAAATTACAATTATATTTACAAATACCACCACTTCCCGTACATATTTTAGGTTTTATGGTACAATCAGCAACAAAACTGTTAAATAAACATTTATACACAGTGAATGAAATAGTGTTACCTTTTTCATTGCACAGTAAGGAGCGAGACTGTTCAATACCAATTAGACACAGTGAAGTTTTAGAACCGCCTCTCGTAAGAAAAAAAAAACAGAAAAGAATTTAAAGTGAAAAAGACTTTTTACCAAAAACAAACTGCATTGTCTACAATTATAATTCTTGTCAATTTCACCTTCGAAAAACACTGTTTTATCAACCACCAGGTCTATTATTATGATAGAAACTGACCGTCGTACACATACGTTAGCGGGGGCTACTTGGAAGCGAGCGGAGCTGTCTGAGCGTACTGCTGAGCGCTGCAGGTCGGAAGTGAGAATGGGTTGACACTGAACGGCGATGATACTAGGCCACCCATTCCTGTTGACAAGGAAAGTTACTGTTATGTTTTGTTCGTAAAGTAATAAAGGTAATCAGAATTAAAAACTAGGGGTAAAACATAGAGAAAACCACACTGTTTACACATATCACTCCGTTTTTTAAACTTTTCACTCTATGCCTATCATTAGCAGACTACAATTATAAGTAGGTAGTTGAATTGAAGACATATTAAGATTTAGTAAATTACACGTTATTTTTTTACATCAAACTACGGCGCTACCTACACTGCACTAACTACTACTTAAACGTTACACATTTTTTTAAATGCATCTGACTTTTTTATCCTAAGTAATAACCTTAACAGTTTTCTCCGCGAATGTACTAAATTTAAAATAGGGTTAGTAAAGCAAGCAAGCAAATGACACACCAAAAGAGCTACAAAAAAGAAAAAATAAGTGAGACAAAACAAAATCACAATAAAAAAAAAACAAAGCTACTAACACTGAACTGCGAGGTGGTGCCAACTCTGATGATGCTCATTGGCTACCCGTGGCGGACTCTGCCTCACAACGGCAAAAGCGCTCCTCAGCTTAGCCTCTTTATTCTGAGCCCCTTTCATATCGCTGTCGGTGCATTTTGTATGAATGTTTACCGGACAGTCGGCCAGGCTTTTAGAATTCCCATTTCTTTCACTGTAATGTCCGCTATCTTTCGTGTTATACGCGTTATAGTGACGGTCAGATGATAAGTGTCCATTCATGTTCGCTGGATGGTACGGTCCTAGAGACACTGGACGGAGTAAAGAAAACAGGGGTTAACACAAAGCGACGTAAACAAACAGATGCCGTGCGAAGAAAGCGTCGGAAACGTGAACTTAAATCTTGTTTGTATTGTTTAGCTGGAGATAAGCTGGGTTAGAAAGTTTAAAAATATAAGAAGTACATGTAGTAAAATGTATTTTTTCTTAAGGATTTTGTGCTTTTTTTGTCAGATTGCATTTTTGTTAGTATATTTACTATTTAAAAAAAAAAATTATTGACTGAGATATCACACTTCTATTTGTCCAGTCAGCGTAGGGATCGAACCCTTTCAGGAAACAATACAGAAAAATATTAATCATTATCATCATAGCCTGATATTTTTTCGCATCACAATCATGTTAACATATTTTCCTAACTACCACTACTGAAAAAAATATTATATTTATAAAATAGAATTTGCATCTGGTTTGACTGGAAGCCGACCCCAATACAGTTGGGAAAAGGCTAGGCAGATGATGAAAACAGAATTTGCGAAAAAGTTGCACGGTAGTGTCACCCGCCAAGTTCTAAAAAGCATAAGAAAGAAAAAGAAAACACTCACGAGACGTGGTATTGAAGAGAGAGGTCGGTGGGGCAGGGTAGTGTTGTGGATGCGGGTAGGCAGCAGGCGCGGCGTGCGGTGTGGACGCGGCCGAGCAGTAACGAGGTGACACCGAGCCGCCACTGCGCGCGTACTCCTCTAAAAGAAAAAGCCTGGGATCAACACATAATACTGTTAATGACTACACCTGGAATAGCATTTGAAGAAAATATAAATTATTGTTATTTCAGGGCGCAATTTACTCGTTTTAGTGTAATGCAATTTTTCTCACGTTCTAGCGTGGACCTAGACTCGTATGCCAGAAGAAGAAGAATATTAATATTCTTGTAAGAAGTATCAAAACATGTTAGCTATACAGATAATTTAAAAGGAGAGAGAGAATATAAAAAGGTGTTTTTCACAAGCGGGCTAATCTAGAAACATGCGTGAGCCAATCTGTATAACACCATATAAGTATTCCATGATTTGAATTAGAAATTAGAAGTAGAAATCAAATGAGCAATAATCGTTCAAAAATAAAAAAACTTAAATATTTAAAAGAAAGCAATGTCCATGTATAAAAGATTTTGATTTTAAGACCAATACGCGTGCATAACCAGGTACATAAGCAGTACGCGTGGTGAGCTATGATATCCCAGCCCCTTTCACAGAGATGCTTATTCTGTCCCAGTTCTGGGAACTCTACATGTTAAGGAAAATAGTGCAAAAACCCACCTTCAGTCCACTGCGAGGCCGCAGTATCCTGAACGCTGACCGCAAGTTGCCCCGTGTACGAATTGAAAGGCATGCTCGCGGGTGGTGATCGCGGCGCGCCCAGCCCCAGTTGGTTATTGCGGGGCATCGAGTACAGAGCCTCCGCTAAGTCAGCCGCTCGTTTTAAGATTATTTCCTAGAAAAACATTTTCGTTTTAAACAATGGTAGGATAGGTTAAAATGTCTCTTTAAATATCTATTTAATTTGAAGGGAGTCTCTAGCGCAACCATGAATTTTAAAAGATGAAGAAAACATGTATATTTTGTATAATTATGTTAAATGATTTTATAAAAATCACATTCTTATTTGCTCCAAAAGTGTTTTCTCACAGATCTTTCATTAAAAATAATTATATGGTAATGTGTATAATGCACCTCTTTTACACCTAACACACTACTCTTGTTCAAATAAATTCTCTATACATGAATCGGATAAAATAACGATAGGGAAACAAAAACTACATACCTTTGGTAATTTTTCCGGGTCCCCGGGATGTCTTGGTATAAGTTTCTGTAGCCTCTGAAAGCCGTAATCTATCGTTGGCTCGTTCAACGCTGCTATGCGAACAAGAGAAAAACAATATCAATCATTAGTTGGCCCACTAACAAATGAAAGCCTAATTGATGGATTGTATAAGATTTTCCGATGTCCCCTAATTACTGATTATTTTTGGGGAAAAAAATTTGGAACATAAATAATAGGCTTGTTATTTGGTAAGTTAAGAAGTTGCTAATTATTTAGGAGCTCAACAAGTTTGTCTAATATGCAATAATCAAATTAATGATAAACTGAAACTAATCAACTATCAGGCATGTGCCATCAACAGTCAAATAAAAAAAACAACGGGTTGCACTCTGGGAGTGCAGGCAGAAGTGAAAACTTCAATAGTAATAAACACACACGAACTTTCGCGCAAGCGCCCTGCGCCGTCTTACGAATTTTCGATCAGGTCACGTGTCCTGACGCGAGTTTAACATTTTTTACCCATTCCAAAAAAAGATGAAGTTTTCACTTCAAAAATATATAAAATTCGTAGCTTCTACAGCACTCCAAATGCTACGATGGATTGGGAATTTGTCAAATTTGCTTAAAAGAGAAGACTTTTCCATTTGATAGAGGTAATGCCTTATGTGTGACACTATCGCAAATGATAATCTGGGTTTTCTAGACACAAGTATTATAAATAATAAAATAATCGAGTTCGCAGCTACTTCGTAAAGCTACGTACTACGAGGTTCGTACCGCGTAGCTGCGTAGCGTATGCGTAGCGTTGCTTCGACTTTTGTTTAGCTTCCTGAAGTTTGTGAACATGTTTACGAGTGGTCGATTTGACTGGTTTTAATCAATTTTCTGAACAGACAATGAATAAATAAATACTCTCAAACTAAAAAGTATATCTATAGCCTCAGAAAACAGTAAAATGAGCCTTATGAAAGCCAATATACTCACAAACATAAACAAATCTCCCTGGCGCGCCCTTACAGAACTGCTTACTCTTGTAGGACAGCGTCACCTCCACGACGCCTGGTATGTGACGCGGAGGGGTCTGCACTCTTATCGCGTGCGATGTTATTAACTGATTAGGAAGAATATTGTATTAAGGTTTTGTTTGTTGGATGATCAATTAATAGTTGATTTAATTGTTGGTCAGAGAAGAAAACACTTGACTGAGTACACATGGAAGCTGGATTTCGGAACTCAATATTTAAGATGCAATAAAGAAATAGGGATAATGACCTATTTAATTGTTATCAAGCTGTGACTGTTCCGCTTGCAAAATGTCTAAACATAACATTACTTCACACCTGTTATTCCAGAACTTGGGGGCGAGTCTATTTTGTCATCAACCGAGTATTACGTAAATAAGTTCCTTAGTTTAGATAATCAATCAACATCAACACATAAAAAAAATGTGTAAATTATCATCACAATTGAAACTTACCTCACTCCAAACCAACATGGTGCCGAAGACAACTTGTAGTCCGTCGAAAAAGTTGTCCCCCACTATGATAACTGTTGACCCCCCAGACGTCCAGCCTTCGCTCGGTGATATCGCCTTGATGCATGGTGTGGCTACTGGTAGAGGAGGATATAGACCTGCTGTCAAAAATAAGTATTTCAGTAAAATGCATCTGATCGGTGTTGGTAAAACTTGTATGAAGAAACCGGCAAATATACAAAGTGTCAATCTGTTTCTATTTGTGTCGGAGCACATAAGATAACTTGAATCTATTTTGTCTGCACCGATCAGTCTCGACTTGTCTGTATCGACAAACTGTTTTTTTATTAAGGCGCCCTAAAACTGAAAAGCTTTGGTATAGTTGAAATGTTTCTAATCTTCGATCAATTGCCAGTGTAATTAATGAGCATGTCATGTAGAAAAAATATGGGAATTTAATATACTGTATACCTTGTAAAACCTAAACTGGTGATGTACCTTTACTACTCAGTTATTACTTTAGGTCATATGCACTACAAGAGGGCTAGTTTATTGTCAACATCTGAGCACAAATCCAGATAAAGCGGCCTCTGTTGAGAATAGTCTGATGGTGACAGCAAAGGATACTTCCAAAAATAGGAATATGTATCAAAATATTGTCTCCCTAATATCGGAAACAAGGCGAGTCAATGATACCGTTTCTGAATCCCCAAATACTTTCGCAACTAACGACGCCAGGGCTTAAAATAGTTCCCCAACTTTCATATAAATAGCATTCAGGGTCGTAAATGGCATCTACTAAGAAACCGCAGAAGTATGGGCTGAATGGCACAACAACTTAAAAGTTGAACGCAAAACCACTAAAACTCGCTCCGTCCTACTTGAACGTATACTTTAGACTGTTCTAGAAAAAGGACAATTGTACACCGTAAAAGTCACCGTGTAAGTGTCACTGATACAAGGTATAAAGAGATCGGTGGAGATAATTGAAAATGAATTTTAACGGCGAGTAATAAAGTTGGTTATGGAATACAGTTTCACGGTCGTTATGACGTTGTCACTGCCGCCAGTGCAAGGTTTAGGGGGGACACGCGCTGAACAAGGGGGAAACTGAAATCTTGCGAACAACGTTGTAATAAAGACGGGAGAAAGTGAATTTAAGGGGACGAAAGGCGATTACTTCGGTGGTTCTTTTTTAATTTCACTAATATTATATTCTCCCCATTTAAGATGTTTTAATATTCCTTTGAAAAGGTCGCTCGGATGAGGTATTTGTTATTTACTTTTTTTAATAAAATCGATCTCATCAGTGGTCTTTTGGAGTTCTGCGTAATTAATTAAGAAAGTTGAGTATCGATTTCCGAACTTATCTAATTTGTACTTAAAATATCGACTTTCAAGAATTAAGAGTGCAAGTTTTTAGCATCAAAGAAACAATAACACGGAAGTAAGAATGTTTTCACGACGTTCGCGAGTACGGAGGTACCAACTTGTGCAAATTTCTCCATTCGCACCGTGTAATCCCTTCGAGTCGGTTTCGCACCGTCTAGCCACCTTAGAAACTTTGACGCTCTCTTAATGTGGAATAGGCTTATTTTATTTTTGTTCAATTCCATTAAAATTGAACTGTAATAATACGCTTAAATAGATAAATAAAGCGAAGGATTTAATCATTAAACATTTTAAGATCTTTCTTATTGATGGTTGTCTTGTAAATATTTTTCGATAACCAATAGACTAGAAAAATATATGACAATCATTATCATAAAGTTTTATATTTCTTACATCTTTGTCCAGTATGTAAAAGACCCAAAGTCAAGGGCGTTTTTATGCAGGTCTTGGTAAAAGCCTGATAATTTTATCACTTCAGTTTTTTGTTATTAAATACTCATAGTTAAATGTTTTTACTACAAACAACTGCAGTTCCATCGTATTTGTATTTGTTCAAGCTTTCAATTTTAGTTTTAAAGCTCATAAAACAATTTAAAATTATTACTTTTCTCACAATAAAGCAAAAGAAAAATTAAAATACTACGAAAAATGATTTCGAAACGCATGTTCCAAGTTTGTTCCGAGCATTAATTCCTCACTAAATTATCCGTATTCGCTTCATGCCCGCTTCAACGCCCCCACCCCTGAAACACCCGACTGAAGTTCTTTGCGAAATGTCTACAGTGATTCCTTGAATACAAACGACATCTTAAAACGTGGTATTATGAGTTTTGCACATTTATCGTCAATTGACTGCTGGATTTCACACGTATTTACGTTTAGGCGTTAAAAAAGATTTTGGTTTTACAAGCTTTAGAAATATTTTAAAAAACCTTGTGGTTTTTACTGACACTAGTATTTTTTCGAATTTACTATTTATCGCTAGAAATTAAAGAATTAAAAAGGAAGCAGTCTTGTTCATGATCTTTATTTGTACCAATTAATGACTGAATTTGCCAATTTCAGAATGTCCAATTGACGCACCCGTCAACGAACTCAGATCAGGATTTGGATTGAAATATTAATTTATTTCTTGTGTTTATCATGTTATAAAAGTGCCCAAAAACATTGCACAGAAACAAAATAATTTGGTGACAAAGTACTTTTAGTACAATTATTTTTATTATGGTATGGATTTATGAATGTATGAGTGTAAAAATGAGTTAAATTATATTAAAAACCTGGTATAATACTCGTATAACACCAACACAGTAAAAAATGAGTGATATCAAAACGTGCACTAACGAACCAAAATGTACTCAAAAAAGTTCATTTACAAATTCCTCAAAACGCACATTTCGATATCAACCACGATAAAAAAATAAAAAATCATAAAGAAATAAAACAAAAACGTACAAGTATTGTCTGTGGCGCCATCTGTACCTTCGCTAGGGTCTAGCCGTTTCGCCCTCCGGCCATGCTTGCTGTTGTTATGGACAAACATATTGTCTGATATCGCTAGTAGAGGACCGTCCACCATCACTTGAGTTGATATTACCACCTAGAACAAAATATGAATATTAGTAAACTGTGTTTATCTTATCAAACCGCCTGGCAACGGTCTACATCGAAGGAAACGCGCGTCTTAGGTAGGTATAAATAGTGACTACTCTATGAATTGGCCGTCTTTTTTTTTTCGTGGTAAAATCATCAAATGACCCAGGGTAAAGCGGGAGGGACTGTCAGACTTGTACTGACTAAAATCCACGGTGTCCGTCAATAGCCCTTCACGTTCTGGGGTCCTTCAGGTCTTGACGTTAAAATCACAGCTTTAATGTAAGACGCTATCAGACTTTAGCTTTATTTATGACGCTTCGAGTAGCGTTGCTGTCGTCTTGTTGGACGCAGCAATTTTATTTGAAATCGGAGTGGACTATCAAACTTTTAAAAGCTATAAAAAAATGTACATCAAACAGATGCACAAGATTTCTGTATTTTATCCTATAACGTGCTTGAAATATTATGACGTAAATTGTATGGAAAATGAAAAAGCACTTTTAGTGTACGAACGAGCAATTTTTTATCCATCATATTAATGACAAGTCCCCATCCCTATGCATTTACTTTACATCACAAATACGTAAAAACTCATGATAAAGCTTCGGAAACTTTTTATAATGCAATTTCTTAGTATATGCTAAGTGAAGCAACTTCACATTCATTCTAAAATTAAAATCGTGCCAAAATATCAAGACATCTATTGATAAACAAAATCAAAAGTACAGTCACCGAAATAAAACGCATGAAGATATACAACACGTCTACGATTCACACATCAAAACAAAACGCCGCATTCCTACACACACCAATGTGAAGGGAAACGAAAGGGAGAGTCCCCAGGGAGGTGGAGCCAATGTCTCGGGAGCGACGAAATGGACGAAACTCTTCCAATGGGTATGCAAGGAAGTGCATTGTGTGCATGTATGCGTATCAATGTGAATGTGTGGCGTGGGTGGTCGATTGATAGACGGCCATTCAACCGATTTGTTTTTTTAGTTGAGTGTACACTCAACTTGTACAGTACTTTGGGCGTGTAGCTTAAAAATTCTGTTGGGTAAACATGACTACCTGCGTGACTTTGTGTGCAAACGTGTTTTGTCAGGTAAGTTTCTATATAAAAGGTTTAATTGAAGTACAAACACGAGGTCGTATGAGTAACAAAAAGTTTTAATAGTGTCGATTTTTTACTAAAATAACTACTATCAATTAAAAACCTATCCATAACGACGGGTGTTCAAAATCAGAGTTTCTAGTACGAGTACTCACGTTTTTGTGACCTAAACTGGAACTTTGGCGTTAATTTGATGAATAAAATTAATTCTTCGTTTGTACACTAGAGGCGCTATACAGGTTTCTAATTTTCCATACAATTAAAATCGTAATACTTCAACAACTTCGTGACATATCATGTTATTTATGGCCCAAATTAAGACTTATCAACCAGATAATTATGAAACAGACAGAACAGGGTCAGAGGTTTTTGTAGCTTCTGATTTGAGATTGCAAAACTCAAGCTACATATTTTTCTTATGAAACATTTTTTTTAATATACTCCTCAAAACGTTTTTGTGACGTTAAGTGGAACTCAGACTTCAATTTGAAGGTTTTTTTTGTAACAGATTCGCTTTTTCGTTCTTCCATACAACAAATGCAATAAATACTTCAAATACGCTGTCCTTATACATAGAAATCATGCTAAGCTCTAGCCCTCTACTCTCTAGAGTGGAAACACAGAAGTTAACTTCCCCGAACATTCAAAACAACACAGCGCCAACTTTGACAACTAAATCACCTGAAATACAATATTCACGTCGATAAAGCGACTGCATTATTTCGATTCCGACACCCACCTATAAATATGTACCTAGTTATATATTGTACCCATATATTCTTACCCTTGAAACGGTGGGGAACGACCACTGAATTATTCAATGACACACAGAAAGCCCAAATATAGACATTACTATACACACGCACACACTCATAGATATTGTTAGTGTTTCAATTGCATATAGAAATGAGCAATATGTGTAGCGAGTTAAGTTCTATATTTGTTTAAAGTTTGCTAAGAGGACACGTAAGACAAATATGTCTTAGAGCAACTGTGGAAGCAAATTTGTACTCATAAGTAAAATGTGTGAATGCACCTTTTTGGTAGTTATGTTAGGGCTGGTACTAATTAGTTATATTATGAGAAACGAGATTTTGTGGGGAAGTTTTAAGTGTGAATAACGACTTTGTAGTTTGAGATTGTTTAGTGTTAGAAAGTACGTCAATGTGAGTTGAAATAATGGCAATAGTTTTATTTAGAAAACTCCTTGTTTAAAAATGTTCGTTTATTATTAATTTAACGCAACCATTTTTTGCATTCTAACATATCGTATAATTATTTTCTATTTATTTTAGCTTTCTGTCTAAATCTCAACAGATCGATATTACTATAATTTCATGATTGCCGTTTTAAAATTAGCATTTATTTCACATTTATCTTCTAATTAATTACACTTGCAGTCAAATAAAACAACATAACCAATTAAAAAATACAATAAAAGGGCTAGCAAAGATCGGTTGAAAGTAAATAAATAAACTCGTATAAATAAATTTAATTTCATTCCTCCCCTAAATTGGAGGCGCTTCAAATATTCAAGAGTCGTGAACGCAACCCTTCTTCCAGTTAAGGGCAATACAGACAGTCGTATGGTACAAGTAACAGGAGCTAAGTGAAAGTAAATCAAAGGCCTTATCACAAGATTTCTATATTTTATTTACAGCGTACTTGAAATATTATTTATTGTATGGAAGAACAGAAAAGCGAATCTGTCATGAAAAAAACGACGGGTTGCACTCTGGGAGTGCCGGCAGAAGTGAAAACTTGAATAGTAATAAACACACACACTTAACAAAAACCTTCAAATTGACGTCTTTATAGTTCCACTTTAAGTCCACAAAAACGTTTTGATGCATATATTAAAAAAACTGTTTCATAAGAAAAATGTGTAGCGTAAGTTTTACAATCTCTGTCCCAGTTCTATCTGTTTCTTAATTATCTGGTTGATACGTCTTAATTTGGGCCATAAATAACATGATACCTAGGTATGTCACGTAAAATTGTCCACATACCTACTAAAACCTTAAATTCGAATATAAATAACAATTCTTACGGTTTCATTTCGAAATAATTTTTATGTATAAAGAAAGTTTGAATATCTTTCATTTCTTTCTTTTCTCATTCTCTTCAGCTTATGACTTAGATTATACAGTCAGAGTAACACAGACAGACTCGTGTGTAGAAATCGCGCCAATTTTTCGCAGTGTCTAGTAAACAAACTACCATTCACCTGACGACAGCACGACTAATTACATTTGATGGCCGATTCTGTTACTGGCGCATAAACAATCTTTTATTATAGAAAAAAAAACCTAATTAAACTTTAAAACTATTTTGTGTCAGGAACACTGCTTATATGCTTTTTGTTTGCAAAGATAAGACAAATGTTTTGTTAACTGTGGTCGCTTATGACTCTAGATGTTAGAAAGCAACCTTAAATCTATACTTATAATAAATCTGTAGAGAGGCCAATTCTGTACATGAAATATATTTGAAAAATAACTATCAAGGGGTGATTAGGGATCGCTACTGATGCCAAAAATGCAATCAGTAAAATTTTTGTCTGTCTGTCTGTCTTTCTGTCTGTCTGTCTGTCTGTATGTTCGTTATAGAAACAAAAACTACTCGACGGATGTTAACGAAATTTGGCACAATTATTCTTCATACCCCTGGGCAGGTTATAGTATACTTTACATTACGCTACGATCAATAGGAGCAGAGCAGTGAAGGGAAATATTGGGAAGACGGGAGAAGTTACTCCATTTTTTAAGCTTCCGTCGCGTGTGCAGCCTTAATGGTTAAAGCTACATATAAATCATGTATGACGAAAATGTTCTCCTTAAAATTATATAAAAATATTCCTTGACAGCATATGTCTATATTTTGTGGTTGACTCACAATAACACGTGAAACTCCCGATATCTTAGCAATTCGGAGCTTTCTGATTATATTTGTCTACTCTTACGTTTATAACACTCTCACTCATCCCTAATTAAAAAAAGTTAACATTATTACCTATTCATTAAAAAAAGAATCATGTAAATCGGTGTAGAAACACCAAAGTTATACATGACTTACGCTAATCAGTCATCGCGCGTGAATACAGAATCATGCTATAAGGATTATTTTTGTGTAGCGGTAGCCGCGCTCGACGGCAGGTATAAAAAGGCGGGGGGTCCGCACGCCTGGAGGCCTTAAGGCATCTACAGAAAAGTCCGGTTGAGCAGTACACAGCCTACTAGAGGTAGACCTGCAAGATGCTATACACAAAAAAAAGCGCGCGTGCTTCATACAATATTTGACTGTTGATGCGAATAGACGTTCAGACTGTTCGACCTTATTGATTATAAACCGTACTTATCAGCGCAACTTTTTGTGTTTTTTTTTTTTATTTTTTTTTGCGTGGTATAATCATGTCATGTCAATCATCAAATGAGTCCGCCCACCCAGGGCGGGGCGGGAGGCACTGTCAGACTTGACTGACTAAAATCCACGGTGTCCTTCAATAGCCCTTTATGTACCGGGGGCACGGTAATTTGTGAGTCCCGCAACCCCGGCAGGCTTTGGCCCTCTACAGGCCCCGTCATTATGCTGACACTCCTTGAGGCGCGTATTACTCGCCGCCCGCATGCCCGCGCCTACGGTGGCCGGAGATCGTCTGCCGACGTCCGTCGCCGTGGGCGTCTACCACTGCGGCTGGGGTGGAGGGAGGACGCTGTCCACTCCCTCACGCGGCCCGCCTCCTCCTTCACAAGCATGACTGCTTCGCAGAAGGAGGCGACCGCTTCCCATTCCGTCTCGCCCCGCAGCATGGCCTTGACCAATGCCGGGCGCGAGAGGTCTCCGCCTATCACCGTCGTGAGGACACGGCGGCGCTCTGCCCAAGCGGGGCAGTCCTGCACTCCTGTCCTCCGGACGATCCTCGCAGTGCAGACGATCCTCGCAGTTCTTCCCTCCTTATCAGACATAGGTACCTCCCGAAATTTCAGTGTCCGGTGAGGATCTGCTTCATGCGGTAGGTCAGGACGCCGTGACGCCTACCCTGCCACTCCTCAAAGAGGGGTCTTACCGCCGCGATTGCGGCGGGCCCTTTTTTACTTTTAGTCTTTGAATAGTTTATTTTTAGATTTGTTTTGTTGTTATTTTATGAAATAGGTATTAGAGGTTTTGGCAGTGTTTAAATATATTATTAGTTTACATTTTATTTCTTTATAGTTGAAGCAATAGTAGGTACGAATTTAGTTAATTCGGTAGTCTACACTAATCTACACTTCTTCACTAATATTATAAAGAGGAAAACTTTGTGTGTTTGTTTGATTGTAATGAATAGGCTAAAAAAGTACTGGACCGATTTTAAAAATTCTTTCACCATTCGATAGCTACATTATCCACGCGTAACATAGGCCATATTTTATTTTGGAGAAAAATAGGGTTTTGTAAGATATTTGGGTTTTTCGGCCACAAGGTGTAAAAAATCAACCAGAAAAGTTACTTATTTTGCGTATGCTGCCTAAACTATAAAAGGTAGAACCATAAAATGTTCTAATTAATTGTTGATCTTATAAATATCTACAAAAAAGTCCGCGACACACTATATCTATCTATGTCGAGTGTTTGTGATGACTGCGTCGTCGATGTAGTGTCGGTGTCTGTGAATAGACCTGGGAATCATGTTGCTGACCGTGTCTTTCCTGAGTAGGCTTTTTGCAGCGGTAACCGACATTCACGCGAGCGGAGCCGCGGGCGCCCGCTAGTAATAAATATAAGCGTTTTAATAATATGTATTTGACAAAAGAGGTTAGTAATATCTACTTTGTCTTTCGTCATAGAGAGAAACACCATTTCCTATTAGATAATTCTATAGTTTACAAAAATTAATAATATTAAACAACATACCTGAAACCTTCTCATATCTCGAGGGTTCCCGGCATTCTTCAAACAATTCTGGTTGCATTTCAGGAAGAACTTCAAGAAAAACCTGCAACAAAACCACAATTTTAATACTGTGAACATGAAAACTGTTTTGTAAATCTTTTTTTTTATATTAAAAACTGTCACAAGTTTATAGTGGGTTCGTAAAATATCGACGGGCGTGTGAACAGATAATATGCAGCAAATGAAGCGGACACATAAATCAAATGTCGACAGCATATAAGTTATTATAGATACAACAGTAGTGTTTCCTATTAAAAATTGTAGAGATTTTACAATACAATTGAACATGAAAATAATGTTTTGAGAATGAGGCACTTTTTTTGGTAACTTGGTAAAATCATCAAATGAGTTCTCCCACCTAGGGCAGAGCGGGAGGGACTGTCAGACTCGTACTGAGTAAAATCCACGGTGTCCTTCAATAGCCCTTTACGTACCGGGGTCACGGTAAATCATAAGTCCCGCGACCCCGACAGTCTTTGACCCTTTAGAGGGGCCCCGCACTTATTTTTATTATTATAACCAACAACAATGCGTAATTTGAAGTCACAATCAACTACAAAGTTGCCATTACAAAGAACAAAAACGAACTTAGTTGAAAAGACAACCTCATTGACAAAGACATGAATTTAAAAAAAGGGTATGAACGAAATAATCCGGCACAGGAATACTAAAATCAATTAGCATAACATGTAGATTAACATCGGTAGTATCCAAATGACTTCCAAGAACTTCGTCTGTCTCAAGTTCACCAGCTGTTTCCACTTCGCTACTACGCAACCCACTTAAAGGTAACGTATTAATTTGCTTCTCGTGTTCACAAATTTGTATCTTCCGCTCTTCCGTTCAAACTTTTTGCTTCATTGATAGCCAATGTGTGAACTTGACGACTTTTCTATTTTTTGCGACATAAACGAAAAGTCGTGTGACGATTTAAAAAAGAATATCAAATGGACGTAAAGGAAACAAAAACGGACAAAGTGCAGACAGCAACTAAAATACTACTTCGTTTTTGGAAATAAAAGAATATAGGACCCACGTTGTTTTATTGGCTGTCAAAATGAAACCTCGAAACGGAATCAAACAATTTCCAACGGAAAGTCTATCGGGCCAACTATCGGCATATCGGATTACACACAATAGTCGGACTTTGCAATTTTATTTGGAGTTCTTTGTTAGTGTAGTGTGGTCTTTATGTCGTCGTCGTAAAGTCCACGTGGAGTGTTTGTATAAGTTGGCTGGTGCGTAATGTTGAGCGTACGATCAGGCGGGCGATCACGATGAATGCTTTAGCAGAAATATTTTACATAGCCTGAGGCACCGGCGATGCCGCCACGCCGAATATTGCTGTGCCAACACGTGTGGATTTAGTAGAGTTGTTAGACACCCCTAATGTACGATATAAATTATTCCTGTGCATGAATGATAAGGTTGTGTTTGACTTATTTTAATCATACTGAAATATTATGTTCTCATATTCATGATTGTTTGTTTGTTTCTAAATGCCTCACGGAGAGACTACTAAAAGACAACTACAGAACTATCGAATTAACATTTTAGACTTACCTTTTGCTAACACAGTCTTTACCAGAGCTTGAACTGTCTAAATAGTATTTTTGAAGTGAAAGCTTCTTTAGCGGCGTTGTGCACTTTTTTGGAATGGGTAAAAAATGTTAAACTCGCGTCAGGACACGTGACCTGATCGAAAATTCGTAAGACGGCGTAGGGCGCTTGCGCGAATGTTCGTGTGTGTTTATTACTATTCAAGTTTTTACTTCTGCCGGCACTCCCAGAGTGCAACCCGTTGTTTTTTTTTCAACACTCACATTAACCTGCTCATCAGTCTATTCTCTTCTCACTCTACATCCAACCTTACACCTTTGAGAAGCTAATAGAATTACTAGAATTATTCCAACTGTGTTTCTGTGATTTCAACAGGCGTAACAACAGCTCCATACAAATAGTAAAAACGTATCCAGATAGGAGCGGTGTTGGTACCGCGCGAACGTATTTGTGGCGCCCGCGGCGTCACACATCTGTTCCCGCATTATTTATGTTAAACACCTTATGTCACAATATTGCGAGTTACGACTTTACGAGTTTACGCTACTGTCACAAGAGTTGCCGTGAACGGGGATTTTATTTTAAGATGTACAATAAGTAAGTGGTAGGCCTTGTTGGGGTTGTCAGCGTGATACGAGTACAGGCGGTGAAAGAGTTTGGTGTGCATGCAGTTCACTTTGGTTTTGTATCTATCTTATAACCTTTTATGTACGAGACACGTACTATCCAGCAAATGGCAAAATACTTTCAATACTGTTGATTAATTTTAATTTATTTACTTAACTGTAACACGAGTTGGTCGCGGGACCAAGGGATTACCGTGACCCCGGTACGTAAAGGGCTAGTGAAGGACACCGTGGATTTTAGTCAGTACAAGTCTGACAGTCCCTCCCGCCCTGCCCTGGGTGGGAGGACTCATTTGATGATTTTACCACGATAAAAAAAAAAAAAAAAAAAACTGTAACACGAGTTGTCCCGAATGGGGATTTTATTTTAAGAAGTACAATACGTAAGTGGTCGGCCTTGTTGGGGTTGTCAGCGTGATACGAGTACAGGCGGTTAAAGAGTTTGGTGTGCATGCAGCACAATTTGTTGTATCTTATAACCCTTTATGTACGAGATACTATCTAGCAAGCGGCAAAATACTTGCAATACTGTTGATTTATTTTAATTTATTTACTCAACTGTAACACGAGTTGCCATGAGTTTGGTGTGCAGGCAAGCACTTTACTGTTATGTGCTTTAAAAGCTTTTTTGCACGACATACATTTTTGTACAGACAGCGAAAGAGTTAAGTATATAGCACCTTTATTTGGAATACTAAGAATACTGTGCTATAATTTTATAAATTTACCATTTTCATGTAAGCATTAAAATACCATCTAATCTGCTTATAATTTTAAATTCCTCGTCCACGAGTAACTTCTAGTTGTTTAGCCTATGTTTTAAATAAAATTTGAATAAAACATATTTTCTATGGCCGAAGTATGATTCTAATCACAGTTTTCCACTATAAAAAACAATTACTTTAACACAAGTGACAAGGCATTTTTTAATTTTTTCCTTTTTTTTATTCTATATTTTGTATCTATTTCTTTTTAACCATTATTATTACGAAAATTCAAGTAAACACCCATAATCTTTCCCCTGGCCTCCAATAAGAAGTATCGTAAAAGTCCGCCCCTGGTCATTTAAAGCTCGGAGCATTAATATCATTGTAAGGGCCACCTGACAGTTGCGTTATCCTTTGGTATCGTTCTTGCGGTGACCGGTAAGCCGAAAAATTATTACCTTTAAGTAAATAGAATGAATGGGTTTTACTTATGATAGGTTTTTTAGAGGGGTGAACCAGAATACCTATTATAGGAATTTTGAGGGCGTTTATTATGGGTCACGGGACTGTCTTATTGCCCTGGAACGTAAAACGCAACTGAAGGAACAGGACGGAAGGACTCATTTATGCCTTTGTCAAACAGACAGGCGAGTCCGAAGCGATACCGAATCGATACGAGACGTCAGTCCGATAGTTCTGTCATGCTATAGGATCGCTTTCGCTTTTCTATGTGACTAGATTCAAACAATTCCATACATTACAAATAAAAACGCCACGCCTGTCTGTTTGACAAAGGCTTTAATGATTTTACCTCAGCAAAAAAACGGGCGTTTGTTTACAACAAACTGTTTTACTGGTATCTGCTGTCTCTTTTGACATGGCTCTTTAAAGTCATAACTCGTACGTTAATTAGTCATAACAATGCAAAAAAAAATTTGCTTACACATGATAGGTCCAGATATATTAATGAGTACATTCACAAAATTAAATAACCTGTTTAGTTTTAGATTCACAAAATATCCTATAATATCTAAGATTAAGTGTGACAAATCTTAGCCTAAAAACGAACAACTCAAATAATTAAAGTAAGAAATAACAAGCCATAAAGGAGAATATGAGTTTAATAGCAAAGGTTTAACTTGGCACAAACTGTTAACGACCTTTTCAGCCGTGAAACCACTTTGAAAAGATCCGCAATTGAATGGAGAGAGAGACGATTTGGAGACCTTCTTATACTGACTTTAACAGTGTATGTTTTAGTTATATTTATTACGTACTAGAAGAATTGAGGATATATATATTTGGTTAGAAAATATGCGAAAGGGAAAAAGGGAGAGAGAGCTTCTTCATATCATCCTACCGATGACTGCCTATTTGATCTCCACATCCCAGTAGCTGGTTAATACGACACCTCTCGGTAAGACTGGTTGTCAGACTTTCGAGTTTCCGACGAACAGTAACGACTATCAAAGAATTTCTGCATAAAAGTTCAATATTTTTCTCGCTACCTAAAACATTATTCTATAATTCTCCAAAATCACAAACAAAACGACTTTATAACTCTAGTTTTCTGTTTTACCACGTGCAATCTAACTAGACATCATTACTATAATATATAAGTAATATTTTTTAAGAAGCTACCGTACTTGTACCAGTATACATAAACACATACGACCTTATATCTCTTACTATTCGATGGAAAAAATCTAGTACGGCATTAAGTCGCGGCAAAGAGCCGAGGCAGTAGGTTGCCCTCTTTCAAGTCGACTCGGAACACTTGAATACCCCCTACCCACACCCCTGCTAAGGCATAGACTATGTTTATTTGCATCAGATATTTCTTGGGCAAATATTTGAAAAAAAGAGCCTATGGGTGTGAATAATTTCTTGGAACTGAAGATTGATTTGAGAAAAATATGCACTTCAAAGTTTATTTTTTCCTGAAGGTTTTTAACACTTACGCAGTAAATTAAAAGAGGTTGATTTTCATTATAAAGTTGAGATTAACGAACTTTGTTCAATTATTTTTTACTTACAAAAAGTAACAAATTTGGTACAGTGACAAGTGACCTTCACATTCAAATAAATAATCATACAACTCATACCCAAACCTACAAAATCTAACATAACCTTACAACACAACACCAAAGAAAAATTCGCTAAACCGCATACGAAAATCGAACTACGCAGATCCGACAACAAGCGGTCTCTTATAACTTTTCCCTTTTAACCTTTCGTCCCCCCCTTGGCCCCGCGGCCCGTGGCCCGTCGCCGGCTCCCTCGGGAGGCGGTCCCCAGGGCCGGCATCGACTCCCCTGGTGCGCCCCTCCCCTGCCACCACTCAATACCGACACGCCAAGCGGACGCCAAAGATTAAGCAGGTGGAAGTGGTGTATAGTGTGTCAAATGGACACATTTGTAGGTGATATTTGAGTGTCTCCAGCCACCGCTGGCGCGGGCGGTTAGTAATGGGTGACCCGCTGTCCGACCATGGACCATGCCCGTGTCGACGGCGCGTTGTGTTTCCACGCGCGCCTCAAGGAGTGTCAGTATAGTGACGGGGCTTCCCTGCAGAGGGCCAAAGCCTGCCGGGGTCACAGGACAAACGAATCACCGTGACCCCGGAACGTAAAGGGCTTTTGAAGGACACCGTGGATTTTAGTCAGTACGAGTCTGACAGTCCCTACCGCTCTGCGGGAGCACTCTGCTCTGAGGGAGGACTCATTCGATGATTATACCAAGTTTAAAAAAAAAGGTTTTGAAATCTGACAATCAATATATAAGCACCCAAGATAATATTTTGATTGGCAGTCAATTTTCAACCGTAACTATAAGTAAACAAACTTAGGAAGAAAAGTTGCCCATTATTTTGAATAGGCAACTTTTGAACTTTTCCAAGTCACAGAAACAGATTGTCGTATCTGCACCCATCTAAATAACATCGTCGAGTTAATCTTTGCGTAACATGCGACGGGCCCATAACGGGCCCAGTTTTCGACTTGTTTTTCCGCGTGCTTCCATAGCAGGCGTTAATATTTCAGTGTGTACCAAATTCAAGGGTTAACTGTTCCCCGTCTACGTTAACGGTGTAAATAGACCGAACAATTGAACGATTTCTATTGTGATTAAATAGGAGTTAGTATGCATGATTTGTGTATGTTTTGGTATTTTGTATACAGATTGTTGTTACGTAGCGTACAACTGTGAACAATGGTGATGCACACGATCTATCATCATTTATTCATCAGAAAAAATGTCGTCCACATTTTCTCATGGCCTCTTTTCAAAACTGCAGATGAAATCTGTTTTAACATAATGTTACGGAAGGTCATCACAGAAAAATAAAACCTAAAATTGACTCTATTTTGAGGTACTACGGAGATCTACAAGGCTACATGTCTGGTAGACATTAAATAATTGACGATTACTAAAACAAGCATTTAACACCCATAATAAACTACTTTCTAAACTGCACTTTTAACTGCCTAACGAACTTTTTTACGTTCCAATTTTTATTTGAGTCCCAATCTGTGACATTGTATTTCAAAATATAGCTGCACTCATCGATTTTCATCCATAGTTCGGGGACTTTCACTCTTCCTACAATGCTTCCGATATACATACATACGTATAAGGAAGGCTGTAAATATAAAGCACAGTAGTAGTTTTTCCAATGTGTCGAGTGAGGAGGGTATCGCGACCGACGCAGCATCCCGGCGTCGTCATGGCAACGCGATAAAACCTCGCCTTTTCATAGCCCTACGTAACAGTAAACGCTAGTTTCTGAGAATTTTGCTTCAACGGAAATTGTATGGTTTTTATGGTGAACGCATATTGAGGATGGGAAGTGATTTGGTGAGGTGATGGAAAGTGATTTTTAACGTCTTGAAGAATATTTTTTAGTACTAGCTACTACTACTAGCATAGAGATGGGAAATTACAACACAAAATATACGAACGGGCTATTATACTACCATACCATACCTATCTACTATTCTTATTCAGAACATGGTCTTACAGGTAGTAGGCTGAAAAAGCAAACGGACAGATAGTCAAAGTTATAATATTTGATTTTAAAGAGATTTGTTAGAGCTTTAGTAACTTAATACTATGCAGAGTCAATGGATGCATGAAATAATTTTATTAAAAAAAAAAAACTTTGAGAGTAGCTTAGTTCTCTGTTAGGTTTTACAACAGTGGTGTATAGATGTAGTATATAACATTTCCAAGGACTTGTTCATGTAAGTCCACCAACCCGCCCGTTAATTTCATATTTTATACTAGAAGCAGCTTAACCCACGGTTTACTCGAAAATTATTCCACAAGAACCTTACGCCGGAATTAATGATATCCTATGTATTATTTCAAACTACAACCTATCTCTGAGCCAAATTTTATCAAGAACCGTTTAGACATTCTGATGTGTTTTAGTAATAAACATCCTATACAGAAAATAATCTGGACCGCTGTTTAAAATCTTACTTAATATTTATCTGAAAATCCCACATATACTGTAGTAGGTACTCTTTCAAATCTAAAAGCGCTTGCTCTCGGAGCCGAGTAGTTTCCAATTGACAATGTACCTACTGGTAGACGGGGCAATCGCTCGCGGCTTGTAAGCGCCTTTGCCCCTCCGTCTGCCAGAATTCTACTAAAATACTTGTTCTGGAGTCAGATGTATCTTGTTAACTTTGATTATAATAATATGTATTTATGTATTGTTAGGTGATGTGGTAGATAGAAAATAATGGGAGTCTGCGAGTTACATATACTATGTTTTGTTGTTCAAAAGAGTTTACAAAGTCTTTTGTGTGAACTATGAAGCTACAAAAATATGATACGACGCCATTTTTTATTGTAACTGAAATACTGTGGAGTTTGGAAGTCCAAGGCAAAATCATTAAACATCTTAGAATTCATAAAGTAGTCAGAAATAAAGAACTCAAAATAAGTAATATCTGTGTATAATTAATATCATGCAATCCATAATGTTGTCCTATATGGTTCTGCTGGTCGCGAGACTAACGGATTACCGTGACCCCGGTACGTAAAGGGCTATTGAAGGACACCGTAGATTTTAGTCAGTACAAGTCTGACAGTCCCTCCCGCCCTGCCCTGGGTGGGAGGAATCATTTGATGATTTTACCAAGATAAAAAAAAAAATATGGTTCTGCTAAAGTGCGTGTGCCTCGAATGATTAGTTTCGTCGCAGATAATCTATCTTAACTAGTAATAAGATCTGGACAAACAGAGATAAATTCCACGCGCAATTATTAATGATAAAAAAACCTACAATCGCTTTAGGGTTAAAGCGATTGTAGGTTTTTTTTATCATTAATAATTCACATTCATCATTAATAATTACTATTTGCGTCCGTTTAAATATTTTCATCAATTATTTGATATAGCAAACTTGACTCAGTTTGGCTAGACTTTTAACACCCTTGCCTAAAAAGTTATATTAGAGCCATTTCCTACAAAATATGGCTATTCGTATTATCAAGTGAGAATTTATCAAAGTTACAAGTTATAAATCCATTAAGCGTCAAAGCCTTACTTTAAATATTCATAAGCCCTTACTACTCAGAAAAGCACACGTACATTTGAAACAAACATACGACTATACGAACATACGACCATTGGTCTTTCGTGCACAATCAACATACAAAGACAAGGGCCAACATTACGGGGCATCACTTCATTGTGGGCACCGGTCTAATTGTAACTACACTCTTGGGCACTATCAGCCGCTCAGCGCTCCTACGGGTAGGCGTGGGCCACTAATCTTCGACCCCTACATACCAATACGCTTCACCACTCCCCCAAAAGAATCCCAAACTTATCCCTAACAAAATAAAGTCGAAATTCACTTGAGTGCAAAAGGTCGTATCTGCAAACGTAGCGAGGGTTAACGCACACTATCAACTCATTAAATTGCATCGCCTTTTTAATGAGTCTGAAAGTGAACAAAGGATATTGAGCGCGATTACATTAAGTACCTAGTTGTAGTGTTAGGAAGGTAAGATAGTGTTTTGTGGACTATTTTCACGATGTTTTCCGGTTACTGTTTTGTTGTTAAATGAAAAACTTTTGAACGTTGTGGAGTGTTGTGAGGTTGTAAGTGTTGGAATTTCATAGGAATTGCTTTTTGATGGCAATAATCGTGTTGTGTTCGGTTTTGGTATAGACTGTGAAGCTACTCCTGTGTTGTGCAACAGCAACGGCTACATAACATATCAGTTGATAATATAAGATTTACATTGTAAAGTTATGAAGCTCAAAATGCCCTGTCAAAGTAAAAGATTAGCTACGCAACAGATTAGACTATAAAATACATATTATTTATGTCCCTGAACTTAAAAGAGAAGAAAAATTTCTTCAAAATATAGGATGTCGGAGGCCAACTGAAAATAATTCTGCTAGAGATAATTTGTATCAGTAAAAACTAGGAAAGAAAGTCAAGGTATCACTTTAACATCACTAATCATTCTTAACCCAATAATTTCACCCGCACTGACCCTTCACCCACAAAATGATAACCTCATCACAGTCAGATAGTTTCAACCACTTACTTTTATGTAAATACATGAAACATTATTACATGCCGCCCTCATATTTACCCGGTGAATATGCTATAAAGTGATATCACGTGATCGTTTTCGGCCGGGTAATAGTTATAAATTACCCGGGTAGTTTATAAAAGCCGGTTAACCCGAGGTAAGCGGACAAGGAGTATAATTTATTATTGGGAAATTCGCGAGCGCGTATTTTCATACGCTGTGCGGATCATGCTATACGTAATTGAAGTGGGTTTATTAAGTGTGTGAGGTTTTGTTCGTTTGCTAATTAAGTAAGCTTAGTTAAATCAAGAATTATGATAGGTAGGTACGAGTAGGTATTAATTTATAATCTTCTTGGTTGGAAACACTCAGTCCAATGAGTACGATTGGATCGGATTTTCATCTCTATATAATCTCAACAACTGAGGCCCTAGCACAATTTTGTGAAGTAAACGTCCAGAGGTTAATTTTAAAATTGAAAATACGCATTTCCAATATTGTATTTATTTAACATTGTTGTTTTTTCTATCTATGAGCAATACAAATCATATTTTTAGCCAATAATATTTTTAAAAAATAGTGAATTTACGTTAACGTTGAAACTTTGGTACATTTGTAACTCTTGATGCCTCTGTTTAATTTAATGTTTTCTTTGAAAGTGAACGCACTATCATTTAAAGTACTGGCTACAAATTATAACTACGATCTTAGAGCTAAACAGAGATTGTATTATTTTTCTCAGTTTTGTCTTCACATTTGGCATCGAAAGATGCTTAACTAAAAAAACTAAAAAACTTTATTTCGTGGGAAACCCACGTTTCTGAACACGCTATTAATTCTGATACACATGTGCTCAGAAATAACATTAGTGTATAATGAAAGAAAATGAAAACTATTTTTCAAAAAAAAAAAACATATTCCGGAAAATAAATTTAAAAAAAAAAACTTATAAAATAAGGCGTAGTGGCCGAGCGATCGACTGATGCGTTTTACGACTGTTTGGTTTTGGAGTCAGTTCCTAGTTTTTCAAAAAGTTTTATTTTTACTTTTTGACTTATCAGTTCGAAAAGTAAATACAACTTTTTACTTTTGCCATTGCCACTCAAAATTGAACTTTCAGAACCATCCACTAGTCATTCGAATGTATACATTCCCATCACACATCACATAGATAGTCACTTAAACGTGTCTATAATATTATAAGAGTAAGGATAGATTTTTGGCAGTGGAATGAGAAATATCAGAGGCTGCAGTGCGCACTGTATCATATCCGCAAGAGGGAGCCCCTGAGTTATTATACCGGTCGTACACTCACCAACTAAAGGGTTACAAAAGTTAAGATTTTGATTTTGACAAATCCAACAACCATATTATATAGATTATTTTGTGTTTTTTTGTATATTTATTTCATTACATTCAGAATGATTTGTAAAGTTAAGTATTTTAATTTTCAATTGCTATGTGCAGTTGTACAATTAATGAAAATAAATTCCTTTTGTGTATACAAACTGCTTTCATAAAAAAAACTGTTTTCAAGAGCTTTTTTACTAAAAAGCTATCTACTTAATTGTTAAAAACTAAATTATAAAAAGGAAACTTAAAAGTAACGTTTGCTACGTTACTTTTAAGTTTCTTTTCATCAGTGATTTTCGTATTTTTGTCTAACATTATTAGTTTAGACCACGATTTTATTTAACAACGAAAGTTCAATCTCATGATATTTTTTACCTAAACTAAAAACAACCCTGTCATCAATCAAAACAAAATCAAAGCGTTATTTGAGCGACTGTACCAGATGGTTTACATTCACGGGCCCTACAGTATATTTATCACACGAAACTTTTAAGGTTAGCATATTTACGTCCCATTCGAAAATTTTGATAGAATGCGATCCACACAAATAGTATTTTGGATATCTAAGTAATTTTCAGCTTTCTTTTGATTTGATTCATGATTTCTAGAATTAATTTTATAACTCAAACCAAAACAACTACGAAAAATTCTAAACAATAACGAGAACAGAATGTAGTTACAAAACAACGCGAAAGGTACGAGTATCTACAGAAAACCAAAACATAAACGTTATATCGCCGATCCTACCAAACTGCTCTATCAAAATATAACGACTGCGATAAAAACGATGGAAAAGAAACCAAACGTTTCCGACGAATTTCCAAAGATCGTACAATAACGGTATTCACATCTCTTTCTTACATAAGTGTAAAGTATATGTCTATCTTTTTTTAGCGGGACTTTTCCATTTTATAGGCAAGTCGATAATATTTGGACCGCTCCGCGAGATATGAGTGTTAAATATTTTATGATGTCCAGTGCGGACTTCAGAGTTTGAAGTTGAGCACGATCTTGTAAAGCCTTCTTGTACGTTGTACAACGATACGCCGTCTGCAATTTAACTACCGCTTAGCTTATTGCGAACATTTATCAAGTATAACCTCAAACTCCGAACAATTTACTTTTAAAAGAAAGCTACAATTTATGTACCAAAGACAGATGTTTCATTTGTTTCTGTGTTAAATCGTTGTAGACTTTAATTAAAGAGTAATAAAGTCCAAAAACAACCACTATCACCCATTAAATCTATTCATTCGATCTACTTAATTACAACTCAGTTTTTTGTCACGTTTGTCTCTTACAAACTGTCTTGGCGTAATGTCATTAATCTTAGGAGGCTGGCAGCGCAGCAAACGACCTCCCGTTAAGACCCTCCATGGGCTGGGTGCCCCGTAATATGCTTATACAGCCAGAACACAGAATAACTAAACACCAAAACCGTACAAGCCAAACACAACCTTCCACTAATTGCTATTAGAATCATTAACGCTTGTACAATCTACCGCTCCTTCCAACCTTTGGCCGCGATGCCAAATAGAAAATAAGAAAATAAAGGAATCCAAGCGCGAGAAAAAAAGGTAGTACGTAAGATGTATTTTTTCGCAGAGGAGCGTGTCGGTAGCATTGTTAAATATATCGTCCAATCAGTATCTCGGAACGAGGAGGAATTAGCGTTCTGAAGTGAACGACGGAGCGACGAATCCTGGTCTACCCTTTTATGCGGCGCAGCGTAATAAAAAAAAAGAAATCTTATTTGAATTTGGAAGACGAATTAAAAAAGAAAATGAATTCTGCACTAATTTGAACAGAGAGAGTTTCTAGACGATTTTCGGGGATCGGTCCAGCTTAATTAATGCATTAGAGTTGAAAGTCCCGACGACTCTTCATTTATGCCGTCGAACCATCCATTTTACTTTGTGTTTAACGTTTCATATCCGTACTAAGATTAAATTATAAACTTTTGATAAATTGGAAAAACTTTTAAACGTTTTTTTATATATTATTGAGTAGATACAACCGTTGGAGGTGTCAGTACTAACAGCATTTTATATGTCCCCAAAAACTAATCAGAGATAAGAGGACGACCTACCCACATTGATCCTTAGCCATCAGAAAGGTTACGAAGGCACTTCATCTTCATTCGGGAATCCCTTTAAGGAATCGTATCAGTTGTAATGAAAGCTAATTCTTTCATTAACTCTCCGTGACAACGGAAAAAATGTAAGACAAACGAAAACAAATGTAGAGGAACTTTGGATAAGTAAATGTTTATTTCTTTAGAGCTAAGTTTTTGATACGATTTTTTTTCTTGTTATCATATCAACAAGAAAATCGTTATTAAACGATTGACTCAAAGAAAAAAAATCCTAAAATTATTCACACCGCAAATATTTAGATAATCCTGGCATTCTGCACAGTTGGCACAACTGCGCTGCGTGTCGTGAATTCGATTCCCTCAAGAAAAAATATTTGTACTACCTTCAAGTAGGCCTTTGTTAGTAAGCATTCGTGTGCGAATCGAACCCGAGACCCGCTACACAGCAGTCAGCCACTGCACAGACCATGTCGCCAATATATCTTCTTTATTTTTGCACGCACAACCCTGCATCTTTACTGCAATATATCCGATTTATCAAATATATAAATCGTAACCCGATCTGACAAGGCGTTAATGGGTAGCTCAATGCAATTTAATCTACCCCAGTTGGCGTATAACCGAATTTCTTCCTTATACGCACATTTTAGCCGAGAAAAAATGTTTAGGGTTCTCTCTGTACGGAATGTTGAGTTAGTATAGATTTTAGCTCTTTTATAGAGGCTGATTTTGATTTCCTTTTAATAAAATGTCCAGAAAGTTGTGTGAGAGGAATTTTAAAAATAAGATATAGTGTAATATATAGCGGTTACTCACTAAAATATTCCAAATTAAAAGCTTTATATCTGTAGACAGTCACGGAGTTTTCACTGCTCTATCAAAAATCAAGGCCAAAAAAATAAAGAATATCAATAGTCAACTAATTTTGAATTGTAATTAAAATATTTACTAAAAAAATAAACAATTTAAACAAATATATTAATAATTTATTATAGTATAGATTAGTACATTTTTACGGTTTTTTTCTTGTTCTTATTACAATTGTCCTATAACAAAGCCATTAGAAAAGAAAAAAACTGTAATATTGCATTCTAATCCACTACGTATCATATCACCGATCTAGTGCGCAAAAGATGTGTATCTTACATCAGCCTTGCGCCCCCCGACATGTGAAACTAGCAATATAAAGTGAAAATTGAATTTACAACTGACAATTGAAGAAGGCGCTTCCATCAAAGGCGACCCCTACGACATGTTTGCCGAAATACATTTTAAAAGAGCTCTCTATTCCTATATAGAAGAATTATTGCTTTATATCGAAAGTGTACGTAAGTAAATAAATAAAATAAATAATAAATATTCCACAACCATCACACAACGCCATCTAGTCCCATGCTAAGCAGAGCTTGTGTTATGGGTACTGGACAACTGATAAACATACTTATATATTTCTAAATACATACATATTATAGATAAATTACACCCAGACACAGAACAAATGATCGTGCTCATCACACAAACATTTGTCCTGGGTGGGAATCGAACCCACGACCTCCGGCATAGCAGTCAGGGTCACTAACCACTAGACCAACAGGCCTGTCAAGTGTACTTTTAGTTCAGAAATCAATATGAGACGCAGTTTGTATTTTGAACTTCATATTTTTAAATAATATTTGGACAGTTTAAATAATAATAGTAATAGTAAATAATAGAGTTTTTTTAAGTATAATAAATTAATTAATATTTAACGTATCAAATTATGGGTTGTTTTGTTTATGTAAAATGAATAGCAACTTACACAACGTAAACTTGTAACAGGAATTAATTACACCTTAAAAGGCATTTATATGATTTTGGTATAACATTGCATTTTTATAAAAAAATGCATAAAAAATCTCATCCATAAAATCATACATGGAATTACCCTACATCAAATCAATAAATCCTCAATAAACACTTCGTATCCCATCATAAAACGAGCAAACAAACACACAAACAAACCACGCTAATGCAATTTACAAAGCAGCCAATCACGAGAGGCAGCCACATTGTTGTACAGTCGCCGTCAAAGAGCCAAAGGAAGCTCAGTGTTCCTTAATAATTAATTGGCGCTTAAACGTGCTGACGTCTTGGAGCCCCTAAGGGGGGCACTAACAGCTCCTATGCATATGCTTGCTATCCGTAAGTGGAGATGGGTTTGCTCATGTTTTGAATTTGTAAATTGTTATACGGAATGAGATTTCTGTTGATGGGTAGGTGAGAAATTTGGTTTTGTGTATGATCAAACACAAGTCAGCTTCAAGTTTCGAAATAGAAAATTGTTTTTAGTGAGATATAAAAATAGTAATAAATTCTACAGAAATTAAAATTGTATCTTTATTAAAAAAGTCAATAAGTCAATAATATTTCAAAATCGTTTTTTACCAAAATTTCTCCCCTCAAAAATCTGTAAAAAAATCCTAATGACAAAACTCACTATCATCAAGCTAATGGATATAAAACTGTGGTTACGCTGTAACAGGGCCGATTCAAGCCGCAATTAACTAAACGTAAAATTGAAGAAGATTGGAGATACTATCAATCAAGTAAAAGGGCATGATTACATACAAATCTTGATAAACAAATGAATGGGCCACTCGTATAAATTGAATCTAAGTGATGTTTTGCTTTTTGTGGTTATTGTGGCAGAATATTGAATTTTAAACGGTCCATTGACAGTGAGTATTAACAATTTCAATGAAGAATTGTAAATTTATTAGTCACTTAAACATTCATCATTGTATGTAGTACTGAAACACTTACTGGTATCAGTAGTATAGCGAACGTGAAGATTCTAGATGCGTAATATCTTAACTATTATGTTGAAGATATGTAAGAACGTGCTGTATATTAGAATTTTAAATTAGGAGAATAATTTCCTGTACCGACATAATACTGAACATCTCACAAAAGAGTTTTGAATGAAGATGGTTAAAACTAATGCCACATCCAAACAGCAAGAATTTACTACATCACAGACAGAATAAAAGTAACAATTTGTTTGCTATCTGACCCCAACTCACGCGATGTCATCATAAAAGCAACAATTAACTTTAGTTTGTTTTACTACCAAGTACTGGGTGTGTTTGTCTTCAAAGAAGATGTCACGCGTGAATTTGTATTTAAATTTAATGACGCTTTTACATTACCGCTTTTATTACCCACACTAATTGACGAATAGAAATAAAACCAGAGATCTGGAGTCAACTCACAGAAAAATACACTCCTCTCAAAATATAAATTACAAAAGAAACGTCTATTATTAGGTACACCCAATATTATTTAAGCCTCGCCAATACAACAGTATTACAGTTGAAATTCTCAACGAGTGGTAGGAAAGAGGGAGGATGATAAAACCCCGTCACTAATTAAATGGGCCCGAGACGTCCTATTCTTAATAGATTTGTCGCTAATTTGAAGTAATTTTGTCGAGCTCAACGTTATATAAACCGTCGAATAAAATTTAATTAGAAATCATATTTGGAAGAAATAATTAATCTCGTTTCGCTGAATATTAAAAGACGACTAAAAATATTTCAAAATATGCATATTAAAATGTTTTTTGTGGTTTTATTATATATTGGGCGAATGTGTGTACGTGTGGAGTAGGTGTTAGTAAAATAGAACTATAGATTAGATCCTACATCGGGATCGGACTAGTTGCAATTCATCATTATTATTCCAGACAATTTATCAAGCGGTTGGCTCGCCGCGCCCGACCGGATCGCACATTCTAACGAGATGGTGAATTTTCACCGAATAATTTGCGAACCGACGAATCACGTATTGGAATCGGGAATGAGGTCGGAATTGAGATAGAAGACCCGAACATTGTGGAATAAAAGGAGCTACCAGTAAAAGATTTGCGTTGAAGGATAATAGAAATGATCATAATTAATGAGCGTTGAAAAGAAATACTGCGAAATTTTATCTTAGCAAAATTTATGAAATATAAACTACTGTCAAATTGGGTTCGCATGACTTTTCCCGTCGTCACTGGAGCGTCTACAGTCAGAGGGTCGATGCGATTATGGGAGCTTATTACTGCGACTTTATCATATTTCAATTTACGATCACCAACCAGACTTATCGAGTAGAAAATCGGGGGGCAACCAATACGCAGATATAAATCAGAAATGAGACGTCTCATTACCGAAATTATATGATTTATTGATTTTGTAGCATATTTCACACATACAGAATGTGTCTTTACGTTGCTTCCTTATAGAGAAGATAAAAGACGTCGTTGTAAATTATTTATAATTTAATACGCAGGATAAAATTCATAAGCTACGAAAGTTAGCCACTAATATTACATAGGAATTTTAAGCCGAAGAGTAGCATTAGATAAGTCGACGGGCAAGAAAATGCTTGGTCGGAGGGAATAAGAAAACGGTCCTAGTTGTTAAGTCTTGCACAGTTTCTGTCGCTATCTCGTGGATAAGAAGCCTAATCACCAGTCGTCGTGTCTGTATCGGGCCGAGCGAAGCGCGCGAGTTTTCCCCAGGGTACTCTTTTGGGACCAGTTTTCTTTTTTGGTTTACATTACACTGTAAGTGTGCCGAATTCTTTTGTTGCCGCCTCCGCTTTTTGTACAGATTTGTGTGATTTGTATTGTGTTTACTTGTGTTAGTATCGTTTTAACGGGATAAGTAGCGTAATTTGACGTGAAATGTATAGAATGTAGCAGCGATGTAGATAAGCTTATGGTTCGATATTGAATGGAGACTATTCAAAATATGTGTTATATTTATGCGTACAAAACAAACTTTTGGCAATGTATTCTGAATCTATAGAACAGAACCAGCCACACGTAATAAAAGACACAGTTAAATAAATTCCCCTTTCTCCGTGAACAGAAGAAAGTGCAAAGCTATTAATAAAGGGACTTATGAAGTTATGGAAACTTTACCAGTGTAACTGCAAACCGACCCGTTCCAAAGTCGTGCACCAATAAACTTGTAGTTGGTAACTATTTGTAATATAAATTTATAGTTTCACGTTAACACTTGTTTTCCGCACCCTGATATTATTATTTTTACAGAACCCGACAAAATAAATAGAGGTTATAAAAATAAAGAAGAGTCCAATAAAGGTAGTCTTGAAAGATATCTAGATAAGTATCAAAACAAAAAAGGTAATAGAGAAATCAGACGGTAAAGGAATTTATTTGCCGAGAAGAGGCGGGAGCGCGGCGCGGCGGCGTGTCTAATGAGATAATATAATAGCCGTGATTCCCTCACACCGACGTTTACAGACCGAAAATCACCGGAAAACTGCAGCCGATAGAAACCCACTTTTTGGTAACGTAATTTTAATTTGAAATTAGGATTTTGCGTTCGGGATTGCGGCGTTTGGGAAAGTTTGTCAATTACAAATGGGGTATCTATTTTAATTCTGGTGTTACAGTCTTTTATGCATACATTTTAAGAGGTATTGTTACTTGATTTGAGATAAAACTGGTTTAAAAGCCATGAACTGTTTTATTTAGAACGGTTGAAAAAATGACAGTCCAAACCATGTTCGTCTTTTTTATTGTCAGAAACAGAGACTTGATTAAATCGCTTAAGTCTAAAAATCACTTTATTTCTGCATTATTTTGATCTTGCTAAGAGTGCTACATTTAGACCCAAAATATGTCTCTATCAAACCGGCAGCACAAGAGGGTCATATCGAATTGGGAATCGATTTTGTCGCACCCGAAATAGGGTGTAAAGATCCCATTGTAATATAGATGTTGGCCATATGTCGATTGAAACCGGACTTTTTGCCCCTTCTAGTGAATTTGTCATTTAAAAAGAAGCTCGATGGTATAGATCTTCAGAGGTTGAAATTAGTAAAATTAATTGAATGATTGATCTCTATGAACAAAGCAATGATAAATGCAAGATGTTAATTTACAATCGTAATCGTAGTAATTTTTAAGGTTCAAAAAAGCCCCAGAAATTATTTGAATTACTCTTACATAACATAGGACTAAGTTTAAGGCTAGAATGCTGAAATATGAGTCTTTACAGGTACACCAATTTAAGGGTGTCTAATAAGGGGCTAAAAGTTCTTAAAATAATCTATTATTTTCAAATTCTTATCGATTATTATGATTCCTTGGCCTTTGTAGACCCCAAAAGTATTAGTAGTAGTATCTACTTGTGATTTAAAAAAAGAATAGGATGTTCTCCGCTATCGTGGGTGCGTTAACAAACATTTAAACTCACACATGCAAACAAATAGCCCAGACACGGAAAAAACTACTTGTAGACCATTCAAATATTTGTTCCAAAGTTGCTCTATCTATTTTACTCAATCATTTAAATTCTGTTTGATATTGAAGCTTTTACCATCGATCACAAACGCTCTCACGCTTACTCAATTAACGACACCCCCAATTCAAAACCAAACTTTTAAAACGTCGCTTAATCCTTTAATAGCTATTCCAGTCACAATATGTTTAACACAACAATCTAGTTTGTCGATTAAGCCCCTCATACACAGTACGCCTTTAAAACCCAAGTGCGACAAAACATCTTAATCATTACGGTTCATAAAATTCTTAAGTGATTGCGTAGGGGACGGTTCGCGTGGGCATGAATTGATTTGGTAAAGTCCATCTTCTAAAGTACCTGCCCAGTAATCGGTAGTACTTATTGGAATAATATTGAGGGGAGTTTCGAATGATTTTAAGTGTAGTTGATTGAATTTTAATTCATTTTAACCGACTTCGAAAAAAGGAGGGTCTCTATTCGTCGGAACATTTTTATAATGTATTTTCCGCAATTTCTCAAAGGTGCCTGGCGCAATGTGGATGTTTTTTGTTTGAAATGATATACATATTGTCAGGAAATGATTGTGGAATCCTAGAGAAATCGACAGAACTCTTCAATAAATGACAGCAAATCAACCGTGTTTGCTGAATTGCACATATTTGCATTGTTTTCGCAATCACACAAAAAAATATCATGCCACAAAAAGTTTTAAATATATTTTTTTCGAAAGTCGTTGCTACAATAGTCAATGAAAAATTAAGTACAAAGACAATAATCTATATATCCTTTAATCCAAAATTTTATTTCATCAAAAATTTTAAAAAATATATCGAGAAAAATGTCCATAGCTTACAACAGTATCGCATAAGTTAATAGTAGATTCGGCCGGGCACGCGGGCAGAGATAATGAAATTGTGTACAGAAGCGCAACGAGCCGCGAGCGTGTCTCGGCCAAAAATCCACTTAACAAATTGCTGCTGATTCGTAGGGTTCTGGATTGTTGCCTGCTTTTACCGTTACGTCAATTATTCGCCGTGTTATCGATACAGGAACGGTTTAGAGTGTTGTTTCGAGTTTTGTTACCGATTTTTTAGGGATGGGAATAAGCGTTCGTGACTATGTAGTGATTTGTGTCGATTTTTGAAGGTTGTTTTTTCTGTTAGCGTACTAGGTAGCCGTAATTGACTTGCTTATCGTAAGTGTATCCTAATGTGTAACTCCTTCCTAAAGAAATATCGACTTTCTAACAGCATAACATTAATTAATAATGTCGGTCGCCTCGTTTACAAGTAATTAACTAAGTATAAGTATATGCAAACCACGAAAAACTAATCCATCATTGAAAAAGTACTCTAATAAAAATTACACTAAACGTCTAACAAAAAGTATGCTACTCATAAAATAACTTTTATGATAAAACGTCAATTTGCTAAGTAAAAAGACTATAACGATGACGCATGCATAAAATAATTAAACCATTGGAGAACGTATCATTTCGCTGGCAGCGACAGTGCAAAAAAGTGAAACAGAAAAAAAAACAAATTGCAAAAAACACGACTGTAATGAATTCGGTGTTGGGCGTTTCGCACGCAATTGCACAATTTCAATTATCGCATTAGTTCGCGAGTGTACCGTGGGCGAGGCACTGTACATGAATGGTTGATGGATATTGCTGCCTGTACTAGTGACTTGTGACAGTGATAGTACTTGATGCTTGACGTTAACTCGTGTAAATTGTATGTAGTTTTATGAGCACTACAGTGTTTTGGAAAAGAACCTTTTGAAAATGGGATTCGCATTTCAAATTTTTGTCAAGCTGTTGGGTTCTGTCTGATATCTGGTTAATTTTCGCAAATTGTGAGAGGCCTGCTATGGAATATACCCGTCATCTGCCTCTCATAATTTCAAAAATATAAATCAAAAGCTTTGTTTGTGTAAAATCAATACCCCACTTCAGCATCATAAATGACTATAAATATTCATAAAAAATCCTTTTATCTGCAAATTTTCCGTCTAATAATGAACATCAAAAACCGAGGTTAATTTAGATACATCAAACGCTCAAAAAATCACAAGTTTTATTGGTGGTGAGGGAGAATTTCCACGATCAACTTCATGCGCCGAAAACCAAAGGAAAGTTGGCACAAAGGCAACCGTTGATTTTTTTTGTTTCCAAGGTAGAAAAAAATTTGAATCGAGCGAATTACAAAACCGACGCGCGACGTTTGGTGGGTTAGGGTTGGCGATGAGGTATTAGAGAAATACCTACCTGTATTTTATCAACAATGCATAGATCACAAAAGTGTGTAGAGTACAGACGCACCTAAATTACAATTAATTTTGCAGTATTGCATTACTATTTACTTTTAACATTGAATACATTTTTTTTAACGAAAGTACTTAATATCTGTCTTCCTTCATGCCGATTTCGGTTGAAAATCATAATGCAGATTCAGTTTCAAGCATCATACTTTACTCTAACTCAAAGAAAAAAAAATAAGAAGCATCAAAGAAAATTCGTCCACATTTTTATAATATTTGGCACCACAATAAAAGTTTATTATCACTAAGTCAAACCATAATCGCCAACCCTAAATTTCAAATATCGAACGACGACGTACCGAACGAGAGACGCCTATCTCTATTGAATTCCCGAAAAAGGCCGAAAAATAAAAATAAAAAAATATATAGAACGCCCTGCGACCCCTCGTATCAATAGTGGTGGTGCTCTATTGAAATTTTCGGATATTTGTCAGCCTGATTAGCTGCCGCTCCTCCCGACACTGTTCTACATCAGGAGGCTGAATGGCTCAGCGTGAGACCGATGTGAGCGCAATTTTGTGCTGGCTTTTGTTTTTATTGAGTTGTTTGCGGCCCCCGATTGAAGGCTGCCGAAATTTTTGTGGGTATACCTTTGCCTACCTTAGACATTGTCGAAAAAGGTGCGGGTAAATTTTGTGTTTTGATTTTTTTAATTGGCCGTATTCCTGTGTGGTTTGGGTGCATTGTCTTGCACAATGCATTGAGTTTTTAAGAGTGCATAGGTAAGTATAAAAATTTGATAAGTGATGAATAATAATGGACAATTTAATGTCAAACATAATATTTAAACTACTTTTTTTTTAGCGTGGTGAAATCATCGAATGAGTCCTCCTACCCAGGGCAGAGCGGGAGGGGCTGTCAGACCCGTACTGACTAAAATTCCCGGTGACCTTCAAATACTCCTTTACGTACGGGGTCACGGTAATTCGTGAGTCCCGCGAGCCCGGCAGGCTTTTGCCCTCTAAAGGGGGTCCCCGTCATAATGCTGACACTCTAGAGGCGCGCGTGGAACACAAAGCGCCGTCGACCCAGACATGGTCCATGTTCAAACAGCGAGTTGCCAAGTGCGAGTAAATACATATCATTGTGTTTAGCAAAACGATATTCAACCACCACCAAAAATGTAAAAACAAATTCAACACATCAACAAGGTCGACCAAAAGAGCTTTCAATAAAAATTTCCCGAACAAAAACTTCGCAATAGATATCTGGCAGCTACGATCGCAATAAAAATACAATGCAAACTGAGAGAGAGAGCCTCAAAAGTTTTCTGTATCGCGAAAATGCATTTGCCTCGGGAAAGTTTCGAGATTGCCGTCATTGCAGCCTGATGAATCGCCGCGAATTGTGGAATACGGAATTTTAACAAACGCTAGCTACTCTATTGTTTTTGTGTTCAATGAACTTTGTGCGATTCGTTTTTGTTTCAGTTCTGAGTTTTGTTGATTAAATGAGTGCGCTGTGAATATACGAGTAGCTTGTTTCGGAAGTTGTAGTAATGTGACTTTAGAGGTGTCAGGTTGATTGTTATTTTTGGGTTTCGCCATATTGTTTTATTAGGGAGAATTAGCTTAAAAGTTTTGCTGATGCTGTGTATGGCATGGCCAGTTACTGGGCTGGGCCATATTTACCACCGATTCGTACAAAATACACTAACAAGTTTTTTTTTTAAACTATCAAACCAAATTAAGTATTCACTCACCGATCGATGATTACTGGATCTGAGGGCGTTTCGTTTCTGTTACCACAACTCTTCTTGTCACAACACCGACTGTAAAAATTGAAAATATTAGAAACAAAAACTTATGACCTTTCAATAAATAAGCTTTATACTTTTCGTTTCTAGTATATTATATCTTTGTATCAGCTTACTATATGTGTATGTACAGACCCCAGCAGGTCAACCTACCCGAATCTGTAAAATTTTACCAATCTAACATAAACCCTCCACTTTTGTAATAAGGTTAAAAATATATTAAAGAAATTTTACAGACTAAGGTAGGTTGATGTGCTGGCGCCTGTACATAAATATATGAACAAAATTATAAAAAAGAATCATGAAGATCGGTTCACCCAGTCGGTTGTAATGCGGTAACAACATAAAAAAATTATACAGTCGAATTGATAACCTCCTCCTTTTTTTGAAGTCGGTTAAAAAGAAAGTTATAACACGCACAATAAGTTGGTCTATTATTTGTACAAAAAATAACATCAGAAAGTAGATACGATAAATTCTCAATGTCGCGACACATTAGAGCGATCCCCTATACCTTGAGCACTCTTAAAGGGATACCTATTCGTTTTGGGGATAAAAATCAATAATATTGCTAGCAAACGTAGCGTAGGGCTTTGATGCATCATGTCACTCAAAGAATACAGGCGATTTGTAATGGATTTTGATGAAAAAGATATATTTTAGGTACTAAACGGGTTTTTTAAGTGGCATTTTTTGATTCTGTAAATTATTGATGTGTTCACAGATTAATAATATGAAAGTTTAGCAATTATACTTTTATTAAATGAGACCTATAATTATTTCATTGAAAATAGAGAGCTAGGTGACTAGTATTTCGCGAAAACCAATGATTTTATTGGGAAATAAGACAGTGAAGAATATTGTGGCGTTCACATGCGTTTTATTTTTCCAAAATATCTAGTGATATACAAAAAAATGCCATCCTAATTATTTTTGTTGCCGCCCGTTGCAATTTTTACGGTTCCTATAGGAATTTTGGCAGGACAAAGAGTAGACCACATTCGCCAAGTTTTTTTTTCCGGTGTCAAATTGTTACTACTCTCAGTTGTTTCTATGTAAACCAGATTTTTCTTCCTACACACTGACTTCAAAAACTAGGCAACAACAAAAAAAGCCACTATCAAACGCCGTATCCACGCTAAACAAACAATACTGCACGCGCCCTACGGGGGGCTCCTTGACGCAAAGGGCAAAGACATTGAAAGGACAGACTCCCTAGAGACTCCTCCCCTGAAGACGAGTGACAGGGACACACATATCGCGTAAACAGAGACAACGATGCACAGTCTAAGGTGGAATAAAATTTTAATTGCTCACACTGACATGGGCTGGTATCTCTACACACCCATACATTGATAGGATGGCGAGACACAGTACCTTTACGAGCGGAAAAACCACCCCAAACAAATGGTTAAATTAATAAGAACGCTCATTTCTTTGTTCGTAATTAGGATGTTACGAGATGCGTCTGTTTGTAGATTTTGGTCCTTGTTTACATTTGTCGTGCTTGTACACAGTTTGTAAATTAGTGTTACAATTCTCCAGTTAGATTGATCATAACTTAGGTTTTCTAAAAGTCTGTGTAAACACTTGTTTCTCCCTGTCCGCGTACTATTTTAAATTGCCTCGAATTATCTACCAAATTCTGTCTGACATCTGTACTCCCGTTTCTTAGATATGAAAAATTAACTGACAAAAGAAAGCTATTATTGCTGTATTGACTTCAAGAAATAGATTCTGTACATAATGTCTGCAAGGTTTTTTTTAAATATATTATTTAGAAAAAGATGTAAGCATTCTTAACGATTGTCCATAAGTCTTAAAGAAATAAACCCGCCTTTTTAAAAGGACGTTACCCAAACATTATGAGCAATTGTAAAAGTATTGACACAGTCGTATCATGAATGGCTACAAAAGCCTGCCGTTTGGAGAAACATGACCGTGCAATAATATTCTGGGAGTCAATATTTATGACAAATGACTATCGCTACCATTTTCTACGAAACAGCAGTGTGTTACTTTTTTGTGTTCATGTCATTTTCAAATGTGACGTTCGAATGTAGCTCTATGGTGTCACGTCGGCCATTTTGGATGTCAGTTTGACACATTTTCTAATGAGGCAACTTTGTACACTACTTGCTCTTTAAAGCTGGGCATACATAACTAGAATTTATTTTAGATACCTATTGAAGCGGTTAAAAACGTTTGTTTTAGCACAAAAATAACCACGAAATAATAAATTTCAGGGTAAATAATAACAATTATTTGTTTTTTGGTTAAGTGGCATTAGTAAATAATTTATTATATTAATTGCTTACCTGCACATAACTTCGTGTGTTAGTAAAACCCTGCACATTTCTGGATTCTTGTCTTGGCCTTCATACACGATAGGCTGAAATAAAAACAGATATTAAAATTTACAACATATGCTCAGACACTAGTTTCTGACTTAATGTTATAAACGTGACGTTTGCGATGATTCCCGATGTCCACCCCCAACTTGTCCCCCACTGATGGACAAAGCTACTTTAGTTTTTGAATTATGACTCAGCAGTCCACATTAACCTAAATTATAAATTAGGACCGTGGTACAAGATAATAATTTTGATATTATTTAATTAAAAATCGTTGAACAGATAAGACAAAATGGCCATCTTCATCAAGCTATTACTTTTGCTAATTCATGCACCCTCGCATGCATAATTATTGCATTTTATTATCTAAACCAAAAATTTAATTTGCATAATTCCCGCCTTTAATTCACGAAGCTGATAACATTTTTAAAATCGATCTTACTCATATTACACATAAAGTAACAAGAAGATAAAACACGACACAATTTGAAAAAAAAATCTTTGATAAAAACTATCACTTTGCTGCAGAGAACACTCTGTTGTTAATTATTTTCATCTGGAAACATTAATTAGCCCTTACATGTGTAGTTGTACAGTGCATAGAACAGCATGTTTATCTAATAATTGGTTCCTCCAACAGATAGGGGGCATAAAATATTGTTATATTGAAGTTTTCTTTATAATGGCTCGTAATTGTTTTCATGGAAATTGCATTTTCGATTAGGAAGTTTTACATTATACCTTTAATGTGAAAATTATAAGAATAATCTAAATAAATATAATCATTCGCACAATTACAGAAAAAAAAAACAATATTGGAGAAACATACAAAAAAAACTTTTTACCTAAATATAATAAAAAAACACATGTATCTCTAACAATTTGCAGAACTATTACTAACACATCCAACACCCCCTGATCCCCAGAAATCCTAAATAGATTTTTCATCCCTGACAAAATATTTAATTGAATATGAAACAGGGGGTATTATCGTCTTTTGTACCATGGATTTATAAGGACTTTGCTTTGTATATTGTAATAGGTATCTAAGGGTCATACAAAAGTATTTAGGAACACCAAAATAGCTTTGGGGTCGTATTTTCTGCATTTTAGCTTAAGTAAAAGCAAGGGGATGGGATCAGGTGTTGTTATAAATCAAATAGATTTTGTATGGCTGTTGTGCAGTTGGTATAATCAATAGTCGTAATGGCTGAATGATGGAAATAAATGACAGAGTGCATAAAAAAAAGTGGTTGACTCTGTGTTGTTACTGAGAAACTTATTTGATATTTTGGGAAATTTTAAGACATTAGAGGGCTCTATCTAGTTCCCATTTAAATCTTAAACAGTATATTTAGAAAAAATCTGGTTTATTAAAGCTTATATCAGTCGCTAATATCTTTGAGGCAGCATATTTCTAAAATTACAAAGTGACACTAACTCGACTATTTCAATAAGGTCCTCTATGAGGGGGGTAGGTACGCCGTATGTCATTTAAATGAGTCTCTATAAATAATACAAACGCAAACTCCAGCCTTTTCTCATAGTAGTAGGCAGAAACTACAGAACAGCTGTCACAATCCTTCAATACATCTTTCATCTCCAAGTTTATACATCTAAACTCACACACACGCTGGCTGCAAGTACCACGAAGATGACCTTTCTGAAGGATCTCACACCACATTATAACATTTACATTTTGTTACGACAGTATTCGTACATTCAACATTTGAATAAAACAAAACGCAAACGATATCAAACGTTGCTTCCAAACAAACAGCAAAGGTCATCCTTATCAGTAACCTTCACCAACTTACAAAAGTACAAACCGCTGTTGTTCCTATTTTCTTCGCTCAGAAACTAACAATAAAAACACTAGGACCAGATAGTGGTGTGAACTAACATTTTTCAAGTTCACTCGTTGAAATGAGACGTTCCCCTAGGATGTCTGGGGTCGACGCCGCACTGGGCATAGTCCGTCGCATGGGATTCAATCTCTGGGGAATTTGAGGGGATTTAAAAAAAAATATGATTAGCTATGGTAGTGTTGTCTGTGGTTTCGTTTTTTGGTAATTAGTGTTGTGTCGTGGAAGTGTTTAATTAAAGTCTTTTAAGAAAGTTGTAATTGAGGAAAATGGTTTTCGAATATTTTTTTTAGAAATGTTGAATGCCATTTTTTGGACAAACTACAAAAGAAGTTAACGCTTTAATATTTTCACTTTTTCATAATTCTTTTTAGAGTGAGTGTAAGCATTTAACAGACGGAGCGTTCGCTGTGTTAAAATAAAATCATTTTAATAATTTTCGAAAAGCCATCTCACTGTCAAACAGACGTTTTAGATCGAAATTAGTAACATGACTACACTATCTAAACTTAATTGAATAAAACAGATTGAAACAAAAGAGGTAATTGTCCATAATGTCACGTAACATTATCTTAATAAGTCTGTACAAATCGAGTGACACGCAAAAAAGTCGTTCACAAAAATGGCGATGAAAAGATGTTCGGGTAATAGAGAGTTGCGGTCGATTTAATTGTATTAAAACGTTAGGCTGCGGGCAATCAGCTAATGCCGTGCGGTGCATGCGAACAGGACACGCAACTCTTGTTTTGGTAAGACACAAAAGTAAGACTGGCAAACGTCCGTGCGCAAATGATGTCAAAGCACTCTATGAAATATGGCGCTCGAAATTCAACCGTAATTTACATAGGAGTTCTAGGAATGTGTGGCCTAGAAAAACGGTTATTAATTTTGCGTTTCCCTCGAATAGCTAATAGACTTACAAAAACCTGCAAAATTACATTTCACATTCAAATTTTTGCAGCCATTACCGACACAAGTTGCAACGACCGGATTATTTGTGTTCCCATACTAAATCACTATCATATCAATATCTAAAACATCAATCTGCCGACCCTCTGTTTGAATATAGTCTTAAGATACTGGCCCATAGTTCTGCGAATGGGATTCGGCTAAATCCCATAGAACAGCCATGGTTTGAATGGAGAGGCGTGCGCGACGCACGTGGCTTCATGATTATGTTTATTTAACGATGTTCAAACAACATATTAATTTGGTTTCCTTTTGTTGAGAAAATGACTTTCGGAAGTTGATTTACGAAGAATTTGGGAACAGTTTCATTGATGATAGTTTGATTAAACCAGGAATTCACAATGCGAATGTGAGATCTATGCTCGAATTTTGTGAGCCATACATTTCCTTACTCCATAAATTCAGTAGCCCATTTTTATTTCGTGGTAAATAATCAAATGACTCCTCCCACCCTGGGTAGAACGGGAGGTACTGTCAGACTCGTACTGACTAAAATCCCCGGTGTCCTTCGATAGCCCTTTACGTTCCGGGGTCACGGTAATTCGTACAGTCCCGCGACCAAATTCAGTAGCTCTACTGATCCGCTATTTAAATACCTATAATTATACAATACAATACAATACAATACCGCATAATTTTTATCATTGTTCTTGGTATATTAGTACCCAAAGTTTTTTTTTTATTGAACCTGTACAAAATATTTACACATAAACACCTTTGACAGTGACATATTAATATACTTACCAATTTAATATGTGACTCCAACCATTTACAGAAAGAGTAGGTACTGTAAAATCTAAGTAGGTAAATAAATTGCAAGGAAGTGTAACAGCAGCAATAATAAAAATATCTACAGTAACTGTTCTGGCAGCCTTGCCAGGTTTCTTTGCCCCGTGCGTAAATCATTGCGCTTGTTGTCTTTTTAACTGTTTTTACTGCTATTTTCTGAGTAAATTTCTACGTGAAGAATGTTTACTGGAAATATTTTACTTTTTTTTTATCGTGGTAAAATCATCAAATGAGTCCTCCCACCCAGGGCAGAGCGGGAGGGACTGTCAGACTCTTACTGACTAAAATCCACGGTGTCCTTCAATAGCCCTTTACGTACCGGGGTCACGGTAATTCGTGAGTCCCGCGACCCCGGCTGGCTTTGGCCCTCTACAGGGGGCCCCGTCACTATGCTGACACTCCTTGAGGCGCGCGTGGTTCATGGTCGGACAGCGAGTCGCCCATTACTCGCCGTCCGTATGCCCGCGCCTACGGTGGCCGGAGATAGTCTGGCGACGTCTGTCGCCGTGGGCGTCTACCAGAAGTATTTTACTTAGCTGATAAAATTAGCAGACATTGATATTCGTATTTAGCTGATAATTGGCAGAAGTTGATTATTTGTGTTCTGATCCAGTAAGATTAATAATAGTTGACAAGATTTAAGAAAAAAATATATTATCAGCAATTTGTCAATTCCAATCTTCCTTGAATAATCCTACTGTTGATTATGAGTTAATATTGGACCTTTTCCTTTCACAGAGAGGAGGCCTGTGTCTCACCAGTGGGAACATAATAGGATGAAGATTGGACATTTGTCTATGAATATCTACTTTGATATTACTTATAATTATAATTATAGTTGCAACTAAGGAGACAATTACTTATAATGTACCTAAAATCAGTGTTTTTAATGCTTTACTATCCTCGGTATAAGTATTTTGTCGTTCAAAATTCAACCTTACTCCTTTACGTAACACGAACAGAATTGTGCCTGAAAACAGCACAATTTCCCAGTCCGTATGCGTTGTCGCTCATGTAAATCACGACACTGCAATGCAAGTACGGTACGAGTACGTCTCCAAGTCCAGTACAGCACACTTTTTATTTGTTACTCGCTCATAAAACAACACTATCGCGCTTGTGGTAGTGATAGAATATAATTTATTTGTGTTATTTGTACGTAGTTGTATTTAAAATATAATTTATTATGCGGTTCGGTACTTTGAAAAGTTGCCGATCTTAAAAGCATGTCGACAACCTTATATAATTTTGGAAGTATTATAGTTTCTCAATAAACAGTGACCTATGGTGACATAACTTATCAACTCGCCTATATTTCTACTAAAAAGGGGCAAACATTCTTTAATAAATACAGATATAATAAACCTTGAAAAAAGGTTTACGAGTCTGTATGTCGTATATATATATATATACATTTCAAGTCCTTATTTTTCAAAATGACTGAACCAATTTTATTGAAACGTCTGCATAAGTAGGATACATAGATCTTTATTTTTTTAGTGTGATAAATCAACAAATGAGTCCTCCCACCCAGGGTAGGGCAGGAGGGATTGTCAGACTTGTACTGACTACAATCCACGGTGTCCTTCAATAGTTCTTTATATTCCGGGGTCACGGTAGCTCGTTAGTCCCGCGACCCCGGCAGGAGGATACATAGGTCTAAAAAGGATAACACAACGTTTTAGAAAAAAAGAGTTAGAGCTAATTTTAAACTTACCATAAAACCAAAAAGATATGCATTATCCTTTTTGACGACATTTCTAAAATGAAGTTTCAAAGAAATCAGTTCTGTCATGCTCTTACTTTCAGTAGCAATGTGGAAGTGCGCAGTTGTAACCTTGTTATAATGTGTATCTGCATATACGCCACGTACAGTCAGTCAATGTAATCTCTTACCCCCCTAAAGACTATTCCCTTATGCAGCGCTCGGCCGCTATAGAAGCGGTTATGTACACAAGACAAGACCCTTTAGTCATAACTTTGACATCCCCCTCCAAAGGGTAAGGAATGAAGATGTGGTGCAGTTTTAATTAGCTTTACTTAATTTATGGTAGCTTTTGTTTTCTTCAATCGAACTTTACACATTCCTGTTTTATTTAATTTCTTTCTTCTAAAACTGAAAATGGAAGAAAAGACTTTCTTGTTTTAAACACTGGTGACTTTATAAAGAATGACTGAAAACGTATGCGAGAACAGAGTTAAATAAAAGCAAAGGTTTTTTGTTTGAATTTGTTTGTTACTTCATTCGGAGGGTACAACATGGCCCTCGACCTTCGCCATGTTATACGCCAACAGTGGCTACACCCGAGTGTGGTTCCACGCAGTAAGTTTAAGTGCTAAAATAACGGGGCGTTTTGTCAAATAGGACGTATAAACTAGTTTTACCCTATTACTTATCATTTTGGTCGCGGGACTACGAATTACCGTGACACCGGAACGTAAAGGGCTTTTGAAGGACACAGGACAACAGGCTCTGCCCTGGGTGGTTTTTTTATCGTGGTATAATCATCAAATGAGTCCTCCCACCCAGGGCAGAGCGAGAGGGACTGCCAGACTCGTACTGAATAAAATCCACGGTGTCCTTCAATAGCCCTTTACGTTCCGGAGTCACGGTGATTCGTGAGTCCCTCTACAGTGCGCCCCGTCACTATGCTGACACTCCTTGAGGCGCGCATGGAACACAACGCGCCATCGACCCGGGCATGTTCCATGAACGGACAGCGAGTCGCTTATTACTCGCCGCCCGCATGAGATATAATACAAAGGAAAAGTTTATAGAACTAAGTCGCAAAAAAAAACAGTCAACTCAGCCTAATGCAGTCCACAGCTGTACATATGCCTCTCCCAGGCTGCGCATTTCACCCAAAAATTACCATCACCACATACTAAACCAAATACTGCAACCTGTATAACACATACGATTCCGTAATTCTTAGTTAACAACGTTCGGCCTAAGTTAATTATGTTCTCAACATAAATCTTTAGTAATTGGCCTCTGGTTACACAATACTAAGAGAGGACGTGTTGAAATTATATATGTGAGGTGGTGAGACTTCATCATGACTTTAATATTATTAGTTGTTGTGTTAATAATTGATGTTGATTGCTGGAAGGAGTTTGGATAGCTCGGTGGGGTTAATTTTCTTAATAGAAAGCTCTTGAAAACTTCCCAGCAATATAAAATGTATTTTTGGGAGTATCTTTAAAACATTACAATGAATAAAGAAGAAAGATGATCTACCATTATGCTATTCGGAATTATATGCAGTAAAATTGAAATAACGAACCTGTGGCATTGCTGATAGGGATTTTAATACATAAATCCGACCTTTTCGTTTCTAAACATTTGGTACAGTTTATGTAAAGGAACCTATGAACTTTCTCCTGCTTTAATTCTGATCTAGGTGGGGTCGGCACAGCTCGTATTCCTCTATTGTTCTCTATTTCTCCTCACCTCAGTAGTCACAGTTTCAGTGTACATATATTTATGTAAGTTTTTTTTTATATTTATAGATCATACAAATATATCCCGCTCCCGTAATACAGGTATATCACCTAGCACAGGAATCAGGGACCTCACATAATATTATGCCACTTTCTCGTGTAATAAAGATTATTATTGTTATTCTGTGCGGGGATCAAACCCGTGACATACTGCGCAGCTGACGATCGCTAAACCACTGCGCCAACCGTGCCGTCGAAGTTACATACACAGATATTCGTTTGCAATAATAATATGACAATTCACGAACTATATACGTACCTATAATTGGAGGTTCAAATTCTCCTATCAAACACAAGAACCCCCGAACTCCCATCCCATACAAATTCCCACGTAACAAAATCCTCGCAAAAGGATTAACACCTAAACAGCTGATTTAACCCTTACGTCGATCAAAATCTTTCAACATGACACTCCCATGCACTGGCATACAACTGTCAAATTGTTAAACTAAAAATAAAATAAAATTGTAACACGAGATAAAGATAATAATGATTGTGCTCAAACGCAATGCAATTTAGTTGACCAAGGGGCGGGTGGATTAGGGGTCTAATCGGGCGGCGGTGATGACAATCAGTCGTGTGGATGACACGTGGATGCCACGTGGCTGTAGGGGGCAATTTTGGTACCGACTTTATGGGAGGAACAAGACTTGTATAATGAAGTTTAGAACCTATGGAAAGCTAGTCTAAGACGGTACCTAAAAAAATCACTTCACTTAAAAATAAAGTCAAAAAGTATCAAAGTCACTTATTTCATCTTGAATTTATCAATAGGTTTGTCCACACAGAGCGAGCAGCCTCGCGAGACATTTGCCGCGCGGAGCAGCTCGGTTGGTGTGGACGTGTCTCGGCCGAGGCAAGCGCGCGCCATCCAGTGACAGCTTTTTGTTTTGCTCGCGTATATTGTTTCGTGCCTCGGTCGAGAAACAATAAGCACGTCCAGACTGATCAAGCAGCCTCGCGAGGCAGCTTCCTCGCGCGGCAAATGCCTCGCGAGGCTGCTCGCTCTGTGTGGACGCACTTAATGACTAGCTTTTGTCAGCGGTTCCGCTAGCTCATCCCCCCTTCTTATAGCCTATGTTAGCCTCAATGACAATGTGACGTTAAAATGGTGAAAGAATATTTGCAATTGGTTTAGTAGTTTTTGAGTTTACTCATTACAAACATACAAAAATATCTTATACACCGCCTTTCTAAGAGGGATATAATTTTAAATCTTACCTGTTTCGTCACCGAATCGATGAGTCGAACAAATATGTCTTGCTCTTGTCGGATACCTGTGAAAGATGAAAGCAGATTAGTATCACGATTGTAGTAGAAGTTTTATCACTCAGTCTGATACCTATTTTTCGGTTGACAGTTGGAATCACACATCCACATACCATTGATAATACGGTTGAAAATACTGCCGATCTGACGAAGACCACTAGATCGCGTTGGATGCAAGTCATGCAGTCAAACACCGTACTAATCGACAATGAAGTATAAACGTAACTAAAACGTCTAGCCTAATTACTTCCTTAAAGAATAATATATTTTTTTTTAAGATATTTCGAAATATCCCACAGCAAAAATCACTACAAATCTTCACTTCATCGGAAGAACTGAGGACAGCAACAGCGAGATTTTGCTTCAAGTTACGAAAAAAAACTCATCAGATAAGAACATTAGAAATAATTGCATTACTAACATACTCCACGAGTGTGTTCCCAACATGTTGTGTTTATATTAAGATCGTTCTAATTCTCGCTCCTATAAAACAGTAACATTTACACATAGTAGCAATAAAGATCGTAGCAAGCTACGGGCTACGAGCGTAGCACGACGTAGCAGACATTGCACAATTTGTTAACCTCCTACAATTGCCTCTACGCTTGGTTCTCTCCTTTTAGAGTTCCGTGCCCAAAAGCCTTTGTACTAACGTAATTTTTCTGTACATTTTTCATTTTCTCTTAATTAAACAACTATCGTTGTTATGAGCAATCAATTTTTAATCGAATAAAAATAATAAACTTCAACCACAAATAATTTTATGTAGGGTTATCTTTTGATGTAATAATTTATTTATACTTAACATATTTTGTACCAAGATTGCATAACTTTGCAGAAGTACTCAGTACAGTGAATGAATTTCTCCATCTACATAAATTCCCAAAACAAAATTAACTCCAGGTTTTCTAAGCTCAACATCGTCTCATACTCAGCTCTGCAAGCTCTTATAACATAGTCTAAGAGCTTCAATGCAGTCGTCATTCATAGTCCAAGAGCTCGCCATTCTGTGCCAATTTTCCATTATCCCTGGTCTAGAGGCAAGACGGCAAATATTTACAATGCGAGCCATAGTGTATAGTCTGTGTTGTCACCGAACGTCTGCTGAATACGAGATTTAGGTTTACATTTGATTTATGCTTTGTTGCTCTGGAATAAGGTGTATAATTGCTTGCGTCAATGTTTTTTTGTTTTTGTGGAATATGATTTTAAAATGGTTTGTATAATTTTCAAATTTAATCAAAGTGTTTTTGAACTTTGCAATACAACGGAGTATTTGGTTGTTACTTTAAAATAATATGGATTATTTGAATCGTTAAAAATTAACAAGGCGTCCATTTTTGACCTTTGGTGAAAAATAAAATGGTCAAATTATACATTTTTTCTTTTTGTATAAATCCTTCTAAACAAAAAATACTCATAACATGGGAGAACTCTGAGAATTTGATTCCCTAAAACATAGATACATAAGTAAAAAGAACCTTAATGTCTATATAGCAAGCGCCATCTTAGAAGCTTGAATAGCTATTGACGACAATAGCATGCATGACAGTGCCACAATGCAAGTCAAGTCGGGCAATATTTGCTCAACTCCCGACCGCCGGGCGATAATGCTCTGCACATCACTGTGTTGACGATTGTACCGATCTATCTATACTATTATGTTCTTGACTGTACGTGGAAATAAGGTGCATATTTTAAGTGAAGTTACGTTGTTTGGAGTACGTTACGAGTTTAATTATGGTCTTAAAATTGTAAGATTGGAAATTGCATTATATTGGAAATTGCATTATACTTGAGAAATAGAATAGAATATTCCGAATTTTAGAAAATAGAATAATTACGTGATAAACTCACCGAAATGTACATTCATTATTTTAAATACAATTTAACTCAACTCAACTAACTGTTATTTTTTAAAGCTCCCTTACTCAAAAGAATAACAGACAAATTTAAATTGCATATCGGCTGAAAAAATCGGTCGATCAGTAGTTACATTAAATATGTTCTGGAATACTATTCTTTTTTACCTTAGTTATACTTCTTCCAGTAGAATTATTTGTGACTTACACGAGGGTGAATTTACTTTATTTTGGGCACGATTAAAACTTTCAAAAGTACAGTCGAATCTAGAAATTCAAGATCTTTTATGCATAAAAGATCTATCTACTAGTACTTTATAACGCTAAAATTTTGAAGTGTTTCAAGGAATTACACGAAAAATATTACAAACTTAAAAAAAAGTTTTACAAAAGATACAAGCTACTTAAATTTTCCCCTTAACATAAAAAGGGAGGATTTGTCCACCCATATCTTGAAGCTCGTCATGGAGTAACCCCAAAACTGGGCAGATAGTCACTTACCATTTGCATAAAGTAATTGAAGTCTGTACTGGATGCCATTGTTCGTCTTTTGCCCTTCAACTTCCTGTAACAAAATGTTATGGTTAATGAAATGTTCTTCGGAGTAAAAATACGTAGTATATTTTTTACATGAGTATGTTCATTTTCGTAACTGAAAATATGTAAGCTATGGTGACGTTTTACATGTGCTTCTTTAACCGGTCTAGGCTTTCTATTTGTTTATCAGATGGTTAATAGATAAAGCCCTTCACAAGTGCCGTAAAATATGTAATTAAAGTACACTATGTCCATAAAATTTTAACAAAAAATAAAATATGTATTCTTCTGAGTGATTTTTGTGAAATTAATAACATAGAGGGTCTACAGAAGAACTCTTGCTTAGGTCTTCCTTTGGATGGATAAGGATGATTGAGCTACACTTGTAAGATCTGTCTTCATTTTTTAAATTTTTTTTAATGTATGGCATCTCGCAGGTCAACCTAGAAGAGGTTGTGGGCTGCTTAACCGGACTTTTCTGTGGATGCCTTAAATTACTCTAAGGCCTCCAGCCAGGGGCGGATCTGTCTTCAGATGAGTCACCAAAAATTTAAGCAACTCCTGCCGAGATCTGTCTGTCGGTCCATCTGATCTGTGTCAAAGTCGTAGTGAAAGTCTTGTTACTCGTAACCAAGGTAAGATGTTGGATGTAACATATAATTTAGGACTAATGTAAGGTTCACTCGTTTTATTTTAAATTAAATTATTTAAAGTGGGTTATATAAGTAGGCATATCTTTATATAGGTATCTTTAGACATATATTATTATTATTATTTCCTTTATTCATCTTTAAACTTATTTGTTACATTTTTAAATATTTTTACAAAAAAGAAATAAAAAAAATTTAAAAATATAAAAATAGTAGGTAGTCCGCCGGCGTGGGAGCAGGGTCCAAGCTACCGGTGGTTAGGGTTCCAGAGACAGGAACCTTCTCACAATGCGAGCCGTATCAAGGAGTACTGTTTATTATTATTATTATTATGAGCCTGCGTTGTCCCACTGCAGGGCAAAGGCCTCCCTTCCCTCCTTCCATCTCTCGCGATCTAATGCGATTGTAGGCCAACCCTTTAAAACTGAATCCAGCTCATCTTTAGACATAGGTATAATAAATGGTTTGATTTAATTTTAAAAAAAGCAGTATCCAGAAATCATAACTGCATGTTCACAAGAAATCTAACAATCACCATCATAACAATGTCACACAATATAATTTCAATACTCAATCCAAAAATAGCTAAAGTTCGACTGAAATATACTTGTAACTGTTACATATAAAGTGTGGGCCACACGTTCAGTAAAAACGCGAACATGAATGTTTACTATGTGAATAATTAACACGGCGCCAACAAACAAGACGTGTGAACGCGCCAACGCCCTCTGGCGACAGACGCTGTAACCTATATACACGTAGGGAAACATATTTTTGGATTTTTCACTTGGTGTTTTCTGTCATCAAAAAACCAAGTGAAAAATCAGGAAAATGAGGAAAGTAAGTGTTGTAGTTGACGACACCGTAAAATATTCTGATTTTAGCAAATGTTTCACGATTTAAACAAATAAATCAAATTCGAAAGCTGTCACTTTCTTTGACAATTTGACAGTGACAGTTCATGATCGCTATTTATTTCAGAACGAGTACATTTTATTTCGTGAAATCCACGTCTAATTCCTAGTCACCAAAGTCTTTCAAAAAAAAATTAGACCAGGAACAAAAGGTATACTTTTGTAAATTTAATCTATATTTTGTGACTTCTCGTGAACTGAATTAATACGAAACTAGATAGTAGAGTATAATTGTTTCAGGATTGTCGAAGGACCGATAGCCGGTGGAGCAGACAAATCCTGGAGTGGAGACCGCGTATCAACAAGCGTAGTGTGGGTCGAACCCCAGCTAGATGAACCAACGACCTTAAAAAATGGCTGGGACAGACAGGATACGGAAGACAGAGGGCAGGGTGATGTAGGGAAGCCTTCGAGAGACCTATATCCAGCAGTGGAGTGTGATTGATTAAGCTGATTGATTGAATCATTGTTTCAAACGAGCTTAAATATCAGCCAGAACCATAATAAGGTAGACTTCATAAACCAGATCCATAAAAACAACAAGTTCCTCAGAACTAAAAAGTTAAATTTTAACACATGCCACCAACACGCATGCGTATTATGTAAATGTGTATTGTGCACACAATAGAAATCATGTCGAAGCGATCCTGATTGATGAACTCGAGTGAATCGCGATACGTATCTCTTCTCGAACATTCCTTGATAAACTAACAATATGACGCCAGTATTGAAAGGGGCTAACTAAGTTGAAAGTTATTTGGAGACGCTGCGTAATCGGCTCAGTTTTGTTACGTATTTTGTTGTTATATAAATTAAGTGTCTGCATATTTTGTTTACTAATCTAATAGGATTGCAATTTGACTGACACAGTGTCTCGTTAATAATACAATCGCGAAGTTATTTTGCTAATTTAACAAACAAAGATAAATTCTAGCAACGTGCAGAAATAGCGATAACAGTGGATAGGTTAGAATTAAGGAGTTAGAATTTGTGAAGTTTGCCAACTGTATAATTATAGATATTTCAATGCTCGAGAAGTAAGACATCAAAGTCGGTGTCGTCACCAATATACTCGAATTATTGCGTCTTTTCTGAAGCAACCAATTTTAGATGTATCAAAAACAAATCCTTACCTGATCTTTCTCAATGAACCCAATAAAGGCAGTCCGTTCGATTTCGACTGGTTGTCCCGCGCGGTCGTAGAGTGCGACCACGAAGTGAAAGAAGTTGCTTTTGCGCAGGTTGCTGGGCGGTTGCTTCTCGAAGTGCGCACGACCCACGCCTACGCTGCTGTAGGGACAAAGGAAATTACTGTTAGAAAAAATATTCATTGCCATTAAATCTCATGAATTTAGCCATAACAACTAACATAAATGTTTATTGAAATCTTACATTATTGTAAATCAGGATACCTTAAAAATATTTTTCCTTAATTTTTTTTAATCAATAAATAATAGAAATAAACAAAATACAACAACATAGGTGATTAAAGATAATCTCACACACATTGCCAAGAATTTTAACCAAAAGAGATCTTATATAGAAAACCACAAAATATCGTCAGCTACTATTATTATTATGGCAACAAACAAATATTGAATTGCCATGAAGTCAAGTCACAAAAAATCCGGAACCCACATTCTAGAGTCATAAATTACCACATTTCTTTCACAGTTACTTTATTTTCAAACGGCAATTTGTCAATAGAAGCTCAGCCACCAAATCTGTTTCGCGCGCTTTTGTGCCAAACCACATACCAAAAAAAAACTATAGATAAACAATGGAACAGATTATAATCCTTTTTTGAAAATTGATTTATGATTATGACATTTCCCGTTACTTAGAATGAAGATGACGTTTTGCAATTTTACTGTTCCTTTTTTTACTGTTAACCCTTCCTTTGTTAAGGTACTGATGACTTAATTTCCTAACAAATGCAATTATTTAACTGTATTATTGTGTGTTTATGGCGGTATTTTTTATTACATAGGAATCGTTGAATTGGCTTAAGAACTACAAATAGAGTCTATTATTTAATTATTGACATAAGTGACAAATATAGGCATTTGATGTTCAACTCGGGCAAAAATTAAAGTTTTCGTTTCTAGGAAATAGTATACCCAATATAATATAAGATTTACCTCAGAACTTCGGAAGCTATTCTAAAATATCGATAACACTAATGAAGTGACGATATACAAATAGCACCACACACACCGATATCGGCATGTGTGGTCGTTCGAATTTCGCCGGAAACTACAACCTTTAACATACCGTCTCCGTCGGTCTAATATCCAAGGTAGTACGGCCTAGTTTTGTAAATAGAAGTATCAGTATAAGTTTGTCATGGCTCAATAAATGCATCGATAGAACAGATTTCAAATGTGTGCAGTTCATCAAATCTTCGATCTCATTTCTCAATGTTGTTTCCCGTAAATGTGCTTGTGTTTAGTGATGTGCTAGTTACTGTTGTTCCGACATCGATTCAATCTTATGCCAGTTGGTTTAATTACTTTTTTTTATTACCTAGTAGGTAAATCTAGGATACGCATGTATAAAAATCGTTACTCGTTTAAGAATATCTCAAATTTATTTTTCTGTTTCGTTGACGATCTTTCAGAAGTTATGCTACGGACTTTTTGTGACTGCACTGCATTGAATAAGATGTTACTCAATACATTAAAATTATGAGGATTGAGAAGTATTATCTATGCATTTTATTTTTACATATTAAAATCATCCAATGAATCCTCTCACCCTGGATGGAGTGAAAGGGACTGTCAGACTCGTACTGACTAAAATTCACGGTGTTTCTTCAATAGCCCTCTACGTTCCAGGGTCACGGTTAACTGTAAAGACAGTCCCGCGACCCCGGCAGGCTTTGCCCTCTATGGGACCCCCTCTCTATGCATTCAGTGCAGTTAAACCGTTTTTAAAGAATATAGGTAATATCTTTTATTTTCTTATTTTTAGTCTCGCCTCATCTTTCCTCTCAAACATTTCGTCATCAAACCTCGATACTCCATTCACAACACTAGAGTACATTACCCACCAGGACCGTATTACGCTATGGTTGCCCATTCATCTCTCCCCGCTGCAGAATTTGCGTAAACAAATTGGTTTCGCGATTGCCATTTTATACTCTCGTACGCGACACTCCATTGTTTTATTTATCGTTACCAGTTTCGGCGGCGCGTTCACGATTAGGTTGTAGTGCTTTTTCCGCTTACAGATCGCGCGCGTTTTGTCAATCTTTGGCGATTTTTTTAGGCTGTGTGTATTGTATTTATTTTTGTAGCATTTGTTTGTGTTTTTTTTTTGTGTTGTAATTTTTTTGGTTGGTTGAAATGTTTTGTTTTAGAAATATTTGCGACTAGCATATGCTAGATATTTGTGAGCTAGCAGCTATATAGCTGCGGTGTTCCCTGTGTGAGGTTCGGTTATTGTCTCAAGGAAACATCATTCTAGGATAAAAAGTATCTGTTGTCTGTGCATCAAATTTCATTCAAATCTTGAATACTATTTGTTGTTGAAAAGAGTAACAAACATCTATCCATCTCTCCTCACAAACTTTCCCATATGAAATGGTAGTAAGAGGCTAATAACCAAGCAAGATTTTTCTGGCAGTACTTCTTGTTCAGGACATTATGATATAAGAAATAAGGACTTTTTTGACTTTTTTAACTTGATAACCAAAACTTTGCTTTAGATAGCAGTCGCCTTCAAGGAGGTTCGACTAATACTTTAGCGACTTTAAACTATTCAGCGCAATTTTTGTTTTAATCACAAATATTGTTTACCGCTGATAAATACATAACTTTGTCTACGATTGCTGCAACAGAAAGAAATAAAGAAAAATCTAGTATTAACAGATTGTTTATTCCCCAACATACTCAAACTTGAAGCCAATTAAAATCACCTAATCACTCAAACTGAACTACCTCCTTTTATAACACAAAAACAATTACAATTTGCGTGTACAGCCACTCTTAGATGGATCATTAACTGGTAATGTAATTTATTAAAAACGCTACATAGCGGGCGCGGCCTAATGATTTACCGAGGCCTTTACAAATGGTTCTGTCATCGCCGACGGGTAGCTATCTGTCAACATTTGTCATCCCGAGGCCCGGTGATTGCTTGCAATTAGTTTAATTAGTGGGTTATTGAAAAACTCATTCTGTTTATTAGGTAGCCTCGCCTACCATATTTTTTTTTTACCAAGTAGGTTCAATATCTGATTAACATTTGACTTTTCTGAGTTTTTTACTTTGTAGCAAAAATTCCTTATATGGTCATCATCATCATCAACTTCCTGCCCTTATCCCATTTTAATTGGGGTCGGTATAACACGTTTTTTTCCTCCATTCTCCTCTATCAAACGTCACAGTATCATTTAGTCCTTTTTCTTCCATATTATTCCTTAGACAATCCATGCATCTTTTCTTTGGCCTTCCTCTTCCTCTCCATTCATCATTATGTGGTTAAACCATCAAATGAGCCCTCTCGCCCAAGATAGAGCTGATGGAACTGTCAGTCTAGTACTGAGTATTCAACACCTTTACGGGTCACGGTTATCTTTTTAAACAGTCCCCTATATCCTTAGAGTAGCCATCTTGGATATTACCGATATTATTCGTATGAGAACAGGCTTTGGTCCTGCAGTAGGACACAAGGTAGGACGGTGTTCTTCAACGGACCGAGAGAAATAAAAGTTTGTTTTTTAAATAAACTTGAAGGTTATTGAAGTCTGCTATCTCGATAAACTACTATTTCTTATCCAATATGAAATTGTAATTTTCGATATTAATCATCATAATATACCATTCTCCAGCTATGCTGAAATCGACTTCCAATCTATTCGGATGCAGGTAAATATCGATATTTTCCATAGAGCGACCGCATCTGACTTTCACGAACCAGTTACTGGTTAAAACCTCAAATCTAGTTGTTAAAATTTCAGATGATTGTTTTTTTTCGTAACGTAATTAATCTAACCACTACTTAAAATAAACACACACCAGATAAACAAATAAAAACATCCAACAATTGAAGTAAACATTTTAAGAACGGAACTTCGTAAAACATGACAGATGGCGCGAGGGTGCTCTATGATTCTGTGCAAACACAATACCTCCCTAATTCGGAGTTGGTACATCAATACGTCACATTATTCAGTACGCCAAATGTTTATTGTTGCACAAGTTCATTATTATCATAAAATGTATGGCTTTGTTCGTTTGAATAAATAATGAATAGTATGGAATACCTAAGTCTGTTATAAATTACTGTGATGTTTCGGTAACGTTTCACATACTTTATTTGGTCGCGGGACTTACGAATTACCGTAACCCCGGAACGTAAAGGGCTATTGAAGGACACCGTGGATTTTAGTAAGTACGAGTCTGACAGTCCCTCCCGCTCTGCCCTGGGTGGGAGGACACATTTGACGACTTTACCACGATAAAAAAAATCTATATAAGTATTTAAAGAACGTGAAAGACACAGCAATATCTGGATTTAAATTTTATATTTTCCCCTAAGTTTTGTGAAAAATTAACCGAAAATTCAGTGCTCTATATTATTCACATCTGCGTGTGTATGGTCAACTGTCACTTTTTAGACGTTAATGCTGACTTTTACAAAGCCTTTAAGTTGTTAAATTACATTTATACAGACGCCAGCAGGTCAATCTACCCCAATCGAACATAAGCCTTCCACTAGGTGTTGTACGCACACCTTGTGATAAGGAAATCTATTAACGAAATTTGACAGATTAAGGTAGGTTAATGTGCTGGCGTCTGTATATGAAATCTTTTGCCGCAATTATTAAACAACAATTGATTTTCAAGAGACAGTAGTTACAGTTTAAATACTGATTATAATGACGATAGAACATCACCAGAGAATCATCTCATTTTAAAACTAATTACCATAACACAACAACAGTTTCACTACGTAGCATAAAACAAAGTCGTTTCCCGCTGTCTGTCCCTATGTGTACTTATATCTTTAAAACTACGCAACGGATTATGATGCAGTTGTTTAATAAACAGATTGATTCAAAAAGAAGGATAATGCATATAATATGCATAATATAGTAGAGATTGCAGCTGGGGTGGGTCGCTAGTATTTTTTATATCTCATTAAAAACGACACCACATTCTCAACTAAGGTAGTAAGCTCATCTGTACCCATACCCGTACCATATTAATTAGATACTTCGGTACAGTCACAAGCAAAATTCTGTACCCTCGATACAGTTCCCCATTGCATCGCACCATGCTATGATTTATAGCGCCCTTTGCTTTTATGAATACGCACTTGTTACCGCATGCTTCATTATGGGCTGTGCGAAATTTGTTCACCCCTGATTGGATACTGCGTGATAATAGAGTCATTGTACCCTACGTATCGGCTGGTGGTAAGCTGCAGGTGATTTTTTTCATTCTTAGTTTGAAAATTAGAGTTTTGATACGGTATTTTAAAGTGATACTTTTTATCAAACTTCAAAATAAAGGAGGTTTTATGTTCTACCCGTATGTTTTTATGTTTGTCTGCGATTATCTCGCGTTTGATTGAATAGATTTTGATGCGGTTTTCAGAAAAGTGTTCGTTATATTCTGGAGAAGGTTTTAGGTATATTAATGCTAGATAACGTTCCGTCTCCGTTTCATTAATTCTCTCTCCTAAAGAATAATTACTTTGGATTGTATTGAAACTTCATTTAATTAATGATTACACTTATTCGAGGCTTGCTTTTGGTTATTTTTGTTGTATCAACTATTGTAACGTTAGTTGCTTTTTATCGCATTAACGATTCGTGCAATTAAGTTCACAAAATACATAAAATCTGTTCCATCATTTTATTGTGACTTTATTTTGTGAATTGTTGGAGGCTGCGCAGCATGTCTTTTTCCATATTATTTAGTCGCTTTTCAGATCTCACCTTCTTTCTATCCATATGGATTATATGGCAAGAAAGAAGGGTGAGTTCAGAGAGTAAGTACATCCATTCTTTAGTCTTCTTATTATTATCACTTGTCACTTCAATTGTTAATATTAGTAAAAACATATAAAAAGATATTTTTAAATGAGCTTTTGTATACAGATAAAGATAAAAATAAGAATTAAATTATTGAACATTGAACCTATTCATTTTCTAATGACTTTACAAACCATTATGTGATATCTGAAACTACTGAACCGATTTCTAAAATTCTTTCACCAGCAACATTATTCTTGAGTGTCAGTTAGGGCTATAGGCTACGTTTTATTTTCAAATTGCATCTGTGCAAAGCCAGGGCAGCTAATTATTCATATTTAAAACATTTTTCACCACATTGTCTCAAATAATTTGTCTACCCCATAATACTAAACATATCCAATTGTTCTTTTCCAGTCCACAGACAAACATATTGATTGACGGCACAACAGCAACCCCCAAAAAGCCGCATTAGGAACCGAACTTAATCCCTTACAGTTATTCAATGTCAAATAGGGTACATTCGTTTTGCTTTGAGTTCGAAGAGCGCTAATACAATTTCGGTGGCTATAATAAGTTTATTGCGATGCTCTTTTCGTCCACTAAATGGTTTAACTGTGTATCAAATGAGGGTAGTTTTGTTTTGGTGCCGTCAAAGTTCTTATTTTTGAATTTGTTCCGTTTGGTTTAATCAAAATGTTGTTTCTGTTATATATTTATAACTACTCTGTTTCAATTTCAATATTTATTTTCCAATTTTCCACTGTTAGACAAAAAGGCAAAACATAAATTACCTTATTTAATTTTTTGTTTTTATTTTTTTAACAGCAGGCAATAAATTAAAAATAAGTATATTTTCACGCAGAGATTTTTTGGCCGACTTTTCTTTTTATTCGAATTTTTTTCTTTTATCTTCAGGTTCGCAAAGATTTTATTCACACAAAAAAATTGCACTCCATACTTAACTCCACCTTATAAATACGACAAATAAATTTGACATTCCATTCCACTTACTTGGTATTATCAACTAGTGAAGTCGGTGTCATCCAAGCGCGGGTTAGGGGTTCCTCCTTCAGCGAGGTGACGGGTCCACGGGGCTGAGCGTGGATGCCCCCCGCTGCCTCCTGGTGGTGCAGGCCGAACATCAGCCCGCCTAGAAACATAGAACTGTTAGGAGGAGCAGAGGTTATGAAGCTGTTAGGAATAATGGCTTGATGGCTACATGTTCGGGGAAGTTCTTGTAGCCAGTAAGCTCCAGCTCAATTCATCGATCTTAAGTCAGCTTCGAGTGAAAACTTGCTTGTCGACTATATGCCAATAACGCTTTCTCTTTTATTTCAGCCACCTAGTACGCGGAGGCGATGAAAGCTTGGAAAAACTGATTGTGGTTGGGAACACCGAAGGCAAACGATTGCGCGGTCGTTCACCAACTTGATGGGTCCATCAAGTTGGTGAACGACCCGATTGGTCAATCGGGGGCAAGAAATCATCATTCTCTAAAACCTACTCGGTTTTAAGGAATGCACTGGACAGAAACCGGTGGAGGCGAATCATCCGCTCTAGATACAACTCCGAAGTTGACTACGATCCTCAGATATGAAGGACCAAGTACAGAGAGAGAATCTCTAGATACCACAACACTAATTGCAGTGTAGTATGATGAACTGTTATTATTGGTTTATGATCAACTAGCTGTTGGCAGCGACTTCGCCCGCTACAACTCGATAATTATACCACGGGAACATAAAGTCGGGATAAAAACTATCCTAAATATTACTCCAGGTTCGAAACTAGATGTGTGCCAAATTACATGCAAATCCGTTCAGTAGTTTTTGCATAAAAGAGTAACAAACATACTTTTCTGTAAGTGATTTCGTATTTTAAGACTATGATTTTTCAGTGCAAATAAAAGATTCAATCATGATTGTAAATCGCAGTAATGATCAAGAGTAGAAAGGGACATTTCGGCTAAATTCGCCCGCACCATACTACACTGCAAGTAATGTAATGTCTTTAGTTGAAGCAGAAAATTTAAAAAGTACTAAAATATTGAGTTGTTTTTGAGCCAAAGACTCGTACTTTAAAAATATGGTGCTATTGAATGTATCACAAATTATAACAGGAAAATATTTATTCATTGATAATTATGTTGTTGTGTTGTGAAAAAATTTAGCACCAGTTTCGCAAGTTACTTATCAAAAGTAAAACTTTTTTTGAGTAACTTACAGAAGCCACTACTTTTTTTATTTATACTCTTAATATTCCATAGATAAATTACAGACTTTTAAAAGCTAAAATGGGTTTGGCGAATAATTAAATGCTAGATATTTATTTACAGTTCAATGTAAGCCTCATTTACATTAGTATAATGATGTGAAAGAATAAATATTTTGTGCGGAAATGATCCATACCGGATATGTTATCAAAGAATTAGCAATATTGTAAAAGAATTGTATGCCAATTTTGATTTACATTAAAGTATATTCTATCGGGTTGTTGTAAATTCGCCACAAAATTAATTCCCCACGAAAAGAAGTATTGATCCTATTCTCTTTTTTTTTATCGTGGTAAAATCATCAAATGAGTCCTCCCACCCAGGGCAGGGCGAGAGGGACTGTCAGACTTGTACTGACTAAAATCCACGGTGTCCTTCAATAGCCCGTTACGTACCGGGGTCACGGTAATCCCTTGGTCCCGCGACCGATCCTATTCTCTTAGTACTTTCTGTTCAAATTTCACATTGTATCCTCGTTTTCGGTAGTTTTGTGCTGGATTTTATTATTTAATTGCTCTGCTATCCGTGCGGGAAAAAGAAATGGGCGAATTTACAATAATCAAAATTACCAAAAAAAAACCAAAAACGTTTGGCTAATTTCTACATACAATTTTTTGTGGGGAATTAATTTTGTGGCAAATTTACAACAACCCATTCTATCTATCTATCTATTATTTGTTACTTAGAAAAAAACGTCGAACAGAGAACCTTCTCCTTTTTATTTCTGTTAAAAAAAATTGATGTCAGTTCCAAGAAATTTCTAATAGCTTTTACGTTCTATTTGACAATAAAAGAAAATAACTCAAAGTTCACTTAACCAATTTAATGCTGTTTCAGAAACAATCAATTTATCGATTTAAAAATGTAGTTTCTCGATTATTAAAAACGAATTCGATTTTTTAACTTTGCAACGATAAATTGTATAGGTATTATAAATAATCTTACTTTAACAAATAATGTAATATATTGTATTTATATTGTAAATACTTTCTCTAACATGTCATAAATATTTTCCCCTTTTAATTTTTTTCTTAGAACTGTATTTATTATTCAATTTCAGTTAAAGTTAAGCGAAATATATCCAATATTTATTTACGAAAGAGCTCAGAAAACTCGGTAAATCTATTAAACTAGCCTTGAAACTTTACAAAAACAAAAACACACAAAAATAAACTCTAAAAGTATAACAGAAAGTTCAAGTCTATCAATTTAACTATAATAAAATTACTTCTCTCGTTAAAGCGCCACTGAATTAGTGCGAAAATTAATTACTACGCCGGCTACGACGACGGTTCTGTTCATTTGTTAAGCTACGACGTAGACGTTTTCGTAGACGATCTCGTAGACTTGATTATATCAACACTCTGAATAAATAATGACTACGATTTAAATAGTTTAATGGCTAGTATATATTTTTTCTGAGTCTCATTGCTAGAGAAATGTTCTTTAATTTTTACCTGATGCAGTTCGGTGAGGTCGAATATAAATTGAGATGTATAAAGTGTGAATTAATTGAATTTACGTCATGGAATCAGAATTACAATGATAAAACGTTATAGGTCTTTTGACACTTTCTGTTCTAAAAGTTTTAAACAAGTCAAATCTCTTTCAGTTAATTACATACAACAGTTTTAGGCCAAAACAAGTTTCTGAGCTTTTAAACACCACTAGACATGAGTACTACGACATAAGAAAATGGTAGCAAAACCAAAGTTTTCGTAATTTTCGTACATACCTGAAGATCTTGGGGCTCCCGAAGGGTACAGCTTTCGGCCCCATCCCACGGGGTCGAGTTCCAGCGGCGGCCACGGTGAACCCGTGTACCCGCCCGCCGCGTTCAACTCGTCCGACCGAATCTCGAATCACGACACGCACCCGATTACGCGCCCGAGAGCGCACGAACACCCCCGGAAAATCACGAAGACGCCCGAAAAACGCGGTCTTAATTCAAATCTTATTTTCGTTGCACTGCCTTTTATTTAAAAAAATGTTGCTCTATATTTTCAAACTGCAAGAAATTTTAAAATATTATGTTGGGAAAAAGTTTCTAAAGTCCAAAAGAGAATTTAATGCAGAACGTTCTGCCACAAAAATAAACTCAGTTTTAAATCACAGGAAAACTTCAGGAAAAGAGCACAATAAAAATCATTCATTGATTCTAAACCCTTCGAAAAATTCTCAACTTCAAACTAACTATCTGTTGTATAACTATCCGGTAGGCGGCTCTGTGTTATCGTATGTGCGTTCTGGGATCGAGTCCCGGTTGTGCGGGCGATCCCGCTGTGAATTTGCGGAACACTAACAAGCGTCGCGGGAGCGCGTCGCCGAGTGCCCGCGCTGGTGGAGCCCCCGTCCGTCCCCGCGGACTGGGGGAGGCGCCCTGGGGACACGCCCTCGCCTCAAGAGCGGGACGGATACACCGACGCAGGTGGCGCCACTTGCACACCTCCATTTCCTTTACAAAAAAAGAAAAAAGCTTGAACCAAAATAGTAAAATGATAACGAAAAATCGTGTTTGATTTTTCCAGCTAAAATTTCAACACACACGAGTGGATTTATAGACGCGTATTATGGTAATGGAGGGACGTTGCGAGGTTTCCCGTAGAGACCGCAGCACGAACGCTGCGAGTAAGGGACAGCGGGATGGATGAGACGACGAACATCTCGCCGGACGAGCCGAGCCGAGCTCTGGGACAGCCCACGCCACGACTATTACTTATTAAACCCAAGTTAGATTGACGATGATGAAATTTCAGTGGGAATTGACTTTAACTGCGACCGAGATGAGGTTTTGTCGCCTCATTAATTATATGTAAAGTGTTCTGTATGTTTGAACGTGAACAAATCTGTGATGCTAATGCTGTCGTTAAAATAACGTGCCAGTTCGTTGACATGACATTACATGTAGCTGATTTATATTTGGGAACTAAAATAAATTCTGGATTTTAGTAGGCATGGTGCCTAGAGGATTGCATTCACAATATATGCGAGAATATTTATCCTTGCGAACGTTTATTGTTACTTTAAATTAGGAGTTTCATGTTTACGAGTTGTCTGTGGGGTGGCATCAAAAGTGATCTTAGAATATGATGGCTATGACTTTACTTTAGGAGGCTCATGAAAATAATTATCGAGAAAGATCACTAGCAGTTATTTATCTCAGTCTAGGCAGAGCAATTTAGTGTAAATTTAAGTGATATACTCACTTTTGAGAGCAACCACACAAAGATTGGCATTATTACTTATGTACCTTGGTCGCGGGACTGTACGAATTACCGTGACCCCGGAACGTAAAGGGCAATTGAAGGGCACCGCGTGCGGGCACCGCATTTTAGTCAGTACGAGTCTGACAGTCCCTCCCGCTCTGCCCTGGGTTCGGACTCATTTGATGATTTTACCACGTAAAAAAAATGTACCTAGAAATTCTGAGATAAGCCTTTAATAGATTCTCAAAAACGTTAGGTAATGGCTTTGAGTTATTGTTTGAAGGTCGTGACTTTCAGCCCAGCTAGATGCATTACTTTCTTTAATAATTACACCACTACTGCTTTAAAACATCGAGAGGAATCTGGCATGTCATCGAACTAAAACATCGAAGAAAAAAAAAGAATTTTGATAGTAGGAATACTGTGCCATCTTCAAATACATTGGGGTATGAGGTGGTGATGATGAGTTTTATATATGACGATATTCATAACCAAATGTTTGCAATCATAAAATTCCGCGATGTTACTGCCCTTATCGACCATCATAAAATTTAAATGCGTGAATTGCAAAACTGTGGTTTTGAAAGTGAGTGTTAATTCAACTGGGAATTACGAATAATGTTGGGGTTTAAAAGTACTTTGTTTGTATCGGATTAATATTTAAGAATTTTTGATCTGAATGTTTAATTCAGTAACAGTGAAATAATGTAAATACCCATGTTTCCTTACATTTCCAATGATAATAAAGATGTTATGTAATCTCAAACTGTATCCACGAGAACACTGCCGACGAATGTAACTTTTTTTACATATTTTTTTTGGGAAAAAATGCATGTAAGAGTAAGTTAAGAGTATGTTAGAATGTGTGCAAAATAATTATATTCATTTTACTTACTTATATTGCTATCAACACACATTTTAAGTCGTCATAAATAAGCAAATACTTAGGTTTCATTAAGGTATTGGGACGATTCCCGTTCTTTTTTCCTTTGGCCTTCAGATTTTTCTTGATAGCGTACCAATGGCAAATTATTGTTTCTAAATATTGTGTTTAACTCAAAATTCCTACGCAAACTTCACTCACCGATGCAGTCATAAGATCATTAAAATGTAAATGCCAAACGCCTGCCGGAGTCGCAACTGTCCAAACGGGTAATCGTGACTCTAGAACGTAAAAGGCAATTGAAAGAAGAAGACGAGAGTCAGTACGAGTCTGACGATCCCTTCTGCGCCACACCGGACGGGAAGACTCATTTGATGATTTTACCACATAAAAACAGGTCAGTATCTGTGGAGACGAAATCAGCTGAAAAACTAACTGCATTTGTGAAAAACGAACTAACTCACTTTCACGTTCATTGTCTTTGAATGTAGACGACAAGTACAACAAACTGAAAAAAATGATTGTGTTTTAATTAAGTGCAATAAGCATACTGGTCAACTCCTGAGATAGGGCAGATTAAAAAAAAGTACTCACAATCCTCAAAAGACTTTTGAACAAGAAAAGCGCTACAAGGCATGGACACGCGGGTATATTGCCATAATCAGCACACTACAGATACGACTAATTGCGAGTTCAGTACTCGTACCTACAAACGATCGATTTTGTCTAATGAAGTCATTGGCTTCTGATAAACTAATTTCTATGGTCAGTCAGCAAAATAGTTAAGAATGCAGGCAGCAATTTTCAAACGTTTTCCTTTATATGTATTATTTACAGGCGCGGGCATGCGGACGGCGATTAATAGGTGACACGTCAATGTTATCATGTCTTTTGTGATTAATTTTCTACAATATGTAGTTACTAACCCGTAAAACTATATTACTTTTTGGTTTTGTTTTTGCTAACAATTGAACTTTTATTTGTAGTTGTGTGTGGATATCATTTTTACAATAATTGTATTATAATATACTAAACAAATATTATATATAAACTATAAATAAAACTTATTATTAATATGTACAAAAAATAATGAAATAAGTTCAAAGGGCGTCAAAGAATACGTCAACATCGCTGTCAACGGGAACAGTGCCCAGAACGCTGGCAGCATTGCCACGTTGTATGGCAATGCTGATTCGTTGGCCTGGGTATAGGCCAGCCTTCTGGTCACCAGTAGAGACAACTAATCGCCCCGCGATATCTTGGAGATCTTTATGAGCACAGGAGTTGAAACTCTAGAGCCATGGGGTCCGACCCCATGGCTCTAGAGTTTCAACTCCAAACAGCTCAAACACATAACTACTAGCTAAGCCAATGTATTTGCGCCGCTTGGAGTTTTCAGCACCTGCAGCAGCAGCGCCAGCACAACACGCTGAACTAGGAAGATGGGATAGTGCAAGGGTGTCGACACATGTTACATCCCTCACCAAAGGTCTACCCAGCTTCCATGGCATTATGGTCATACCATCTGTTCTCTTTCCATCGTCGCGTACCAAGCCACTCGGTTCTAAGACGGCTGGCATCCCGGCGGTGACAAGAACCGAGGCAGTCGACTACTTTACCACATTGACAGCGGAACGCCCAAACGTAGGCTAATAGCGACCCGAACTTGACCCGTATGTTATAAATAAAAATAAAATAAAGGCTTGTGTTTAAACGTTACTAACCTAACCTAACCTAACCAAACCGAATTTCGGAGTGTCCCATCTAAAAAAAAATCAATAAAAGAAATCTTGCAAAAGCGAGTTTTAGATTTAGTGAGCATTTATCCATTTTGGTTTATAATTATTGATGAGCATTTAAATTGTAACCTAATCCTAATTATTATGATTTGTTTTGAACTGACGCTGTCTCAGACATGTAACTATTTTGTTCACCTACTTGTCATTTTTGATAAGTAACTTCAGGTATTGTAGACAATTCCGGGGTCGCGGGACTAGCGAATACCGTATAAAGGACATCGTAGATTTTAGTACAAGTCTGACAGTCCCTCCCGCCCTGCCCTGGGTTCCACGCCAAAAAAAAAAGGTATTGTCTGACAATGTTTTGTGGTATTTGTTCCTACTTCGTCTGTGATAGACAAATATTAAAAATAAGTATCGTGAAATGATTCGAATCGATTGTTTAGAAATAGAATCAGCTGAATATTTAATGAACGACGAAACCGACGGTTTGATTTCGCCACACACATTGAACTAGTTCAGTTCGGAGATGCTCTATATTTTTTATTAATGTTAAACTATCGTACACCAACATTTTTCTTTTTAAGACCCGGGTCACACCATAATGTTTTCAATCTGAATTTATCTACTAATTCGAATAAATGATAGATGATGTATTGTTGCGGAAGGAACTACTGTATAGTTTCAACAATAAATATTTGTGTTTTGTCATTATCGAGAGAGGCTATAGGCTGTATAACAGCTGTAGTATATAATAGCAGTATAGCAGCTACTCTTAAAATGAGATACTAAAAAGCACAGAAAGAAATAAAGAACACGTTTTATTTGACGCCAGTTCATGTAGGACACATAACATAAAAAGAGAATAATACTGCAAATTGCAGGTTTCAGCAACCTGAAACCTGCAATTTGGATTTCAGCGTATACTACTACTAGTGTACAAAATCATTCATAACAAAAAATAATAATTTCAAGCCTACACCAAGACTCTTTTTTATTATCGTGGTATAATCATCAGATGAGTCCTCCCGCCCAGGGCAGAGCGGGAGGAACTGTCAGACTTGTACTGACTAAAATCCGCGGTGTCCTTCAATAGCCCTTTACGTTCCGGGGTCACGGTAATTCGTGAGTCCCGCGACCACACCAAGACTCTTAGCACAATTCTTTTGTTTTAACAGTATTAGATACATTTTTTAATACATACTGTTTTATCATAATCAAGTAAGTATTGCCTTAATGTTGTTCCAAGTATTGAATTATCATTCAAGCATGCCTAATAATACTTGCCTCACAGACACAATCATTATTCTACAAATCTATCTACATATTATATGTAAAAAAGACCCTTATTTCAACGTGAGACAATAAATAAATAATAAATAAATATTCCACAACTATCACACAACGCCATCTAGTCCCAAGCTAAGCATAGCTTGTGTTAAGGGTACTAGACAACTGATAAACATACTTATATATTTCTAAATACATACATATTATAGATGTTGTTTTGAAACTTACAATTTTTTTAGACAAGTATTCAACAGATGTTTATCTTTCTTGTGGTAAGACGGTGAATGTTTGATTTTATATTTTTTTGTCCATTCGGCTGTTGCCACCATTTTCGCGAATTTAACTCTCTGTCAAAGGACATTCTGACTTTGTACCATAGCTGCTAGAACCATTGCAAGTAAAGACCATATAATACTTTTAGCAGAATTACCAAGTGGCCTGCCATACCACGTAGGCACTCTTTAGGTAAGCAAAAACACAACTTAGGTATACATAAAATGACTAATATCTAAGTTCAACAACAAGGCACAAACAAGTTGGCAGTCGTCTCCGGGGCCTGAGTGCTTTGGGAGGCCACAGAGGGACCGCCTTCCTTGCCACGCCCACCGTAGGCCACGCCCATCCAGTGCCTAGAGACTTGACTGTAACGTGAAATAACGGTGCTGGTTTTAACTTAAGATGTATGATGTATTTGACTTAAGTATAGGGAAATGATCTTTAAGTATAGTGCTTAATGTTGTAGAGTGTGTCAAGCAGTTGTTTTGGTCCATTTAATCTTAAGGCTTAAGAATTTTCTTAAGATAAAGATTGTTTTTTCAAGGTGGCAGAGATCGTCGTACAGAGCTACTATCTTTTCTATTCATTTTATTCCATTTCGCATCGCAGCGTTAGTGGTAGTACCAGGGTCGTAGGACTGTATTTTCATGTAACCGTGACCCCGGAACGTGAAGGGCTGTTGAAGGACATCGGGGATTTTATTCGGTACAAGTCTGACAGCCCCTCCCGTCCCACTCTGGGTGGGACTCGTTTGATGATTTTACCACGATATAAAAAGCATGCTCAACTGTGCTTTTCTCTGAGTCTTCCTTGCCAGGGCAGGACGGGAGGAACTATCAGACTTGTACTGATTTGGCCCTCTAAGACCCCGTCAGAAAAAACACGACATCACGCGTCAATGCGACGCGTCTTATGGCGCAGTAGCGAAAATATGTGACATGCGTAAATGTAGCTTGCACGAAAACCGCGTCTCATTTTGCAACGCTTGAGATGTGAACAGGCGTAAACGTTTAATATATTATTACTACAAGGTGGATTGTAAACATGATGCTGACGAATAGAGAGATCATCACAGTTGCAATACTTTTCACAATAGGATTTTTAATAGGACAGTAGCCGGTTTTTTTAACGTGGTTAAATCATCAAATGAGTCCTCTTACTCAGGGCGGGATGGGAGGTACTGTCGCACTCGTACTAACTAAGTTCACGGTGTTCCTTCAACAGCCTTTTACGTTCCAGGGTCACGGTAAACTGATATAACAGTCCCGCGACACCGCAGACATAAAGCTAGTTGCTTCAATAAACTTAAAAACAAGTTGAAAACTATGTTCTTTTTAAAAACAAGCATATATTGTAAAAAAAAAAATACTTACGATAAACAAAGTAGGTACTCGTCAAGACGAATCAAACGAGTCTAAAATCGATGGGTTTGGGCGTTTCATTACATGACCACCTTCCAACTCCATCATCAGATCAGCTCCATGTCATCATAATATTCCCTTGTCACGCGATATACATAGTAAGTGCAAAATTACAGCTCAGTCGGAAACCGGAAAGTGGATCAAAAACTTGCAAGATTTGATTACAGACAACGGGACATGTGAAACTAAATAAAAGCTTGTAACAAAATAAAGCCTTCATTGAAAAATAAATCAAAATTCAAATCAAAAGGAATTTCTAACCCGTCAATGCAACCAGTCTTATTTGGCATAGTAAGTCAATTTCCTGGCATCCTTTATTGGAACAATAGGATCTAGATCCAGGCATTATAATCAGGTTACTATTGTGCTAGTAACTGGAGCGTAGTCAGTTGGGACAAACGAATTAGCATAGTGCCCCGGTATAGTGAATGATAAGTAGTATGTTGAATGAATGACGATTTTGAACGTGATTGTTAAAATGTTGATAGAAATTAAAATTTTGTGATTAAAAAAAGTATATATAACGATATAGCACACGCCGTCGATCTGATCAACTTTCTAGAAAACTTGTTTTTTTATACACGTAGAGAAACTGTTCTTAAGGTTTTTTTTTTTTATGAAAGTTGGGTTTGCTATTGACCTTAGTCTAGGTCAGTGGTGACAAAGACAAGGTTGATAATGGAGCGAGCTTACCCAGAGGAAGCCTTTCTAATTTATAAATAATGAAGAAATAATGAATCTTTTAGCAATTATAACCAAAACATTATCAGTCTTATTTAAAGATAAGATAACCATTTACAACAACAACATTTTAAAAATTCATCAACTCGCACAAAATTCGCGAGAAAAAAATACCAAAACAGTAGTCACGTTACAGTTTCGAAACAAGCTGACAAGACTTCCTCCTTCATTTTAATTCGAAACCTTAAGTCAGCTTTAAATTACACTTTTTGCTGGCCTTATAACCCCCTTGACGCGGATCCCAGGATTAGGGGCTACCAACGGGTACTTTTTCTGCCAGTGTCAAGAAACATCGTCCTGCCTTTACAAGCACCCCAGGGGGTGCTTTCAGACCCTTAACGTTTACGACTACCCGATTGCTTTTCTATGAAGGGCCTCCAGGAAACGTCCGCGACAAAAATGGACAGATGCGCACAGCGGATGTTGATACCAATTGATTAGTTTGCAAACAGTGTGAATTTTTGATGGGCTGCGGTGAGTCAAGGGTTTTTTTTGTATGGTTCACACTTATTAAGTTGTTATTGGACAAAAAATCTGGCCACTTAGCTTAACAAGGTTAGGAAGTGAGAGTTTTTGTTGACTAACTGATGTAAAGTTGACTAATGGCTACAAACTATCGATATAAATATGCTCTTTTATGGGTTAAGCAAAAAATACCACCAAGTTTTAGGATTGAATGTGAAATTAACCAAAATAAACTGCATTTTAGCTATGTAAAATAAAACGTGACGTTTCCGTATTATCGTTAGTATAATATACACCACAAACTCTAAGCAGTTTGTGGTGTTTATTATACTATAATGATAAGTCATTATCACCGAGCAACCAGCCCACAAATAAAAAAATCACAAAAAAACTAAGTACGCTACGAGACAAATTCCACAAACATTTTGACACAATATGCCGTTATAATACCCTGAATGCGTCTTCAGTGACGTCTTTGACATAACAAATAAGCCATAAAAGGGTATTAATGTACCCCGTGTCCGCAGTAAAAGGGTTAGCCGTCTGTCACACCGATACTACTGTTTTGTTTGTACCGTTAAAGTTTGCCGACTTTTTTCGCATAACTTTTAACTTGAATTTCATATCATGCTGTGACATTTTTGCAAAAACGTGGTAGCTTAATTTAACTTGTTGACTTAGACAGTTAGTATGAAATGGTATTTGGATAATCGAAAATATTAACCAAAAATTCTGAGACACAACTCAAAAAAAAAAACACTTTATTTTGCATTTTTTTTTCCTAAAAACCCTCCCTATTCATTAATTCACACAATTTTAGGTTGCTTTTAAATCAAAAAGTAGTCGAAAGAGTCATAAGTTACAAGTTCCTACTGCGATGCAAAATGTGAGAATAATTTTTGACAACTTAGAAAATGTTCTGTCTATCGTTTTTTGGTGTAAATTATTAAGCTGTTATACTGTTCTATAACGTTTACGAGTTATCTCCACCCAGGTGAGTGCACAATCGAATCCAATATTTTAGAGCTAATCATCTCATTGAGTTGTAAGTCATAAACGTAAAGTAAGGCATAAGTCTAAGTATCTTTTTTATTAGACAGCGTAAATAAATGTAGAACTGAGCTGAAAAAAGAAACCACAGTTTTAAAAGAATCGTCGAATAAAACTGACTGACCAATTAGGGGAACTGCTTGTGAAACTGAAAAAAAAAACAGCGAAAAAGCAAACACTAAAATTATAACACTCAGTTGGACGAACCAAAAAAAGGTCTTTGCGGAGTCTACATGTCATAATAAAAACTCTAATGGGAACTTTGAAATATGTCGGACGATGCAAGCGACAATGGATTTTGAAAGTGAAGAATTAAGGGTTAAGTGCAGAGCAGTTGTCTTTCACTAATGTGAAATAATAAGCTTGGTAACCTGTGAACAAAATAAGCATGGTAAAATATAATCATTATTAATCCTTTATTCATTTTTTAAGTTATTGGTTACATTTTTGAATATTTTTATTAAAAAAAAACATTTAACATAAAAAATTGCTTACCACCAGCATCGGGAACAGAGTCCGGGCTGCCGGTGGTCAGGGCTCCTGAGAGAGGAACCTCCTAACAATACGCGCTGTGTCCAGAAGTACTGCCTTACTAATCAGGCGCTTGATCTAGCTGCCAAGCGAAGCCTCCTCAGAAATGTTGTTCGAGGCTCTTGGCAATTAAGCCATTGGCAGACACGACTATCGGCACAATGACTGCCGTATTCACGAAATATATTATTAATTATTTTATTATTATCATAATTAATTACTGCTTCACAAATAAGTAATAATTAATTTAAAAAAAATCTTTGGGTGACAAATTAGGCCACATTTCATTTGTACAGTAATTGGGTATTTCAGGGACTAAACTTATGAAAAATTCGTTATAAAAACCATTTGAACAAATATTGTTAAATTAAAAATGAACTTATGATATAATTGTAAAATTTAAATGTTTATTTATTTTTAATGACAAATACCTTCTAAAGGTAGAAGACCTTCAATTTATTAGGAACATTACCTAATCCAAAATTAATTCACCCCTTGATCAAAACAATTCTATCAATCCACGACTAACAAAACATCAAAAACTTGTCTCAACAAAAGATTGAAAACAAAACCTGAAGTCATCCATTTCCTGTTACCAAAATATGCATACTCCGTGTATCCGTATTGCCTTAATGGTGCGGCTGTAATTTTCATGATATTTCCATTGCGTTTCCATGGTGTATTTTCCCGCAGAATCGTGTTATCATATTTGAGAAGCGACGTCATGATAAAACACGGTAACTCGTCATAATGTGTTTAGCGTTCGCTCTTCTGGTGAGCGGCAAAGAATATAATGGACACGATTGTAGATAGGACATTACGTTATCCGATGTTTAATCGAAAATAAAAATAAAATATTATGATAAATCATTCCATCAATTAGTTGACTTTAGTTAGCTTGTTTCAATTCTAATGAATGCTTTTTCAACCACTACTACTAAACCAATTCTCGTGATACTTTCGAATTTTCTTATTTTTCTACTGCTTATAACTATTTTTTCCTTGTTTCTTTTTTATGTTTATGACATGTGGGTATTTTATTTATAGGCGGATATCAGATGATACCATATTAATTGAGTTGTAAAACAAATATCTTTTAAGCATTTTTTTTAAGTTTTCTTCAACAACGTTACTGTAATAATCCGTTTTACCCCAGTACCATAGAAGTGTCGCTTCTGTTCTATTATTACTTGTTCACCTCTGCATTCATATTTCGGGAAGCTTTACTTATTCAATATTTTCAAATTGGCTGCACACCGTTCTTGTAATGGAGGCGAAAAAATGCGGCAACTGAACCAAATGGATTCGCGAGCTGATTATTTATTTATTTTCACGAAATATTAGCCTCGGATTTGGTTTAGATTATTTTTTTGTCAAGATGCATTCATCTTGGTTGGTCATGCTCATTCATTTCTGTTTTTAGAAATACTTTGTTTCAGGAAAATTGTTTATTTCTTTCTGCATAAGCATATCATAATCAGGTAATATTGATTCCACTGCTGGGACACAAGCCTCCTGTCAGTGATAGGGAGTGGGCTGTGCTATGCGGGTTAGTAAAATGTCATACCTATATGTTTCCGAAACTTTGGTTCTAGGACATGCCAATTTCTTCACTATGTTTTCTATTACCGTGTTTGATAGAGAAGTTAAGCACACAAAGTAAATGGAATTGAGTAATTGGATTGGGATAGAAGATTATTTTTTAGATACAAATTGCGGATAACGATAATTGGGTGTCCGTGAGTGTTCTACGTGCGCCTCAAAAAGTGTCAGCAAAATGACGCCCCCCCCCCCCCTCTAGAGGGCCAATGCCTGTCGGGGTCGCGGGACTTCCGAATTACCGCGACCCCGGAACGTAGAAGGCTATTGAAGGACACCGTGGATTTTAGTCAGTACGAGTCTGACAGTCCCTCCCGCTCTGCCCTGGGTGGCAGGACACATTTGACGATTTTGTCACGATAAAATAAAACTGGAAACTAATTGTTTTAAAACTAAAGTAAATACACTACTGACTTTAAGCCATAAGAATCGATTTGTTTACCAAATTTCAACTAAACCGGTCAGACGGGCACACGAGACATCTTATAACGCTTCCGTTTTTTATTCGGACTTACGTAACCTTAAAAACTGTATTCAATATTTATTTATTTTAAATTAATTCTTCACCAACAATAAAAATAAAGATAACATGAACTTAAAAAAAAAATACCCGTTAGGCCCAAACATCGCGCCCTTATCAAAAAGCACGTAACAAAGTAACAAGTGGCCCAAGTGGGTTCCTCCTAAATTCGCCATATGAGCCTCATGTCAGAGCCACCATTTATCATCTGAGATGTGACAACTGAATTTATTTATATAAAAAAATAAACAATAGGACGCGTTAGGGCTAGCGCCCTTGATAACTGGTGCTCGGACTTGTAGCTTTTTTTAAATAGACTGTTTGTTCTTTTAGAGGGAGCAAAATTTTATATGACAGTTAAGATAAGATATTTATTTCATAAAACGTAACACATTCCACTGTGTACTAGTTGATTAAAATATTTTTAGACTATAACTATAAGCAAAATTGAATATACTCATATCTCTCAATGGTTAATTAATAATTACTTATTAAATAAAAATTGCGGACTCTTGTTCTAATACTGAGATAGCGAGTAAAAGAGATAAAAAACGATATTTTACCAAAAAGATTCCAAAATTCATTCTGTCTTCAACAGGTGAAAAAAAAATATCACTACAGCATAATTAATGGTCCCTTGCTTATAGCACTAGATAACTTTTAACCTTAATACACATGCGTACAAAAAAACACGCCACATCTAAACGTTCCGTCGACTATAATAAAATTACACCACCATCAAAATCCAGGGGGCACCAATGAGGCAGGGGTGCGATACAATACGAAGATAGCAATTTGATATTCAGGCCACATTTTTAATAAGCACCGCTTGCTTCTATGCCTGTAATGCCCCGTTGAGCCCCACTATTAAATATTTTTTGTTGAGCCATTAGCCACTTGAGTGACCTTCTAGAATGGCCAGTCTTCTTTATGTTTATGAATTAGGGAAACGTTTATTATTTTGATTTGGAATTATTGTTTGTTTTCGTTTATTAGGACATCGTTTTAAGATTTACCGTATCCTTATTATATGTAGATTAAGACTGTTATCTGGCACATTACTTTATTATTAAGATTCCAATCTGCTTCACAACCTTGTTATTAAAGCATTGAGTGTTAAAGGGGTCATTCTTGACGGTATCTAAAGGGAAACTATAACAATAAAAGTTTGTATTTTAAAAGTTTTGTTTGGCATTCAGCAAATATATTTCAAATTGTGTAATGGCCTTGTTCCTAGGTATAACTAATATTTTACCAACACCAGTTTTTTTTTTATCGTGGTAATATCATCAAATGAGTTCTCCCACCCAGGGCAGGGCGGGAGGGACTGTCAGACTTGACTGACTAAAATCCACGGTGTCCTTCAATAGCCCTTTACGTACCGGGGTCACGGTAATTTGTGAGTCCCGCGACCCCGGCAGGTTTGGCCCTCTACAGTCACTATGCTGACACTCCTTGAGGCGCGCGTGGAACATAACGCGCCGTCGACCCGGGAATCACCACCAGCTACACTTTATCTTCATACTTCAATTTGTTAAGAATGTGAAACTCCATCATCATAATTTCATCCCGGATCGCTTCACTTACTCCGATTCCGGGCGATCTTGAGTACTTAATAACTAGTGAAGAATAATAAAAATGTTAAACCATTTTAAAGGTTTAACTCTTAACTTTGGGGTCGCGGGACCAAGGGATTACCGTGACCCTAGTACGTAAAGGGCTATTGAAGGACACCGTGGATTTTAGTCAGTACAAGTCTGACAGTCCCTCCCGCCCTGCCCTGGGTGGGAGGACTCATTTGATAATTTTACCGCGATAAAAAAAAAACTCTTAACTTTAAATTGACAAACTTTATAATTTTTTCATTTATGCAAATCACGCCATTATTTAAGGAGCTATCCCTAATTAATTCCGAGGAAGTGATTCTATACTGTGCTCGCGCGTGTAATTGTTTTCTGTCATCCTTTTCTGTTCCAACCATATACCTAATTAACACTCAATGGATATTATCTCTTGCTACCATTTGGCACTTCCATTTTTTTCGAACAAAGGGCATAGACCATCCCAACCACTCGACTGTCCTTTAAAAAGTCGCATATGCGCAACATTATGATTCATTATGATGTTTTTATTGAGTGCAGGAGGCGTCGCCGTAACGAAGTATTGTGACGCATCTGTTCACTTTGCTTTTACTTGGTTTTATTTTTGTTTTTTTTTGGCAAGTGCAGGCAGAACCAGTTGTATTGCTTGTATGTTTCGAAGAATTTCTTTGCGTAAAAATATAATTATGTATGTACTATAGGTGCCATAATGGTCACGGGACTGTATGAATTACCGTGACCCCGGAACATAAAGGGCTGTTGAAGGACACCGTAGACTTTAGTCAGTACGAGTCTGGCAGTCTCTCCCGCTCTGCCCTGGGTTCCCACCCAGGGCATTTAGGCAAATCATCAAATAAATCCACTTACCTGGTAATTTAAAGTCCACTCCGTTCCTTCAGTTGCTTTTTGCGTTCCATAGCTACGGTTCCCTTTTAAGACAGTCCCGCGACCCATATATTGCTAACAAATTACTACAGATTTGATTGATTTTCTAATTTGAAGATATTTCTTCTAAAACAAAATAACAAGAAAAATGCACAAGCAGTGGCAAAAAAAGAACACTACCTAATTGACTCATTAAAATCTACGCGGCAAAGCCATTAAAACAAACGACATTACATTACAAAAAAAAACACAATGTCCTTCTCATTACGAAAAACCCTTATTAATTAACTTAATTAAAATCAACAAGAAAGAGATTACGGGGACCAAACTCTATATGCAGAGTTCAGTCGATCCGAACTTACACAATACAACTTAGGACCAACTTAGCCTAACTTAGCCGAACATCGTATCACTTAATTAGTATTTCGGTAGTGACGGTGTAACTTGTTTAACTTAGCAGACCTAATTAGCAACGTCTTGTACTGTGTAGCAAGTTCTAAGTAGATATATTACAGACATGTAGTATATCTACTTAGAAGTTCAGGTTGACATGTATAAGTATCTAAGTAATTGTGTATAGTGTGATCGCTAGTGAGCAAGCGGGCGGCGAGTAATGGGCGACTCGCTGTCCGACCATGGACCATGCCCGGGTCGACAGCGCGTTGTGTTCCACGCGCGCCTCAAGGAATGTCAACATAGTGACGGGGCCTGTAAAGGGCCAAAGCCTGCCGGGGTCGCGGGACTTACGAATTACCGTGACCCCGGTACGTAAAGGGCTTTTGAAGGACACCGTGGATTTTAGTCAGTCAAGTCTGCCAGTCCGTCCCGCCCTGCCCTGGGTGGAAGGACTCATTTGATGATTTTACCACGATAAAAAAAAAGTGTGATTGCTAGTGCTCATGTGCTTTGATGTTAAAAATATCCGCCCATTCATCCTCCAAAACTTTCGCATCCTACTTACTACTTCCTTCTATCCTATCATACTAATGTTATTAAACTTAAATATCTTTTTAGATGTATGGACGTTTATTACTATGTTACGAAAATGGTACACAGATTGATTATAACCCGGATTATCACAAAGGATAGTTTTTATACCGATTTTATAATATTAGTAAGATATTGATTCCTGCCAGCAACCTGCCCTCGCCGACTAGCTACGGCATAAAATACTTGACTCTTGCAAGCTAAATCAAAGAACCCTGACAATACCACCAAAATGTAATAAAATCGAAGAAACTTATAAATTGGAGGCAACTTTGTGATCGTTTTCTATGGAGATTTTTTTTTCTTTTTATGTTTTTTGTCTGACACCGCCCTCGCAAACATAATGAAATTTTCATACTTAAACTTTATTCCCGAATTAAACGTAAGTAATTTAGTATTCTAAAAATCCAATCAAAAATTGGAGATTATGCTTTAGGCGCACTCTTAATTTCATCACAGCCAATCACTGCCATTCTCTTAATCAAATAACAAAGAACAAGTTCTATCAATTAAACAAATAGGAACATTTCCCGTCCAATTAACGTCCGTTACCTTATGAAGTGCGTGGTATTAGATATGCAGGCCTAATATCCGGCTGGGCTACACACATCGACTTGAGGTTTCACTAATTAAATAGAAATCTCAAGACAATTCGTGAGCAACGGATTTCTGAGGGTTGAATCATACGAGGTGAAAATTTGCGGATTAAAGTTGTCCCAAGTTACTCATTACAGTAAATTAAAAATTTTGAGATTTGAATTTGAATAGGCACGTTTATTAGAAGCTTATACATGTCGCCGTTTTTTACACCTTTTTTATGTAGGGTTGCCATCCATAGGCGGAGACCTCTCGCGCCCGGCATTGGTCGAGGCCATGCTGCGGGGCGAGACGGAGTGGGAAGCGGTCGCCTCCTTCTGCGAAGCAGTCATGCTTGTGAAGGAGGAGGCGGGCCGCCTGAGGGAGAGGACAGCGTCCTCCCTCCATCCCAGCCGCAGTGGTAAACGCCCACGGCGTCGGACGTCACAGGACGATCTCCGGCCACCGTAGGCGCGGGCATGCGGGCAGCGAGTAATGGGCGACTTGCTGTCCGACCATGGACCATGCCCGGGTCGACGGCGCGTTGTGTTCCACGCGCGCCTCAAAGAGTGTCAGCAAATTGACGGGGCCTGTAGAGGGCCAGAGCCTGCCGGGGTCGCGGGACTTACCCATCACCGTAACCCCGGTACGTAAATGGCTCGTGAAGGACACCGTGGATTTTAGTCAGTACAAGTCTGACAGTCCCTGCCGCCCTTAGTCCCAGTCCCTGTCACCTCCACCAGTTCTTTCCATCCGTTCGTGAGCGGCTGGCTAGGACGTGGCTGGAGGTGGATCACTGTGTTGCCCAATTTCTCACGGGACATGGTAACTTTAAAAGTAAATTATTTTCCTTCAAGCTTGTTCCCTCGCCTTTTTGTCAATGTTCGACATCTGACTGTGAATATGAACAATCAGCACATCATATTCTATGGGAGTGTATTCTTTGGCAGAACGAACGTAATATTATGTTGAACACTGTTCAGACTACATCTGGAGTCATTTACTACTCGGACCTTGTTGAAACTCGAACAAACTTCCGTGCGTTCAAGCGTTTTTGCCATACCTATTATTGGAATCAAATTTAGCAGCCCACAATTTAGGACCCATTAATAATATTAGTAGTCATTTTACCCGTGGTGCTAGGCAACTGGGCTTCTCCCAGTTGTAATGTCCCTTTGTGCCTATTGGCCTTGTTTTGTTCTGTCTCCTGCTTGCAGGGAGGGAAGTGGAAACATATATTTTTTCCTACTCCTCCACTATTCTTTTCTGATTAATTTCGTTGCAGGATCCAAGACAGGTAAATTCATTCTCCGGGACACGTCGAGCTTCATTGTCTCGGCCCTTTTCTGGTTGGTTGCCACTGTTGATTCTGGCGCACAGGAGTTGCAGTGGTTAGGGAATAGTGTGGTGGGTTTGTCCCAAAAAAAAAAAAAAAAAAGTCCCTGCCGCCCTGCCCTGGGTGGGAGGACTCATTTGATGATTTTACCACGATAAAAAAAAAGGGTTGCCATCCGTCCGGGTTTCCCCGGAATTGTCCTAGTTTAAAGAGCATCCGGGAAACGTAAGGGGGGGGGGCTTCATTAGTAGTACAGGTTTAAAATTTTTAAAGTCATGGGTCGCCCGCGACACACACACTTTACCGTCACCTTACTCCTCCTGACGCAGTTGCCACAGTGCGCACTTCGGCTCATGTCAGGGTTCTGGACTCTAAAATCCGGCATTTTCAAGCGTCTTATCCTGGTTTCCAAATCTTAGAAATGGCAACCCTATTTTTATGAATATTTTCTTGAGAGCTGACCGAGAATAAGTGTCTACGGTGGAGTGAAGAAGCCTGTTCACTCTAACGTTGAAGAGATTCGGTTCAGAGCGTTCAGGAACACAAAAAGGAGTTCGAATTCTAAAAAACCCGTCTTTTTAAGCAGTCGGGTAAAAAAAGAAATTACTATACGGTAGTTTTTTATGTTTACCTGTACACCAATTGCTCCGAGGTCTGATCCCATGATAAGCATGCATGCAAAGCCGCTTGCACTAGCTAGTTTCTTACTAAAACCATCTCGGTTCAACTTTCACCCCCTGTAACACGATGCTTGATCCGTCAAGTTTAAACTAACGGAAGTTATAATTTATGAAGCAAGTTCCGGAGCCTTGGGTCGGAGTATAGAGGTAATGAAACATCTAATAAATTATGTATAACGTCTAAGATAGCCTTAATAATACGGCTAAGATTTTAGCACCAAGATGTTTTGTAGACAAGAGATAATATTGAAACAAATAATTAACAGAAATATATAGTGATCGTATGGTTGGTGCAGTGGTTGAATGATTGACTGCTGCGTTGCGTGTCTCGGGTTCGATTATAGAACGGTAAGATAATAAATTATTTGACTGAAAACATCTAATTAGTCCGTCAGATAAATTATCAGAAAATAGTTGACATGTATTTTTGCCAAAATTAATGAAAATACGATACTTCAAAATTGACAATACGTCACAAGCAAGTATAGTGTTTACTTGCTTCTGACGTCACGTGCCCCGTGACTCTCGAATTTTGATGCTTTGTATCTTTGTAAAAATGCATTGATTTAATAAAAAAAAATACGTGTTCATTCTTTTTCAGAACTGGCTGACGGACTGATTAGATTTCCAATTTATTGATGCTGTTAACATGCTATTACGTCCTACAGGAAGTTATTTCGAGTCTGATTGTAATTTATGTGTGTTGTTATATTCGCGAACGGACCATGTTTTACTAATATCGAAAGGTATACAGCACCAATTACTATAATTACTAGCCTTTGGCAGCGGCTTCGCCCGCTCCTACCTTACAGTCACTCAGGACCAATACAGTTTTCTACCGGTGAAAGAATTTTCAAAATCGGTTGAACAGTTTCTGAGATTACCACCAACATACAAACAAAAAAAATTACCTCTTTATAATATTAGTATAGATTAAACTAGTCCGACCTATAGGTATAGGAGCTTTAGTGAGAAAAAGGGACAGAATTGTATATAAAAAGGAGATAGATTAATAAAGAGTTTTTTTTTTTTATTTAAGGTATGCTAGTAGCGCTACCTATCGGAATTTAAGAGAATCAATAGCTACGAGCTAAGTTCTCGACGCACGACCTTGTGTGTCAGCGGCTAGCGACGTGTTGGGCTTGACTATCTTTGTCCTGTAAATACCAAAAAGATAAGATAGATGGCAGTATAACACAAGTGTGAAAAAATAATACAATTATTTTCAATTTGAGATTTCAAAATTGTAGTAAACTAGTAAATAAGAATCGTAAATAAAATTCTGTTTGTAAGATAAATAATGTTTTTTTTTTTTGCAATTTCTTAGTTCATTTTCTGATCCGTCGATACAGTCATCGATGCGGGATTAGGGCCAGCTCAGACCGAAACGCTACTCAAAAGCTAACTCTATTTCCTACACGAAAAGATACACCTTTCGCAAACCAGCGTGACGCAGCGCGGCGCCGCGCTGCATTTGAATAGCGACTCAAAATGTAACTTTATTTACTACACAAAAAGTCATAGTCATAGTACATTTGCAGTATCGCTACGTCACGTCTCGTTTCATCGCGTCTCGGTGTGAACTGACCGTTAGAATTAAGCTTTAGAGACTGAGAGCATGACTGCGATAGCTGGGTTGGTTAGAGCGGCTAATGCTCTTAGTCCGCAGGTACTCTGAATCATCAAATTCTGCTCGCAACCGAAATTTTCTTACTACGCTATTTAGCGTAGTAAGAAAATTTCGGTTGCGAGCAGAATTAGAATTAATAAGTTTATTTAAACTGAAGAGAAAATTAATACCTACCATAAAAAGAGACAATCAAAAAATTAAAAACATTTTATACAAAACAATCATTACTATAGCTGTACACAATTGCATATTATGTTTGTGCATGATCATAGAAACAGAGTTAATGTTATCGATGAAATAACGATATCTTGAAACCCTAGAAAAGAATGAGCCCTTGTTGTAACGGTGTCCACTGACTACTCCAACTAATATTCCCACTTCGTTGTTTTTTTCATTGGGATCCCCTGTGTTCGCACACACTAGAGGCCCGCCGGAATCTCCCTGCAAACACGAATACGTAAGTGTTTAAGAACCTGAAACTATTCAGAAACATCGATATTATATAGGATATTTATTTTTATACTGGCTTAAAACAATATAAAAATAACTATAGAAATATAAAATACTAAAATAGAATAAAACTAAACTATAACAAAGCATCGAAAAATTCATCTTCAAAGTTGTCAGCTGATAATGTGCCCAAAAGACTGGGGGCGTTGCCTCTTTTTATGGCTATGATTGGTGCTTATGCCAAGGTAAAACCAAATGCACCAAGTAAGAAATAAACAATTATTACATTATATTGAGGTAAAAAGCCAGATCTTATGTCACGGAAAGTGTCAATAACTCTTTTAGATATTTATCTAAGAGGCAATTACATACATAATTACATTAGTACATCTATAATTAAGTAGGGGAAGAGTGTATAAGACGGACACGCGAGGTATAATGGGGACACTCTTTAGGCATACTTAACACAACACTAGCGTAGCACAAGCGCCATCAGGACGTTATTTGCCAGCGGCCATTAACAAATGGCGTCCTGTTGGCGCTTGCGCTACGTTAGTATTGTGTTAAGTTTGCCTTAAGTGTGTGATTTCCCATCAAACCTCGCATCCCCGTCATATACACTGCTCCCCTAGCAGTCACACCGTGACAGTTAAAGAATTTGTTTGTTTCAAATACGCGATGATTCCCGATGGCCACCCGCAGGTTGACCACTAGTGATGGCTGTGTTGGCCAGCGAAGCTTTTCTTAAAGATACCTAATTCGCTCTTGGGTATTTAAATTAATAAATTCCAAAAGATCACAGAAATGCTGTAAGTTGTCCGCCGTTTTACAGTTTTGATGTGTTACTTGGGATGCCATGCAATTAGACCTAACACTCGACACATGTTTTTCGTCGAGTTAACATCTCCTGCAAGTTGCACGGATCTGCCACCAAGCCTGGATTTATGTCACGCGAATTAAAAACAAATTAATTTTAAATGTTTTTTTTTACATTCCAAAATTTTACAACAACTCTATAAGTAAAACCAATGAGTCAAGGCTGATTTTTACTTTGATCCAGTAGGTAGCTGTATACAGTGCCACTGGATTCCAGTGCTGTATTGGCACTGGATTAAAGATGTTTCTTTCCAGTACAGTGTCCAGTATCAAGTGCTGGATCGGTATAATAAAGTTCCTATTTTAAGCTATCACGGTTTGTTTCTAAAAGAAATGACAATCACGGGATATCTTCTGTGATTAAATAATACTTTGAGTTAAATATTTAATCACAGAAGATACTGGATCGGTATAAGCAAGTTCCTATTTTAAGCTATCACGGTTTGTTTCTAAAAGAAATGACAATCACGGGATATCTTCTGTGATTAAATAATACTTTGAGTTAAATATTTAATCACAGAAGATACTGGATCGGTATAAGCAAGTTCCTATTTTAAGCTATCACGGTTTGTTTCTAAAAGAAATGACAATCACGGGATATCTTCTGTGATTAAATAATACTTTGAGTTAAATATTTAATCACAGAAGATACTGGATCGGTATAAGCAAGTTCCTATTTTAAGCTATCTCGGTTAGTTTCTAAAAAAATGACAGTTACGGGATATCTTCTGTGATTAAATTATTAAAAAAAGTAAGTTTCTATATTTTTTTAATCCAGTGACGCTTGATCCAACTACAGGATCAATAAATAAACTAACTAGCCTTAAACACAACTAACCTTTCCTGTATCCGTGAATTTAGAAGAGGTACAAATATAATGTTTCATTGGTTTTTTGTGTAACGTCGTGCACACACTAGTTGGAAATACGACTAAATACGCCATATTTAGAATAGGAGATTTTTCCTGCAAAAAATAAAGTTGTGACAAATATTTTTATTTCTGGTTATCACTTGACCACTATCTCGCCTGATGGTAAGCGAAGGTGTGGTCGACGATGAAGAACGCTTGTCAAAAAGTAACCTATTCACTCAATGTGATTAATGGCTCAAAAACGGACAATTTTTTATTATTCTTATCGATAGTAAACACTGTTAAATTTTTTTTTTATTGTGGTAAAATCATCAAATGAGTCCTCCCACACAGGTCGGGACGGGACGGGAGGGACTATCAGACTTGCTCTGACTATAAGTCACGGTGATCCTTCAATAGCCCTTTACGTTGCAGGATCAGGGCTACCTGAGGAGACAGAACCGCGACCCCTGCAGGCTTTAGCTCTCTAAGGAGGCCTTTGTCAGATTACTGACAGCTCTTCAAGGCGAGCGTGGAATACGACGCACCATCGACCTGGGCATGGTGACTGAGCGTCTTGCTTAAGAGGCCTCTTATAGTCCACTAGCGCCGCCAATCGAAAAAATGTCATAACTCGTAAATAGAATCAAAAATACAAAATGTGGTCTGTATTTTTGAAATAAAAAACATAAACGGCCGTTTTTGTTACAAATGCACGATTTAGCTAAATAGCTGTATTTCAAGTGTTGACAATGTGTTATAAAATTACGTTATTGCCTTTTCTACAGTAATTACAGACCACATTTTGTATTTTTGATTCTATTTACGAGTTACGACATTTATTCGATTAGCGGCGCTAGTGGACTGTAAGAGGCCTCTTAATATTGGGAAACTGTTTTGGTGCAATTTTTAGTTCTGGCACAATCACTCCCATAGGATATCATTCATAATGATGTCTCATATCTAAGGTTGCCTGAGAAATAAGTTCCTGTCGGGTAAGCCTTAATTTATCGATCAAAATACTTAAAAAACAAAATTATTTGCTGTTACCATAATTTTGCGGTCTATTCTGCCAAAGCCGGAAGCCAAACATTTTCCAGTATAATCTATACGTCGTGAGGCTATAGGAATCGGTTTAATATATTCTGTAAAATAAAAACGTTTTTTCGTAACCTGAAAAGATAACACAGGTTAGACGCAAAAGACTATGAATAACCGATTTATAGTCAACACTTGAGGACAACATCTTATCACGAGTTTTCTGTATTTTATTTTCAGCGTACTTGAAGTAGGTATTTGCTCTGCGTTTATTGTATCGAAAAATGAAAAAGTGCCTGTAGTTATATAACTGTATAGGGAGAGGCCTTTGTCCAGCAGTGGGATGAAGTAAGCTTCTTTTTTTTTTTATCGTGGTAAAATCATCAAATGAGTCCTCCCCACCCAGGGCAGGGCGGGAGGGACTGTCAGACTTGTACTGACTAAAATCCACGGTGTCCTTCAATGGCCCTTTACGTACCGGGGTCACGGTAATCCCTTGGTCCCGCGACCCCGACAGGCTTTGGCCCTTTACAGGCCCCGTCACTATGCTGACACTCTTTGAGGCGCGCGTGGAACACAACGCGCCGTCGACCCGGGCATGGTCCATGGTCGGACAGCGAGTCGCCCATTACTCGTTGCCCGCATGCCCGCGCCTACAGTGGCCGGAGATCGTCTTGCGACGTCCGACGCCGTGGGCGTCTACCACTGCGGCTGGGGTGGTGGGAGGACGCTGTCCTCTCCCTCAGGCGGCCCGCCTCCTCCTTCACGAGCATGACTGCTTCGCAGAAGGAGGCGACCGCTTCCCACTCCGTCTCGCCCCGCAGCATGGCCTCGACCAATGCCGGGCGCGAGAGGTCTCCGCCTATCGCCGTCGTGAGGACACGGCGGTGCTCTGCCCAAGCGGGGCAGTCCTGCACCGTATGCTCCACCGTGTCCTCCGGACGATCCTCGTAGTGGTGACACCCAGGCGTTTCTTCCCTCCCTATCAGACACAGGAACCTCCCGAAACTTCCGTGTCCGGTGAGGACCTGCGTCGGGATGAAGTAGGCTAGCAGTATCAGTAATATAACGTTAAAGTTTTAGTCACGTAACAAAAACGGGAAAATTCACAGGGCCTTGAATTTTGGAATTTTGTCCATGCTGTTAATTGTGTGTTAAAAAAAAGCTAGGAACAGGTGTAATGTTTCTTGGTGAATCAGTAAGGATGATATTAATCCTATAACATCAGCCGCGAATCAAAACTTACAACTACTGCTATATCCTTAGCCGGAAATTTATATTTTCTTGGGTATGTCACACTTTCCAATGCCCTCCATTGTCCTTCAGGGCCATCTGATGTATATTTTGCAACATTATGTAGATTACCAGCAACTGCGTACCTGTCTTGAAGCTCCTTTTTCCTGATTGTTCTACATTCAAAAATATTTATCTGCTGGATCAACAGGAATATTAAGGACTTTCTTTTATGTCCTAAGGGGCATGTGTTGATGATGAATGATTCATTTAACACTAGTTATGTATAGTTGTGTACAGTACTCCCGTAATGGGTGGAATGGAACGGAATTATCCGGCTCAAATAATAACCTATAATATTGTTGCAGTTACCCTTTGCTTTCCAAGGCCGTGGTATCTTTTTAAGATAGTCCAACGAACCCGGTCATTACGTTTCGTAGGATAAAAAAAAATGTAATTTTGTAACAGAAAAAATATTTGAATGACCTAATAGTTATTTTGGATCTGATTGTGAGTCTATTCTCGTTCAAACGCATATTTAGGCATAAAAAAGTATGGTGAGTCTGAACGTAAAAATTAGAAAATTAGAATTTTATGCAGCATTCTCACCCAGGATAAAAAAAACTATAGCAAGTTTTTTTTTGATCGGATTTTACAAAGCAGTGGGCAGCACTAATCACTTTTCTTGGACCTATGATAGTTCCGCCACACGTAGTATAGTATAGATTTGTTTTCTTACTTTGGAGTTTTTTAAGCGCTATCTGTAAAATAATAAATCGAAATCATTAGACATCAATTAATTATCATTTGAACAAGAAAACATTTTGAGCCCTTCATATTATACTGATCTTTCGCAGGTATAGTCCGCGTCACGATGTGGTTACCCCCTTGAAAACACCTACCCTTTTTAATGGTTACTGCGGTTAACCATTGATGATAAAGCCATCGTACTTCTTTTAGAAATTCGTTTGTATGAAGAGAATGAGAGCATAGTGAGTACCTAAGAGATGAATTTATATATACCCTGGACATAATTATATAAACACCTGATAAATGTCCGTAAACGCCAAAAAAATGCATTTTGCCTGGGGTTTTTGACCAGTTCAGTTTCTGCTTGTTTTGAATCAATGTTATTAGTTTTTATTCCTATTCACCGGGCAATTATTGAACAAAAACTCATTTATGCCCACTTTGTTCATGAAAGTTTTTGCTCCCGACCCATCTCTATCCGCACCTTATCGCGTTAGGTCCTTTGCTGATCTGTCGATACATCTCCTTTGATCAGTGAACATTTCAGTAACTATGATGCTAAATTGGTAAATGAACTGTGCGTACCTGATAAGGAACGTCTCCCAATTTCGCTGGAAAGCCGTTACGTATACGACCAATCCATTTTTTATATTCTGGATACTTCACATAACTTATATTATTTACTATTTCTGAAGGACGATTTTTGCTGAACCGCGGGGGGACTACTTGCTGTAATAAAATATTAACATTATTTTTATTAGTTATCAATGCAATATGACCTGGATAACTGGGACCTGGAGGGACCGGCTAATTAGTCTTAGGGTGCTATTATGAAAAAACAGATTGTTATCTTCTCCAAAACTCATTTCGTATAAGATACAATGTTTATTTAAACGAAAATCATTAATTTGATCTAACCTTTGAAACATAAATAATGTAACGTCTAAACTATATATTCTTTGACGACTTAAACTTATCTCTCTGGACTTTGATTGTTTGCCGTCACGATTTCTATACTTATTAGGAGAACTTGCCATCCAAGAACGAGCGGAGCGAGCTCAGGACCTGGAGCAGCAAGACTTGGACTGGTTAGGTTCGAAGGGGATGATAGGCCGCCATCCACTGTAGTATAACATGGGTTTTATTTTATCTTTCTGTATCGGCACCGGCCTGTATGACAGCCTGCTTCTTTATAAAAGCACCCCTACTTAAAGAGGTATTCCACTTACCCAGCGTCTCAGATATCCAGGTATAAATAAATATCTGTCTCATTTACAGAGATCTCCATTAATAGAGGTCATAATAATTATAGTATTCTTTAAAATACAGTTTCAGTAAAGAAAGCTAAATGTGTAATAATAATTTTAGATGAGTTTTTAAATGTGGTAATAATGTTATACTTGCACGTGAAAGACATAATGTGAAATATATAATTATACACAACAAACACTTCAAAAACATGAAAACAATACAAGCGATTTAGTGGCGAATGGTTATTCCTTTATTTTCGTGGCTGTAGCATTCCTAAAATGACATTAAACGTAATATAATGTACTCTATGGTGGCATTAGTTTGCCTACTGTCACAGGTAAACTCATGTCATTTTAGAAATGTCACCACATAAAGAGTCCGCGCCACCACTGCGGAAAATTAGTGGTACAATTTTTTTTTATAACTTTTTAGGTTTTTGTAATTTATTATTTCTGTGTTATTTTCAAACGATTAATATATATTATACTAGCTTCCGCCCACAACACCGTCCGCGCGGATGTCGGTCTTCGCGTGGATGGTTTTTTCTCCATTTTGAGTAACTCTGACAATGACATCTTATAAATATCTATTGGACCCAAATATGGCTAAGCCTATAATAATTAAGGAGATTCGCGGTTCTACAGAACAACGTCTATGAATAAAACTGAAAAATATTTTTTTTCTACGTATTTTTCCAGGATAAAAAGTATTCCATTTTATGCCCAGGATAATAAGGTATAATTATGCCAAGTTTCATCGAAATCTAACCGTTAGTTTTCACGTGATGCTTGCATTTACAGACAGACAGACAGACAGACAAAAATTTTTTTAATCACATAATTGGGTTTGGTATCGATCCAGCAACACCCCCCGCTATTTATTTTTTCAATATTTTCAATGTACAGAATTGTCCCTTCTACAGATTTATTATATGTACAGATATAGATTCAATGAATTATGTATAACCAAACTAAATCTAAATACTTATATAAGATACTAAATTAAATTTAAAGGTTTTTTGCTAAGGTTGTTATGAATGGAATTAAGCTTTAGAGACTGAGAGCATGACTGTGATAGCTCGGTTGGTTAGAGCGGCTAATGCTCTTAGTCCGCAGGTACTCTGAATCATCACATTCTGCTCGCAACCGAAATTTTCTTACTACGCTAAATAAACTGAAGAGAAAATTAATACCTACCATAAAAAGAGACAATCAAAAAATTAAAAACATTTTATACAAAACAATCATTACTATAGCTGTACACAATTGCATATTATGTTTGTGCATGATCATAGAAACAGAGCTAATGTTTTCGATGAAATAACGATATCTTGAAACCCTAGAAAAGAATGAGCTCTTGGTGTAACGGTATCCACTGACAACTCCAACTAATATTCCCACTTCGTTGTTTTTTTCATTGGGATCTCCTGTGTTCGCACACACTAGAGGCCCACCAGAATCTCCCTGCAAACACGAATACGTAAGTGTTTAAGAACCTGAAACTATTCAGAAACGTCGATTACATTTATTTTTATACTGACTTAAAAAAATATAAAAATAACTATAAAAATATAAAATACTAAAATTGAATAAAACTAAACTATTACAATGCATCGAAAAATTCATCTTCAAAGTTGTCAGCTGGTAATGTGCCCAAGAGACTGGCGGCGTTGCCTCTTTGTATTGCTATGCTTGGTGCTTATGCTTGCCAAGATATAAGCACCAAGTAAGAAATAAATAATTATTATGTTACATTAAGATAAAAAGCCAGCTCTTATGTCACGGGAAGTGTCAATAACTCATTTAGATATTTCTCTATAGAGGCAATTACATACATAATAACATTAGTACATCGATAATTAAGTAGGGGAACAGTGTATATAAGACGAAGACGCGAGGTATAATGGGGACGAGGACTCGCCGCCTGACCGCCGCCGCGTTCGGACGTCTCCCTGTGTATGCTCCGTGCCCGCGCCGCTCCCTGCTGCGATTTCGTCGTGCCCCTGCGACGTCTCAGTTGTCTACGACTACTCGAATAAAAATTGTACTTTTCAGGACAATCTTTATTCACCTTTTATTTCCCAACGTTTTGCCCCTTCAGGGAAAATCCACAGTTTCGTGGTTCTTGGTGGAAACCTTACGATTCTAACGAAACCAAGAGGGTGGTGCCCCAATCCATCCCGCCAAACCCCTTCAGGGCGAGGTTAATTTATTGGAGTCGAGAGCTAGGAGCTCGGCCTTTAGGTATATTTAGAGCCTTACAAGGCTCATACAGTAGGACAGTGTCACCGCTGTCAACTATACGGCCATAGTCAGGCCCATTGTTCCGCACCACCCAGGTGCGTCAAATGTTTAGGCGGCCACAGTACGGCTGATTGTTCCCGTCCTAAGGATAAGTCCCTCTGCCCCGAACCATAATACGCAGCTGGGAGCGTATTATGCGGCCAAGTAGGTCACCCGGCTAACTACCGCGGTTGCCCCAAAGCCCCCAAATCCGCTTCTCCCAAGTTGGCAAAGCGCGCTGCCCCTCGCCAACAACGGGAATCTCCATCCGTGAAGATCCCCTCTTCACAGATACCCGAGAGACTTAGTCCCCAACGTCCCCTCTCCATGGAACTCGCTGACCCTGCCTGAAGGAGGAAGGTAGCCCTGACGAAATCGCTACCTTCCTCCGCAATAATCAGCTAGACATCCTCCTCATTCAGGAGACTTTCCTAAAACCGCATCACCGTGACCCTAAAATTGCCAACTATCAGTTAGTTCGCAACGACCGGTCACGCTGTCATAAGGGCGGTACGCTCATTTAGTTTAAGAGGACCCTGCATTGTATCCCTCTAATCCCTCCTCCCCTCGAGTCTCTCCTCGAGGATTCAGTCTGTCGGTTAGGCATGACCGGTCATCAGCCCATTACCATCATATCAGCCTATCTTCCCCCTACTCTCGGCGCAGAGGATCACACCCTTCTCGACAAAGATTTTACATCCCTCTTCGGCCTGAGTGACTCCGTTATCATGGCGGGCGAACTCATCGCCTCATCCTCCTCGCCCAGCTCATTATGTTAATGACCGCCATCTTCAATGGCGCTTTGAGCAATAACATCTTTCCCCAGGCATGGAAAGAGGGCACTGTTATCGGTATCCCTAAGCCAGGCAAGCCCAAGTCAGAGCCCACGAGTTACCGTCCTATCAGTCTCCTGAACAAAATCTACGAGAGACTTATTTATAAGCAACTCAAAGATTACACCGAAGCTAAAACCCTCATTCCTGACGAGCAATACGGCTTCAGGGCCGGTCACTCGTGCATCCAACAAGTCCACCATATAGTCGAGTACATTAGCGCTGGGTTCCAACGCGGTGCAATGACTGGTGGTCTATTTTTCGATATAGCGAAAGCCTTCGACAAAGTCTGGCACAATGGCTTATTATATAAGCTCTACCAAATGGGTGTGCTAGACCGTCTCGTGCTCATCTTACGAGACTTTTTGTCATATCGCACCTTCCGCTATCGCATCGGGGATGCCCTTTCCTCCCCTCATCCAATCCGAGCCGGTGTCCCTCAAGGCTCAGTCCTCTCGCCCCTCTTGTTCACGCTGTTCACTAGCGATATTCCCAAGAGCAAAAAGGCTCAGTTAGCTCTCTTCGCGGACGACACGGCAATGTACTATACTGGTCGCAGTCCAACTGCTATAGCCCAAACCTTCCGCAGCCAACGTCTTAGGCACCTGGTTTCGGAAATGGAGAATTGAGGTTAACCCAGATAAAAGTCAAGCGGTCCTCTTTACTTCATCGCTCAAAAGACTTCCCCTCCACGACCTTAGTCCGATAACTATGTACGGTAAGCCTATCCCTTGGGAGAATAAAGGCAGCTCGAGATAGGGCTGCCTTTGCCGTAAGTAGGCTTCACTTTATGCTTACAGCAAGAAGAAAATTATCGCTTAAATGCAAAATGCGCCTCTATACCGCTGTAATCCGTCCCATTATGACATACGCTGGTGTCATCTTCGCACACTCCCCGCCTCCTTTATAAGATGCAGGTCCTTCAAAATCGCAAATATCTCCGCAATGACAGTCTCCATTTAGACCTAAAAATCCCCACCATACTTCAGTTCATAAAACGCCTTTCCAAGCATTTCTTCGACTCTGCTGTGCACCCCAATCCCCTAATCGCATCGGCCGCCCGATACGACCCATCGCGTATTAGTAAAATTCACCGACCAAGGCATACCCTTGTCACCCCCGATGACCCCATCACCCTCCTCCAGGAGAGCAGTAGGGAAACTGGGCTGAGAAAACACAAGCACAAATCGATCCCGTCATTCCGTCCTCGCCGCCGAGGACGCCCGTCGCGACGTCCGAATCAATGCCCTCCCCGACCCTTGCAAGAGCCAGCCCGCGATGCTGAGCCTTAGCTTTAAGTTAGCCCCTAAATAATGATATCATTGTGATCCAGCCTGTCCCTTGCTGTTCTCCCTCAGTGACGCCCTAAGCCGAGGTCCGAACCCCACAGGGGGTGCCCTTAGCGTGTGGTCAATTAGTTGTAGTTTTTGAGTTGCAAGCCTCTGGCTGGAGGCCATAGAGTAATTTAAGGCATCCACAGAAAAGTCCGGTTAAGCAGCCCACAACCTCTTCTAGGTGGACCTGCGAGATGCCATTCAAAAAAAAAAGTATAATGGGGACGTACACTCTTTAGGCATACTTAATACAACACTAGCGTAGCACAACCGCCATCAAGGCGTCATTTGCCAGCGGCCATTAACAAATGGCGTCCTGTTGGCGCTTGCGCTAGAAATTATATTGTGTGAATTTTGCCTTGTGCGATTTCCTATCATCCCTCGTGTCCCCGTCATATACACTGTTCCCCTAGCAGTCACACCGTGACAATTAAAGAATTTGTTTGTTTCAAATACGCGAGTTACGCGCGGGTTGACCACTAGTGATGGCCGTGTTGGCGAAGCTTTTCTTAAAGATAAACTAATTCGCTCTTGGGTATTTCCCCTACTACTGGGGTATCTCAAAATTCCAAAAGGTCACAGAAATGCTGTAAGCCAGCCGTTTTACAGCTTTGATGTGTTACTAGACCTAACACTCGACACATGTTTTTTCGTCGAGTCAACATCTCCTGCACGGATCTGCCACCAAGCATGGATTTATGTCACTTTAATTATTTTTTATTCGAATTAAAAACAAAATAATTTTATGTTTTTTTACATTCAAACATTTAACAACAACTCTATACGTAAAACCAATGAGTCAAGGCTGTTACTTTGATCCAGTAGGTAGCTGTATACAGTGTCACTGGATTCCAGCACTGTATTGGCACTGCGCTAAACATGTTTATTTTCAGTGCAGTGTCCAGTATCAAGTACTGGATCGGTATTAGCAAGTTCCTATTTTAAGCTATCACTGTTTGTTTCTAAATTTAAAATGTCACTTACGGAATATCTTCTGTGAATAAATATTACTTTCGTTTAAATATTTAATCACAGAAGATACTGAATCGGTATTACCTAGTTCGTATTTTAAGCTATCAAGGTTTATTTCTAAATTTAAAATGTCACTTACGGAATATCTTCTGTGAATAAATGTTACTTTCAGATAAATATTTAATCATAGAAGATACTGGATCGGTATTAGCAAGTTCCTATTTTAAGCTATCACGGTTTGTTTCTAAAAACATGATAATTACGGGATATCTTCTGTGATTATATAAACTTTGAGTTAAATATTTAATCACAGAAGAGACATAAAAAAAAAAAAAAAATTGTTTTAATTCAGTGACGCTTGATCCAACTACAGGATCAATAAATAAACTAACTAGCCTTAAACACAACTAACCTTTTCTATATCCGTGAATTTAGAAGAGGTACAAATATAATGTTTCATTGGTCTTTTGTATAACTTCGTGCACACCCTAGTTGGAAATACGACTAAATACGCCATATTTAGAATAGGAGATTTTTCCTGCAAAAATAAAGTTGTTACAAATATTTTTATTTCTGGTTATCACTTGACCACTATCTCGCCTGATGGTAAGCGAAGGTGTGGTCGACGATGAAGAACGCTTGTCAAGAAGTAACCTATTCACTCTTGATTTAAAGACACCAAGGTTATAGCTATGAAGAAACAAAGACTCACAATGTGTAAAATGCCTCAAAAAACGGACATCGGTTTTTTATTGTTCTAATCGATAGTTAACACTGTTTGGAGTTTTTAGTTATTGTGGTAAAATCATCAAATGAGTCCTCCCACACAGTTCGGGACGGGACGGGACGGACTTGTTCTGACTATAAGTCACGGTGATCCTTCAATAGCCCTTTACGTTGCAGGATCAGGGCTACCTGAGGAGACAGAACCGCGACCCCTGCAGGCTTTAACTCTCTAAGGAGGCCTTTGTCAGATTACTGACAGCTCTTCAAGGCGAGCGTGGAATAGGACGCACCATCGACCTGGGCATGGTGACTGACCGATTTGCTTAATATTGGGAAACCGTTTGGGTGCAATTCTTAGTTCTGACACAATCACTCCCATAGGAGATCATTCATAATGATGTCTCATATCTAAGGTTGCCTGAGAAATAAGTTCCTGTCGGGTAAGCCTTAATTTATCAATCAACATACTTAAAAAACAAAATTATTTGCTGTTACCATAGTTTTGCGGTCTATTCTGCCATAGCCCGAAGCCAAACATTTTCCAGTATAATCTATACGTCGTGAGGCTATAGGAATCGGTTTAATATATTCTGTAAAATAAAAACGTTTTTTCGTTACCTGAAAAGATAACACAGGTTAGACACAAAAGACTATGAATAACCGATTTATAGTCAACATCTTATCACGAGATTTCTGTATTTTATTTTCAGCGTACTTGAGGTAGGTATTTACTCTGCGTTTATTGTATCGAAAAATGAAAAAGTGCCTGTAGTTATATAACTGTATAGGGTGAGGCTTTTGCCCAGCAATGGGATGAAGTAGGCTAGCAGTATCAATATCAGTAATATAACGTTAAAGTTTTAGTCACGTAACAAAAACGGGAAAATTCACAGGGCCTTGAATTTTGGAATTTTGTCCATGCTGTTAATTGTGTGTTAAAAAAAAAGCTAGGAACAGGTGTAATGTTTCTTGGTGAAGCAGTAAGGATGATATTAATCCTATAACATCAGCCGCGAATCAAAACTTACAACTACTGCTATATCCTTAGCCGGAAATTTATATTTTCTTGGGTATGTCACACTTTCCAATGCCCTCCATTGTCCTTCAGGGCCATCTGATGTATATTTTGCAACATTATGTAGATTACCAGCGACTGCGTACCTGTCTTGAAGCTCCTTTTTCCTGATTGTTCTACATTCAAAAATATTTATCTGCTGGATCAACAGGAATATTAAGGACTTTCTTTTATGTCCTAAAGGCATGTGTTGATGATGAATGATTCATTTAACACTTGTTATGTATTGTAGCTAACACACCCAGTACTCCCGTAATGGGTGGAACGGAACGTAATTATCCGGATCAAATATTAACCTATTTTTGCAGTTACCCTTTGCTTTCCAAGGCCGTGGTATCTTTTTAAGATAATCCAACGACCCCGGTCATTACATTTCAAAGGATAATTTTTTGTTTTTATTATGTAACAGAAAAAATATTTGAATGACCTAATAGTTATTTCGCATCTGATTGTGAGTCTATTCTCGTTCAAACGCATATTTAGGCATAAAAAAGTATGGTGAGTCTGGACGTAAAAATTATAAAATTAGAATTTTATGCAGCATTCTCACCCAGGATAAAACAAACTATAGCAAGTTTTTTTTTGATCGGATTTCACAAAGCAGTGGGCAGCACTAATCACTTTTCTTGGACCTATGATAGTTCCGCCACACGTAGTATAGTATAGATTTGTTTTCTTCCTTTGGAGTTTTTTAAGCGCTATCTGTAAAAGAATAAATCGAAATCAGTTGACATCAATCGACAGGCCTGTTGGTCTAGTAATTAGTGACCCTGACTTCTATGCCGGAGGTCGTGGGTTCGATTCCCACCCAGGAAAAATGTTTGTGTGATGAGCACGATCATTTATTCTGTGTCTGGGTGTAATTTATCTATAATATGTATATATTTAGAAATATATAAGTATGTTTATCAGTTGTCTAGTACCCATAACACAAGCTCTGCTTAGCTTGGGACTAGATGGCGCTGTGTGATAGTTGTGGAATATTTATTTATTTATTATCAATTAATTATCATTTGAACAAGAAAACATTTTGAGCCCTTCATATTATACTGATCTTCCGCGTCACGATATGGTTAACCCCTTGAAAGCACCTACCCTTTTTTACTGTTACTGCGGTTAACCATTGATAATAAGGCAACCGTACTTCTTTTAGAAATTCGTTTGTCTGAAGAGAATGAGAACCTAGAGATGGATTTATACCCTGGACATATATACCACCCAATAAATCCGTAAACGCCAAATAAATGCATTTTGCCTGGGCTTTTTGCCCAGTTTAGTTTCTGTTTGGTTGTAATCAATGTTATTAGTTTTTATTCCTATTTCTCGGGCAATTATTTGGACGAAAACACATTTATGCCCAATTTGTTCATGAAAGTTTTTGCCCTCGACCTAACTCTAACCGCACCTCATCGCGTTAGGTTCTTTGCTGCTCTGTCGATACGTCTTGGAAAATCAGTATGCTCAGCATACACGGTACCAAAAGCTCACCGAGAGCCTTTGATCATTTTTTTTAATGGGACAAACCCACCACACTATTCCCAAACCCCTGCAACTCCTGAAAGCCAGAATCAACAGTGGCAACCACCAGAAAAGCGCCGAGACAATGAAGCTCGACGTGTCCCGGAGAATGAATTTACCTGTCTTGGATCCTGCAACGAAATTAATCAGAGAAGAATAGTGGAAGAATAGGAAAAAATATGTTTCCACTTCCATGCAAGCAGGAGACAGAACAAAATAAGGCCAATAGGCACAAAGGGACATTACAACTGGAAGAAGCCCAGTTGCCTAGCACCACGGGTAAAATGACTACTAATATTAGTGGGTCCTAAATTGTGAGCGATATTTGATTCCAATGATAGGTATGGCAAAAGCGCTTGAACGCACGGAAGTTTGTTCGAGTTTCCACAAGGTCCGAGTAGTAAATGACACCAGATGTAGTCTGAACAGTATTCAACATAATATTACTGCTACTTAGTTCTGCCAAAGAATACACTCCCATAGAATATGATGTGCTGATTGTTCATTTTCACAGTCAGATGTCGAACATTAACAAAAGGCGAGGGAACAAGCTTGAAGGAAAATAATTTACTTTTTAAAGTACCATATCCCGTGAGAAATTGGGCAACACAGTGATCCACCTCCAGTCACGTCCTAACCAGCCGTTCACGAACGGATGGAAAGAACTGGTGGAGGTGCCGCCCCTTGATAGAATTATCCCACCTTTGATCAGTGAACATTTCAGTAACTATGATGCTAAATTGGTAAATGAACTGCCCGTACCTGATAAGGAACGTCTCCCAATTTCGCTGGAAAGCCGTTACGTATACGACCAATCCATTTTTTATATTCTGGATACTTCACATAACTTATATTATTTACTATTTCTGAAGGATGATTTTTGCTGAACCGTGGGGGGACTACTTGCTGTAATAAAATATTAACATTAATTTTATTAGTTATCAATGCAATATGACCTGGATAACTGGGACCTGGAGGGACCGGCTAATTAGTCTTAGGGTGCTATTATGAAGAAACAGATTGTTATCTTCTCCAAAACTCATTTCGTATTAGATGCAATTGAATGTTTATTTAATCGAAAATCATTAATTAGATCTAACGTTTGAAACATCGGGCACGCTGCAATCGCGGCGGTAAGACCCCTCTTTGAGAAGTGGCTGGATAGGCGTCACGGCGTCTTGACCTACCGCATGACGCAGGTCCTCACCGGACACGGAAGTTTCGGGAGGTTCCTGTGTCTGATAGGGAGGGAAGAAACGTCTGGGTGTCACCACTGCGAGGATCGTCCGGAGGACACGGTGGAGCATACGGTGCAGGATTGCCCCGCTTGAGCAGAGCACCGCCGTGTCCTCACGACGGCGATAGGCGGAGACCTCTCGCACCCGGCATTGGTCGAGGCCATGCTGCGGGGCGAGACGAAGTGGGAAGCGGTCGCCTCCTTCTGCGAAGCAGTTATGCTCGTGAAGGAGGAGGCGGGCCGCGTTAGGGAGAGGACAGCGTCCTCCCTCCACCCCAGCCGCAGTGGTAGACGCCCACGGCGTCCGACGTCGCCAGACGATCTCCGGCCACCGTAGGCGTGGGCATGCGGGCAGTGAGTAATGGGCGACTCACTCTCCGACCATGGACCATGCCCGGCTCGACGGCGCGTTGTGTTCCACGCGCGCCTCAAAGAGTGTCAGCATAGTGACGGGGCCTGTAGAGGGCCAAAGCCTGCCGGGGTCGCGGGACTAACGGATTACCGTGACCCCGGTAAGTCAAGGACTATTGAAGGACACCGTGGATTTTAGTCAGTACAAGTCTGACAGTCCCTCCCGCCCTGCCCTGGGTGGGAGGACTCATTTGATGATTTTACCACGATAAAAAAAATTAAAAGTTTGAAACATAAATAATGTACCGTAAACTGAGGTTACTTTGATTAATTTTGAACTTTAACTGACTGTAATTTTTTAATGTGAGGTTCTAAAAAAAATTAAAAAAAATAGGTAATTATCGGTTTTTATAGTTCTCTCTGTAAAAGTAAAAAAAGAACAAAAATAATGTGTAGTTTTTTAGAAAAGTAAATAAAACAATGTGATAAAAGGTAAAATGATTCTAGAGTTACTTTGGAACTCCCCGTTTTTAACATAGAATCTGAAAGTAGCCCCAATAAACTATAGAAAGAAAAGGTATTGATAAAAAACATATTTTTTTTGCACGAAACGACGTGCCATCACCAGCGCACCCACAAAAAGGATTGTGACAGTTTACCATATTTGTAATCCGAAAAAAAAATTCTACTAAAAGTTGTTCCGTCTTACGCAATTTGCAATTTTATGTCGATTAGTAGTTTCTATCAAATTTACCCCATGATTCAAAGTAACCCCGTTTACCGGTAACGTCTAAACTATATATTCTTTGACGACTTTAATTTATCTCTCTGCACTTAGATTGATTGTTTGCCTTCACAATTTTTATTGTTATGAGAACTTGTGATCCAAGAGCGAGCGAAGCAAGCTCATGACCTGGGACACCAAGACTTGGACGGGTTAGGTTCGAAGGGGATGGTGGGGCGCCATCCACCATAATATAACATCGGTTTTATTTTATCATTCTGTATCGGCACCGGCCTGTCTGACAGCCTGCTTCTTTATAAAAGCACCCCAACTTAAAGAGGTATTCCACTTACCCAGCGTCTCAGATATCCAGGTATAAATAAACATCTGTCTCATTTACAGAGATCTCCATTAATAGAGGTCATAATAATTATAGTATTCTTTAAAATACAGTTTCAGTAAAGAAAGCTAAATGTGTAATATTAATTTTAGATGAGTTTTTAAAAGTGGTAATAATGTGATACTTGCACGTGAAAGACATAATGTGGCATATATAATTATACACAACAAACACTTCAAAAACATGAAAACAATACAAGAGATTTAGTGGCGAATGATTATTCCTTTATTTTCGTGGCTGTGGCATTCCTAAAATGGCATTAAATATGACATAATATACTCTATGATGACATTAGTTTACCTACTGTCACAGGTAAACTAATGTCATTTTTGGAATGTCACCACATAAAGAGTCCGCGCCACCCCTGAAGTCCTGCGGAAATTTCGTGGTACTATTTTTTTTAATGCAATTTCATGTAATGACATAGACACTAGCGCCCCGTCAAAAAGACTTCAGTCGTGGCGCTGACTCTACGTAGATTATTTTAGATTGCTCATGGAATTATTAAATACGACCATTATGTATATCAGAACCACAGACTAAAACATTCGTCGTGAAAGTGCAATAATCTTAAAAAACGTAGAAAAGAGAGCATAAAAAGGCGTGTGTTTAAGCAGAGTCCGAGCCACCACTCTTTGTCGCGGCGTATCGTTTATTTCATTACATCATCATCATCTTCTTGCCCTTATCCCATTTTACTTGGGGGCATTACATCAATACTTTATAATTCCATAAAATAAGACTCTTCAATTTATCTATACATTCATAGAGTACATTGGATAAAGGGGTTGTACTGTCATGTCATTTTAAGAATGCCACGATTTTAACGGAATAATCTTACGCCTGATTCTAAATTTCATGCATTAAATTAATGTTTCTGAAGTGTTTGTTATGGGTAATTATAAATTTAACATTATGTCTTTCACATGCAAGTATCAAATTATTATCAAATTCATGCAAAATACATATCAATGAATGATAAAAATAATTACCAATTTATCATTGTAGGTAGTCCCACCACGGCTGAGCAAAAACCATCCTTCAGAAATTGTAAATAATATTAGTTATGTAAATCATCCGGAATATGCAAAATGGATTGGCCGTATTATAAATGGCTGGGAAGGAAAACTAGGGGAAGTCCCTTATCAGGTACAGACAGTTCATTTGCTTACAAATATAATAGTTTTTGAAATGACTATTTTGGGCCCCATCAGTGTACTAACAGCTTCTTGACACGCGCGTGAAACATGACGTGTCATTGAGCCTGAGGTCTGGTCTTTGATTGCCCACATCTACGTTGGCAGGAAATCGCTTAGCAACCCCCAGTGCCCCGTGTAACTCTGCAGTGGCTGGGACGTGAGAAGGAGGATTTCCTCTCCCGCAAGAATTCCACCTCCTCCTTCGCTAGCATTGCTGCCTCGCAGAAAGATAACCGGTTTCCATGTCCCCTAGCTCCGTACCATGGCCTAGAAAGAGAGGTCGCCGCCATATATTGCCTTTATTAGTATACGTCGGTACTTCGGCCAGACGGAGCATATTCCACAGTATGCTCCATGCCTAGGCGAATCCGACCCAGAAACCTCTCGAAATAATCGTATCCGGTGAGTAACTGTGTCACACGTCACTTCGACGCAGTTCTTCTCCGGACAAACACTTAACGAGAAACACCACGGGTCACAAGTGCGTTTGTTCATTCCGTCCTCATGGAGAAGTACTGATCGATTGTGCACGCAACCACAAAGCCATTTCTGATTTGTGGGTCTGTATCAGAATTACGCCATACGATGTGAACGCACCACACTAACCCTAGTTCCCAGCAGATTACCATGAAGACGTTCCTATGAGAATAACAAGTGTTTGTCAGTAAGATATTTTTCCGTAACTTTACAATCTTACCAATAAAAGCAAAACTTTGTTAGGATGAATAAATGTTTGTTACTGTTTTAGATTAAAAAAAAAAAAACATTGAACGGATTTCGATGAAATTGGCACAAAGATAGTTTAAAAGCTGGATTAATACATAGGATACTTTTGACCTGGTATGACGTTCTAGTGAGATAGTTAGCGAACACGCGGGCAACGCCGCCACCGGCATAAGCTAGTTAGTTAATGAATAATTTAATGTACAAACGCCAGAACATCAACCTTCACCAATCTGTTTCATTTTCCCAATCGAACATTAATCTTAAAACGACATATTGGAGTAGGTTGATGATTTCTAGCGTACTTATATATCATACTTTTACAGGTATCAATCAAGGGTAGACTACGCAGACGACTCTATGGATCATTTTGTGGTGGAAGTATCATCGGTTCAAGAAAAGTGATCAGTGCCGCTCACTGCTTTTATGAAGAAGGATTTTCTTGCACTAAAGTGTTTCGTCCTGGGTGGGAATGCTGAATTAAATTTTACACGTACAGTTAGACTAATAGCAATTATAATTGTAGTAGATTGCCGGGGTCGCGGGACTTACGGATTACCGTGACCCCGGTACGTGAAGGAAACCGTGGATTTTAGTCAGTACGAGTCTGACAGTAGGGTGGGAGGACTCATTTGATGATTTTACCACGATAAAAAAAAAAGACGAAAAGCCATGGTTTAATTTTGATGCCTACACGAGCTCGACGTCATTCCTATATACAGGGTGAATTGCCCAACTGGGCGTGGATGGCTCTATATTCGAAACTATGATGAATATCGAAAAATATTGAAAGGAGTCTCGATGCCGATTTTGACGAAAACTAAAAGTGCATCATTGGATTTTAGAAAAATCAATAATCCTGGCCAGGAATCGAACCCGCTGATTGTGAAAAAAAATCACACTCTGTATTACTACGCTATTCGATAGCGTTGCTAATAAGGATCAAATTCTGGGAAGCTTAAAGTACCCTGAGTACCCACTTTTACTTAGTGTCTGACCAGAAAATGAGGGTTGTTATTGACTTGGCAGTTTATTTCTTATGACGTAACTACGAGTACAAGTTTTCACATGAGATAGAAAAATTGTAAGTCCTAAATATTCCTGGTGATTCAACAGATAAATATTTTTGAATGTAGAAAAGTCAGCAAAAGCGGTCTTCGTGGTATTTACGCAGTTGCTGGTAATCTATTTAACGTTGCAAAATATGCAGAGGATGGCCCTGATGGTCAATGGAGGACATTGGAAAGTGTGACATACCCAAAAAAATATAAATTCCCAGTTAAGGATATCGCAGTACTTGTAAGTATTCATCGTAGTTAATGCATCAAGGTCATGACACACTATCGGTGCACGGCAACTGCCAGTCACAGCACAGCCTTGTCGCTTCGAATTTAAGCTACGGCTTACCGCCAGCGCGCTTCTACACTACTACTACGCGTCTTCCGCGATGTGCAAGCTAGCCATACGCGCGCCGTCCGCGATTTTCAAGCTCACAGTATGGCGGCGATTGAACACGCCTAGTATTTCCTCATTTTCATCTTGTCGTTACATTCGTTCGACGATAGAGTAACGATGTAGTTTCGGTAGCAACTCGGTGAGCACGCTGATAGCGCGCAGTAAGTACGCTGTCCTTTCGCTTAAAGCGCTTGGGCAGCGTGTCGAGTTGTAAGTATGATAGCGGCAAGTGCGCTTACTGCCTGCTGTTGGCTTTTTCATATTGACATGAAATATTTTGCATTCAATCAAGAGCTTTATACCCACGATTTAAAACTCTTATTTGAATGCGGGTTAATTGCTGGATTAATGTATAGTGCGCTATTGTGCGCCATGACCTTTAGGATATACGAGTACTAATAGCATCCTAAGTACTATTTCACCAGATACCTCTTTTCTAAAATAAAACAAGCCGCCTTCATTATAGTGGTCTTCAAGATAAAACCAAACCTACGGTGGACTTGACGTTCACCAATTGGAAAACATAAACACGAGATAGATTTTATTTTTGTCCAGTCGTCCCTGTATGGTTGAAACATTAAAGTTATTATGTTTCTTCTAGGCAAGTCATTGACCTTCGACCATCCTTACCATCGCTTGCCTGTCACTTCCGCAGTTCTGTATCTACCCTGTGTTTTCTTTTCAGATTACACACCATGCTTTCACTTTTACACAAAATATTAAACCTATTGCTATAGCAACTCGGTGGAGGGATTATTCTGGAAAATGTCTTGCCTCGGGCTTTGGAAGAACAGGGCAAAACAAAGAGGTAATAACTATTTAACTTGATTACTTTGATTATATAAATTAATACTGATCCCTGAAGTCAAGAAATCTTTACCTTTTATTAGTTATAGTGGTAGTGTTGTATACATTGAAAGTGACACGCTAGTTTTTGCATAGGTTTGAACTCACAAGTTTGTGCATAAGAGGCGAGGTTTCGAATCATCTTGGCCGTCTTGACGTTATACAACATTATTGTTAGTATATGCGAAACCTGAATATAGTTTGTTCAGAATCAATAACTGATTCCATTCCAGTAATTTTTACACCAAGTTACATTTTGTGCCAAAAATATTTGAATTAAATTTTGTCACCAATTATTTACAATACAATCACTGTACCTATTGCTAAATTATTATCAATGAGTTAACGACACAGGAGGCGCGGGTTGAGCGAGGGTATCGCGCTCCGCCGCGAAATGAGCATGTTTTTGAACCGACAACCAGGTAATATACAAACTTATAACCTTGTGATTTTTTATGATACGGTTTTAAAATTTTGTACATAGATTCTTTACACAAAAATACTAGACAGGTGTATCGGGTTTCGCATCAACAAAAACAATGTTTTATAGGTATACGAATACCTATCATCATCAAATAATCACTTTCCCTATAAAATACATTTTATACAATTTTCTTGTAGGATCAATCTCGTGTTCTGTTATTGGCACATTTGGTCGTATTTCCAACCGATGTGTGCAGTAAGTTCCACATGACGAAAATGAAAAACTATATTTGTACTTCTTCTCGCTTCACGAGTGTTGCAAAGGTTAGTAATATAGTTTTTTTTTTGGGACAAAACACCACACAATTCCCAAACCACTGCAACTCCTGAAAGCCAGAATCAACAGTAGCAACTACCAGAAAAGCGCTGAGACAATAGAGCTCGCCGTGTCCCGGGGAAAAAATGTACCTGTCTTGGATCCTGCAACGAAATGAATAAGAAAATAATAGTGGAGGTGTAGGAAAAATATGTTTCCACTTCTTCGTAATATAGTATATAAATACGAAATATCTTATATTTACAAGATGTAAAAACAAAATCATTAATTTTATTTCATAATAGCTATTGCCAGCAGCTTTGCCCGCTACAACTCGAAAATTATCGCACAGGAAGATAAAAAATATCCTGTATTAATCCAAGTTAAAAGCTAACTATGTTTTTGCGTGAAAGAGTAACAAACATCCATCAGTTAATGTAATAAACGATTAATACAATTTTAATTAAACTAATGTCTATAATAAGCATAACAATCAATAAATACCACCAGTATTATATTTCTGTGAAATATTTTACGAGTTACAAGCAGGCAACGCCGCTGTAAAAAAATGTGTTGAAGAAAATAATACCCAAGTTACTATTTTCTTCTATGATTTACCTTCTAATAAATAATAATTAAAACAGATTACTATTTTAGGGAAATTCCAAGAGCGAGCCCCCTTCGAGGCGTTAAATGGGAAGATTTTTAACAATATTCGTGTTTGCAGGGAGATTCCGGTGGGCCTTTAGTGTGTGCAAACACAGGAGATCCTAATGAAACAAACAATGGAACGGGTATATTAGTTGGAGTTACCTGCGGTGATCGTAGACATATAGGTCCATTCTTTTCTAGAGTCTCAAGATACCATAAATTCATCGACGCAATAAACTCGGCTTCTATGATTATCTATAAATATACTATGCAATTGAGTACAGCTACAGCAACGAGCGTTTTATATAAAGCGTTTGTTATTTACTGATTTGTTTTTTTTTACTTTTTCAAATTCAAAATGGTGTCTTTTTGCAGTTTACTTACCGTTAGCTACTACAAAATAACTTCGGAAGTGAGGCCACGAAATAAATCACATTTATAATTGCATTGAGAATACCGTGGACTGCGAAACGCACCAATGCATCGATCTTAAGTCAGCTTCGAATAAAAACTCGCTTGTCAATTATATGCCAACAGCGCATTATCTCCTATTTCGGCCACCTGGTGCGCAGAGGCAATGAAAGCTTGGAAAAACTGAGAACACCGAAGGCAAACGATCGTGCGGTCGTTCACCAACTCGATGGACAAATCAGGTGAAAGAATCATCATCTTCTAAATTCTACTCGGTGGTATAGGATGCGCTGGACAGAAACCGGTGGAGGCGGATCATCCACTCCAGATGCAACTCCGAAGCTGACCACGATCCTCAGACATGAGGGACCGACTACAGAGAGAGAGGCAATTTTCTTGTTTATTCTTTCTCCGTTATATTCCTCCAGGCGCAGGACCTTAAAAACTAAGCTACCACACGCTAAGGGCACCCCGTGAAGTTTAAAAATACTGGCTCAACATCACGAGCTGGGTCGAGCAAGTGTCAGAGGGTGGCATGGAATGGGTATTCGCGACGGCAGGGACTGAATGACGGAGTTGATTTTGTTTGTATCTTCAAACTGTACTGGTTTCCCTACTGCTCTCCTGGAGTAGGATGATGAGGTCATCGGGTGTAACAAGGGTAAGCCTTGGGCGGCCAATCTTTATGATTCAGGAGGGATCGTATCTGGCGGCCGATTCGATGAAGGGGTTGGGGGTGCCCAACAGCAGAGAGATGAACTGAAGGATGGTGGCGAATTTCAGATCTGTGGAGACTGTCATTACGAATAGATGATTACAACAAGATACATTGATTTTAGGAGAAGCTGTATTGCTAATGGTATCTTCTGTTGTCTTACTTACACGTTTAAAGAAAAATAAATACTATCCGGAATAAATAAAAATAAAATCCGAAAACAAGTCGACAATCGGCACATTTATACTTTTCATAATCAATTTACATTTATATTAATTTTACGGACACCCAACACCGGCAAATGCTTAACCCGTATGAGTCGGTACTGGTAATCGGCACAGACTTGTGTCTATGTGCGACCGTATAAGATAACATGGGATTAGTTTATCTGTATGTATCGGTGCCGGCCTGTCTGCGCCGACAGCTTGCTTCTTTATAAAAGCACCCATACTTAAAGAGGTATTCCACTTACCGCGCGTTTCAGATATCAAGGTCTTTCTTTATCTATACTATACTAGCTGTACCCAGCCACGCTTCGCTGTGGCACAAAAAAACAGTTTTTTCACGGTCACGGATATGTGACTGATGCAAAAAATATTATAGATAAAAACAATCCTTGATGCGGATTCTATATCATGCTATTTCAGCTCAATCGGTGCAGAATTTTTTGAGTTTTTGAAGCGTACACAAACCAACATAACATTTATATATATATATATAGATAAATAGATATAGATTATGAAACTCAAGCGTTTGTTTGGTTGAACGCGCTAATCTCAGGAACTACTGGTTCGTATTGAATAATTATTTTTGCATTAGATAGTCCACTTATCGAGGAAGGTTATAGGCTATATAACATCACGCTACGACTAGTACGAGTCGAGCAGCAGGTGAAACCGCGGGGAACTGCTAGTTTTGAGTAACATTGATTGCGATCGCATAAATATTGATAAAGAATCATTTTAAGCAACCCCGCTAAGTGCCCATTCGCACGAGAGTTTTTGGTGGGCTTAAAAAGGCGCCGGCAATAGTACAAATGCGTTTCCATGAATCCGTTCACACGTCAGCGCTTTTAAAACGCGGCATTTTTTTTCGAACTGCATTTGCTGGGCGGTGATAGTTAAGTTCAATTTACCTTTTTGTTAAAACTCAGCGTTTTCTTAACGCCCGAAAAAAAAAGCGCTCGTGCGAATGGCAGCTAAAGTGGTGCTTTCTATAACGGACCTTAAAGAATCTCTCTTGTGATCGGGACTTTAGACCACAACTATTTACTATGGTGTATTATTTATGATAAATCTACTCTTTGATGTCAGTGTCAAGTAGATCATGAGAGATTTTTTAGTCCTACATTTTTCTATCTACGATTTCTCCGGTGGTTTTCCCAAGAAAATTCTGTAGAATACTGTACAATATGAAAATAAATACCAAAATGCATTTTGTAAAATCAATGGTGAAATGAGTGTATACTTTTTACGAAAAATAACTATTTATGCTTTGATTTTCCTTTTATTTCCTTTGCATAGGTCCAAGAAACCAAGGAACTTAACCAGACTTATTCGTGGAGGTGAACCAGCACAACTTGGTGAAATACCCTATCAGGTTATAAGTTTTAGTTTTACTTAAATTTATTCTTTTCACGGTGGAGCATACGGTGCAGGACTGCCCCGCTTCGGCAGATCACCGCCGTGTCCTCACGACGGCAATAGGCGGAGACCTCTTGCGCCCGGCATTGGTCGAGGCCATGCTGCGGGGCGAGACGGAGTGGGAAGCGATCGCCTCCTTCTGCGCAGCAGTCATGCTCGCGAAGGAGGAGGCGGGCTGCATGAGAGAGAGGACAGCGTCCTCCCTCCACCCCAGCCGCAGTGGTAGAGGCCCACGGCGAAAGACGTCGCAAGCGGGCGGCGAGTAATGGGCGACTCGCTGTCCGACCATGGACCATGCCCGGGTCGACGGCGCGTTGTGTTCCACGCGCGCCTCAAGGAGTGTCAGCATAGTGACGGGACTCACGAATAACCGTGACCCCGGTACGTAAAAGGCTATTGAAGGACACCGTGGATTTTAGTCAGCCAAGTCTGACAGTCCCTCCCGCCCTGCCCTAGGTGGGATGACTCATTTGATGATTTTACCTCGATAAAAAAAAGGAATATAGAAATCTACGCGCTCTCTAAGGAAACTGTCGGGGCCTCGCCTCCCTGGGGCCAAACGTCTAAAATAACGCGGGTGAAGTCGCAGATAGGAATTCATTGAGAGATCGGAGCAAAAAATTTACCGTCTTACTAAAAAAAAGTTAAACATCTGTTAAAGATAGCCTTCAAGCAACTAAGTGTGGATTCAAGATTTCACACGTTTTGTGGAGGTGCTATCATCGGTAAAAGTAAAATATTGTCCGCTGCGCATTGCTTTGTCGAAAAAAGACGAAAAATCTGTTTTGGGTAAATTAACTTTTACTTAATTTTTGTTAAACTATCACTATGGGTACGCGCGTCATTGCTACTTATATATTTGGTTACACTGTAGTATACAAAACAATCACAAGCTGTTACAGCTTGCCTACAGCGCGCTATGGATGTGCCCGCGCGATTCGCAGTCCGACCATGAACCATGCCCGGGTCGAGACGGCGCGTTGTGTTCCACGCGCGCCTCAAGGAGTATCAGCATAGTGACGGGGTCCCCCTGTAGGCTGGGGCCAAAGCCTGCCGGGGTCGCGGGACTCACGATTTACCGTGACCCCGGAACGTAAAAGGCTATTGAAGGACACCTTGGATTTTACTCAGTACGAGTCTGGGGAGAGATCCCGCTCTGCTCTGGGTTGGAGGACTCATTTGATGAATTTACCACGTTTAAAAAAAACATAATGGATGTGCCCGCAGCGCTAAGTATTATCAACTTCTTATTATGCCAAATATTTTAATCTTTCAGCGCCCGCCCCAGCCCCCTTGAATGTTTTTTTTTAATTTGTATGTTGATCAAAATTCTTCTGTTCTTTCCATGTTTGAATCCCAACATAAACTTCCAGATATAAAACGCAAGTAATGAGTTTAAAAGATAAATATGCAGTTGCGGGAACCATTAGGAATGTTGCTTATTTTAAAGAAGAAAATGATTCCCAATGGAGAACAATACAGACAGTCAATTATCCTAGTGATTATGATTTCCCAGAAAACGATATAGCTGTGTTGGTAAGCTGTTTTAATTAAACAAATACATTTTTTTTATCGTGATAAAATCATCAAATGAGTCCTCTCGCCCAGGGCAGAGCGGGAGGGACTGTCAGACTTGACTGACTAAAGTCCACGGTGTCCTTCAATAGCCCTTTACGTACCGGGGTCACGGTAATCCCTTGGTCCCGCGACCCCGGCAGGCTTTGGCCCTCTACAGGCCCCGTCAATATGCTGACACTCTTTGAGGCGCGCGTGGAACACAACGCGCCGTCGACCCGGGCATGGTCCATGGTCAAACAGCGAGTCGCCCATTACTCGCCGCCCGCATGCCCGCGCAAAACAAATACATTAGGGGAGAACTAGGTAATACGCCCCAGTTGACGTATTACGTATTATAACCTTGTTTTACCCTATACAACATTATTTTTAGTAATGCAAAACCTGATTATAGTTTGTTCAGAATCAGTAACAAAATCGATTCAAGTAATTTTTACACCAAGTTACATTTTGCCTCAAAGAGTGTCAGCATAGCGACGGGGCCTGTAGAGGGCCGAAGCCTGCCGGGGTCGCGGGACCAAGGGATTACCGTGACCCCGGTACGTAAAGGGCTAGTGAAGGACACCGTGGATTTTAGTCAGTACAAGTCTGACAGTCCCTCCCGCCCTGCCCTGGGTGGGAGGACTCATTTGATGATTTTACCACGATAAAAAAAAAAAAAAAAAAAAAGTTACATTTTGAGCCAAAAATATTTGAATTAAATTTTGTCACCAATTATTTACAATACAATCACTGTACCCATTGCTAAATTATTATCAATGAGTTAACGACACAGGAGGCGCGGGTTGAGCGAGGGTATCGCGCTCCGCCGTGAAATATGCATATTTTTGAACGGACAACCAGGTAACATATCAAGCCTATAACTTGATGATTTTTCATGATACAGTTTTGAAATTTTGTACACAGATTCTTTATACAAAAATACTAGACAGGTGTATGAGGTATATCAGGTTTCGCATAAACAAAACATAATGTTGTATACAATTCGTACAACACACCCACAATGTTCTCCAGTTGGCGTCATCATTAAGAAATGGACTAACGGAAGAACGTTTTTAAAACCTTTTTTTTATTTTACAGTTTGTGGCGTCACCTTTTCAGTACAACAGTGTAGTAAAACCTATTAAGGTGGACGATCAGTATAAAGATTACGAAGGCCTCAGCTTGATTTCGGGATATGGTGATATTTCACACTCGGTAAGTTGGAGCTGTGCTCATTGCTATACCTAGCCCAAATCAGACACTTTATTTTCTGTTATTTTGTATTTCATTCAGCAGTTCAATAGGGTTTCCGTCAGTTACTGTATTGAAATAAAAGACACGTATTTCTTGGTTTTTTTAATGTATGAATATTGACAAAGATAAAACACTTCGAAATTCGGGAGTCGGGGTTTGTGACGTATAAAGCCTGTAAAATTATACCGACATCGTGACTTTTTTGTGATTTTTAAAAGCTGTAAGCAGCTGTTCACCTAAATTGAGGAAGATACAACATCTTCGTCAATTTTGGTTAACATAACATTAGAAAAATTACGAGTCAAACATTTTTTGAAAATCAAACTTTCGGACTAATTCTTTTTTTCAGTAAAATTCGAAGTAGTGCAGTTGTTACAACTTGAGCGTAACTAATATTATATTATGCACTGAGGAAGTTATATACACAACGGAGCGAGATATTCTAGAACTCTCGAGCTCTTAAAGTAAGCCCTAAGTTAAGGCTACAATAAACGCATTGAATGAGTTCCAATAGCCTGAGCTGTCACTCCTTGCGGCACACAATACACTCTCCGAACCATAATTTCGTAATGCCATAAACATACGTTTCAAAATGTAATGGCTGTACTGTCTGGCAAATTTGGCATACAGATAGTTTATCTTGATTTTGTTTTTATCTTCCCGTGGGATAATTTTTGATTTGTATAGGTATGGTGAAACCGTTGGCAACAGCTAGTTATGTTATAATCCTTATCCTGTGTTTCAGATATCATCCGACAGCTTATTAAAAGCATATTTGTACCTTTTTCCGTTTAAAGTCTGCTCTCAACTTAGTCCAGATATAAACATGTATCGTTCGATATGCACATCAGTAAGCGTAGCTGACATTGGAAGGGTAAAAATATTTATACCACATCTGCGTGGAAAGTACCTTGATACTTTATCTTTACGGTAGAAAGTACGTCATTGCATATCGAACAAATATGCGGGGAGAAAACGCTTTCTCTTCCGCTCAGATGCGTTTTCTCCCCGTATCAAGGTACTTTCCACACAGGTATAGTATAAAGCACTATCTATCACTCGAGAGAAAGTGGGATTCCCGATCTCGGGTGTTTTAAAGCCCTCGCCTACGGCTCGGGATTCAAACGACACCCTCGACGGTAATCGGTCACTTTCTCCTCTTGGTGAACAATGTACTATTTTATCATTTTAAAAATGTTTGGTAAATTTTATTCTTGTGTATCGTGGGTGCTTTTACTAACATTTAAATTCACATACACAAACACCCAGACCCGGAACTACTTGTAGGTCCTACAATTATTTTGTGCGGGAATCGACCTAGCGACACGCAGCGCAGAACTCTATCGCTCAGCCACAGGGCCAAGCGTCGATTTAAACCTGAGAATAATGTTATGAAGAATTCAAACCTGGGCCTCAAGTCTGCTATTACAATAGTGTCAGAATGGTCTATCATTGATTTCATAATTGTTGATTTTGACAAGTTTGGTAATCTACTATTATAATGGCGTCATTATGACTTTCCAATGGTCAACCACTGACATTCCATTGAAAGAAATGGCTTAGAATGGTAATCTCGTACATAATGACAAATGAATGACTGACGTAAGGGGTAATCTGCTAAAATTTTGACAGCTCCTTTGATCATTGACCTACCACTGGATCGTCATTGTGCAGTCATTGCTTTTAATAGCTCGGTTGTCGAAAAGAGTTTGTTATTTATCGTGAAATATTGAGTGGAGAAATGTATTCACTACGAGCAAATACTCTCGAGCTAGCTGCAGCAGTGGATGCTAGAGAAAGAAGATGGGCGGAATGCAGAAGACGTCGTCGAGCCCGTCGCTTGACAAGAAGTAGTACAAACCCCTTTATTGATATTTCCGAGGCGGAATTTATAAAAACGTTTCGCCTTGGAAAGGACTCAGTAAGGGGGTTAATTGAAGAACTCATTCACCTTATGGCCAGACCGCGTCGAAATGATAGCATATCGGCAGAAATGAAAGTTAGAAAACTGAATTTGATTTTCATTGATTTATTATTCTGTAGCTTTAAACACGAAATAGTTGAGTAATGTTATATTTTTTATTTCAGATTCTAATAGCACTTGCATTTTATGCATCAGGGTCCTATCAAAATTTGATTGGACAGAGTATCCTCCATAATGTTGCAAAACAATTAAAAAATAAAACACTTAAACGAAAATAAATAGCAAAACACCGGCCGCTAGAATTGTAAACAGTAAGCACTAATGTCACATTTGACTTTGACAGCTAAACAGATCTAAACAATATTAAGTTTCACTTTTATCCGCGTTACACATTTTGATGTTTTTGCTATTTGCGAACTTCTTACTACTTCAGATTGCTTATAACATTATTAAATAATATGTAAAAATGTATATAAATGAAATCTGGCATGAGTAAATGTTCAAATTTAATAGTAGTTTTTCGAAAATCATTTCTACTACCGGGTTTTATAATAATGGCAATACAACAACGTCATTCTGCCACGATTCCATTACGAGACCACTGACCGACCAGTGATCGACATTATGGATTTAGCAGATTACAAACTTTTATCAAAATGACAATGGGATCGTGTTGGAATGACGAATTTATAAAAAATAGCAGACTTGGGGGGCCCCAAGTGTGGGCATGACAGCGATGGCTCAGCTGGTACGGGTCTGGTGGTTCATTTTTCATAACATAAATAATTTATGTATATTTTATGTCTTATAGGGGGATTCTGGTGGGCCTTTAGTCTACTCATATAACTTCAGTGAAGACAACAGAACTTTAATTGGTGTTGCCAGTGCATCATATATAAACCACATTTCACTTTTCGTGAGAGTGTCTTCATACCATAATTTTATAGCAAACTGCTGCGGAAAAGTCACGCGTTTTTACTATGTTGTTGTTAACGCCATTATTTTATTACAAATTAATATTCTTTATTCATTTCTTTTACTTATTAAGTACATTTTTAAATATTTTTACAAAAAAAAAAAAAAAAAAAACATTTCAAAATATAAATAATAGTGGCCCACCGGTATCGGGAACAGGGTCCAAGCTACCGGCGGTCAGGGCTCCAGAGAAAGGAACCTCCTAACAATGCGCGCCGTGTCCAGAAGAACTGCTTTCTGAATCAGGCCCTTGATCCAGCTGCCTAACGAGAGCCTCCTTAGATGTTGGTCGAGGCTCTTGGCAATTAAGCCATGGGCCGACACGACTATCGGCACAATGATCGCTGAATCCACATCCCACATATCGACAACCTCGTGAGCCAAATCAAGATACTTGAGTTGCTTATCTTTCTCAGCTTTCACGAGGTTCCCGTCATGTGGGATGGTTATGTCAACAATCATTGCGCGCCGCTCAGATCGATCCACCACCACTATATCAGGTCTATTGGCTACAATAGTTCTGTCAGTGATGATGGATTGATCCCAGTACAGTGTGATATTGCCAATTTCAAGAACTGGGTCGGGCACATACCTGTAGTACGGCACTTCCGATTCCACAAGGTTGTATTTCAGAGCAAGTTGCTGATGGATAATCCTGGCTACAAGGTTATGTCTATGCAAGTATTCTCCGTTAGCGAGATGAGAACACCCGGAAATAATGTGACGGATTGATTCACCAGGACGGTGGCATGCCCGACATATGTCAACCGTGCCATCCTTCACAATAAATCTCCGGTAGTTATTTGTCATCATAACTTCATCCATAATTGCACAGACAAAACCCTCGGTTTCTCCAAAGAGGTCCCCAGATCGTAGCCAGGCCACGGACGCTGACAAATCTACATCAGGCCCATGTAGGGCCCGGAAAAAGCGCCCGTGAAGCTCCTTGCTTTGCCATACCTCCATGCGATCATTAGTGTCAAGCACTGCAGGTTTGCGCCAGTTCTCTTTAGCCAAGGAGAGCGGAGTGAGGCCCTTGTCCACCGCTACTACATCTCGATGCATTCCCACGTCGGCTTTTAGGAAATATTCCCTGAGATTGCATATCTCGCGATTGTGGAGAGTCTTAGCGTTTAGAAAACCTCGACCTCCACATTTTCGCGGGATATACAATCTCATAACCGAAGACCGTGGGTGATGCATTCGATATGCAGTCAGCAATGTACGGATCCTCCTATCCAGGGCATCAAGTTCTGTTTGAGTCCATTTGAGTATGCCAAAAGTGTACATCAAGACTGGCATGACCCAGCCGTTGAAGGCGCGCACCTTATTACCACCTGATAAAAGGCTATTAAATACTTTTTTCAAGCGGCCAAAGAAACGCTCCTTCAACGATTGTTTCATGTCAATAACATTGATGCCCAACGCTTCCGACATACCCAAATACTTATAGGTTTCGGTTGCTGAGAGGGATCTAAGGCTTATGGAATCCGAGAGTTGGGTGCTCACGGATTCCACAATCCCCCCACGCTTTACATGCATGACCGCACATTTGTCCACACCAAATTCCATCCTGATGGCGCTACTGAAGGTTTCAGTTATCTTCAGTAGCTTCATCAGTTGCAAATTGTTGGAGGCAAAAAGTTTAAGGTCATCCATGTAAAGGAGATGAGATATAACCTGACCGCCTCTCCTCAACCGATAGCCAAGGCCTGAATCCTCCAGCAGTGTGCTAAGAGGATTCAGGGCCAAGCAGAACCAAAGTGGACTCAAACTATCACCCTGGAAAATACCTCGCTCTATCCTTATCGGTTCGCTAGTTCTCTGGATATGCCGACATCCTGGATAGCGAAGGACTGTCCTCCATTGCCTCATACACGACATCAGGAAAGTGCATAGAGTTGTATCAACTTTATACAACTCCAGCACTCTCGTGAGCCATGTATGTGGCACCGAGTCATAGGCCTTCTTATAGTCTATCCAACATGTCGACAGATCCTTTCGAGAACGGCGAACCTGTTGGCTAATGGCCATATCAATGAGGAGCAGCTCCTTAGTACCGCGGGACCCGTTCCTACATCCATTTTGAGAAGCAGACATGATAGAATTTTCATCAATGTGTTTACTAATTTTAGCTCTCAAAATGGATGTAAGAACTTTATATAAAGTTGGTAGACACGTTATAGGTCTATAATTTTTGGGTTCCGCAGTACTACCTGATTTGTGGAGCAGGTGGGTTATTCCTGTCGTCAGGAATTCGGGTAGTGATCCAGACTCTACGGCTGACTGGAACAAAGCCGCCAGGCGAACGTGCGACCTTTTGAACCACTTGATCCAAAAGTTGTGCAGTCCGTCCGACCCTGGAGATTTCCAGGTCGGTAATGGACGGACTGCACGTGCTACGTCTTCGGGGCTAATTAAAATTGCCTCCATTTCTGTTATGGGATCACACGTTCGCTCGACGACTTCGGTCCATTCACCTTCAGTATGGCTGACAGGTACCGACCAGATACTACGCCAAAATGAACACATGGCGTCATCATCTGGCAGATCCCCGTCAGCCACACCTTGGCCTGGTCGCTCCCAAGACCTGTAAACCCACCTTTCATCTCTTTGGAACGTGCGATTCTGATTATATCGCTCCACACGCCGCTTATACCTACGGATACGGCTTGCCTACGCATACACTTTCTGTTTCAGGAAGTCGATGCGCTCCGTGACACGGGAAAGGTAATCCCGAGGATTTATATCAGTCCCCGAGAACGCCCGTCTCACAAAGCGCATCACTCTAGGGCGAGTGTTGCCCTCCCTGAAACAGATAAGTTTTCCGATGAGTGTTCTGGCTCCACCAATACGTCGTTCAATCCTGTACTGCCATGCCGGTATGGCTGGTTTGGGTCGTGTAGCTCTTTCATCCGAGAATTTTACGTGAGCTACACGACATGCCGCTACAGCCGCACAATACAGGATTGAATGAGCATCAGTTAGGTCTTCGCAGTTATCAAAATAACTTGACAACTGCGAATTCAGAACAGCCACCAGCATCCTATTTCTGTTATGCATGGGCAAACGAGGTAATCGTGGTCTAAGTTCAGGCGACATGAAACGATACTCTTGAATCGCACCTTCCAAAGCACTCCTCATTTCGTCACTGCACTGGATACTTACATTAGTAACCACGTCATCGCTCACTACGTCATCGTTACTGGGTATTTGGTTGGACTGTGGTGGAGCCACAGTCTGTGACGGTGGGGCAATGACATGGTTCCTCTGCATTTCAATTCGCAAGCGATCAAGTACAGAGTCGTCCAACATACGGTTACGTTGGATGACCCGCACCTGATCCGATAGTCGTTGTGCCGACACGTTGACAGCTGGCTCTAGTACCTGAAACAGAGAGAGCATCCGAACACGGTACGCGGTCAGGTTGTTTCCTCCCTCTGTAGCCCCATAGTATGAGCGCATGACATTTTCATTGATGGATTGAGTCCATCGCATGCGCTGCACACTTCCGCCGGGAGCTGGGACCCTATCAGAGGCCGATGGGCCTCGAGGCAAATTAATATTATTACCTACTTAGATTTGATTTATTTAATTTTTTAACGTTAAATTACGTGCCCCTAAGCATTGTTAATGTTATGGAAACATAAAAAAAAATACGTTTCGCACTCGGAGACTGCCGCGGTAAAGCTATTGCTTGGCATTTTTATCGACTTATGCAATTATAATTATTTATTTTATTTATTTATGAAAAAAATATCGCCTACTGCGAATATTTAAAGAGAATATCATCCCATCGTTGCTCTATGGGAAGTTACTCTACTAATTAACCTATGGTCAGCCACGTCAATCAAGTGAAACGTCAAGAAAAAAAAACGACGGGTTGCACTCTGGGAATGCCGGCAGAAGTGAAAACTTCAATGGTAATAAACACACACGAACATTCGCGCAAGCGCCCTGCGCCGTCTTACGAATTTTCGAACAGGTCACGTGTCCTGACGCGAGTTTAACATTTTTTACCCATTCCAAAAAAAGTGCACAACGCCGCTAAAGAAGTTTTCACTTCAAAAATTCATTAAAAGGACACCGTGGATATTAGTCAGTACTCATACTCGGACCCATGTGATGATTTTACCACGTTAAAAAAAAGCCATGTACCTACAAGCATTGCTATTCTCTACAAACAAAGCCTTGACACTGCGCGGCCGCAGCGCTCACGGCACGCTGGGAATAAATTTTCCCATTCACTAAGCTACTGATGCGCAAGCGGTCTACTGCCCGACTCTTGCTCGACAAGCCAGCTCGCGAAGCTGAGCAAGTACCTTTAAATTCCCCTAATAATAATTCGACCCAGCCTGACACTTGCTGCCCCCCCCCTCCCTTCGATGACGCACTAAGCCTAGGCCCGAACCCCGCAGGGGGTGCCCTTAGTGTCGTTCATTTAATTGAACCTAGTTTGTAAGCCCTGGCTGGGGGCCTTAAAGTAATTTTCGGCCACCACAGGATTGTCCGGTTAAGTAGCATCAACCTTCTAGAGTTGTTGAGCTACGAGAGGCCATAAAAAAAGCGCAAGCGGTGAGCGCTCATGCTGCACGATTGGACGAAAAGCTGTTGCATCGAAGAGTCCAGCGATGTGATTGAGAATAGCATAGTGGTAGCTGGTGTCATGTCTGCCCAGCAGTGAAGACAGCGCGCTATAAATCAAATTAGTAAAATACCTTATTCCATAGGCAATTTATGGGTAAGCAGTTCCTAAAAAGTTTTTATGCTAAAAACCAAATAAAAAACCTTTCGACTTCACTATGTACGAGTAAGTTGACACATTGGTAATGACAGTGACAATGTTACACGAATAACCGCCTCGCTAATTTCGAAGTTTATATTTTTTTATTTAATGTTATCGAAATATACATTTTTGTTTATATGTATAATTTTATGTTCAAAAATATGTATTTCACAAGCAAGTATCACGTCATAAATTAATCAACTAATACAAAATACCTCTTTAAAAAATTCATTTAGTCCAGTATCTAATGAAAAGTATTATTATTGTAGATAATTAACGTAGTGCGCGGTAAAGAAAATTCTTCAGTCGCATTTAATAAAAGTTATGCAAAGGATATGGCATACAAAAAGTGGGCTGCTCGTATAATGAACGGCTGGCCAGCACAGCTTGGGGACGTTCCTTATCAGGTATAGACAGTTAATCTTCTTACCATGCTTACCTACGTTATACTCCAGTCAATCAATCAATTCAATCTAAGTTCCCTTCACACGTCGTATCTATTGATGTCGAACCATAAAATAAAGTTGAATACTGACTAAATTCCACTGTGTTCTTTCAATAGTCCTTTACGTTCTGGAGTTACGATTTCCTGATAAGACAGGCTTTGGCCTTCCGGGGGCCCCGTCAGATTGCTAACAGCTCTTTGAAGCGCGCGTGGACCCGGGCGTAATGCATGATCGGAGTCACCCATTACTCGCCGTCCGCATGCCCGCGCCTATGGGTGGCCGGGAATCGTCTCGCGACGTCCGTTGCCATGAGGCATGAGGGGGTCCCGCGGTGGGTCTTAATTCACATGCGGTGAGTTTAGACCGATATAGCAGTTAGAAGACCATTCTTCCCGCTACAATAATTGGTTAACCATAATTTCTTGCAACAATAATTCGATGCCCACTGAATTATTTTAGTTCTGCTTTAACAGATATCGCTAAAGGCTTTAGTGAATCGCGCAAAATTAGTCTACCAAAACTTTTGTGGCGCTGTCCTCGTTTCTCCAAGAAAACTAATTAGTGCTGCCCACTGCTTTGAGGGTGTAAAATGGAGCTGCACTCGCATGTTCAATCCCGGGTACTTATTATGTTTTTTTTTAAATAATTTTTACTTTCTGTTAGATTGGTCATGACTGTGACTGTGAAGGATATAGTGTCTATCTTCTTTTAATCGTCGTTAAAAGTCGTGAATTGTATTTCTTTTATGCCCAAACGATGCCAGGATCACCATAGCTTATAGGCGACTCATGATATCTTCTCTCACCACGACAGATTCCTCTTATTTGATTGTGTCTTGGCGAGCTTTCGAAGCTCTCGGCTATAACCGAAGAACCTTCACGCACATAAACGTTGTCTACGTACGTTTGGGAGCGTGTCTTCGTGAGCTGAAAAATCAGTCAATGCTTAATAATAATATAACTTTGGCACTTGGCACCTGGATCGAGCGCCTGATTCAGAAGGCAGTACTTCTGGACGTGGCGCGTATTGTTAGGAGGTTCCTCTCTGAGGAGCCTTGACCACCGGCAACCCGAGCCCTGTTCGCGATGTTGCAGGACTACTGAAGATATTTAAAAATGTAACGAATAAGATAAAAAATGAATAAAATAAAACTTACTGATACTAATCCAGCATATAAACAAAAATTTCTGAACACTTTTAGCAAAATCGTAGGAAAATCTCTTCACGGCCAGTACGCAGTTGCTGGTAATCTATTTAACACTGCAAGATATCGAGAGGATTCAAAAAGAGGAGGACAATGGAGAACATTGGAAAGTGTTCAATATCCGCCAAAATATAAATTCCCTAAGAAGGATATAGCAGTAGTTGTAAGTTATCGTACTGATCTAATATCATCCGTACTAATTAATTTACTTTTTTTTTTTGTAATAAGACTGACATTGTTCGAGTCTGCCCGTAGGGTTCACGAAATAACTATGCTGGAAATTTGAAATGACAGCTTTCTGGATGACGGCGATAATAACTACTTAATACCTGCATTATTTAGTTCTAAAACGGATACACACTATTATCGAGAGTCCGCATGGAAACTTTATAAACTTGATAATATAAAAATTTTGTTAAAAGAATTTAAAGTTAAGAAAAATTTAAATTAATGATTACATACTTCATTCTCAGAGTATTGTGTTCCAAATTTAATATTCACCAGCAGAAAACAAAAACGTTTCCTAAACAATGCTGTTTGTTTTTTATGAAGGCACATAAATAAAGTGGTTTTCCAAAAAAAATACAACGAACTTTTTGTGCCGAGATTATACGAGTAAATACTATATCTTGTTCTTTTCAGATAACAGATGAAAGTTTCTACTTTAATAATTTCATTAAACCCATTTCAATGGCGGTTCGAAATATAGATTATTCTGGTACATGTTTGGTCTCAGGCTTTGGTAGAACAGGGCACGGTGCAAAGGTGAGTTTAAACCTAATAAAATTGTTTGTATTGAAAAATTAATGCCGGCAAGAAAGATTTATTATCATGGCAATACTGTTGTGGTTGCCTGCATGAGTGATCGACTGCGCTGTATGCATCGGGCTCGATTCTCACACGGAACAAATATTTAATATATCCATATACGAAGTGTAATTTATTTTGGCTGTTTGTGTATGAGACTGCAACCGTCTTACTACCAAAAGTGTTACTCCAAAACGACCTTTATGAAAACGTCAAATGCGGTTTTGCAGTTGATAGTTTTTTTAGACAAGTGTTCAACAGGTGTTTAATTTTTTGTAGTAAGACGGGAAATGTACTGCGATACAGGAGAAATTCCTAGTGTGGGATAACGATAAAAAAAAACCTGAAGTGAGTGATTGTATAAGATTTTAAGTATAACTGTTGTTCAATATTACGCAATACATTCATATTAACAGATTCGCATCAAACATAAACTTCAATTGTCATGTACTTACAAATCGGAAGTTGGAAAGATATTGGTCAAATATTTTGTCAGACCTGTCACCCCTAGACAAGTGGCAAGCTCAAAAGTCTTTAAAGGCTTTATTAAAAGTAGACGGCGGGGCGTGGCGCGACATTAGCATGGCGTGTGCTTGGCGTGTTTACCTACTATGAAAATATGTAACTCGTCACACAAAACAAACCACACTAGCAATGACGTCGTGTTGGGCTTGGCGCGATGACAAAGGATGGCGCGGCGGTAGCGCGGCGTGACGTCATCGTTAGGTTTTTCTATAACAACTGGTATAAAGGACGCGATGCTCACGGGGCGCTAGCCCTTGGCGTGTTTCCCAGTGTGACGATCGTGCCGCGTTTACTAGTTACTACCCCCAGATTCGTGTCGCGCCAGAATCGCGCCAGCACCGCGCTACCGCTAGCTTACTGTTTGGTAAAACCTTAATAGATTTTCAATTTTATGTTTATGCTTACCTTTATCATTTGCCACTTGTCAAGGGGGACAACTGAGGTAGTGTGTGACTAACTTCGCTTGGACGTCAGGAATATTCCCGTAATTATACATATACTTTACTGTACCAGTCAGTGTGTTATACTTGGCACAGATCACAGGCCTATAAACAAAAGATCATTTTTTTATTTGGCACTCATTGAAGAATGTTGATAGTGATATCGAAAAACCAAAATATTGGACTATTGATTGCCTGTTGAAGAACCTGTAAATCAATATTTAAAAAATTATTATATATTACTTTTATTTTTAGAAATTATTTTTATCTTTTAGGCTAATCCTACTCTGTTTAAATATATTTCATATTTTTTTTAGGATAGAAGCAGGATTCTTTTACTCGCACGTATAACCATACATCCAATTAGTCATTGCAATAGATTATTCAGGAGACCAATGCATGAATTTATTTGTACATCTATCGGATTTACAGACGTTGGAAAGGTTAGTTATGTTAACCTATTTAACATGACGGTGTAATTGCATATCACCTTTAACCCGTAATGTAATGTGGAATTTTGAGTATTTTGTATTATACGAGTATTAGCGAAAATTTATAAACCTTAAAGACTGCAAAACATCTTTACCGACCGTAAAGACGTTTATTTTAACACAGATTTTTATGGTCACGCGCTTGCCAAATGACACTTGTTTCCCCGAATGTTTATATGAGGTATCTACCTACTAATGCCGGCCGGGGTCGCCGTACTGTCTTACAAATACACGGCGCCACTCATGGAGCCCGTGAAGTCCTTTCCGCTCCATAAAGACGGGAGGAAGAAGTAAATAATTCACAAAACAATTGTTATATTGCTGACATAGAATCACTACAAATAAAATACATACTACAAAAAAATACCCTGTAAGGACCCATGTACGATAAATACTGCACAAGACCCTCTGAAAAGAGATAATCGGATAATTGTCGACTCCGTAGAGCGTTATTTCTGTCGCACGAAGCGTCGTACCAAATTAAGTTAAACATCTGTTGAATACTTGTCTAAAAAAAGTGTTACTGCAAAACGACCCTTAAATCAAAGTGAAATACCGTTTCGACATTGACAGCTTTTTTTGTGGCAAGCAAGTGTTCAACAGATGTTTATCTTTTTTTGTGGTGAGACGGTTAAAGGCTAACTGCCAAATCGAAAATGATTAAGCCGCTAATGGCAAAAACGGCGCGCGTTTTCGCCATTGGCAACGCATCGTGGCATGCTTCAAACAAATCGCTAAAGCGGCGCGCGGTGTTCGGAGCGGCTGAAACAAAAATACAAACGTAAAAATGTGACGCCACATAATGGACCGGTTCGAATAGCGGTGCGGGAGTGGGAGTGGGGTGTTCGGCAGATACCAACAACCGCTACTGCGGGTACGTAGCGCGGATAACGCTACGCCGCAACGCAGGCCGCGCCGCGCTCCGCTTAGACGCAAAGTTGTGAACGGACTGTAACACCTCAGTATTCATGTTTACAGGGAGATTCCGGTGGGCCTCTTGTATGCGCGAACACAGGAGATCCTAACGAGAGAAACGATAAAACTGGAATTTTAGTAGGAGTTGTCAGCGGACATACTGTAAGGGTAGGGTCATTTTTTACTCGAGTTTCGTCATTTCGAGATTTCATCGACAGCGTAAGCTCGGTTTCTATGATCATGTATAAATATTCTATGCATTTGTGTACTGCTATAGCAACTAGTGTTTTATATAAAACGTTTGTAGTTTTCCGATTTGTTTTATTTTTGACCCCTGGTACAAAAAGAGGAGTGGATCTGTGTATCTGTCTGTGGTATCGTAGCTGCCAAACAGATGAACCGCGCCCGAAATATTTTATACTTACACAAAGTGTTTTCCAGCGATGTATGTTCAAGTCACATATCTTGCAACCTCATCAAAATCCTCGTCGTCAACAAAAAAAAAATAACAAGTTATACAAGAATAGTTTTAATGCAAACAAAGATACAAATAACAATCACGAATTTGTTGACGGCCACGTTGCAACTAGTCTTAGTTACCCAATCGCTGAATAGTCCGACTCGCATATGTAGGTTCGGGAGGCCCATATTGATGCTCGAAGTCACACCGACCAAGACTCCCTGATTGATATCCACTTCAGCAGGATCACCCGTCTCATAGCATACTAAGCTACCGCCTTCAGCTTCCTTTAAATAATATCTATTGTTAATGTAGGTTCCTTGGGGTAGGTGGGATGCACATCCAAGCGGTTCAACCCTAGTCAACGGCAGCAGACTACTTTAAAATACGGTTATGGCTGAGCGATCTTACTTTGAATTTTTGGTTCTAGAATATTTTTGTTTTCTCACGATGTTTTTCTTCACCGTTTCGAAAACGTGATGAAATAATATACACAAAGAAAGGGTCAATTCTCACCTAGACGCAACGCTGCGCACATATTCCAATAGAGAGACTCAACATCTAACTTTATTAACTACACGAAAAAAAATAGGTACATTTTAATGTCGTCGCGTTTACGTCGCCGCATCCTGTCTTGGTGTGAACTGACCCTAATGCGTCTGGCTGGGTTCGAACCAACGACCTACAATTCGTTAGTCAAGCCGTTACCACTCAGTGGTAGACGCCCACGGCGTCGGACGTCGCAAGACGATCTCCGGCCACCGTAGGCGCGGGCATGCGGGCGGCGAGTAATGGGCGACTCGCTGTCCGACCATGGACCATGCCCGGGTCGACGGCGCGTTGTGTTCCACGCGCGCCTCAAGGAGTGTCAGCATTGTGACGGGGCCTGTAGAGGGCCAAAGCCTGCCGGGGTCGCGGGACTTACGAATTACTGTGACCCCGGTACGTTAAGGGCTAGTGAAGGACACCGTGGATTTTAGTCAGTACGAGTCTGGCAGTCACTCCCGCCCTGCCCTGGGTGGGAGGAATCATTTGATGATTTTACCACGATAAAAAAAACTGCCTTTTTACTAGGCTTTATCTGTGAACTGATTTGACCTAAAATCGAGTTTGGCCGGTAACAGATACATACTGAAAAAACATATTTGGTCCGAATGTCGAATGTACTGCAAATGAATAGTCTGCAGCTTCGCAACAATGTCTTCTCACATTCCTTCCTTTCCAACATTTCCACCTCTTCAGTGTATATGTACTTTACGTCCGCCCAGCTCTGAAATATATTTTTAGGTTAATGTAAAATCAAAGGTTAAAAAGTGTTACTGAACACTTTTTTTAGACAAGTGTTCAACCGATGTTTAACTTTTTTGTAGTAAGACAGAATATGATTAATCTGAAGTTTTGTGAGCTGGAGCACGCCAGTTCTGATACAAATAAAAACGGTATGCTATTTCTATTGTTTTATTGTTCTGTAATTATGACCCACAAAGGCCTTCTTTCCGTGAGAGGGAGTTCTAATAACCCTTGCTGGCCGGGTGCAAATGGATAAAAAAATTTTTTTTCCATTTTTTGAAAGTGTTTTTGAAATGATGTCTTACCCTAGTAGCTTTAAAGGCAGTAGCAGTGCAAACACCATTAAAATTATAGTCTCGCGACGCATATGGTATTTTATTGACGTACTTGTTGAATATCCAGGGTTTATTAATTCTCTGAAAACAATTTTTAACTGAACAATCAAAATCTAAAAGGGTTCTAAAAGACCGTATTTTTCCGTCATTGCTGTTTGGAAGCCTTATCAGAAGATTTCTAAGGCCCTGTCATGACTTCCCATTTTTGTAAAGTAAACATGAACTTTGACGTCAATTTGAAAGAAAAGTTCCTCTTAGTGTACGAAAAAGATTTTTTTTTTCGTTCTTAATAACGTCGGGAGATCAGTTTACGTCACAAAAACGGGAAAAGTCAGGATAGGTCGTGACTTAGGTCCCATTCACCACAACTTAAATCAGTCACACTTGATAAGTAGGAGAGAAGAGAGTACTAATGCTAAATTTAGTCTGAGACCATCTTAATCAGGTAAACGTCATTCAATATCATATCAGCCGTAAGACGACTACTGCTCCGGGGTCGCGGGACTCACGAATTTCCGTGACCCCGGTACGTAAAGGGCTATTGAAGGACACCGTGGATTTTAGTCAGTCAAGTCTGACAGTCCCTCCCGCCCTACTCTGGGTGGGATGACTCATTTGATGATTTTCCCACGATAAAAAAAAAAGAAAGACGTCCTCTGCTGAACATAGGCATCCCCTAAAGTCAACGTCATATGTTATCTTATATATATATATATAAAAGGAGAACTGACTGACTGACATATCAACGTACAGCCGAAACTACTGGGGCTAGGAATGTGAAATTTTGCACACGGCTTCCTATTATTATGTAGGGGAGCACTAAGAAGGGGTTTTTGGAAATTTAACCTTTAAGGGGGTGAAAAGGGGGAATTAGGAAAGTACGTAACCCACGCGGACGAAGTCGCGGGAAAAGTGCTAGTTATTAATAAATTATCTCAAGTCTCACCGCAATAGCAAGGTTGAAAGCAGGAAATCTGTAGAATTTCTGTGAAAAAACATGTTCTAATGTTCGCCATTGTTCAATATCCGAATGATTAGTTTCTTTTACAACTGTCTTGAGTACGCCGCCCACGAACCTGATTTCATGAAATGGAAGTTTATTTCTGAAACATAAATATTTATGATGGATAGACGAATGTCTTCAAAATTAGAGTGAACAGGCTTGTTCTGGGTAAGCTCGCTCCATCGTCGACCTTGTCTAAGTTACTTCTGACCTAGACTAAGGTCAAGAGGGCACACTGACGAGTGGTCATCTGCAGTAAGGATTCTGAATTAATAAATAAATTAAATTCTTTTTCTTTTAAGTGGGGATAACATTTCCCTCGGAGTTTTAAGAAACAATGTCCAAAGGGCACCTAAGGCGGCGAGTAATGGGTAGCTTGCCAAGCCTAGGTCGACCGCGGATAGTGTTTCATGTGCGCCTATAGAACTGTCACCAAGTAACGGGGCCGCTCCAATAGGGCCAGACGCCTGTCGAAGCGGGTTACCATGTCGAAAGAACGTAAAGGGGAATGGAATGAACTCGGTGGATTTTAGTCAGTACGAGTCTGACACTCCCTTCCGTTCCTCACTGATGTTACCAAAAAGAGGCACCATACCGCTTTAAAATTGGTAAACGTTCGGGCGAACTTTTTCACTGTACGTCAGGGAATTTCTTCTACAATTAACATTGTCAAAAAACAGTTTCAGCTTACTTTTTTTTATGAGTCAGAAAGCAATGTGCCGAAGTCAGGACCCTCACCGGTGTGATGATACTTCCGGCACAGAAAGCACGATACGTGCCCTCGACCTTTCTAAAGGCAAGTACCTTGACGGGAATAAAAACAGAAAAAGCATGAATAAAATCGAAGTGAAAGTGGCGAAGGTCGTCCGCATTGGGGAACTGTCTTATGTGAAATTGACCTTTCTTTCTTTTCTGAGACCGAAAATTCCGATTTCAGATTTAAGACCAATATTCGGTCTTTCCTTCTCATTTGCGGGTACTCTAAATTATAGTTTGTAACTGCTTCACTTTGTTTTTCGTCACTTTAAATAGCACAGAGATATAAATTGGTCCCACGATAAAGTAAAAAATATTCTTACATTATGGGGCCATTCGCCATGATGAACTTGCTTTTCATGAAGTCTGTTCAATCTACGATGCCGGCCGTGTAGGAGCTGTTTAATAAAAATGCATTGTTGACGAGTTTCAAATTCATACCCTTCACACATAAATAGTATTCAGTATCTGGAGAGTGTAATATTCCAAAAGGTTGTTTTTCAACATTACCTCACCATAACGGTGGCTATGCGTGAAAACACCATTGCTTATATCGAAAAAAAAAACGGATTAGGCTGGGTCAAGAACCTTTTGATTAGCCACGAAATAGAAGAAGCCTTAGCATGGAGTGAATTCAGGACGTAGATATGATGACTGACCGACTGAAAAAGAAGGAACACTTACCTTTTTTTCAATACCAGTTACATTATCGGGACTTAGAACTGCGTAAACACATAATGCCACAAGGATTCTGGAATAAAACGTTCCGGAAATCACCTTTAAAGATATTTACAAAGGACACCACACAAAAATCAAGTAAGGCGTTTATGGATTCATGTAAAACGCATTATACAACAATATTAACAAAATTAAACATTGACAATGATCATGCTGTCGCACTGTCGCCCGTGCTCACCCAAATTTTTAAAATTTTAATATTAAATAAATAAAAGTAACATATTATTATGTCACACACTTCTCTGACAGAACTCATTTATGTTAAGGGGTATGTACATGGGTCGATTTTAACCAAGCGGCAAAACACCAGTCGCTTCGCTTTTAAAATGAATAGGTACTAATACAAACCCATTTCTGGTTTAATGGTACAAAACAAACATAAACTTAAGAAAAATCGTAAGGCCACCGCTTTTTTGTCGACAAGTTTCAACAAAAAACGTATGCGTTTGACTTATTCTTCTTTTTATCAATCAAACTCAGAACCAAATATGACGCCTAAGATGGTGCGAGCTCATCTCAGGTCTGGAGTAACTGGAGTTCTTTCGCACCGATAAGATATGGCCTTTTGCTTCCATCAAAATAATTATTATGTTAGTTGATTTTAGACACCCGCCGAAGTTACTTCTCGCCACATGGTAAACCCCCATTCGCACGAGCGCTTAAAAAGCGTTGCAGTAAAACCTTTTCGTTGGCGCTTCTATAACATTGTCAATGTGATTGTTCATACGAGCGCTTTAAAATCCCTCTTGTCCCGATTCTTGCTTCAGTAGACTAATTATGATTTGGACGACCGATTTTCGTCTTACCGTACGGCCAAAATCGGTCCATGTAAACCCCCTATAAATAGCATTAATACTCTTTGGGACTGTCTATGGTATAATTAAGTACTATCTTTATCAAATTCTACTGTTTGAGGTTCTTGCAGAAACTAAGAGAAACGAAGTGTGAGGACCATGCAAGTCCTCTGGGGTGGTCTTTTGAAGAAAGAACCACACAGATTTAAGTCCAATCAGTGTAAGCATGTCAGTAAACCTTCTCAGATTGTGGTAGAAGCAGGTAATTAGGTAACCCAGCAAATTGAACTGGATTAAAATATTTAAGGTAAAACACCGAACAGAAGTCAAACAAAATGTATTAATCAGAAAACTAAAACACGTTATGGTTTTCATCGATTTATTATTTTCAATACTTTGGCAGACTTTTAAAACAATCGTTGTCATTTTGACGCGTCGGCGTCGATGACTTTTTTTAATTCTTTTACTCTTTTTGCCACCGACTTCTAATAATAAGTTTTCATTCAAAAATTATTTTACGCTTTATGTGTTTTTTTTTAGAAGTCCGTTTAATTTTTTTATAAAGTTTTTTTTAACCTTTTTAGTTGACAGAGGCTTTTTTTTAACATGGTAAAATCATCAAATGAGTCCTCCCACCCAGGGCAGAGCGGGAGGGACTGTCAGACTTGACTGACTAAAATCCACGGTTTCCTTCAATAGCCCTTTACGTACCGGGGTCACGGTAATTCGTTAGTCCCGCGACCCCGGCAGGCTTTGGCCCTCTACAGGCCCCGTCACTATGCGCGTGGAACACAACGCGCCGTGGACCCGGGCATGGTTCATGGTTGGACAGCGACTCGCCCATTACTCGCTGCCCGCATGCCCTCGCCCCGCAGCATGGCCTCGACCAATGCCGGGCGCGAAAGGTCTCCGCCTATCACCGTCGTGAGGACACGGCGGTGCTCTGCCCAAGCGGGGCAGTCCTGCACCGTATGCTCCACCGTGTCCTTCGGACGATACTCGGAGTGGTGACACCCAGGCGTTTCTTCCCTCCTTATCAGACATAGGAACCTCCCGAAACTTCCGTGTTCGGTGAGGACCTGCGTCATGCGGTAGGTCAGGACGCCGCCCGTGACGCCTATCCAGCCACTCCTCAAAGAGGGGCCTTACCGCCACGATTGCGGCGTGCCCGGAGTGAGCAGAGGCTTAATATTATTTTCCATGATTGCGTAAAAAATGCATACACAGCATTCGCTGATGATTTCCTTCGATTTCTCCAAGATCCCGTCAACAGATCCTGATTACCATGGTACCAACTGTGGAGTATATACCCTTTCAAAAAATAGAAGAATTTTCAAAATAGGTCCAGGTTGTCACCGACAAATCGAGCAACATATAAAAAAATCTGAAGAATTGAGAACCTCCTCATTTTTTCGAAGTCGGTTAAAAATGTATTAGGGTCAAGTACACACTGAGCCACGCGACGGGACGCGACCTTTTCGTAAATAAATATGGACATTGAGGCGCTCCAATGAATTGTGCGTGAAGCGGCGCGTCTCGGTTTGAATTGACCTTCAGTTTCAGTATAAGAGGACCAGATCAGTGTAGCCTATTTACATAGATTGGGCTCAGTTCCACTCAAAAAATACATCTTCAAGGTTACATACACGCTTTGGCTGCATTTTAAAAGGATTTCATACACAAAATTTATAGCTTAAAATATCGCAATTATAATCACTACTTAATTTTATCCGCACTCTTTAATTGTCTTTCCAGATTTTCGAAGCATCCTTATCTTCTAATCCCCAAAGATTCGTCCCATCACCAGTTCTTTGTGCTCTGCTTTTTATCATACCACTGGATACTGTCTTAAGATCATAAGCCCATCCGATCCAAGCAAAGAAATCTATGAACTTAGTCGTCAAATTAAGATAATTGTTCCCCAATTCCGCTGCACGATAATCCCAAGGAAAAACGTGGTGGTAGTTATGGAAACCTTCGCCGCCGGTTACTATGGAAACTGCTATATTTTGGGCAGGTAATATTTTGCTGTCATAAGGTTTATTTCCCCAGATATGAGCAGCACTGTTGACCAGGAAAGTAAAGTTGAGGTTCATAACGTAACGAAGCATGGTGATATGCCAAGCATTAGTCCAGGATTCTCGCCAGTAGTAGACTGGGATAAAAGTTGGTAATCCGAAGCATATTGCCCCAATGAAGGGTATGGCGTACCTGTGAAGAGAACGTTATGAATCAGGATCAGGTTGGCATTTGAAGCTGGAGATTGGAACAATTCAATCAAGCATGGGGGGCATAACCGGCAGCCATGACAGCCGGCTGTCAAATGACATAGATATTTTCATTTATTTGTTTAAAGATATCTAGTGCCCGTGTCCGTTTCACTCTGCATCCGTTACATTGCGTATTTCCCTTGCCCAATAACTGTTTCTAGAGTTAGCAATCACTGAACCTCAAAAATCATCAAAAACAAACAAATTATTGCATACGTTATTTCTACTAGTGTACTAAAGGTCTCTAGCATAATTCAACTGTGTCAGAATTTTTGTTATTTCAAATATCTATTTTGACCGGACTAAAATATTAGTTACGATTTAGTTACTAAGTTAAGTTGAGGCTTATGCCACATGGCCTCCCCCCTATCAACATTTGAGTTAAATAAAACATCAGATAGATTAAGAATGTGCACATCTAAAGAAATGGCATAAAATTATAATTATAAAGATCGGACTAACTTACCAAGTGACGTCCGATCCTCAATTATGTGAAGTAATGTCGTCTCCATAATTTTATACAGTAGTATGCAAATCTTTGCATGCGCGTTGCCACATTATTAAAAGATGAAGCGAAAAACGCCCATCTCTATTTCAAGGTAACATCCCTAGTGCTCCAACTTTATCTGTCATTGTTTCAAAGAATTCACAACTTTCGTGCAGGGTTAGAATCTGAAACATATTCTGGGTAGGGTCGGGAATAGGATGGAGACGACATTACTTCACATAATTGAGGATCGGACGTCACTTGGTAAGTTAGTCCGATCTTTATAATTATGTTCCGTAATGTCGTCTCCATAATTTTATACAGTAGATGTTTAAAGAAGAAAGTTGTGATAACACGTTCAAATTATTTAACCACCCTTTCATAATTTGAAGACTATTATAATTAGTCAACATAAAATTTGCCTTCTACATGTTGGCTAAACATTTAAATTCTTGTAATCAGTCTTTTGTGAAATATAATTTAAATCGTCCGATAACCGCTTAATTTTTTCGTTAAGATCTAGTACAGTTTGGCTGGTATTTAATGATGTGTTTGGCAGACTCATCATAGTCGCATCAAATAATGTCGAACTGTCTTTGCTGATATCATTTAGAGAACTGGTTCTTTGTATTTTACGGTATGTAATATTATTGCTTTCTTCCCTTATAATAATATGCCAAAATAGTAATATCAAATATTGCAATTTAAATCTATGTGAAATGGAACGTCGTCCCAAAATGCTGATACTCAATACAATACAGTTAGATTTCCGAACGAAGATAAATATGTCCGATCACAGCCAACTTTGACAACAACTTACACAATGTGAAGAATGTTACAATCAGTCAACATAAAATTTGACTTGTCTATGTTCTACATTGAAATACTTATAATCAATCTTTTCATTTTACACCATAACATCTGAATCATCATTAAGGCCACACCAAGCAAAATAGTTTGGATCACTTATGATAAGCCTTTTACAAAATATATTAGATATTGAGTTGTTGTCCCAACCTGCTGATTTTTTAATTATCTTAATATTAGCACCTGAATCAGAAGCTTTTGGAGTGGCAGTATGCGTAAGGCATGAGCTGCATCTGCTATGAGCAGCATATTTAGTGACATCTAAACCACTAACAGATAGTATTTGTTTAATCCATTAACTAATAGATGTTGATGAAGCTGAATGACAAGGTTTCTTAATTAATGTTGGTAATAATATAATTATGGTAATATTATTAATTATCACAATTGTTAATTCTTATGTTTTTAGTTGCATCTAAGTAGGGTAACAATATTGTTTGATAGGACAACAGGACAGTCATTTGTTTTCTTAAAAAAAAATGATAATGGTAAAAGACATCTGAATTACAGTCATATGTCTTAACAGAGGCTAGAATCTTAATTCAAAAATTATATTATATATAATAAAATTCCTTCATTTACACGAATGTTTTCTATCCTTATAAATGGCAGGGTTTGCACTCAGTGAGCGGTAAAGTTTTGATTGACATCATCCTTTGGAAATCTTCCTTCTATCATTGACTTCTATATGTGTTCCTATAACCAGTTGTTGCTACAATGTTGATCTTATGGAATTGAAAGGACTATAGTACAATGTAATTCCTCTCCTCATGAAAGCTTCCCTGATAATACAGTTGCTGTATAAGTATCAAGTGTAAGGGGAACTCTGGAAGGATATTGCAAGTCTGGTGAGATGCAAGGACAACGTTCACAGATGTAACTATAGATTCAAAAGGTGGATACAAGGTTGTGACAACCACCTCACTACATACTACTACACCCCCCCCCCCTCTCTTTTTATTTGAAGGGACCTACTTAATAGGGCAAACAGGGGAAATGTATTAAAGAATATTGCATCTCACTTGATGATTAAATCATCAATGGATAAGGTATCTAGTCCGAGTATCATGAAACATGATTTTGGTACTTAGCATTAACTCAACTGGCAAATAAGTCAACTTAAAGGCTACCTAACTTTTCAACAATTGTATTTATTTATTTTTTGTATTTATATTTTTAAGACGTTGCCCCACACTAGGAATTTCTCCTGTGTCGTGGGTGCGTTTACAAATCACATACACAAACACCCAGACCCGGAACAGCTACTTGTAGGTCATACAAATATTTGTTCCGTGCGGGAATCGAACCCGCGACACATTGCACAGCAGTCCAATCGCTCAGCCACTGAGCTAACCGTACAATGGGTTTGTATGCTTTAAAAGAAGTTTCTTCAAAGCTAATAGAACATGCTAATCTAGACTATAAGATGGGGCGCTGTGTTCCACCTATCTTATTGACATGATATGGCTGTAATGTTGTCTATACTCAGCAATATTTCACAATTAGATAGATTTGACGCAATGTTTTCAAGTCTATAAAAAACTGTAATCAATTCAAGGTAATTGATGTGATACATTGTGTCATGGTCTGTCCAGTACTCCATGACTCTTCATGTCATTACAACCAAGACCACAGTCAGTTAGCAAGGAATCAGAGGAAATCTGTGATATAGTAGAACTCTTTTATTTTGCAATTAGTGAGAAAGTAGGATGTCCACCGTTGTAAATCCTTTATGCCTTTGCTGTCTAGGTAACAGTTTGCAAAATTGTTAAACAGGGCTATTGTTTTATTTCTTTCAAGAACTTTTGTATATAACCAACCATATTCCGCTGCTGGGCATGCTGTAATAAGTAATCCAAGTAATTCTGCAATATAGTTTTACACTTGAGATCTAATTTTATATTTTTCAGAGCTTTCTGTAATTGTTTCATTTTCAGTCTCAGGAAGTGATATAGAAAGCAAGATGGCACCTAAGAATTTATATTTTTGCTTGGGTTGTAAACACCTTTTCTCCCCATTTATTATGAAACCTAAGTTTTTCAGTAACTGTACAGTAATCTCTAAATTTGACATATTTACTATCAAAACTTATATATTATCATCTAGAATAATCTAGGTGAAAAACTGGCTTAGGTCTTTGGGACCACAAGTAGGACATAATTTAGTGAAAACATATGATGCTATACTAAGGCTAAGGAGAAGAGAAGTAATTTCACATATCACAATATGAATTTTAACCCTTAAATATTCCTTGAATGTTTTTCCACAGATAATGAGCAATATGCATTTTTTAGATCCATGTTTGTCATAAAACCATTTAGACTTATCAGTCTGGTGGCCATTCTTATGTCCTAATTTAAATGTGTGTGTATTAATACTTATGTATTGATATTAAGTTATTAAGCTTAAAACGCCATGTCTCCTCTGCTTTAGGATGAAAAAAAAAAAAAAAAAAAAAAAAAAAAAAAAAAAAAAAAAAAAAAAAAATACTAGAAGGAACTGGTTTTATATGGTTTTACAGCAACACTACTTCCTTTTTGGAAAAATTATAGATTAGCCTTTGTGAAATTTGAGTGTTCACATTCAAATGCGATTTTATATCTTGGTCACAAGTAGTGGGACTAGTGTTGATACTATCCCAATGACAAAGAAATGGTTCTACGGTGTGTCTGGTAGTGCTGTTGATGTCTCAGTAGAGAATGCCCACTCAATAGGCAATGGTAGTCATTGAGAGCCCGGGAAGCTTAAAATATTGTTAAACTTGAGTCTTAATGGTTTTGATTTTAGCAGCAGACTTCTTTACTGTTTGACAGACAGCCAGCTTATCTTGTAATTTGTCCTCAGATTAATTCAGAAATTATTGAATTTTCCATAATTCTTTTAGTTCTTTGTTTAGACCTAGGGGGGTTAGTGACCTTCTAGTTAGGGTGTCACTGTGTAAGATGTTACTCACACTAAATAGTGTGAGTAACATCTTTATGTTCCCTCATGTTCTGTTGAGATAGTATATATTAACTATTTAACAGTTGCCCGATTGCAGACAGTAGCGGTCAAGATGACTTCTTTGACACTTAGTCTCTTGTTTAAGCCCACTGTGAGTCATGGCTTCAGCTAATTCTTCAGTATTCATCAACAATCATTTAGGATGTCATATTCCTTCCATAAAAAAGGGGAAAGAAGAGATTGAGGAGGCTTTAACCCTTGGGTACAACATATGAGGAAAAAAGCTTAATAATATTTTTACAAAATCTTGCGTTTCCTTTAATTTAGCCTGTAATTTAAGTATTCTCCTTTCTTTCCCAGTACTAGACCTTCCTTTTTCAGGATCTTGCAGATTTCTTCAGTCTCCGGCATTAACATATGTACACATGAATGGTTGTTGGATCCACCGTGGCTCCGAGCGTGTGTAGGGCTCCAGGTACGTGAACTGAATTGAATATTAAGGTAGGTACAGCCACACTGCCGGCTAACCTCTCGTGTTAGCTCTCTTGGCAAGTGTTGAGTAAGTACTCATGGCTTCCCACGACTGAGCTCTCATAAAAGCTCTAGGGCACTGAATTATGTCAAGGTGGGTACCTACAGTTACACCGCCGGCTATTCTCTCGTAATAGCTCTTTCTTGGCAGGTGTTGAGTACTCATGGCTTCCCATGGCTTACATCTCGTAAAAGCTTTAGGGACACTGAATTGAATATTAAGGTAGGTGCAGCCACACTGCCGGCTAACCTCTCGTGTTAGCTCTCTTGGCAAGTGTTGAGTAAGTACTCATGGCTTCCCACGGCTGAGCTCTCGTAAAAGCTCTAGGGCACTGAATTATGTCAAGGTGGGTACCTACAGTTACACCGCCGGCTATCCTCTCGTAATAGCTCTGTATTGGCAGGTGTTGAGTACTCTACGTACATATAATGAACACATTAACTTTATTGTTTTGCCGGTTAATTTACATATCCGAATAATGGACTCGCCCATAGTCTAGTTAATTGCATTAACAATTATTATACCCATGATTAGCCTCTCGTGATAATTCTAGGGTTAATTTGCCGTTAATTCCGATGCTTAATACGTTTAAGCAGATTTTAGCTTGTTTTGCCGGTTAATTTACATATCCGAATAATGGACTCGCCCATAGTCTAGTGAATTGCATTAACAATTATTATACCCATGATTAGCCTCTCGTGATAATTCTAGGGTTAATTTGCCGTTAATTCCGATGCTTAATACGTTTAAGCAGATTTTAGCTAGATCAAACGCTTTGTACGACTTACCGGAACAGCGGCACTTGCGACTTCGCTCAATTCCTTTTTTGAGTCTATTTAGTTCTTTATGGAGTCTTTCGATGGAGAATTTGTAGTCACTGGGTCGTCGTTGACCCTTTCTTATATCCATTACTAACAATTTTCACTTATTATAATATATATTTCGAGAAAACTTTGGATTGACGTGACAACGCAACGCACAAAAAAGTACAATGACAGATAAAGTTGGAGCACTAGGGATGTTACCTTGAAATAGAGATGGGCGTTTTTCGCTTCATCTTTTAATAATGTGGCAACGCGCATGCAAAGATTTGCATACTACTGTATAAAATTATGGAGACGACATTACGGAACATAATTGAACTCTCTCGTACAAAAAACATTTGTACGAGACAATTGTTTTTTGCTATTTACGAACTTATTAGAACTTCAGATTGCTTATAACACTAAAAATATTATGTAAAAATATATATAAATTAAATCTGGCACGAATAAACGTTCAAATTTCATTTATCACCTAACAATTCTATTTCGAGACCAATGACCAACCAATGATCGACTAATGAGTATAGCAGACTAGCAGATTAGGAACTTTTCGCAAAATGACATTAGGGATCGTGCTGGAATGAAGAATTTATATAATTATAAGACTAGGGCCCCTGACAGTCCAGTAGCGGTAGGATCGTGCAATTCCAGTAATGCTACTAGTTACAAAAAACCAAATGATAATGGTGACAGAGCGATGTGACGTTCATAAGTTACCTTTTAAACTAGTACCTACTTAGTACATTTCCAAATGGACCTGAGAATCAGCTCGTTTCCGTCTCAACCTAGAACTAACTCCACAGCATTACATTAATTTATATACCTATACAACTAGAACGCAACTAGTTTGCGAAGGTGTTATATTAACAAAAAATAAAACATAAAAGTACAAACTATATAGGTAATAGTCTTGCATGTGTACTGGCTAAGTAAACCAGGAAAAACTGAACTGAACTATTCATTAAAAGTTTAAAAATAACTGTGTTCATAAACTACTTAGGGTCAGTTCTCACCGAGACGCGACGCAACGCGACGTGACGTAACGATACTGCAAATGTGTATCTTTTTGTGTAGTAAATAGAGTTAGATTTTGACTAGCTATTAAAATGCAGCGTAGCACCGCGCTGGGTTGGGACCCTTAGAGACTCCATGCTTCGTACAGTTTAAGCCAAAGGCTTAAAATACCCAGATTTGGGTTCTATAGGAGTAAACCTAAGTAACCTCAATTCTGCAAAATTTTGTTCCTGTGAACAGTAAATTCTTATGTAACTATTTACTTACTTCTTTTGAAGTCTCAGCACTGGATTGTTGTAAATATCAGACATGTCAAGTTCCTTTCCACGTCTCCTGACTTCAGGATGTTTTCTTACAAGCAACCATCCAACATGAGAATAGAAGAAACCTCGAGAAGCATTGTGAGGGTCTGCATCAGTGTCACTGAACTTATGGTGGAGACGGTGGTCTCTCACCCAATTAATGGCGGAATTTTGGAAGGCAATAGAGTTCAATATCATCAGGATAATTTGTAAGGGTAGCTTCGCTTTATATGTTTTGTGGGCCCATAACCTGTGGGCACCGGCTGTCACTCCTATTTCTGCCAACACAAGGAGAATGAAACCTGAAGAAGAAAAAAAAAATAGTTGATCAACCTATAGATAGTTTCTATAGTTTAGCAAAAGTCCTTTTTTTGCTAAACTACACGACCCACATTGTCGACAAGGATGAGCTGATTGTTTCAGGGAGTCTATGGAGGTTGATTTTTAAACTCAGTGGAATAAACTTTTGGCCCACCCGGAACAAATATTTGTATTCTCTATGGCCCGCAGGTTGTTGTTCTGGTCGTTGTTGTTTGTGTATGTCAGTTTAAATGTTTGTAAACGTACCCACGAAACAGGAAATAATCCTAATTTGGAGCAAAATTTATTTAAAAAACAAAACTACTTACTGAATAAAATAGTTTGCCATTTTGCCGAAGTAAAGCACAAATATAGCCCGTATAGACCAGCTATATGCCAGTAGCCAAATGTAATAAGATTTCGGTATACGATTTGATACTTTCTCGGTGATTCTTGAGGTACTAAGAAAGTCAATTCAGGTTCTTCCTCGCTCAAAATCGTAGTCGTTTGGACGCCTTTAGCCATTCTGCAGTACTGCCAAAAAATGATAATTTTAAACGCAGGTGTTATTTATTAAATTACTTAAAATTACTATATGATAAAACCATATTAATGCTGACCTAATTGGGAAAATATCAACGATAACCTTAATGTGCACGTAATTTAACAATCAATTAAGCAAAACTATGTCAGATATTATATTTAGATATAGATAGAAATAGATAAAAATTAGTGTTATAGTAAAGACTTTTTGAATACAATTGGACAATGCATCTTATTCAATATTCTCAAGGAAGGCGTTTGTATTAAGAATAAACAATTTCTTAATTATCGCTCTCTCTCGCCATTTTTGAAGAAAGATGGCAACCGGAAAGTCACTAAAAACGTTCATAATAATCTAAATATTTGCAACAAAAAAATACATATAACTAGACCAAAAACACACAGCGTCACTAGTTAATTGAATATTGCAATACCTACAACTCTTTTCAAATTAGAACAATAAGAATTAACGTCAGCAGTCAAATTAACAAACTGCTTTGTTTTTTTACGTATTACTTCAGGGTCAGTTCACACCGAATCGCGACGTTACGCGTCGCAACTGGAAATCTGCATCTTTTCGTATAGTAAACTAGCACTTTTCCCGCGACTTCGTCCGCGTGGGTTACGTACTTTCCTAATTCCCCCTTTTCACCCCCTTAAAGGTTAAATTTCCAAAAACCCCTTCTTAGTGCTCCCCTACATTATAATAGGAAGCCGTGTGCAAAATTTCACATTCCTAGCCCTAGTAGTTTCGGCTGTACGTTGATATGTCAGTCAGTCAGTTCTCCTTTTATATATATAGATTACTAATTGAAATGTGCGGCAGCGTCGTATCTAGGTGAGAATTGAGCCTAAGCGTCACAATGTAAATTTTTTGATAACTTTATGCGTAAATTATTTTAAGGTGAGTGGAAGCAAGTCGACGAAGAACACTATCTAATCAAATGAAAATTTGATTAGATAGTGTTGATTTGAAACTGATGTCAAACAAAGGGATTCAAGGCAAATGCATAAAATGATGTTTTGGGTAAAAAAGTATGGTCAAGTTGTTTCTATAATGCTGAAAGAAATCTTTTTGAAACAATGTTTTGTTAAAAAAACTGTTAATAAAATAGGTGTTAGGAAAAGAACATGTAGGGGAAAGACGAAATGCCGAAAGGGTAAGATTGAAATAGTGAATAAAATCGTCTTTATGGTAATTACTATAAATTCGATTTTAGTCATGCATCATGTGGGGTAAGATTAAAAATCTCAATAATACACGGGTTAATGTGTCCGTACGGAAAATGTCAAAAAACACACGAGTACTCTCACTTAGCTACTGACGCAGACTGCGGGGCGGGGCAAAATAGTGTCTACAACGATGTTGCCAGCATTAAAAGAGTTCCTTGATATTGGGAGTTATTGTATTTATTTAATTCTTTCCCCGTTTTTCATCTTACCCCCAGGAGTGATATGAAGATTCGAATGACGTTATTGCGATGGGGGTTATCTCGAAAAAAATTAAGAGTAGTATGACAGTTCGAAAACACATTGTGGTTTGACGTTGTCGCGAACACCCTGATTCGAAAAACTGTTTCCTTTTCGAACGTCAAAGTATCATTTACTCTTTTACAAAGATAAGGCTTTATCGGGGTCGCGGATTGAAATATGCTATTCGCAACAGTGGATTTCGATACCAAGACTTTTGTAATAATAGCATACCATTCAAACAGTTTTTCGAATCAGCTTGTTCGCGACACCTTCATTCGATATAGCAATTTTCGATTTAATGTGTTTTCAAACTGGCGTACCACTTTGAATTTAAAATAAATAGCGTGTGTCGCCATGAAGTCATTTGAATCGTAATCGTAAATCGTATTTGGGGTATTGACGTAAAGTTCCTCGATATCCCTAGAAAAGTAAGGTACCTTCGATCAGACGTGTGTTGTGTCTGGTGGGCTTTCTGCCCGATATTTTACTGTCGGAATTATCTATGTTTATTTTTATTTAGTACTTTTAGTTCGTTCTTTGCTCCATAGATGTAGTTAAAAGCCTTTTTGTTCGACTACTGAATTATCCCCAGTTACCTGAATAAATAATTATTTATTTATTTAAAGCTTCATGCAACACCAAAGGTACATAAGCGGACTTAATGCCTGAGGCATTACAATTACTCGTAATAGTTATTTATGCAACTGTTGTATAATCAGGGGTATTAAAACACGAATGTGGGTTTATCACACGAGGCGTAGCCGAGTGTGATAATAGTATCACATGAGTGTTTTAATACCTAATTATAACAGTTGCATACAAGACTTTATCTACAATCATGATGTGAATTCTCTGTAAAAGATTTTCATACCATAGGGTGTTGTTCAGAACTATGTGAATTCAAGATGGCGGGAAATAACACGATAAGACGAGAATCCGAAATTACGAATTAGTCTACAATTTATTGTTCTTTTTTCAAAATGTTAGCGATCTGGTGGTAAAAATGTCATTGCATGAGAATGTTCTTTTTTTGAAATTCATTATAACACGCGTTTGGATGATATAATGATCATTATAGCATTGAGTGTTTTAATGTTGGCAATAAGCTAATTGTTATAGGTTCTTTTATAGAGGATTAATAGCATGATAGTAGATAAAATACTTTTAAAGCATGACTAATAGCATGCTAGCCATTGTTTAAAAAACTCTCACAGTTTCTTCGTAACTTATTAATTTGTTAAACAAGAAACTCAAAGTTTGAAATTGAAGATTGCTATTATTCTGCAAACTTAACTTCACATGTCACATTTACTAGTGTTTAAGTCTTGTATTATCTCACAGGAAGAAACCGTTCAGGGGCAGAATGTCCAATTCACAAAATGTCTAGCGGTGTTAAAATGTCCAATTCTTAAAAACTGGAATATTATTCTTAGTCTAACCTAGGCTATGTGTGCCTACGGTGGAGCATACGGTGCAGGACTGCCCCGCTTGGGCAGAGCACCGCCGTGTCCTCACGACGGCGATAGGCGGAGACCTCTCGCGCCCGGCATTGGTCGAGGTCATGCTGCGGGACGAGACGGAGTGGGAAGCGGTCGCCTCCTTCTGCGAAGCAGTAATGCTCGTGAAGGAGGAGGCGGGCCGCCTGAGGGAGAGGACAGCGTCCTCCCTCCACCCCAGCCGCAGTGGTAGACGCCCACGGCGTCGGACGTCGCAAGACGATCTCCGGCCATCGTAGGCGCGGGCATGCGGGCAGCGAGTAATGGGCGACTTGCTGTCCGACCATGGACCATGCCCGGGTTGACGGCGCGTTGTGTTCCACGCGCGCCTCAAAGAGTGTCAGCATAGTGACGGGGCCTGTAGAGGGCCAAAGCCAGCCGGGGTCGCGGGACCAAGGGATTACCGTGACCCCGGTACGTAAAGGGCTATTGAAGGACACCGTGGATTTTAGTCAGTACAAGTCTGGCAGTCCCTCCCGCCCTGCCCTGGGTGGGAGGACTCATTTGATGATTTTACCACGAAAAAAAAAAGGCTATGTGCGCCTGTGAACTGTGTCCTGAAAATCATTGGATTTAAGTTATTTGTTTAACTGTGCCGTAATATTACTAAATTACCATTGGTTGACAACCTTGAAAAGATTCTAGCGATTTCTTTTTATTGTGTCGTTAGTTAAATAGGCAAATTAAATCAAAAAGTATGCACGCATAATTAGGATTATTTTCTAATGCGTTTATTCTTGGCAAACGTTTCAGACAAATCATGACAAATGGCATAACGGCTATTATTATACCTATTTATTTCTTCACTAATATTTAAATGCATAAGAAAGTATCCATTTATTTTATTTTGATTTACATTAATTTCGGTTTTTTTTTTTCGGTAGCCATTGTGGCTGAGGAATAAATTTTTTGTATGATCTGCCTGCCGGGGCCGCGGGTCTATCTTATCAGGTTATCACGGTTACCCTGGAACATAAAGGGTTATTGAAGGACTACTGGGATTTCAGTCAGTACAAATCTAACAGTAGGGATGGGAGGACTCATCTGATGATTTTACAATAATAAAAATAAGGCCAGCAGGTCGCAGCCCTCGATCAAATCCACGAGGACACGGGGCGGTGCTCTGTCTAAGCGAGGCACCACCATGTTCTCCGAGTTGTCTACATAATAGCATCACACAGGTGCATCGTCCCTCCGAATCCAAAACAGGAACTTCCAGAAACATCAGTGTCTGGTGAGGAACTACGTTAGGCGAAGATGGAGACACCGTAGCATTTCTCAAGAGTCTCCTCAAAGAGATGATACCGCAATTCCACCGCGCTCTTCCCAAATTTTACCTTCAAGTCACTTATCGTATTCGAACGGAATTTTCCGGTTCTGAGCGTATCAAACGTACTAAGTGTAAATTCTAAGAAAAAGGTCATGACACAAAATTGGCACATTAAATTTTGTTTGAAATTATTCCATTATTTAGAACCATTATTTTAATGTACACGTAATGGCTGGGGAAAAAATGAAGGTACCACGAGCAACAAAACGAATTTGAGTGCATTTAAACAACAGCAAAAATCAAGCTACAAGCTATGATGGGTATAATAGTTTTACGATTTTTTCCGATTATAAATTATCAAAGAAAATAAACAGCAAATAAGTTCGAACGCCGCTTTTGGGTACACTCTGCTAATCCTTCGGGGTATTACTAGCTCAATATTATTTAAATATCATTGACTTTGTAATTGAAAGTGGGTTAATTTATGTAGTTTTAATGATCATGCCTATTTAAAAACGAGAATGCTAATAATTCTCGTTCAACTCGTTGACCGCTTTACCAAAAACGTGGTTATTGCACATACCTACTAAATATTTTATATCCGATTCAGGCAAAGTTAATTACATTTACTTGATATTTTATTAAAACTTGCTTTGCTATGTCCGGCATCGATTACTTGGAAATTCAAAATTTATATATGCATTCGTCAAAGTGTTAACAACTAGGAACATGGTCCTCGTATGACATGGCCAATATAATATCTAGACTTTAAAAGAGACAGTGACCTTTGAGTTTGTTTCGGCTGTTTCTAGTCAGGTCGAAACATCGGCCTCATCTAGTTTGTAAAAAGACGACGTGTAAGTCTTATAATAACCTTCTTGCAAAAATAAAAGTCATTTCATTATAATGTGTCAATGACCTTCCTTTGTCAAGTGTTACTATGAAAAATAAATTAAAATGCAAAAAATTGTTTGGGAAATCTATACATATAATAAATCTGTAGAAGGGTCAATTCTGTACATTGAAAATATTGAAAAAATAAATAACGGGGGGCGTTGCTGGATCGATACCAAACCCAAATATGTGATTTAAAATTTTTTTGTCTGTCTGTATGTGCAGGCATCACGTGAAAACTATCGGTTCGATTTCGATGAAACTTGGTATAATTATACCTTATTATCCTGGGCATAAAATAGGATACTTTTTATCCTGGAAAAATACGTAGAAAAAAAAAATATTTTAGCTTTTTTATTCATAGACGTTGTTCTGTAGAACCGCGAATCTCCTTAATTATATTAGCTTAGCCGTATTTGGGTCCAATAGATATTTATAAAATGTCATTGTCAGAGTTACTCAAAATGGAGAAATAAACCATCCACGCGAAGACCAACATCCGCGCGGACGGAGTCGCGGGCGGAAGCTAGTGATAATATATATTTTTTGTGATGACACAAGGGCATCGACCACACAGCTTATAGACACCTAATACACGATAAAACGCACGAAAACTATTCTGCCAACTTGCTGAGGTATGACGTCAGCGAGGGGGACGGGGTACTGCGTCCTGATTGGTCAATTCAAGGTCAGTGCATGTCACTAGGGATGGGACGGTTTTAAATCAAATAAGAAAGTATCGACAATTTTAAATTGTATTTAATAAAATATGTTTTTACATACTTGCATTCAATTCTTCCTTCTTTTATTGTAATTACGATTGAATCGTGTAGGTAAATATAAAAATGAATAAAAACAATGTTTTATAATTTCCGTAATTATTATAAGCTATGTTCGAAGTCTTTGGTGAGGCCTATCAAATTAAATGCAGCGCGATGTTATAGAGTTAGCCCAAAAACACGCAGCCAAACGGATCTCTTCACCGCTACCGACAATTCAGTGGAGATGACGGGGTTTTGGGCCAATAAAATATAAATACCGTCGTGCCAGCGACATGAAAAAGAGTCGCCCCTCGAGCCCCATGGCTATTGCCCACGGGGCCAGCACCAGCCGGCCTCAAAGCCCCAGGCTGTCCCCCCCCCTCTGCTTCAGCAAAGAAGCCCTCCCCTCCCCCCCGGTCTTCGTCCAAGACAAAGCAAAATGGACCGACATTTCTAAATGGTGCCTGGATCAGAAGATCCAGTTCACCAAAGCCACCACCACCCAGGTTGGCATAAAAGTAACCCTCCCTACGTCAAATGACTACAGGGAGTTCACGCGTCTGTTGCGTGCAAGGAAGGTCGCCTTCCACACTTACTCTCTCCCGGAGGAAAAACAAACCCGGGTAGTCATCAGGAGGATCCCGAAGGAGATCACAACAGAGGATGTCCTCCAGGACCTCCTCTCTCAAAACGTCCCCGTCTCCGCTGTCCACCGCCTCCACAAAGCGAGAGGTGGAACAGTCTTCGACATGGTCCTGGTCGTATGTGATCCAGTCGAGTCAGGACCACACCCTATATTCCAAGTCAGAGCTGTTTGCTCCCTGTCGGGCATCAGCATAGAGAAGCCGCACAAAGCGAGCACGGTGGGTCAGTGCCACCGCTGCCAGCTTTACGGCCACAGCCAATCTCATTGCTTCGCACCACACAGGTGCGTAAAATGCCTAGGTGAGCACAGCACAGCTGACTGCCCACGCCCAAAAGACAGGGCCCTCTGCCCTGAACCTCCCAGCTGCGTGCTTTGCGGCCAAATCGGGCACCCGGCTAATTACCGTGGTTGCCCCAAGGCGCCCAAAACCAGCTCTCCGAAGCTGGCTAAGCGCGCCGCCGCTCGCCAACAGCGCGAGTCACCCTCTGTGAAGCTGCCCACTTCACAGCTGCCCGAACGTCTCAGTCCCCAGAGACCCTCGCCGTGGAACAGCCTTAACCATCAGAAGGCTTTCCCAGCCCTAGGACCAGCGACGTCCAAGCCCACCTCGGGTTCAACGGACGTCCACACCCCTAGGCCACCTGGCCATAATGCAAAGGCGACCCCTCCAAAGGCCGCCCAAGCACCACCTCTCACCCCCCCCCGCCCCGCGACTTCAGCCCCCATGGGCTCTGACGAGCCCTCCTTGAACGTCATTTTTGACGCTTACGCGGCATTCGTCACCCCTAGAGCCGACCAAATGGCAGCCGAATTAAGGGCGGCCGGCAACGACGGATTTAGGATTAAAGAAATTTTCAACGCCTATCCCGAGATAGGCGAGGCCCTCAGAACCCTCTCCTTTAACAAGCGATAATGGGTACCACACCAAATAAAAATACCCTCAAACCGCGTGCCCTTAGGTTAGGGTTTTTCAATGCCAATGGCATCAGAGGTCAGCGAGACGAAGTAAACTCCTTCCTCCGTGACCATCAAATAGACATACTCCTAATTCAGGAAACCTTCTTAAAACCCCACCATCGCGACCCTAAAATTGCCAACTACCAGTTAGTTCGCAACGATCGGTCGCGATGTCACAAAGGCGGCACACTAATATACTACAGGAGGGCTCTACGTTGTACCCCTATAGTGGCCCCTCCCCTCGAATCCCTACTTGAGATTTCGGCCTGTCGGCTCGGCATGACTGGGCATCGGCCAATTACGATAATTTCAGCTTACATCCCACCAGTCAACGGTGCAGAGGACTTCACCCCTCTCACCAAAGACCTCACTACTCTCTTCGGTTTGAGTGACTCCGTCATCATGGCGGGCGACCTCAATGCCAAACATCCCGCCTGGAATAGTGCCTCAACCTCACCCAGGGGGAGAGTGTTATTTAACCTAGCCTCAACCCTTAGCTTTGACCCCATAGCTCCAATGGAGAATACCCACTATCCGCACGACCCCTCGTGTCGTGCAGACATACTCGATATAGCGCTACTCAAGAATGTCGACCTTAAGTTGCATTCAATCGAGACGCTACACGAGCTTAACTCAGATCACAGGCCGGTGCTCATGCACTTAATCCCCCGGACGGGTCACTCAGACCCTGACCAGCCCCCTCTGACTCAAGTGAAGACTGACTGGAAGAAAGTAAGCGAAAAGCTGAAATCGACCACGTCACCTCACCTTGATACCATCCCCGACCACATCGACTCAGTCGCTGACACGACGGCCGCCATCAACTCGTTTACAGAGCACGTTCAATCCGTACTGAAGGATTGTTCACGGGAAGTTCCAGTGAAGAGCGATCATCGCTGGAAACTACCCGCTGACGTACGTGAGCTGCTAACCGAGAAGAACGCGGCCGTTCGTGCCTATAGCAGGTTTCCATGCGACTCGAACAAAGCTCACATGCGCAATTTACAGCGTGCTGTAAAGAAGCGTATTGCTGAGTTTCGTGAGAGCAGCTGGAACGACATGCTTGACGAACTCGAACCCACCCACCAGGCCTTCTGGCAATTGCAAAGAAAGCTGCGAGCCACTGAATAGGCAACTATGCCTCCTCTCACTAGACCCGACAAGAGCGTCGCTTTTGACGACTCTGAGAAGTCCGAGTGCCTGGCTGACAGTCTGGAAGCTCAGTGCTCCCCCAGTTCTCAACCTGTGGACGATAGTCACCTCCACATGGTTGACTCAGAAGTCGGACGTAGGACCTCACTCCCCCCCGTAGAAGACCCCGATGATCCTCTGCCTTCAGTCACTTCAGACGAAGTGCAAGACATCATTAAAAGACTTCGACCCAGAAAAGCCCCTGGGTCTGACGGTATCAACAATAGGGTTTTCAAACTGCTCCCCGCTCAGCTCATTGTTCTACTAACCGCCATCTTCAATGGCGCAATGAGCAATAACATCTTTCCCCAAGCCTGGAAAGAGGCCACGGTAATAGGTATCCCAAAGCCAGGCAAACCCAAGTCTGAGCCATCGAGTTACCGCCCCATCAGCCTCCTTATTGTTCTCGGCAAGATCTATGAGAGACTTATTTATAAGCGACTCAGAGATCAAGCTGAAACCAAGGGCCTCATCCCAAACGAGCAATTCGGATTCAGACCCGAACACTCATGCGTTCAACAGGTACACCGCATAGTGGAGCACATCAGCGCTGGTTTCCAACGCGGCACTATGACGGGCGCTCTGTTCTTCGACATAGCGAAAGCTTTCGACAAAGTCTGGCATAATGGCTTATTATATAAGCTATACGACATGCAAATGCCGGACCGTCTCGTGCTCATCCTACGAGACTACTTGTCGAACCGCACTTTCCGCTATCGCATAGGAGATGCTCTCTCATCTCCCCACCCCATACGAGCCGGAGTCCCGCAAGGCTCCGTGCTCGCCCCCCTTTTATTCATACTGTATAACAGTGACATGCCCAAGAGCAAAAAGGCTCAATTAGCTCTGTTCGCGGACGACACTGCCCTGTACACCTTGGGCACTAGTTCAACCGCTATAGCTAATAAGCTTCAATCCGCAGCCAACGACCTAGGTCGCTGGTTCCGTAAATGGAGGATTGAGGTCAATCCTGACAAGAGTCAAGCGGTACTTTTCGTAAGTCCGCGAAGGGGCATCCTCCCCCCTCTCCCCACTCCGATCACTATGTACGACAAGCCAATCCCTTGGGAGAAGCGAGCCAAGTACTTAGGAGTAACTCTTGACAGCCGCCTCAATTTCCGCGCACACATTAAAATAGCGCGAGACCGAGCTGCCTTTGCTGCAGGCAGACTCCACTACATGTTCACAGCCAAGAATAAATTGTCACTTAGGTGCAAATTAAGGCTGTACATTACTGTGATCCGTCCAATCATGACGTACGCATGCGTCGTGTTCTCTCAAGCTCATCCCCGTCATCTCCACAAGTTGCAGGTTATCCAAAACCGGCTCCTTAGGAAAATTACAGGAGCGCCGTTCTATGTCCGCAACGAAAGCCTCCACTTAGATCTAAAAATCCCCACAATAGTCCAATTCATGAAGCGCCTTTCAAAAAGGTACTTTGACTCGGCCGCTAGGCATTCAAACCCGCTCATCGTAGCGGCAGCAAAATACGAACCTTCCAGAATCAGTAAGATTCGCCGTCCAAGGCACCCCCTCACCGCCCCTGATGATCCCACCACCATCCTACAGGAAAGTAATAGGGACACCAGTACAATCAATAAAACAAAATCAAAACCGACTCCGTCATTCCGACCTCGCCGTAGAGGTCGTCCGCCGCGACGTCTAAGTCAATGACCCCCCCTGACCCTTGCAAAGCCAGCCCGCGAGCTGAGCTATTAGGTTCCAAATTAGCCCCTAATTAATCTATTGAGATCCAGCCTGTCCCTTGCTACCTCTCCCAGCGACGCCCTAAGCCGAGGTCCGTACCCCACAGGGGGTGCCCTTAGCGTGTGGTCGCTTAGTTTTTAACTAAGTTTGTTGCCCTGGCTGGAGGCCTTAAAATCTTAAGGCATCCACAGAAAAGTCCGGTTGAGCAGTACACGACCTAATAGAGGTCGACCTGCGAGATGCCATACACAAAAAAAAAAAAAAAAAAAAAAGACATGAAAAAGAAAAAGAAGAAAGGTTCCGAAACTATACTTTTTGCCTAGGAGACAGAAAAAAAAGTTCAATAATTAAACTCACCAAAAGCGGCAAATACTTAGTTGGTACTGCTCAACTTATTAGACATCGACGGTTTTTCATAAGGATAAAACAATCTTCGCTAAAATGACGTGAACATTTATTACACTTTAAGTAGATGGGATCCAGTTCTCTCGCTTGGTTGCAATTATCCATTTATTTTTTAAATCAAGATCGTGTGGGTATCTAAAATTTATAAATTAAAGTTTCACAACATATCAGATGTATCTGTTGTAATTTCTAATTATTGAAAAAAATATTTTTTGCTTAAATTAATAGTTATAGGTTTTTGTTTTGCTTTATCGATAACAGAGGTGGTTGTACGATTTGGAGCATCACTAATATGTGTACTTAAAATCGACGAAAAGAGATGGCGAAAAAAATACTTGCAAAAGAAAGGGACGCAATCATAAAGACACCAAGTATGACCAGTGTAAGATGAACCCCGATAAATATTGTCAGAAATTTAATCTAATTTAGATTATGGAACTATTAACTTACTGATGAAATGTGATACCGTCTTTCAGGAAATTTTAAGTCTGGCTTTTTTATCACACAAACGTATTGTATACGGGAACATATTATGTTTATTTTCTCGATTTTTTAAAGGAGTAATGCGGAAGTGTTTACGGCTCACAAGAGTGGTCGAAACTAATACGAACTTGGTGAGTGACGACGGTTATAAGACATTTTTGCCTGATGTGTTGACAGACATTGGTCGCCTGTTATTAGGAGTCTATAGGCTGTGTGGTCGATGCACAAGGGGGACCCTTCTTTTTCAAGGCGCTTGCAACAGTTGTCACTGGAATATCATATCAGAAACTCAAAACAAATAATAAACATAATTATAAGTGCTGTTATATTTTCTTATCTATGATTTTACGATTTAATTATCTGATCGTTTTATGATTATATGTATGGTATATAAAAGAATGATTTAATGGCGCATCCTTATTACCTTTTGTTTAACTATAAAAGGGCCAATTATATGAGTTGCGATGAGCAACCTCGATCCTGTAATTGTTTTTAGTTTTCCACAGTTAACAAAGGAAATTACTTCATTACCCTAACGACGCGACGTTCGCTACAATGTAAAGATTATTAATTACGTATTCTTATTTATGAGATATCGTTTTTGTGTCCATCAGATGGCGCCATAAACATGTAAGGTCTTGTCGGTACTTTTATTTGATAAATGTCATGCCAGAATAAAAAGTTTGTTTTATTAAGCTTTAATTGTGGACATAATTTTTATTTAAAACTAATATGGACGTGTAGCCTCACAGGCTTCTATATTTGTAAGCGCATTTTCTAAAGAAATCATATTTATATTCTTATATTCATATTTAAATATTTATATTCTTTACAGGTTTCTTGCAAGAAAAAAACGTATGAACCAAATAAATTCAATTTTAAAAATGAAATTTAAAATATTTAAGTAACTTAATGGCACTGTTCTGACTTTTATTGAGTAATTTTCATAAAAATGCATTTTAAGTTACTATGAATATTATTAAAAGTTTTATATCATTCCTGGGCGTAGATGGCTAAGATGGCTAATTCGAGACAATGCGTAATATCGAAATATACTGAAAAGAGTCTCGAGGCAGATTTTGATGAAAAATCACACGTTTTATATTATTATACCATTCCATAGTGTCGCTCATTAGGATCAAATTTTGAGAAATAATGAAGTACGGCAAACATAAGGAAATAGCAGATTTATAAGAAATATTTTTTTCTGTCTTTATATCCTCATCAATAGCACTAAGTTTATAAGATCCACTTCCGTTGAGCCACTTCCACCATGTCAGGCTAAACACTAGTCACTTTTAACTGACTAAATAATGATATTACTCACTTTAAACACACCTCTACACCTAAAGTTAAGCACTAAGTGAGGCCGGTGATCTCAAGTCAATCCCTTTTAAAGAGTCATTGGTGTTGTCGTCGTCCTAAAGTGAAATGGTTATACGTCAACTTTAAAGAAAATCATGTAAAGTACTTATGGCTTATGGGTGTATGACATACTCGTTTTTTAAAACTGTACCGTACAAAAACCGTCCCACATGTCGATGATTTTGTGTACTAAACAAAGATACTTATTTTTTAAATCATTTTCAGCTTTCACGATATTCTCGTCATGATGAATGGTGATATCAACAGACATTGTACGGCGGTTTCGACGATTTACCGCCACAATATCAGGCTTATTGGTTACAATGGTCCTGTCAGTTATGATAGATTTTGATTACTTTTAAGGCTTACTAATAACAGACAAGATATTTTTATTAAAAAAACACTTGATTTTGGAGCGAAATATCAAATGAGGAAAATGATGCCAAAATTAGTATGAAACTATGCCCCAGGAATGCCCAGAATACAAATCTATAACAGACAATGAATTTTAGCAGTACTTTTAAAATATCTAGATTGATTGTCATATGAAGCGCCAAGCAAATATTTGGAATCGTGGGGCAGTCTAAGCAGGTTAGAATAGAACAGAAGATTCTAGAATAGAATAGGCTCAGGACCAGGGCGGAGTCATTTGATTATTTTACCCCTTAAAAAATAAAGTGTTTGCGTATTAAGGTACGGCAAATAACTAATGGCTAGAACACAATATTTAAGGTAACAAGACGAGGTTCAATAAAACTCAATATTGTGTTAAATTGATTTATTATTTTGAACACTGTACAACAGTGTTCAGAAGGCCTTTAAACAATTTAACCCGTTGGGATGGGTTACAATTATGAATGTAACGCATCCACAATTAAAACCCATCCACATACAACCAAATCACCCAATATAATGACAGCTAGTAAAATTGTTCATGTGCCATAAAGGACAAGCGCATTTCGATTATCTGGGCTCAAATCCTAACCACCCTAAAACACATTCTCAAGGTCCAGATCTTGTTTTAGGAAAAAAATACACTTACGTACACCCTGCGACTGCATTTGAAAAGAAAATTATAATATTACTATCACAAAATCAATGGCTTAAAATACCTATCTCTATAAAATTCACTCTTTAATTGTCTTTCCAGATTTTCGAAGCATCCTTGTCTTCTAATCCCCAAAGATTTGTCCCATCACCAGTTCTTTGAGCTCTGCTTTTTATCATATCACTGGATACTGTCTTAAGATCATAAGCCCATCCGATCCAAGCGAAAAAATCTATGAACTTAGTTGTCAAATTAAGATAATTGTTCCCTAATTCTGCTGCACGATAATCCCAAGGAAAAACGTGGTGGTAGTTATGGAAACCTTCGCCACAGGTAACCATAGAAACTGCTATATTTTGGGCAGGTAATATTTTGCTGTCATAAGGTTTGTTTCCCCAGATATGAGCAGCACTGTTGACCAGGAAAGTAAAGTTTAGGCTCGTGACGTAACGAAGCATGGTGATATGCCAAGAATTAGTCCAGGTTTCTCCCCAGCAGTAGACAGAGATAAAAGTTGGTAACCCGAAGCATATTACCCCGATGAAGGGTATGGCGTACCTGTGAAGAGAAAGTTATCTATCAAGCATGGTATGTGTGCTGGAGATAGGAAGAATTCAATGAAACATATGGATGATTACCAACCTGGACACAAGTTAGCATAATTAAATCTGTGTTGATCAGAATGCATAAATTGCAAAACGTCTATTACTAGCTTTTGCCGCGGGCAAACATGCTCCACCTTTATAGCGAGAATACGTCATTAATTGGACACAGTATGAACCGGAACCTATAAGGCCCTTCGTTCACAACGCGACGCAAGTCGCTGATACCTTACGAATTTGGTATCCATTAACGCGTGCCTATGTACGAACCTCTATGGTTTTGTTTTACAACAGTCACTTGGATACCAAAGTCGTAAGGTTCGTTTGTCGAGGCGTCAAATCCGTTGGTTCAAATTTTTTGCCGATGATCTTGTTTATGAGTCAGATTAATTAAGTAATTGCATTACTTACTTCTTTTGAAATCTCAGCACTGGATTGTTGTAAATATCAGACATGTCAAGTTCCTTTCCACGTCTCTTGACTTCAGGATGTTTTTTTACGAGCAACCATCCAACATGCGAATAGAAGAAACCACGCGTAGCATTGTGAGGATCTGCATCAGTGTCACTGAACTTATGGTGGAGACGGTGGTCCCTCACCCAATTAATGGCGGAATTTTGGAACGCAATGGAGTTCAAAACCATCAGGATAATTTGTAAGGGTAGCTTCGCTTTATATGTTTTGTGGGCCCATAACCTGTGGGCACCGGCTGTCACTCCTATTTCTGCCAACACAAGGAGGATGTAACCTGAAAAAAAAAATTAAATAGGATACAGGGTTACTTGTTATTCCACGTGAGTCCGTTGGAGCTGATAGAGGAACCAAAATGCAACAATTTGAACCGCTCATAATTATGTTTGGCTGAAATTCAACCTAATCGAGATATTTTGAGGGGTTTTGATATTCCCATATAACAAAAAATGCATGGAACAGAGTCGAACTGCATTATTGAAAAGTTTGGCCTATTTTATTCATTTTTGTGGACAACTCATACTTGACCGAAATATTAAAAATGCCAAAATATTTAATATTAAAATAGAGTAAAGGTTTCAAAGAAAGTTTTCCCATATCTCTTATGCATGCGGATTTCACTCTGTTGGTCAACTTAAAAGTTTCCTGTACAGATGATTTACGATGATAAAGTGGTAAAATAAATTTTTCAAAAATATTTTTAGGGCATTGGGCAACCCCGTAATGTAGTATGTCGTTGGGTAGGTGTTTAACAAAGACAAGTGTCTAACAAATGTTTAACTTTTATTGTGGTAAGACGGTATCCGACATAAGACGATATAAGACGGTGAGGGTTTGAAAAAACAATTTTTCGATTATGAGTCCTAATACAACACACAAACATGCCTACATAGACTGCCAAAATCATTACCCCTCTACTTTACTTCGTCATAGTCGGCTAAAAATAAACTATGTACTTACTTAATAACATTGTTTGCCATTTTGCTGAAGTAAAGCACAAATAAAGCCCGTATAGACCAGCTATATGCATGTACCCAAATGTGACAAGGTTTGGGTATATGATTTGATACTTTCGTGGCGATACTTGAGGTACCACGAAAGTCAATGTCGGCTCTTCCTCCCTCAAAATCGTAGTCGTTTGGACACCTTGAGCCATTTTCCAGTACTGCAAGAAAATACGTTATTTTAAATACAGGTGTAAAGTAATCAGGTAATAAAAACTGGCCAAGTACGTGTTGGGTCACGCACAATATTGGGTTCCGTCGTTGCCCATTATAAACTTACATTTGCAGATGAAAAACATGTTCTCTTATACATTTTGCTTAAGAAAATATGTTTTACAATTACGTTAAATAAGTTAGTGGACTAATTACTCGTTAATATGTAAAATTATGACATGTTAATTAAAAGGAAAACTATCGTTATGTTATATACTACTACCGAGAATATTTTCACATATTCAATCGTTTAGCTGATAGAGGAATACAGAAAACCTATCCATCCGTGACGTCCCACTCTGTGGGTTGCGCGATAATAAAAAATATGTTTCCCACTTTTAGTGTATGTATAAGAGGTACACAAAAAGTGGAGATGTTTCTAAAAAATATTTTACAAGATTCTGTTCCACCACTTTATCGGCGTAACTAATTTGTATTTTCATGCCGCATTACAACTTTCTAATACTACTCGTAGCTAAGTTTCGGACAGACAAGCAGACGGACAGACGTTCCTTGTTGCCTACGGAACCCTAAAACGAGCGTGTTGATCCTAAACGTAGTGCGTTAAGAGCCAGTTTTCGAGTTTAAAAAAAATATTGTTCACGGCCTTAAACCTCATTGTCATGCGTCAAACCATTTACGCGTATAACTTTATTTGTGGACATTTTGCACCTGAGCTGTTTTAAAGCTACATCTGTCGTGCGCACCTTATTGAAATATGAGGCATGCGCCTAAAACTAAATTAAAGGGTCTACAGTTCGCGGTACCGTCTCTAAAGTAAATCGCGATCATGAACTTCAAGGGCAACTGAAAGAACAGGGTGGTTTAGTCCAGCGGTTCTCAAACTTTTTCGGTGGCGGAACCCTTTTGAAAAGCGAAAATTTTGATGGAATACCAAAATAGAAGAATTTGTTACGTGAATTATCTAATAAAATAGATAATCATGTTACAAAGTAAGTGTATACTATAATACAAGAAGTAAAAATCTTATGGGATGTATCAAACTGTTTCTTAATTTTAACCGAACCTTCTTCGTCCATCGGTTGATATTAGACTTGATCGAAGATAGTTAGAGACTCCGGCTATTCTTGCGGAGCCCCACAAAGGCTTTGCGGAGCCCCAGGGCTCTGCAGAGTACAATTTGAAAATGGCTGGTTTAGTCAGTAGTCTGATAATTCCTTCCGATCCACTCAGGGCGTATCCACGGATTGCTCAAAATAAACAATTCGATAGGCTAATTCACTCAAAAAATGTAATTAGTCCGGAATATAGACTTTAAAAATAAAACAAAACACTTAGACCCGGAACAACTACTTGTAGATCATATAAATATTTGCTCCGTGCGGGAATCGAACCCGCGACACACAGTGCAGCAGTCCAATCACTCAGCCACCTCACTAACCATGTCGTCTATAGATAGACCTTGATCCATCTACAAACAGAGCTTAATAAAAATCGATCCATACATACATAATTAGACAGTTTTTAAACATTGGACCAATCGAGAATTGCACCAATTACGCCCTAACCAAGCAGAACTCGGTAGATCGAGTCAGGTAACAATTATTGACGGCACGTTTGGCGCAGCGGCTGAGCAATTGGACTGCTACGCTGCGTGTCGCGGGTTCGATTCCCGCACGGAACAAATATTTGTATGATCTGCAAGTAGGTAGTTGTTTCGGGTCTGGGCGTTTGTGTATTTGACTTTATATGTTTGTAAACGCACCCACGACATAGGAAAAATTCCTAGTGTGTGGCAACGTTATTTCAAAATATATATATATATTTGTTTGACATATAACAATGTGATAATATGTGTTTAACATAGGTACTAAGGTACTACCTTTAACCCCATAGATAAATTATGTAAAATGTGCACATTCAAAAAGTCAGCGATCATAACCTTGAATTCTAATTTCTATTCTTATTGTATTCTGAAGTCAATTCTTGGGCATTTTTTTTTGACTTACGTATTGATATTATTTAACATTGAAACAATCAAACCTTCTATTGTTATACGTCTGAAAAACAAACACAAAAAAGTGTGAAACAACTTTTCTGGTTTTGCTGCTTTTCTTTGTGTTTATTTTTGAAGTCGGTTCGGTTAGTACTTTTTATTCTTTTTTTACCCTTTTTAGTTCAGATGAGAAAAAAAGAAGAGAAGAACAAAAATCTTCGTATAATCGGAGTATATGAAAATCTACAATCCAAGTAAGCAAAAAAGGATCCATGCGGACAACATCACGGAATATCCCTTATGCTTACATACTAAAACATTCTCCAGAATAAAACGAATACTTTTCTGGAAACCGCATCAAAATCGGTTCAGCCAAACGCGAGATAGTCGCGGACAAACATACATACTTACATACAAACATACAGGTCGAACAGAGAACTACTTTTTTTTAAGTCATCCAAAAATATCCTCCCATCCACGTTAAGGCAATGTCAGTCAGTCAGTACTTGCAGTTCTACTTCGAGTTCTGTTCAGTTCTATGTGCCTCACGAGAAACCATCGGTCCATTGAAAATTTACATTTTTTTGCCAACAAAACGCGTTTCGAAACAACATTTTACTAGTTGCTCTACATTAGCAATTTCTCCAGTGTCATGGGTGCGTTTACAAACATAGAAACTCACATACACAAACACCCCAACCCGGAACAAATACTTGCAGATCATCACAAATATTTGTCGCGTGGATCCGTGCGGGGATCGAACCCGCGACACGCTCGCAGCATTCGATCGCTCAGTCACTGCACCAATCGTGTCGTCAGACAGTACTAAAAATGTATATCTGCTTATTAACTGCAATATATCTTAACAACCGTTTGAGCTTCTTGTACTTTTGAAGTTTCTGGTTCTAGCTTCAAAAAGAGGCCACAATGAATAAACCAAACATGTGCTTGTATTTAACAGGTTTTGAGGTATTAAGGGGTCAAAAGGGTCTCCAACTAGATGGTGTAATATTACACACTGCTGTTACGTCACCAGTTTCTTTTAGGAACCGGCAGCGTGTCTAGTTAAAATGCCACCTTTGACCCCATAAAAAATATGCAAAAAAAATCATCAAACTTGATTGTCTTATATTCTAGACGCAATGTATTCGACTCCTGTTTGTTGGGGCCATATCAGCATTGTTCTTAATTATCTAAATTATTAATTTATTTGTATCCCATCTGATTAGCCTGCCGGGGTCGCGGGACTTACCCATTACCGTGACCCCGGTACGTAAAGGGCTAGTGAAGGACACCGTGGATTTTAGTCAGTACAAGTCTGACAGTCCCTCCCGCCCTGCCCTGGGTGGGAGGACTCATTTGATGATTTTATACCACGATAAAAATAAAAATAACTTATTAGATAATTGGTCTCTTAATTTTTTTTACGCAAATTGCTTTTGTTTCGTAACAGTGAATGGACTTTTAAAATTTATAAGAGTTTTTTTGGATTATAATAATGAATGATTTTTACCAACTTAGAAATTGTAATCTCATTGTATAAGAAAAACAATGAAAGAAAACCGACTATGAAAAAATCACGCACACCTAGCCAATAAAGATTGTCTGAAACAACCACAGGTGGCGCACGATCACGGCTATTACTCGGTCAAATGAATATTGTTCTTGTTTTATAGTTTTCAGTGCGCGATTTTTTCGTAGTCGGGTTTTAGTTATTTTTAATATCTTTTTAATTTATGGTGTAAATTAAAAAGATGTTAAAAATAACTCGGGGTTATACTATTTTAAGGAAGTAAAATTATTATTATGTATGGTTTTTGAGTTGTGAATTTAAGATTTATCATTTGATACCCATGTTGACACTCTTAGAAACAGGAAATTAGCTATATAATGTATTTATATTTGAAATTTGCTCATCAAGCCTTTTAATTTGATACCCATGTCGATACTTTGCGATTTTTTATTTTCATTTACGGCTTTACATCCCCTAGAGGACGCCATATTAGATTTGGTGACACGTACATCCACACCTACCCTATAACCAGCGGACAACTGAGACGCTTCTAACGACTCCTCATTTGTCATGTAATGATTTAGTACTTTAGAAGTTATGAGGGAACAAACAAACATACATACATACACACATACAAACATACAAACATACATAGCGGTCAAAATCATAAACCTCTCTTGGCTTCCTCTCTCTCTGGCTCTCCTCTGTTCCCCCCTTTTGGCTTTGCCGTAGTCGGGTAATAAGTGGGCCAACACTGAGAAATCTGAATTCGTAAGAGATACGAGTATACCTTCATTAGAGCTCTTTATTGATGTATACAATTTTAGTATATTTATTTTTTTAGTCAAGTGTAAGTTAGATGTCCATAGATGAGTGAAATATGTCCTACTTTATTTTAATGCCATTCGACTTTGTTTCATGTAAGGATCATTTCATTATACTGGAAGAAAAGAAATGATGGGATGGCGGAAGTTTTTTTTTTACGTGGTAAAATCATCACATGAGTCCATCCACCCAGGGCAGAGCAAAAGGGTCTGTCAGACTCGTACTGACTTAAATTCACGATGTCCTTCAATAGCCCTTTACGTACCGGGGTCACAGTAATTCATGAGTCCCGCGACCAAGGATGGCGGAAGTTGAGTAATTTTGGCAAACCTAGGATTTAGGAGCTGCGGGAGACGCCCTCGGCATCACCTCGCGAGGCGATTTCCGGCCACCGTTAGCACGGGCATGCGGATGGCGAGTAATGGGTGACTCGGCGTTCGACCATGGACCATGCCCGGGTCGACGACGCGTTGTGTTCCACGCGCGCCACAAAGATCTGTCAGCAATCTGACGGGGATGCGGGACTGTCTCTTCAAGTAACCGTGACCCTGGAACGTAAAGGGCTATTGAAGGCTATTTTTAATTTATGCAAGTCTGACAGTCCCTCCCATCCCGCCGTGGATAGGAGGAACCATTTGATGATTTTACCTCAAAAAAGAGCAAACAAATAACAAATTTAAAAAGAAAAAAGATTACTTAAGAGGTCCGGGCCACTTCTTTTGGGATGTAAAATCATCAAATGAGTCCTCCCGCCCTGGGAAGGATAGAAGAGACTGTCAGACTCTTACTGAGTAAAAGTCCACCCCGATCGTTCGGTTACCTTTACCTATACTTTTAAAGACAAATAAAAACGCTCTGTTATATTTTAGATTTTTAGGGTTCCATACGTGCCCATAAATAAAAGAAACCCTTATAAGATCAGTTTGCTTATGTCTGTCCGCCCAGTCTTTTTTTTCCGAACCTACTTGACCGATTAATATGAAATTTGGTAAAACTATCAATTCCTTTTGCCTAAAGGCTAAAGGTATTTATTTGTAATTCAAAATGATAATTTCGGAATTATTCAAGAAAATAGACGAAAAACGACAATTCCTACTTCTTATCTCCGAGACTACTAAGTTTACAATTCTATAAAAAGACCTTGCCTTAAAATTACAGGAAAATTATAGAGAAATTTATGATCGAGATAATCACACGGTGAACGCTGAAGCAAAGTGAAAAAAGAAAAAAAAATGCAATCTGTATCACGTGATACATGAAATAAAAAGACTTGTTACGGGATAATATATTTTTTGTAATAAAAAAAATACTAGCAATTCAAAACAAATTGACCATTTCCTTTTTTAGTTTCCCCCCTTTCGATAAAACTCTATCATATCGTATATCGTACATTTCATATAAAAAAATGAGGATTGAAAATAATAGAAAAATAAAAACAAAAATTATAGAAAAGTTCATGATCTTAAAATACGAGTAACATGGTGATCGTGGAAACCTACGTTTACAAACATACAAACTCACATACCTACACAAACACCCAGACCCGGAACAACTACTTGCCGATCATACAAATATGCTCCGTGCGGGGATCGTACCCGCGACACGCTGTGCAGAAGTCGATTGCTCAGTCACTCCACCAACCGTGTCATCAACTACGGAACCCTTCAGTGCGTGGTCCGATATGCAGTGCCAGTTTTTAATTTTATACACTAAACTATACATTAAAATAATAGTCGCGGGACTGTACGAATTACCGTGACCCCGGAACGTAAAGGGCTATTGAAGGACACCGTGGATTTTAGTCAGTAGGTACGAGTCTGACAGTCCCTCCCGCTCTGCCCTGGGTGGGAGGACACATAAGACGATTTCACCACGTAAAAAAAAATACTATAAATTAAAAAAAAAAATGAAATCAATAAAAATAACAATAAAAGGGCAGCTCATTTCAACACGACACCAGGCAAAAATACTAATCACTTTGAATTAATAAAATATTTACTTACTTTAAATTGACAAAATAATTTATTACTTCTTTTTAGCACTAAGAACCAACCTATTACATCAAAAGATTAACACTAAATGAAGCTCATGGCGACCAGTCGACACCTTTTAAAGTTTCATTAAAGTCGGCGGCGTCCCGCAGTGAAATGTTTTAACATACGGTTTTTAGTTGTAGGTTTATACAATATTTAATAATTTCGGAGTTTCGTAAACAACGTTTAGTATTTTAATACATTAATAAATTAATCTAGATCTATCAAACGAACCATTAAAACTACTGTACGACATATACAAACAATCTTGGCGTTCTTGAAGTAGAGTTCCATACTTTAGGCTTTATCTAAGTAAAAATGTTTGTAAGCGGTTAGTTTAGTTTTTTTTTTACCCTTTTTATTTCAAATATTCAACCTAAACTCTTGTCAAATACGTAATCCATAGTACCGATAGTACGAGTAACATCGTCTAAGTACACATCGAAAAATGCTCATAGAGTAAAAGTATTGAACAAAACTGAAATATTTTTTATGAGGCTAAAATGACAGATAATACTACATCTAAAAAAAAGAATCATCAAAATCGGTTCAATCAATCGTAATGTCGAATTGAGAATCTATTCCTTTTTTGAAATCGGTTAAACACAAGTCAAGCGCCTAGTGAATATTCTAAAGCAATTTTAAGTGAAACCTAAAAAAGTATGAAAAACATAAGTACACAGCAACGATATAATGTTTACATAATTTTTCAGGCGGTGCTTTATTGGGAACAGTGTATAAGACGGGGACGCGGGGTATGATGGGAAATCACACACTTAAGGCAAACTTAACAAAATACTAACGTTGCGCAAGCGCCAACAGGACACCATTTGTTAATGGCCGAATGCAAATGACGTCCTGGTGGCTCTTGCGCTACGTTAGTGTTGTGTTAAGTATGCCTAAAGAGTGTCCCCATTATACCTCGCTTCCCCGTCTTATTCACTGTTCCCCCTTTTTTTTATCGTGGTGGAATCATCAAATTAGTCCTCCTACCCAGGGCAGAGCGGGAGGGACTGTCAGACTTGTACTGACTAAAATCCACGGTGACCTTCAATAGCCCTTTACGTTCCGGGGTCACGGTAATTCGTACAGTCCCGCGACCCCGGCAGGCTTTGGCCCTCTAGAGGGGGCCCGTCACTTTGCTGACACTCTTTGAGGCGCGCGTGCCTTTTGCGCATTACTCGCGCGAGATCTAGATGTCTAGATCTAGATGTATTGCAATTTAAAATAAAACCGACTTCAAAAACAACCACAAATATTTAAAATCTCACTTACGGACTTGGGGATATCTTTCGTGATTCAATGCAAGCGCCATGATGGCGGGTTGACTAAAATAGTGCAACAGCGTCGAAATTCCGGGAACTCAAAGAAAATTATATTGAATCAGGGAAGATAGCCCATAAATGACATTTTAAATATAGAAACAAACCGTGATAGCTAAAAACAATGATTAAAAAAACACAAAAAAAGTGTAAAATTGCTTTTATTTCGGAAGTCGTTGGACAAACGGATTACCGTGACCCCGGTACGTAAAGGGCTATTGAAGGACACCGTGGATTTTAGTCAGTACAAGTCTGACAGTCCCTCCCGCCCTGCTCTGGGTGGGAGGACTCATTTGACGATCTTACCACGATAAAAAAAAAGATCGATGTTCCAAACATTGACATTTTACACGTAGTTATTAATTTTCTATAATAGAATACGGCCCAATCGCCATAGTAAATTATTTGGATAACAATGTACGTAACCACGGAAAATTATCTGCCCCAGGACCCGACGGCTTGCCAGGAAAAGCCTGGGTCCTGGCCTCGGGGACTCTCGGGCCTCGACTGGGGGGGCTCTTTAGCGCGTGCTTGGAGAGGGGCCAGTTCCCGCTTCGTTGGAAGACGGGGAAACTGGTCCTGATCCAGAAGCCCGGGCGCCCTGCGGACTCTCCGTCCGCATTCCGGCCCATCGTGCTGCTCGACGAGGTGGGCAAGCTCTTTGAAAGAGTAATTGCAAACCGCCTCGTCGGGCACCTGAATCGGGTGGGCCCGGACCTTGCGGAGAGCCAGTTTGGCTTCCGCAGGGGGCGCTCGACGGTGGATGCCATCACGCGCGTGAGGGCCCTCACGACGGGGGATGCGGTTTCCCGGGGCAGGGTCGTCTTGGGGGTGTCTTTAGACATCTCCAATGCCTTTAACACCCTGCCCTGGAGTTGCATCAGGGAGGCACTCCGGTATCACCGGGTGCCGACCTACCTCCGTCGTATAGTCGAGGACTACCTGACGGACAGAGCCGTCATCTACCCCGGTCACCGGGGAGAGTGGAACCGGCGAGAGATGTCGTGCGGTGTTCCACAGGGATCGGTCTTGGGGCCGCTCCTGTGGAACATCGGTTACGACTGGGTGCTGCGCGGCGACCTCCCTGACGGCGTCGGCGTAATTTGTTACGCCGACGACACGCTCGTCCTGGCGAAGGGAGAGTCGCACCAGGCGGCGGCCGACGTGGCGACGCAGGCGGTAGCGACAGTCGCTAACAGGATCCGGCAGTTGGGACTCGACGTGGCGCTGCACAAAACAGAGGCCATGTGTTTTCATGGCCGTCTGAACGCGCCACGTTCAGAGTCCGACATTACGGTGGAGGGGGTTCGCATCGGCGTCGGGAGGACGATGAAGTACCTGGGACTCGTCCTCGACAGCCGGTGGAACTTCAGGGAGCATTTCCTGCATTTGGCCCCAAGGCTGAACCGGGCAGCAGCCGCTCTCAAGCGACTCCTGCCCAATCTCGGCGGGCCAAATGCCTCCTGCCGGAGGCTGTACGCCGGTGTCGTGCGGTCCATGGCCCTCTACGGGGCCCCCGTGTGGGCCCTAAGCATCCGGACGCGACCACTCAAGCTGGTCGCATGCCAGAGGGTCATGGCTATCCGGATGATCCGGGGATACCGCACGATCGCCGGCGAATCAGCCAACCTCCTAGCAGGATTGCTGCCCTGGGATCTGGAGGCGACTGCCCTCCAGCGCGTCTATGAATGGCGCGTGGAGGCGCAGCGTCGGGGCGAATCCCCGCTGCCTCGACAAGTCGAGGCGCGGCGGGAAGAGCTCCGGCGTGATCTCAGGGCAGTATGGAGGGAGCGACTGTCGCAACCGAGGTCCGGGCACGCCGCAATCGCGGCGATAAGACCCCTCTTTGAGGAGTGGCTGGATAGGCGTCACGGCGTCCTGACCTACCGCATGACGCAGGTCCTCACCGGACACGGAAGTTTCGGGAGGTTCCTGTGTCTGATAGGGAGGGAAGAAACGCCTGGGTGTCACCACTGCGAGGATCGTCCGGAGGACACGGTGGAGCATACGGTGCAGGACTGCCCCGCTTGGGCAGAGCACCGCCGTGTCCTCACGACGGCGATAGGCGGAGACCTCTCGCGCCCGGCATTGGTCGAGGCCATGCTGCGGGGCGAGACGGAGTGGGAGGCGGTCGCCTCCTTCTGCGAAGCAGTCATGCTCGTGAAGGAGGAGGCGGGCCGCCTGAGGGAGAGGACAGCGTCCTCCCTCCACCCCAGCCGCAGTGGTAGACGCCCACGGCGTCGGACGTCGCGAGACGATCTCCGGCCACCGTAGGCGCGGGCATGCGGGCAGCGAGTAATGGGCGACTCGCTGTCCGACCATGGACCATGCCCGGGTCGACGGCGCGTTGTGTTCCACGCGCGCCTCAAAGAGTGTCAGCATAGTGACGGGGCCTGTAGAGGGCCAAAGCCTGCCGGGGTCGCGGGACCAAGGGATTACCGTGACCCCGGTACGTAAAGGGCTAGTGAAGGACACCGTGGATTTTAGTCAGTACAAGTCTGACAGTCCCTCCCGCCCTGCCCTGGGTGGGAGGACTCATTTGATGATTTTACCACGATAAAAAAAAAATAAAAAAAAAAAAAAAAAAAGAACAATCTTGCTGGATATTTAAACAATTGTTTCACACTTTTGGATGAGTTTTATTGTGGATGCTTTTAAGTACTACCTAATCACCCAATACATGTACGACTATATAAAAAAAAAAACAGTAAAATTATCTAAGCCGCATGTATTCCGGCACGCCGCAATCGCGATGGTAAGACCCCTCTTTGAGGAGTGGTTGGATAGGCGTTACGGCGTCCTGACCTATCTTAAAACATCACTATAAAATGCTGCGCACTTCTTAATTGTCTTTACAGTTTTTCACAGCATTTTCTTCGTTTTCTAAACCCCAGAGATTCGTTCCATCGCCAGTTCTTAGAGCTCTGGTTTTTATACCATCTCTGGACACCGCCTTCAGATCATAAGCCCATCCGATCCAAGCGAAGAAATCTATGAACTTAGTCGTCAAATTAAGATAATTGTTCCCCAATTCTGCTGCACGATAATCCCAAGGAAAAACGTGGTGGTAGTTATGGAAACCTTCGCCGCCGGATACTATGGAAACTGCTATGTTTTGGGCAGGTAATATTTTGCTGTCATAAGGTTTGTTTCCCCAGAGATGAGCAGCACTGTTGACTAGGCAAAAAAAATTGAGGCTCACGATGAAACGAAGTATGGTGATATGCCAAGCATTAGTCCAGGTTTCTCCCCAGAAGAAAATAGGGATAAAAGTTGGCAGCCCGAAGCACATTGCCCCAATCAGGAGTATAGCGTACCTGTAAAAGAAAGCAATATACCTTAGCACAGAAAATATCATTATCTCGCCACTAGAGGGAGTTACCAAGAGTCTTATATATTTTCTAAGAGCGCTAATCCATATTATTTATCTAAGTGAATACAAGGTGGACCCGAGTAGCGTCCCTTATAAGCTTTTGGTGATTTCACTGCGATCCCCAAGCCGCCTGCCAAGCGTGGGGAATATGGCACCCCCCATATGGGGGGGGGGCATTATGATAGGCACGATCCCCAGTCTCCGGCAACTCCAATATTCCTAGTGTGGGTAACGGATAGGGTAACGGCAGAGCAGAGGCTGCTAAAAGTCCCCTATGATGCGGGGCGCCCAACGAACTTTGTCTCTGGAAACACATAACATCCGCACATTTCGGACCCATGAGAAGATTGTCGAGCTGGAGGAAGAATTAAACAAAATGCTAAAATCCGAAGAGAGATGCACGATAGTCTTAGATTCCGGCAACATGCCCTACATCCGGAAGGGAGGCTGTAATTAATTCCCAGGGTTGGTTTTTCGTCCGGAAATCTCTCATCTACAACGTCATGAAACTCGTCAGTGTTTCGAGTAGGGTAGCATACCGTATACTCAGAATAATCAACCGGTAATCATTCCTTGGTGACCATGCTCGGACACTAAACGCGCTGCTCTGCCGTGTAACGACTTCTGGTGACTAAAATTACAAACGCCGCGCACTGCTACTTACTGCCTCAGCACTTCTCAATATTGTCGTATATAAAATAGGCGCGAAATCAAAAGTGCACTTCTTTCTGCCCCTCCCCTATACACCCCCCCCCCCCGTATACACGTTTTGATTATAAAAAATTAGAAAGTTTTATTGGAACAATTTACACTTATCGTAATTAAAGTACTTACTTTTCTTGAAATCTTAGCACTGGGTTGTTGTAAATTTCAGACATGTCAATTTCCTTTCCACGTCTCTTGACTTCAGGATGTTTTCTTACAAGCAACCATCCAATATGAGAAAAGAAGAAACCACGAGAAGCATTGTGAGGGTCTGCATCAGTGTCGCTGAACTTATGATGCAGACGGTGGTCTCTCACCCAATTACTGGCAGTAAATTGGTAGGCAATGGAGTTAAATATCATCAGTATGATTTGTAAGGGAAGCTTCGCTTTATATGCTCTGTGGGACCATAACCTGTGAGCGCCGGCTGTTATTCCTAAATTTGCGAACACGACGAGGATGAAACCTGAAAAATTTAGTTTAAAAAAGAAATATTAAATCTTCATAGAGTTAGTAACGGTACGAGATGTTTGTTTTCAGGGAGCGAGAGCCTCCTCAGATGTAGTTCGAGGCTCTTGGCAATTAAGCCATTGGCAGACACGACTATCGGCACAATGACTGCTGTATTCTCGGCCCATATGTCAACAACCTCGCGAGCCAGATCAAGATACTTGATTGAATTGTTTATCCTTTTCTGCCGTCACGAGGTTCTCGTCATGCGGGACCGTTATATTAACAATCATTGCACGACTTTCCGATCAATCTATCACCACAATGTCAGGTTTATTGGCAACAATAATGGCCACATGTCAACAACGAGGTATTGCCATTTTCGAGAACTGGGTCGGGCGCGTTCTTATAGTAGGTACGGGTACATTTCCGATTCCGCAAGGTTGTACTTTAAAGCAAGTTGCTGGTGGATAATCCTGGTAATGAGGTTGTGTTCATGCAAATATTCTCCGTTAGCCAGACGAGAACACCTAGATATTATAATGACGTGTCGGATCGATTCTCCCGGACGGTGGCATGCCCGACATATGTCAACCGTGCCATCTTACACAATATATATCCGGTAGTTATTCGTAGTTTCTTTCGTTTATTCATATAACATTCATATTATCACATTTTAAAATATTTTAAATAAAAAAACAAAACAATATAAAACATTTAAAAATATAAAAATAGAGGTCCGCCGGTATGGGAGCAGGGTCCAAGCTACCGGTGGTTAGGGCTGCAGAGACAGGAACCTCCTCACAATGCGAGCCGTATCGAGGCCTTCTGAATCAGGCCCCTGATCCAACCACCTAGGGAGAGCCTCGACAAGTGTTCGTCGAGGCTCTTGGCAATCAGGCCAATGGCCGTAACGACTATCGGCACAATGATAGCAGAGCTCAATTATTAATTATTTATTTATTGATTAAATACCTAGTAACTAAAGGCCATATTACACTGCACAATAAATATCCAATCATTTAATTACATCTATTCTATACATATAATAAATCTGTAGAAGGGTCAATTCTGTACATTGAATATATTGAAAAAATAAATAGCGGGGGGTGTTGCTGGATCGATACCAAACCCAAATATGTGATTAAAAAAATTTTTGTCTGTCTGTCTGTCTGTATATGCAGGCATCACGTGAAAACTAACGGTTCGATTTCGATTAAACTTGGTATAATTATACCTTATTATCCTGGGCATAAAATAGGATACTTTTTATCCTGGAAAAATACGTAGAAAAAAAAAATTATTCATAGACGTTGTTCTGTAGAACCGCGAATCTCCTTAATTATTATAGGCTTTTTTTTTTTTTTTTATCGTGGTAAAATCATCAAATGAGTCCTCCCACCCAGGGCAGGGCGGGAGGGACTGTCAGACTTGTACTGACTAAAATCCACGGTGTCCTTCACTAGCCCTTTACGCACCGGGGTCACGGTAATCCCTTGGTCCCGCGACCCCGGCAGGCTTTGGCCCTCTACAGGCCCCGTCACTATGCTGACACTCTTTGAGGCGCGCGTGGAACACAACGCGCCGTCGACCCGGGCATGGTCCATGGTCGGACAGCGAGTCGCCCATTACTCGCTGCCCGCATGCCCGCGCCTACGGTGGCCGGAGATCGTCTTGCGACGTCCGACGCCGTGGGCGTCTACCACTGCGGCTGGGGTGGAGGGAGGACGCTGTCCTCTCCCTCAGGCGGCCCGCCTCCTCCTTCACGAGCATGACTGCTTCGCAGAAGGAGGCGACCGCTTCCCACTCCGTCTCGCCCCGCAGCATGGCCTCGACCAATGCCGGGCGCGAGAGGTCTCCGCCTATCGCCGTCGTGAGGACACGGCGGTGCTCTGCCCAAGCGGGGCAGTCCTGCATAGTATGCTCCACCGTGTCCTCCGGACGATCCTCGCAGTGGTGACACCCAGGCGTTTCTTCCCTCCCTATCAGACACAGGAACCTCCCGAAACTTCCGTGTCCGGTGAGGACCTGCGTCATGCGGTAGGTCAGGACGCCGTGACGCCTATCCAGCCACTCCTCAAAGAGGGGTCTTACCGCCGCGATTGCGGCGTGCCCGGACCTCGGTTGCGACAGTCGCTCCCTCCATACTGCCCTGAGATCGCGCCGGAGCTCTTCCCGCCGCGCCTCGACTTGTCGAGGCAGCGGGGATTCGCCCCGACGCTGCGCCTCCACGCGCCATTCATAGACGCGCTGGAGGGCAGTCGCCTCCAGATCCCAGGGCAGCAATCCCGCAAGGAGGTTGGCTGATTCGCCGGCGATCGTGCGGTATCCACGGATCATCCGGATAGCCATGACCCTCTGGCATGCGACCAGCTTGAGTGGTCGCGTCCGGATGCTTAGGGCCCAATTAATTATTATAGGCTTAGCCGTATTTGGGTCCAATAGATATTTATAAGATGTCATTGTCAGAGTTACTCAAAATGGAGAAATAAACCATCCACGCGAAGACCGACATCCGCGCGGACGGAGTCGCGGACGGAAGCTAGTAATATATAAAATAGCAGTTTCATATTTATTTATTTTATTTTTAATAATAATTTAACAATTTAATATTATCAATGATTATGCTTCCTCTCTCCTAACTCACTTGTTTTTGCTGTGCCCGACAGGGTCCATGTCATGATCTAGTTTTAAGTTTACCACCTAAGACAACATGTGGAATGCAAATTAAGTATTGAATATTGAGCTCACATTCCACAGTCGACAACCTCGCGCGCTAAGTCGAGATATTTGATTTGTTTATCTTTCTCAGCTTTCACGACGTTCTCGACATGTAGAATGGTCAGTTTCTTTATTATTATGGTTACTGAATTTTATAGTATACGTGTTATGGATAATGGTTTTCGGACAAACAAAATTTTTGGGAAATGAAAAGGGATACCGTTTTAAAACGCACCCATGATACAAGACAAAAACTACTTACTGAGTAAAATTGTTTGCCATTTTGCCGAAGTAAAGCACAAATATAGCCCGTATAGACCAGCTATATGCCAATAACCGAATAAAAGAACTATTATGTATATGATTTGATACTTTCTTGGAGATTCTAGAGGTACTACAAAAGGTAATGGCGGCTTTTCTTCCCTCAAAATCGTAGTAGTTTGGACGCCTTGAACCATTTTCCAGTACTGCAAGAAAATACAAGAATTTTAAACAAGTTGTAATTTTTTTGAAAGTTGTTAATGTTTTGCCGAAATCTATCTATCTATAAACTTCAAGCTTCTAGGCACAGCCGAAACCACTGGGCCTAGAAGCTTGTAATTTTGCATTAGTGTTTCTTATAATATGAGGTAGGCGTGCACTAAGAATGGATTTTGCGAAATTCGATCTTTAAGGGGTTGTTTTTGTGATTGATATGTTGTAAGAAACATCGTAACTACTAGTGGTAGGAGTTTCAAATTTAACATGTGAATGCTCAAGTATATTAGCACCTATAGACAATCGCTTTAATTAATAACATTATTACTCACTTTTACTACTAAGAACCAACCTTTACACCCAAAGTAAAACACTAAATGAATCCAATAGCAATAAGTCGACCCCTTTTAAAATATAATCAAAGGAGTCGGCGCGGCGTCCTACAGTGCAATGATCATACGTCAACTTTTGAGAAAATCAAGTTAACTCCTAACGCTTTTTGGATTACCTTTTCATCAAGTAGACCGAACTCCTGCACTGGGTTAATTGCCCAATAGTAAATTTTTAATTCGAAGGATTTTAGAGGAAATTGGAAATTTCACAAACAGACGGGATTTTCGAAATTCGACCCGTGTAGGACTGTTTTTGGGGTTGATAAAATTATTGTTGCATTCAGATTTATAAAGTATCCCATAAAGAAATTCGCAGAGGCAAAGTTCGAAATTCGCGCGGACGAATTCGCGGGCGGAATGCTAGTGAGTGTATAATATTCCCCTAAAGTATCGGTTATTGACACTATAAATAGTATGTTTGCTTTCCAGGCTAGCCTGGTCAGCATTTCTGTGTTTCCTAATTGAAGAAGTATTGAGCAAGTTTTGAGCGTGCCTCAAGCACTTTTCCAAAAATTCGAGTAGCTAGGTTAAAATAAGATAGAAGATGAATATGGCCATCCCTTTATTCGGTAGTTCCTTCGTCTTCTTAATATATCTGTATATCAATTAAAAACTCTTGCATAATTCAATCTGTTATTGTACTCTTCAGATACATGACTGGTATGCTATTGGTAAAGAATTTGTTGAAATCTACATGGATTTCAACAAATTTTCTTCTTTTTTTTGATAAATTAACTTTGGCCTATTCTACTCGTTTTTACGGACAACTCACACTTGATCTTGTTACATCCCATGTCTGGTGAAGTTCATTCTCTCCACAGAATAACCAGGGCCGTCGGCGGCGGCGTCGCGTCGTCCGCGTGACCGGCTAAGCTTTTGTAAACATTTTAACTCACATACACAAACGCCCAGACTCGAAATAGCTACTTGTAGATCATACAAATATTTACTTCGTGCAGGAATGGAACCCACGACACGCTGCACAGCAGTCCAATCGCTCAACCGTCTCGTAAAACTTATTTCGTAATTGTTTGGGTTTCCTGCTCGTGTAGATTTGTTGGTACCGAATTACATAAGCACCACCTTTAACCCCTAAATAGGTAATTAATGTAAAATTTCTATGAAGTCATCGATCAAAATCTAAACTACTTAGTAATTGTTTCTGTTATTGTATTCTAAAGTCAATGAATATAATCAAGACCTACGTCGCGAATCGTTAATACTCGCAGACTAGAAACTCACCTTTGTTTTTAGGTTTTTACTAAAACTTGCCTCAATATATCTGGTATCTGTTCTGTTTTGCAAGATCTTGATTTCTATAGTACTAATGATATTAACACCTGTTATAAAAGTGTAAAACCTAAAATTAGCAATTTGGTTGAAAATATTTTTCATGTGCTGAACCATTTTAGAGCTAGAGGACCGAGAACAGGTACTTAGCGGCTACCGCTCGGTCAAATATACTGAGGGTTTAAAACGGCCACTTTATTTATTTAACTTTTTGCACATGTAAAAAAACAGTACGTAGGCGGACATAATGCCTTAGGCATTCTCTTCCAGTCTTCCTTATGGTAATGCAGAGAAACAAACATAGTAGATGCAGTAACACATTAGTAATAGAATATTCAAAATTGAAATAAAATTAAATATAACCATGCTGAATTTTTAAACTGGGCGTCGATGGCTATATCCGAAATTATGGGAAATATGGAAAAACATTGAGAGGAATCTCGAGAAACCACAACACTGCATCATTGGAACCGCGGCCTAACCCCTTATTCTACTTAAATGACTGAACCAAACCTTGCGCCTTGCAAAGTTGTAAAAGGAAGTGCATACTTATTCATTCTTCTTCATAGAAGAATTAATTCTGCATGAGGTTGGACGAACAGTTCTCAAGCTCTGTACATGCATGGGATTACGTCAACTAGCAGCTTCTTCAGGTAATTTATTAACGGATTCGTCGGTGATAAGAAAGGTGTCATACAGGAAAGTAATTCATTAGTAGGTAAAGCATAAGGCTGCGGTTCCACTGAGGTTGAGTGGAGCAGTGCGAAGCAGAGCTGTGCGGCGATTCACCAATCACATGGCTTGAAATCCACATTTGCCTGGTCAGCCATGTGCATCAGCAATTGTGATTGGTGAATCGCGGCACAGCTCGTCTCTGCCCTGCTCCGCTCCGTCTCAGTTGAACCGCAGCTTTAATCTTTTGAGAACTAAAGGAATGCAAGAGCGAGCGAAGCGACTTCGATTTTTTTTGAACCTTTCCTATTGTTTAAGGAAAGGTTTAAGGCTGACCCCACATTTGGCGTGCGCGATCCTCGGGCGAGCGAGTAGCGCGAGCGCCGCCGCGTGCGCGTCGCGCGCGCGCTGCGCGAGCGTCGGGTGTTGCCGCCGTGTGAATGCATGCAGCGTGCGCGCAGCGCGCGCGCGGCGCTCGCCTTGGCGTTTAACTGGAACTGTCAGACTTGTACTGACTAAAATCCACGGTGTCCTTCACTAGCCCTTTACGTACCGGGGTCACGGTAATCCCTTGGTCCCGCGACCCCGGAACGAAGCGAGCTAGACAATTTAAGCATTCACATTGATTTGATTTCTTTAATGTATCAGAAATTTCGGGAGTTTTATACCCCAAAACTTTATATTTTCTGTCCGGTTTATGATGCCCCCCGAGACATGATGCCCTAAGCAATTGATCTTGGGCGTGGGCTGAGTTCTATATTTTGAGCTATACCTAAGTGACAATGTTTGTAGCAGTTTTAAGTTCAAGTTCTTCCCAAGCGTTAGTTATAGATAAAAGTCAAGCTGGCTAGGCAGTGATGTAGCTAGGCGGGGGCGAAGCGGATCCTAGCCCTCGGCCTCGCACCTGAAGGGGCCTCGCGCCCAGAGAAAAACTTGACAGCGACGATCACAAATTTGTTACTAGACAGTAAAGCGGTACAACTTAAGTTCTACTAAGAAATTAATATGACCTACATACTTATATACTTGTGTTTTCCAATGAGTGTGAAATGAAGGACCATAAGAGGCCTCGCGAAGCTGATATCTTCGATGATTACATTTAGCTTGCGCTTCCACTGCACGTGCGTACTTCTATGGTCTCTCATTTCCTACTCATCAGACGTTGGACTTGTTTCAAGATGACGTTTTATTTCAAACTGGGAACTGAAAGAGTTAGAAGTGTTTCGCAAAGCAGATAGATGACTTGGTTCCCCTAAGTCATCTATACCACCAATGTGATGGTCAGCGACATCATCTATACGAGGCCTCTTTGACACTTACAAGGGGGCCTCGCGCGAGCATCGGATGGAAGTCATATTTTTCGTGCTGATAGAAAAGGCCCTCGCAGATGCGTCATGCCCCCTCCTAGCTTCGATTTCTACTACTACGCCATTGTGGCTGGAACTGTCTTATCAGATTATCGTGATCCTGGAATGTAAAGGGCTATGACCGTACTATATCGACAACAAAGAATAATACAAACGCCTAGTAAATAGTTAATAGCAATGTTACAAAGAAACTAAAATTGATAAAATAAATCAGGTACACTATATAATTATTACGTTATGTTTTCAATTGTAATTTTATGATTATGTTAATCAATAAATTGAGGTTATGAGGTGAAACTAGCTATGGTTCAATGGAACTCATCATTGTTTTAAAACACAAATACCGTCGTGCCAGCGGTGCCAGCGACATGAAGAAGAACATCATTGTTTTAAATTTATTAAAACAATGATCTTCTTCTTCGTATTATTTAAAACTAAAGGCGTTGAAGAAATAAAGGTTCACTGCTCGTTCCCCGTAGGTGATAGCGTGATAATATGTAGCCTTTATGTTTACCCGACTTCTCAATAATATGCGTGCCAATGAAGTAATTAATCCATGAAGTAGTTTTTGAGTTTATCCCGGACATACATACAGACAAGCAGCCAAAAATTCTGAAAACTATTTTTAGGCTTCGGTATCGATTGTAGATCACACACCTGAAGTATTCTTTAAAAGACTACTCGTATTTAAACAATTATTTCGCTTTTTAACAGAGTTTTAAAAAAGGAGGTTACTCAATTCGACCGCATTATACGTTTTTTTTTTATGTTTGTTCACGCATAACTTCGTCGTTTATGAAACGATTTTGAGATTCTTTTTCAAGGAAATCAAGGTTTGATGACGAGAAGATGGAAGACCAGAAAAATCGAGAGGAACTTTAAAAAATCATAGGGGCGACTATTGCGTTTGTATGTTTTTTCATTAAGTATTTTAAAGTACTACAATTTAATAAAAGTCTGAGGTGGATCTGATGATGGAGCCGAGAGACAGTCGAGGGAACTCCTCAACGATTCACAACAGCTATCTTGTGTTTGAGCTTGATTAGGTAAATTGTATTCATGACAACTTTACACCTAGATGGGTTTTAACTGTCATTAGAGGTCGGATGATGAAGACGAAGAACAGTTCAGGGAACTCCTGAACGATTTACAGCAGCTACCTTGTGTTTGGATTTAATTCATTTAATTTGATGAGAACTTTGCACTCATATACTCTTGTATGCAATATACCAGCCATTTGGTCCCATAAAAACCATTTAGTTTCGTTCAGTAGTTTTTATTTTATGAGCTGTTTTAGCTTATTGTGTACATGGGCGATATTATAACCGGTGTTACGGGTAACAAAATACTAGTATACTCGTAAATTAAGAAAATTATGTATTTGACAAGAATTTGGGTCGAACATTTAAAATAAAAAGGGTAAAATAAAAAAGTTTTTAAATAAAAAATAATATTTAATAAAAATAATAAATAAACTTTCGTTCGAAAGTCGGTGGCTTGGTTTTTTTTTTATCTCATTGCCTTTTTTGCCACCGACTTCCGAAAGAAAAGTTATTTGGTAGGTTACTTTTACTCTTTTTCGTGGTTCTTTTTGAAGTCGGTTACTTTTTTTTTGTTTGCATGTGTTTTTATACCAAATCACTAAATAGTCGTGTATAATTTATTATATATTACATTTTTTTTTAATAATGTTGCCCCATACTAGGAACTTCTCCTGTGTCGTGGGTGCGATAACAAACATAGAAACTCACATACACAAACATCCAGAACCGGAATAATTACCTTGTTAGTCAACAAAATTGATTTAGTCCTATGTGTATAAAAACACATCCTGAAACAATATTGTGAAGTTTAGGTAAAACACCTGCAATTTTCACGTTGTACGTTTATCACAAAATAAATAGCTTAAAATACCACATTAAATTAATAATCACTCTTTAATTCTCCGCTCTCTTTAATTGTCTTTCCCGTTTTTAAGAAAATCTTCTTCACCTTTGTCTTCTAAACCCCAAAGATTCGTCCCATCGCCAGTTCTTTGTGCCCTGCTTTTTATCATATCACTGGATACTGTCTTAAGATCATAAGCCCATCCGATCCAAGCGAAGAAATCTATGAACTTAGTCGTCAAATTAAGATAATTGTTCCCCAATTCTGCTGCACGATAATCCCAAGGAAAAACGTGGTGGTAGTTATGGAAACCTTCGCCACCGGTTACTATGGAAACTGTTAAATTTTGGGCAGGTAATATTTTGCTGTCATAAGGTTTGTTTCCCCAGAGATGAGCAGCACTGTTGATCAGGCATGTAAAATTGAGGTTCAGTATGAAACGAAGTATGGTGATATGCCAAGCATTGGTCCAGGTTTCTCCCCAGAAGAAAATAGGGATAAAAGTTGGCAGCCCGAAGCACAATGCCCCAATGAGGAGTGTAGCGTACCTGTAAAAGAAAGCAATATACTGTTTGACATAAAATACCATTATCTCGCTGCCGGAGGGTGATATCAAGAGACACAATAATTTACTAATTTAAGCGTCATCATAATAACGGGGGCCTTTAGAGCGCAAAGCCTGCCGGGGTCGCGGGACTAACGAATTACCGTGACCTCGGAACGTAAGGGGCTATTGAAGGATACCGTGAATTTTAGTCAGTACAAGTCCGACAGTCTCTCCCGCTCTGCCCTGGATGAAAACTCATTCGATGATTTTACAGTGTTAAAATCATTTTTTTATAGTGTTAAATCATCAAATGAGTCCTCCCACCCAGGGCAGGGCGGGAGGGACTGTCAGACTTGATTGACTTAAATCCACGGTGTCCTTCAGTAGCCCTTTACGTACCGGGGTCACGGTAATTTGTGAGTCCCGCAACCCCGGCAGGCTTTGGCCCTCTACAGGCCCCGTCACTCTGCTGACACTCCTTGAGGCGCGCGTGGAACACATCGCGCCGTCGACCCGGACATGAGCCATGAATTGCCCTCTATAACTGTTCGTTGGTTGATTTATATCACTTCATTTAAATATATCGTTTTGATTACAATAAATTAGAATTTTTAAATTTGAACAATCAATACATATTGTAATTAAAGTACTTACTTTTCTTGAAATCTTAGCACTGGATTATTGTAAATATCAGACATGTCAATTTCCTTTCCACGTCTCTTGACTTCAGGATGTTTTTTTACGAGCAACCATCCAATATGAGAATAGAAGAAACCACGAGAAGCATTGTGAGGGTCTGCATCAGTGTCACTGTACCTATGATGGAGACGGTGATCCCTCGCCCAATTACTGGCAGTAAATTGGAAGGCAATGGAATTCAATATCATCAGGATAACTTGTAGGGGGAGCTTCGCCTTAAATGCTCTGTGGGACCATAACCTATGAGCGCCGGCTGTTACTCCTAATTCTGCCAACACGACGAGGATGAAACCTGAAAAGTTTATTTAAAATGTGAAAATCGAAGCCATATAAGAGTAATATATTTTTAAAATCAATAAAAAAATTAGTACATAATTGCGTCTCCACGTCTTTTTAATATAAGTGGAAAAAAAATGGTTAATGGAATATACATTTAAAAATTATGTGGTACCTTTTAAATTTAGATGTCCCAAAAATACTATCAAAAACTACTGTATGATATATACACAAATAAGGATTCTGGGCATTAGGAATTCCAAAAAAAAAATTAAAAAAAAATTAAAAGGCAGGGCACTCTCCCCAAGTGTGGGAGAGTGCCGTGCCTTTTAATTTTTTTTTAGATGATAAAGTTCATAGCTTTCGTCTATACTACACTAAAATTAATAAAATAATGTCCCTAGTAAATAATTTTATAGCAATTGTTGCGCAAAAACTAATATGTATAAAATAATCATCAGTATTTATGACCATTTCAAAAACTGAATAGCCCACATACCAGTAGGTTCTTATTCGGTTCATTACAGCAATCCTCAATGACAAATCCCCACCAGGGGGGATTGTTACTTTTTTCACAGAAATCCCAACTGTCAAATAAATATAGCATACTCGTAGTGGGGATTTCTTTCGTGACATAAACCTCTGGTTTCGGGTCTGATTGTTTGTATGCGTGATTTTAAATATTTTTAAACGCCGCCACGATACAAAACAAAAAGTACTTACTGAGTAACATTGTTTGCCATTTTGCCGAAGTAAAGCACAAATATAGCCCGTATAGACCAGCTATATGCCAATAACCGAATAAAAGAACTCTTATGTATATGATTTCATATTTTCTTTTCGATTCTTGAGATCCTACAAAAGTCAAAGCGGGCTCTTCTTCCCTCAAAATCGTAGTAGTTTGGACGCCTTGAACCATTTTCTAGAACTGTAAAAAATAGAAGAATTTTAAACAATTAGTACTTTTTTTGAAAGTTGTAAATGTTTTGCCTAAATCTATCTATCTATATAAAATTTAAAACTGACTGGCTAACTAATCCATAACGCCAAAACCTAAAAGTACTTTTTTTAAAGTTGTAATTTTTTTTGCCTAAATAGTGGGTTAAGGAACTTGCAAACAGAACTAAATACATTGTTTACGATTCATTCATGAAATTTAATAAGTATTTATGTATGTATATTGATATATACCTCCATTCATATTTTTACTTTTTTATGTGTCAATGATGCAGTATTCAACTCAGTCACATGCAAAGAAATTAAATTAAATACGGTCATAAATGTAATGTAAATTTTTACAATGCAAAATTGCATTATGATTTAATATTCAATATTAGCGACGATGGAGGAAGAATTAATTACGTTAAAACGTATACGCAACAATATAAAAGGACATATAACCAGAATTTACAACTATCTGTTTTACGAAATATTAATAGATGACGGTCAGACATGGAGGCGACACGTCAACCAAATCTTGAACACGTCTGTGAGGAGGGATCATTGAGGGTGGAGATTCTTTATTAAGACTGACAGTCCCACTCCATTAAGGGCGGGAGCTTAACACTGACTTTTGCTGATATTTAACACCCAAAAAAGGCATATATCAACAAGTTAAAGTATATTCATCATCCTTAGATTTTTCTAGGTACTTAACATTATAAAGAGTTTGCGATGGTTTGTTTGGTAAAGTTTTCAAATGTTCCCTCCCGCCCTAGTTGGCAACATGTTCACGAGTTTTCTAGCTCTAGTCGATTGTCGTCAAAAAATGTTTCATTATGAAGATGTCAGACATTACAGTCGGTTCGGCAAAAAGCTCGCCAGTACGATTGATTCCCGATTCGTCATCAATAGAAAACAAATGCAAATTGATATTTTTACATTCCTATTCGTCAGCAGTAAAAAATTGCTAGTCAAAAAGTACAGTAAGCTAGATAAAAATGTTTTTTTTTTTATACATAATTTCTACAATATGAATACCTACGCGGAAAGCTTTTCGTATTAGTTAGCGTCAATGTAGAAAGCGTCTTGCACCCATTAAGTATTAGGCAATATAAATGAGAAGCACTAGGCCACACTTTACTAGGCCTACACGTATTTTAAAAGATTAAAAATATGACACTAAAAATAAAGATATAATACAATTTTTGAAAAAAATACCACTTTAAAAAAACCCTAGAAGCACTAAAAAGTTAAAAATAATACTATAACCTACCAATAACAAAAAAAAAATGGAGTCGGTGCCAAGCAAAGTAATGAAACGACTAGTAATTTCAGCGTATTTTTCAGTTTTAGTACAACAAAGATCGATACTTACTGCGAATAATTAATTACTCACTTATATCACTAAGAGCCAACCTTTACACCCAAAGTTAAACGCTAAATTAAACAAATAGCAAAAAGTCGACCCCTTTTAAAATATAATTAATGAAGTCGGCGCGGCGTCCTACAGTGTAATGGTCATAAGTCAACTTTTGAGAAAATCAAGTTAACTCCATAACCGCTTTTTGGATTACCTTTTCATCAAGTAGACCGAACTTCTGTACCGGGTTAATTAATAACACATTTTTAAATCGAAGAATTTTAGAGGAAATTATAAGTGTAAGTATTTATGTATTATGTTTGAAAAATGTATCTCGCTGCTGTTCTGCTGTTGAACTCTTTAAATTGTGTTCTCAATGTAAGAGTGTTAGGTTAGTACCCTGCTAATTATTTCTCAAAGAATATTCCCCTCCTATCAACTTATTGACGTATTTCTGCAAATTAATGTTCTTTTTCGAGTTCAAAATGCAATGCCTTAGTTATTTTCAATTTATTTCTGCTTTTCTGTATCCACTGCCTCTTCAGTTAAGTGGTTGCTAGCGTCAATGCTGAGCAAGATGTCTTGGGCTCAATTTTCAGGTCAGCCGGGCTTTTTTTATTAGAAATTTATTATTGGCAGCCGAATATTTCATTAACAGAATTGAATATTAAGTTTAAACTACGAGCGGATGTCTTTTCCCATCACTACCAATATGAACATAGGCCTGCAATGCTGTGGCATTAAAAAGTATGCTTTACAGACAAAAGTCATAACCCTTCCTTTTGTCTTCAGCATTGTCGGGTAAAAATAGATTGAAAAAGCACTCATGTTTTTTTTATTAAATTTTAGAGTTACACCGTTTTCCATTGAAATTTTAATGATGTATTTTATAGTTGTGAAATCGTTTCCTATCAACAAGGTTCTCTATAAATAACAATTTTTATCTCTTATCGAGCCTTGACCGCCAACTAATCGTAAGTGATAAAAATCGGAAAAGCGGAAAACGTTTTTTTTTAATTTTCTACTGTTATTAATGCTATTGAATTCAAATTTAACATGTGTTAATGATTTATGAAGTTTTACAATAAAAATTAAGGTTAATTAAAATGGAAAGGTTTTTTGGCGCTTACAATATTTTCATTGTCCAAACTTAAGCAGTTTTATCGTGTCCGCGGCGCTTACAATGTCGCTTGCGATATTAAATATACATGAAACGGTTTTAACGTAGGCTACAATAAACCATAATAACTTATTAAATATAAATTATTTATTATTAAAGACAATTTGAGAATGTATACACACGTATATTTCTCATTATTATCAAAATAATTCAAAGAAAACTCGAGAAATTCTTTTTTTAAACATTTTGTGCCAGTATATTATTAATATAATAATGTCACCATGAATAGATAATATTTTTTCTATAGCTAGATATTTTCTCTAACTATAGAGTAGCTCGGAAGTCGCGGGACTCACGAATTACCGTGACCCCGGAACTTAAAGGGCTATTGAAGAACACCGTGAATTTTAGTCAGTACGAGTCTGACAGTCCCTCCCGTTCTGAATCATTTGATGATTTTACCACGTAAAAAAAAAGCTATAGAGTAGCCAAACGAGGCATTAGAAGGAACGTCAAATCTCTGACGTTCCTTCTAATGTTTGGTTTGGCTAGTTATGTATAGTATACCCCATCAAATCATCTTTAAGCGTAGACCAGACGGAAGCGACGTAAACAGGCGCAGACGTAAAAGCGTTTCGCCCGCGACCCGAATCTTCTGTATGTTTTGCGTCGGGACGCTTCTTTACATTTTGTATGAAAGGGACGCTGTAGAGACAAATGTCAGCGCCCCGTCTGCATCTTACGTCTTTTCTGTCTGGCCCTAGTTGCGCCTTATTAAGATTTACGAAACAGGGCGTCAGGAAAGGAAAGACATGGGTCTCTGACCTTAAAGATGAAAATTATTGAGATATCGAAGTTCTGTTGTGTTCATAAGCGCGTTGCAGAAGGTTTTCAAGGTACCTGGTTAGTGGCAATCACGAGGCATACATTTTAACGACAACAAACCGAGAAACCTTTGAGTTCCGCTTTGTTAACGATATTTTTCTCCTAATTACCTCGAGAACTCGAAGAAATCTTCCAAGATTTTTTCACGGCAAGTCTTGAGGCAGGACTTTCAACGAATAATTCTACAACTCTCGTCTCTTTCAAAATAAACAATATAAGTCAGCGGTCAAGGTTCTTTATTTCCATTCTAGCAGATAGTTTGTTCAGCAGCTGCTAAAATCAAAATAATGGATAAGTAAAAATTTTACTTGCTTTTATTTGACCATTACTGATATTAGAGCAATTTTAACGATTTTATTTTATTAGATGAAAACCAATTCATTTTTTGATTCCTTGTCCCTAAGTGACAAACGTTTTTTCTTTCTACTAAAACTATGGCGAGTATGCGTGGAACATGATGCGCTACCGCCGTCGACTCAAGCCTGGTCCTTGGTCGAACGGCCAGCTATCAATTACTCACCGTTCGCAAACCGGCGCTTACGGTGGCTGGAAATTGCCCGGTAATATCCGATGCCATGCGCGTCTCCCGTGAGGGCTGGCGCGCAAGGTGAAGGATGTTCTTTCCGTCATGCGTTCCGCCTCTAGACGGCATAACTGCTTCATAGAAGGAGGTGACTGCTTCTCATTCTCTCATTCTCTCTCTCATGGCCTGAAATAAACAACGAACGGACAAGAGGTCGCCGCCACCTATCGACCGCATGAAGACACGGTGAAGCATACGGTGAAGGCTTGGGCGAAGCGTTTAGCGCTTCGCCCAAGCCTTCACCGTATGCTTCACCGTGTCCTCCGGGTGCTGACACACAGTAGCAACACGCGGGCTTATCCTCCGGCCTCCCACTGAATCTGACCCTGAGGAACCTCTCGAAACAACCGGATCTGGAGGACCAGCGTCAACAGGTAGGTGAGGAAACCTTAACGCCTTTCGAACCACTCTTCAAAGAGTGGTCTTGCTGTCGCAATAAGCCATTTGACAGCATCATAAAATTGCAAATTAAATTTGTCCGTCAGCTAATTTTAACTTCCTTTTAAAACTGTTAAAGAGGAACAATTCTATGATTATTCATATATATCTAAATACATAATACATGATGTTTGCGTCACTCGGATGCTCTTAAAAAGCAATATCTTTTGCATGATTGAGCCTATAGCCTTCCTCCATAAATGGACTATAATATCCAACACATTTTTTTTTCTATTCGTACCAGTAGTCCCTGAGAAAAGCGCTTTCAACCAAACAAAAAGAGATATTAAAACTTAAAATATAATTTTATTATACATATGATAAATATAGACATATTTTAAGCACATTTTTATTTAATAATTTAAATTAATTGCCTAAACCATAAATTATAGGAAATAAATAATTCCCACGGTAAAACCAACTACAATTAAACTAAGGCGTTAAAGTATCGGGCACGCCGCAATCGCGGCGGTAAGACCCCTCTTTGAGGAGTGGCTGGATAGGCGTCACGGCGTCCTTACCTACCGCATGACGCAGGTCCTCACCGGACACGGAAGTTTCGGGAGGTTCCTGTGTCTGATAGGGAGGGAAGAAACGCCTGGGTGTCACCACTGCGAGGATCGTCCGGAGGACACGGTGGAGCATACGGTGCAGGACTGCCCCGCTTGGGCAGAGCACCGCCGTGTCCTCACGACGGCGATAGGCGGAGACCTCTCGCGCCCGGCATTGGTCGAGGCCATGCTGCGGGGCGAGACGGAGTGGGAAGCGGTCGCCTCCTTCTGCGAAGCAGTCATGCTCGTGAAGGAGGAGGCGGGCCGCCTGAGGGAGAGGACAGCGTCCTCCCTCCACCCCAGCCGCAGTGGTAGACGCCCATGGCGTCGGACGTCGCAGGACGATCTCCGGCCACCGTAGGCGCGGGCATGCGGGCAGCGAGTAATGGGCGACTCGCTGTCCGACCATGGACCATGCCCGGGTCGACGGCGCGTTGTGTTCCACGCGCGCCTCAAAGAGTGTCAGCATAGTGACGGGGCCTGTAGAGGGCCAAAGCCTGCTGGGGTCGCGGGACCAAGGGATTACCGTGACCCCAGTACGTAAAGGGCTAGTGAAGGACACCGTGGATTTTAGTCAGTACAAGTCTGACAGTCCCTCCCGCCCTGCCCTGGGTGGGAGGACTCATTTGATGATTTTACCACGATAAAAAAAAAAAAAAAAAAAAAAAAAAGGCGTTAAAGTATATTTTTTTTCATTATTTTAATTATAAAATAAATAAATTATCCTACGCTGAGATTTTCTCATAATAACGAGAAGGTAAGAAATAACAAAAGACAATAAAGTAGACTAAAATCTACTTGCCCTTTTCATTCCAGGGTCACGGTTAACTGTGCAGACAGTCCCGCGACCCCGGCATAGTAAATGATGTAAATTCAAATTTACCGTGGTACTACTAGTTTTTTTTTTTTTCGTGGTAAAATCATCAAATGAGTCCTCCCACTCAGGGCAGGGCGGGAGGGACTGTCAGACTTGTACTGACTAAAATCCACGGTGTCCTTCAATAGCCCTTTACGTACTAGGGTCACGGTAATCCCTTGGTCCCGCGACCCCAGCAGGCTTTGGCCCTCTACAGGCCCCGTCATTATGCTGACACTCTTTGAGGCGCGCGTGGAACACAACGCGCCGTCGACCCGGGCATGGTCCATGGTCGGACAGCGAGTCGCCCATTACTCGCTGCCCGCATGCCCGCGCCTACGGTGGCCGGAGATCGTCTTGCGACGTCCGACGCCGTGGGCGTCTACCACTGCGGCTGGGGTGGAGGGAGGACGCTGTCCTTTCCCTCAGGCGGCCCGCCTCCTCCTTCACGAGCATGACTGCTTCGCAGAAGGAGGCGACCGCTTCCCACTCCGTCTCGCCCCGCAGCATGGCCTCGACCAATGCCGGGCGCGAGAGGTCTCCGCCTATCGCCGTCGTGAGGACACGGCGGTGCTCTGCCCAAGCGGGGCAGTCCTCCACCGTATGCTCCACCGTGTCCTCCGGACGATCCTCGCAGTGGTGACACCCAGGCGTTTCTTCCCTCCCTATCAGACACAGGAACCTCCCGAAACTTCCGTGTCCGGTGAGGACCTGCGTCATGCGGTAGGTCAGGACGCGTGACGCCTACCCAGCCACTCCTCAAAGAGGGGTCTTACCGCCGCGATGGCGGCGTGCCCGGTGGTACTACTAGTAGCAAAACAATGTCTGGACTTTAAAAGAGACTGTGATCTCTCAGTTTGTTTCGGCTGTTTCTTCTCAGAGTAGTCAGGTACGAAACACCGGCCTCATCTAGCTTTAAAAATATTAGATGTGTCGTGTAAAAGTGTTTTTTTATAACCAACTTACAAAATAAATATCATTCAGTACAACAGGTTAAAAGACGGAATTTTTGCGATTTTAAAATAAGATAGAAGATGAATATGGTCATCCATTTATTCGGTAGTTTCTTCGTCTTCTAAATATCAATTAAACAGTCTTGTGTAATATTTGTACAGTTCAATCTGTTGTACACTTCAAATGTACTACTGGTATGACTCTATTGGTAGAGAATTTGTTGATATACATGTACAGTTTTACTCGTTTTTGTGGACAACACACACTTCTACACTTTCACACTTGATCTAGTTACATTCAAGGTCTAAATATGATATTATATTACTAGCTTCCGCCCGCGACTCCGTCCTCGCGGATGTCGGTCTTCGCGTGGATGGTTTATTTCTCCATTTTGAGTAACTCTTACAATGACATCTTATAAATATTACGTCGCTGAATCCACTGCGAGTAATGCAACGTGTGTTCGCGGTTCTACAGAACAACGTCTATGAATAAAACTGAAAAATAAGATTTTTTATCTACGTATTTTTCCAGGATAAAAAGTATCCCATTTTATGCCCAGGATAATAAGGTATAATTATACCAAGTTTCATCGAAATCGAACCGTTAGTTTTGACGTGATGCCTGCATATACAGACAGACAGACAGACAGACTAAAATTTTTTTAATCACATATTTGGGTTTGGTATCGATCCAGCAACACGCCCCGCTATTTATTTTTTCAATATTTTCTATGTACAGAATTGACCCTTCTACAGATTTATTATATGTATATAGATATGTTACAGTCAAAGTAGTAAATCAGTTATTCTGCATAATAATTAGTGATTATACATAATAATTCAATTTGGTGAAAATGATAAACGACACATTACTAAGTCGTTTCACGATATTATACGTAAGTACGATAAGTTTGATCGAATCCGAAATGAGGAGATTCGTAGACGAACTAAAGTCACCGACATAGTCCACCGGATTAGCAAGCTGAAGTGGCAATGGGCAGGCCATATTGCTCACAGAGCAGATGGCCGATGGGGTCGAAAAGTACTAGAGTGGAGACCACGGACTAGCAAGCGCAGCGTAGGACGTCCACCAACAAGGTGGACAGACGACCTTATAAAGGTCGCCGGAAGACGCTGGATGCAGGTCGCTTCCAACCGGTATATGTGGAGATGTAAAGGGGAGGCCTATGTTCAGCAGTGGACGTCCTATGGCTGAAATGATGATGATGATGATGACGATAAGTTTTGGTCGCGGGACTGTACGAATTACCGTGACCCCGGAACGTAAAGGCTTTTGAAGGACACCGTGGATTTTATTCAGTACGAGTCCGACAGTCTCTCCCGCTCTGCCCTGGGTGGGAGGGCTCATTTGATAATTTTACCACGATAAAAAAAAAAGTACGATCAGTTTTTACTTCAGGTGCTAGAAATGTCAGCGTGGGGTTCTTATGATGTAAATGTTTACTTAGACGGGATTTTGCGAAATTCAACCCCCAAGGGGTTGTATTTATGGGGTTTCTATGAAAGTTTCTACAAAACTGTGTTAGGTACTTCAAGTGCTAGGAGTCTCAATTGGTTTTTGGATATTCATTAACATTAAAAAAAGTATCCCTTATTTATGGGGGTATCATTTCACAGCGGCAAAGTTTGAAATTCGCGCGGGCGTAGTCGCGGGCTTAGTGCTAGAGTGTACATAATTATAAAGTCATCGATTTCTAATTCCTATTTTAATTGTATTCCAAAGTAAATGGCCTAATCATTGACCTTCATTAATTTTAAAACTAAGTGACCCCGCCAACTTTGTACGGCCTCAGAATCTATTAAAATAAAAATTAATTTACACAGCTTTCAAACCTTCCTTGGAAATAAAAATAATTCAAAACCAAAATTAGCCAAATCGGTCCAGCCATTCTCGAACATTTTACAACATTGTTTTTTGTTTATGCGAAATTCGATACACCCGTCTTGTATTTTTGTGTAAAGAATCTATGTACAAAATCACAAAAACGTATCATGAAAAATAATAAAGTTATAAGCTAGTTATGTATTATGTTACCTAGTTGACCGTTTAAAAATATGCTAATATCGAGGCGCACAGTGGGACAGGAACGCACAAAACATGGCAGAAATTCAAAAAATCAAAAGCAATTTGGGTAAACCAACTTGTAACAGTCATGTGAACCACATATCAATGCACTGTTTTATATTTTTAAATATCTTTTTAATGTACTCCATTTGTCACTACGATACATTTTATTTACGGCTTGTGAATTTACGCGCTGCGGTTGAAAAATTTATATGTGCTTTTGGAGAGTTTTTTGCAGTAATTGAAACAAAATCGATATAATTCCTTAATGGAACCTAGTCAGGTTAGTTCAGGTGTTTAGCGTTATTTCAAGATGATATTATTTGTTTAATGCGTACATTTTAAGGCTAAATAGGCATAGTAAAATAACAAACCATTTTTATTGAAAAGTTCTTAAACATTCTGCATTTTGTTTATGAATAAAATCATATCAAGCCAAGATTTCCGTATCACGAAGCTATGTATTCGGAAATACTAAAAAAATATGCTACTTTTTTTTTACTTGTTATTATGTTGACTTACGTGATTGCACCTAAAATGTTCATAATTTTCGCTACGGATTATATAAGAACGAGTTTAAGTTAAATATTTGTAACGATGAGAGAAAATCAGAATATTGTGAAGTCTTCTAGAGAATCTAGCCAAGAAGAAAATCTGTTGAAATGTTTAGTTTAGAGCCGGAACAGAGGACAGAATGTGATAAAAATAATTAAGAGGAAATAAAGCAAAACAGATCCATGTTCCAGCATAGGACATAGCGAAATATAGGACAAAAACTTGTAATGCTGGCAAATGTTTTAATTTATCACTAAATATTACATATATTTAATATTTACTGAGCTAAAGATGCTTTAGTTTATTTGATACCACTTTTTAGAGTATCCTGCCTCACTGTGCGGCGCGGGGCGCTGTACACCAGCTGTCCCCGCGCTTCCTGAGTCGTACACTCATCGATAATAGTTTGGCAATAGGTAGGTACCTAACCGTACAGTGATTGTATTCTAATTAATGGTGATAACATTTTATTAGAAAATTTATGGAACAAAATATAACATGCTGTAAAAGGTGATTTGGCCAATTACCAATTTAAATGTTTCATTGGAATCGATTCAATCAGTAACTGATTATGAACAAAATATATTCAGGTTTCGCATAATTAAACTAAAAATAATGTTTTATAGATATTTTATTCACATTAGGACTACGTCACAAATCGTTAATGATGCTAATTAGACTGTTTTACGAGTACAGTTTAATTAGCATTTCGCCTTGAAATTAGAGATAATAAGCTATAAACTCGTGTTTAAGAGTTTTTTAGTTTAGAGTTCCAAATGTCTCAAAAGTCTTGTAAAATTTTGTAAGTATCTGTTCTGTGGCGGCGAGTAATGGGCGACTCGCAGCCCGACCATGGACCATGCCCGGGTCGACGGCGCGTTGTGTTCCACGCGCGCCTCAAGGAGTGTCAGCATGTTGACGGGGCCTGTAGAGGGCCAAAGCTGGCCGGGGTCGCGGGACTTACCCATCACCGTAACCCCGGTACGTAAAGGGCTAGTGAAGGACACCGTGGATTTTAGTCAGTACAAGTCTGACAGTCCCTCCCGCCCTGCCCTGGGTGGGAGGACTCATTTGGTTTACGACGCAAAGAAAAAAAAAATCTGTTCTGTTTTGTCAATTAATTATTATCTCAATTTCTATAGCTCCAATAAAATTAACACCTGTTTTAAATTAAAGAACATAAAGGGCTATGCAACTTTCTGGCATCAATTGTTTTCTTTCGCCAGTAATGAAATGTTGATCATTAGTAGACGGCAACCGAAGAACTTCGTAAAAAATAATAAAAAATATCTAAACCGTTACCAACCAGAGATATAACGGATTTTATTTTGTTCTAATCGGGAGTAAATCACTCCTGATTATAACAATATTAAAACCACCATATCTCTGGTTGGTTACGGTTTACAAACTTATTTTTTTTTTTCTATGGACTTCTTAGGTAGTAGTCTAATTGTGGCCAAAATGTAATCACTGGCGAAAAGAAAAAAAATGCTGCCAAGGTCCATACTAAAAGTTGCATGGGCCTTTAAAATTGGGCTGAACATTTTCATGTACTGAACATGTTAAAGATTGACGACAGAGAACACGTACCTAGCGCTCGGACAAATATACTGAGGGTTTAAAACGGCCACATTCAACAATATTCCTAATGATTCACTTCGAAACGTCATTGGCTATTTTCTAATAACAATTCACGAAGTTAATCTTAGGAATACTGCTAAGTAGCCATTTCAAAGAGACTTCAACTATTCGACTCGAAGGATTCATCGTATTCGCTGAAGAAATAAGTTCAGTTTTCTAAGCGACCAAATGAGAGTTGAGTCGTTGGCACAGCTAGTAATAATTCAATAAAACTTGAATAACTTACGACGACACAGACACGAGAGTTTATGAAAGTTTTGAGACAACTTTTAGGACTCCAAAAAGAAGATGTTTCCAGCTAATTATCTCTCTTTGCGATGTTAACTCCCACCCAGGACGGGAGGGACTTTCAGACTTGAAAAAAAGCCACGGTGATCTTTCAATAGCCCGTTCCGTGATCCACGGTGCGCTGATGAGATAGTCCCTGGATCCCGGCAGGTTTTGGCCCTCCAAGGTCCGGGCCCTGTCAGATTGCTGACAGTTTTTTGAGGCGGGCGTGGAACACGACGTGCCGTCGACCCGGGCATGCACCTTGCTAAATTATAAAAATTAATCCGTAGATAATTATTTGTTCTCCTTCATAGATTAATAATTTCTGCCTGAGGTTGGATGAACAGTTTTCAAACTGTCTATGGATGAGCGATCACGGTTAAGTTATGGTTGCCAAGGTCTGTCTATGAATGGATGATCAACGTTAAGACATAGAGAAGCAATCTGAGCTTTATACTTTGAGCAACATCTAAGTGACAATCTTTGTAGCAGTTTTACCTTACCAAGTTCTTCTCGTTAGTTATGGATAAAAGTCAGCTGGCTGGTGCTTCTTATCAAGTTACCGTGACTCTGGAACGTAAAGGGCTATTGGCTTTACTTTACACACATACACATATCACAACTTCACACACACACACATTATACCCTTCATATACTACAATTACACTAACCACGTGCGTCCTCTATCAATGAATGAAACCGATTCTCTTCTCTTCTATTTTTGACTTTTTTTTGCTTTCTATTTTCTGTTTAATTTTACAATTTTACTTTAGAACTCAATGTAAAGTAAGCATTTCGTAAAATGTAAACTGGAGGGGAACTGTCTCCTAAGGTACTTACAGGCTAACAACCTAGTTCAGGAGGCAGGATCTATGTGCTTACGTTGTTCAATAAAGCTTTGTTATATTCTTATTATTGGCCGTACTAAACTCTTTTGTAAAAAAAACGGGCACCTAAGGAAATTTACGTTCTAAGATCGATATGATTTATTTCTTTGACATAGTCTGTATTCTTATAATCGTGTAAATTAATGCGCCTGAAGTGAATACGGGCAATTAAAATAAAAATGTACACGCCCAAACAATAAGAAGTGGTCGGCAATAAAGATAAGATTTTTTTTTTGTAATGTAAAAACCTAATAACGAATGTGACGTCCTCTTGCCAAAATCACAGAGCATGCTTTCCACGACGTTTTTAATAACGTTTTGAAGAATACGTTCCCACTCTTCTGCAATGACTCTTTTTAGCTCCCTGATGTTTTGTGGAGCAGGTTGCACTGATCTTACCCGTCTCTTTAGAACATCCCAGACATGCTCAATTGGATTGAGGTCAGGACTTCGAGCTGGCCAATCTAAACGACGGATCCCAACTTCTTGCATGTACGCTTCCACGTCGCCAGAACGGTGCGGGCGAGCATTGTCGTCCATAAAATGGAATCTTCCCCAAGTGCAGTCAATGTGGGTGGTGCATATGGAATTAGAACTTCCATTATGCACCGGTGTGCATTTAATGTTCCATTTTCTATGAAAACTAACTCCGTACGCTCCGTCGAATTAATTGCTGCCTAAAACATAACAGAACCTCCGCCATAAGGAGTGATTTCCTAAAAACACACTTCCGCATAGCGTTCCCGTGGTCTTCGCAGCACTCGCCGGCGTCGGTCCTCTCCACACAAAGAGATTCTAGCTTCATCAGAAAACAATACTTTATTCCAGTCCTCCAGAGTCCATAAAGCACAGTTCCGAGCAAACTCAAGGGTCGAGCAACACGGTGCTCATGGAGTAATTTAGGAATACATTTCTAATTTAGGGCCCCGAGCTGGGCGGTAACTCCTGATATTGGCAGCCAAAAGCCTCCTCCTGACCGTCCACAAGCTCACTTCTACTCCTCTTACTTCTTCAAGGCTCTTCTTCTTCTTCGTCCAAACTTGACGCCTTACGATTCCGCAACGCCTAACTCACCAAAAAGAGGTCATCTCTTGGTTCTGTGCATTGTTTTCTTCCCGAACCGGGTCTTCTTTTGACCGAACCGGTCTCTTGATACCGTTGCCAAGTCTTCTGAACAGTTGAACGACTCATATTTAGCCGCTGAGACACGTAAGTTTGCGAACAACCTTCTTCAAGTAGGGCTATAATTTTACCGGCCCTTATCGCTTTATCACTCATGTCAAAAAGTGGAATTTAATGTAAAAAAGAAAGATTAAACTGTTTATTTTGCAGAAAATACCCAAAAAGTTTTAAAATATCGTAATCAGTTCAAAATCGTTTCAGCAATTCGCGCCATTAGTAAAGCAATTTTAGAATAATCCACAATATTTTTTTTTTTGAATAATTTTAAATTTTGAACGTAAAGAATCATGCCAGGATGCTTTAAATAACATGCCAATACATCTTCAAATAAAACCTATTTCTTGTTCTTCTTCATTGAAGTAGAGAAAAAAATCTAAAGTGCCCGTTTTTTTTTGCAAAAAAGAGTGTAACTATATCGTCAACAAAAAAAAATCAAATCAAACGCCTAGTGAATAGTTAACAGCAATGTTACAAAGAAACTCTAATGAATGAAATAAATCAGGTACACGATATAATGATTTCATTATGTTTTCAACTGGTGTTTTACATATTTATCAATAATTGAGGTAACTAGGTCAAACTGAGGTAACTAGCTATAGTTCAATAAAACTCATCATTGTTTTAATTAATGTATTATTTTAAATACTTAAGCAGGTTACTCGTATTTAAACAATTGTTTCGCTTCTTTTGATGGGTTTTTATGTGGGGGGGGGTTAAATACAACAAAATCACTCAATATATGTGTATATATTTAGTCAGCAAAAGCAAAGCAAATAAAAATTTAGACCCATGTTTAATACAAAAGCCCTTTTTCATGAACTCCACCCTAAAACATATCACAGAGTATTGCGAAGGTAAATCTACATCTACACCCTGCAATTTTCACGTTATAATTATATCACGAAATAAATAGCTTAAAAATACCACAATAAATAATCACTCTTTAATTCTCCGCTCTCTTTAATTGTCTTTCCAGATCTTCAAAAAATTTTCATCACCTTTATCTTCTAAACCCCAAAGATTCGTGCCATCACCAGTTCTTTGTGCCCTGTTTTTTATAACATCACTGGACACCGTCTTGAGATCATAAGCCCATCCGATCCAAGCGAAGAAATCTATGAACTTAGTTGTCAAATTAAGATAATTGTTCCCCAATTCTGCTGCACGATAATCCCAAGGAAAAACGTGGTGGTAGTTATGAAAACCTTCGCCGCCGGTTACTAGGGAAACTGCTATATTTTGAGCAGGTAATATTTTGCTGTCATAAGGTTTGTTTCCCCAGATATGAGCAGCACTGTTGACCAGGAAAGTAATGTTGAGGTTCATTACGTAACGAAGCATGGTGATATGCCAAGCATTGGTCCATGTTTCTCCCCAGCAGTAGACAGGAATTAAAGTTGGTAGCCCAAAGCACATTGCCCCAATGAAGGGTATAGCATACCTGTGAAAAGAAAACAATTTATTTAACAGCACTATGGATCTATGATTAGAAGTGGCTGCCAACCCCTAAACACAAACATTCATAAAGACTTTGAAAATATAATTATTTCTTTTAATAAATATAACTACTTCTAATCAATTTTATTAAAATTCAAATTATAGTCAAAACTATATTTTTAAATTGGAACAGAAAATACTTATTGTAATTACTTACTTCTTTTGAAATCTCAGCACTGGATTGTTGTAAATATCAGACATGTCAAGTTCCTTTCCACGTCTCTTGACTTCAGGATGTTTTCTTACAAGCAACCATCCAACATGAGAATAGAAGAAACCTCGAGAAGCATTGTGAGGGTCTGCATCAGTGTCACTGTACTTATGATGGAGACGGTGATCTCTCACCCAATCAATGGCGGAATTTTGGAAGGCAATAGAGTTCAATATCATCAGGATAATTTGTAAGGGTAGCTTCGCTTTATATGTTTTGTGGGCCCATAACCTGTGGGCACCGGCTGTCACTCCTATTTCTGCCAACACAAGGAGAATGAAACCTGAAAAAGAAAAAAAAATGTTCAACCTATAGATAGTTTTCAAAACTACTTACCTATAGTTTGAAACAATAGACTGACTTGAGAACCCAGAAACCGTCAAAATATAACGTTTCTCGTGAATTACGTGTCTTAGTTTCGGATCTCTAGGATAGATCTCTTCACAGCTACCGACAAAACGGTGGAGGTGACGGAGTTTTGGGCACATCTTACTGATATTTCCTACTAATATTATAAACGTGAAAGTTAGTTTGGATGGATGGATATTTGTTACTGTTTCATGCAAAAACTACTGAACGGATTTAGAAAACAATTTGGTACACACATAGTTCATAACCTGGAATAACACATAGAATAGTTTTTTTCCCAATTTTAATATTCCTGTGGGATCATTTTCGAGTCGTAGCGGGCGGAGCCGCTGGCAACAGCTAGTAAAATATAAATAACGTCGTGCCAACGACACGAAGAAGAAGAATAAGTTTCGGTAAATAATTGGACGTAGTTTAGCAACAGTCCCTTTTGCTAAACTACACAATCCACATTGTGGACAAGGATGGGCTGATTGTTTTAGGGAGTCTATGGAGGTTGATTTTTAAACTCAGTGGAATAAACTTATGGCCTTCCCGGAACAAATATTTGTATTCTCTATGGCCCACAGGTTGTTGTTCTGGTCGTTGTTGTTTGTGTATGTCAGTTTAAATGTTTGTAAACGTACCCACGAAACAGGAAAAAATCCTAATGTGGAGCAAAATTTATTTAAAAAACAAAACTACTTACTGAATAAAATTGTTTGCCATTTTGCTGAAGTAAAGCACAAATAAAGCCCGTATAGACCAGCTATATGCCAGTAGCCAAATGTGATAAGGTTTGGATATACGATTTGATACTTTCTCGGCTCTTGAGGTACCACGAAAGTCAATGCAGGCTCTTCCTCCCTCAATATCGTAGTCGTTTGGACGCCTTGAGCCATTTTCCAAAACGATGCTGTAAGAAAATAAGTTAATTTTAAACAGGGGTGAATAATCTAGTACCGTGTGACACAAATTGACAGAATGCGGGAATAAGCACGATAAATCTGCCTAACATGGCTCCAATTTCGTTAGGGTGTCGGCACACAGTCTATTGGGATTCAGCTGAATGCCAGTTTTCTGCATGAATTTTTTCTGCGAAAATTTTAGATTGTAACATCTTCAAAGGGATTAAATTAATGAATATAATATGCCATAAAATGCTTTGATACCCTTAGGTCTTTTACCAAAATTATACTTTCAACACTAGAAAAGCAAAGTCTAAAATTACAATAGCACTTAGTAATCCAGTCAATGGGGACAAAAACGAGGCTTTGCCTTGCATTAGCTGGTGTAGTTTTTAAAACTAAATGAAAATGTCTCCCCACTGTAAGCTTCTACGACTCAGTCGTATGACTAAATTCGCAAAACAAACGAAAAGCAACCTATATGCAAAAAATACAATTGATGAATATCTATCATTCACTGGCGATCCTTAATATAAGAGCAACACATTTCGACATACTTAACCGTAAAACTCAGTTTAAAACTTTCAAATCCGTTGACCCAAATATACCTTAACAAGCTTAAAAACCAGTCAATTAACAAAATAGTTACTCACTTTTAACATTAGGGACCAACCTGTACACCCAAAGATAAACGCTAAATGAAGCCGGTGACCACAAGTCGACACTTTTAATGTTTCATTAGTGCAGTCGCCGGTCCTACAGTGAAATTGTTATACGTCAACTTTTAAGAAAATCATGTTAAGTACTTATGCCTTATTGGTGTATGACAATCGCACTTTTTGGATTACATTCGCATGAAGTAGATCAAGCTACTGCAACGGGTTAATTTATGATTACAGTGTGAAGGATTTTTGAGGAAATTGTATTTTTTTGGTTTCTTATTAAAGTTTTTTTTTTGTTAGTCTGATGTGTCCCACATCTGGGCAAAGGCCACCCTCCACTCTTTCCACCTTTCTCGATACTGAGCGTCTCTCTCACAGTTCGGACGGAATCTGTCCTGTTCGTCTCGCCATCCCCTACGTGGCCTGCCACAATTTGTCCGGCATGCGCCAGACATGTCATGCCCATTAAGGACGGTAATTTTGGGCAGCCTTCTCAGCTACGTCAGCTATGTTTGTACGAGCATTATGTTTGAAAAAAATATATATCTCGTGTCTCTATAATGTGATGCAATGAATACTGTTGAACTATCTAGGATTGCATTGCCAGTATGTAGGTGCAATTAGCCTACTAATTGGTCCTCGGAGAATGTTATCCACCTATCAACACAGTGATCTATGTCTGGCTGCAATGGCTCCAAGGCAGTTTTTAATTTATTTCATACCTACTCGTACTTTTCTGCCTAGTTGGTCTAGTGGCCGCCTTAGGTTTGTTTTCAAGATCTGTCGAGACAATTGCCGATCAGAAATTTCTTAATAGCAACCAGTCTCTGAATATATCGGTTAATGGCAGTAGGCCTGGGTAATTCTGAATGTACTGATAGACTTACACCTTTACCTGTACTATCTGTTCATAACCAACTATATTACGACATCTCTTCAGATTACCAACCAGTTTGGCACAAAGGTCGACAATACATAAACATTTACTTGTCCAACTAGGAGTACCACTGCGTTACAGGAAGTTACCATTTTAATTTTATTTGATTTCAGAGTTACATTGTTTTCCCATTGCAATTTAAACGTTATCCTAAACGGTCGTATAATCGTTTTATATCTACGAAGTAAAACAAGTTCTCGTGTTAAATCAAGATTTTACCTAAAAAATTGTAGAATAAAATGAACCCTTAGCATTCTAAAAGCCAGTTTCTTCATCAACAGCAAGTCAAAGGAAGGATTCCTCATAATAAATCAGGACCGTGCTCAGGATGTGGACGGAATTCCAATGTTGGCGACGTTTTGACACTATCAGTTATACAAAAATACACTTACTTGACCATAACATAAAATGTGATTCTTCATGCAAGTTAAAGGTACCTAAATAAAAACCAAAACGTAAACATCGTAATGTCCCCAAAATTATGTGGAGAGCTTTACTTACTCGACACAGATGATACTTTAGCTGTTAGTTGTATAGAAAGCGGTATCCGAATTCTGTTTATAACCTTTCTGGTTAGTATTGTTTTAGAATTCATCCATAGTCTTACTGCTCTTATCGCATTCTAACTGAACATTTCTTGATAATATTACTTGCTTTAGAATTAATTGAACCACAGAAATGCAAATAAGTCATGGAGTTCCAGACATTGTTCGGACAAAATAAAGCAAATTTTAGTATAAATTTTTTTTTTTCAGGGCCGTCTTCTCCAATGGTCTGTCTGGATGCAGTCCTTAGGAGCCCCGAGAGGCCCCGAGAGGCCCCGAGAGGCCCCGTTCCTGAATCACAACAGTGATTTAAAAATCCATCTGATCTAAAGCAGGTAGCAGGAGTAGCAATTGCTATGGGCCTCGTGTATCCAATACTCAGGGCACCCTTATGCGCGGGACCCGCCTATCTCCGCCATATCACAGAAGTGTGAGACTTCACTGGTTTTCCTCTTATATTGAAAACAGGTCTCAAGCTTTGGTGCTGAATAATTATGCATCTAGCTGAGTTTCAGTCCCCAGCGGAGTCCCCCAAGGTTCGTTGCTCGGTATATTAATGTAGCGCAAGCGCCAACAAGACACCATTTGTTAATGGCCGCTTGCAAATGACGTCCTGATGGCGCTTGCGCTACATCTTATACACTGTTCCCCTATTATCGGTTTTTTACCAAACACAAAGGGATTTGCAATACGTGGAGAAGAGATATTGCTGTAGGTAGGATCGTTTTATGTCCACACTTGAAACCCGAGTACAGCGGCTCAGCTTGTGCTGATCTTGTCTCGTTGAGCTCTTTAAGGTGTGAAGCGACCTTCACGATAACTCACAAATACTTGCACTGACTGGATCTGTGTGGTTCTTTCTTTAAAAGACCATCTCAGACACTAACCTGTATAGTCCTCGTATAACCTAATCTATAATGTCTGGACTTTAAAAAAAGACTATGACCTCTCAGTTTCTTGCGGATCTTTCTTCTCAGAGTAGTCAGTTACGAAACACCATGTCAAGACTCTGCTGAAAAATGATCTGCCAGGTTCACGCACATCGAAACACCGGCCTCTCCTAGTTCGTGTAAAAGTGTTGACATAACCTACTTGCAAAAATAAAAATAATTTCATTCCATTTGTTGTGCTCTGCTCCTTCCTTAGCGTAGACCCACTTTAATGCATCCCAGGCGAATGAGGCCCCAGGATGCCAAAGTGCCCCCTACCTACCGTCCATGTTATTTTTTTTCATTATATACGTTTACCTGTTCGCGGGACTAACGAATTACCGTGACCCCGGTACGTAAAGGGCTATTGAAGGACACCGTGGATTTTAGTCAGTACAAGTCTGACAGTCCCTCCTGCCCTGCCCTGGGTGGGAGGACTCATTTGATGATTTTACCACGCTAAAAAAAAAACATTTACCTTCCATACAACAGTAGGTGAATCTTCGCCATCAACAAAGCAATAATGTAGGTGGAAAAAAACAGGAAAAAACTAAATGAGACTTTTTGCCCATTTTCAGCAACTTAAATGAGATCATGATCGATGATAAACGATAAACGAGATCGTAGTAGTTTCACGGAGTATGATTGTCAATTTCCTTCTAATGCCTAAATAAGTACCTCTTGAAACGTAGTGTAATGTAGGAACTACATGTAACAATAAAACACGAACAAATTGAGAAGCTTCTCCTTTTTGAAATCGGTTAGAAATGCTATCTTCTTAGTGCATAAAGGTACTCGTAGTTTGTTGGTGGCAATACACCAAAGTTACGTAATATGGGGTTGCAATTGTCAGAGGACACAATTTCATTATTTAGCTGTTCAGAAAGATGGGAGGGTAGGTAATGTAAAGAAAAAATTCTGCGCAGACATGGGGGTGGTAATGGGTGACTCGCCGTCCGATTATGGACCATCCCCGGGTCGACGGCGTGTCGTGTTTCACGCACGCCTCAAAGAGCTGTCAGCAATCTGACAGGACCCCCCTTAAAGGGCCAAAGCCTGCCGGGGTTGCAAAACTGTCTCATCAGGTAGCTCTGACATTGGAACATAAAGAATTTTAGTTACTAACAGTATGCGTGGGTGTCCAATGAGTCCTCATTTAATGATTTCACCACGATAAAAAAAACCGTATGCTATCAAGGATTTGGGCGACTTGATGTCCAACCATGGACCATGCCCGGGTCGACGGCGCGGTGTGTTCCACGCGCGCCTCAAAGAGTGTCCGCATAGTGACGGGGCCTGTAGAGGGCCAAAGCCTGCCGGGGTCGCGGGACCAAGGGATTACCGTGACCCCGGTACGTAAAGGGCTATTGAAGGACACCGTGGATTTTAGTCAGTACAAGTCTGACAGTCCCTCCCGCCCTGCCCTGGGTGGGAGGACTCATTTGATGATTTTACCACGATAAAAAAAAAATCCGTATGCTATCAAGGTTTGGGGTTTTTCAAATCGGTAAAAGTTTTTGTTTAATAATGTTTATTTTGTCGTGTTCCGGGCACTTTTCCCTTCAATTATTATTTGCAACTCTACATTTTATGTTTATTAAAGTTTATTTATGGGTAATAAATGATATGCATATCTATAAAAAAGTAGTTAATATAACATTATAAAGATAATTTATTACCAATATAATATCTAATAAATATCACTCATAGTAACCTCACAGCAATCATCTATCACACAACATTAATCTATCACATACACAACAAACACAAAATCAGCCATCAACTAGTATAAACATCAGACGAAGAAGAAGAAGAAGAACATACAGGTGGGGGGGAAATGGATATATTTTTTTCTGCGGGATGCGGGACGGGATATTAATTCTACCGACCGACATAAAGTCGAGTATCGGAAGACCGAAAAAAAATAATCTTAAAGTGTTAGGGCACTTTTACATAAAACAATGAGTCCAATGTTCTTCTATCAAAGTCCATATTTGAAAGCCTTCGTACATGTATAATAAAATAAAATGAACACAAAATGCGCCCAAAACTGGACCCTGTCCACCTCAAATGCATGCGATTTAGCGCATCATTGGAAACACCTGCCAAGCAATCAAGTTTGCAACGCGTTATGGTAGTGGGTAAAGTGGGTACTGAACAGGCGCACCTCGTCCGCCTCACCACACCGTCACCGTCCGACCGGAATGGCATACATGCGCGTGAGTTCGCTCTTCGTTCTAACTTGTAAGTAATTTTTTAACATTGTTTACGCGATTTTATTACCTCTATTCACGTGATTTTTTTTTTTCTATTCGTGTATTTTTTATCACTGTGTGTGTAAAGTGGTTGTTTAGTTACTAACGAAAACTTTTTATTGCTAAAGTGTGATGACAGCGTCTTCATTATTTATTTTTTCTTTTGTGTTATCGTTTCGAGCCATCTTCAAATCGGTTTTAAATTGCATTTTGCACAGAAATTATGTAGAGGTTTGAAGATTAAAGATAGCTTTTTAGCAAATGCACTTTTTTTGTGAATCTGTAATAGCAGACTATTCTAGAAGTATCAGTATCTCTATCATAATAACCATGACCAAACCAAATTATGTGTTTACGAGCATCTTCACAATGAAAATAATCTTAATAATTATTTATTGTATAAAATCCAGTAGATACCTAACTACTAACTAACTAACTGCCCTGTGGTGAATTGAATTCGATTGAATTTAATGGTTTGTTTGCTGCCTACATTTTGACTTACTAAACCTCAAATTCCTCGCGGTCGATGACCAGAATGACCTACTAATACTTAGTAGGTACGTTTATGAGTACATAAAAATAATAATGAGTATTATCTATTACAACTTTGGGATTTTCCCTCATAGCCTGTGTCTTAGTAGATTTTGTAGAAAAAAAAAACATCTATCTTTTAATTATCATCACTGGCAACTTATTTTCTTCTTCATAACTTTAGATCGGTATAAAATTCGGTCTTTATCAGTATAACATTTTATGTTATGGTGACTTTCCAAGGAATTTTGACTCGGTAAATATGACTCACTGGCAGTCAAGTTTTGTGAGTAAACAGAACAAGGTGTTACTCATTTGGTTTGCATCAAGGTTTGTCTATTCAGGTTTAATGCGACTGTACTTATGTAATGAGCTATTTTACTACTAGTCTTTTAAATCTGAATGCTTATGAGGATGATGAGGTTTTTGTTACTTTTTCTTTTTAGGGTTCTGTACCCAAAGGGATAAACGGGGCCCTATTACTAAGACTCCGCTGTCCGTTTAACTGTCCGTCTATCTATCTGTCCGTCTGCCACCAGGCTGTATCTCATAAACCAAGAGGGCTCCCATACAACAGGCATGATTTTTTGTCGTTTGAATAGACAACAATGCTAGACCCCGCCGCCCTTGGTAACTATGGTACCGCACTTGGGAGGATTTTTAAAGATAATGGTACAGAGCCCTTCGTTCGGGAGTCTGACTCGAATTGGTTCATTTTGGGTTTCTTTGATTATCCGCTACCGCTACACGTCGTCACCAAACACACTCTTCTGTCTATACCACGCCTTACAGAGACATGCAACGTGACCTCACGAACAATAGTAGCGTTATGGTAAATGTAAGCAACTCGTGTTTAATGTTTTAAGTCCCTCCATCGGGGAAGCATTCGCGTGTAATGTAAGATGCATAATTATTTGGTATTGGAGATAGGCCAACTATGACTTGGGCAGACTACCTGATTGGCCGACGACCGTTAATTGTTGCCAATGACGTTCAAGTGACGACAACGTTCGTGACAATGTTCATCATAACATACAACAAGCGATGGGCACACGCTGTGCGATTATAAATAAATAAATAAATAAATAAAATAAATATTCCACAACTATCACACAACGCCATCTAGTCCCAAGCTAAGCAGAGCTTGTGTTATGGGTACTAGACAACTGATAAACATACTTATATATTTCTAAATACATACATATTATAGATAAATTACACCCAGACACAGAACAAATGATCGTGCTCATCACACTAACATTTGTCCTGGGTGGTGGCTTGATGTAAAATTATGGGTACTAACGAAAGACTGGCTGCGTGTCTTAAAACCAAAGATATGAAGAAATATACGATTCTTGAAACTATATAATATAGTTCCAATAATAGAATAATTTTTGCGTTATGTACATGCGGGTAAAGCCATTGGCAACAACTACTTCTTATTACGAATTAATTCTGATGACAGAATTGTGAATCGTCTTCCTCATTACTTAAATTAATATTTAAATTAAATACTAAAAAAAATGTTTGAATGATTGGCATAAAAATAACGTAAGAGTAGTTATTTTAGTTACGCACAGGAAGTGCGACATTTAAATAATTGCCCATTGTTAATTACCATAGATTTTATTTGTTCATAAATTTCCCATTAGGCAAGCAGAATTTATTCAGATTTTTTATTTGTGCTATGTTAATTTAAGTCAATTTTTACCCGACTACGGCAAGGCCAAAAGGAGGGTTATGATTTTCACGGGTATGTATGTATGTTTGTTCCCTCATAACTTTTAAAATACTTATCATTACATGACAAATGAATATGGTGTCGTTAGAATCATCTCAGTTGTCCGCTGGTTATAGGCTAGGTGACGTGTCACCAAATCCAATATGACACCCTCTAGAGGATGTAAACTCGTAACCGAAATAAAAAATATTATCGCACAGTATCGACATGGGTATCAAATTCAAAGGCTTGGTGAGCACATTTGAAATATATATACATTATATAGCTTTTACTACCCATTTTTATTCTGAGAGACCGTCATTCAAGAAAGTCATAATTTGTAATTTTGCCTCACCAAATTAAATCTTAAATTCACAACTCAAAACTACATATAACATAAATTACATGCTTCAAATAATATAACCCAAAAATAGTGTAAATAAAAATAAGTTAAAAATAACTATAACCCGACTACGAAAAAATCGCGCACTGAGAAGTATAAAACAAGAACAATATTCATTTGACCGAGTAATAGCCGTGTTAATATGCCACCTATTAACAGGGTTTCTATCGGCGTTTTAAGTAGGTATCATTTCCACTCCAATTTTGATAATTTTATAAATTTATTCTAAAACTGTTACATATACCCAACAATAATGTTTTGCTTTCCTTCGAGATTTTTCAAGCAGAAGGATGTTTTAATTAAAAATTATGTCAAGAAATTATCCGTCCATCAGTTCATCTACATGGTTTTACAAATTAGCCCCTTGTGGCGAAGGTAACAACCCCAACGTACTTTTAACATTAAACCACAAAAACCAAAACCAAGACACAGTAATTAAGATTTTTTTTTGAGTTTCAACTCTAAGTATGGGGAACCCCCAAAATAATTGTTTTTTTTTGTGTGAAAATCCTAATGCGGTTCACATAATACATCTATTTACCAAGTTTCAACAGCTCTTATACTTTCGAAAAAAGTCGCTGTGACATACGAACGGACAGACAGACAGACAGACATGACGATTCAATAAGGGTTTCGTTTTTTGCCATTTGGCTACGGAACCCTAAAAACGTCTTGTCGCCTCGAGTCTACTTGTAACTATTCCCACCAATGCTACGATTGTTTTTGTTTAACCTACGGGACATAACTGTCTACTTTCACATAGGAAAGGTCAAGGGGGTTTATTCCGTTATCTTTGTAAATGTAGAAGAGTAAAGAAATGACACATTAGTTGGGTTTGAACAGATAATTACTTTAGTGTTGAGCTGCTGTCTAGTACCATGATTGTATTGAACTATTGAGGATCACTTCGGTTGTATTTTTTATTATTGTTAGGTAACTCCGAAAGACTTCATTTAAATTACGTAGATTAAAAAAATCTACATTTGGCGCAAGTTCTTCAATGGGCGACTCGCTTCCTTACTTTATCTCAGGTAATTTTAGAAAAACTTACATATTAGCAAATTGAGGCCTTTTCACAATACTTTTGTACTTTATTATAGCGTACTTGAAGTATTTACTGAAAAAAATATTGATAAGCACCTCTGGTGTACGAACGAATTAATTTTCTGCATCATATTAACGTCATGGTTGCAGTTTACGTCACAAAAACTTGAAAAGTCATGCTAAGGCTTCTGTATGCTCATTACACGAACTGAACTCACTAGTTGAGTTAGTTAGTAGAGCAATTAAAAAAAGTAAAACATCCATCAAAATTATAAAAACTAACCTACTCATGTAAACCTATACTTATAATTCTGCTTACCTGCATTAACTAACACCTCCACGCAACAATAGTTATGTATAAAAACAAAAAAAAATATTTAAAGCTCAATCACGCATCAAAAATGATGCAGTATAATAAGTAAACATTAACGTTTCTATTACCTGAAATCATTTGGTAATCAGTACAAACCTGCGTAATTTGATGCATCATTGGGAGAATTACTCGTCAAATGCTGATGAGGGGTTAATGAGGCTGAAACTTTCAAGTGTCGGAGCAAGTGGCACTGGAAAGAAGTGCTTTTGATAGACCTTAAAAATAGGCGGAGTCACAGGGGCCCCCTCTAAAATCGTACCCATCAAAAATGCTTAATATAACCATACAATTGAAATTTTTCTACTCCACAAACCAAAATTCCTGGCCAAGACCATGTTTGACCTCATAATGATCATTCACCATAATTTTTTGCCACATACACCTACACCATAGTTTTCAACGACTAGACCCAATTCCATTTTCCAGAAGTGCGTGAGCAAAATCAAATTGTAGAGTCTAATTTAATTCTTGACAGCTGGATTCGCTGTTGTTGTTCTGGCTTTCAATCGAAATGCTGGTCATTATATCGATAAGCGCAATGCACACCAAACCAGTCGACCTGTCGATGCATGTAACTGTTTCTCAGCGGAATAGTTGACTTCACTCATTGCAGGTTGAAATGAGCAGCTTTTTTGCACAAGACAGGGAGACAAAATGTCTCCGCGACAAAAAGTCACCAGTGAGCGGCTAGTCTTAAAGGTAAAGCCTTACGTATGACAGAGGGCTTGTGTATGGCAGTCCGTGGATGCATAACCATGGCCATCTATGAAATACCGGGGTTACTCCAAGCTTCGGAAGTTACGATATGCCGTTGCTCCTGGTTGTTAATAGGCTTTGTGATCTTTGACAGCTAGGTTCAGTTTAACAGCATCTAGAGTTGAAACTTGTAGGAAAATTACATGATTATTTACCTACAATGTATTGAATTTAATATTGTATTAGTGATAGCTGTTCGTAATTTATACCACTTTTTAATCTTTCAATTAATCACCTTTTACACCCCACACCACAAGCTATGAAAATACCATAAAATACATTTGGTATCTTTTCTTTACACTTTTATGAGCTATTTACTAAACTCGTAAACGTAATCTTACATCTAAACTCAATGCAATAAAGGTCCATTTTGATTGATGTTATAATAGGCGTCAAGGTTCCTGCGCACACTTTAAATTCCTTTGCTTGTAATGTAACTGCAGCTGTTCGAATAGTAAATCAAGATGGGATAACCTATATTAGACCTTAATGTAGAAGTTCATAAGTGTAATACAGTACATCAAGCTTTAAAACGTTGTTAAACATATTCGAAATGGTTAGAATTCTAGAGTCGTGAATCATAGAATATTCCAAAGCAGTTATGCAAAACGTGTTTATTTTTGTATCTTGATATTGATTGTTTACGAGATAATGTTCTTGAACGTGTATTCTTAGAAACTTTGTCACGACTGGAGGTCTTCTACGTACAGAAAAACAAAATGCCCAACTGAATTGAAATTAGCTACTAGTGACATCATCAAATCACATCACGTAGGACGATATGGGTAGCAAAAAACTGTAGAGTAGTCAATTGTCGTAGAAAATATAAGGTATTGACTTCTCTCTAATACAAATAAGAAAGATGTTGAATTGGAATCACATCATGCGTTTCACACAACAATGAAAACGTAAGACAATGATAGATTTCTTTCTTCGGTTTCAATGGTGCTGTCGACTACTTACACAATTAACCAAACACGCAGTTAAACAGACGGTAACTACAATTCAAAATACATAATCTCCACATTATAGAACAGACATCCATTAATATTTTGGCGTTTGTAAAGGCACGGTTGAGTGGACACCGTGAAAGTTTGAACCGGCTCGCCTGTTCTCATTGTGTAATACATATAGAGCATGCAATTTACTCAATGAAACAACACCAAGGGTTCCGTCCCTGAGGTATTTGACCTCTCTGGAGACGAGATTCGCAAAAAGCGGACTTTTGAAACTGGTTCTGACAAGACGGCATGTGATGGAGCAAAAATATGCGTAAATCAACTGAGCGTTGTCGGCTTTGTTTATACGCCGGCTTTGTATATAACTGGTTGTTACTACGCCGCAATAGCTTGTGTAACTTGTGTTTACCGTTTCAATTCTGGGTATTGCTCTGGAATTTGTAGTCTTGTTAAGAATTTTCTGATGTGACATATTTCTAGATGCATCTAGCTAACCGTGTCTCTTAGTGTGATCCGACAAACTCACAAACTTTCAAACAAATTAAATACATAAAAACACACACTAGGGATTTTGCCTTTTGTGGGTGTGTTTACAAATATTTAAATTCACCAAGTACCTACACAAGCAATCTGACTCGGAACAACTGTCTGTAGGCATAAAAAAATATTTGATCCATGAGGTACTGCAGTATCGTGTCACAGGTCCATTAACATGTGATTACTGCAGTCGGTCACTTAGCCACTGCTACAACCGTACTCAATTGGTGACTAATTTATTTTTGTTGTCTTTTCCAGTGTTACAACTATGCCGAGCTGAAATATCGGACTCCTTACCAGAATCTTGGTATTCGGCAAACGTAATCAGTAATGGCTTCCAACCCAAACCGATATCGGAGATATTTTCAACAGAGTCACCGTTTTCATCAACAAATCCGATAGTTGTTTTGCCGAAAGAATCTAGTTCTGTGCCGGACGAGATATTGTTATTATCAACTTTGGCAGCTCCAAAGAAGATTTCAACAACAGGCTCTTCTTTTGGAGATTTTTCAAAGACGTCTGTAGCAATATTACAATCATCAACGCCTTTGCCTCCGTCAATATCGACGATACCACCAACAACATTTCAAACAACGCCGTCAACGTTCCTTTCAACACCATCGACGGTAGCAGACTTTTCATCAACACATGCGCCGCAACAGCCTCAAATAGTAACCCAGTTTACTGAACAGACTCAACCACCATCGCAACCAGTGTTCTCAATACAACCAGAACTCCCACAAACGACTGTATTAGTGCCACAGTCCAATTTCGGACAACAATCGACTTTAACTCAGCCGCAGCCACCGTCATCTCAATCGACGCAATCGCAGTCACAACAAATACGACTCGAAGTAGTCCCCCGAGATCAACTTCAACCTGGCCAGAATCTGCCCCAACAATTGCCTACCCAGCTACAACAATCGCAATCGCAATCGTCCACCATAGGACCACTGTCTAACTACTTCATGATATACCAACAAGCACCGCAATCCATTCAAGGTTTTCCGGGACAGGCAATAACATCACAAGAAGTTCCACAGTTTAGTACTGTAGCTCCAGTTCCCACAACGCGAGAACAAACGACAGTGATCATTCAATCAGGACCTACGGTGTCTCCGCCTTCAACTAGAACAGCGCCTCCTTCTTCGACGACCCCGTTCCCATCAACAGTTCGAGTTCAAACAACACCGACTGCAAGAACTAATCGGCCATGCCAAAATTTCACTAACGTTGGTCCAACTCCGATATCAAGGCTTCCAGCTTTAGGTGGATCTTTAAAAATCCGTGTGGTAGCCCCTAGCGGATCCATCACGAACGTTAACTTTAATGCCCCTAAAACCACGACCACAAGAAGACCTACTACAACGAGAACTCGAAAGACACCAAGACCTAAGAAGAATAATTATGAGACGTGTACTGATGGCTGCAGGGGCAGAAGAGAACCAATATGTGCAGCTCCGCTTTCAACTGCCTTCCTGAACCCGGATACTTTGAAAGGCTTTCCATCTGTCTGTCATATGGCTTGCCACAACTCCTACAGAAAGGATCGTAAGTGTTTATTTAATTGCTTATCTACTTAATTCCAATAAGGGGGAAAGTGCTCGCGATCACGTTTGTGAAGTTTAGTTTTAGTTTAATTTTGTTAACATTACTGTTACTGTTCTATGTTTTGAATTGGCATATGCAATGATTATAACCATGCCATAAATTAAATTGCCCTGTTGAACAATGACCAGTTATAAATGTATGGTCAAACGACAGACGGATTAGCGATCACAATATTCATTGTTATAAGAGATTAAACCCGATCCCCCTGATTGAATACCTACTTCGACTGAAGTTACAGTGACGAAGATATTTTTATTCATGATATCAGTTACATCAAAAATCGTTTTGCTTAATTGCTAAAATCCCTTGTTGCATGTCAGCGCGCAATTTGATTGGCTAACTTTTTAAGTTAACAAAAAAACAACGAATTTTATAGGTGTATTGATCCAACTGGATTGATAGGTACTTACATTGCACATGTAGGTAGGTGTTAACCGCTTAAAAAAAGCGATTTCCACAGCGATTAATGAATAATCGATCTTCAACAGTTAACAGTGCGTATAAACTAGTTAATAAGAATGATTTTCCTTTTAAATATATGGCATTTCCACATAACCTAACAAAACTATGCCACTAGTTTATACCTAGAAAAATGTTACTGTACAGAGTAGAAAATAGTACTTGAAACATTACCACACCATTTTACTGTCTCGAATTTAATCGATACCTACATAAACAAGTACATAATAATATTGTCGATTTTTTTGTCAATGGAGAGAGTTTGTCAACGGAGATGAAATGTAATAAGGATTAGTGTAGTGAGCGTTAATTTGTAGTTGTTACCTTCAGATGATATCAAATAAAATATGGTAAATAACTAAGTGCGGGATGACGACTAACACAGATAGAAGAAAAGACGAAGACGAGATATTAACCTTCTAAAAAGGAGCATTATCTACCATAATTTGAATTGGGAATAGACCAAATACTTAGATACTATCATGATAATGAATTTAACAACTTTTTTCTTTTTCAATTTCAGTTTACGAAAAGGTGCTAGACGGTCGTTGTGGCAGACTGCGCACACGCATACGGACTGTCGACTCCAACACTAAGCTCAAGAGAGAAGAGCTCAACAAGGCACAATACTTCCTTGATAATAGCGGTACTAAAACAATTGTGGAGTTCTCAGCTTTAAATAAATAAGGTCGAAATTGTTTATAGATAAAAAAAGATAGAAATGTTGGAAAAAAGCTATGTGGTACTCGAATCACATAATTGGGGGACACACGAGAGATCACATATTGATTTTCATGGGTCATTTATTTTCTGATGATCAAACTCCAGTATTTCATTGAAAGAATTTTCATTGAATTGAAAGCCTGTTGCTAAACAGTTGTCCCTTCTCACTCTTCAAATAATATAGACACAAACATTTTCAGTTTTACTACTAAAAGTTATAACATATGTTAACACTTGTCTTAAAAAAAATGTAACTACAACTGGACATAATATGACGTTGGCATAAGGTCCGTTTTGCAGTTACACCTTTTTTGACCAAAGTTTAACTTTTCGTAGTAAGATTGCGTTTAAGAAACGATTTTGCCATCGATATATTGAAAAATATAAGTGGACTATGTTGGTCTAATTTTTACTATTACTACGAGAATGTTAGATAGACATAGGAGACACAAAATACCGATATACATTGTAAGATCAATAATTATTGTTGTATCCAACGACCATACAGCCTATCAATTCTGTTCTATGCTCACATATTTATGTATAGATACTGCGAATTGTAAGTTTTAAGTAAAGTTAACTTTACTTTGTATACTAACATGAAATTGTCTGTCACACTACTTGGTCGAAAATATTTGTGAAATCATTGTTCAAACGTCCCATTATTTTTGTCTATGACGTCACAACTAACGGGTAACAATGCTGTTTTAGTTCTTTGTCGCTGTGCATAAAAGTAGAATACAGCATCATGTGTTTTATTATCTTGTCATGCATAATTGCATACTGATGGCCATAAACCACACGCCGCTTCCAGCAGGACCGTAAACTGGATCGTGTGGTTTGTATTTGGATTCCACCAAACTAGTGTACAAAACATTTATGTGATGTACATTTGTGTGATGTAATTGTACGCACACAAATTTGCGCGCACAATTAGTTCGCGTTTGAGTGACTTGACCAGAGCGAACACTTGTGCCACAGAGTGCCGCACACAGGTGGAATCGTATCTTCATAACCATACACCGTCAAGTTTACTGCATGTGGCTACATTTAACTAGCATTAGTCGCCAGCCCTTATTTCGACTGATAAGTTTAAGTAAGTACTTAGTTTTATCAATATATTTCTTAAGAATTCGTTGTTTGTATTTTTCTACTAACATTCCCAAAAGTATCTTCATTCCGTCCATAAAGATGTACATATTTAAGATCTTGTATAATAATAAATATTGTTTTTTATAACGTTAAGTGGTTTTAATTAACAAATTCAATTACTGTACTTGTTTAGAGTTTATTACCAGAATTACTTTATACATATTGTGCTTACAATTCTAATATTTACATACTATTATTCTATTCCTTTTATTCAAATGTTGTCAAAGAAAATAGTTTCAAATAGAAACTTACAACTCAAATTCATCAGATCAACATAGGATTCTATTACGCTCTGCGTTAATTATTTATTAGGACCACCCAGTTTTACAGAATCATGGCTCAAAGTAAGGTTCCTCACGACGCGATGCGATGTATTTCAACAGATTTGTGACGCCGGCGAACTAGAAGGGGCAGTGGTAACACTTGAACTACAAATATCACCCTTACTACTACGACATACAGGCGCTGCTAACATGGTTTCTTGAGGAGCGGTTGTCTGTGGGTAGCAAGCCTACTAGTTTACCATCTTCCACTTCTCGGCGACGCAAAACATTCGAATTGTATCGCATCGCATCATAAATTACGACTCGTAAGAGAAGATCCTAAGATAGGCGAAATGAAAATTGCTTGCTAAAAGTGAAAATTGTAAGAAATAAAGTCGCATAATAAATACTTCACTGTGTGCCTCTAAGGGTCAATTCACACCGAGACCCAACGGTGCTCACACACTTTAATAGATCTCAAAATCAAACACGAAAAGATACACATTTCCATTAAAGTCACGTCGCGTCTCGGTGTGAACTGACCCTAAAAATCCTTGATAGCAATTAATGTTTATATTGAGGAAGAAAAGAAAAGAGAAAGAAGATAGAACTTATTCAAATGTCAGTCTTTTACAAACATTTTCTTATATCTTAGATATTATTATAACACTTTTTTACAAATAACCCTTTTTATCTGCAATGCTATTCCCTAAGGTCGTGGTCTTGTCTGCAGCGTCGAATATAATAGTTGTCTTTAGTAAATTTTCAACTTTATGTCATCAGCATAAAGTCGTTCTTAAAGAATACCATTGCTGAGGCGCTAGCACGAGTTGGCGACGTAAACGGTATGTAAATGCTTCGAGTTATAATACACGTTTCAAATAGTATATTTACATAATCTAATTGAATTTATTTATCGAGGGATACTTATTGTGATTTTCGCTAGAAAAAAGAAAACCAAATGAAACTTGTATTAAAGACGTTACGTTTACACAACTCTAAGTCGAGAAATAGCCCACTAATATCGAAATTTGATCATTTAGAGCCGACATTTTTAATACATTTTACGACTTGGTTATTTACACATTGTATTCAAATAGAAAAAGATGGTATCGTGGTTCCGACTAAGGCCCAGCGCCAAACGGACCATGACTCACTCTACAATTAACTACAGGGTAAGAAACTATCAACATACTTAGTCCCTTTAATAATTATCATCAAAATGATCAGATAATTATTGATATAAGTATCGGATGATTATCAATTTCGATTCATCACAAATATCGAATAATTCTCATTATAAATATCGGATAATTATAATGATAATAATGCATGCCAAACCATAACTTGACTTTTTTATTATTGACTCAAACTTTTTTTTTCTTAAGACTTAAATTTAGTCTTTTAGCATTTTGTAACCTATCACTCCAGTCCTATTTATAAATCTGTTTTTTACAAACGAAACCAAATACAAATCTACCAACAAATCAGGGTGTGGATTATACATAATTATATATAGAATTTTTCTTTTATTTGTCACTTGACGTGGATATGTGCTGAAGCGGCATTTTATGGTCAGATGACACGTGGGGTGACATTGAAAACGGTTTTAATTTTTTTTAAATTATCATTTAAAGCCCTATATAAAAAAAAAACTAAAGACAACTATCAAACGACATTAAAACCTCTGTTGGAAGTTGCCTTGTTGTTGAGAACTGCCGCCCTGTTGTTGGCCACCAAACATCATCTGTTGTTGTTGATGAAATTCCTGTTGATTGCCGCCTGTGTTGTTGCCCTGATTTGGTCCTGGAACATAAAAACGTAACATAGTAATACTTTATCAGGATTTTAAGTTGAGGGTAAATTAGAAAAAAATATTGAATTGCTAGACTTTTGCAACCATACTTTTGTATGAAATAAAATATGAATAACTATCCCATCATTGAGTAAGAGATCATTGAGAAATACCGATTTTCTATGGGCTTAAACTGAGTTTTTTTTTCAATTAATTTAATAGGGTCCAATACGTTAGAAACGTAAATACCAAATGGACAATAAGCAAGTGCAAATCTAATCTTAAAAACTTTCTTTACTCTTGCATCAATTATGAATGAAAAAGAGTTAATGATGCTTTGACATCTGACAAGACAGAGTGAAAGAAGAAAACGTCTTGCGCCGACCCCAAATAAAATTTAATAAGAGCAGGAAGATGATGACTCTTGCATCAATTATTAACGAATTTTTATATTGAATGTGTATGTGACCTCGTGTGTTGGTAAAAATAAAACAAAAACTAATAACATACGGTATAATGTACCTGACATTCTCATCCTCTTCGCGTTATTCGCTGCGTGGTCGTGATTGTTGGCTTGTACTTGGTTTTGTTGTGTCTGTAATATAACGAAAGAAAGGTGAAAATAAATTGGAGGTAGTCCTAGAATCATTTGAGTTATATGATAATTTTATCACGTCAAAAAAAAAGAAGCAAATCCGAGCTTACGACGTAGTCGAATTTTTCTTTTCACAAGAAGACTTTGCTACATGAAGCTGAAAACCAGCAGTATTTTACATGAACAGTGACGGTCGTACTACAAAAAAGTTAATCTGTTGGACACTTGTATTAACATTGATATAAGGGTCGTTTTGCAGTTACACTTTTTATAGTGTTCAACAGATGTTTAACTTCATGTGGTATGAAGGTGACAGTCTGACTCTTACCCTGGTCGGCATCACCAGATGCCTTACCAACTAGGCCATCGCAGTCACGCCCGACAAGGGTGAATATTTTATACCACTTTTTTTTACGTCTAAATATCCTTTTAAAAACAGATTCAAACCAGCAGAGATGGGAATAATCATGTTGTGCGTTTGACACAAACTTAAGCAAGGAAAACCTTATCAACTTTTTTTATTTTTTTTTTATTTATTTATTCTCTTATAAAAACAAGTTATTATTTTTACAATTTTTCCTCGCCAAACTTTACAGTTTGTTGGCGAGACGCGCTCGTTTATCATTATCATACGTTTCTTTCAATAAGCAATTACAAACTTAAATAAGTAGTTCACAGATCCTTAATTACTTACATTATTTTGTTGTTGTTGCTGCTGCTGTTGCTGATTTTGCCGCGCTTTAGAGTCACTTTTGTCGTCCTGGTCGTCATCGGTCAAGAATTCTCTCTTCGGATAAGGAATGGGACACCCAGCAAACACATCCTGAAAATATTTAACATGAAAGAATTGAAAAACCAAAGGAAGTTAAAGAGTTTTTAGTTACTAGTAGAAGTTTTTACTATATGACTATGGGGTGTAAATAACCCTTTACGAAACTGAAAGGCATGTGTTTGCATCGTCTAAAATGCTTTGTTGAAGGCTCTGTGATAGTGTACACCATCATCATCAGCCTATAGCAGTCCGCTATCCATCCATTGCTAGTATAGTCTCTCATCCAGCTATTGCTCCACTTACCCTGAGCTTACAACTTGTTTCCTACTAATATTTTAAACGTGGGTTTGTTTAGATGGATGTTAGTTATTCTTTCACACAAAAACTACTGAACGGATTTGGATTACAATTAGTACACAGATAGTTTATAACCTGGAATAACATATATGATAGCTTTTTGTTCCCTAGGGATAATTTGTGAGTAAGTGAAATCTATGAATGAATAAATATATGAATGCAAGTTTGTCATAAAGATTTGAATGCTTTGTATAATCATATCTCTCTTGCAATGTGTCACTCTTTCAAGTGCAAGTGAGATATAGCACAATACATTTTAACATTCTCGTTTTCAAGGTTTGACAGATGGTACTTCACTTGCAAAGGTGTTTAAGGCATGTTGCAAGAAGCTCATTTTAAGATTGAATGAATTCTGTTCACTCTTACTACTTCTTATTACTACTAAATAAATATACTCTTATTGCTACTAAATGACCATAGCTTTTGTGAATTAAACTTACCTGTGTTGGCAGTGGATCTTCTGCAAAGTATGGATCCTGCATAGCTTGTTCTGATGTGATCCTCCTATTAGGGTCCATTAGTAACAATCTCTGTAGTAAACTGAAGGCTTTACTGTCTGGTTTTATCTTGTGTCGGTCCATGTATTTACTTAGGGAACAGTTCTGGTAGCTGAGAGAAAAAAAAATATTTTTATAAGTTCCCCACTCGAAGAATTTCTTTTGTATCTTGGGTGGTTTACACACATTTAAATTCACATTCACAGAACACCCAGAACAACCTTGTATGACCCCATAGCATGCAGCGTAGCAGTCAATAATTTAAGCACTGTGCCAACTAATTGCAAAACATTCTTATAATGTTACAAGATTCTGTACCTACATAATTTATATATTTTAGTCGACATCATCTTTACTTGCCATATGAGAAAAATAGAATAGAATAGAATTTATGTATTTACTTACTTGGATCTCTTAAAATCTTTGACTAAAGTGGCATGTTCAGGCATTTTCCTGATATCTTCCCAGTCTTTTTCCTGTGGAAAGCCCATGACATTGAATATCCTATCCAGTTGGTCATGATGGTATGGATTGCTGGTCTTAATGTCCTCTTGTCGACAATGGAAAATAGGTTCCGATGTCAACAACTCGGCAAAAATACAGCCTATCGCCCATATATCTGGAAAGGTGGATATTTATTATCATTGAAATAGGAATGGAAATACAGTTAGAATAATAAGAATATGGATTATGACACAATTAAATTGTTATTAACGTTGAATAATTCAGAATGAATTCCTCAAAAAGGCAACAGATCTGATCCAGCACCAAGCTCCACCTGTTCAACTGCTCTTCTAAACTACTCAGAGACTGAGTTTGTGGGTAACACCAGTATTGCTGTCCTTTTATGGATGAAAAATAGGTGCGTGGGTTCAAACTAAGTCAAAATGGTGAAGGAAAACATAGTAAGGAAACAAGATATGTAGTCCTGGTAGCAAAAAATTCTAAGATATGTAACACCTATCAAAACGCACTGGGCCCTCATGGTGTATTGCCCACTCCCTCTCGCAGAGAGAAGTTGACCTGTGTCGCAGCAGTGGCATCATTATAGCTGATTATGCTATACACAGAATGATGGTCAAAGCACCATATTATATCATAAAGCTCAAATGACAGCTATGACCCATTAATGTCTCTACTCAATTAAAAATAAAAACTAAAATAGCATACCAATAGCCTTAGTATAATGCCTTGCTCCAAGTAACAGTTCTGGAGCCCTATACCAGAATGTGACCACCACAGGATCTAAATCAGCCAGAGGCTTCAAAGGTGCATTGAACAGTCTTGCAAAACCCATATCAGCTATCTTGACCCTGCCTCTTTCTGGTCCTTCACCCATCACCAGAATGTTTGCTGGTTTCTGCAATTTAATAAGTATTAACCCTTAACCACCTGACCCCTAAATCAGTAACGTAACCACCTGCGCGCGGTCACAGTGACCGCATCGAATACACATGAGTTATCTCAGGATATTAAGGTTTTATTATAAGAATAAATTAATAATATTCTGTAATATATATTAAATTATTTATTTAAGTGGAAAAAGAAACAATAATAAAACATGTTCTTCTCATAAATGGGAACAATTAAATTGATGGCACATTTTAACTAAAAATATAACTATGATTACATAACGAGATGTATCAACATAGGGACAAAATATTACATCAAATTTGAACTTTCTTTAAAGAATCTAATAACATTAAAATGAGATAAAAAAATAAAGTTTAAAAAAGAATCAAAACTTCGATAAAAATGCAGAGGGTAAAGTCTGACAATTTTTCACGACAATTTTGGCACATTTTGATAGTACATTCCACACAGATTGTTTTTTTTACAGATAAAAGTTACATGAAATATTTTTCATTTCTTCTTGGGAACACAAGTTAAACACGTTTTACGTGTTTCAAGAGTCCAGAAACAGTAGGCAATTCGTCTCGTCTAGAAGACGACACTTGTAGGCAGTCATCAGATTCATAGTCTTCTAAAATTTCAGAAACTTCCAAATTCTCAGGTTCTACATCACTGCAACTCTCATCAACCACATCTCTAACCATTTCACAACATTTTCGTTGTTTACATCCATTTTTACGTAAAAACAATAATCATGAATGTAATACACAAAAATCACATAACTACCTGCACGCGGTCACCATGACCGCTAGCAAAATATTTTTACTCACCGAAGCCAAACGCGTGCACGTAGATCCTTGCCTAGCGCACACACGACGCTAAAGCACCAACAGAAAAGGTACACAGACGCACGCTAACATGCGATAACGGATATCGACGAAATTCAAATTCAAAAAATTGTTGCGGTCACCATGACCGCTGGCAGGTGGTTAAGGGTTAAAGATTTATACTATAAATTATTGCCTGTTTTACAATAATTTTGTTTTTTTTTGTCAGGTTTAAAATATGGGATATTTGAGCGAAACGCCTCCCTCCACTTCTTCCACTTTCTATGGCAACTATGGTCCAGTCCTTCATGAAGAGGTCAAACTTGTCTCACAAACAACTCAACATATCTACTAAAATATGTCCAGTTTTTTTTTAAATACTTGGAACTTCTAAACATGTCCAAAACTCAATTTACTTTAGTCATTTAGTAAAATCAATAAAAAGAAACTTACCAAATCTCTATGTAAAACCCAGTTAGAATGCAAATAATGTATCCCATCCAAAATCTGATAGAGCAGACTCTTCACCATGCCTTTAGGCACCATAACAGACTTCTTGTTTGCCTTTGCTGCTCTATGGAACTTAATGATGTGCCATAAATCATGTTCAGCATAGTCAAAGAGCAACCAGACTTTACGGTCAGTGTGTGAGAGGAAAACACGAATAAGGTTTATTACATTTGGATGCTTTAGCTCTCGGAGTAACTGAAAGAGACAATGTCAAAGTTTTAAGCAGGCTTATTAGATTTCAGTATTCGTAAATGGTATAAAACATAGTATAAAACATATCTAAAGAGGTTGGATACCTTAGTGGCTTTAATTACAAAAAGTGATGTGTTTCATCATGCACAAACAGTCTAACCTGCCAATATATTCAACCCACTTAGACCTTCTGCATTTCTATCCTATATTTCAATTTTCAGTGGCCGCAAAACTTACCGCAATTTCCCTACAAGCCGACATAGACAGTCCAGTCCCTTCGATTTGCTTCAAGGCATAATCTTTCGTATCTGACCCATCTTTTCTTCTCGCCTTGTATACGTGACCGTACGTACCTCGACCGACTTTACAACCCTCAAAATCGAACAGATCCTCGACTTTTGAACGTTCATTTTGAGTCTTTACTTTGAAATCATAGTCCATCATGACCGGAGCCATAGTTTTGTTTTGAAAATTGTCACCCATTTTTAATTCAAAACGCAAACTTCTGATTATTTCTATGAATGAGTGAAGACACGTAGTTGATCGATTTTTAAATCATACTAATAAAACATTTTTCCGTTAACTTTAAAGAAATAAACTTATGTTTTTTGGGAACAGATATTCTTTCCTGGTAGTTTAATTCAAGGTTTAAATTGCACGTTATTGCTTTTTCGCGTTCCACCAACTTCAACAAATGTCATGTCATGTTACTTTGGCTGTCATCTTGCGGCCGCCTGTCAATGACTTTTTCAGGATGTTTACTTTTAAATGCTGACAACTAGTGAGAACAGCCAAGTTCATGAAACTCCACAAATAATTATGATTATATAGGAACATTACATTTAAATAATTAATATAGCAATCCTTGTAAATAATAATTGAAACCCTTATTCATTCAATCTACAAAATGTTGTCTATGTACGGTATTTTCCCTCCTTCGAGCAAAGCACTGATATAATGAAAAAAGAAACATTTTTGATTTTGTAGGGAAATTTCCTTTTGCTCACACAATGCACTGTTTGTTAACGGCGCTACTTAAACACTGTGACTTTTTAGTCGTCTTACAAAAGTGATCCACTTAAAGTATCCGATAACGATATTATTAGTACGTAATATACTTAATATTTCGTTTATTCATATAAATGCGGCATTCTTAAATATTTCTTAAAAACTATACTGGTTTTACGGTGCGTTATCTTTATCGGTGCCTTTACTAACTAAGTACCAACCCTGCCACAGTTGGATAAACTAGTACACCGTTATGATAAATTATGTTAATGTATTTGATTTAATACGTTTGTTGTTTAAATACGGGTATTCGTTGACCAAAGGTTGTTTTGCATAACACTAACTGTTGTTGTTGTAACGTTGTGGATGGTGGCCAAGAAACTCATATTAGCTATTCTATAGCTAATTTATAATTTCTTAACTTTTAAATGTTAAGTTGTACGTTTTTAACAACTGACTGAGAGGTGCTTACTCCCCCGGTGGCGGGCGGTGGCATCATCGGCATTTGATTTACTCATCTACCTACATTATTGTAATTTTCCTTATCCAATATTCCTAATGATTCATATCGTGAGTTAATATTAAGAGTGATACAATTTAAATGCTCATCAATAGTTCTTTTTGTATAGGCACCAAAAATGATAAATGATCACCAAATCGAAAACTCGCTTTATCACGTTTCAGAGACACCGCAAAGGTTTGGTTAGTTTCCTTTAAATCCTGCAAAAAGAAATCGACCCTGCTTAGGTATTTTTTTTTCATTATAGTTAAATTTCTACTAGTTCTACAACACTTTATGAATGATACACAATTTGGTGAGTATTTAGCCATTCTGGCAGGTATTTCGATTTTTGGTTATAAAATAGGTATATTTCCTGCTAGGCGTTTAAACACAAGCCAAGCTTATTAGCCTATGAAGTTGCTGGAAATGTACGTAGTGGATCATTAGAATATTACCGTAATTTTCTTATTTTAGAAGTCAGATGTTGGCAGCATTGGTCATTTTATTCGTCATTGTTGGCAACATTGGCATTTCGTCCTATAGTGTGAGTGTGTGAGTGAGCTGCCAAATTGCTGTCAGTTCGATCGAAGTTCCCCTGTTCGCGGATTGTGTCTTGTGTTTATTATTTAGGAATATCCAGATTGTTCTGATAGAATAATAAATACAAAAGTGAAAGTGTGTTCTTAAGCGCGCGTTATATTGTTTTAAAATAATTAATTTGATTGAACGGTGCAACCATGGAGCCTTGTGCAGAGGAAGAAAAAGACTACTCCGATGTTATCGATAATTTAATGTGCATGTTTGGCAAAGTCATGAGTAAAGACGTGATTTCTGCCGTTGTCGAGAGTTGCGACGGTGATTGTAAGTAGAAAAAACCATAATTAAGGTAGTTTTGTTCATAGTAATATTCTGCGCCGCACGGTTATTTAGCGAGCCACTTGGAACGCAGTTCTGATGTTATCGGTCAATAAATGGTACCTATGTTTCATGTAGTTAGGTAGGTAGTTACAGGATGCTTATATGCGGAACAAGGATGACGAATGTAGATGCACTTTTCATAAAATCTATATTCAAAGGGTGGGAAGGTGGAAAGAGTTCAGTACATTTCTGGGGACCTTGCCTGCCGGACATTCGTCGCGATGGATGTCGTGGAGGTAGATATCAAATTGATTATTAATCTCAAATTCTTAAATAACATTGATAAAATTGTTATTATTGTGTCAAGATAACGAAAACAGTAGTGTTTGTGTTGATAATAAGCATGTGTTGTTTATTACATCATAAACAAAGAACATGTGTTTTAAAATTTTTATATGTCTACTATTATTTTCATATTAATTACATACTTAAACATAATTTAAAATATTATATTAACTACACCATGTACTTATTATGTTGTTTGGTGTGGACAGTGTAAAGGGTGTTGGCCCTGTTTAAGGGCGTTGGTCCCCTCGCACCTCTCCCCCCGCTTCTGTCTGTAATTCTCTTTGGTCAGTACTTATTCATAAACTGAACTGCATCAATACTTGTTAATAAAAGATGAATCTGAAGGGGTTGCTTTGTTTGACTTAAAAGGGGTCATATGAATGGTATCAATAGTACATCGGAAAGTTGAACAACAAAGAAATGTATTCAGTACGAAACTACATAAAGGGTATTGAATTCTAACTCTTTATTAGTAACAAGTAATTTCAATATGTTTTTTTGTTTTATTTCTTTTGTCGGTGCGCTACTAGCTTAAATCTCATTTTCTTTGTGTCTGGGATTATAATATTTCATCATCACCTGTGCATATCTTGTCTGTTAATATCTTAATTTATGAGTACTTTGTGGGCATATCAGAATAGGTTTATTTCTATTTAAAATAAATTAAGACCCTTGTCATGCATTTCAAATATAATTTCCATTGAATTGTCCAATGATCATGCTCAGCTATCGGTTTCTTTATTTTCAACACAATAAAAATATACTAATGTTGAAAATGTGCAATGTCCAATCTGAAAAAAAATTATAGCCTTTAAATGTTACTCCCTGCTAATTTAGCTTTCTATTAGTGAAAGAATTTTGAAAATCAAGTAGTTTATTCATTACACATAATAATATTAATCTTTTCTTCTTTACAATATTATAGCGAGAAATTACTTTATGATTGTTTTGTAATCAGAGGTTTTCATTAGCCTATTGCTGAAGACTTTTGACTGAAGTACGTGTATTTGTATATTCAAAAGTTATTAAAGATATTAAACAAAATACAGGTTATGTTATGGAAGAGGAAAAGAGGCGCTCAGACATTAGGTACCATTGATACCTAATGTTTTGGATGAATCAAAATAAAACAATCTCCTTTCAAATTCCACAACTATCCCACAACGACATCTAGTCCCAAGCTAAGCAGAGCTTGTGTTATGGGTACTAGACAACTGATAAACATACTTATATATTTCTAAATACATCAATATTATAGATAAATTACACCCAGACACAGAACAAATGATCGTTGCTCATCACACAAACATTTTTCCTGGGTGGGACTCGAACCCACAACCTCCGGCATAGCAGTCAGGGTCACTAACCACTAGACCAACAGGCCTGTCGAAGTCGACAATGTTGCTCTCTCTTCACATAAAACTGTAGAAATAGCTTTTTTAACCGATTGACTAGAAAGGTTCACTGTACTGGGCTTTACCGGGATGTAAGTTGTGTTAAAACTCTTAAAATGTAATACTCAATTCTATTGCTCAACCAATAGAGTAGATAATATATTTTTTTATGCAACTCATGTTATGATTCTGCTAAAGTGGTTATTTTATACATTAAATTTACCCTATGGATATAGGTAAGCTTATATTATTTAGAATACAATTATCCTTGTTTCACATCCTTGTTTCACATGAGATAATCAGACTGTAAAAATAACATAGATGCCTATTAAAAATAAAGTGTACTAATAAAATAATTTTTACAGCTAATCATTAGTAGAGTAGTATTTGTAGGGTTCACAATTAACAGAAATAATTAATGGCAGTTAGCAAATAGTTGGTTCTGACAAATTAATTAATTATGATTTACTGAATTAAGCACATTTATGGGTTATGCATGTTCGGACACAAATGCATCATTCATCTTCATGGCCAGTTCAATAGTTGTTAAAGTTTTTAAGGTAATTAGGAAAATGGATTAATGTTGATCAATAAATTTTCCTTTTCCACATGTTAGGCACACTAAAAACATCCTTAACAAACAACAAATTAAGGTAATTTAAACATGAAAATGAAATATGACATTCATAAATTTATTCTTTAGTGTCTGGAGGGTAAGGATACACATAAAAAAATATGCTCAGCAGGTAGGTAATTTTTTTTATAAAGACAGGATATAGTAATCAAATTTAACGATAATATTGCACTTTGTATAGCTACATAGTACATTTTACGAGGGAAATTCCCTAATTTCATAGTCTGCGATAAGTTTGAGGAATCCCCATGCTGTAATAAGCTTGCTATAAGTATATATCACTGCATTCCAAGTGCTCTTGATAGGAATTATCAATTTGTTTTGTGACATTAGTTTGCTAATAGACTAATTATAGTTTACATCCATTAAATATTTCATCAGCTTTGAATATTTAATATAAACTCGCTTCAATAAAAAATAAAGTTGTTACTGTTGTCATGCAAATTTAGCCTAATTGCTAGTTAATATTTGGTCACTTTGATATGGATGAAACTGCAAAGAGTAATAAGAGAGGCCTGAGATAAAATTATGCTCCCTGTTTTGGATAGTTCTCTAAAACGGGTGTTTTTTTAGAGGTGGAGAACTTGAAATTGATATAAAACACAGAAAAATGTGTTTACTTTTTGGCTTCTTTGTTTAAAAACATGGAACATTTTTGGGGACATAGGTGGCCACCGGCTTGTTTCTCTGAGTAAATTCGTGATAGGTATCACACTTTGTTTAGCATTATTATGACACTTTCTTGGTTGAAAGCATATGTCAATATCTAATATTAATGCCTGCTGTCGGCGCCTTATATGCTTACGAACGACTGCGGAGCAGGTGCGGGGTTGCCAGGGGCTAGGCCTATGGCCGCACCTCACTAAGACTCAGCTTTTGCCTTTAATACCTAGATCGTGCTTAGAATAACGTTAATTGTAGTCATTAAATTTATCGTAATCATTTAAACCTATTGTCATATCCGATCGAGCCTATTCACCTTCAAATTAAGGAACAAAAGTTAGTAAATAGTTTAACATGTTGCTTACCATTGCCTGAAACATTACCATTTTCTCTGTGACCTTAAGGCCCGGCGCCCACTATCGGTGGGCATCGGTGTGGCTCGGTACAGCTCGAGCGCTTTACGCCGGCTTCGAGCGGCTTAGGGCGCCTTAGAGCTGCGTCGGGCGACTTCGGGCGGCCTCGGCAGCCGTAAGCATGGCTAAGGATGCCGAGGCGGTCTTCGGGTAGCTCGGGTGGCATTTTCGGATCAGACACGTCGCAGAACAGTCATATCGATCACCGCACGCGCCTTCATTATCGTATCGTACAAGTAGACGCAAAATAACTTGGCAGTCCTGAACATAGGCTCTGCGAACTTCTGCGCATGTACATTCGTAAAGAAAACTGTTATTGGCATTTTTTTTTAACCAAAATACTAATAAAAATGTCCTTATACCAAGTAAAAATAAAATAAATATCAAAACAATTTGAGACTAAAAGCTACAAAAATAACTTATGAATAAACAATATAAATCCACCATTATAAATACACACACATAACTGTTTTCACGGAACGTTACGAGTGACTGTTCTGCGATGTTTCTGCAGCCAGAACCATTCTTAGGCTACCCAAAATCAGCTACGGCGTCCTTAGGCGTGTTTACGACTGCCGAGGCAGCTCTCAGGCGCCCAAAGCCGCCCGACGCAGCTCTAAGGCGCCCAAAGCCGCCCGAAGCCGGCGTAAAGCGCTCGAGCTCTACCGAGCCGCACCGATGCCCACCGATAGTGGGCGCCGGGCCTTATACTGTTCGTTAGATTCAATGCTGTTAAATGATTTTTTACCCTGATGAAATGTAATTTCGTATGTCTACACCGACGTCACCGAAGTTCGACATATTATTAAGTAGGTAAAATAAAGCCAACTTATATTAACTTAAAAGTTCTCCTCTTCTAAAAACACACTTACACATATTATTATACGTTTCTTTAAATAATGACCTTCATTATTTTCTTAAATTGTTACTAAATTTAAATACAGTCATTCTGCCACTACATCCAATCCGTCTTTTCCAATTGCTCTTTAGTTTATAGACGTGAATAATGGTAGCCTTTGAATGAGTAATGGAAACTTTTCGAAATTAAATTAAAATACTCTATAATGTATTCCAAACTAAGTAAGGATTGTATGTATGTATTTCAAATGATTAAACTAACATTTTTATTCCTAGTGAACCTATCTGTGGATGCAATAATGAACATGATGAATGATGGCAATATTATAGAAGAAGAGCAGTCAACTACAGTAAATCAAAATATAGCATCCACACAAACACATCCTCCATCAAACTACCAACCAAGTCAGCTTTCCATAGACAGTCCACCTTTTGAACCATCAACATCCAGCTTACTTTTTCAACCATACACAACGAACAGCCAACCTATTCAACCAACGATGTCTTATGCTACTTTTGCTGCTCAACCACCACACAGTACTGGTGCTATACCAAAGACTATCCAAAAACCAATCCAACACTTGTCAGGTTTCTGGACTGATCAGGTAAAACAAATCATAACCGACCACAATCAAGGAAACAGAACTATGATTCTCATGCGGGGCGTGCCCGGTAGCGGAAAGTCGTATTTGGCTCAGCAATTAGTAGACATGACGATTGGCGCTACTCCCAACAATTATAAGACACATATTTTGACAACTGACGACTATTTCATGGTCAGAGGCCAATACCAGTACGAAAAGTATAAACTGTCTGAAGCACACGCGTGGAATCAAACCAGAGCTAGAAATGCATGCATAGCAGGACTGAGCCCCATTATTATTGACAACACCAACATTGAGCCGTGGGAAATGGAACCTTACGCAAGAGAAGGAGTGAGGAATGGTTACATTATACAAGTAGTGGAGCCCAAAACACCATGGGCTAAGAAAGCTCATCAGTTAGCAAAGAAAAATGTGCATAATGTACCTATAGCTAACATAAAAAGGATGCTGGATAATTATCGCGATGGTATAACTGGTGATGTTTTAAGGCAGACATATGGATTAGCATATCCTGGTGATATGGTTCCTCCCATTAAACGAAGACTTCCTCCAATAGTTAAAGAAGAACCAGCTTCAGAGCCTGAAACTGCCGTCATTAAACAAGAACCTATTTCTTCTACTTCCACTTCAGAAAGTATTGACAACACCCTAGTTTTTCGGTCGCCAAAATCGCCAGTAAACGTTCAGGCATATCCAGTAAGTACTGTCCCCAATCCAGAAAATGACCATATCAGCGAATCCCCAAAATCACAAATCAAGGAAGAGAAAAAAAACCAAAATGATGATTTGACAGCTGAAGAACTAGCAAAGCTCAAAATTTTTATAGAAGCTCAGAAAAAACTTGAGGAAATTGAGAAAATAGAAAAAGAATGGGACAATGGTGACCATTGGGAAATTGACGATCAAGGTTTATTCAAAAGGGCTGGCTCAAAAGAAGCTGAGAAAAAAATTGCTAGTGCTACTATTATAACTTCTTTGCCTGATGCAAAACCTCCAAGGAAATCTAATTTGTACCCCCCTGTAACTCCATCTCACAAATCCACAAGCTCTTTGATGAAAAGCGTAAATGAGTGTGAAGATTGGAGCAAAATATCAATGTTCATGCCGTCATGGGGCGATTCCTTCGAAGCATCGACCTCTGCTGCAAGCCATGAAGTTCCCATTGAAACAAAATCTAGCAGCACATGTTTCGAAATAGGAGATACAAATGTTAACGGCAAATACAAAGTAATCACGGCTACACCACGTAATATTAACCAATTTCATATATCATTCAACCGCGAAAAGATCCCACAAGTACGGATGTTTGATAAGAGCAGCATGACAAATGAAATTGTCATCACCAACGCTCACAGGTGTCCAAATGAAGAAAAACATTTTATTGCTTTTAGAAAGCTTTTCAAGAACATCGCGCGATCTGATCTTCGGGATATTTTCGACAAATGTTGCGGTGATGTCAATTGGAGTGTGGAAATTGTACTTGACGGTATGAATAACAATCAGTTCAAAACAGTAGAGACTGAAGAACTGTCAGATCCAGAAGAAGAAAGCATGGAACAATGTGCTTGTTTGGCTAATTACAATATTATACCTGATGTATCCACGCCAAATGAAGTAGAAATTACACCAGCAGAAGAGAAACAAGAGAAAGTACAGGCAAACGGTCCCCAACCCCAAAAGAAGAAACGTGACGTCACAATGTCTGAAGAAACTATTCAAATGAAACGCCAGATCGAGCAGAATGTGGTCATCGCAGATAATCATTATTCTAAACATTGCTTGAAGATAAGGAAGATACGCCGAGGAGAGCCAGATTTAATTGAGAACAACTCGGATGAACTTGGAGCTTCAGGGTTGTCGCCTGATGCTGCACCATTTGAATCGAACATGAGCAACAACTTAAGTGATGACGACAATGGTTCTGTTAGCGATATTGACGATGACGTTATTGTTACTGTTAATTTGGGAAGCGCTTTCGTAACAGAGTTAGATGAAAGGTTTGGCAGACAAGATATGCAATACCCAGACTTCATTGTGCCTAGGATTAGCATTCCATTGTCTATGTTGAACGAAATCAATGCTTTATGGATGGAATCATTGACGTTTCAGCTTGACGAGCATGCCACACAAACAGCAGAAATGTTGCAGCAAGACGAAGATTTTGCAAGGTGAGGATTTTTTTCAGCTTATTGAAATTTAATCTTAAACAAACTGATCCTTAAGACGTCTATTCATATGTCGTCACATTTGATCAAGTGTCTCTTTCGTTTGTCTTCATATAGTCTTCTCTGATTAAGGCAAATCGCCGCCAAGGAGGCTGAGTTATCCCTCGCCGGTAAAGAACCAGAGGTTCCTGACTTCAAAGAAATAATGGATATGGATATGGCCCTCGCCATTTACCAGAAAGATGTTGCGGAATGGCGCAATAACATGCCAACTGACTTGGCGGCTAAGATGACCAGAGACAAGTTGTACAACTTGTTCCCTGATGTCGATAAGGATACCCTAACTGAGTTGCTGATGGCTCATGACAATAATTTCAATGCCACGGTTGAGGTGAGTTGATATTTTGTTCACGTAATAATTAACCATAACCATAGCACCGCCTTTATTTTCCGAAGGGTAGGCAAGAGGTTAGGATATTAAATAATATATTATAAATATTCTTAAATTTCCTATGGCAAGAAACTTTACTTGTTCTGTCTGCAGCGGCGGTTGTTTTAACTTTATACTCTTCATAACTTTAGATTTCTGAATAGTCTGTTTGCATAATGAGCGAATTCTAGCTTCCCGAAATCTTGAACCTTAGGCTAGCCGCTTCTCCTTATTGGAGTTCAAAGTAGTTTTTAAAGGGTGGTATTTAATACTTTAACTGTAAATTCCCTTTTTTCAATCAAAATATTCGAAATTACCACCAAAAATACTGAATCGCACACTAAATTTGCTCATCAAATGAATAAATTATACTTTACTGTTAGATCTTTAAAGCTTAACTGTTTTACTGAATGACTATCTGTTAACTAAAAGTAAATCTAATAATTCTTCGAGTGCAACAAAATATTGAATCATTTTTTTTGGAATCCATCACCTATTAAACTTTTAAGAACATGGGTTATTCTAAATGAAACACCAGTTAATCAGTCATATTTATGTAATTAAAGTTCACAAAAAATCAGCAAAGTGTAATCTTAATATACACTAATCATTGCAAAACATATTTAAACATATTTTTTTTTGGGTAGCATTTTATTAGTCACAGTCGTCTTATTATTTATTAATTACCACATACCAGTAATTTATTGAACTATTAAAGAGGGTCTTGCTTTCGCGGGGCGTCCACGCTTCCCAGCATGTCGACGGAGCCCCGCTTCGCGGGGCTCCTACTTCTGGGTGGTTTAAAAAAAAATAACCACGAAGAGGATGGCGGGGTCTTTCAGACCCCGCCATCCTCTTCTAACCTAAATTGTCCGAGTCGGGGTGCCAGCGTGTACTTACTGGTTAATATGCGACTGGGATAGTTATTTTGCTATGAAATATGGAAAATTTGCTGTGCAGTCAGTATTTATGCTATGTATGTAGTATTTTTGTTGTAATATTGAATAATTTGTGTGCAAATCAGTATTTTTGTTTTACGGTGAGTAATATTGTTTCAAAATGCGTATATCTGTGGTTTCAGCTAGATTTTTGCTGTAAATTAGATAAAAAAAGCCATCAGATTTCGATGAATTTTAAACATTTTTTAGTACAACATGTTTAGGTAATCAAGTAGTTAATTTGTAGTACAGTAATTTATTTGATATGCAGTAGGTTATTAGTGGAGATATTTTGTTTGCTTAAATTTCTAAATAGAGGTGCAGTTAAAAATTCCCCGTTTTTAAATCACAACCTAGAGAACATGGAAGAACATACTAGTGTCCCAGCCCGTTCTGCTTTGCATCTGTGGATTTTAAAATAGTCATATCTTTCAAGCTGAATTCAACATACAGATTTCTGTCTGCTACCACTTTTTTAAAGTCAGTCCTGTAGAAAGTAAATAGACTATTTCTTTCCACTTCTCCCCTTTATCTCTAGAAATTTGAAACCAGTGAATAAACACACTACAACTCATGACTTAAATTAAGTTTTTTCATCATTCAGCACGAGTAATTTCTCCTGTGTCGTGGGTGCGTTTACAAACATAGAAACTCACATACACAAACACCCCGACCCGGAACAACTACCTGTAGATCATACAAATATTTGTTCCGTGCGGGGTCGACCCGCGACATTCTGCCTGCTGCGCAGCATTTCGCGGTCCATTCGCTCAGCCACTGCGCTATTCGCGCCGACATTTGGAAGTTGCCAAGTTGGGACTCAACCAACTGGTTAAGAGCGTGCACGCCGAACGGCATTTCATACAAACTTTCAAAACCTTATTTTACGAAATTGCTGAATCGATTTTCATGAAACTTCACACATCATTTTAAGCAACATAAATAGACCTCTAAAAAGTTTGTTCCAAACATTTTCATGTATGTAGTTTGTGTTTAGTCAAATTTGAAGTTACTGTCTGGCTAGTTACACTTCAGTTTTTAATTAATACACTTTTGTCACGTTTTCTTTTGTTACGTTTTAGGTTTTGTTGATGTCTACTGGTCGCAATGACGTACTTGAACAGAAAAATGGCATCAATAAATTCGTATTATCGGAGGAACTGAAACTCAAGGACAAGATACTGGAGGAGCAAAAGAAGGTACGCTGTTTTATATTTGTGCAAAATAACACTACACAAGGTGAAAAGTTGTAGTAAAAGATCAAGTTATGTTGGATGTGTATAGCAAACTATACGTATCCTATCCAGTGTTGCTTTTCGTCGCTTTGTATGATTTTCTCGTACTATGGACGGTCAGCGTATACTGGTTTCTCGGCACTGGTCTAGTTTGATTGGCCGCTGTGCGTGCAAAGGTGGGCTTAATGCCTTGGGCATTTTTGACCAGTCTACTGTAGGGTGATGCAAAGAAATCATAGTAGGTGCAATGTTAACGATATTATGACCAGAGGTCGGAATTAGGTGGAGTTATTCATGTACTTACACTGATTTCATACAGCGAAAGAATACAGTGGATTTGTTTTAAAAAGAGCAGAAGAATCCCGTGATTTATTAAATAAAAAAGTTATTACTAGACTAGAAGCAAAAGTATTTTTGTATTTATACAATTAAATAGGCGAAGTTTAAGTATGAGAATGTTTGCTTAAGACTATTTATACTTATCTGTAGGTAGTGATGAATCATTGTGACAGTCTCTACATATACATTTAAGAGATAATCAGCTAATGTATTTACAGAATAATAATAGTCACCATGATGCTACATAAATATGTATAATTAGCTAGTTACCAAATCATAGAAAAATATATTTTGATATTAACGACCTAATCTACGTTGCAATGCGATCCACTTTCAATTGTTACAGAGTTAATTATCGTAAAAAAATGATAATTACATCGAAAAGTAAACTTAATTTGGACGAGTTTAAGGTTGCATTTTAATTATTTTGCAGGAGCTCTCTGAGACAGAATGGCCGTTGCTGTCAAAGGGCGAAAAAGTGGATATGGCTACCGTGCACGCTTATCGTGAAGAAGCTGACAATCATCTTGCTCGACGGAATCTGTAAGTAAATATTACGCCACAGTTGTGGAACTCACGGACTGGCTGAACGATCGGACTGATGTGCTGGGTGTCGCGGATTCGATTCTCGCACGGAGTAAATATTTGTATAATCTACAAGTATTTCTTCCGGGTCTAGGCGTTTGTGTATGTGAGTTTATATGCTTGTAAACGCACCTACGACACAGGAGCAATCCTGGCAAGGCAACGTTTTTAAAAGAAAAAAAAAGCTGGTGAAAATTATGGGGAGATGTCATCATTATCATTGAAATTTATTTGGGGCCGGTGAAAATGCCGTACCCAAGGTGCACTTTCGTTTCCTAATCTCTCTAAATGTGATGTAATGGTCCGGCCATTCTACACAACTTTCTGGTGCATAACCAACTTTAAAGATGTCAAGATTTTTCCCGAGTCAACAAGTAAATAAATAAATAAATAAATAATAATAATACGTGCTTTGTTATCATAATTGGCTATTTGACAGTAGCTATAAATTACAAATTTAATTAGTCCGTCATTTAGAGTTTAAAAAAATAACGGACACGTATTTTTTCTTTTTTAAAATCAATGAATATTCATCAAAATACAAAGCATCAAAACTGCTCATGACGTCAGAATTCAATAAAAACTATCATCAATAATCTCCGTCAATTTTGGTTTACGAAACAAAAGAAAAATACGGGTCGAATATTTTTTGATAATCTAAGTGACGGACTAATTACAATTTTTCAGTCAAATAGCCAATTTTCACAAAATCGTGGACTATTGGACATAGGCTTTTCCAAATAATTGTTATCGCGACGATTGTTGACAAAATCCACTGTTAATATTATTTTTGGCTAATCTAATCGATTGTCACACAGACAAGACAAAACTAATGTAATGTTTGATTGCAACTCGATCTGGCTTTTGGTTGTGTCTTTATAAAGTCTTAGGCCGTATACAGAAAGAACGCTGGAAACTTATAAGCGCTTACCGGCGCTTGACAGCGCTGGTAACCCGCGCAGGAAAATATATGAACGCGCGCTGATAAGCGCTGAACGGTGCCGACAAGTTCCGACAAGCTTCAACATGCGCTGGTCAGCGCTGGGCGCTGCCATTTAAAATTAATAGACATCTTGCTTCAATCTGCTAAAAGAAAGCTGGAAACTTATAAGCGCTTACCGGCGCTTGACAGCGCTGGTCCGTTCTACACAAAGGAAGCAGATTGAAGCAGACCAAGTACATTCCTAGACCGCCCAATTTCCCATCAGATGTGCAGGTGTCCATCAGTGTACTGCGATCGGCCGAATATATTAAATGTTTTAAAAACATTTGGTTTAAATTCCGCGACACTAAAATCCAGGTTTTGAATGCAGGATGCAATTCCACCCTCCCGCCATGCTGATCACTGCATCCTGTATTCGAGCTAAAAAGCATTTAAATTCAATGCGCCTGTTTAAGCGCAAAGAAACGCCTGTTTAATAATTTATAGATTAGATTAACTAAATCATACGAATGTATTACAGAAATTACCAAAAGGCTCAAGACTACATACGTCGTGGTATGACTCAAGTGGCCAACTATTATTCCGAGCTCGCTAACTTCCATAAGCAGAAGTACGAATATGCCAATGGGTTGGCTGTGGCATCTCTCATGCAAGTAAGTATAGAAGTGTTGGCATTTGATAGACCGGATACAACGTGTATGTTTTTGCCCATACTTTTCAGTTAATCATAGACATAAACTTATAATTGAACCAAACATTTCATCCGCTTTATCAGAGGCATTTTTATTACGAAAGTTCACCATTTTTGATGCTGATTTTTTTTTTGTTAATTGTGTTTACCTTAAAATTCCTAAATTGTATGTGGACTTGTGTATGAGTGCCCTACTAACTATCCTGCCTTGCTAGATATTAATAAACTATCTTTATTGCTATCTTGATCCCGATATTTATCTATATCCAATAAACTACCGAATTTGTCTAACTGAGTCTGAAAGCTTTCCAATCAGACGCAGCCGTCAAACAAAATTTGGATCAAGATAAGAATAAGAGCGGGCATAAATTTTGAATTTTCGCAACCGTCTTTTTACCAGAGCGTTTCTCTTAGGTTACATCACTAAAGCCTTGTTTTCAAATTTGAGTTGAAAAAACTACTTCCACAAAAAGATAATTCTTAATTTTCGTGTCTAATTTTCTAGTACCACGCCACCAATAATCCTGACTGCACTACCATTGATCTTCACTACCTACGCGTGAGAGAAGCAAAGGAATCACTGGACGTGTTCATAGACACTCATATTTCCAAGCTTCGAGATTCCGGCAACCGTCGCAATCAGATGCTGTTCTTTATAACTGGACGCGGCAGCCACAGCCAGGGTCGTGCTCGTATAAAACCAGCTACTATTGAGCGTTTGAGGCAACGTGGTCTTGGGTACGTACTTGTAATATAAATTTTGCTTGTTTTTATAAATTACTATCTAAAGGTGCTACACAACTGTTATAAAACGTTATAAAACATTTTGTAGCACGATAACATTTAATAACATTTTGTCTACAAACAAATAATGCAACATTCTGTAACGTTATATAACTGCTGTGAGATGCTTCCAATATCTTATAACGAGCATTTTTTGTATCTAAATTTATTTCGCATATCTCGGAAACGGCTCTAACAAATTGGATGGCATTTTGTATTCAAACTTTCACGGCTGAACCGATTATGATGAGTTTTAATACGGAGACAGATGGGGCCCTGAGGGCAATTATAGGTTACTTATTATTGCATATACTTAAAAGGGAAGACATTGTCTTTCGTTATTCATAATTTGCGTAATTAAATCAAAGTATTGTGGTTTTCCTGTTCGTTGGAATTAACAAAGAATTGTCCTTATTTGGATTCAAACGAACTTCATTTTGTACTACCCTCCACAAGCTTATATTTATAACTAGTTGTAACCCGCTGTTTTGCTCTCCCCCTCCCCAATATAGCCTAAAATACTCTCTAGGTTCTTATCTACCTCTGAACCACAATTCATCAAAATCAGTTCTTATGACGGACCCTTATGACGTAGAAGCGAAACATACAGGCAAACACACTTTCCGATGTATAGTATTAGTTGATAAACAAATTAGTGTAATAAAGTAATATTATTACCCAGTTACTGGGAGATCAGATAGGCATCTGTTTAGACTGGAAGCCGACCCCAACAAAATCGAAAAAAAGGCAAGACAGATGATGAAGTAACGGTATAATGTACGCAATATTGGTTATCTTTGCATTAATACCTTTATCATCATAATTATTGGTTCCTGTGTTCAAATCAGATTAAAAAGATTATTTCTAATTCAGCGATGTTGTCACGTTAATCTACTTACAAATAAAACTGCGATGAGCACCCTAACATAGCAAAATCATCAAAAAATGTCATCGATATTTTTGTTTTTTTTTTTTTGTTTGTTTCGATATCATTACTTAAGCGCCCTAGCTCATGACGCAATTCGTGCGTTTCGCAATTTCTACTAACCAAAAATGTAAATCGTGCTTACTGCTTCGACATAATGAAACAATTCGACTGTCTTACGTCGTCGCGGCAAGCTTGTTTTGTGTAGCTATGTACCCATTGACACCTGCAGGTTTTAAATTGGCAGCGCCTTTATGTCGTAGCGTTAAGGATGATTATATCGCTCGCATTGTGTCATGAGCCAGCGCGCGGCAAGGGCTTTTTCACGGGTCGATTTTTCGGTTGTATTGCCTGGCAACTAGTAATGTGGCGAGCTTGCGATTAGTCGCAAAGCTCAGTGCAGCTTAGCATTTTTTTTTCTTGGTAAAATCATCAAATGAGTCCTCCCAACCCAGGACAGACCGGGAGAGACTGTCAGACTCGTACTGACTAAAATTCACGGTCTCCTACAATAGCCCTTTACGTTCCGGGGTCACGGTAATTCGTAAGTCCCGCGACCCCGGTAGGCTTTGGCCCTAAAAAAATGTAGTAAAAAACTAGTTGAATTTTCATTTAGACGGTCGAATTTTTAGTTTTTGTCACAGAAACGCAATTGTAGTGTGAGTTACTTTTTTTTTATGAAAGAGGATTATGCCTAAACCTTTTATTGGCGCATTTGTGTTATCATAATACTAACATCTATAACTATACTTGTGCGAAACACAGAACATTTCTTTATTTATTTACTCACATTATGTTCTCCTGCTTACTACAGCTTTTTTCTCTAATTTTCCAGGTATTCATTAAAGAACCCAGGCCTGCTTGCTGCTAAGGTGAACGTGGACACCAAGTTGACGTACCAAGTATCTGTTCCCTAGGGAACGTGTGACCAAGACGACGACACGTTCTTCTTTAAAAGGCCGTGTCGAGTCTTGCTTGTGTTCGATGGCGCTTTCACTATGATTCGTGGCAAAGAATTCCCTGTGTTTTATGCTATTTGTGCCACATATGGCCCAATAGTGTACCACTTCCGTGAACTTCCCAATCAGTTCCGGTTGGCAATGGAAGTTGAGTATAGTCCAACTGCGAACGATTTAACTTTTCTTACAGTAATGGCTCGCTCTGCTTTCATTTTTGAGTACCCACATATTTATTATGAAGAGAATAGGGCGGGTATTTATCGCTATCAACTTTTGTTTTACCCTACATTCATTGCGCCAACACCTGTCATAACACAGTTGCCTGCAGCAGCTTTGCCGTGCTAAAAATATTGTCGTGTGATTCTCTAGGAATCATTTTAGCGTTCAACTTTGGATGCGTATTTTTTAATCAGTAGTGTTATTCGTAGTTTGTAGAATTGATGTCTATGATATTGAACAATACTTGATGTTTTGAAAATTGGTATTGTAATACTATTACGTATGATATCTTAAACAAACGAGGTTTCACAAGATTTTCATTACACAGTAGACAAGCTCGTGTCACAAGTCCACGACCCATTGTATTTAGACTAAGTTGTAAATGTTTGCTCAAAAAGTACATTTTAGTTTATATTTTATAAGTATTACCAAAAAAAATATTAACAAAAACGAACAATACGTAACTATATTTTAAGTTTCTACCGCCATTGTATACAATTCGACCAATTTTAACAACTTTTCCAGTTGAATAAGTAGGTAGGTACGTGAAATTATTCGAAAATCTTATATAATCGGCTTACGAGGTATAACGTCATTGAAATCACATATAATGATTAGGACTTGATACTGTCGCTCTTTTATTGCGTATAACTTTTTATATTACATATTCTATAACTGAAATTGACTACTAATGTCAACTTATTTAGCCACAAAGGTTCGATTAATCGTCCATATTTAATTTTTTGCTATGCGCACTACGCTCGCGAGTGAGACAAATAGTGTGTGTGCCTCTCGTTCTTACGAACTACTAAACGCCAATGCGACGTTGCATTGCTAAGACGCATGAATTGTTCAACTTGTGTTTGTTACCACAAAACCCTTAGTTACTATAATATACGTTTGTTCACTGTGATACAGGGCGTAACTTTAAAAAGTTTTATTTTTTCGACAATCCCTAATCTGAACATTTCATTTTGGTAAATTAACTTTTTAAAATTATCTCTTAGTATGAACCGTCCAACCGTTTAAAGCCTCCTTCAGAAAATATTCCCTACTTAAACTAAAATTTATTTTAATATCCCTATTTATAAATAACTATCTAAAATATTTCTTTGCCTGTACATATTTGTACGGTGATCACCTCTTAAAGTTAAGTCATATAATCTTAGTAATATTAGTTGCACATCATATGATATATTATTTTTCTTGTATTTTTCTACTCTTGTGGACCAAACTCCAATCTCTATTCATATCGTACCTCATTAAGTATTTTCACGTACAAATTTTTTTAGGACAGAGTACAATATTATTAAAATAGTTTAATTGCACCTAAAGCAATCTACACACGAGTTTATTACATTATTTTATCACATTCACAAGATTATATTATAACCGTCAAATTCAACACTACATTGAATTGTCGTCTGTAGTACTCTTTATATAAAAAATATAGTTTCTAAATTAACTTATATATACTGACAATTTTACACGTTGATTCTCATGGGTTAGCCCAAGGGCGATGTTTGTATCTGGGAAAACTTTTAAAGCAATGACGATTGTGCCAAATGAGCACAACATAATTAAACGAAGAGCTCCATAAGAATTTTTAGATTTGTGATGATGCCTTTATTATAAAAGTGTCTCAAGGCTGAAAGTTAGTATATCTCACTTTTATCAAAAAAAAAAAAACATTGTCGAAATTATTGAAAATGGGCTTTTTTGGCCAAATTCACTTTAAAATTATATTCTGGCCCTATTTAAATATATTGGAATACAGGTGTGTTTTTGAGGATTTATTGACAGTTATAAAATTGTCAAAATACTAGTATGTTGGACGTTGGCAATCAAATCTAAAAAATTGTCTTTAGATTGAACAAACGTATTAAAATAAATTACATATTTTGGTGTCTATGGTTATTAACTTATTACTATTATATTCCATATCGTAGTGGTGAGGCCATTTTTGAAATATTGTCTTTGATCGTTCATATACTGATCTTAGGTTATAAAGTAGAATTTTTGAAGATATTCAAGGTTTTTTAGTATTAGGGATCGTTCGGACTTATTCGCGTCCATACGGCGCTTTTCAAATTTTCGATTGGTCGATTGGGTGTTTTTGCTGCATGAGACATTTCGTCGCGGGGCGATACCGCGAATAGATTTTATGCGAATAAGTCAATAAAATATCAAAAAAACAGTAGGATTAATGTAGGTTAACATTTAGGTAGATGATGCACTTGGCGGTCCGGCTGCTAATAGTGCTATTGTTTCTGGTATGTATTTACTAAATTCATAGAGAAGGCAAAAGGTGTGGGATTCGTTTCATCGACTGTCCAGTGCTTCATCTGTCACAGTAGTATTTTTGGATTCCCACCTCTTGTCGTTTGTGACACTTTAGATAATTTTTACTCGTCTTTACATTATGAATGTGTAGGTACCCTTAAGGTGAATTAGAGATAGATATAAGGGGACTGCATTGCGTTCTTTACGCATCCAATCAATAAAATAGATTATTCTAATAATTAATAAATTCGCACAAATGTCTTAGAAATGCGTATAAAAACTGTCAATTTGGATAAGACTCAAATACTGAAATGAGATTTTGTTAAACTATTTTTTGGATTCGTAACGAACGCAGTGTAAAAACGCACCTAGTTACTAGCATTACTGGTATTACTTGTATGTGGATATTCGAATTTTTCGTTGTTTGACGAAACTAGTTTTAAGTTTTGTATTAATATTGTTTGCACTCGTGCTGGTTTTAATTAATTGTTTCATTCGCAGCTGGTCTCGTGAACGAAGAAGAGAAAGTGATTTCTGTTCTAGTAATGCCAAAGACAGAATTACTTTTTTTGATAGTAGTATAGTTTCGTTTGAAAAACAATTAATGCTTAGTAGATCAGCATTTAATATTTAAGATAGAATCTTATGCACTAATATACATTATATTTGTGATAAGAATCAAAGGGGTTGGTGCTTCGGAATCGGGTGTGATAATGAATACGTAGAATGATAAAAAATAAAGGTGATGGTGGAATTAAAATGCAATTTATAAGATATTTGTAAATTGTGATGACATTTAAAATGTCAGCTTTGTTGCTAAACTTTAAAAATGTGCCATTATAGTGCGATCGCTCGAGTACATTGCTGTTGCCATAGATTTAGATGTTCGAATCAAATTAATTTTTGGAAAAGACAAAAAAAAGCACTCTTTGGGTCAATTATAAATACAAAATATTTTTAAAAGCATAGGTTTTATTCTGATAATTAACAAACTATTAGGCCGACTTGCACCACAATCACTAAACGGGTTTAGCGCTAAACTGCCTTAGAATATCACTGTATCCCTGTCAAATTGTTTGACAGAGACAGAACGATGTTTTAAATCAGTTTAGCGCTAAACCTGTTTAGTGATTGTGGTGCAAGTGGGCCTTAGAAAATAATACGCAAAATAATTATAAAAAATAAGTAATAAATTAATGGCAATGTACTCCTGACGGTATTTTGAATTTTGCTAACGCTACAGTAAACTTTAATCGCGTATCAATGAGATTTGAAATCGATTTGACAATTTTGAATTAATGCTTAACGAACGCCTAGTATTGGGGTGCTAATATTATAAAGTTTTACCTTTTTTGCTTTTTAATTTTGCATCAAATTTTAAGATAAGCTAGGTACACACGTTATTGGCGTGGTACCTATTCGATGATAGGATTTTACCTTTACATAGAGCATGGACTGGGCAATATCTGCATAAAATTGCCAAACTTTCTAAAAAAGGACCTTCTGTCTGCGTGATAAAAATAATGTCTTCTATGTAATGTAAAGGAAAGAGATAGATAGTTCCTTGATTGTTTTTCCCTCTTTCTATCGAGTTGGCAATTTTACCTGCTATTTTACAAGCTAAAGCTCAGTCTATGGATAATAAGATATTACAGGGGAAATTAACTTTCGTGAGAAGACAATAGACCCTAATTGAAAGTTTTATATGAAGAAAGTAGTGATTCCGAAAGCGAAATAAATATTATAATGCTTAACCCTTTCGTTTCTAGATTTTTAAAAGACTAGATCTCAAAGACAACGTGTATTCTAGTTTTTAACATTTAAAAATATTGTTATTTGGTTATGGTTGGTATGGTTTTCCTATTAACTTTTTATCATTTTGTTTTGTTTTTATATTGTAGGAAAAGTAAAAATTTATTGACGAATTATTTTTGTTAGAAGTTTTAGTTTTTGATGCCATTTATGAACAATATCTATGTAATCTGTGTTAGATCGTAAGCCACTTTTAATGTATCTTGATGTGAACTGTCTGTCAATTAAAAGACAAATAAAGTTACTATGTGTCCAATTGTATTTCATTTTTAAGGCGTAGTTGTGGGAACACATTGTCCAAAAATGTTGAAAATAGAATCGTCCCATGAAGGGTCTGTAATGTAGATAAGTAATTAAACAAGCGGGAGGCGTACCGCATCGGCCATCGTGGCCTCCCCACAAGATGCGGTATGCATTCATATCTCAACACCCCAACTATAAACCCTTTGTTCTCGTCACAGAGCTCCGTTTTACAGGTCCGCTTTATCGTATACGTTTTTATTCTGTGATGATGTATGTCGTTCTATGATCGAGTTCACACATATGACAGTATTAGTACTCATTAGCACGCGTCTTAAAATAGCGCTGAACTGGAACAAAAAGGTGAATTGAACTTAAATGTCGCCGCCTTGCACTTAAAATGAAATACAGCTCGACAAAAAGCGCCGCGCTTTAAAAGCGCTAACAGATGATAATACAAGGGAATGTATTTGTTCTATTTCGGCGTTTTTTTAACGCCCATTAAAAGAGCGCTCGTGCGAATGTGGGCTTACGGATCTAGTAAAAAAAAAAGATCCGACAAATTATGTGTGCATCCTTCAGTAGCGGCAGAATTGGATCCGTCAAAACGGTACTGTATATTATTATGCGGTGTGATTATTACCTCCAGTGCACGGATGCTCTGTGTCGAGCCTTGCCTCAAAGGTACGTTAAAAAAAAAACTTAAAGGCCCCTGCCCATTTACCATGTGCCAACCTTTTTGATATTCAAGCGCATGATGTAATATTACATCACATCATATTGCTAAGAACTTATCTACTTAAATCTAGAACTAAGAGCATAACAATGTAGGCCGAAAAAAGAATAAGAATAACTTTAAACTCCAAGGCCGTTGCGTAAGTGGAAGTCACAAGTCAGTCTATTCTGTATGCTTCAATAGATAGGTATTAACTTTTTCGTTCCAATTTATGAATCTTTGATGTAAATCTACAACTAAGTGAAGCATTGTTCAATTCTTGAACAGATTTAACTAATTTGGATATGTTAGTAATTTTGTTTTCTTAACAATTTATTGATTGTATGATACTTAAAATGTATACCTATGCCTCTGTAACAGGCATTTCATATAGGTAGGTGTCGCTTAGTGAACGTGAAAACGGACCTTTTGAGCGGTAGAAGCACTCCCCAGTATCTACTTGTGGCCACCACTCATGACCTTTTGACGCGGCTCTAGTGTCTATAAATGTCATTAGTCATTTTATCAAATTGCATAAAAAATAAAGTAGATGAGTGGTGGCGCGGACTCTAGATATCTCTATAATTTCTGACAGATCAACCAGAAAGAATAGAAAAAAACACGCAATACCCACTTTTTAGTATTAAGTAGGTCAATGGTTTCTATTATAGCGGGTAAAATATCTGTAATCTGCCCCATTTAACCAAAGATTAAAATACAGACTTTGTAACAAACTATAACTAGCCTTAATCTATGTTCCAACTGGCTCAGATATGTGATAAGTTAAGGTTGCAACACACATGTCGGTTCGGCAATATTCGCCGAACAACAAAGCCGACCCGAAGCAAAAATCGCACTTATGTGGTTTCTGCCGATCGGGTAGTCTAATTTGGGACTACACACTCAATTCTTCAGTATTTGCGTACCGTAAAAGCCGACCGGCATTAGTAAAATTGACATTTGTCAAGCCGAGTGCTTATGTGCGACAGCCGAGCGGTTTGTGATTCCTGAACATTCATCTGCAAATATCGCCCGGCTGTGCGAATTAATCTGGCCCCGCTTATGAGAATAGTAACCCTAACTTACAAAACTTAAAGATGCTGGCCCACAAGAGTTATGTTATGAAGTAGGCATTGCGATCCAAGGTACCTACTTACATATTATTAAGTACTGTTAACTATCTAATTAAGTATCAACTATTTTTAAGCTCGCTCTAAATCAGACGAAAGGTTTTATTTAATAAATCTGTCACCATGTCATGACTTAAGTAAGTGCACTTGCTGATATTTTATATTAAAACCAGTTTCAAAATATAGCCGTGTACGTCGTGACATTACATTCGACATGTTTTTAGGGTTCCATGGTCAAAAATGGCATAAGATAACGCAGCAATTATTTTTTTGGAAATCATAGTACCTACTATTTTTCTGTGCAAAAACATCACAAATAATATCACGCTTGTAATATCCGAAGGGTTAGCAGAGATGTTAGTAGGTACCTTTATTTCTTTTGCGGCGGTAGAGATAACAAATGTGGAGCAGAAGAGATTGACAACTTACTGACTAAAAATACACTCTTTCTTTCATTCGCCCTTTGCAGTCTAGGGCCACATAACCTGTTTAGACGGTTCCAACAAGCAGAGGTGTACCTAATAATACCTTACAAAAACAATTTGCTGATATTATTTTTAAATGTTATGGTACAGGTTGCGAGTCAACCATCGGGCACAAATCCACGGCTTCGAATCGAACCCGGGACCTCATGCAGGCGCACTTGCGATCTCTAGACCAACGTGAAATATCTACCTGTCTACAAATAATAAACATTTTTGCGGATTTTAAAAACCCGTGTTGATCATATACCGTACCTAATTATGCAGTTTTTCCCCGACAACGGAACCATTCACTCTGCGTGGTCGGACACGAACATAATCTGTATTTTTCAACGATTTATGGTCAATGACCTCAGGGGAGTTGGCTGGAGGCCGTCTAAATGCAGCTCCTTTTTAGGCAACATTTTTCAGTCAGTCATAATTAATTTTACTTTAGGCTAGTCGTTACATGATCATTTCAGCCTTTTCAGGTTTGAACCTGTCCATATTAATGCATATAAAATGCTTTGTATAAACGACTGACTGACGGATCAACGCAAAGCCTAAACCGCTGATCGAAGAGAGCTGACACTTGGAAGGTGTGTTCTTAAAATGATGGGGTCTAAGGGGTTGAAAACGGGGTAAAGTTTAAACATCCGATTTACTTGAAACTTCGAATGTAGACTCATTAACCAAATTGATAAAACATGCGTTTCAAGATTTTTAGAATGTCCAACCCCAAATCATAGGCGAAAATACGAAACAAGGGCTACATAGTTGTAGTAAAGTACTTAAGTAAATGAACCTATTTGCACGTGTTTGCGTCACGTATCCGGTAGTTAGCAGTCCGGCCTTCGTGATTAATTTTAATAACAGTACCGAAAGGGTATCAGCAGCAGGAACTCAAAGTGATCCGGTTTGCCTCGCGGTGGCTTCTTTCACCGAGATAAAATATCAGCTTCGTCAAATCTCTGGCGACGCGTCATACACCAATCTCCTTGGCTGGGCAGTAATTGCGTAGGTAAGGAGGGTTTGTTGACACATTCATCATATGAACATGAAGATAATGACACTTATTTGGTTAAAAAACAAAAACGTTGCCTTACCTTGCCTAAACGTTGCCTAGGAATCATTCCTGTGTCGTAGGCGTGTTTACAAACATTTACCCTGATGCTGTGTTAGGCATTGTTTTATTGATAGTTTTTACTTACACAATATTGTGGCTAGTTAGGCCTCGTGTTACAGATACAAATGTATGGTCGTTTCTTTAATTCATAAAATATCTAACTTACCACCAAAACATACCTAAATGTTCGAAAAGATTATGGCGCTTTTCTATGAAACCGCGCTTGACATAGCACCCTAAGGCCTTACAAATATTTGTTTCGTGCGGGAATCGAATACGCTACGCGCAGCGGTTTCACGGTTGAGCGGTTGAACAACCTACGTTGAAACCTAAGACGCCTAGGTACCTTGCGTTGGTTTGGAGAACCATTGAACAACACAATATCTACTTTCAGTCCAATGACTGGATTGGCATAATATTCGCCGCACGGCGAAATCGGCTAACTATCGACCCGTGTAAAGCGCCAATATAGTATCGATTATTACCTGGATTACCGGGTTTTTTATTATCTACCTACACATTGATACATACAGTCCATATTCTGTTCATTACATGATTAAGGAAATAAGATCCGAACATGTCCTTGATATGTCGACACGATTGTGTTTCGCCAATTTCAATTTACACGAATTTATTGTCGCGTAAAGTTCCGGTATCTATAGAGAGAATTAATATCTGTTATCTGCCGATGAATATTAGGTAGGTACCTATACAAGTTGGAGAATTTAAACCAAATTATTTTTGTTGACTTTTGCGTTTGTACGAATTATTTCAGATTATTTAAACAGCAGCGATGACTCGACGATAGATTCCTAAATAAACGATTGATTTTTTATACGACTTAATGGTATTTTGTATCTCATCGACGGATTATGAGTATCGGTTTTACTCGTTTTTGGTAGAGAAAAGGTCTCACACACTCTGCCACAGTGTTATATTCCCCGAGAATAAAAAAAAGGTACTCGAACTACTAGTAAATCATACACGAATATTTTTCGACGATTAAAAAACAGAAAGCACTTTCATAGGGGCGTAATATCTGTCGTTATGCAAAAAAAAAGGAGAAAACTAATTTCTGTATTTTTTTCAAAATTTTAGGTTCAGTAGTTTCGGAGATAAGGGGGGGGGGAATGGTCAATTTTCGTCTATTTTCTTGAATAACTTGGAAACTATATATTTTAAAATTACAAAAAAATACATTTAAGATCTTCTCAACAAGACCTTTCATTTGATATGCCACACGATGCAGTTTTCAGTTTTTTTTTTTTTAATTTTCCCCTTCCCCAAAATGACCCCCATATACAGATTTCATCTGCTCACGTCACACCTCTGTGTTTGGGTCACAGGAATTGATATGTGTACCAAATTTCAACTTAATCGGTCTAATAGATTCGGAGATAATTGACTGTAAGCGACGGACGGACAGACACACGAGTGATCCTATAAGGGTTCCGTTTTTGTATTCAGACGTACGGAACCCTAAAAAACAACATTAGAAGCTTCGGACAGAACAGCATCAGCTGTTGTTCTAGAGTATAAACAATGATTGAATGATTTCGGAATTGGCTTGTCTAGTTATGATCATCAATCGGTTACACAAACGATTATAAGTGAACTACGAGTTTTTTTTTGTGCTAAAACGATGTAAAGAAGCTCTATTTTGAACTTACCAATAAGCATATTCCAGGAAAAACTGATCCTTCTATTCATTTGGATGAATGAACAACCACATAAATTCAAATAACAAGAAAACGAATTAAGTTTCAAACAAAAATCAACACCATTGCCAAAACTGAGGACACTATCATCTACGAATACATTACACCAAGTAGGTAGTTTAAACTGACCTTTAATGCATATCGAAAAATAGATCAGTCAATACTTGTTACGATATATCATAGGCGAAGGCGAATCAGCTTCTAAGAGTACTCAAGGCTGTAACCGCCCTGAGCTTCTGTAAGCACGGAACAACAAATGAAATCGAAAGGCTATCTCTGAGTCAGAAGCGTAGGCTAGTACATACTTACTGAGCAGTAAGTACGCCGGATTACCTTGACAATGAAAGTGAATTGGACAATGTAGACGCGATCTATTCGTATAAAAACCGGAGCACCTCCTGTCAAAATTATTCAGTTGCCAACATTAACAGAATAAACATGTACGCCAAGGTACTACAGGGATTTATTACTTTAACTGCTATATTATCGATGAAACTTGTGCTGACTAAAAAAAATGGAATAATTGACTTCATTTAAAGGATAACATTTAACATTAAAAGCTCTTGCAAATTGTATTTTTTGTCCATTTCATTACTAGGACAGATTCTTTGAACCAGGAAGTTAATCATTATCTACTAGTTGTGCAGTAAGTTCTGAGTAATAATGTTGTGTTTATAATTTCAGGTCATCATCGCTCTTTGCGCCGTGGGAGTGGTCCGTGCCAGCGGTCTCTATGAAGCCGCTCCTCTGGCCTACAGTGCGCACGCCATCGCCGCCCCCGCCGTGGTGACCAAGACCATCTCTCCCGCAGTCTCCTCCGTCTCTTCCTACTCCACCCACACCGCGCACGGAGGCCAATACGCCGCATACGCCGCACCTGCTGCCTATGCTGCTGCCCCCATCGTCGCTAAGGCATACGCCGCTCCCGCCGTTGCCGCGTACGCCGCACCCGTCGCCACCTACGCTGCTGCCCCCGCTGCCGTCGTCACCAAGACCATCTCTCCCGCTGTGAGCTCCATCTCCTCTTACTCTACCCACACCGCTCACGGCTCTCCCGTCGCCACCTACGCCGCTGGTCCCGTTGTGGCTAAGGCCGCCCTCGCCTACGCCGCTCCCGCTTCCTACGCCGCGTACGCTGCTCCCGCCGTGGCTGCATACTCCGCCCCCGCTGTTGTGACCAAGACCATCAGCCCTGCTGTCTCCTCCGTGTCTGCCTACTCCACCCAGACCGCTCACGGTGCCGCGTATGCTCCCGCTGGTTACGCCGCGTACTCTGCCCCCGCTGGTTACGCCGCGTACTCTGCCCCCGCTGCATACGCCGCGTACTCCGCTCCCCTGGTCGCTAAGACCTACGCCGCCGCTCCCGTCCTCAAGTCCGTGGCGTACTCCGCTGGCCCCGCCATCGCTTACAGCGGTCATGGCGCTAACTACGGTTGGTGAACTGAATCAAATTGTTTCTGTAAATAGACCAATGTAAAAATAAACGACTCGCCATAACTTACTTTATTTGTTTGATATATAATCCTTACAAAAAGTTACATATCTAATAATTAAAAAATAAGTAAAGAGATAAATAACTGTAACACTAGCTGTCTTTGAAAGTTCATATAATATTCATTTTTATATAGTAAAACATTAACTACTACATTGTAACTACAAGTTCCTTTGTTTGTGCCTTTCCCTGATCGGCATCCGCTTCGTATAAAGGAACTCGTGGCCCGATTCGTCAACGTGATCAGTTCCTTTTCCTTTGACCTTTATAAATCTGTAGTTAACATGGTAAACGACTTCAATGAGCAATATTATCATAAGCATACGTTACCACTAGCATTTTTATAAAATTTTATTGAATCATTTTTGCATAACGAATTTCATAAGAACAGTGTTAGACTGAGAAATGTTATTCAAAATCAAAATTGCAAATTTTGATTTTGTGATATAACATTTATTAGTATTACAGTGTGCAGTATTACTTAATATTTTTTGGAAGAAAGTAAAGATTGGCTTGCGTAGCTGCTGTTGCATTCATTGTTCGAGGGTATCTTTTGTACAGCCATAACAACCTAAGGTAGCATATAATCTCCATTTTGAGAATAAAGCGCCGAAACCCGAGGGTTTCCGTTAGCCGTTTATCGCTTTATCTACTCTATCAGAAGCGATAAACGGCTTTAATATAGGTACTCATTTACCCTAACTATAAGTAAAGAAAGTGATTTAATGATCTAAAATATATATTAGGTACAGAGAAAAGTAGACGGTTGTCCAATTATCTATGACGGGTATCTTATTGAAACTGCCATTCCAGACTTAGATTATTTGCGACACATAATTTTACGTAAAAAATATTAACGAGATTGCTAGCTAGTCTTATAACTAAATTATCAAGTCAGAGACAGACTTCTGAATAACTAAAGTTCAAAGTTGCGAAAACTTACAACCTTTATTATTATTTAAACGCTTTAATAATATTATACAAAAGCGGACTCGTGCCCACTTCACAGGACGTCAAAAAGTATTATTATAAAAAATGTGGGGACCAATTCTCATAACTAACAATACCTTCTATAAAAAAAACATGAAGTTGCGGTCGAGCAGTTTTAGAGGAGTGCAACCACAACGTGGCACAAGGTTTTACTACATTATATTATCAATTTAATTAGCTAATTAGATATGAATGAGTGAACTGATTTTATGATGCCAAGAAGAATTTATTCTTCTATTCTCCTTTGAACATTAAAGAAATATATTTTCTTTCGAAAATATGTAAAAAATATGAACCGAATCAGTGAAATAAATTAACTCAATATAGATTTTATGCAAATGTGTGTGTAAGATAAAGGTGTCCTCAGAATAAATTGGACAAAGAAAAATCTTTATGGAACATTGAACTACGCTGCTTACGTTATAAAAAAGTCTAATGTATGACTAGAGTCGAAATTATAAATGAAAACAGTAAAATATGTTCGTACCATAATCAGCCTACAATGTTTACATTGCTGGGACACTGGCTTCGTCGGCTTCGGGGAGTTAATCCACCACGCGGGTCAAGTGCGGTTGGTAGATGTCACATATATTATCTTCGATTTTGGTTCTGGTACATGTCAGTTTCGTCACGATGTTATCCTTTACCATTTTGAGAGTAGTGTTGTATAAAATAATTAAAAGAAGTATTGCGCCTGGTGGGGTTCGAAACCAAGGCCTATAAATCGTAACACGGGGCCGTTACCACTGTGGCACAACTGTGGTGGTCTAAATATAAACATGCTCAGTTTGCAATTAAACTATTTTAAATAAATTTATGTAAGTAATTCATTTCAAAATGATCAATTTTAAAGTCAAATCTTGATACTACGAAATATATGCGAAAGTTTGTGACGATAGACATTTGTATCCACACAAAAATAGCTGAATGGATTTTTGACCTTCAGATAGTTTACAACTTAGATTAACACATAGTATAGCTTTTATCTTGGTATTTCGTTCCTATGGGATCCTCACGACGGCGATAGGTGGAGACCTCTCGCGCCCGGCACTAGTCGAGGCCATGCTGCGGGGCGAGACGGAGTGGGAAGCGGTCGCCTCCTTCTGCGAAGCAGTCATGCTCGCGAAGGAGGAGGCGGGCCGCGTGAGGGAGAGGACAGCGTCCTCCCTCCACCCCAGCCGCCAGACGCCCACGGCGTCGAACGTCGCAAGACGATCTCCGGCCACCGTTGGCGCGGGCATGCGGGCGGCGAGTAATGGGCGACTCGCAGCCCGACCATGGACCATGCCCGGGTCGACGGCGCGTTTGTTCCACGCGCGCCTCTAGGAGTGTCAGCATAGTGACGGGGCCTGTAGAGGGCCATAGCCTGCCGGGGTCGCGGGACTTTTCCATTACCGTGACCCCGGTACGTAAAGGGCTAGTGAAGGACACCGTGGATTTCAGTCAGTACAAGTCTGACAGTCCCTCCCGCCCTGCCCTGGGTGGGAGGACTCATTTGATGATTTTACACGATACAAAAAAAAAATTGGATGAAAATAATTAAAATATATTCAAATTGGCGAGTCGCAAACAGAAACAAGTAAGTAGGTATAAAATATGCTTTGAAGAAAGCTCCCCGTATAATTAATTACCTATTTTATTAACCTGTTTAGGAATTTGACTTTATGGATTTGTTACAGTAATAGCCCTAAGTACAGTGTACCATAAATCTTAAGATTTCCCAGTAAATCCAAAAATTTACCAGCATGTCCGAATTTCATAAAAAAGAGACAATATTTCGGTCTTTTACCAACAGCGTATGGGAAATGCAAAAATTTACCAATGATAGTTGGTAAATTTTAGGAATAACTTAACCACGTCATGATTTTTTCAACATTAACCGTGCTTTTAAAGTTAATCCTAAGATTTAACAAGTGAATGGTGGTCAAAGTTGGAATCGCAAACCTTTTAAACATTTACCATTAACAATTGGTAAATCTTAGGATTTACTGTGAAATCTTAATATTTAACGTACTTCGGGTTTTTACAGTAACATATTCAACTCAGTTACGAGTAAATCGGACACAGTAGGCCTCCCTTTGATGCTCTAACACTACAAACTTAAACAATCAATTACTAAACAGCCTAATGCAACGATCGAAAGGTCATTTTCTCAATGATTAACTGCTATCATAAGTATTGCATAAAAACTCTTCTAGGACTGGATACCAGTTTTACGAAGATGGTATAAAAGTGAATGCATGTGTTCTCGATGTTATTTTGTCATCAAATCTATCGAAATCAACATGTTTCGAGTGGTAATTATTTGCTTTAGTTTAAAAACTTTTATGATCTATTTTGCGGTCTGAATAGTTAATTAATATTGTGTTTTTTATCCAGTTCGTGATTCTTCTTTGTGCTGGAACCTTCGTGTGCGGTGCGCCTGTCGGCACAGAAAATAATGGATCTAAAAAATCTGAAGAAGCTAGTCAAAAATCATCAAAACAGCAAGACCATCTCGCGTTGCCTTCCCAGGATTCCTACCAAAACATAGTGGCACCATCAGGCAAATATTTGACCTTGTCAGCGCCGTCATATCAAGTGCATCCTGCAGTCGTGAATACTATCTCTAATGTTACACCAGCTAATCAAGTCCTTGTGCAGTATGGATCACCAATAGTGCAACAACCAACTGTCACCGTCTCTACCTCTGTAGCTTCCGATCCTACGTCTTCAGAATATAACAATATTCTTAATAGACAACTCCCCGCTGTTCAATCCATAAGGCCGTATTTTGGCAGTCCTGTTTCTGCAAAGACTATATCGGTTGAATCTCAACAAGCAGCTAATACAGGTTTCATTAATAGACCAATTGTGGTATATGCCAATAACGCTGCTCAATTAGGACAATACTTCACAGTTCCTGCTGCGCAGACGGTTGAGGCACAAAGAACTGTTCAAATTCATTCTCCATCTTCCCAAGGCGGTCAGTACGTCGTTCCTACCGTGACACCTACAAAATCTGCTCCAAAACCTTTTTATCCAGCTAGTCCTGCTATTCTTGAATCTCATGGAAAACTCAGGGTTCAATCTCAAGGCACACCTTCATACCAAGTGCAACAAGTTCAAGTAGCCAGCCCTCCAGCACCACAACCCCTTCCTGCTCCAAAGTTAATTTATAATGTCAATCCTGTAGTAAAAACTGTTCCGGTGGCTGTCCCTGTTGCCCAAAAGAAAGTGACTGTTGAGGCATACAATTCAGTTGCGATCCACCCTCCACCAGCTCCTAAATATGCTCCTGCTCCGATCCCGGTGCCAGTTATCTATCAACAATTAGAAACGAATCATCCTGCTGATCAACAATTTGTGCTGACTAAAGCCGTTGCTCCTACTGTTGCATCTTATGCTCAAGTACCCGTTGGAGTTCAAGCTATTCAAGTGCCGTCTTACACAGCTAACGGTGCTAGGCTGCAATACCATCAGGTACCAGTGAACGGTGGTCATCAACAGGGATATGCCAGAGCTGTAGTATTCTCTCCCGCTTCTGAGGTCTCCCGTGTCACCTTCAACGGTTTGGGTGTGAGCTATGGATGGTGAAATATAGCCATAGCTTAGTCATAGAGTAGTTATTTATTTTGTCTTTAATTTTTTGTAAATAAATGGATTTTACCTCAGTTATAAAGAATGCTTGTTTTATTTTGCTGTGATGCACTAGTGTTGCTAAATATTTCACAAACTCGTTTGAATATTTGCCATGACTTACTTTTTGATCTTCCTTGTTAGATTATGTGAATTTTATTTCAAATTAATATGGTCAATAAATATTTATCATATTTAAGTAATTTGTAGGTAAAATTATGTCTCTGCTGTGGGTACAGTTTATTAAATGTTTAGACTAGATAATATACTTTAAACCAATTACACACATCAAAAGTGTCTAGGGATCAACATATATTTTTGCAATAACTTTTCTCCTGATTGATATTAATTAAAAAATTTTTTAAGGATTCATCAAATAAAGTGTTTTCGTTTGTCACAGTAACGATAAACCAAGTCACCTTTGCATTAATAAAGAAATTTGCCATTTTCCTAATAAAGGGATTTTTGACATTTGAACCACTAACACAAAAGTTCGAAAAAAAGACTGAAATAACAGTTTTCTTTAAAATTTTATTGGGTAACTTAAACAATTAATAATCCATGTTTCTACCGCGAACACTAACAACACAAGAACATCGGTTTGGCATACTCAAAATGAGTTCATCCAAATCATGCTGTGGAATGGCCACCCATGTTCGTTGCAACAACAAAAAAAGGTCTTCTTGCGACTGGATACCCTCCATATTCGGCAGAGCTCTTCTCTGTAGCATATCCCATGCATGCTCAATCGGATTCAAGTCTGGCGACTGAGCAGGCCAGGGCAGGACATTGATGTTAGCTGCGGCGAGAGTCTGTCTTACAACTCTTGCGGTGTGCGGTCGTGCATTATCATGCATTAACTGAAATAAGGGACCGATTTGCACTTGTAGAGGAACGATGACGTCTGATACAATCGTCTCAGCATAAATTTGAGCGTTGAGGTTGCCTCTGATCCAAATCAACTCAGTTCTTCCGCCGATCCAAATACCCGCCCATACCATGATGGTTCCACCACTATAAGGATGGACTCTGATGAGTCTCGTTTTGGTATGAGACCGGATACAAGACGTATACGACACTGGAGAAGCCCTGGACGCCAACAGCGATTAAAATCCTGCCAGGAAGTCCATCCTTATAGTGGTGGAACCATCATGGTATGGGCGGGTATTTGGATCGGCGGAAGAACTGAGTGGATTTGGATCAGAGGCAACCTCAACGCTCAAATTTATGCTGAGACGATTGTATCAGACGTCATCGTTCCTCTACAAGTGCAAATCGGTCCCTTATTTCAGTTAATGCATGATAATGCACGACCGCACACCGCAAGAGTTGTAAGACAGACTCTCGCCGCAGCTAACATCAATGTCCTGCCCTGGCCTGCTCAGTCGCCAGACTTGAATCCGATTGAGCATGCATGGGATATGCTACAGAGAAGAGCTCTGCCGAATATGGAGGGTATCCAGTCGCAAGAAGACCTTTTTTTGTTGTTGCAACGAACATGGGCGGCCATTCCACAGCGTGATTTGGATGAACTCATTTTGAGTATGCCAAACCGATGTTCTTGTGTTGTTAGTGTTCGCGGTAGAAACACGGATTATTAATTGTTTAAGTTACCCAATAAAATTTTAAAGAAGACTGTTATTTCAGTCTTTTTTTCGAACTTTTGTGTTAGTGGTTCAAATGTCAAAAATCCCTTTATTAGGAAAATGGCAAATTTCTTTATTAATGCAAAGGTGACTTGGTTTATCGTTACTGTGACAAACGAAAACACTTTATTTGATGAATCCTTAAAAAAAATTTTAATTAATATCAATCAGGAGAAAAGTTATTGCAAAAATATATGTTGATCCCTAGACACTTTTGATGTGTGTATTTCTTAAACGTGTTTTGAAGTCCATAAATATATTTAATTTACATAAAATATTTAATTACAACTTATTTCCAGGGCAGTCTTGTTTGCTTTAAAAATAAATAAGTCAAGATTGTCCTTCATTAACTTTAAGTTGCTAAAATATTTCCTTCCTTTGGCATAACTATCTCAGTGAGGTAACATAGTTGACATGGTATACGAAATCAGTTTTTGAGTTCATCTGTTAGACGCTCAATCGATTAGACGATCAATAAACGCTGAAGATCTTGCTACAGATAGGCATTACCCTCGATTTGTGGCATAATCAGGTAATAGGTGCCTTCCTCATTCCATCACAAAACATTATTTTTTACCGGTTTGCTGGCGGTAGCAACAATATAAATTATAGTGTGAACTAGTGTTTAGAATATTCTCGTATCGTCAATTTCGTGTCCCATCCCTATTGTGTTCTTGTTCGCGATTATGTAATTCTGTGAACGATATAGAAAGGAAATTATGTTATCAGTATGTTGTAATGATGAGTTTAATATCCGTTGCTAAAGCGATGGAAAAGAGGAAATAATAAAAATATGGGAGGGGGAACCACAGCATTTCTTTTTTTTAAACTTTTTTTGTTCTTGATCTCAATCTAGCTCATGTGCAGAGAAAAATCGAGTGTACTAGTACTAGAGTAGAAGGAACTGGTATTCCGTACCCAGGAATTCCAGTTCCTCTTTGGTAAGCTTACGACTTCTCCATTCTCGATGGAATGCAGTAACAATTTTTGGTCGCCGGACTCCAACAAAATGGTGGTAGTGTGCCCGAAGACCCTGGTGTGGCCTGCCAGCCGTCACCGCAGGATTCAGGTAGTCCGGCGCGGGCATGCAGACGGTGAGTAATGGGTGATTCGCCGTATGGATGGACCATGTCCGGGTCGTAGGCGCGTCGTGTTCCACGCGCACCTTAAAGAGCTGTCAGCAATCTGATAGGGCCCCCTTAGAGGGCCAAAGCCTGTCGGGGTTGCGGGACTAACTCATCAGATAGCCGTGACACTGGAACATAAAGGGCTATTGAAGGATGACCATGGATTTTAGTCAGTACAAGTCTGACAGTCCCTTCCATCTCGCCCTGGGTGGGAAGACACGTTTCATGATTTTATTACGATAGAAAAAGCAAAGAATTTCAATGACGTCGCAGTAGCCAAAAGAAAATCATTGAAAAAATACACGCAATTTGTTTTCGTATTGCAAAAGAATTTAATTGAACAGGAGCTTTTACGCAACTTACCTTAATGCTACGTCGCCAAAATGTCTAAATAAATATTTTGCTAGTATAGAAACGAATCTTAATCATTTTTTGAAGACTTATTTCTCGATATACAGTCCCCAGGTGCTTACGGGAAATGGAATTTTAGATAAGGAGAAGAGGAAACTAAGTTGATATTTGTTATAGAAAATGAAATCTTACGTTATTCTAATTCCTTAACCTTATTCTAAAGGCTGGCAACTTCTTTCTTTCTTTCATTCTTCTTTCTTTAAAAAACGCTGCCTCACAATAGGAATTTCTTCCTGTTTCGTGGGTGCGTTTACAAACATAAAAATTCACATACACAAACACCCAGACCCGGAACAACTACTTGCAGATCATCCAAATATTTGTTCCGTGCGGGGATCGAACCCGCGACACGCTGCAGTCGATCACTCAGCTACTTTTATAACCATTTGTTAAAAAATGTAAACGTAGACTTTGACTGGCCTTTACATCTTTCAAACCATGCAACGGATTTTAATGCAATTTTCATCAAAAGGATTTTTTCTGAAGTCATCGATTAGAGAGGAATATCTTTGACAATAGAACCCTTATAACGTTCCGAATTTAAAATTTAAATGATTAATGGTTGAATTTCGAATATTGAACGACCACTAGCTTGTCTAGTTAGAAAACCAAAGTGCTTCGGTTTTCTATTACTATATGCATACTTTTTAACAAGATTGACATTGAACTGTTAGATGTCTTATGTAATAAATACTATCTAAAATGCCACTTCGTCTTAGCCCTCCCGAGTTTTCATCAGACCATCATCATAGGTCGGTGCACGTTTTCTTCTTCCATTCCCTGTTTAATGAGGTAATAATCAAATTAAACAACAATGTTAAATACGCTCGTCGGCTAATGAAATAAAAATCTTTCTTGTTTCCAGCAAAACATAATTCTCTGGACTAAATAACTGTACGGCGTATAGTGATCCAGGAGCTGTCTAAGCAGGATATCGTGGCCTTGGAACGTAAAGGGCAACCGACGGAACTTCAGGTTGCACTTTTAGTCAGTACAGTCTGATTGTCCCTTCCGTTCCGCATAGGGCTAGGAGGACTCATTTGATGATTTTTCCATCCAAAAAAAAAGATTAAATGACCGTCTGAATCTAACGCATAACTTGAATAGTTTGATGCAATATTTTCGAGGACTTGCTAATCAAATATGACTTGTAAATCATACTTACACTTCGCCAATTGCCTGCCGGAATAAATATAGCTTCAGGCAATACCGGACGGAGATTCAATGCTAATACCAGTTACTGACACTCATATAAAAGCGAGAGCAAATGCTCCAAAAATTACACACAACAACCATTCTCAATACAAACATGTACTCCAAGGTACTGTTCTGATATTTTAATACTTAACCTTTTTATTACGTTCTCGGTCATGGGTTAACAACCTGTCACCTTTTTTACCGTTTTTTTTAAATTTAGTGTAATATAAAATTTTCATTGCGTAAAAAGTTTGGACTGTATCAGTGAAAGTGAAAATTAACATCTGCCGAGCCCTTTCCTTTTAACTTTTTTGAGGTCGACTAGTTTCAGTCTAATCAGAGGGTTTTTAACATGGAGTGACTAACTAACCTGCCCGACACTTCTAAGAATATGTAGGTATTAATATTTTTCATTTTATTCCAGGTCGTAGTCTTCTTGTGCGTGGCGAGCCTCGCCTCTGCCGGCCACCTCCTGCAGGCTGCTGCACCCGTGGCTTACAGCTCGCCCGTCGGCGTGGCTTACAGCTCGGCACCTGCCGTCTCCTCCGTGTCCTACTCTTCGCAAACTTCCCACGGTGCCGTCGCTACCTACGCCGCCAGTCCCGTCGTAGCTAAGACTTATGCTGCCCCCGCCTACGCCACCTACGCTGCCGGTCCCGTCGTAGCCAAGTCTTACGCTCCTTCCGTGTCCTACCAATCCATCTCTGCTCCCGTAGCGTACGCTAAGACCTACGCCGCCCCAGCAGTCGCGACCTACTCTGCTCCAGTGTACTCTAAGTCCATTGCCCCCGCTGTGTCTTATTCCTCCATCTCTGCTCCTCTGTCTTACGCCGCCTACTCTGCTCCCGTTGTGGCTAAGGCCGTCGCTCCCGCCGTGTCTTACTCTTCTTACTCGACCCACTCTGCACCCGTCGCCTACTCTTCGGGTTCCGTAATCACTAAGTCTTACGCCGCACCTGCCTACGCCACCTACGCCACTGGCCCCGTCGTAGCTAAGAGCTACGCCGCTCCCGCCGTTGCATACTCCACTGGTCCCGTCATCACCAAGTCCTACTCTGCCCCTGCCTACGCCACCTACGCAGCTGCACCGGTCGTAGCCAAGACCTACGCCGCTCCTGCCGTCGCGTACTCCGCTGGTCCCGTGCTCAAGTCAGCTGTGACATACTCGGCTGCGCCCGCCGTCTCTCACGTCACTTATTCCGGTCTTGGAGCTAACTACGGCTGGTAAACACATGGTTGTTAACTATTTATTGTTTGTAAATATTCGACTGTATATAAAATAATGTTTGTGTGTTCGAAACATAAAACAAGATAAACCCAAATACTCTTGCATTTTTTTCTTACTGCACCGCTAACTGCTAGTAGTTTATTATAATGAGCTACTGAATGCCTTTGTTATTGTGCTGAAACCGGCTGGAAAACATTACACTCATCATATACGAGAGAAAATAATAACAGATAGTTATTTTGCAAAAGATAATCGATAGATGCATTCTTTTTGTACATTTAGACACAAGAAGGTATTGTGTTTACTATTGTCTACACCTATCCTTTCAGGGACTCTTTGGCACTCATGATTTCCTCAGCCTGCATAGTCCTAAAATTCATATTTTAAATAAATACTGAATGAGTATATTACATTTTGAGAAAATTATTCAGAAGGAATTATTTGGGTTGTGACAGCATAAACCAAAAATTCCAAGACACAATTTTAGATCAGTTTGGTACTTTAGTTTTAGCCTGAACATCCGATCCATTTCCAACTAAATGTGTTTGAATATAAACAAAAAATGTTAAGTGAATTTGGTGGAATATTAGCAAAATTTTTTTTTGCTTGTTTTCCAAAACATTTATTAGGGTATGTTAGCTCCCGGGTCGACGGCGCGTTGTGTTCCACGCGCGCCTCAAGGAGTGTCAGCACAGTGACGGGGCCTGTAGAGGGCCAAAGCCTGCTGGGGTCGCGGGACCAAGGTATTACCGTGACCCTAGTACGTAAAGGGCTAGTGAAGGACACCGTGGATTTTAGTCAGTACAAGTTTGACAGTCCCTGCCGCCCTGCCCTAGGTGGGAGGACTCATTTGATGATTTTACCACGATAAAAAAAAAAAGGGTATGTTAGCTAAATCGTGCATTTGTAACAAAAACGGCCGTCTATGTTTTGAATGCACGATTTAGCTAAATAGCTACATTTCAAGTGTTGACAATGTGTTATAAAATTACGTTATTGCCTTTTCTACAGTAATAATAGACCACATTTTGTATTTTTGATTCTTTTTACGAGTTATGACATTTTTTCGATTTGCGGCGCTAGTGGACTGTAAGAGGTATCTTAATGAAAGCGAAGCTGCGGGAAAATGCTATCTACTAAAAATCATGCAACGAAGGCACATGCAAATAATACACAAAATAATGTCATATGCAAATATTTACATAGTGTCATACTGAATACACTTGACTTTATCGTCGCGTCGGGTCGTCACGTAACCTTTTTCTTTTTTTTTGCGTGTTAAAATCATCTAATGAGTACTGACTAATATCCAAGGTGTTTCTTTTATAGCCCTTTACGTTCCAAGATAACGGTAACCTGACAAGGGTCCCGCGATCCAGGCGTCATGGAAACGTAAAGACGCCGAAATACTCTAGCTAAAATTATTCTTTCGTAAGAGTGTCGAAGAGTGTCGTGTGACCAGACACGCACCACAAAAGTTATAGTTATTATTTTTCCTTTCCCTCCGATCCTGCGTCGTAGATTACAGCCCACTCCTTCTCGTGTGGAGGAGGCTTGTGTCCCAGCAGTGGAAATGATAACATGACTCATTATGCATGCAAGCAATTTTGATCGTTAATTTAGAAATGCTCGTGAACTATCTGAGTGCATTGAAAAGGGTTATGCAACATTTTTTCAGCCCTTTCGTACAGTGACACCGCGATACGTTACGTATTTGGTATGCAGCTGGCCTATCGCACTTCAAATCCATAGATGTTCGCGCCAATGGATACCAAAGTCGTAAGGTGCGTTGGGTTGTGAACGAAGGGGCTAATACAAGTGATGCATGTTCCAACTCTATTTGATTTTTCCTCTGTGATTTGTATAGTTGTGGGTACCCAAATATCTTCGTTAAATTGGATGACTTTGTCGTACATTCGTAAATATTTGCTAACCTGCAGACTTTTTGATCTTATGATAAAATAATCAACATTTGTCGCCGCTGATGGAAACTTACAATGGATGTTAAGAGAAAGCAAACTCAGATAAATGTATATTTTATAGCTTTAATTTACATTCTTGCTTTGACTGTTGTTAATAAAGTCTTATCAATAAATATCAACGATATAGTATGTCGTATTTACCACCCATAGTTGCCTCCAGCACCAGTATAAGCGACGTGTGACACTGTGGGTGCTGCCGAGTATGTAACAGCTGATTGAACAGGAGCGGCGGTGTACGAGGAAAATGCGGGCGCAGCAAAAGTCTTGGTTATTACCGGAGCAGAATAAGTTGCGACAGCGGGAGCGGAGTACGCGGTTACGGCGGGAGCGGTGTATGCGGCTACGGCAGGAGCGGAATACGACGCAACAGCAGGTGCCGAGTAGGAAGTAAATGCGGGTGCAGCTGCAGCATAAGTTCTGGTTACTACAGGAGCAGCAGCAGCGTAAGTCCTAGCTACTACGGGCGCAGAGTAGGCAGCAGAAACAGCTGGTGCAGCTGCAGCGTAGGTCACTGGAGAAGACTGTCTGGTCACCGAGGAGTAGGATACTGCGGGACCTGCAGCCTTAGAGAACACTGGAGCTGAGTAAGCTGCGACAGCTGGGGCAGCGGCGGTGTATGTGGAGTACGCGGGCGCAGCAGCGTATGTAGAATACGCAGGTCCGGCGGCATATGAAGCATACGCAGGTCCAGCGGAGTATGAAGAATACGCCGGGGCGGCACTGTATGTGGCATACGCGGGAGCGGCGGCCGTGTATGTAGCAACGGGTGCGGATGCAGTATATGAGGCTACGGGAGCAGCTGACGAGAATGACACGGAGGAGACAGCGGGTGCTGAACTGTAAGACACGGGTGCAGCAGCCTGCAGAAGGTGGCCGGCCGAGGCGAGACTCGCCGCGCACAAGAAGACTACGACCTAGAATAAAAACAACAACGTGATCAATGTAATTTCTAGCGTGGCTCACAATAAAATTTAAATGGTGCATTTATAGTAATTTGTTTGGTTGTCTTTAAACTATGCAATTATGCAACAGGATTCGAGCACGTTTCCATTAATCGATCACAAAGTCCAGAAGCTTGGCTGCTGCGTAATTCCTGATGGCACAACCCATAGCCATGATGAAAAGAAATCTTAAGTCCAGCCCATGACTGCCACACTCTGTAGAAATAATATTTTCGAACATTTAACAAATCACTGGTACCTTGGAGTACATGTTTGAATTCAACGTAGTTGCACAGTGCACTTTAGTTCTGACTTTTTGGATCACTTGCAAGCGCTTTTATATGAGACTTTGAAACTGGTTCATAGAATCCTAGCTGACATAGATTACAGTTTAATTTGTATAAGAGGGTAATATCGGTCAAGTGCGATATGATTCACACATGATTATAACTGGAACAGAAATGTTGTCCACATTTCCAACTGCAGCAGCGATTTAAGGCGTATCAGGTAAATATGGTGTAAGCCGTTAAATTAATTGGAATTATTAGTAGTACACGTACATTAGTTTCTGATTATAGCTTTGCATGATATTAATTCAAAGATTTACCTTCCACTAGTCGTATATTGGTCTGTGAGTCCCACACAACTCTGGAGTGTTTCATTACTGACTTTGTTTTTCTGTCATCATCAATAGCTCTTCTTTTAACTGCCTGATCATCGCTATGTTTATTTCAGAGAGAAAACGTTTCGTGCGACTTGCACATGTAGGTAGCCGCATCTGGTGACAGACCGTCTGTGTGTAAGTGAACATGGGATCCACAGTGGATCTTTATTTTTGTGTTTTGTGCTAAAAATATTGGAATGTTTGCTCATCACCTGTTAGTGCCTCGGTAGCTGACGACTGCTGAGTCTGCGGTCCTGGGATCGATTCCCAACACAGGTAACATGTTATAATGATTAAGTATCAATCGAAGTCAGCGGCCAGCTTTCGATAGCCGTACCTGTGCTTGCGCATAAATGATGAAACAAGACTTAAGATTAACATGACCGGGACGCCGCAATCGCGGCGGTAAGACCCCTCTTTGAGGAGTGGCTGGATAGGCGTCACGGCGTCCTGACCTACCGCATGACGCAGGTCCTCACCGGACACGGAAGTTTCGGGAGGTTCCAGTGTGTGATAGGGAGGGAAGAAACGACTGGGTGTCACCACTGCGAGGATCGTCCGGAGGACACGGTGGAGCATACGGTGCAGGACTGCCCCGCTTGGGCAGAGCACCGCCGTGTCCTCACGACGGCAATAGGCGGAGACCTCTCGCGCCCGGCATTGGTCTAGGCCATGCTGCGGGGCGAGACGGAGTGGGAAGCGGTCGCCTCCTTCTGCGAAGCAGTCATGCTCGTGAAGGAGGAGGCGGGCCGCCTGAGGGAGAGGACAGCGTCCTCCCTCCACCCCAGCCGCGGTGGTAGACGCCCACGGCGTCGGACGTCGCAAGACGATCTCCGGCCACCGTAGGCGCGGGCATGCGGGCAGCAAGTAATGGGCGACTCGCTGTCCGACCATGGACCATTCCCGGGTCGACGGCGCGTTGTGTTCCACGCGCGCCTCAAGGAGTGTCAGCATAGTGACGGGGCCTGTAGAGGGCCAAAGCCTGCCGGGGTCGCGGGACCAAGGGATTACCGTGACCCCGGTACGTAAAGGGCTCGTGAAGGACACCGTGGATTTTAGTCAGTACAAGTCTGACAGTCCCTCCCGCCCTGCCCGGGGTGGGAGGACTCATTTGATGATTTTACCACGATAAAAAAAAAAAAAAGATTACCATGAAAATAAAAAGACTATTGTTAATAAATTAATAGTTTCAGTAAATTAACTTTTTATCGCTACTTATTCCCATTATGAGTATATTTTAATAGAGTTCTGAATTTCATTCTGTCAGTACCTTTAGATGTTATAAAATTTACTGCAACCGTGCTAAGGTTAAAAATTATATTTCGTAAAGTGTTCTCACTTCATCTCGATACATACCTCAATAGTACACCCATATATTGCTAATCATGATTAAATAATAAGGGGCGAGCTTATTACCATCAACCGGGCACAAACCTAAACTCCGTGGGTTGGGTTGCTACTGAGAATTTCCGTATGGAAAAAAAGCCTAATAATCATCCCGATGCCCGATTGACGAGCTCTGCTTGGTCAGTGTCTGGTATGATTTACATAGCAATGTATATTATTCTTAATTACTTTATTTGTATGATCCATACTTTGTTAGTAAAAATCTTAACCTAATGTTAGTAGACACCAAATTCTAGTGGTATATAAATATTACTCATTTACAAAATTCAAAAGACTAACACCGACGTGTGCAGCCGTATTCAGTAGGCCAGCATGGGGCTGTCTCAGCTATGGCATAAAACGCTCGTTTAGCGTTTTGTGCGATAGCTGGATGAGAAACGATTGCATGAGGTGGAGATGAAAATGTTAAGATAGATGTGTGGAGTGACAAGAATGGATAAAGTAAGAAATGAGTTTATAAGTGGCACCTGTTACAGAAAAAATGAAAGGAACTAATCTGTCTTGGTATGGACATGTGATGAAGAGGTATGTCACTCATGTAACTAAGAGAGTGATGAGTATGAATGTTGATGGATGGAGAGGAAGAGGAAGGCTAAAGAAAGAATGGATGGATTGTCTAAGGAATGATATGGACGAAAAAGGAGTAAATGATACTGTGACGTCTGTTAGAGGAGAGTGAAAGAAACAAACTTGTTGCGCCGATCCCAAGTAAAATGGGATAAGGGCAGGAAGATAATGATGATAATAGCAGCTTAGCCATAAAGCAATAATCATAATAAGAATAAAAGAAAACAATCTTCAATGATTGTAAGAACATCGTTTTATGAGACCTAATTCGTAATATTATTCAGTGTTTGGTTGAAATTTTGTTTTTGAACTGATCTAATAAAATAGGACTAAAATTCAGATTTTCTATGAATAATTCAGTTTTACTTTCGTTTTACTTCTTTCCTCATTTGCTGCAAAGAGACAAATTCAATTCATGTTAAAAATCTATGTTTCAGACTAGGGTTGTAACCAGAGAGTTCTTAGCGGAGGATGTATTTAAAAAAAAAAAAATACTGGTAACGTGTTTTATCGGACGCGGAGGTGATTTTGGACGTGCAAAAAATATAAAATCATGATTTGATTAACTGCCATTTTAAAGGAAAGGAACAGTTTTGAGGTTTTTTGGCAATGTTACGGAAGCGGATGCGGAGGTAGAGCTATGATTTTTGCGGAAGTTCCGCAGGTATGGAGGCAGAGGTGAAGTTCCGTTTCACTAAATTGTGTTTATTTAATTCAATTGTGCGTACTGGCCAAATGCACTTAAAAGTAACTTTTTAGGTGTAGCGCAAACGACACAATTTTTATGCAAATGAGACTGTAGACGCTATGGAATGGTATTATATACTAGAAAAGTATAGAAAAAGAAGAAGCAATAGAGTATTTTGGGTACATCCTATATTTTGGAAATATTACTGAAATGACCTTAAATTGATGAAGTTATATTTTTACACACTAAAAAGTGCGTCACGGATAGTCTGTCGTCTGCGCGGCACCTTATAAATACTCTTTAGGGTAATGTTTTTAACTCGTTTCATATAACTTAATACTTCTATACCTTATATAAGGCAAGACAATCATTTATATAAATGTAAAAAAAAAGTAATTATTTTTTATTATTTATTGTGCTTTTCTATTTACAATCATTTCGAATACAGGTACAATCACATAATTATTTACTAATAAATATCTATGTATCAACATACAAGTTTTCACCAGCCGTAGTTAGCTCCAAGACCGGAGTAAGTTACGTGAGAGACAGCAGGTGCAGCCGAGTATGTCACAGCCGACTTGAGCACAGGGCCAGCGGAGTACGCAACTGCGGGAGCGGCGTAGCTCTTGGCAACGACGGGGCCGGCGGCGTAGGTGGCGTACGCAGGGGCGGCGGCGTAGCTGGCGTAGGCTGGAGCGGCGTAGGACTTGGCGATGACGGGACCCGCAGAGTAGGCGACGGGGGCAGAGTAGGCGGTGTAAGCGGGAGCGGCTGCTGCGTAAGTTACAGGAGAAGAGTGGGTAGAGACTGAAGAGTAGGACACAGCGGGAGCAATGGACTTGGCGTACACTGGGGCAGAGTAGGTGGCGACCGCAGGGGCGGCGTAGGTCTTAGAGTACGCTACGGGAGCAGAGATAGACTGGTAGGACAAGGAAGGAGCGTAAGATTTGGCTACGACGGGACCGGCGGCGTAGGTGGCGTACGCGGGAGCGGCGTAGGTCTTGGCTACGACGGGAGCGGCAGCGTAGGTGGCGACGGGATTGAGAGAGCTGTGAGAGGAGAACGACACGGAGGAGACGGCGGGCGCTGAGCTGTAGGCGACGCCGACGGGCGCGCTGTAAGACACGGGTCCAGCGGCATGCAGGAGGTTGCCGGCGGAGGCGAGGCTCGCCGCGCACAAGAAGACTACGACCTGAAATACACAAAAGGAAACGTTTAACTTGATGCCATAATACCAATAATATTTCTTGATTCAATTAATTGGTTTAGTAGACGAAGATTAGAATATCTCAATTAGGACCAAAAGTTAGCTCTTTTGCATCACTATTTTAGACACTTCTTAAAAAATCCGAACAGTGAAGTCGGATAGACTTCAAATTGAATTCACTTGAACAATTTTAATTCCAATAAATTAAATCACTGTAGTACCTTGGTGTACATGTTTGTTTTGTATGAGGTTACTGATTGTAATAATTTTTGGAGCACTTGCTTTCGCTTTTATATCAGCGTCTGCAAACTGGTATTAGCATTGAATCTCCATGAGATATTGCCTAGAGCTGAGTTTGTTCAGTTAAAACAAAACCGGTCAAGCACGAGTGTGACTCACGGCTCGAGGATAACGGTACAATTAGTACCTATTTGTATTTACGCAATTTTAGTAGTTGTAATGTTAATGTCAAAGCACAATTTCGTAATTGGAAGATTTGAAGCACACGAGGAGTGTATGGGGATAGGTAGTGCGTCCCTTTTCCTCTCATCACATTCTGAGAATGTCACCAAAGTTGCCATGTGAGGTCATTGCATTAATTTCAATAGAGTTCCCAGCATCGTTTAGTTCAATAGTCGTTTCAATTTGTCAATAGTGAACGCTGTTCCTTTTCTTTAAGAACATAATTGTAGAGGTTCACTGACATTTATAATATCCACTTGATTTCATTTTTATTTTTGGACCTTAAGGTTAGATTACAGGTAGCACTTGCACTACTTCAAGAACTTTACGGGCGATTTATTCAAATGTCATGGAAAACGAAATAAAAATCGTTGTAATTAAATATTTTAATATGTTGTATGTTGCTTGATTTTGTTTTGATACATAAATAAATATGAAGTGAGGAATTTGATAAATTAAGGAATAAATTAGTCTTAGTACGGCGGGAAAGATAACATTTACTTTACAGGCTTCTTCTGGGTAAACGCGCTCCATCGTAGGATTTGTTTGTATCATTTTTGACTTAGACAAGAGCAAACCTACTTCAATATTTCTTGAAAAATATAATGGTGTCTTTCTGTAATTATACTCACTATACTTACACACTAAATTACTTTATTTTATACTTTGACAACAATAATTTAATTTGACTACAAAAAAATCAATGAAATACATCATTGCTATACAACCCACCCACTGTTGTCCCGCATTTCGTTAGTCTGAACCGCCTTAATGCTTTCCAAAATGGTGTAGACTTGTGGAATATTGCGTGGACAGCATCATTGCGTTATACCCAGTCAGTCCAAATACGCTCCTGTATAAACGAGGCTTTAATAGTTGCGAGTGTCAAATAACTTAGAAACAAGCCTTACTACTGTGGTTATTTAAATATGCTTAAAGCCGTAGTCACAAACGTTAATTTAATTTACTAGCTGGACAGTTAACTTATATTGGAAATGTTTACGCTAAAGCGGTGTTATTTTCTAAGAATACAGCCTTGAGTGCAGCGCTGTCTCATCGTCGAAACTGCAATTTGGCGTTCACAAAGCTACTGACATCAATTTATGAGGCCTCCCACCCAGGGCAGAGCGGGAGGGACTGTCAAACTCGTACTGACTAAAATCCACGGTGTCCTTCAATAGCCCTTTACGTAACGCGACTCCTGCAGGCTTAAACCCTCTAGAGGGTGGCCCCGTCATTCTGCTGACACTCTTTGAGGCGCGCGTGGAACACTACGCGCCGTCGACCCGGGCATGGTCCATGGTTGGACAGCGAGTTGCCCGTTACTCGCTGCCCGCATGCCCGCGCGGAGGCGCGTACATTGTCTGGCGACGTCCGTCGCCGTGGGCGTCTACGAAAAAAGGGAAGTTTAGAGTTTGGCCGCCTCGGACAGATCTGGCGATTTCGGGTCGAACCTACCCGCGCCTTTGAAATAAAGCACCCAGTACCACAGTAGAGTCACCGTGTGGTTATAGTCAGTCGACCCTGACTGTTTTTCTTCCCCGGCGTAGAAAGTCCATGAGGATTTCCAAGGGCTAAAAAACAATCTGAGAGTTTATTTCGATTTTATCTCTCAATACATTTGAGATAAAAATTGGCAAAGTATTAAGGAGACCATCTGTCGTTATGATCATTACAGAAAAAATATCGTGGGGATAGACCAAGAGGAAGAAGAAGAAGCTAGAAGGTTACATTCGAAACTACTGGTCCTTCCGATCGTTCCGCTCTTGGTGAAGAAAACGGGAGTAACTAAAAATCAGCCTCTTCATTCAGTTGTCCTTTTGCATTTCAGGCAGCGTTGACCTGTTGAGACATTGGCTAAAACAAAATTCGTAAACGTTAGTAAACGTCGTCTGTGGGTGCGGCGGTATGAAGTGCTGTTATGCATGTTTATGACTTTGTACAACCTAAACACAGAAACCAGTAAGTTTAAGAACTTCCGCTGCGTTAGTACTTGAGCTATTCAGTTAAATGTTATTCAAATAGATTCCTAAAACTAGTTTTGAGGACGTCTTGTGAAATTGTTTACCAGTTATTATTATGTATTCATACATTATAATAATTAACAGTCGGATTCGGATGTAAAATATCAATGATCCTGATGATAGTTATCGCAGCTAATACATCAAGCTACCCCAATCTGCCAAATTTCTTTAATAGATTTCCTACTCTATCACAATAGTAGAAGACTCATGTTCGATTAAGAAAATTTGACAGTTTCAGATACAATGTCGCCTCTATGCACATAGTTCAAAGACAAATAAAAAAAAGATAAGACAGGTTAAACTGGCCATAGTTTACCTATTGCATTCAAATTTTCATTTAGTTTAGAAATAAGTTATATTGTATTAATTTCACAACTTTGGGTGTTCAATTCGGGAGGGTGGGATTCTAATTTCTTCGAGCGAAACACCTCACGGTAAGTTCGTTTAATTATTAATTATGTTTCTGTATAGAAGGTAATAGTTATGAACTAAGCATTTTCCTCATGTACAGTTTATGCAAAATATTTGATGTTTTAAACTCAATAATTCAGGTATCGATAAGGGGAATAGTTTTAAGGGTTTGAAGAACAGCGTAAAGAGTCCCTCGATGCTCGTGCTCTGGGTGTTGTATCTGGTAAGGTTTCTGACCGACAATCGTTGTCATGATTTTCCATATTTATTGACTTATACTTTTATTTATTTATACATCTAAGGCGTTAATAATAATAAACTATAAAGATACTCAACTCGTGGAGAACTCTGAAACTTCGTTTCACCTTGTTTAAAAATTGTACTCTCTCTACATTGCCCGACTGTTTCTGAGTGCCTCTGTGTTTATGTCCTGTTACTTCTTCGCTTTCCTTCTTTATTGTTTTGTGTTGTGCGCGTGGACTTAGTAATTACATCCGTGACTACTATACCGTTATAGTGGATTTAGTTTCGTTTCCACCTCTCAAAATATCCACTATATGTTTCTAGGAGTACTAATTAAAATACGGAAATATTTTTTAGTTTTTATTTTTCGTTTCATGTTACGAACATACAAACATTTATATACAGTCGATTATTTACTAACAACAATAAATATTAACAATCATGTGTTTACCAGCCGTAGTTAGCTCCAAGACTGGAGTAGCTGACGTGAGAGACGGCGGGAGCAGACGAGTATGTCACAGCGGACTTGAGCACTGGACCAGCGGAGTACGCGACGGCGGGAGCTGCGTAGCTCTTGGTCACGACGGGGCCAGACGCGTAGGTGGCGTAGGCAGGAGCAGCGGCATAAGTCTTAGTGACAACGGGAGCAGCTGCTGCGTAGGTCAGAGGAGCAGAGTGGGTCGAGTATGAAGAGTAAGACACGGCGGGTCCCACAGACTTGGCGTACACTGGGGCAGCAGAGTATACGGCAGGGGCAGCAGAGTATACAGCAGGGGCAGATGAGATGGTCTTGGTAACCACTGGGGCAGAGGCATAGGTGTGGACAGCGGGGGCAGCGGAGTAGGTGTGGACAGCAGGAGCAGCGGCGTAGTGCTGGACGGCAGGGGCAGCGGCGTAGTGCTGGACGGCAGGAGCGGCGTAGTGCTGGACGGCAGGAGCAGCGTACGAAACGGGGACTGAGTGGCTTGAGATGGACTGGTAAGAGACAGCCGGGGAGTAAGACTTGGTGACGACGGGAGCGGCAGCGTAGGTGGCGACGGCGGGCGCGGCGTAAGTCTTAGCGACAACTGGTCCAGTGGCGTAGGTGGCGTAGGCAGGAGCTGCGGCGTAGGTCTTGGCTACGACGGGGCCGGCGGCGTAGGTGGCAACGGGACCGTGAGAGGTGTGAGAGGAGTAAGACACGGAGGAGACGGCGGGTGCCGAGCTGTAGGCGACGCCGACGGGCGCGCTGTAAGATACGGGTCCAGCGGCATGCAGGAGGTTGCCGGCGGAGGCGAGGCTCGCCGCGCACAAGAAGACTACGACCTAAAATAAAGACACAAATTAATACATTATTGACTGCCTGACTTCAGAACGATCAGAATATTGAGATATGTAAGAACTGATCAGGACACAAATACACTGAATTAAAATCACTTATTCGAAATAGTAACATCGATAAAACACAATTGAGTCCAAAGGGTATCCAGCTCATCCGCCACAATAACTAAAAATGTTTTTTAAATCGAATTTCAATATTAAAATCCACTTCGTACCTTGGAGTACATGATTGTATGGAGTGTTGTTGTTGTGTGTAATTTTTGGAGCATTTGCTTTCGCTTTTATATCTCGTCTGTAAACTGGTATTGGTATTGAATCCCGCAGTGGATCAGCCGCGGGCACTTTCGGTTTCAGTGTCAAGGTGAACACACCACCCGGCAGAGCAAAGTTGTGTAATACGCCCGAGGCATCCGATATTAAGCAGCATCGAATGTACTCCATATTAAATAAGGAAGTTATACTCGGAACTTGGTCTTGGAGTAAATAAAATCAATGGCTTTTCAAGCCTATTTAACACCATAAAATTGTTATAACAAAATTTATTACGATACTTGTTTTTAATGGGAATATCCGCATAGAAGACCCTGTTTATATTCACTATGAGATAATAATTACATTGATCTGTAACCAAATAATTTGTATAAAAACTCAGAAAATATTAGTATTATTAATTTTATGATCAAAAACTCAGCTCGGGGTGGTTCGTATAAAACGATGTAAATCTGAATGTTATTAATTGGTACTGGATGGTTAGTGGCTGGTCGTATTACGGCACGTTAAGTCAAAGGACAAAATTTCAAAGAAAAAGGGACATATACATAAACCGTTGTTATAAAAATGAATAATATAGAAATAAATATGTATAAATAAAGAATAAGAAATAATTGAAAGCCAGTGGCAGAAAAGTTATATGATAATCGTTTGCCAAGGTTTGGATGAGGCATACGGAGAAAGAGGATAATGTTGTTAGGGATGTTTTAAATATGAATTTGAAAAACTAGATAGACTGTATGAAGGTTGATATGGCTAGAAAGTTGTCTATTAAGACGAGTAACAGAGAAGTATGGTATAAGTATGATATAATATCTATCAGGGCCTAAATGATATCGTTTGAGCTGTCTTTTAGTTTCTTTGTCGTACAAAACACACTTTTTGAAATACTGGATCTGAACTTTAATTTTCTATGTTTACATATTGGTATGCAGCGTCAAATATGTATTAGTAGACGGGTTAAATTTGCACGAAATAAATAATATAGATTTACATTTTCAATAATTTATTTTCCATTCGCACATCAGTATCAGTATTTATATAACGCAACAATTGACGGATTACCAGGCGAGCTTGTTTCCATAGCCGCCGCTACCGTAACCGCCGTATCCGTAGCCAGCGTTTCCATAACCGTGACCGTAACCGCCGTAACTGCCGGATCCCCCATAACCGCCGTACGCACCAGTGGCGTAGCTAGGAGAGTGCTCTTTGTAAACAGAAACAGAGGACACAGCATTACCGAGACCGCTGTAGCCATGTCCAAGTCCGTTATAGCCATTGGAACCATATCCGAGACTGTTGTAGCCATGGCCGCCATAGCCGCCGAGAGCGCCTGAGTATCCTCCAAGAGCACCAGAGTAGCCACCAAGAGCGCCAGAATAGCCTCCGAGAGCGCCAGAATAACCTCCAAGAGCGCCAGAGTATCCACCATGGGAATAGTCACCTCCAGCAGCAGGGACAACTTTGGTCACGGAAGTGTATGAGGTAGCTGGGCCACCGTATCCGCCGCCATAGCCACTGCCGTAGCCACCACCGTATCCACCACCGTATCCGCCGTAACCGCCGTATCCACCATAGCCGCCATGACTAGAGTAGCCACCGTTTAAGCCACCATTGTAAAGGTTTCCTGCACGGGCCAAACCGAACAGGCAAAGAGCGACAGCAAAGATCTGAAATTAAAGATAACTTGAGACAACGAGCACAAAGATTGGATTTAAACTGTCGATCGAAAGTTTTTATGGGGTTGGAGTTCAATTATGGTTGGTTATTGTTATAGACATGTAACTGGATGTCTAAAGAGGAAAATATAACTATGGAATGTCTAGGATACCATGTCAAACCTTGAGAAAGATCAGTATAACTGCAAGAAACAAAAGATTGAGCAAAAAAAGAACGATTGTTTTGAAATTAAACTGCTAAACTGAACTATGCAATTAAGATTTAAACACTGTAAAATATTCAATTACTTAATTACCTTAGTGAACATGTTGCTGGTATCTTCAACAGTGATGAGTTGAATGTGTTAGAAGCTATTGTTTCACTCTTTTATATTAAAAATGAAGGAAATAAGTATTCCTCCTCAAGGTCCCTGTAGATTTTGAGAAAACCGGAGCGTAACGAAATTAATTAGGCTTACGTTTAAATGCAATATTAACTAATGTATCCACCGAAATTAAACAGGCAAAAGCGTACCTTATTGTCCTGAACATAAGAAGGTAATTGTATAAATGGAAGCGAGATATTATCTTTAATTTATGTTAGTCTCTTGAGCATTGTTGTACAAGGGTTGGCATTAGAGTAAACTACAAAACGCGTAGTAATTGATAAATTAATAGGTATAATCATCTTGTTTTAAGAACTTTGATATGTGATAATTGCTATGTTTTCTTGTATTACCTTTATAATCTTGATAAATTTTTTCACCTGCACCTAATATGCCTATTTATTTATATTTTATTTTATATATTAATAAAGCTGAAGAATTTGTTTGTTTGAACAGGCTAATCTCAGAAACTAAAGGGTAGATTTGAAAATTTATTTTTGTTTATGATGGCCACATTTATAAGGAAGACCATAGGCTATTTAACATCTCGCTACGACGTTTAGAAGCTGAGCAGCAGTGATACAGTGGGGAACAGCTTTTTTGTTTTATCGTGGTAAAATCATCAAATGAGTCCTCCCACCCAGGGCAGGGCGGGAGGGACTGTCAGACTTGGCTGACTAAAATCCACGGTGTCCTTCAATAGCCCTTTACGTACCGGGGTCACAATAATTCGTGAGTCCCGCGACCGGTGGGGAACAGCTAGTAGTTGAATATTATGAAAAAGTGACCTAATTCTTTCGCTTCTATTATTACACATCCCACAGTCCACAGTTGGACATAAGCCTCTCCCGAGAACCGTCTCAATTAAAGCTTTAGTACAATGACTTGCTAAACTCTCCATTGTATGGAGATGACTATTGCGCTGGTAACGCCCTTGGCACAAACAAAAGACAGTCGGTCGACTGTGAGTGCGTTTGCGCATAAGTTTAATTGTAATAAGATCATACCCTGGCCAATGATCTTTAAAACGAGATAGTCACACTGGGCATGGTATTAAAAGTGACAGAGAAGACACCATCTTTTTTTTCCTATCTTGCTGATTCTGCCTAATATTTTCCACATAGCTTACCTACTAGGTCGCGGGACTGTAGGAATTACCGTGACCCCGGAACGCAAAGAGCTATTGAAGGACACCGTGGATTTTAGTCAGTACGAGTCTGACAGTCCCTCCCGCTCTGCCCTGGGTGGGAGGACTCATTTGATGATTTTACGACGATAAAAAAACATAAACATAAAAATTTTCACTTAGCTGAAGGAAAAGTTTAGATTATCTATCTTTTATATTGAGCTTAATATACAGATATTTTGTCTAGCATTAAATTAATTGGTTTTTTTTTTTTTTTTTTTTTTCCCACAACTATCACACAACGCCATCTAGTCCCAAGCTAAGCAGAGCTTGTGTTATGGGTACTAGACAACTGATAAACATACTTATATATTTCTAAATACATACATATTATAGATAAATTACACCCAGACACAGAACAAATGATCGTGCTCATCACACAAACATTTGTCCTGGGTGGGAATCGAACCCACGACCTCCGGCATAGCAGTCAGGGTCACTAACCACTAGACCAACAGGCCTGGTATAAACAAAGCCATAATAACAGTCTATCATAAGTTTAACCTTTCGGTAATAAATTGAGATGTTAATAAATAAAATCATGTTAAGTTAAGATTCCGAAACCAGAAAATCCTGTTCTAACCTCTCATTATATTTAACAAAACGTGAATTAGTCTATAAGACCTAAAGGAAGGATGTACTGATGGCATATTTTAGAGATCTGATTACAATATAATTATGAATGCAGTGCTCGGTACCGTACTTGGTGGTCATTTTATCTTGCCCTACAGTGCAATTCAACTTTTAAAACTCATGTTCTGTGTTCTCATGTCTTAATAAAGCATTTAAAAATGCATTGGTATGACACTATAGTATTACTTAAAAATTATATCAATGTTTTTTTAATTGCACAAGGACTTGTTCTCAACGAAAGAACTGGAGTTAAAAATTAAACATTTTTTTACTTAGTCAGGTACATAGGTTTATTAAATACATAGAACAACAATTTAAAGTTGCTATAAATTAAAACAGCCATACAGAGAGAAATGCAAAATATACAATCTCATACTGAGTCAAATATTTTTGCAATACACCAGCCGTATTTACCAGACGTATTTGGAGCCATAGCCGAGTCCGTCGTAACCGTAGCCAGATCCGTATCCGTATCCGGTGTTGTATCCACCGATGCCACTGTAACCAATTCCGTTGTAACCATGGCTGCCATATCCCTGGCTATAAGACACGGCTACAGGGGCCACGTAAGACGCAACTGGGGCGTAAGACACAGCTGGTGCAACGTAAGACTTCACAATGGATGGAGCAACGTAAGACTTCACAATAGACGGAGCAACATAAGACTTCACAATAGGAGAAGAGTGGACTTGGTAACGGGAGACGGTAGAGACGGCTGGAGCGTATGAAATAGGGACAACCGCTTTGGTAACGATGGGTGCAGCTACTACGGTTTTGACGATGGGAGCGGAGTAAGCTGGGGCGACGTAGCTGGAGTATCCGTGGCCGTAGCCGATGCCTGATGCGTAGCCATAGCCGGATCCGTATCCGGCGGAGTAGCCAAGACCACTGCCAACCCAGCCGCTAGCACGGGCCAGACCGATGCAGCAGAGGACAGCGGCGAACTGTAACAAATAAACGAACAAAGGTAAGGAAGAGTGCAGAAATTTACAGCAGGTGGTGATGGCAACTTTGGACTGCAGTGGGCGGAGACAGATTGTCCGCTTAAATTGGATCCAGTGACAGCGATCCACAGTAATCAGGGACCGATTAAAGAAGAGAGATTGATAAATCATTAATTCGACTTTACTCCAACATACAGATTTTCCTTTCATAATTGAAGCAGTATCTTTTTGTATCTATGCTTTCTTATTATAGTAATTAATTATTACAAAAAAATACATATAAAAACTAAAATTAAAAGTAAAATATTTTCTTTTACCGTAATTATTGGCCTGTGCAGCACCTAGCAGCGACTACTATGTCAGAGTAAATTGAAAAGAGATGACAACAATTCACAAGAAAAAAAAAGTGACATCGTATTCAATTACCCAACTATTTTCTCACATCTACGACCTTGGATTTTTATTAACCCTTTAATAGGCATAGCGTGTCAACACGCAATTTTGCACCTAAGTACTTGAAAAGTAGGCACAAATCTGCCGTCAGTGGTCGTTAGGGAACTTTCGAGGTCGGTACCTTGACAATTACGAAACGAAATGCCAGGAGGTGACTATCACAAGACAATCCACATTACTTCTCCACCTACATACATTAATAACAGTCCTTATCACGTAAGCAATTAAGTTGTTAATAGCGTTTTTGAGCTTTTTTACCTTACAGGGATTACGGAACTTTGTGTTCAAGAATTATTATGTCTCGATTATATTATTCGACCAAATAGTACTGTGTCTCCGATAGGTTGCTCTCGCAGAGAGGAGGAGGCTGATTTAAAAAAAAGAAAAAAAATAATAATTTATGCTTGATTATTGTTATCCTCTAGAGTGACCTCTTGAATATTTCATCGTTTTACTATCAGTTATTTTGAATCTAAAAATACGTTTCTAACTTATAATCAATGTTTATATTTAACTCAATATGTGAAACACAGACATAACATAACATTAAGCTTAGCAATCATGGGTGGAACGCAAAGGGTAATCAATGGCACAGCGTGGACTTCTAGTCAGTCTGAGAGTTTCGTCCACTCCACCCAGGTCCTCCCTGACGGTGGTGATTTTATTAGCCAACAAAAAAATGGGCTCATCAATAATTAAAATCTTCTCACTGATACGAATAAAAAAGATACCTACTGCTCACATTTATAGTAGAAGTAGAAGATAGAAAATCACAGAATGCTATCTGCTACGATCCTTACATACTCCTTTGGCCTCCTTCATCCGCGTTCATACATCTTAAAACACTCGCTACATTCGCACTGGTTTTCAAATAATTTAAATTAATTAGCACTTAAGCTTCATCTTGATAATTTTAAATGTGATGAAGCAATAACAAGATGGATTTGAATACCAAACAGCAGTGACGGATTGATTCGCAAGGACTCATTTCACTCTTGTGTCTTGTGTAAGATGTCTAAAAGTTGACACGTGCAAGTTCAGATCTAGATAAACATATCTACTTGACTTATGTAGGTACGATTAATGTCCATTTTATAAGACCTATTATGAACAGCGATATTCGAAAATTAAGATTAATGACGCTGGTGATATCCTCGTGGTGGGCCCTGGGTGGAGCAGAGGGGACCGTCAGACTCTTACTGACTATCATCTAGTTCCTTTAGTTGCCCTTTGCGTTCCAAGGTCACGGTTACTTTTTAAAATGGTTGAGTTCGCGGGTCCGAATAGAATAGATACAGTTTAAACCAGATAACAAAAAGATCAAATTGTTTTCGCATAAATAATGAGTGGTTGTGAACGAACGAAAGGTAGAATAATTTACTGCGGGACTATTCTCTAATGAAACAGATAATAGACTTGTATGCACAGCTGCTCAAGCATCGAAACACACCGCATTACATACATTTTGTATTATTCTTATTATTCACTAACTTAGAAACTTATTGAAATATTGTATGTTTGTCTCGACAGCGAGTTCGTTGAAGTGTAACGTCTAGAAATTGTCTATACTGCAAACAGTAACATGGCTGACTTCGTCCCAGAAAAGATAGAGAGCTACGGATTTGGGGGAGAACTTTAGTCCAACAGTGAACATCTTTAGTAAGTAAAGACAAAGATGACCAGTTGGTGAAATTACTTTGAATTCCAAGAGTTATTCAACAGTTTAATATTACGTTACACCAACAGTTTTATATGGAAATAATTGACACCCGGTAATTTTGAACCGCAGTGCTCAAAGAAAAGGTCAGGTCGGCAAACATCAAGTTATTGCAGGACGTGTACATTGCAGGACATGTTAAGGGGAATATCTTACTTATTAATTCGCATTAGACATTATGATTAACGATCGACTAGATTGCCTCTGTGACAGATGTTATGAAAGCTCCTCTAAAACCTGTACTGATTGATTTGCTTAAAGGCCACGAGTTACTTAATGAGAACTGGGTTAGGCAAGTCTTTGAGTAGGATTTACAATAATAGGCTGATCTAGTTCAGCTTTGAAAACTAGTGAAGTGTGACTGGCGAATCTATTGACAGTCTGGAGTGGTCTAAAAAGGTCACAAATATAGTATCAATTGCGATAAAATGCAATACAGATAACATCATGCTTTCGTGAGGACATGGATGAAAGATGATGTTCTTATTTCTTTTGTTTAATTTATTCTTTTTAGTACGTATTTATATTAATTTTTCTTATTTTTTTTTAAGTATGTCTGTCATGGGGTGCTAAGACAGGAAACCTCTACTTGCGCCCGTGGACTGGAGTTCCCCTTCGGATACGTCCGGGGGGAAGACCAGTTTTTCGGGCCGGTGGACCCTGGGATGCGGGCAAAAACTCTTTTAGGCACTGTGTGCCTAAGGGGTCTCTTTGCCCGTATGCGAATAGCCTGTCGGGTGGATGCTCCAACGCGTGTCCCTCTGAACAGCAGAGGGCACAGCGGCGGAGCGGGCTTGCGGACGGTGAGTAATGGGTAAGCTCGCCGTCCGACCAAGGACCAAGCCCGGGTTGGTGGCGCGTCGTGTTCCACGCGTCACCGACGGGGCCCCTTACGGGGCCAAATGCCTGCTGGGGTCGCGGCATTATAATATTGTCGCAATTCATAGTATGATTCGGCCTTTTTAGACGCTCTGAAAGTGTAAACAGATTAGATCCATGTATAAATACTGGTTAATAGAAATACTTGAACTAGATTAAATATTAACATTGTTTCTATAAATTGGTCTAGTTGTAGTTAGTAAACTCAATTAATATTCTGTCTTGTAATCTGACATTAAAAGTTAGACGTGTAGATCAAAAGTTTAATAATTATTTTGATAAATGATACTTAGTTACAGACTTTACTCGTGATAGACTGAAAGGCAATTTTCAGTGTAAAACTAAATGGTTACAACAAGTTTACTAAATTCAAATTAAGTCAAGATACTAGATAACAGATCTGATTTAACTATAAGACCGAAAGGAGAGAACTGCTGAGAATACAATAATGATAAAATTAGCTTACGGACGGCGATACGGCGGGGGTAACTCGCCGTCTGATCAAGGACCAGGAACAGGGTGATTTTTCTTCAGTAAGAGTCTGATAGTAGCTAAGAAGGAGGCGGGACACGTAAGGGAGAGGACAGCCGTCACATCACGACCTAGTCCCAGTAGGAGACGCACACGGCAACGGAAGCAGCAGCACGATCTTCGGTTAACGTAGGCGCGGACATGCGGACGGCGAGTACTGGGCGACTCGCTTTCCGATCATGGACCATGGCCGGGTCGACGGCGCGTCGTGTTCTACGCGCGCTTCAAAGAGCTGTCAGCACAATGACAGAGAGCCGAAGCCAGCCGGTGTCGCGGGACTACCGAGCTACCGTGACCCCGGAACGTAAAGGGTTATTGAAGGACACCGGATTTTAGTCAGTACAAGTCTGACTGTCCCTCCTGTACTGCCCTAGGTGGGGTGGACTCATGTGATGATTTTACTACGTTAAAAAAGTGTCTGATAGTCCGTTCCGCTCCGCTCAGGGCGTTTGATGAATGATGTGAAAATCTTGTGAGGGATCTTGAAAAATGTTGGTATATCATTAGTTTCGGTATGACAGTAACTAGTATTCATTATTAACAAAAAGAAAAACGGTAGCTCACAGTCGACAACAAACAATCGTCTTTAAAAGTAATACGATCCTGTAAGCTTTAAGTTTAAATTTTTGAATTGGACTGAACTGAAGAATTGTTTCGAAAATACTGCTTTTATACATTTTTGAACTTTTAGAAGAACCAGTGCTGTTTAAAAAGTAGATTAAAAAAATTATTGTTTGTGGAGAAAGAATGAAATAAATGCCAGTTTTCCAGGAGAAGTAATGAGGCTTAATCGAAAAGTGAGCGCTGAGACATTGAGACGGGGTCGCCGCAGACCGCGAAAGAGATGGCGGTATGAACTGGACAGGTTCTGTTCGAATTGGAAGGATGATGCTCGCCAGAAGTGGAAGGAGTAGAGGGAGAACTTTGCCCAGGAGTGCGACAGAGCAAGCTATTAAAAAAAAAAAAACTAGAAACTAGTGAAAATACCTCCCAGTTTTTGTAAAATAATGCTTTAGTTGTAATAATTATAATGCAAAGAAATGCTAACAAAATATTAAGCATTATTAATCTATGTTCAAAACATAGAAGACTTCTAAAGAATACCGCCATAACACGACGAAAGAAAACCATAAAAGTCAGTTCACGCTCAAAATTATTTCCACAAGGCTGAGAGAAAAAGAGAAAATTCTGGCGCGAGCCCAAAACTGTGCTAACGTCACCGTTCCACTAATCTAGATGTCCGTAACTTAAGGATGTCTAAAATATTATATGGTAGCACATAGTTTTACACTATTTAGGCTATTGGATTGGATTTTTCATTAGAAGGTTTTCTGTTGCTTGAATTAGGATTTGTGCTGGTTTAACGATTACCAGTCATGCAAATGGATCGGAGGTCAGAAGATAGAAGGAGGTTCAGAAATAGAGGAGATTCAGAAGATCAATAGAGTATTCTTTCTTATTGTATAATTCTTCGAATTTCAAATTGGGTGAGCCCACAGAACGGGTGAGTCAATGGGCGGTCTTGTCTAAAAAAATCCGAAGAATTTAGAACTTCCTCACATTTAAGCTCTTCAAGAAAACCTTTGGATGGATTTAAGGAAGAGGAAGAAACAATACTACAAAAGATCGTGGGTTACGCTTGAGTGGGACTCGCCCAGATAAGAGAAATACAATAGAAAAGGAGGCTTTAATCAGTCGTGATTAAATGACAACTATTCTGTTTGCCCGCCTCAGTTAAAGGGGACCAAAACATAATCTGGCGTCATATGGGTGCTCCCATTCAAATCTGTATTTACTTTTCGGTATCACAGGTGTGAAGTTATACAAGCTATTGGATAAGCGTTCTTGTCCAAAACTTCTAACTGTTTCGAAGAGATATCAAATTGCTATTATAGTAAAAAAAAGCCCAAAAGTTAGTTTATCAACATATTTGACCCGTATTTTTTCTTTTGTTACATAAACCATAAAAGACGAAGATCCAACGCTTCTAAAAATCACAAAACTGTCACTCGGTTCGTATAATTTATAACTCTCGAATTTGGAAGCAATATTCATTGATTTTTAAAAACAACATAGTTTGGTTGCTCCTAAATTGGATTATTACAATATTCTATCACAGGGCCTCCTATAATTGGGATATTGCAACCATTCTATTTTTTTTTCTTTAGTCTTAAAGAAATTTTCCGACACTTCTTATACCACTAGAATAATAAAATTATTCACTGCACTTTGACGCAAAACGCAACACTTTTTGAATAATACGATTATTATAATACGAGCACATCCTTGAACTGATGTATTTCAAATAATGAGTATCACTATTCTTACCTTAGCGATCATTTTGATGTAGTTTGTAGGAATATGATGTGTTGAATGTTAGCCAAACGAAAAATGTCAGCTTATATAGTTTACGAAATCTCAGGAAACAAAGTGGCCTCGCCATTGTCAAGTTTCTAGGTAATTTTAGTAAAAATTGCGCATAATCGGACCACTAACGTTGTGAATAAGGTCTGTTTTAAAATAAAAAATATATTTTAATTATATATTATAATAAAGAAACTGAAGGTGAACTATTTTTGTTGTATACTTAAGTGTTTCATAATATAGGAAGTGGAAATTTAATGTGGATGCGTTTTTTTATAGTGATTTTATTTTCGAAGTTCCGCTAATGGGTTGCTTGCATGCATGCAGTATCGGGTTGTGAATAAACAATTCAAGAAATCAACTGGTTCTTACATTTCGGGTGTATTGATATTGCACTTTTTAGCAATTTTGGGTCCTTGTGAATTGAACCGAATTTCGGGCCAAAGTGTGTGGAAACGATGTATATACAGCGTAGTGTAAATATAATAGCGTTTTTAAGTCCATTTTATCCTTAGTCGTGAAAAAATAACCAACTGTTCAGAACATTATAACGAGTTAGATGAAAATCTATGTACTGAGCAGTGTATTTTTTCAGCGCTTTCTGGTTTCGCCCCATACTAAAAGTTGTTGGTTATGATGAGCATAAGAACCCCTGAAGAGGATTAAAATTACTCAAATTTTAACATGTATTAAAAAAAATAAGCTTTGATTCAGGTCACACATTCGAACTTTAACTTAAGTCAATAGTTCAATCATATTATTTTAATATTTTGTCTACTAATTAGCATTTAGAGGCCACTCGGACGCATATCCGATGACTCCATCAAACTTGTTGTTGCAATAAACATTAATTTATTTAGTATGTATGTATAAATAGAATTTATTTATTGCAAAAAACAATAAAGTATTAATCTAGGTTTGTAAATATTGTCATTTTTCTATTTTCTGTTTTTTTTAGAAGTCGGTTTCATTTTTTGAAAAAGTTTTTTTCTTTACCCTTTTTACAAGTTTATTTTTCTTTATTTGATTTTTGCGTAAACAATGCATTGGTATGTGATGGCAGCAATCGACGTTGATTTACGTAATTTATTGAAAGTTTCCCTTGATTGCTCCAAGATCTCGTTATAAATCCTGACCATGGGACCATAATTATGTAAAGATTTTAAAAACAAAAGAAGAGTTTCCTAAATTAGTCCAGGCTTTATCGAGAAATCGGGGACATATATTTAAAAAAAAAACATTCCGGCGAATACAAAATCTTCTCCTTTTTTCGCAGTCGGTTGAAAAACCGACTTTTAGAATAAAAATATAAGGAATCGTATAATAAATCAAAGAATCAATCAGTAAATAAATTAATATTAATAATATAGTAAAATGAAGACGACACTGATATTATTATGCCCTCAATATTACATACGAGTTCTTCCTGACCAAGATTTACGCATAAATAAGATTAAGTCGGCTTGTTCCGGCCTTTTTGAAATATAAGAATGACGGACTGCCTCGTTAGTCAAGTGGTCGGAAGCGCGACTGCTGAGCAAGAGGTCCTGGGTTCTATTCCCAAGAAGAAGAAGAAAGAAGATAGTGGCGCGTTCACATCCGCTGACCTTCACAACCCAGCTACGTCGTAATTTCTTTTGGTAGAATAATTGACAGATTTTTATGGCGTCTGATTACCCGTAACGTTGGTAATTCCAGGTTAAAGTAACTTATATTGCAAATAAGTCGTGGTGGACCACACAGATGTAAGATCAAAGGTGTTAAGTAAATAGGCAGCTTAATGGACAGATTAATCAGCGTTATCAGTTTTTGTTATCTCATGTTGGACACTGACGAATCTAGTTTAACTTTAAATTAAGGAAGTACTCGCAGTCGGGGAAAATCTAGGGTTTTGATTTAGATCATATCAATTAGTTGACTCATTGGTAAGTCGAGTGAAAGAACATATGCAGTCTTTTTTTTTAAGGTGGCAAAATCATCAAATGAGTCCTCCCGCCCTGAATGGGGCGGAAGGGACTGTCAGACTCGTACTGACTAAAATCAACGGTGTCCTTCACTAGCCTTTTACGTACCGGAGTCACGGTAATTCGTAAGTCCCGCGATCCCGGCAGGCTTTGGCCCTCTACAGGCCCCGTCACTATGCTGACACTCCTTGAGGCGCGCGTGGAACATAACGCGCCGTCGACCCGGGCATGGTCCATGCTCGGACAGCGAGTCGCCCGCTACTCGCCGCCCGCCCACGCCTACGGTGGCCGGAGGTCGTCTTGCGACGTCCGTCGCCGTGGGCTTCTACCACTGCGAACACATGCTACACTTCTTTTAGACAAGTGTTTAACAGATTTTTAACTTTTTGTAGTAGGCTGATAAAGTCTATGTTATTGTAGTTTTAATTTGTTCTTGTGTAATCTTATTTTAAACAGGACATTTCGAAAATTTCCTCTGTACGCCATTAGGTGTATAATGTACACGCTCTTTATAAAAATTAAGTAAATTCGCTTGCCTTTTGTGAAAACTGAGAAAATTTTGTGTGTGGATATGAGGACACCTTGTCCTTATTAACAAATTTAGACACGTTGTTTCCATATTAGGACAATTTATTTGTGAAGATTTATGTGTAAAATATAAAACGGTTGCAAAAAGGTCACTGACCCATAGGCCTACTAGGTGGCTCGATAGCAAGTCACGACAAAAACTAGGCACCCACTATGTGTACATGTATTTTGTAATAAGTTTAGCGAGCTGTACTGCTTTGCCCTGCGGCGACGTCTGTCTAAAAAATGTTTTTTTTCAATATGATTAATTATCTTAAACGATAATTAGATAGATCTGTTTTATATTAATTGTTAATAGGCCGGGTGTGTTTGTTGAATCGATGATTGGTATTTTTTTGGTGAAGCTATAATGGTGTACATTGATTTGGTTTGCTAAGTTAATTATTGTTATCAAGTAAGTGCTATCGGTATTCATCTGCCTAGCCTTTTCCCAAATAAATTGGGGTCGGCTTCCAGGCAAACTAGATGCAGCTGGATATCAGTATTTTACATGGAGCGACTGCCTGTCGGACCTCCACAACCCAGTAACTGGGTAATACAATACCCCACGGTAAGACTGGTTGTCAGACTTTAGAGCTTCTAACTAACAGTAACTGTCAAAGATGTACAAATGACAGCCGGGATCAACGGATTAACGTGCTTTCCGAGGCACGGAGGAAACTCGCTATGACAGATGGTCACCCATCCACAGACCAACCTCGGAAAGCGCGGCTTAACCCGGAAGATCGGCCTGTGCGGCTGTATTTATTTAGCCACGAGCTCCCCAAAGTGTTATAAGGATTGTGGCTGTTAAAGCACTTTACAAATGCTTTACCTCTATGAAATTGAAAATATACCTAAGGGATTTCACAAATAAAATCGTAAAAAATGCCACCTTCAACATCATCATGCCTTTCTGGCTAGACTTCACTCAACTAAGATGTGTTTAATTTTCAATCTTACGAGATAGATTAGAATATCGATAGGTATTATACATTCAGTGATTCATCTGACCAACATCTTGATAAAAAGACTGTTAGATTTTCGAGCTTTTAGGACCCGTAACAAATCTAAGATCGACGAATAACGCATGAACGTAACTGTTTTGGTATGAAAGATGGTCACCCATCTACAGACCTCAGTAAGTGTAGCTTGACCTGTGACTGTTACCTATTACTTGGCTACAAACCCTTCCACCATGAGTCATCGTCATCAGCAGCCGGGAGACGTCCAATGCTGAACAAAGGCCTGCCCCTTGAGCACCACTCCACGACTTGTATCCTTTGGTTCCCCAAGACTGTTACGAAGTCATCGGTTCTTCTAGTAGAAGCCACGCCATGTCTTACGGTTCGTGGTCGCCACTCAAGATCCTTTACGGCCTATTGCCACTTCAATGTACAAATTTTAAGAGCTATTTCGATGACTAGTTCGTTGTTCAACATCTTTGATCCGAACCACCATGAGTGCTACTCATTGATCACAAAATTTCCTGTCAAAAACTGGTAAAATAAGAAAGTCATATCAAGTTAAATCAGCACTTGTACACTCAGACAAAAGGACCAGATTTCATTGTAAGTCACTAAGGATAACAAGTTTGTGCGTTGACGTGCAACATGTGTTGTCACAATAAAAGATAGGCCTATGTCTAGCATGTCTTTACTTCTTACTATACTCGTATCTCGTTACTTCTTGTCTAAAATATTACTCAACAGCACTTCTTGTTTCGGCCTAAATCATGTTGCAAATCTGTGCGTGTTACAGTTTTTGTTGTTCTTGGCTTGACTTCCGAGTCTCCCATTGCTTGTAGTTTTGTTTTGGTTTAGCATTAGACAGTTGCATTTCAGGGTGTGTGCGATGGAATTGCAGAATTTGATTTCGCCAAGGCTTTTTCATCATTGTACTATAAGACGTAGGGCAATGTGTTATAGGTGTATACATCATAGGCCACCAAAATGCTTTGCACTTAGCAAAGCGTTTTGCGTACAGCTAAGGATTGCCATCCCCTGCCAAAATGTGCTTCCTGAAAGCTACAATTTTGGAGTTTGTAAATCAAGAGTAAATGGGACTGTCAGAATCGTACTGACTAAAACCACCGTATACTTTCGGTTGTCCAATGTCTATCAATTAAAAAAAAACATAATTTAACAGTAACAGAAACTGAAATCCCTTTACGTGGATTCTTTTTTAAATTGCTCATGTGCACCAAAAATCCTGAATTCTGTGCTAAAAATATGTTTATCATTTTTATGACGCGGTGATAAATATAAAAACTGTTAGCTCGGAACTCTATTATTATATTTTATTATGGATTACGGATTATAATTTTAAGCATTTCTGTAACTCTGATATACAAGTACTGTAATTTCAAATTTCAAAATGATCCGAGCGATAAAAGTCCCTCGGATAATTTTGAAGCTGCGGGGGGAGGCGTATATACTTCACTTAACGACTGATCAAACAACTGATCTTGAGTATTATAAACAAACCAACAAAATATATGGACACACAAATCAGGCTTCCACGTTACAAACAAACAAAAAAAGCAATAGCGAACTTTGTACACTAATCTTAATGATATATAACCGTAATATCTAGCTTGAACAACTTCCCTACCGCTTATGTACTATGAAAATAAATAAATAAAAACCTCTTTCATACACAGAGAGACGCAATAAACCGAAAAATACTCATATGTTTTGGCACTTTACCAAATCTGTATTTTTTCCTAGATAAATTGTATCACCATTAAATAACTCTGTATTCATATCGGATATGACCAGTTGTTGTAGTATTATGAATCTGTGAAAATGTTTGTCTTGTAACGCGTTACTTAGAGCCTTTTGAGATTTTTTTGGAGACCAGTGAAGTTAACTGTATCAGGGATAATTTATATTTATTCCGTACTACTGCATGAATTTTCAACAATCCTAACTGTGGTTTTTTTTTAGCTTGGTAAAATCATTAAATGAGTCCTCCCACCCAGGGCAGGGCGGGAGGGACTGTCAGACTTGTACTGACTAAAATCCACGGTGTCCTTCAATAGCCCTTTACGTACCAGGGTCACGGTAATTCGTTAGGCCCGCGACCATCCTAACTGTGGTAAGAGAAAATACCGCACTTTTTTTCACAAATAAAGAGAATGTGAGTGTGAGTGAGTGATGTAAAAAAATCAATTTTTGAACTTTTGGATTCAAATGAGATGTCCTTCAATATAGTTTGATCAATATAATTGAAAGTGTAGGGCCCACCTTAGGACGGTCTGGTATTAATTAGAACCTAGCTTTCATTACATCCCTTTCCATATTTCTTCCATGAGGAAAAAAGCAATGCTTTCTAGACAATGGCCTGTCATTCATGTGAAAAAAAAAACATTCAAAGAGCTTTGAACATTAAAATGTAACCATGTGTTAACAGCCAGTATTTAATGACAAAAGACCTCCTTATAATAACTTACAGCATGCTATTATCACCATAAGCATCATACAGTTGTGTCATACGTAATAAGCCTCGTGTATCTTAAAAATTTTAGTCCAAATGACATGGTGGCCAAAAAATGTGAGCAGATGGTAGAGTTGACCGTTGTTGCTGGCCGAAACCGAAGATTTCGGCTTCGATTTCGTAGGTTAAATAATCCTAAGAGATTTACTTGAATGCTAGTCTCATAACATTCTGGTCGTTTTGACCGTTCTGGCATGCTGTCTCATCATCACTCCATTATCAACACTTTGTTCAATAGCCGCATTGTATGTGCGAGGCTTTAATTGAATTATTTACAAATAATGATATTTTAAACTTTAACATCAAACAAACTATGGTACATCGACGTATTGGCCGAAGCCGAATATAATACTTTTGGCCGAAAGTGACTAAAGCCGAAACTTCAATCGGACTCTCTCTCGCACTACCAGAAGCTGTTATTTCTGAATGAACGTTGCGAGATCAGGTTGCAGGCGTGTGCGCATTATTTGTGCAATAAAACTTATTTATAAATGTGAAAATTGAACAAATAATCAGTTTGTTGACATGTCTTTTTTATTACTTGGTATGTTGTTGACTGGTTACTTACTGTTATTTAATTCAGTATATGAATTATTTATTAAGTGTTTATGTGCTATTATGTCGAGAGCTTTGTCATTTTAGTTTCTGACATTTGACCACCGTAATCTCTTATTTCGATAAAATGAAGGGCTTACTCATTTATAAGTTTGGTAAAAGGTGTAATAAGGCTAACATTACTGTTGGTTTTTATACTAATGTACTCATTGTAAAAGACATTAATAGGCCTTTGCCCCGAACACAGGCCTCGGAAACAAAACAACCAAATAATCAGGTTATATCCTTTAAGACAGTACTCTTGTCAAGGTTTCTGAATTTAATATAAGTTGAAATCTTTATAAGTAAAATTGAACTGTGTCTTTCTATAAATAGAACTGAGTTTATGTAGCCCAATGCCATCAAGCCAGTTTTCAATATCTAGTTACTTGCAAGTGGCTACAATCATTTCTCTTTCTTCTAGAACTTCTTGTAACTACACATTATCATTTTGTTGACTTTGGCGGTCTGGCTACAACAATTCGGCTACAAAATGCCTGCTAGTCGGCAACTAAAGTCGGCTCGGCACATCTTTGATTCAATGTATTGGTTTAGATGCACGTAATACGATGTACTTTTTTTTAATTGACTTTTTGATTTCCTTTTAAAAGTATTTTATTGTCTTTTTAAATAACTAGACTGTGCAATATAGGTAAGGTACTTAGTATCGTTGAATGATTTGGGTGGAAATACTTACAGCATAATTCAAACTATCAATGGTGTTAAATTCAAACTGGGTAGTTCAAAAATTAATCTCAATAAAAATTAAATCTAAGTTATGTTTCTCTTTGCATGTGCATATTATTGCGGTAGTAGTCTTTCGCTTAAAAATTTGGAAAATTCAGATAGAAAAATGAAGAGTAAAACGGCTCATTTTTATTTTACTGCCTTGATCAGCGTGGGAAATAAGCGTTTAAAATAATCACTTAGTAATGTGAGTCATGCACAGCTCTTAATATACTCGGGTACTATTAAAATCTAATCTGTGTCAAGTGAGAATTTCGTAATGATTCTGTGAAACACATTTTGGTCCTGGTGGCCGCAATTATCTTCTATGAGTTACATGTCACGTTCAATGAGGTCTTAAGTTTTTTGTGAGAATTTATTGAATCGTCAATTTTAGTGAGAGCTGGATTTCTAAAGATACATCTTTTGTCATCTTTTTGATTATAGCGGAATTACATAAAATACACATTGGACCCAGACCAGACCTCACTAAGTCGAGCCTCGTACCCGTTAATGTTGTATGTAGAGTTTTTGATTTTTGAAATTCTTGATAACTTTTATCAAAATTCTTTAAACATTTTGTCGACACTCTATCAATTAGGGGAACAGTATATTAAACGGGGACGCGAAGTATGATGGGGAATCACACACTTAAGGCAAATTTAACACAATATTAACGTAGGGCAAGCGCCAATAGGACGCCATTTGTTGCGCCAATAGCCGCATGCAAATGACGTCCTGATGGCGCTTGCGCTACATTAGTGTTGTGTTAAGTATGCCTAAAGAGTGTATGTCCCCATTATACCTCGCGTCCCCGTCTTATAAACTGTTACCCTATGTGATATTTCTTGTCACAGTGATAAGTTCACAGGTTGCGTGATTTAAAACAAGGCTAGCTCTCATAATTTCGACATCAATTCACCTTGTTCAAGACAAAAATGATTATAATGAAACCTCCGCCATTATAATATATAATATCTTTATAAAATTGTCGGAATTCGTACGGAATTATTTTTATAGTTCAATTAGAGCATTCTTCTTATAATTATTGTAGTTTTAGATTTCGGATGTTAGTTCTGTTATATTTTAAACTGCGATTAAGATAAGATCAAGATATTGTGAATTAAATATTTTAAAACAATCAGATATAGTTTTTTATTATAAAAGATTTCCTTTTATATTTAAATTACAGTTTATATTATAAAACATTTCCTTTAGTATTTTGATGATCTACGTTGTTAAATTTTATTGTAGTGGTATAATAAATTCAAAGCGGATTTTTCTTATCCCTTGGGATATTGATTGTATAGCAAAAGTAGGACAAAACTTTCATACGTCACAGTACTGATCTGTCTCCAGCGCATTTTAATCTGTCGCCCTCGTGTAACTCGAAAATTATCCCACGGAAAATAAGATCAGGATAAACTATATCCTATGTGTTAAACCTGTCAAAGAGTAATAAATCAGCAATCCTCCTAATCCTACCTTTTATTTTAACAAAATTCGAATTTATATTATTTTTAAGTTAATTTTTTTTAATGATTACTAATTTACACTAAAATTTAATCTATTCAATGATACTTAAGTTTAATTCTCAATTACATGGTGGTCTACGATTTTTACGGCAAACTATTATCATGAATAAATGATTACTTCTATGTAGCGCTGCTCTCAATAAATCCTTTTTCTTGCAAAGAATTCGACATAAATTGAATTTTCTCAGATATAGGGAAAGAGCTCGTAAATTTACCCTCCGCAAATGTAATGAGAAACAAAGAACCGAATAATCAAGATAATTTTGAACGAAATAAAATATAATGTTGAATGTTTACTTGAGCAGCAGAGCTTTTTCATTTGCCTTTTAGTTTGTAGTGTCCTTGTCTATTACAGGTTATCAAAGGTACAATTCCTTTGTACACATAAAACAAACATAATTAACATTTTATAGATTTTATTCTCATTGTATAAAAATATATATACAAACATAAACAACTAATTTGTACAGTCGATAAAGTGATCACCAGCCATAGTTTGAAAGGCCGTTGTATGCCACATGAGAGACGGCAGGGGCCGCGGAGTAAGACAGGGACTTGTACACTGGGGCAGCGGCGTATGACGCGTAAGACGGAGCGGCGGCGTACGAGGCGTAAGCCGGCGCAGCGGCGTACGACGCGTAAGACGGGGCAGCGTAGGCAGCGACGGGAGCGGCGTGTGCGTAGGACACAGCGGGAGCGTAAGACTTGGCGTACGCAACGGGAGCAGCGGCGTACGTGGCGACGGGCGCTGCGTAGGCAGCGGGCGCAGCGTAGGCAGCGGGAGCGGCGTAAGTCGCGTGCGCGGCGTAGGCTGGAGCGGCAGCGTAGGTCGCTACGGGAGCAGCGGCGTAGGTGGCGACGGGAGCGTAGGATTTAGCCACCAGAGGCGCCGCGTGGGCGGTGTGTGTGGAGTATGATGAGATGGAGGAGACTGCGGGAGCGACCGCCTTCACCACGGGGGCGGAGTATGCGATGGGGGCGGAGTACGCAACGGCCGGAGCCGCGTAGCTCTTGTAAACAGGAGCTGCGGCGTATGTGGCCACGGGAGCGGCGGCGTAGAGACCACCGGCACGGGCTGTCGCCAACGCGCACAAAAGGACTAGTAACTGGAAAGAAAAACAAAATGTATAAGTAACACGAATGTACGATTTGCCTTTACACATGATATGCGTCCATAAAAGGGCATGTTTTTATATTACGCATTTCTGTGATTTTTTAATTTCTTTACAAAATGTTTGAGAAATGTCCAAGTGCAATTTCTATCATAAGAGCTTTTATTATTTTTATACAAGACAGTTTTCATGCCGTTTCATTAATTATTCATTTATTTTATTTATTCGATAAACGCCCGTTCCACATCACTAGAAATACCAACCAAAAAAACTTATCCAATTTTCGCAAAATTATTTAAAATTAATAATAAAACTGTAAAACAAAGTACCTTAGCAGCCATTATGATATATAAAATCCACTACAGCAAGTGATACGGACTGGTTACATACAAGCACTTTTATACTAGACTCGTTACCCCCGCGAGCGCAGGCGCAGGTACCAAATGTGGTCTAGTATTGCAAGTACTTAGAACCCTGTCACAGACTGACCGCCCAAAATGTATGCCACTTACCAATATGTAACATATGCGAAAACTTTATCAAACACTATTAGGATTAATATTGAGATTTTAGATTTTTTTGGTGGCAAAGGATACAAGTCGAAATGAAAGTCGCAGGAAATCGTTTATTTTATCAAGTGAAGAGAATAAGGTTCTCTAATTTAATCTATATTACTATGCTTTGAGTGGCTATCTTCAATCTAAGTTCATTTTAGATTTGGACACAATAGCATTTCAAGTTGTCTTTATTCTGGCGACGTGTTCCTTTAAAAGGCATCCTGCATGTCCTCGATGATTTTCTCATAGGTATACACTAAAACAAAAATAATACTTACAAGGATTTAAATGGATTAAAGCTTATTCCCTCGATATCTTTCATCGGTTTATTTTTAAACTCAGAAGGTTAAATCAAGAAGTGAAATATCGCTTTCAGAGTATTTTGCGATTTTAACAACCTTTAACAATTCAAGTTTGTCGGTAGCTTAGCTTAATTAGCTTCTAAAGTCCTGGGACACATGCCCTTCATGTTGGATTAAAGCCTGAGGAGGCCACCAGTGCGGGTTGGTAGATGTCACAAAAATTAGTTTTTTTTAGTTCTAGGGCTATGAAATAAATGGCCATTACTACTGTTTCACCACAATTCAATACATTTTTATCTAACTTATCATTATTTTCGATTTTATTTATCATTTTGTCTAAACCCTGGAATAGCTTGCTCAATAATTCAATGTCCTTTCTTTGGTCCTTAGTTGCGCGTCAGACGCTATAAATGTGGCTTCATTTATGAATCACAGTGCCAACTAATTGCCAAGTTCCTGATCATTGAATAATAAACAAGCAGTTTCGAAATCACACTTTACTTATGAATGAACTCCTCAACTTGTAACTTCCTGCAAACTTAGGGGTGCTCCAATATGTTCGGGTTATCATTTCTTGGTACAGTTTGGCTGAAGATACGTTCGGGAGGACTCCTAATTTTTCCGAACTGTCCCGAACATGCTATGGTGTTTGCTGATCAGCACCAGTAAAGGTAGTTGTTCCGGTACTGGCTGTTTGTGTATGTGAGTTTTCACCCACAATGTAAGATAAATTATATGAGTGGGGTAACGTTTAAAACCATCTTCCAGAGTTGTACGTAGGGATCATCACAATGGCAAAGTTGGCCTAACATACAAGGCAATCAGACTGTTCGAAAATCTCAAGATAAGAAGAAAAGCAGTCTACAAATGCAAACAAATATTTTGTGCTTGCATGAACGTACTTATAATAATTGCTTCAATTCGGCTTTACTCTATTTTTGGCTTTATTCTATAAGCTACCGATTCTAATATTATTATGTGTTACAACCCTCAGAGTTTCATTAAGAACACTAATCTATCACATGCCTCATTAATTTGTCTCCATTATAAACTTTGTGATAGTAAAGCTACTATTTTCCTTATCTAACTGATCTCCTGGTACTGGTACATTCAAACTCAAATCAGTGGAAAGACTCGCATTACGAAAATAACCGTTATTACCATAATTATAAAGGCGCTATCGATGTCAAATTGTTACCACCAAAGTACATAAACTAATAGAATACTGCTCATTGGTTTCATGATCGATTTCGATGAAGAAATTAATATTGTCATATTTAATTAGGACCAAGATAAGAGTTGATTAACTGTGATACCTATATATATTATGTAATATTTTTGGTTGTGGTTGATTATAAAATAAGACATTGTCTCTCGTGACAACTCAGATTTGTATTTTGTAATTGTACATTTAATGTCCTTTGGGAAATAAGGCTTACCAGAGTGATACCATCAGGGATATGGATGTACTGCTTTCGTCGATATGAACGAGGTTAAAAAGGAAGGAAAGAAAATATTTTTTTGTGCCTGTTTAGAGCGCTGGTGATATTTAATGGTTTTAAAAACTACCACAAAGCCTCACTACCAAACTAGCAGACAGCTGAGGAGGAGTTTTTCGATCCTTGGTAATAGTTTAGTTTAGTTCCAGTGCATTTCAGTAATGTGTAGGTATTGATTCATTTTGTTTTATGCAAATAAATACCAACGATATTTCACTAACATTTAAAATCGCAACATCAGTCGTCTCATCATGTACCTTTCTGTGGCCACTGCAATTAAATCTACAAAGAAAAGGTCAAAATTACCCTACTTGGCAAAAAAGGTTGGTATTAACGATCAGAAAGCCGATGTCCTTGATCTTATAGAAGAACCTTCTCAACTTTTGAATCAAGAAGCATGCCTTTAGCAAATCATCTTTTGCCTTTACCAGTTGTCAACTCGATAGCGTCCTCCAACGGCCTTGAGAATTCCATTTTAATTCACGACATCCTTATTTCTCTTGAATCGAGGTAACACACTGTTGATTCTTGGTTCAGATAATACTTTACGACAGGCGAGTCTACTTTGTGGTGTGAGTATAGTTTCGTATGAAATTTTAGTATCAGGTTATGCAAGCCTATGACTGCTTTTGTCTAAGGGCAATACTGGTATTTCGTGAGGTTGGGTTACATGTAGGTATCTAGATCATCTAGGATTGAGCCGAGGTGAGAAATGAATAGAAGCTGGTATTTCTTGTACTATTAAGCATGAATAACTTGAGAAATTAGTGGGAAGTTCGAAAGTGGTGACTGTTTTGTACGTAAAAATCATCAAATAAGTCCTCCCACCCAAGGCAGAGCGGGAGGGAATCTCAAACTGTGTGTGAATGTGATTGTAGTGACTTAAATCCACGGTATCCTTCAATAGCCCTTTACGTTCAGGGGTCACGGTAGCTCGTTCGTCCCGCCAGCTCGGCAGGCTTTGGCCCTCTAAGGGGGACTCCCTTTAGAGGGCCGTCATTATGCTAACAGCTCTTTGAGGAGCGCGTGGAACATAACGCTCCGTCGACCCGGGCATGGTCCATGGTCAGACAGCGGGTCGCCTATTACTCGCCGCCCGCATGCCCGCGCCTACGGTGGCCGGAGGTCGTCGGAGTGGTGCCTGTTACAGAAAAATTTAAAGGGTTCGTCTGTCTTGTTATGTTGTCTTTTCGTTATTATAGGTATGAATGTGGATAGAGAGAAGTTGAATGGATTATGTGAGTCATATTCAATAAACAATGTTTTCGCGAGTTTAATAAATATTGCTTTTTATCAGCACTTTTTCCGTTCTCACGGCATCGTTCTGGATTTCCAGGTCCATTAAATTCATCATAACTTTTTGTCAAAGCGTATACACTTTGTATGAGGATTTATGAAGTATTCTTGAACAAGTTTAAAGTCTGACGAGCTTTTAGTTTAATCATAAATAAAATAAATCACATTCGTTTAAAAGTTCTGATTCTCTCGAGAGAGTTTCAAGACTCGTACGATTTGCCCGAATTCCAAAATCCTGACAATCAGTTTTATTCATTTACTGTACTTTTGAGATGAGATAAATAAATAAATATTCCACAACTATCACACAACACCATCTAGTCCCAAGCTAAGCAGAGCTTGTGTTATGGGTACTAGACAACTGATAAACATACTTGTATATTTCTAAATACATACATACGAGTATTATAGATAAATTACACCCAGACGAAGCACAAATGATCGTGCTAGACCAACAGGCCTGTCAAAGATACGTATAACCTACTCCAATGTAAAGTACTTGTATTCATCTGCATCTGATTAGACCAAAGGACACAGGAAAATCACGATGAAGACTAGCATGAAACATTTTTAAGATGTTTAAATATTTATACGCATGAATTGCGAATTTGTAAAGCTTTTTTGTGGAAACTACGAACATTGAACCTACAATGTTCTGTTTCAGTACATCAGACTCTAGTCAACGAAGCCATCGCGATCATGCTCAAAAACGTCTAATTCTTAATTTCAATCATAACGTCTTACGCAGTTGAGCTTGCTGTTTTAAATCCTGTTCGTAGTCGGGTTTTTCTTCCCACAACAAAGCTTTACGTTTCAAGATCAGTCAAACATCCGTAAAAATTAACCATGCATGTAATTTGTCAAATATTTTGACGCCATTGATCTTTACAGTTATTAACATTCATTTATTCAAATTAATTCGTTGTATGTAGTTCCGCTTCACTTGGTTCAGATCTACAACCAACTAATATTTTATAATTAATAACGACGTGTTGTTGTATAATAATTAATGTCGTTAGTAAAAATAATTGTTTCGGTATTATGGATCTAAAGGACAGATTTCATACAATCTCATTGGAAGCTTAGGCAGGCATGTCTGAAGCTGAATTTTAAGACTTTTCTTTTCTCGTCATACTGTCCTGCTTTCCAAGCTTTTATTGCAAATAGCATATCGGAGGTTAACCTCAGAGGTATATCATCTGATTAAACGGATCACCTCGTCCGTTGAGTGTTAGGATTCTAGTGACGGGCTTAAAACTCAACCTAAATACTAAAAAAAGTAACCGACTTCAAAAACAACCACAAAAAAGGAACCTACAAAATAACTTTTCTTTCGAAAGTCGTTTTCTAGTTTCCCTCTTGAAAGATAGTGATAGCGTCTTCGGTATTGATTAGGGTATGAGTTTGTTAAGCGGCTCGTGCGCTGGTTCTTCTCTTTTTGGACTTAGCAACTTTGAATATTGACACTGCATGAATAATTCAACAATTATGCAAGAAATTAATTTCCACACTTTTTGACAAAAGCGTGCTATGACTCCTATTGTTATTCATAAATGTCAACAAAACCTACTTCGTGTTCATTGCACAAGGTCAAGTATCAAGATACATGACCGAGATAATTTAGTCGTCACATAACATGTCAGTTGCAGAGAATATCTGCCGCCCACGAGTTTACAAAACTGTTAAACTTTTGGCTGTTAAAGCTGCGGTTATTTTTCACAGGCCAGGCCGAAAGGCCACAGGAATCGTCGCATTCGATGAAGCCTGCCGTGGCCTGGCGTTGTCTGTCTGATCCATAGGGAGGGTGTAAGTTCGAAAAGGTACGAACGAGAAACTCCTTTTTTCCATCATACCTAAGAACGTGGTCGCGGGACTTACCCATTACCGTGACCCCGGTACGTAAAGGGCTTGTGAAGGACACCGTGGATTTTAGTCAGTACAAGTCTGACAGTCCCTCCCGCCCTGCCCTGGGTGGGAGGACTCATTTGATGATTTTACCACGTAAAAAAAAAAAATACCTAAGAACGTGAAGTCCCAGTTTACGACATAAAATCGTGAAAACTTGTGAAAAGGTGAATGCACGTCACCAGTGTCGGTGGCAGTTTGAATAAACTGCCAACGACCCTGTGGAAGTAACGTAGATCAGAAATAATAAAATGTAAAATATAACAGAGCCAGCGCCATGTAGAAAAAAAATGTAGGTAACATAAAAAAGTTGTGCCAGTTTAAGCAAGGTATACGTAGAACTTCTTTCACGTTCGTATGTCCAAATCTTACTCTTTAATCTTTTCCTAAAGGCAGTTGAAACCTTTGTTGGAAATGTGACGTCATTAGATTGTAAAAACGTCAAAAGCGTGGAACAAAGGACTCCAAGTACAAATTGAACTGTCACTTCCGAATAAAATGTTTTTGTGGTTCAACTTGAGATTCCTAAAAAGGCTTTGAACTGGACATAATATCGACAGGTTCTTTGATGCATATTGAAGAGCAAAGATTTAATATTTCATGCTCACTTAAAAGTGAAAATATAATGGATTTACTACGACTGCTCTTCTTTACCTTTTCTTAAGGGCAGTTATTTAAAAAAAAATGTTTTAATCAACTGAGCCTATCACAGTCTTCTGATAGAAATAATAGACATCTCGGGACTGCCTAAGCAGGATACAGTGGCCCTGGAACACAAAGAGCACCCAAAGGGTGCATTTTTAGTTATTTCACACCTTCCCTAGGTAGCACTTCACTCAGAGAGCGACTCATTTGAAGACAAAACCTCCCAAAAAGTCCTGCTCAAATTGGAGCTACAATGTCCGCCGCCTGTCGCAATGTTATTAATAGAATATCGCAACTAAGAATTATCTACGAATATTTTAAACAGAAAAGAGTAGGTACTGTATTTTCATTATCACCTCCATTGCTTCATAAAAACTCGTTCTAGTTTGAACAAGATCTATTCATCACCTTAACATCCATGTGCGCCGTGCTTAGACCGCGTTTTGCAACGCACATGGACATGGACAGGTCAATCGTGCGGGCTGCAAGCCTGCAAGCCGAGAGTGTAACGTAAATACCGGCCACAATACATCTTTATCAAGTCTGGTACTTGACACACTAGGGTACACTTAGGGATGCACGATGGTTGAATTTGCATCGATAGTTTGGATCAGTAAAGATGCGAGTATCGTATCGTACGTTTACGAATACTTAAGAGTCCAAGAAAAAATTATTTTATTTAGTAATCCTTTTGAATTAACTGAATATACAATTTTGAATTTAACGATGTGATACGTCATACGATCCATTCATTCTAATACCAGTACTTTTATGAAAATTCAACCAACTGTCGTGTAGTTTTTGTCTACCACCCTTTTCAAAATCATTTCAAACCTTGATTTAATAGTGGCGACCGTCAGAAAAGTACCAAGGCAATTAAGTTTTTAGGCGAAAAAGTCTCAGAAAAGGTATATACCCATATAAAGGCCTTAACTCAATCAAAAAAATAAATCAGAAAATAATTGTGGGAGTCGATATCACGGTATCGCAACCTGTTGTACTTATATCGATACTCTAATGTATTGGTTCGTGCATCACTACACTCACCTATTGTGACCAGTCTCCGATTGGACCCACCTAGCCGCCTAGCGTGTGGTAATCTGATCTGAGATTGTAACGCACGTGTTTGGTAATGTAACAGGATACTGTACGCAAATACGCGCGTTTAATTAGAGCTTACGGCTTCTATTTAAGTAACTTAGCGACATTATTATGTTAAATTTGATTAAATAAAACAAGTGAAAAGTTTATAAATAAATAAAATAACGTTTATTTCTCTCCACAAACAAAAAATACAATACAAAATACTTGCTACGGTAAACTAAATTCTAGTGGATCGCTGGTACTTGTGGTAGGTAGAAACATCTGTAATACCAAGTCCTTGTGTCCCCACCTCTTTCAGAATCTATTTTTTATTTTTTAGTACGACTGTCGTAGGTTTCCTTGATCTTTTAATAATATTGTAGGTGCGGATGAAGACTGTATAACTATGTCTTACATTGTATAGAGTTTATCTATCTAGTATTATATAGCATCATAGCCAGCACTGTGTGAGTACCATGTACTTCAGAGCTATCTTTGGCTACAAAATTACGTCTTTTATTGACTTGAATGACTCTGGCGGTTTAAAGTATGTCATGCTCACTCGAAAGTCTTGCTGATGGTGGCGTGTGTGTCGGATCATTTAGTTCCCTTCAAAATGGTTGAGCTGAATGGTCTTGATATATGTGTCATGTTCGTGAACGGGTGCTGTCAGTTGGGACTGGTCATCTCTTAGCTGCCACGGTCTATTTTAATATTAATAACTTTATTTTTGAGTTGTTTTTTTTATATTTACTATGGACGCTGTTAACTTGCCACATCGTTCCCACATAATGTACCATCTCATGATGAAAGTTCTGTAATAATTTTGGCGATTGAAAAAGAATGTCCATGGAGTTTCTTGCTCATTCTACTCCATAGAGATCTACGCCTTGGAATGAGCAGCTACGGTACTTTCACAGTTTTTATGTCTTGTGACTGGGACTGTAGTACCATAACTTTGTTTGTACTAGTTTTATTTTATGTCTTTTGACCATTCAAAAGTGCTTGTAATTAGCCTAGGTGAAATAAATGATTTGATTTGACTTGATTATAGACTGCATTAGCTTATCCGAAAAAGAAAACTTAAAAAAAAATTAAGAGTATTAGAGAATAAAATTGAGACCTTTGTGATCTTCATTTTGAAACACTCTTAATTGAAGAATAAATAAACTATGATAACATGGTTTAAATTGATACATTCAGTCATACGTGTACAAATTAAAGTCTTTTTCAAAGCTTTAAAAAGAAATTTTCTCCGCAAAACATCTAGAACTGAGATATCGTGATTTACCTTAAATAGATTATGACATGAATGGATTCTATTTTCGTTTCAGCTATAATATTAACAACGATTTTACGTGTTGTGTGTCGGCTTAATATAGACTTTCTCTTCATATTATCTTGTTTTATCTTGGCTTTGTTAGGTTTACTTTATTTATATGAATCTGAATGAAATTTGTATTCGACTTTGTACAATGAAATCCAGGGCAATATCTTGAACCTATCCACAGATTAACCTCGGCAAGTGCTACATACTCGTAACCTTGAGAATCTAACTGCGTGGGTTTTATTAGTTTGCCACGAAGTTCTCCAAAATGATATCAATCATGTAAATTTTTTGCATAAATTCATAGTTTTATGTGCTTTTATTATTATTATTTATTTTTATTAGTCTGAAATTATTTTATCATTTTAATCCCCTGTAACGAATGTACGAAAAATCTCCATATTTAGAAGTGATGACAATATTTTGGTCCTTGAAAAGTTATCCAGTAAGCGCTATTAGTGACAGTGATTTATTTTTATTCTGTAGTGAAGATAAACGAAATAATTCTCAACTTTCTGATTCAAAAACTTTATAGATAACCGTATCAACTTAGCCATTATTACTCAATTATTTCTTACAATAATAAAATACTGAAAGGTATCATTACACTACTCTCTTACTAAAATGAAGAAACTTTTATTTGTCTACAAAACTGTGATTATTACTACGACATGTAATTGGATAGAATGTTGATTCTGTCTGGAACTCAGAACTTAATGGTGTGTTTCAAAGTTAACACATTGCTCAATAATTATCGAGTAGAATGTAGAAATTGGTTGTGCGAAATGTGGTAAACTACCAAACACCTACTAGACTAGTTAACTGTTTGTTTTTCAAATAGGATTTCCTAAAGACAACATGTTAATTAGACTTCAAGGTGCAAATAATTTGCAAAAAACTAGGATACAAGAGAAGAATGAGTCACAGAATTCTATGCAGAGATAATTTATTTTACAAGCTATAATTTCAACTAACATAAATCATAAACATAACATTTTTAACTTAAATTAAACTTAATCAAGCAGTCAGTCGCGCATACCATGTTAAAGAAAAAATCTCAATCATTTACCATGCATAGCTAGCTCCAAAGCCAGAGAACGTCACATGGGAAACTACAGGAGCTTGCGAGTATGTAAAAGTAGTTTTAATCGGTTGAGTTTCAATAACAGGTGTATGAGAAGAATATGAAGATAATCCTGAAGTAAAATACTTCGTTTGATCAAACACAGGAGTAGAATATGATACGGAAGAAGGGGCCACAATAGTTTTAGTTAAAGGCACAGAATGAGTATAAGTAACAGGAACTGCAGATACAGATTTTGTCAAAACTGGAGTATGAACCGTGTGGACTAAGGGAGAAGACACAGTATACGCCGCTCCTTGATGGTAGACAATTGGAGAATGAACACCAGTAGCGTAAATACCAGGAATAGTATTAGCTGCTACGTCACCGTTCTTAGTTGATTTTGTTTCGTATTTTTTCAAGCTTGAGTAGGCTGTATCTAAGGACTTGGTATAAACTGTGTGCTGAGTTCCATCTGGGCTTTCATAGTTACTTTCTTTGGTTGTCAGTACAGATTGATAAACTGGTTGTGCTTGAATAACTTTGGTATATCCTGCTGGTGTATTGAACCTTTTTTCGACAACTGGTGTTGAAATAGTCTTGAGTACTGGTGTAGATACGGATGAATAAGAAACTGTGTTTGCGGGTGAGTAATCAGTTCCGATAACACCTGCGTTGATGATTGCGGAGGAGCACAGCATTAATAAAACCTGGAAAGATAAAGAAATAAAAATAAATTAGGAGTTTGAGAAAACATAAGGGATTTTATGAGAACTTAGAAGAATCTTTCACAACGGTAAAGGAAAACATCGTGACGAAACCGACGACGGTATGTCTTAGAAGTAGAGATATGTGAGACCTCTTAATGGATCACAAACCACTAAGGCTTCATAACAGGAGATAAAGAAGAGGTGTCTGTGTGTCAGCATCTCTAGTATTTGTACACTCTCGTATGATATAAATAATCTGTTTTCTTTTTAGTTGCGTTTACAATATATATTTATTTCATGCTGTGTTTGTACGGATTTTCATAACGATTATTATTCATAATACAAGTTTTTTAAACTACTTTTAACTCACCTTACGTATCATTTTCCGCATGTTTTCCTTAAACTTTTGGTAAATGAATGACAATTTCGTCAAGAGCTTTAGGCTTTTATACTACAAGTATTTAAACAATTTCACCCTCAATGAGCAAAATAATGGCTCTTATGCATCACTACATAACAGCTGCCAAACCAGTTTGGGACCTTAAACTCAAGTTGACCTTTGGGTTAATAATTCACGAGTCCCATAAAGGTAGAATGAGCGATTATTCTCGAATGCTCCATACTTTCGTTGTGTTGAATGTAAATCTTGGCTTACTGATTATCTTTAACGAGATTTACTCCTTGTAGGTTCAATTCATGATAATTTTCTTTCCTCTATGGTAGTTTGATCTTTATAAGGATTTTATATTTGCCGCAGATTGATTGTGTGCTTGTAATGTGATTTGAGTAAATTATCTGTTTGCCTTATAAGTCTCTAAAGAACATTAGAAGTATTGAATTAATATCAATAAGCAGAGAGTGTAATGTTTGCAATGCTGAATCACATCTGCAATACTATTCTCTATGGACACAGCCTTGTATGTAGCGCTGCCCCAGTCGAAACTACGAGTACAGTTTGGTGTTCACTAAACTACTGACCACCTACTAGTGCTGGTTGGTCTTCTGGCCGTTTTCTTGTTTGTTTCATGTTTTTACATAGTTTAGAGAGTAATTTTGATAAGATAAATAACAAAAATACCATAACCCACGACAGGTTAATAGGATCCATTGACACTGGGCAGACTGCTCTCATATTAAGGAGAATTTTAGCTTAAAATCTGATGTGACTTTTTGTTTTTTACGTGTTAAAATCATTAAATGGGTCCTCCCACCCAGGGCAGAGCGGGAGGGACTGAAAGACTCGTACTGACTAAAATTCACGGTGTCCTTCAATAGCCCTTTACGTTCCGGGATCACGGTAATTCGTACAGTCCCGCGACCAAAAAAGTTATTTATCCTCTTAAGTAATTATGGCATTGAACATCTAGCGGTTAGTGACCCTGACTGCTATGCCGGAGGTCGTGGGTTCGATTCCCACCCTGGTCAAATGTTTGTGTGATGAGCACGATCATTTGTTCTGTGTCTGGTTGTGATTTATCTATAATATGTATGTATTTAGAAATATATAAGTATGTTTATCAGTTGTCTAGTACCCATAACACAAGCTCTGCTTAGCTTGGGACTAGATGGCGTTGTGTGATAGTTGTGGAATATTTATTTATTATTTATTTATTTAATACTTAACTCTTTTATGAAGGATACCAGTATTTTATATCAAACAGAAATTTCCCAAATATCAAAATGAATATCCTCATTGCATATTGCTATCATACGATTCAATTTATCATACAAACGATTGTTTTCGTTAATAAAATTATCCTGTAATTACATGAGCTTGCGTATTCGAGTCGGCGAATTATGAACAATCGGTATGTTTTATTCATATCGTATAGTAATCGTCATCATCGATGGTTGCTCGTTAGCTTGGTATCGATAAATATGAATAATCGATTCGGGTTGGTACTCGTACCAGTCGGTTTCGTTTGTTACTGTCGCCTGCAAGTCTAAACATCGATATATCAGTGCACACTCGATTGCATAATCGTTCTCAGAATTTATTCGGTATGTATGTTCGTTGCGATTGCAAGCTGCTCTGTCAATGGGTTGTTTTATATTAGCAGTGGTTAGCGTGTCTACATGCGTTCGAGTGTAGGGTGTGGGTGTGACCTCGATTGTGTGATACTTGAAATAGATTGTGTTCATTGATTTGTTTCGGATACTCTTTCGATTCAGATGGAAGTCGTTTTTGTTTAGTAATTGTTTTGTCGGCAATAGGAACATAGATTTGTCTATATGAATGGATTGCTGAGCTATGGTGGATTATTTTGCTACAGGCTGATGTAACTTGATTATTGTATTCCCATGCACTAATTTATTTACATTGATACGATAAATAAAGCGAATAAATTTATCTTTTGTATGTTTGTCTGTTATGTGCAACATTATCATAACATGAATTATGTTTTATTTCTGAATTTCTATCTGTTCGGAGCCGGGGCCAAATGTTCGTAAAAAATAGAAGGGTTAATACTTTAGTTCCAGACCCATATCTATAATGCTTTTGTCAAACAGACTGGCGAAAGCAAAGCGTTTCCGAAGCGATACCGAACCGAAGCGAGACGTCAGACCGATAGTTCTGTCACGATATTGGATCGCTTTCGCTGTTCTATGTGACTGGATTCAAACAATTCCATACATTGCATTCGCGACGCCTGTCTGTTTGACAAAGGCTTAAATGATTCTCCCCTATCTTCCGTAAGTCCTGTCACTGAAGAGAAAATTGACGGGCGGATTGCGTCTAAGATAAAGCATGTGTTCACTCATGAGAATTTATCAATGTTACGGACAGCCAACTGTGAAAATTCTCACTGAAATCATTTTACACATGCAAGCACAACTTGCACAGGAAAATAACAAAGACCGCATTTTAATTTCGCGACTCAAAACGTCGGATGAAAATCACGCCGCAAGGGTTTCTGTTTTTCTGTGGCTTAAACACCATGTACACAGCAATTACGAGCAGTTCAGGCCCTAACTGCTTGGCCACGAAATACACTTTCAAGCGACATGCGTATTGCGCGGGTGATTGCGCGGAACCCACATAAAAAAAGAAGATGTTAAAAGTATGCTGAAAAGCATCGTGATAAACACGGTACTCATACAAAAATAAACATTTATGTACTCATTTGACACTTGACGCAAGCCTATTTGTTGGTTAAAATGGTGAATGCACTGTTATGCTTACTTCAGCCCCGCGCTGGGGTTTAGCACGACTCGTTATATTACGTCCCGACGAGACAGCATGATACACACATGGCGCGTAATTCAATCGCGCCGCGTCTTAAAACTGTAGACTTGGCGAGGCGCGGGGTGGCGCGTCCGATTTTTGTAATTGCATAGGGCGTCCTGCTATGCTATTCTCAATAAGAAATTACATCGCTGGACTCTACGATGTGCTCTTCAATACACAATAGTACAATCGCGAAGCGTAAGCGGTCACCGTTCGCGCCACACGATTGGATAGTGTCGATGTCGGTAGCTTAGAGCGTGGCGTGAGCGCTGCAGCCGCGCAGTCACAAGGCTGTGTAAATAGAAAACAGCACTGCTGGTGTGTACACACGCCGCAAGAAGTCAGCATAAGATATGTCGCATCATTATGACACTTAGGAATCTCTAAGCTAATTCGCAGAAGAAATTTAGAGGAGTCAAAAGTATTCCAGAATGCGGACACTGCACTTCGACAGATAATGTAGTTACTACTATATCTGCTGAAGTCCATTTGCAGCCAGGTCTCTGCTACACTCGGTTAGGCCTAACCGCGTAGCTTGTGGAGTCGTGGCCAAACGTTAACAGTTCTCAAACAATGCGGTTGTTGGGTGATAAAGCAATGAAAATTTAATGGCAGGCTAGGGTGGCGCATCAATAAAACATTGGATGGTAAGTGGGAACCCCTGTCGAACCACTATGTATGGGAGACACCATCCCCTATATTCCGTTTTTTTTGTAGGCTTTTACTAATATGTTTTCTAAGGCTTGAGTTTTTGTGTGATTTTTCAACTGTTTTTTTTTTTTATCATGCATTTAATGTAAGGTTAGGTCGTGGTTTAGTACTTTTAGGACTAAAGTTTTATAGTTACACGTTCTTTCGAAAAGTCCAGGTTTGTTAGATAGTTTTTCTTATGTTTCTTTTGCTGTCTCATCAAGTGGTGAAATTTCTTCCAAAAATAAATAAAATAAAGTCTTGCTGTCTGCATTTATATTAGATATCATTCTTAAAAAAATCTAGCCCTATCCTGGGATTTACTTGGGATTGGGTGCACAAAGTTGAGGATCTATTGGGGATTTCAGAGCGTTTTTGTTTGTATCGTTCGCTATCACTCAGCAGCCTTTGAAGGATTTTTAATTTTATGCACATGGATAGTAAGTTGAAGATCAATTAAATGCTCCTGGGCGTTTGGGTTTGTCGATTGCCGTTTGCCTCTAGGGCCAGCTATCTGTAAGATAGAAGTAGGCCATTTTTTTGTTTCTTGTGGGTTTCGAACTTGCAACACGCAGCACAACAGTCAAGCCCTCAGCCACTGCGCCAACTATGCTGAAATATAGCGCAGAAATCTCTAAATAAATGTTTCTACAATGAAATAATGTTCCATAATTTAGTTCATTAGTAAATGTTTTCAGACAAGAGATTTATAGATATTAAAATAATGATGATAGATGGAGATCACTTTCTGTTTAGCCAGTTAATTAAGCCTAAATCTAATTTATAACATTAATTTAGACTCTAACTCACCACTATATTAACACAATAGTCTAGTGTCAAAGAGATTAAAATCTTCATCGTTCTTTCGTTAACAACGTTGGAGCCACTTTCACCTCTTAGCTGTTTGAAATAAGGTCTTAATTAGAGTGTGTGGTTTTGACACTTGGTGTAATTGATGGTTTTGGTTTAAGTTTTAACACTAGAGTTTATATTCATGAGGGCCAAAGCCTGCCGGGATCGCGGGACCTAGGGATTACCGTGACCCCGGTACGTAAAGGGCTATTGAAGGACACCGTGGATTTTAGTCAGTACAAGTCTGACAGTCCCTCCCGCTCTGCCCTGGGTGGGAGGACTCATTTGATGATTTTACCACGATAAAAAAAAAAAAAAAAAAAGAGTTTATATTCATGTATGTATGCACTGTTATGTATATGTGTGTGATGTAATCTAAGACAATTTCTGACAAAAAGTAGGACACTGTTATGAAAATATACCTGCTACATTATTTTTGTCGGTTACGATCAAAGTAAGTAAATAAAAACTAACAGAATATATAAAGTTTCTTCATTTACCTTTCTGCTAACATTATAATCATCATCACACAAAGAGCCCATCTTCCAAACTTTCAATGTTAGAATTCCTTTTTCTAAACGAATAATACCAAATTGCGAAAACATGTGATACCTACAGTTCACACGCAAAAGTATTTTACGAATAGGAACTTGTATAAATTGTAAGTTTCCCATACCATTGACAGCCAACAAGACCAATGCATAGAAATCTTTGTAGATTTCCATCGCTTTATTTGTATGCCAGATAATGTCTGAATATGTTACTAATGGAGTAATGTAAGACATTCACATTGGCCAGCCAGCGTTAGCAATCACTGTATGGATATGTGCAAACTCGGCGCCTAGTCTCCAGGACTATCAAATCGATTGCAGCGCGCGATGTGGCAAAGGATGAGAAATACGAGTAAGTCGGGACTCTCGGGAGCGACAATAAGGTATTTTACTGCATAAATAAATTGAAAATCTGTTTAGTCCGTCAGTTAGAATATTTAAAATTAGTCGACACGTATTTTATGTTTTTGTAAATCAGTTAGTGAATATTGATTAAGATAAAACGCTTTAAAATTCGAGAGTGGGGCTTGTGACGTCATAAAGCTTGTAACATTGTACCGACTGAGTGACATTTTGTGTTTTTTAGAAGCGTTGTATCTCTATCAATTTTGGTTTACTTAACGAAAGAAAAAATACGTGTCAAATATTTTTTGATAATCTATCTTTTGGTCAATTTTGTTTTTAGTAAAATATTCTATTGTCAAGTTTAATATGGACCACAACCGTTTTAAGTACTTTTTAGGTTTGATTAATTTTTTAATGAAAATTATTCCGAAAATGTTTATGAAAATATCTACTTGCTAAGAATTGGCAGATCTTTTATGTCCCGAAAATTATGTGGTCACTAAAAGGCATTGCGTTCACAACGAATTGGAACGCTAGAAAGTAGTGTAGGCATAATTAGAGTACCTATTTACCTACAGTACAAGCTATTATTTAACAATTTAGTGCTCAAAGCTATGTTCCATAATAATGGTGTTTAAAGTGCTGTAGTTTTCTTCCTGTTTCATTACCTGTAGATATTGCTTTTTATTTGATAGATATTGTATTTGACAGGCCTGTTGGTCTAGTGGTTAGTGACCCTGACTGCTATGCCGGAGGTCGTGGGTTCGATTCCCACCCAGGACAATTGTTTGTGTGATGAGCACGATCATTTGTTCTGTGTCTGGGTGTAATTTATCTATAATACGTATGTATTTAGAAATATATAAGTATGTTTATCAGTTGTCTAGTACCCATAACACAAGCACTGCTTAGCTTGGGACTAGATGGCGTTGTGTGATAGTTGTGGAATATTTATTTATTTATTTATTGCAATGATGGAGAAATTACGAATTCGTGTAAATATAGAACGGGAGTTATTAGTTACTTTAGAGTAGTCAAGAATCTGACGGGGTCCCACTTAGAGGGCCGAAGCCTCTTGGGGGTCACGGACTGTCTCATCGGATAGCTGTGACCCTAGAACGTGAAGGACTATTGAAGGGTCACCGTCGTAGTCAGTACAAATCTGAGACACTGTACACTAACCATTGGTGGGATGGGGACAGGAGGGATCCAGTCTCACCAGGGATCCGACCAAAGGCGTTCACAAAAAAAAAAAACGTTACAAGAAAAAAAAAACTGCAGGGCACCAAAAACAAAAAAAAACTTCTTTTAAAGGGTGATGATGAATAACTTCAACAACATCTATCTAAAAATGAAACACAGGAACTGGTTCTTAGACTAGATCATAGTGCAAACGATAACTAATCATCAGCTGGCTGAACTAACATGTAGAAGGTTTAAACGCTACTAACGCCCAAAATTAATATTCAATCTCAATCCAAAAATCGTGCCTTTTTTGACGGCTGCTTCTGATTGGACATCTTAAAGACACAGATAGGCTAATTCGGTAGTCGATTGGTTAAAGTCCAAACAAAGATAGGTTGTTAATTTCCAGTGTTAAAAATAAGCAACCAAAATTACCAGTAACCTTTTTAAAGTCATTGAACGCAGACCCCTCCCCCTAACATGTATTACAATAGACATTATAATCAGTTAAGATCACAGATAGCCAAATTGAGAACTTTATGCTCTAACAGTAATCGAATCGAAGGTCGAACAGTCGAATATTGTCTAGTATTATATCTTGGGTTGCGTGTAGTTGGTACAATCGACAAAGTTGAATCATGACCCACCATAAGCTTATTTTCTTATAAACATTCAAATACAATTAAGTCAACATTCACGTAAACATCATCAACATCCATGGTAACGACCTTAATCTTTGTTATATTGACGGATTCAAACGATTTTTTGTCAAAATGGTTCATTATTCAACTTTGCCGATTGTACATAGTAGAAGGAGGGGGCAGGACTTTTTTTTGCATCTGATATTGACGCCATTTAAATACACTTGATATTAAAATAAATGAAACCAAATTAAAACTAAAAATGAATAAACTTAATTAATTGTGTTATCTATACATAAACATAATAAATCTGTAGAAGGGTCAATTCTGTACATTGAAAATATTGAAAAAATAAATAGCGGGGGGTGTTGCTGGATCGATACCAAAACCAAATATGTGATTAAACAAATTTTTGTCTGTCTGTTTGTGCAGGCATCACGTGAAAACTAACGGTTCGATTTTGATGAAACTTGGTATAATTATTCCTTATTATCCTGGGCATAACATAGGATAATTTTTATCCTGGAAAAATACGTAGAAAAAAATCTTATTTTTCAGTTTTATTCATAGACGTTGTTCTGTAGAACCGCGAACACACGTTGTATTACCCGCAGTGGATTCAGCGCCGTAATATTTATTAGATGTCATTGTCAGATTTACTCAAAATGGGGAAATAAACCATACACGCGAAGACCGACATCCGCGCGGACGGAGTCGCAGGCGCAGTCGCAGGCTAGTTTAATTAATATGCTTCTACACACACAGCAGACATAGCTCAAAAATTAGTAAGCTGAAGTGGCATTGGGCTGGTCACATCTCTCTCAGAGACTTGAAGAGGGAAGCTCAAGACCGGGCTCAGTACCTAGCAAACATTGGGAGAGGTAGGCTTCTCTGTCCAGCAGTGGACGAATACAGGCTGATGATGATGACTATACTTCTACGATAACAGTAACCTCAACCTCCATCTGCCAACTGACACTTGAAGGGGTGCTAAGACAGGAAACCTCCACGTGCGCCCGTGGACTGGAGTTCCCCTTCGGATACGTCCGGGGGGAAGACCAGTTTTTCGGGCCGGTGCACCCTGGGATGCGGGCAAAAACTCTTTTAGGCACTGTGTGCCTAAGGGGTCTCTTTGCCCGTATGCGAATAGCCTGTCGGGTGGATGCTCCAACGCGTGTCCCTCTGAACAGCAGAGGGCACAGCGGCGGAGCGGGCTTGCGGACGGTGAGTAATGGGTAAGCTCGCCGTCCGACCAAGGACCAAGCCCGGGTCGGTGGCGCGTCGTGTTTCACGCGTCACCGACGGGGCCCCTTAAAAAGCCGCGACCTCAGCAGGCATTTGGCCCCGCCAAATGCCTGCTGGGGTCGCGGCTTTTTTCTTAATCCAGGATACCGCGGCCCCGGAACGTAAAGGGCATCCGAAGAAACACGGGTGGATTTTAGTCAGTAAGAGTCTGACAGTCCCTTCCGCCCCGCCCAGGGCGGGAGGACTCATTTGACGATTTTGCCACCCTAAAAAAAAAAAAAAAAAATGACACTTGAAAATTCTGTTTATCAAAATAAATATTTTTGCAAATTAATTTTCAATAATATGTATTTCTGTTATTTTCTTGCTGTTAATTTTTAATTATTTTTTGTTTAATTTTTATTTCTTTTTTAAGAGCGTGCAAGTGTTGACCATGGTCCATGCCCGAGTCGACGGCGCGTTGTGTTCCACGCGCGCCTCAAAGAGTGTCAGTAGTGACGGGGCCCCCTTCTAGAGGGCCAAAGCCTGCCGGGGTCGCGGGACTGTACGAATTACCGTGACCCCGGAACGTAAAGGGCTATTGAAGGATAAGTCCCGCGACCCCGGCAGGACTTATGTGATGCGTAAAAAAAAGTGCGTGCAAGTGTTAAAAAAAGCGTGCATGACGTCACAAGATGGCGCCATCACAGATTTGTTCTTATCGTGGTCGCATATTACAGATTTCTCATTATTCTTAATTCGCTTCAGTAATAAATAATAATCTTACGTCGTAAATTACTTGTTTGATAAGCTTCTAATCTAGATTTTATGTGCAATAAAATAAATGTTCTCTAATAAATGATTCGATCTAGTATCTATCAGACATCAAGATACAGTCGTTTCGTCATGAATTCTATTTATATCGATAAAAATCTTGTGGACCTGTGAGTAATAATTATTTATTTCATACTAATTAGTTGTTTTTAAAAGTGGTTTTGATAAATACCATGTTCATTATTGTTTTGTCTTAAAAATATGGTTGTTCTTTATGATGCCTGTTTTTTTCATTACCTGACCACAGTAGGATAATGTTTTTTTTTTTTTTAAATTGACTAATTTTATTTCTTTCAAGGCATACATTTGTTCCCACAAAAATAATTGTAATCGTTTACGTGTTTACAATGGGCTGACTCTTGGCATCAGTTAAGTGCAGAAGAAAATATGAGACTTTCAATGACGCAAGCTCACCCAGAATGAACTGAAACTCCTGCGCAACGACGGAATACAATGAAGACTCCAAAATAATGGTGATAGCGATGAAAGCAGCCCTGGTGAGGTCTACCACCACCAATATGAATGCTCAGCCGTTATCGCAGGTTTTAAGTAGCAGGTGGTGCCGTTGTCCGTGGTGGATCGCTATGGGCTGGATCCCATCAATTCCAAAATCTGGTTATCATCATCATACCAGCCCGGGATCACCCACTGCTGGTTATAGACCTCCCCCTTTTTATGCCATATCTCTCGGGTCTGTGCGTCTCATATCCATCTATTCCCATATTTCTTACTCATATTCTGTCACCTGTAAAAATAATAATTGATTAGTTATTTTGATATAAGCTGGCTTTATTCTTTAATATACTTGACTGTATTAGACACGAAGCCTGTTTAAGGACTGTAATTTATTTGAAACACATTTCATTCGAACATTTAAGTACATAATTATTTCTGAAAATGGGAACTAAATCCGTTCCATTTAAAATGCATTAAATTATTGTAACAATTCATGTATTTCTAAATAGCAATCTATCGTGTAGACTGTGTAGTGTTTGCTTTATAATACCCACTTAATTATTATGAGTCTAACATCGGCCTTGCATGCATATGTCCGAGATCAATTTAGGTACGGTCTGCAGGAAAGTTTACTGAGATAGCAGCAATTAATGTTAGATATTAAGCTGGTCGCTTTATCAGCTGACAAAAAAAATGTATATTGTGTTGTAGTCAAACCAAAAAATAAAAGATCTTTAGGCAGACTATACGTGACGGCACGGTTGGCGCAGTGGCAGAGCGATTGGACTGCTGCGCTGCGTGTCGCGGGTTCGATCCCCGCACGGAGCAAATATTTGTATGATCTTTAAGTAGTTGTATCGGATCTGAACGTTTGTGTATGTGAGTTTATATGTTTGTAAAGGCACCCACGACAAAGGAGAAATTCCTAGTGTGGGGCACCGGTTTTTGGTCGCGGAACTGTACGAATTACCGTGACCCCGGAACGTAAAGGGACACGGTGACACGGAACACGGTAAACGTAAAGGGGCAAGGACACCGTGGATATTAGTCAGTACGAGTCTGACAGTCCCTCCCGCTCTGCCCTGGGGAGGACTCATTTGATGATTTTACCAGGCAAAAAAAACGAAAGGCAGACTATACGTAGAATCAACTTAGTCTATTTACGAAAATGTCCTTTTCATTTTCCCTTTAACAGTGCTGATTTGTAGATAAACTAGCTTTTAAAGATACGCTTACGCTTCCGGTTATATTTTGTCATGCTCTGGTTTGATTTGGTTATGCAAATGTTGGAAACAATATTTCGGCAGAGTTCAAATAGGACGTCGACATTATAAGAAGTTTCTACAATCATCACTTGCCCTTTCGAGTTAAAGAATTAGCCTCTAATTACCTCAAGGTTCTATCTATCTGCCTCTGTAGCAGAATCCTCAAACTCTATTTAAGAAACAGGCAAAGTTTCGCATTGGTTTTTTGCAATGATTATCAACCGCTGGCAATTATTTTATCACCGATTAAAATATTTCTAGCCCAGGTATTTAGTAAGACACAATTTTGTTGCTGACCCTACATCCAAGTTCCGTTTTCCCAGGCGACTAGTTTATTCAACATGTGTGTAATAGTGCCAAGTGGGTTTGGTCGCAATTTTCTTAAGTAATTCAACACTTTGCTACACGTAAAATTAATAACGTTTTAACCTTCAAAATGGCGGTCTACATTCGTTTTTTTTTTTGCAACAACGTACTTGGTAAATAACCTGTTTTTCGTATTCGGAAGTATCTTCGGACCTTAAAATTCATTCTGACGGAATCAGTTTCCTTACTTTTCAATACCTGTATCGATTTTTATTGGAGAACTTGTTTTGTCGAAAATAAAGACATTATGGTTTTAAATTATGTATGTGAGGAAGTACCTTTTTTCTTTGTCTCGTAGTAAGTAGGTAGTTTGACTTTGTTAACCATCTCTTGTCAATTAATTACGAATTTCAATACAGTTTATTGCCACAGATTTACTATATTTTGATGTTTCATATTAATATTATTTTATTTTACTTTTTATATCGAGTTTGTGTCTGAAGCTTCAAGTCCAAAGCGATACTTCACGAATATCACCAAACTGTACTCTTCTGATGTAGATAAGTTGCGTTTTACGATATCAATTCTACAAAATTAAGTAAATGTTACCTTAGATATAGGAGACGAATTATTTTGGTTTGGTTTCTTGTGGCAAACAGCTGTGTGTATGTACGCATCTTTCAGCGCGTCAATTTATGAACTGTGGTTTTCCTTATAGGTGTCATTGACTCAACGACCTTCTAAGTCTTAAAAACAAGTGCGTTTTTACAATTTGATTTAACGAAGTATTTATTAAATAAACTTCTAGGAATTTCCCTCAGCTCACAAAGAATACTAAACATAACTACTGATATGTTTTAAGAACGTTATAAAAATTCTGTTCCCATTATAAAATGTAATGTATGTGAATTATAACTATGTGATAATATTATACAAGTTCGCATTACCGCAAGGTTACATTAGTATGTCACTTGTAAAGGGCATGGGAGAAGCATTTAAGTTCAAATTAACCTGTACCAATGACTCGGTTCTGCACGGAATTATGTAAGATAACATCTTCCCTGTGATATACTAAAATTACCTTTATTGAGAGGTCTAATGTGATAAGAAAAGGGGTCATGTTCACTATCATTTCATTTAGTAGATTGAAAGTTGGTTTTAAAAAAAAAAAACATTTCCCCGCAATAGGAAATGCCCTAAATCTTACGTGTGTTTACAAACATTTGAACTCACGTATACAATCACCTGAAACAACCATAACCAGAATAACTATAAGTTTTTACATTATACACCCAAAAAAAAGTTTGTAATCATTAGCATTACCTGTTTTTTTTAAGTTTTATGGAAAGAATTTGAACTATATTCTTTTATATTTTTAATCTATGTTTTTAAATAAAGAATCTAAAAACAAGGAGGTCATACTATAATCCACCGTAACATTTTATTACCGAGGGTTTTTGATTTTTTAAAGTAGCGCGATACGTAATTAAGGTTATAGACGTAGTAGTCAATCCCTCAATTACTCCGTCAACCATGCCGTCAAATATTTAAATTTATAAGCTCTATTTTTGAATAGGAGATTCTGTATCATACAATAGTGGTCGCGTGACCCCGGAACGTAAAGGGCTATTGAAGGACACCGTGGATTTTAGTCAGTACGAGTCTGACAGTCCCTCACGCTCTGCCCTTGGTGGGAGTACTCATTTGATGATATTACTAAGATAAAAAAAAACAAACAATAGTAACTTAAAGCAGTGGCGGATTTACCAATAGGCTAAGTAGGCTGGAGCCTAGGGCGGCAGATTTAGAGGGGCGGCAAATTAAGCCCAAATAATAATAAAAAAAAAAATTATACGTATACACATTACGTTCGTAATCCGTATATAAAAGATTACTAAACGCACTGTAAAATATAGGTACTAATGTGATCATGAATTTTAAAAATATTCCATTAGCGTTTCAATATTAATTTAAAGGACGTCACCCAAATTGGGCTAATTTTGTTTTTGCCGGCCAACTAATATAACGCAAAAACTAAATAGAGGCCATCAAAACAGATATTCTTCGTTAGGGGACCAAAGTTACAGCCCCAAGTTTTAAGATAGTAGTAACGACAAAAAAAATACGAAAAAAACATCCACATAAAAAGAATGGTGGCCGGAAATCACCACACAGTGTCCAACGTTCTACGGCGACGAAGACGCAATGTCGACTGTATCATGAGGATGTCTTCTCCCTCAAGTATTCCGCCTCCTTCTTCGCTAGCATTACTGCATCGCAGAAGGAGGTAGCTGCTGTCCATTTCCTCTCTTCCCGTAGTATGACCTGAATGTGAACTAGTGCCGGGCGTGAAAGGGGCGCCGTCCCTTAATGCCCCCGTGAGTACACGTCGGTGTACCGCCCAAGCGGGGCAGACCTCCACTGTATGCTGCGCTGTGTCCTCTGGACGGTCTACCCATTAGTTTCGCCCGGGCGTTTCTTTCCGCCCAATCTGACAGAGGTATCTCCCGAAACAATCGTGTCCGGTGAGCACCTGCGCCTGGTGTAAGGTGAGAACGCTGTAGCACCACTCCACTCAATGCTCAAAGATGGGTCTTGTCGCTGCGATTGCTGTGTGCCCGAATCTGGGTTGCAACAATTGAAACCGCCATGTCGTCATGAGATCGCGACAGAGCCCATTCCGCAATGCCTCAAGTAGTCGAGGCAGCGGAATTTTGCGTTGCGCTCCCACACTTCAGTCGTAGACATGCCAGAGAGCCTTCGTCTCCCGATCTATTGGCGGGAATCCGGCAAGGAGCCTCGCCACCTCTCCGGAAACCATGCGGTTTCCCCTGATTATCCTCATGGAAACGACCACATAGGGACCCCGTAGAGAACCATGGATCGCACGTCGTCGTATCGTGTCCGGCTGAAGGTGTTACCCAGAAAGATTGAACAGGACCCGCTTGAAGGCGGGCCCGATTAAGCAAAACGACGGAAGTGCGATGCATCGACTCGATGTGACCCTTCCCGTCGTTTAGTTGGGAACCCAACAGGGGCGCCTTCCCACGAGTATGGAAACACATGGCCTCTGACTTGTGCAATGACATTTCGAATCCCAAATGCCTCATCATCTCGACAACCAGGTCGGCTTCTGCCGGGTGTGGCTTTTCCCGTTTCGACAAGTGTCCTCAGAGTAGCAGACTACACTGACGCCGCTAGCGGATCGGCGTATCCAATTTACCACAGGAGTGGCCCCAGACAACTAGTACGACTACACGACAGACGTAATAAAATAATAAAAACAAATGGTTTATTGTTTCTTATTCATTGTTAAGTGAAAGAATACTTGTGATGGGCCACTAGCCAAACTAGCTCTCCACAAGATCTAGGCCCATCCCCACCAAGTGACTGATGAAGCGGTGGCATTATTCTTTTAAAGAGCTTAACCACGCTGCAATCGCGGCGGTAAGACCCCTCTTTGAGGAGTGGCTGGAGAGGCACCGCGGCATTCTCACTTTCCGGCTGCCTGTCTTTACCGGACACGGGTATTCTGGAAGGTTCCTGTGTCTGTCTGTTAGGCGAAAAGAACCCCGCTTAGGCAGAGCGCCGCCGTGTCCTCACGACGGCGAAAGGCGGAGACCTCTCGCGCCCGGCATTGGTCAAGGCCATGCTGCGGGGCGAGACGGAATGGGAAGCGGTCGCCTCCTTCTGCGAAGCAGCCATGGTAGCGAAGGAGGAAGCAGAACGCGTGAGGGAGAGGTCAGCCTCCACCTCACGACCCAGCCGCCATCGCCAGGAAGACGCCCACGGCAACAGACGTCGCAAAGCGATTACCGGCCACTAGGCGCGGGCATGCGGATGACGAGTAACGCCGTCCGATAATGGACCATGCCCGGGTGGACGGCGCCTCATGCTTCACGCGCGTCTCGAAGATTTGTCAGCAATCTGACGGGGGGCCTTAGAGGGCCAAAGCCTGCCGGGGTCGCGGGACTATTTCATCAGTCGTAACAGTGACCCTGGAACGTAAGGGCTTCTTGATTTTTGCTATCGTCCAACAAAAATAACGCGTGGGCGTGTCCTTTAAATTTAGTAACTTTTACTAAAAGTTACTAAATTTAAAAAAAAGGGGCGGCAAAAATTGAATAGCCTACTAGCGGCAAATTTGTAAATCCGCCACTGACTTAAAGTAAATAGAAGTAAGCAAAATAGCGCGTAGAGAGTAGTTGATTAATAAACAAACCATTGTCAATTGCATGTGAAAACGCCATTACTAGCTCTCTCTTATCGGAAAAAAACACATAGAAGAAACCTACTGAAATTTCAAATGACGAATGCTTCCTTCCACATCATTGAATGAAAGTAATCGTTCGGAAAAACGAAAGCGCTAACAAAGAAACTCTTTGACCGAAACCTCTGATAGTAATGTTCAAAGATTGTCCTTTGACATCGACAATAGTTCATTTGCTTACTTAAATGAGTTCTTTATGGTGATAAATGTCTATGTAACATAAATGTAGTTTATAATCTATACATATACTAAAATGGTAGCCCCTCTTTTAGGTTGACCTGCTAGATGCCACTGAAAAAAAAAACCCTCGAGTACCTACTTATCTAAAAGGAGGCAATGTAACGTAATGGGTTTTGTTTACATATAATGCTGAAAAATGATGTGACAGTTTTCCATCGATTTTATCGATGTTAACATAACAACATGAAATGTTGATATACTGATAGAGTGCACTTCTGCCTCGCCCTTTAGAGGAGTAATAGGCGTTATGTTTAGCATTGTTTATTATTAAAATTGTAAACAAAATATGAATGTAATTATAAACCGGTTATTCCAATACAGATACCCAAAAAGGTTGTAGCAAACCAAACTAAGATTATTAAAGACAAGCAAGTTGCAAATCTAAATTAGACAGCGAAGGTCACTTTCGCAAAGCCTGTAGATAAATGGTTAGCTTAATTTATTATAATAATACTGTCACTATTAATAGTAATAGTAGACTACATTAGGCTACTATTACTTTGTCGCCTCGGTACAAAATTTCAAAACAAATGACTATCTAACTTGTTGCGACGTTGTCTATCCTATAATTGTCTATTAGCTCATTTGAATGAATTGTGTGATTACCTCTTTATAATTATTAATGAGAACTTTTTTCTTAAAAAGACTCAACGCAATAATTGGCTTTTAATCAGGAACACAGTACTGTTTTAGTAGTTCGTTTCACAGGCGTTTCTGACTTGCATTATTCATTACCAACTTACACGTTACAAGACAATATCACTTCATCGACACCCCAGTAGCACGCGTAGTGTGACACCGTAGAGACGGGGTTTGTAAACGGAAGAATAGGCAAACTGACAGAAAGTAGAAAAACTACCGCCCTAAGTTTGGTTACGTTTTAAATACAGAAAAGAAATGTTTCTATGCTTTACCATAATCGGGCAAAATAATGTCAAATTATACATTAAGAAATGACTATGTCTACTATGCGTGCATTACGAAACACGGTAAATAAGACTGGAGTGAATCAAGAAATCTTTCACTTCTTTTTCTAAACTAATAAGTCTACGGAATGGACGGATCATAAAGGACATGGTGACAAGAAAAAATAAACAAGAAAACTGCTGTTCATCGTCAGTAACATATTCCACCAAAAAAAAAAATCCACAACTATCACACAACGTCATCTAGTCCCAAGCTAAGCAGATCTTGTGTTATGGGTACTAGCCAACTGATAAACATACTTATAATTATATTTCCAAATACATACATATTATAGATAAATTACACCCAGACACAGAACAAATGATCGTGCTCATAACACAAACATTTGTCCTTTGTCGTTCGGCGTGGCGGTCTCAAGGGGAAGACTATGTTCAGTGGACAGCTGATGCTGATGATGTTAATGAACCGGCAAGAACTATTCAATCAAGTAAAAGATTATTCGACGAACTTACTATGTCACTTACTATCCTTTTCTTTCTTAACACGCCTGTTCTCAACTCAACTTGTTCCTAATTATCATTAGTCTAACTAATCAGAGACGGTTGGCTGCGAGCCTAACCTGTGTAGTTCCTCTGCCAATATAACAGAAGTAGGTGACATTTAACCACAGTAATTGGCCTTTCAAGCTCAGATGCCGCTGGATACAAGCCAGGGGTGATTTTTGTGGTTGATAACGGTCCTCGTGGCTTCTAATTGACTAGCAGTTCTTCAAGATAGGGCAATAAAGACTGGCTGAATTTATGTTTTGTCTATGGTGGAATTTAAATGTCCTTTTTCTGGAACCTGAGTTTTGTAAAACAAAGTTATTATAAAAACAATATAGGCTGATTTTTAGCATTACAATACCGGTCGTTACCCCTTTTCCTAATGAGTCTTTTTACGAATTAAAACAGTGTACAATAAAGGACCGTTTAAGAAAAAAAGATCATGACAACGAGGGTCACGATAGATGCCGATACCTTAGTCAGTTTTCGATGTTCAATGACCTCTATGACGCCGTGAATGTGGCAGAGTTTTGGTCGAAACATAGAATTTAAAGGAATCATCGACACGCCGAAGAAGAAGAATGACCTCTAAAGCCACGACCAGCGTTTCCTACATCCTAAATTATATTTAGCCTTCATCAAAAAAGGAACATCTTCTTTTATTTGGAATATAAGGTATGTACCATCGGCAAGTTGAATCATGACCCATTTTGACCGTAAATCGTTTGAATCCGTCAAAATAACAAAGATCAAGGTCGTTACCATGGATTTGTATGTTTACACCAAAGTGGACTTAATTGTATTTGAATGTCTGTAAGAAAATAAGCTTATGGTGGATCATGATTCAACTTTGTCGATTGTCCATACTTATCATCAAATGAGTCGTTCCGTCTTGAGAGAAGCGAAAGGGATTCGCTGTGCTAATTTTTAGCTTACCTACTAGTTCCAATCGTCCAATGATTGATTTGAGCTAAACGAGTGATTAAATGAGCCTGAATTTATCTATTCGTAATTATGAAAAGTTTAACGTTGTCTATAAGAGGGACAAATGTTTGCAGTATTTTAATAACGTTTTTCCTTTTACGAGGAAGGAAATTGAAAAATGCAATATTTTAACTAGTACTTTATTATGCTTTGAAGTATCCTGCTTCCTTCCTGTCCATAAATAAGTTAAGAACGGAAAACTGGGCATGGCGCACTAGTTTCACAGTCTGCGAATTGTTATTATTTTTCCAAAGAACTTGCCCATTGATTCGGCTGAAAATTTAATATGATGAAGAGTGCCTATAAAACATTTTCATTAAAAAACTATCACTTTTTCTATCAATCAGTGTTTCTTACATACATCGTTTTGACTCAAACACAATTATATTTGGTGTAATATATGTTACTAGCTTTTTTTTTTTTTTTTTTTTTTAAGGGTGGCAAAATCATCAAATGAGTCCTCCCGCCCTGGGTGGGGCGGGAGGGACTGTCAGACTCTTACTGACTAAAATCCACCCGTGTTTCTTCGGATGCCCTTTACGTTCCGGGGCCGCGGTAACCTGGATTAAGAAAAATCCGCGACCCCAGCAGGCATTTGGCCCCGTAAGGGGCCCCGTCGGTGACCCGTAAAACACGACGCGCCACCGACCTGGGCTTGGTCCTTGGTCGGACGGCGGGCTTACCCATTACTCGCCGTCCGCAAGCCCGCTCCGCCGCTGTGCCCTCTGCTATTCAGAGGGACACGCGTTGGAGCATCCACCTGACAGGCTATTCGCATACGGGCAAAGAGACCCCTCAGGCACACAGTGCCTAAGGAAGTGTTTTGCCCGTATCCCAGGGTGCACCGGCCCGAAAAACTGGTCTTCCCCCCGGACGTATCCGAGAGGGAACTCCAGTCCACGGGCGCACGTGGAGGTTTCCTGTCTTAGCACCCCATATGTTTCTAGCTAAGTTACAAGCTACAGTTACAAGGCACAATAGAAACTACCTATGTCTGGTTTTTTGAGTTTTTAGCATTTAAGTTCTGGCCTTAATTTTAACTTTGTGCAAAGTTTATGTGAAGACTATAACATATTTGCTGGACCGCGGTTCTGGAATGCAAGAGGCATTTGAAAGAAAAGGGTGCATTTTTAGTCAGTAAGAGTATGAGCATTTCTTTCCGCTTCACATAGGAATCATATGATGATGTTACCAACACAAAAAAAAAAAGATATTTGACTGTATATTTACCTTCTCCAAGGCGAGAGTTCATGAGTGAATGAGGCAGCATTTGCAACCTTGCATTCATTCAATAAGAAACAATTCTACGGAACCAGGAAAAGGATTCGACTACAACGCAATGCAGCATTCAGTGACTTCAAGATTTCCTCACCTCTTTAAAACAATACGATTGGTGCAATCCATGATTATTTATATATTACGATACCTAATAACTCGATGATATCACTACTAAGGAGATAATAATTGAGATTGCAGCAAGATAACTCAATAAAGAAAAAATAATTCTTCGAAATTCTTACACGCTGTTCAATTAGTGGTTTTGTTCTTTTAAGGTTACACTGTCATAAGAATTGCATTCATTGGCTGAATATGTTTTATGTTCTTGCCTGTTCAGAAAGTCGAACTAGGTACCTCAATGCATTTTTTTTATATTTTATAGAGGTAAAATCATCAAATAAGTCTTTCCACCCAGAGCAGAGCGGGAAGGACTGTCAGACTCGTACTGACTAAAATCCACGGTGTCCTTCTTCACGGAGTCCCGCGACCATGGTCGGCATTGGCCCTCTAGAGGAGGGCGCTCTTTGAGGCGCACGTGGAACACGACGCGCCGTCTATCCGGGAGCGATGATCTACTTTGCTTACTTTATACTATGCCTTGGAACCGTGGGAGGACTCATTTGATGATTTTACAATGCTAAAAAAAATGTAGATCATCGCTCCTCTCATCTTTGTATAAGAAAAGATAATGAGGTATTAGTTCACTTGTAACATAAGAACCGGTCTACTTGTTTATAAACAATGTTCTAAAATACACTTGGCAACCATGTTATTGATTACAGCTATTTTGTATCGAAGCGAACAAAAAGTTTAATGATTCTATTTTCTTGCGCATTATTGATAAACATGATTGATTGGTTCTCGTGGGCGAGCGTCCACTAGTTTTACGCAATTAATGGTTGATCTCGATGACCCTAATTGTGGACTATTAACTAAGAAACTTTAGGATGCTAAGCTCTGTTTTGGAGAATATAGATAGATCGATGACCATAACAAGGCGCCTAGGACAGACTTGATTCAAAAGGCGTTGGGACGAACTTGGAAGAAGCCTATGTCTGAGGCGAATAAATACAGTGGTGACGGTTGGGGCTTACAAGTATGTAGGTCGTATATTCGAACTGATTTGAACCTAAGAAGGTAAATTACCGATGGTCTTTGGAATTCACAATAACACCGCTGCTCTTCTCTTTAAGAAGCTGGTAAGTCGTGGGTTCAATAATTTGAAGACATGAGACGTCCACTAGCGCTCACTGCGACTTTGTGGTTATTATGCCGACTTGTTGCCACGTGTGCGGGTGCCCTGGCTGGAGGCCTTAAAATCTTAAGGCATCCACAGAAAAGTCCGGTTGAGCAGTACACAACCTACTAGAGGTTGACCTGCGAGATGCCATACACAATTAAAAAAACAAACATGTGTGGGGGGATCGAACCCTCACACACAGCGTAGCAGTCCAATTGCTCAGCCACTACTATGCCAACCGTGCCGTCAAACCGTCCTTCCATAGCTTTCGTAAAGTTCCGTGTTTCAGCATACTAGTTCGGTCGAAATGAAATTGACATGTCCTGCCCAGGAGGATTTCCTTTAAAAAGGCTAATTAAGCCATGATTTTATTAAATGGTTAATAGCTCATGAAGTGGTCTAACTATACCTTAGTTTCTTAACCAGGAAAAAGTCAATCATACAATGAAAGTAGTTACTAAAAGCCATAATAATAAGACCGCAGCGTATTAAGGGAAGTTATGTCAGATGGAAGTAGGGGGGGGGGGGGCGTAATGACCGGTGTCAAGCGTAACTTGTAACGATGGGAAAACTTCGGGACAGCGTCGTGTGTACACGGACTTATAGGATTGTGATCGAGATAGTTTTTCGGTCTGATGATATATTGGTTTACAATGTTACGAAGTGCTTGAAAGATAGAATTGTTAATAGTGAATTAGGATAGTTGTAAGAAAAAAGGTATAATAAGTAAATACAAGAGAAATAGTGACAAAAACAATATGGGTAATTTTGTAAGTAAAAAAAAAAAACTGCTACCTTGACAATTAAGCAGCCGATAACGCGGAAAGTACTTGTAGAGAATGTAATATGGCGGATCGAATTCGAAACAGTCAATAAAGGTCATACAAATGGGGTTTCGTCAAGCAGTTGGATCTTTTTTTTTTACGTGGTTAAATCATGAAATTAGTCCTCCCACCCAGGGCAGAGCAGGAGGGACTATTAGACTCGTAATGACTAAAATCCACGGTGTCCTTCAATAGCCCTTTTAGCCCTAATTCGTACAGTCCCGCGACCCGGCCAGGCAGTCGGATCTGAAAAAAGATTCAGAGAGCAGTACTTCTAGATACGGCGCGCAATGTCAGGAGGTTCCTCTCTTTAAAGCCTTGACCGACTGAAATGCAAAAAAAAAATGTTGGGGAGCTCTTAAAAGATATATAAGGTAAAATCTATATTAGAAAAGCTAACCTTCATTCAACATCACAGACTCGCCACGCACTCAGTAACAAAAACTTCAAACCGAGCCTATCGGAACTCGATAAAATTGACTCGATTACGCAATCGTATGGATGTGTGATGTGTTAAATCGAGTTTTATAATATTTGACACGGCAGGTGCTCCGGTTCTCATCGCAAAGGTCCTGTTGACATTTGTCCGGCCTTCAAATATGTCGGTCAATGTGAATCGAGCGAGCAGTTAATTTTTTTTTGAGCAAAATTTTTTTATGCTTTTTGATTTTTTGGATGTGGTTGTATGTTATAAATGGTGTGCAGTTGAGTTGCAGCACCGGCTTTGAGCAATGTTTAAAACTAAAGTTAGTAACTTTAGTGTTATGCATATTTAACATAAAAAATGATACTTTCAATTTTTTTATGAATTTATTTATTATTATTAATTAGAACGGTTATGCACCAGTGATAGTAATAAATTAATTTTTAATATAAACTGCAAAGTTGGTTGAACATTTCTTGTTAAGCTTAAAAAAATTTTTAGGATCATGTCCAAAGTCTTTTGTCTTTCCACCTTCATGTTTTTGGGCTTATCATAATTTCCCGAATTGTTGATATTTCAAGTTAATGTCGAATTACTGTAATATCTTTTGACAAAACTTTTTCTTAACGTGCATTCTTTTCATTCATTATAAATTTATTTAAGGAAAGAAATCTGAACTTTAAGTTGTTCCCACCCAGGGCAGGGCGGGAGGGACTGTCAGAGTTGTACTGACTAAAATCTACGGTGTCCTTCAATAGCCCTTTACGTTCCGGGGTCACAGTAATTCGTACAGTCCCGCGACCACGGCGAGAATGCTGCTGGAAACTTTGTTTAAATCAATATGGGTTGTCGACTGCCCGTATGCGTTAAAATATTGCTCGATGGCGTAGTGCATTATTTTATTATTGCTCCTCACTACCGCCATTGACAGCAACTCGGCAACATGTTTATGCAACCATGTTTGTAAACAAATGTTTACCATGAATACGAGGCTTAAAAGGTTGATAATGTTTAAGAATTATAAAATTTGGTAGATTCGACAAAATTAAATGATAAAAAGTGAACCATACTTTGGTACCAGTCCAGCCAAAAAGAACCTTACCGACTGGTTCTTTATTTACGTAACAGAGGTCGACATTCTCGTAGGTCGGAAATTCCGAATTCACGCAAATTAAACTTGTACTTGACCGGTTTAATTGTTAAAGCTGAGGTTACATTTTTTTTTTCATTAAATTATGTTTTAATTTATTAAGTACATAATCAAAGCCGTTCTCAAAAAACACAAAACCCTACCTTATGTTTCTGAAAAATTAACCAGAAGAAGGAAAGACTTAGTAGCACCAGTTCCTCAAACAAAAACCATATTCACTTGTAGATAATTCAATGTACGCTCGGCAAACCTCTACAACAAAATAAACCAAAAACTATTAATATTCACAAAAACCACATATGACTGTAAGAAAACTGTTACAAATTGGATAAAAAAACTCACATATGACGAGACTGAGGCACTTCTTTTGGACATGAAATAGCACACTACAAACAACAATACAACATTCTACTCAACTATCGCACACATACAATCTCTTAAAAATGCATCTCAAAATCAATATGAAACGTACACCCACATTCTCTTATACACTCATACACAAACACACACACACACACACACACACACACACACACACACACACACACACACACGCACACATTGAATTGTATATTTTGATCTTGTTTAGTTTTTTCAACTGTATAATCATAGTTCATAGAAATATATTAAATACCCACTTATTTGTTATTGTTAAGTACTTGCTGTAGAAGAGCGGGGCCTCCTAACACAGGCTTGATTTGCTTAAAGGGAGACCCCAAACACAACCACCCACTGATGTAACAAATTTCTCAATAAATATTTTTGTATTTTGTAATTTGTAAGTACCTAAGTAATAGTGACTTAGTGTCCCGCACTGGATTCATACAGGTGCATTTTCAAAAGAAATATGTCACTATGTACAGGTCAAAATTGGTTCAGTACTTCCAGAGATTACTTTCTATAAACAAACTGATAAACTTACAAACTTAACCTTTTTGTAATGGGTTACTTATAGACAAGCGCGCTGCACCGTCGACCATATCATCGTTTACCATCAGGCGAGATAGTGGTCAAATGGGCCCGCGTTTGATCGTTTGGCGTGATATATCGCTAAATAAATAAAACTGCCGTCATTTTGTTGCTTGGTAAGGTGATATGTTATTGCCAATGCGTCTTATGCATACACCAACATCTGTTGGTGTTATACAAATAAGTTGGTGGATCTGTACGAAACTACTGTAGTCCAGTCAATGGGGACAAAAAAGAGGCTTAGGCTTGCATAAGTTGGTGTGTTTTTTATTTTATTTGTATTACTTAAGTACATACTCCTCATAAAAAATGTAAGTTTTCGACCTCAAGAAGTGTCTGCGTTAGCCGCCTTCTTTGAAGGAAGGGGCCCAAATTAGTTCTTTTTCATATAATGCTTCATTCAAGAAAAAGTTGATTTTATATAAATACATAAATATATTTATAATCAACCGTAAATCTTACTGTCGGGACTCAGCATTTATTCTCTACAGGGATAATTATACTCGAATTTTTATTTCTAGTGCCTGATTTTAGAGTAATTATACATCGTACAATTTGTGCTTGGATTATTGACCATAAGATTATACATCTGGGTCGTTCCACGAAACTACTACTACTAAGTAGGTAACCTTTGATTAGTATGGAGATATCAAAATATGATACCTCTAAACAGTATAGGTACTTGAAGTCACACATACCTCCATATATCACCTATCTACTTGAATTCCATTACTGAAGTTCAAGTACAGTCAGTGACAATAGATCAATTTGTCATAATCTCGTTGCGGGCGTGGTTAGGCGGACAGTCGAGCACGAAACTTACAGAATCAATGTCTAACTTTATGTATCATTTGTTATGTTGTTCAGCTTGTCACTCGTTACTGGCGAGAAGAAAATTGGTCACAGCTGATTCTTTCTTGATAATGCTGAGTATTTTTTATTTCTTTTGGCTGGATTTAATGTATAAGTTGACCTAGTTTAGCAGTAAAAGCTCCACTTTCGGTTCAATGTTTCAAGCTGTTTAGGGTTGAAACTTAGGGGTCGTGGGGCCAAAATTCGGACCTACTTGACTTTGACTTTCTTGGGGATGACCAAAGGACTGACCATTTTTTTGCATCCCCATTCAACGTCCAACCCAAACACCGTCAATCTCTAGGGCACATTACTAGCTAACAGCGTTGAAGAGTTCTTTAATGCAATTTTGTTAGTTGTAACTTTGGTTTTAAGCTATTGCATAGCTTTTATCGCGGACTTTGAGCGCGGCGACCGAATCGAGAAATTCCGTAACGAAAATAAACCTAACACTGTCACTATCACATCTGTCATGTCAACGTGAATGAATAAAATTTGAATGTCAAAATTGGACTGGCCTGATGGTCTAGTGGTTAGTGACCCTGACTGCTATGCTGGAGGTCGTGGGTTCGATTCCCACCCAGGACAAATGTTTGGGTGATGAGCACGATCATTTGTTCTGTGTCTGGGTGTAATTTATCTATATATGTATGTATTTAGAAATATATAAGTATGTTTATCAGTTGTCTAGTACCCATAACACAAGCTCTGCTTAGCTTGGTACTAGATGGCGTTGTGTGATAGTTGTGGAATATTAATTAATTTATTTATTTATTTAATGAATGAATTTTTTTCTTGACGTTTCACTTGAACTTGACGTGGCTGACCATAGCCTAATTAGTAGAGTATATAACAAAGATGGGATGATATTCTGGTTAAATATTTGCGTTAAGCAATTTTTTTTACATAAATGAAATAACTAAATAATTATAATTGCATAAGTTGATAACAATGATATGCATTAGCTTTACTGCGGCAGTCCTCCAGTGCCGCACGAATGTTTTTATTATCGTTTTAATTTGTATCAATCTATAATATGAAGTTAATTAGTGAATAATTGGATAAAATGGACATAATTCAAGAAAAAAAATGTATGGAACTTCTCTGAACTGTAGCAGGTAGAACTTTGCAACTTAGTCCTATTTTAATCAAACAATTTTATTTTTTCACATTGAAATGGTACTAGAATATAAAAAAAAAACATTTAAAAAAAACGATATACTGAAGGTGTAACGAAATTATAATTTTATATTGCTACTAGTCATTTAAAAACCCGAACTGAGACTAATTTATTCATATTTTTTAGTAAGCGTTCTTGTTAGTATTAAATTATGCACGTAATATAGTGCGATTGTACGCAACTGTACGTTTTGTACATCTTAAGTGTTATTTTGTAACTATTTTAGTATGTGAAGTGACCGCAATTAAGATATGAAATGGGTTAAACTGGGCAAATGGAAGTATTTGACGGAACATAACTAAAATACAGTATGAACATCTTTCTCTTATCCTGAGTGTCTAAAAGACCTTTTTAGCAGAATCTTAATATGAATTGCATTATAAATAAGGTAATGGACAGCGAGCTGCACATTTTTTTAAATTTTTGCCTTAACCTATGAATTTCTCCTGTATCGAGGGTGCGTTTACAAAAACAGAAATTCCGTGCGGGTTTCGAACCCGTGACACGCTGCGTAGCAGTCGATCATTCAACCACTGCACCAAACGTGCCGTCGGACTATAAAGGTGGCGGTTCGCACCGAAGACCGCGACAGGAGACCACGACAGGAGACCGCAACCGAAAATCGCTACCGTATCTGTCTCCTGTCTATGTCTCGCTCGCGAACTGCCGCTCATACATTGCCTAATGTTAAGTAACAGTCGCGGTCTCCGGTCGCAGTCTCCTGTCTCTGTCGCGATGTGAACCGCCACCTTAAGGCACAATGGTGGTGCTAAGTCGTAAACGTGAGCTTATCTAAAACACTAGACCGATTTCAAAAAATCTTATGACATTTTGTTGGTTGCTAAGGTTATTGTAATATTGTAAATTCATCTTATAAGTGAGATGTTATCATCACATAAGAATTCACATAACACAGCGATATATCTGTACTAACTTCAAGAAATAACGAGTCGTCACCTTGGTCCAAATTCAAGGGAAATAATCTCTCATGTGGGCAATATTAATAGTTCGTCGTGTTGATGTTATGATACTACATCATGACGTGTTATATTTAAGACCCTGATGGAGATATATCTTGGCATGGCGTAGTTACCACACCTCTTATAAGTTTTTTTTTTTGCGTGGTAAAATCATCAAATGAGTCCTCCCACTCATTGTATTGTATTGTATTGTATTGTAATGTAGAACGGGCTGGTATCCGCAACTCCACGTCAAATGCGCGTATTTTGCGTGCGGGCTTTGGTGCCTCCCACCCATACTGTCAGACTTGTACTGACTAAAATCCACGGTGTCCTTCAATAGCCCTTTACGTACCGGGGTCACGGTAATTAGTTAGTCCCGCGACCACCTCTTATAGGATAGGATATTCGCCCAACTTTTTAACTGACCGCAGAAGAGTGATTTTGTGCTATTATCATAGTTGAGCCACATCAGCTGATTTACATTGATATTTGTCTACTATAGATATCAACGTAGACAAGTCACTCATAATCGCGTTTACAAAACAAACAATCGCATGCATGTATTGATCCAGATGGTGTAGTACGACTATCAAAGGACGCAAGGCTTTTTAAGGCACGTCTATAATGGCCAGCATTGCCAGACGTCCCGATTTTGGCGGGACGTCCCGATTTTTCAATCAAAATTAAATGTCCCGCTTGGAGCAGGCTCAGTCTCGCTTTCGGGGATGACTTAGATTTTTGTATTTATTTTTCGAAAGACTAAGAAGACTCAACTACCTGACTATAGGGAAATCTGATTTAAAATATCATATTTTTATTAAAATACCTTTCAATGGCTATTTTTGTCACGTAAACGTAATTTAAATCCAAATAAAAAGACAAATATTTACATTATTTTTAACTTTTTTTACTATGTCCCCCCGCTTTCTATATAAGAATCTCGCTTTTTTCACTCAAAATTTTCAAAATCATGACTTGGAAAAAAAAACTGGCAACGCTGATAATCCCACCCCAGCCGCAGTGATAGACGCCCACGGCGACGGACGTCGGTAGACAATCTCCGGCCACCGTAGGAGCAGTAGGCATGCGAGCAGCGAGTAATGGTCAACTCGCTGTCCGACCATGGAACATGCCCGGGTCAACGGCGCGTTGTGTTGTTCCACGCGCGCCTCAAAGAGTGTCAGCAAAATGACGGGGCCCCTCTTAGAGGGCCAAAGCCTGCCGGGCTCGCGGGACCCACGAATTACCGTGACCCCAGAACGTAGAGGATTATTGAAGGACAACGTGGATTTTAGTCAGTACAAGTCTGACAGTCCCTCTCGCCCTGCCCTGGGTGCGAGGACTCATTTGATGATTTTACCATGATAAAAGAAAGGGAATGCTATAGGCTATTTAACTACAGCTACACGCTACGACCTATAGGAACCGAGCAGCGTGGGTGCAGCCACAGGGAACAGCTAGCTAAGGATAAATTTTGAACAGTACGACAATTTGCCAAACAAATCCAGGCGCGTAAGCTAGTGCTGAAATCTAGATTCAATTATTAATCTAAATCTATAAGCCTGAGCTAAGTCAATCTAAAATTCAAGTGCCGTAAAACAATCTGATTCGTTAAAACTTTCTCAATAGAATAAATAACCCATAACTTGAAGTTTTTCAACAATCGTTCGCTTTTCAGGAGGTTTGATTGTAGGCAAACGTTTTCTTTTTATTCGTTTGTAAGAGCCTACAATTTTAAGTTACAATGGGAGTAGTATTGAATACCTTAATTGGAGTATCCATCATTATGTTACTCTCGTTATTATTTGACTAAGCACCTACAAGACTATTAATTAAAATGCCTTACATTTTTAACCATTTTACTAAGACTTACCTTTGTCCGCGACATCGCTTGCGTTCATTTAGAAATTGACCATCATATCCGCGACACGTGTTGTTTTTCTAGGGAACAACGCTTTTACATGTCCGTTTCTGTACACCTGATAACTTCTAAGCAACATATCAAGATCATCGTTTCAGTGATTTAGACGTGAAAAGGAAACTAATTAACTACTTTTCGCATCCATAATATGAAGTCAGGATAATTATATTCGCACTTTAAAACCATGTAAGTACCTACGAGTGTCAGCAACTGTGCAGGCTTTGGCCCTCTACAGGCCCCGTCACTATTGACGGGGCCTGTAGAGGGCCAAAGCTTGCCGGGGTCGCGGGACTCACAAATTACCGTAACCCCGGTACGGAAAGGGCTATTGAAAGACACCGTGGATTTTAGTCAGTCAAGTCTGACAGTCCCTCCCGCCCTGCCCTGGGTGGGAGGACTCATTCGATGATTTTACTACGATAAAAAAAAAGTTCCTACAGACGCCAGCACAAAAACCTGCCCTAATCTGTCTTCGCAATAGAAAATAATCTTCTTCTATTGTGATAATTTTGAAAATCAACTATTTTGGCAAATTGATTCAGTCCTCCTCAAGTAGACTACCGCTTGGCAATGAAATAAAAGGCAGAGGTCATTGATCTTACTCATATTAAACCATAAAAATATGTTTATGCTTAGTATTCCTGAAACATTATAAAAGTTCGTATGAAATATAAATTAGAGGCAAAAGTTTCCCGAAACACAACACAACGATAAGGTAAACTGAGTAATTTGCATCAAAAGCGTGGCTCTTCATTCATGTAGGAGGACCCGCAAAATTGGAGATTGTTCATATTCATAACGGCGAGATACCGAGGAAACCGAGTGTTATTAAGTGCCATTATAATAGGAAGCCTCGAAAATGGCGTATTTTCTGGAAAATGGGAAAGAAAAGTGATGGAGAAATAGTTTCCATTTTTATTTTGTAATTTGGTATTCATCATCTGCCTTCTCCCAAATATTGGAGTCGGCTTCCAGTCGATCCGGATGCAGATCAGAGCAACTATTTCGTCCTGAAAAATAAATCGACTTAGCGAGGGGACGTTCGTGCCCCAGATCCTAGTATCATTCTAAAAAAATAGACATCTAAAATTAGGATTGGTTCTATTTGAAATAAATAATTGACATGAAGATGTATCTGCTTCAATAATTATGTATTTCAACGATTTCGTAAAAACTAAAAAGTTATGTTGTAAGTTTTTTTTCAACATGTATCAACTAACAGCTATTAATAACTACTTGAAATTCTCATTTATATAAGTCTAGTCATATAAATATATTTCATTCATTAAATAAAAAAACAGTACGTCCTTTAAGCGTATGAATACACAGTTTCTCTGCCGAGTAATTGCAAAATGTCTGTACAATTAGTAAGAAAAATTACAGCAATTAAGTTTGTGACTTATAAACAGACTATTTTGTAAGCTTTTAATGTAGGTGTATGTAGGAAGCTACTTTATTTGCTTATTGTACCCATGGGGTCGTATGAGCCTGGAGATTAAATATGAGGTAATTTTCAAGATACCATCATTGCTTGTAATCCACGATGCTTTTTTTTCGTGGTAAAATCATCAATTGAGTCCTCCCACCCAGGGCAGGGCGGGAGGGACTGTCAGACTTGACTGACTAAAATCCGCGGTGTCCTTCAATAGCCCTTTATTTACCGAGGTTACGGTAATTTCTCTGTCCCGCGACCCCGGCAGGCTTTGGCCCTCTACAGGCCCCGTCACTATGCTGACACTCCTTGAGGCGCGCGTGGAACACAAGGCGCCGTCGACCCGGGCATGATCCATAGTCGGACAGCGAGTCGCCCATTACTCGCCGCTCGCATCCACGAAGCTTTATATAATTTTGTAATTTTAATAAATTACGCCAGTTATTTTTAAGTTCCGTGCATAAGGGTATGAATCTGCTCACGTTGGCAGCGCAGATACATACCTTGACTTCGGACTGTTTCGGGCGAACTCCTGGCTTTAAATCCGACCTGTGAGTTGAATATAAGAATTCATTCACAAACATAACACTAGTGGGCATCAAAGCAATTATCTATGCCTTCGTTAAAAATTAGATATATGCTTAGTAATAAAATTTAAAAAAAACCTAGTCTCATTAATGTCTCAAAATAGCCATTAAAATTAAATTAATAGCCGCATTATTAAAACTAGTTCGTGTCACAACTCAAAAACATTGACAAAATGATTTATGAGGCCTATGACAAGTTGATATATGTAAATCAGTCCATGAAATTAAAATGTTTGTACATATTAGCATAAATTATTGATTAGTAATCGAGGTTTAAGACGTTCTAGTAATTTAAATCAGTGTTTATACGGTTGATGAGCGTTGAATAAGCTAACTTCTGTTGGGTCATCAAAAAAGGTGTTAAAAATAAAATTAATTAGTTGTTATCATGGACATTGACAAGGTCTAAAATTAGCTTTAGAATTTGCGTGTGATGAAATTATATATAAAATCCAGTTAAAGTTTTGTAGATATATTCTTATCTAACATCTTATCTGAGTAATAACTATAAATGATTGTTTTACCGCGCTTTTTAGGGTTCCGTAGCCAAATAGCAAAAAACGGAACCGTTATAGATTCGTCATGTCTGTCTCTCTGTCCTTATGTCACAGACACTTTTCTTCGAAAGTATATGAGCTATCCTGTTGAAACTTGGTAATTAGATGTATTATGTTAACCGCATGCTTAGAACTGAAATTAAAAAAAAAACACCAAACCTATACGTGTGGTATATCTATGGATAGGTCTTTAAAAATGATATTGAAGTTACTATTATCATTTTTTTGTAAAATGTGTCTCTCCCCGGTAACTTCTAAAATAAAAGAATGATAAAACTGAGAAAAATATATGATGTACACTACCATGCAAACTACCAGCGAAAATTGGTTTGAACGAGATCAAGTAATTAGTTTTTTTTTTAATACGTCATAAATAGTAAACCGCAATTTACCTTTCAAAGTTACAACCAACTACAAGAACTTTTATATTATGTTACTAGCTGCTACGGTACCCTTTATGGGCAAGTCCGACTCGCGCTTGGCGTTGATTTAGCGTGGTAAAATCATCAAATGAGTTCTCCCACCCAGGGCAGGGCAGGAGAGCCTGCCAGACTTGTACTGAATAAAACCTACGGTGTCCTTCAATACTCCTTTACGTTCCGGGGTCACGGTAATTCGTTAGTCCCGCTCTTGCGACGTCCATCGCCGTGGGCGTCTACCATGCGACTGGGTCGTGAGGATGACGGTATCTTCTCCCTCACGCGTCCCGCCTCCTCCTTCACTAGCATGATTGCTTCGCAGAAGGAGGCGACCGGTTCCCAGATTTTACCAGTAAACTCATTTACTTTTTACCTAAGCTAGATAGTTGTAATTCAAGAGCTTATCGCTTAATAAAAAAGTAGAATCTATTCACTTTGATGTGTTTCATTTGATCAGTCTTAAATATTTTAATTGAAATAGCTGTTCCCCGTGGTATCACCCACTGCTTGGCACCTATTATTGGTCGTAGTAGTTTAATGTTATTTAGCCTATAGCCTTGTTTGTTAAATAGGCTATCAGATACTGAAACATTTTTTTTTATTTGTACCAATTATTCCTGAAATTACCTCGTTCAACCAAACATTTTCAAACAAATTCTTCAACATCAACATCATCAGCCGGAAGACTTAGACCCTTAGACCACTAGGTCGAACGACAATTCGCCACTTGCATCAATCTGCTGTCCGCGACTCACACGATGACTTCGGTCCACCTAGTGGGAGGCCTGCGTCTTCCGGTCCGTGGTCGCCACTCGAGAACTTTTTTCCCCATCGGTTTTCAGTCCTACGAGCGATGTGGTCTGCGCATTGGCACTACATCAAACTCTTCAGCTTTATAATATTAGTATAGATTCAATTATATGAATAAGAATTTTTTCTGGTATATACTTTATTTTTTATTATTAGCCTGCACTGTCCCACTGCTGAGAAAAGGCCTAATTCTCAGCAGGTACATACTACTTCGATAAAAAGTAATTGTTTCAATTCGAAAATCGTGAGTTCAATTGCATATTACGGACTTTCAGTTCAACGCCTGCTTAACTAAACCTCGAAATATTACAAAAGAAGGACTTTTGCCACTTTCAAAACACTTCAATAAATGAAGACCATTTTTGGTCTATGTTGTTGCGTAGTCCTCTCTAAAGCGCGCCACACACGGCTAAGATACTAAAATATTTATCTTAAGATACCATATCGCTCGCCATACATTTCTATCTTAAGATACCAAAATATGAAATATTTATTACCTTCGTCATGTGTCTATTGAATTGTATGGCGAGCTAGATAAAGTATAATAATATCTTAGCCGTGTGTGGCGCGCTTAAGGTTCGCGCAAATTGTGTATGTTTGTACAGTCATCAAAAGTGTTTCGAATTTAGCAGGCTCACTAGGAACATCTAGTAGTCAAATCTTTGACCGAAACTAAGCTTCAGTATTTGATTATGTTCTCCCACTTTTTCTTGTCCATGACAAGAGAGTATTCCGTTGGTTCACGGATCTTATTTACTTAGATTATTGAAAGACATAATCCTTGCTATTGCATGCTCACGAATCTGTTTTGTTAACAGTACTTCACTGAGTCATTCAAAAAGTAGTGCGGTACCATATTTGGACACCTTAACGATAAGCATGTTATATATGAATATTTTCGCTCAGTTATGATATTTTTATGTATGTGACATTATTATTTAATTAGTATATTTAGTAGACGGTGTACAACTAATTCGTAATTAATTATGTGTAGAATTAATTTTGCTTCGTGTTGATTGTAATTAAAATACAAGGTTAAATCATTTTTATTGCAAAACTTAGATGAACACAAGATTGATATTCTTCAAGGAACAGTGATTGCAGTGATACGGGAGACTGTCAACTGGAAGCTTGTGGGTTCAAAACTGGGACTTTTACTTTGTGTGATTATTTCATCGTACTGAATAAAACTTTTATAGGAGATAACCGGCACGTCCAAAATAAGACGTGAAATCCTCCAACCCATGCTGGATCTGTGTAGTGGATTGCAGTGTGGTGGTTATCTTTTTTGTTCCTAAAACATTACCACATACTAGAAATTTCTCCTGTGTCGTGGGTGCGTTTACTAACACAGAAACTCACATGCACAAACACCCAGACCCGGAACAACTACTTGTAGGTGTTACAATCGCTTAGTCACTTTGCTAACCGTGCCGTCCGTCTAACGGCCCCTCTCCCAGAAAGGGGAACATTAAAGAGCTTCGGTTGTTAACTTCATTTTACCCTGCATAGGAGCGCGTACGCCGATAAGTTTGAAGACCTATGTTCCATAGGCGCGTGAAATTTCATTAAAATCAGTTTCGAAATTTATAAAAAATAAGGTTTTGAAATGAAAAGACATTTCAAACAAACTTTATACCAAACTATTAACTACACTATTACTTAAACTACTAGTAAGCTGCAATAAACGGATTTGATTGATTTATTGTAACAGCTATTAAATGAAATTATTCTGAAATGCACTAGAACTACTACAAGGTAATCAAAATGCAAATCATAGTGAGAAATATCAAACGTTTAAAACAGCATTAAGATAGAAATGTTATAATATGCCTCACTAAGTCTGAAGTGAGTCGCGTAATTTCGAGTGAACGAGGTGGCGCTAGACGACTTGTATAGCTCTGTCTCTTTCACTCACTGGAACAAGCCTGGTTTTAAGACGTCATAATACGGCCGCTGGTACTTGCAGTGCAGATCACTCATTTTGCGTCGCGTAAGACTTTTCTATGGAAGCGACTGAAATTCCGCGACTTACAACTCAAAAAATTACGCTCGTCTGGTTCCAGCCTAATACAGCATGTATTCCATGTATTTCACCTTTTGAATATTGCACCAGGCAGCATCGTGGGGCATAGTTTGGAGTGGCGTAGAGCAGAGCAGTTGAGGATAGTAGAAGAGTATGGACGATATGTAAAGGCATTTGCCCAGCAGTGGATCATGCAACATGTAACACAATATATAAAAAGGAAAGTCTTCATGAGGTTTCTTGCCCGTTCTTCTTCATAGAGATCTACGCCTTAGAATGCATCTACAGAACTTTCACAGTTATAATTATAATGTCGTGTGACTGGGACTGTAGCACCATATTTTTGTACTATTTTTATCTTTTGGCAATTCAAAAGTGTCTGTTACCTGGCCTATTTGAAATAAAAGCTTTGATTTGAGTTATTTTTGATTTTGAGCCCTTATTAATTATATCTACCAAAGGTTCGCGTTTGACCCCTATCTCGCCTGATGGTAAGCTATTATGTGGTCAACAGTGAACCACTTTTACCTTTTTTTTTATTGTGGTCTAATCATCAAATGAGTCCTCCCACCCAGGGCAGGGCGGGAGGGACTGTCAGACTTCTACTGACTAAAATCCACGGTGTCCTTCACTAGCCCTTTACGTATCGGGGTCACGGTAATGGGTAAGTCCCGCGACCGCAGGCAGGCTTTGGCCCTCTACAGGCCCCGTCACTATGCTGACACTCCTTGAGACGCGCGTGGAACACAACGCGCCGTCGACCCGGGCATGGTCCATGGTCCATGGACAGCGAGTCGCTCATTACTCGCTGCCCGCATGCCCGCGCCTACGGTGGCCGGAGATCATCTTGCGACGTCCGACGCCGTGGGCGTCCACCAATGCGGCTGGGGTGGAGGGAGGACGCTGTCCTCTCCCTCACGCGGCCCGCCTCCTCCTTCGCGAGCATGACTGCTTCGCAGAAGGAGGCGACCGCTTCCCACTCCGTCTCGCCCCGCAGCATGGCCTCGACAAATGCCGGGTGCGAGAGGTCTCCGCCAATCGCCGTCGTGAGGACACGGCGGTGCTCTGCCCAAGCGGGGCAGACCTGCACCGTATGCTCCACCGTGTCCTCCGGACGATCTTCGCAGTGGTGACACCCAGGCGTTTATTCCCTCCTTATCAGACACAGGTACCTCCCGAAACTTCCGTGTCCGGTGAGGACCTGCGTCATGCGGTAGGTAAGGACGCCGTGACGCGTATCCAGCCACTCCTCAAGGAGGGGTCTTACCACCGCGATTGCAGCGTGCGCGAACCACTTTTACCTAAAAGCAACCTTGACTTAGAGACCCCAAAATTTTAGGAAAAAGCAAGATAATTAACATCTTGCTTTTTCCTAAAATTTTATAATTTCAGTAATTGCATTGTATGCTTGTGTTGCAGTATGAGTACAATAGACTACACTGGACAGGTCTGTAAAGAACTGATCGCCGATAAAGGATATTAAGTTCTTTGTCGGAGAGGGACTTTGCAAATATAACGAGGTATGACTCCCAAAAAAATGGATCGATGACTTTAAAAATTCGAATGGGCACGTATTAGCATCTACAAAGGAACAATCATGCAAATATACATACAACTTATAAAGGTACGCCACTACACGTTCCACTTCTAAAATGTAAAAGGACCATTAAATTCACTGTGGAAAAGTACCGCGCATTCGTATATGAATTTTACCTATGACGGGTGGTTTAGTCATACAAGTAAGAAGTTATTTCGAAACCGCCAGACTCGGTTAAAGGCATTTCAAATAGTGTATTAATTATCTAAGTGGACCAAATCGTGTTGTGAGATATGACTCTCTATGATTTGATGTAGTATGTTTGGACTTACGCGTAGAAGGGCAGGTGTGCATACAAATGCATGCATTGGTAACTTATCGGTAAGGTTCTTGATATCCTATTTAACTTAGTATGTAGTACCTGTGAGTTGGAACTTATGGACGTTACTGACAATAATTTCAAGCGCGTAAAAGTATGTTTTTAAATACAATGATGATTTCGGACAAGCTAAGAAGACGCAGCGTAGGCAGGCAGCCCACTAGGTGAACCGAAGACAACGTGAGAGCCGTGTCGCATTGGCGTTGAGTCCATGTTCAACCTTACGACTTTGGTATATATTGACGCGTGTCTGTGTACGAACCTGTATGGATACGTATTGCGATAGTCACCTGGATACCAAAGCCGTAAGGTATCTGAGACTTGCGTCGCCTAGGGTAAGAAGGGGCTAAGGGGAAGGCCTATGTTCAGCAGTGGACGTCTTCCGGGTAATGATGATGGTGATAAAGAAGACGTTTAACGAAAGCAAAAAGTTTTAAATGATAAAACTTCTAAATATTCTGAATCCATTCCTATGTAGACACATTTAAATTGAAACGGCTTGTAGCGATAAAGGAATCGACGTTTAACAGACTCCCACAAAAGCTATTCTTCGCCGGCGTTCTATTTTATCTTCCACAAATAACCTAAAATCTACTGAGAATTCGAAAATTTAGGCGCGGAATATCTTATCTAAAGCTGCCAAAAATCACAAAGATCCTTTGGTTAGCACTTAGGTACGTGCTATTGTGCAAACGCCTTTGTCTTTTATTCAAGCAAATTCTGAACCAAAATCTCGGCTATCCAGACTTTACTATTTGCGTTTTCAGGGTTATTTATTAAAATAGAATACTTACCTTTGAATACTTACATAATAATTATACAGGGTGTCCCGGAAAGTTTGGATCAAATTGTACTGGGGCATGGAAGAAGTCATTACCTTTCAGACGTACGGTGCTATTTTTATAGTTCAAAGTTATGACCACATTTCGTGTTCAGATAAGTAACAAACGCCTAGAGATTGCAATAAAATTAAATAATCAAATAAACTAATTGGTTTATCGGAATGATTGATAATTCTAAAATATTTATGCCTTGGTGAAGTTTTTCGTTTTTCTAATACGTGGTCAACTTTCGCAAGGCATGCCATGTCCCTGTTCAATTCGAAACAAACTTCTCGGGGCATTCTGTATAATAGGGAACATAACATCATTGATGTTTTATCATTGTAAACTATTTGATTTCGTTTATATACTTCTACTAAGAGCGTCTGTTTGGTTTCAGAACTGCCTTTAGTCACGGGATTGTCGTAAAAGGCACAGCGGCCCTAAGACGCAAAGATCAATTGGAGGAACAGGGTTTTCCTCTTTCGCTTCTTCTAGAGTTATAACCTCTCGGAAAAAAAAGCACATCAGTAAGTTTTGTTTTCAATCCATAATTTATTTTATCACTTTATAAGGTACTGAATCTGTTAATATTCTATTCTATAAAAACCTTCATACAATTTCCCAGTTTAGTATTAAATCGATTCGGTACTTAAGCAATACCATTCCTAGAAAGGGACATACATATTTTATGCACAAATGACTAAATTCATAACCAGTGTCGGCATTTATATCGCTCTATCATAACGAGACGATTAATTATCGAGATATCGATACTTTTTGTGACACTTCGAGAATTCTCGAGCGTCTACCGATTTATGTTTCGCAAACGTAGGTACAAAATTTTATCATACAACAATCTTAGAATCTAATAGATGTGGCTCAGCCATATTTAAATAGGACCATGTTGACCGATAATTAATACGATTCGCTAAAGTCTCTCAAAACATATCAAAGATTTCTTACATGAAAAATACGCTGTTTTTTTTTAATTTTAATGAATGTTTTTGTTTTTTTTTGTGTTGTGGACATGTTTCAAGGATTACGCAGAGGTGTATTTAATTTTATGAACACACATTTCGTCAGTTAGGTATGTTGAATCCTTTATAATTGTTATCTGCCGGTCACAAACCTATAAAACAAAAATATGCAAAGCGTTTTGTTATTTCAGCTGACCCTATTCAGAAATGAATAAAAATGAAATGATGATGTTTTTTTTTAAACCCACTTGAAAAGGTTCTGAATTTGATAAAAAATATCACTCCATCCGTCATAAATACATGGATTTGCAAAATTTTTTTGTTCCAAAGTGGTTTATTCTGAAATCGTCCCATGGAATTTCGTGAGGATCTAATAATGACTTTCAGAAATAGACTACAGTTAATCAAACGCAATTGCTGCTATAGCGGATTTATGCATTGTCTATCAAATTAAACAGCATGATATCATATCTGTAATTTTGTATCCACAAAACCTAAAAAAGCAGTCACTGATTTTCGAAAGAAAAGTTGTTTTTATTTTTTTTGAAGTGAAAACTTCTTTAGCGGCGTTGTGCACTTTTTTTGGAATGGGTAAAAAATGTTAAACTCGCGTCAGGACACGTGACCTGATCGAAAATTCGTAAGATGGCGCAGGCCGCTTGCGCGAATGTTCGTGTGTGTTTATTACTATTCAAGTTTAGTTTTCACTTTTGCCGACACTCCCAGAGTGCAACACGTCGTTTTTTTACCCGACTACGGCAAAGCCAAAAGGAGGGTTATGATTTTGACCGGTATGTATGTTTGTATGTTTGTATGTATGTTTGTTTGTTCCCTCATAACTTCTAAACTACTTATCATTACATGACAAATGAGGTCTCGTTAGAAGCGTCTCAGTTGTCTGCTGGTTATAGGGTAGGTGACGTGTCACCAAATCCAATATGGCGCCCTCTAGGGGATGAGAAGTCGTTATCGAAAAAAAAAATATTTTCGCACAGTATCGACATGGGTATCAAATTAAAGGGCTTGATGAGCACATTTGAAATATATATACATTATATAGCTTTTACTAACTAATTTTCTGTTTCTAACAGTGTCAACATGGGTATCAAATGATAAATCTTAAATTCACAACTCAGAAACTATACGTATAACATAAATTACTTACTTCAAATAATATAACCCCAAAATAGTGTAAATAAAAAATAAGTTAAAAATAACTAAAACCCGACTACGAAAAAATCGCGCACTGAAAAGTATAAAACAAGAACAAGCCGTGGTCGTATGCCACCTGCGGTTGTTTCACACAATCTTTATTGGCTAGGTGGCATACGACCACGGCTTGTTCTTGTTTTATACTTTTCAGTGCGCGATTTTTTCGTAGTCGGCTTTTAGTTATTTTTAACTTATTTTTTTTTATAACATGTAAAGTCCTGAATGCCATGTCTATTCTTCTAACTCTTCTACGGTTTATCTAGTTGATAATCTAGAGCGCTGACTGGACGATTGCGGTGAAAGGTCATACAAACCCGTCAGACGATGTTGGGCAATGTGTGGAGCAAATATATGTATTAAAGTGTTAGGGCTTGGTCACTTACTTTGTATCTGGTCTGAATTTTGAAATTTTCTAGGAGGTTTGATTTTAATTTTGTAATTTTACGTTTCGAAGTTGGAATTGAAATGTCGTGGAATATCGTTTTCAAATGATTGCCAAAGGTCAATAGGTATTTTTTTTTATACAATGGCGCCCAAATGTGCTGGGTAGAGTAACTCTAATTGTTGCTAATTTAAATTTTAAAAACAAACAATGAAACAAACAAAATAAATTGAGTTACTCAGTCGCCATTCATGGTACAAATGAATGAAACCTATTTCGAATGAAACCATAATAAACACATAAGTATTAAATTAATAGCTCAATATATTGAAGAAAATATATCTTATGCATACTTCTTTGCACGATATCTAAACTTAAATACATTCAAATCGTGATCACACATCACAGCCCAGTTATTAAATCGTGACCATTACAATATCAATCTATTTACAAACCCATTCATAACAATATTACCTTTACTATAAAGTTCATCAACCTTCCTGATGACGTAAGGATGCACCGAGATGCGCACGAGTTAATCTCGTAGGTCGTAGTAGATTATGTAGTAAGTTACGTAACTAGACTTGACCTTGTTCGCTGCCTACTCGTCTTCATTCCGTTTGCATTAAAATAATACTTGAGACATCGCTATTGGAAAGGTGGATGTGGTATAATTGTAAAATGTTTTACTCTTTTTTGGAATTTGATGGAAAATACGAGAAATATGTTTATTTATCTCCAATGTATACGAATGTAAAACATGATATCCAATATGATTACATAATTATTACATTCAGGTAAATATGCACTGGAGTCCGCTATCGACCAGTTCCCCTACTACTTAACATTTCTGGAGAACCATCAACATTAGTATCTAATAGGTTCCTAACATCATCAATGTGCGCTGACCGAATGTAAAATCTCCTGCCTTACCATGTCTGTTCTACAAAACCTTATGTAAAAACGGTTGAGCCCATAGTTGAAACAGAACGGGAAAGTAATAGGAACACTTCTACACGTGTATCTATTATAAAATTATCATACCACACTTTATAGACTAGTTTTTAATTAAGTAAATACTCCTAGTACAAGCATATGCATTTTTATGAATTAGCTATCCTTGTAACACCGACGTTTATATAACCGGTAACGAAAGGAGTTCGTTCAAAATGTATATCAGATTATTAACTAATTTATAATTTTCAATTTAGTTAGCTTGTGATTTTTAGATTGACAACTAACAGGCATACGTTTTTGGCGTGCATGAATAATGGATACGTAGCGATTAAGTAACGGAGGTATAGGTCACTTGTTTTGTCCTAAAGTGTTACATGAGTTAAGACATATTACGAGTTTTTATTAGCCACATCCCGTTTCGTAACACATTTGTACTTGAACTGAATCTTAACTTTTAATATTATAAATTCGCAAGTTTGTTTGTTACTTTTTCACGATAAAGACTCAACTGATCATCCTCAATTTTTGCATAAACTTTGCCAGGTGTACAGAGACGAACGGGGTAACCTATGTGTGGGAAAGTAAACATCCCAAAAAATAGTACTTTCCTGGGGAAAACAAGAATAACGTTCGTGTAAAAATCATCAAATGAATCTCCCCACACAGGGCAGGGCAGGTGGGACTGTCAGACCTGTACTGACTAAAATCTACGGTGTCCTTCAATAGCGCTTTACGTTCCGGGGTCACGGTTTCGTAATGAATGTGTGAATGAAGTCGGTAGCAAAAGCTAGTAGTAATTATGTTAACCTCCTTTCTACAAAGCTTCATGATCAGTCGCAACAAAACAATATATCATTATGGCCACAAATCATAATTATATCCGTCACTTTCTTTTAAATCCACGTCCATTAATAGTTTTGTATTTCTCTATAACTATAAACATTGAAGTTTCTGCATCAGCAGAGGAATGAGGAAATCGTTTTTTTTTTCATGGTATGGACAGGTGACAAAAATTCGAATTCTAAACAACTACAACAATTATTTTAAAGACAGATTTGTATGGGATAAAACCATATCCATAATTCGAATCATCACACTCCATGTTTCATACTGTAGACGAGTCCACTAGTAACGGTAACACAACACGGTAATAAAATCTCAAGCCATGTAAGGCAAAATTACAATATTTTTATGGACAATACCGCCTCTACTTATTCATCATTAGTTCATTACACTCTATGTAAGGCTAAGCAGACGAGTCTTGTCAACACTTGGCTGCGTTATGTTCATCAGCTCGATTTTAAGGCATTAAGTTCAAGGTTCTCAAAACATCTGTAGCTTTGTTTAGTTTTTTTTGTAGGTCGTTGATCTCGCCCGGAACTTATTGTTATTAAAATAATAATAAAATAACTGTGATATTTACGTTTTGTGTGAGCTCCGGTATTATTTTCTTCAGGTTTTTATTTGTGACGAACGGTTTGAAACTCGCTTTATCAAAATATTTGAAAAATGTTTTTCAGCTTTATAGTTTGTATCTTTAGTATGAATTTTAAGAAAGCCTGGTATTGTGCATCTACTGTAACTTTAGACAAGGATTTAGATAAAAAGTTTTAAGATAGTTGCTGCAAGGTAACTTTTGAGGTCGCGGGACTCACGAATTACCGTGACCCCAGAACGTAAAGGGCTATTGAAGGACACTGTGGATTTTAGTCTGACAGTCCTTCCCGCTCTGCCCTGGGTGGGAGGACATCTTTTGATGATTTTACCATGCTAAAAAAAGATAACTTTGTGAAGATTTTAAGATATATAGAATAAATAATTTTAAGGTTTTTAAAATTTAGTATTTGTATTGCTTTTTATTACCTCCTGTGTTGATAAGATGTAATTTAACTTCGAAATAGAAATATCGCCAAATTTTTTGCCATCCCAATATCAAATTAAAACTTCCCATATTATACAGATTCTTGGTATCCATTAAATTTTGTTTTATATTTACTTCTTATAAATTATCTGCTTACGTAATATCCTCATATATATTCCGTGCCTTTAGTACTTACCATTAACCTCAAGGTTACGAGAATGACTCAATGAACAAAGGCTTTTATATTTATAATATAAAACCTAGTTTAGTCACGGATTTAGAATAGAAACAAGTATAAAACAGCTTTCAACATCTTTATCTACTAACCGAGTGACGGTAAATTATTAATTGATCGGGCTAGATTGAAATATACCACAGTATTCGCCTAAAGCTTTTAGCAAAGAAGTATTAAGCCCTGGCTTTTGTCCGTGGATTTGCCCACAGTGCAAGCACAGCACATTTTCGAATCAATAAAGCCTTTGTCAAACAGACAGGCGATAGCGAACCGGACCGAGTCCGAAGCGATAACGAAACGATACGAGACGTCAAACTGGATGCCGCGAACCGAGCCATGGCAGTTGTATTAGCTGGTTTTTTATGAACGATTTCAAACAGTGCAAATACGCCTTCGCCACGTTCGGTCACGCTATCGGATCGCTTTCGCTTTTCTATGTGACTGGATTCAAACAATTCCATACATACAAAATAAAAACGCCTCGCTTCGCATTCGCCACGGCTGTCTGTTTGACAAAGGCTTAAGTCAGCATTTTACCTGCGCTGGGCCGGTGAATGTAGTACACGAATAGCATTCATACCGCGTGCACTCATCCATCATACAATAAAACTTTATCAATAAATATCAATCACAGTAATCAGTGTATCAATCAGCATCAACACAAGGTGTAGGGTCCCAAAACCATACAAGAAGGTTGGCAATGGTCCCATAGTAAACTTTTTTCTGGGATCAAAAGTATCTTAAATATTCTAATAGGTATAAACTTTGACGGGGGTTCCTTTTTTAGTCAATGAACCAGTGGTGGTCTGCTTGACTGGAAGCCGACCCCAAAAAAGTTGGGAAAAAGCTATTCAGTGGATTTATTACATTCATCTATTTCAGTCTTTTTTTTAAACATTGGGGTAACGTTTTATAAAAATTATACACTAGAAACTTTTTACTTGTAGATCATACAAATATTTGTTCTGTATGGGAATCGAACCCTACACGGTGGAGCATACGGTGCAGGACTGCCCCGCTTGGGCAGAGCACCGCCGTGTCCTCACGACGGCGATAGGCGGAGACCTCTCGCGCCCGGCATTGGTCGAGGCCATGCTGCGGGGCGAGACGGAGTGGGAAGCGGTCGCCTCCTTCTGCGAAGCAGTCATGCTCGTGAAGGAGGAGGCGGGCCGCCTGAGGGAAAGGACAGCGTCCTCCCTCCACCCCAGCCGCAGTGGTAGACGCCCACGGCGTCGGACGTCGCAGGACGATCTCCGGCCACCGTAGGCGCGGGCATGCGGGCAGCGAGTAATGGGCGACTTGCTGTCCGACCATGGACCATGCCCGGGTCGACGGCGCGTTGTGTTTCACGCGCGCCTCAAAGAGTGTCAGCATATTGACGGGGCCTGTAGAGGGCCAAAGCCTGCCGGGGTCGCGGGACCAAGGGATTACCGTGACCCCGGCACGTAAAGGGCTAGTGAAGGACACCGTGGATTTTAGTCAGTACAAGTCTGACAGTCCCTCCCGCCCTGCCCTGGGTGGGAGGACTCATTTGATGATTTTACCACGCAAAAAAAAAAAAAAAAAAAAAATGGGAATCGAACCCGCAATACACAGTGATGATGAAAATATGTACTGAATATATTGGATGCGTGAATTGGTAACAGCAGAATTACTTTCGCATTCTTAATATTTGTATATGGATAAAGTAGGTGCATATGATCTTCTTCTTCTTATCGTATGGTTGATGAACAACCTGGTGTCAGAGTTTAAGCCGCCCGTAGGCCTCTGACATGGCTTCACACACCGTTGAAAAATCTCTCAGGTGTGCTGGTTTCCTCACGATGTTTTCCTTCACCGTTTTTAGCAAGTGATAATTAATTTATAATACGCACATGAATTCTAAAAGACATTGGTGCGTGCCGGGGTACGAACCTGCAACCTTTGACTTGGCAGTCCAACGGTCGTACCACTCGGCTATCACTGCGGTGCGGTGCATATGATTATAATAACAATATACTTGTTGGTTTGCACTCGTAATTAACTATTGTACGAATTCTGTGCCAAGGCGAGATATTCGGACGGCCATTACGAAACGATGAACTTTTTGTTCGACGCGTTGGAATTATTAATCTGATAAACGAATGATTATGAGGGGTGGTTGGTTAAAGTATATGGAATCATGTTCAGCAGTAGCAATTGTGACTACTTCAGTGAAAAAAAATGTCTAAAATCATTTCCAGGGCTCTTGGCGGAGATCTCTTGCGCCCGGCATTGGTCAAGGCCATGCTGCGGGGCGAGACGGAGTGGGAAGCGGTCGCCTCCTTCTGCGAAGCAGTCATGCTCGCGAAGGAGGAGACGGGCTGCGTGAGGGAGAGGACAGCGTCCTCCCTCCACCCCAGCCGCAGTGGTAGACGCCCACGGTGACAGACGTCGGCAGACGATCTCTGCCCACCGTAGGCGCGGGCATGCGGGTGGCGAGTAATGGGCGACTCGCTGTCCGATCATGGACCATGCCCGGGTCGTCGGCGCGTTGTGTTCCACACGCGCCTCAAGGAGTGTCAGCATAGTGACGGGGCCCCCTGTAGAAGGCCAAAGCCTGCCGGGGTCGCGGGACTCTCGAATTACCGTAATCCCGGAACTCAAAGGGCTATTGAAGGAAATCGTGGATTAAAAAAAAAGGGCCATCTATCTCTCTAAATCGGTCTGGCGATATAGCCGTGAAAACGTAACAAACATTCGATTTTTTAATATTAGTTAGTACAAAATATTGTTTGCAAGCATACCAAGATACTTCAGTTAGTCTTAATTAGTGAACGTTATTAATAAATTTATCACACGTGTGTACGGCCATTTGATATGTCGATAGCTAATATGTAGATTATAATCAAGTAATTAACGGTCATGGTTCTAATAATAAATTATATTCATTGGACGTTGCATTGTAAATCATTAATTAAATGGTTTGTCAATGTCTTTTTTAAATATGGGCTATGCCACAACTCAACATTGTTGAGGCAAAGGCAGCGGGGTGGATGAAACCAAATTCTCTCCGCTGTCCCCTTTTTTATCGTGGTAAAATCATCAAATTAATCCTGCTACCCTACTGATCCTTCAATGGCCCGTTACGTTCCAGGGTCACGGTTACTTGACGAGACAGACCCGACCTCCATTGCCCCTGCTCCGTTAAGGGTTGAATGGCACAGGATTAAGGACTAATTCTCATCCACCCCGCTGCCCCTCTCCAGTGGCGTAAATGGAACCAACCCCAAAACCGTAACGTTTTGGCACTTGAATTAATGATTATTTTAGTTTATAGGGTTTTAATTTTCTTGTACTTGCACATGTGGTAGCTACAAGAAACTCCAATAGATATAGTCAAAATACGTGATAAAAACCAACCAAACCAAACCAAAAATTTCTTCTCATAGAACGGATAGATGCCTGTATACAAGTTTTAAAGACATTACCTATAGACTGATTATGCTTATTGCATTTGTGATCGAAGTCATTTTCTAGTACGTAACGATCTATTTTGTCGTCGCACATTCAATGCGAGACCCTTTACCATTCAACATTCAAAAAAAAAACAAAAAAAAAACAATTTACTTATATGTTTTAATCCCTAAACCCACAATACAACCTTTAAATCGATAATCGTTCTTTAATAATTCAGTATCTAGTCAACAATGCGTTCAGATGTGATCTCTATGCCACAAAATGTCGCAACGCTTAAGGCCATGCGAAATGTTAAGCGGTCGACAGTGGCCAGATGGATCATTACATCCGAACGGTTGCGCAAACGCACCTAATTGTAGATATTTGCATGTTGTATTTAATACTTAAGTGTTCTGGTTCTAGTTGATTGAGTTTTGCGTGTAGATGTAGTAATAGCTGGTGCTATGATTGGCTTCGCACTTTTTTTTAATTAATTTATTTTTGTTTCTATTTCTCGATTAGGTTTGTGATTTACATGACACGCCTTGTATGGAACGTATGAGTTACTTTGCGTTTAATGCGTGATTGATACTAGTTTTATGTCGAGCACGGAACGTTCCATAACAACAAATCCAGACAGCTTACATTAGATAGGAAATCAAATTCTCATAGTTTAAATGTTACTATTTACGTTTAATAGCTGCTAGTTCATTTGTTCACTAAAAGCTTTTAATGTAATGAAGTGCAGTCGGTGCAGTACAGGAAGTTTCACACGAACTGCAACACAATGATTATGCTCCAACCTTAGGCCACAAACACACGGACTGTTAAAACAGTCACACTGACTGCTCCAGCAGTCCTTATGTTGCGACTTGCATCCACTATGCATGGTGACTACGTTAAGCAGTGAAATGGTTGGTTAGATCTAAAGGTGGTCTTGAAATTCTTATCAGTCTTTTAGCGATAAAACTGCTCATTACGTCACCATTATATGAGATAGATTTGTAAATACCTGTAATCTAGTATTCTATCTATTTATCCGATTACAGTTCGACTTCGAGCGGTTCCAATATTGTATGGTAAAATGAAAATGTAAATGGTTTTCCTATTCTATTTTTTCATCTGTGTGTGTACTATGTGAGTTTACTATGCAGTCGCAGCATGAGGCAGTCGACAAAGACTGCTTTAATCAGTCTGTGTATGGCCGGCCTAACAAATAAAGCAATTCTCCACTGTCTGAATCTGTGTCTGCATTTACTCTAGCATTTATTGTGTACTGATTAATTCCATATTTCAGTACCAACGTTTATAATTAACGAACGTGGTGTATGTCTTTCTTGTTTGGTCACAGTTGTTCCAGAAAGTGTGTTGGAGCAAAGAGTAGAAAGGTGCAGATGCGAAATCTTCTAAAACGTCTTCCGAATGCTATACTGCCTAATGCCTCTACCTATACTTATGGATTGGTTGAACCAGCTGCAGCAACGACAAACGCAATAATTACTTACGATACATGCTATGCTCAATCATCAATCATCAATGATAATTTATTGGCCACCTGGTGGGCTTGGAAGGCTGTCATGGTATGACGAATTTAAACATCTGATAATGAATGTCGTTGATCATGAACATGACACCAACAGTAGCAGAAAAACTAATAATTGGTTGAAAAATTGTGTATGAAAGCTCTAGCAAGGGCTAAGGTTCTATAGATAGAAGAAGTTCAGAAAACCTGCTCTTCCAAAGAAAGTCAGTAAGTATCACTTCTACTGCCTGCCGGGGTCGCGGGACTTACGAATTACCGTGACCCCAGTACGTAAAGGGCTAGTGAAGGACACCGTGGATTTTAGTTAGTACGGGTCTGACAGTCTCTCCCGCCCTGCCCTGCGTGGGAGGACTCATTTGATGATTTTACCACGCTAAAAAAAAGTATCACTTCTACTAGCTTTTATTATTCTATGGTCAGAGTCAAACACGAAGTTACTCGTATATCTGGGTGGGTCTATTCAACTAAATTATATTTGTTCTGTGAAAGCTCTGAATCTGAGTTGTTTTGCCTGATTTATGATCGTCATTTCAAATTATGTGCACTGGTTTTGTCCATTATGAAGCGTTCGTACTGTTTTCTCTGCTTTAATTTAGTCGTTTAATTAGTAGAGTCTATGTTTTGGCTGGGAAATTAAAATTCTAACTTATAAGGTACCTACGTGTCGTTCACTACACCCAGTACAATGGACAGAAAGATCCAATGAAGGAATGTATTTAATATTTTTTTTTTTAGTCACGTCGTAGTTATTATTGGATTTTCTCTAAGCTGCAGTGATACAGAGGTAGGCCCTCTGCTACCACCGTTCCCGCCGCCACAGCTCCTGCTGCCGCCGCCGCCGCCACTGCCGCCGCCGCCGCTGCCGCCGTGGCCGCACCCTCGTCGAGGGCCCTGGAGGAGGCTGCAATGGACTCCGATTAATGGCTCCATTGCGCTTCCTCCAGGCGAATATCAACCACTGCGCCGCTGCTCAGGATCTCCTGCTCCAGAGCATGGCGCAGTGGTTGATAAATGTCGCCGTGGTCGCCGAGCCGTATTTTGTCCCGCCCAGGAATGACTGGGTGGCGGACCTGAACGGCTCGGTGACCCTCATCTCGTCGGCCGCCGCCGGTACCCCGCCCCTCGATCGCGTCGAGAGAGGGCGTGGGATCGTCGCAGCACGGTTCGGGGAGATCGCCGTTATAGGCGTTTATTTCTCCCCGAACCGAACTATCGCCGAGTTCCAAGACTCCCTATCGGAGCTGGGAGACGTCGTCGTCGCTTTCGGTTCCCTCCCCGCGCTCGTCCTCGGGGACTTCAACGCCAAGAATGTGGCTTGGGGTTCCCGGGTTACGGACTACACGCGGGGCAGGATGCTCGAGCACTGGGCCCTGGCGCATGGCCTAGTCATCGAGAACCGGGGTTCCGTCCCCACGTGCGTGCGGTGGACGGGCGATTCGGTGGTGGACATCACGTTCGCCACCTCCGGCCTTTCGCCGCGCGTCACAGACTGGCGCGTTGTAGAGGAGGTGGAGACCTATTCCGACCACCGGTATATCCGGTTCGACGTCTCCGCCCAGACCTCAGACGCGCCGGTCCGACGGAACCCGAGTGGTCCGCGATGGGCGCTGAAGCAGCTGGACCGGGAGCTATTCCTGGAAGCCTCGATCGTGCAGGCCTGGGTGTCACCACCGGACAGGCCTGCCGATATCAACGACGAGGCGGGGTGGTTCCAGGAGGCCATGTCGGAGATCTGCGACGTGGCCATGCCCCGGGTCCGGCTAGGACGCGCCCGGCGTCAGTTGTACTGGTGGTCGCGCGAGCTAGCAGCGCTGCGCGAGGCGTGCGTTGCCGCGCGACGCCGGTACACCAGGTTCCGCAGGCGCCGCACCCGACCTCCGGAGCGGTGGCTGTAGAGACGGAGCTGCAGGATGGCTACAGGGCAGCGAAGACCGCCCTCCGCGACGAGATCTGGCGGGCCAAGGAATTGGCCCGCAAAGAGATGCTGGAGGCTCTGGACGGGGACCCATGGGGCCGGCCCTATAAGTGGGTGAGAGAGAAGCTCCGCCCCTGGGCTCCCCCGTTGACGCAGAGTCTCCAGCCTCAGTTCGTGGAGGACGTGGTGAGCGCCCTGTTCCCCTCGCGGGAGGAGCACACTCCCCCGCCCATGGCTCCGTCTCCGGCGGTGCCTGAAGCTGACGCAAACGCGGACCACAGCGACGACGACGTCTACGACGCTCCGGAGGTGACCGAGGTAGACCTGAGAGTGGCGGTACAACGGCTCAAAGCCAAGAATACCGCCCCAGGACCCGACGGCTTGCCAGGAAAAGCCTGGGTCCTGGCCTCCGGGACTCTCGGGCCTCGACTGGGGGGGCTCTTTAGCGCGTGCCTGGAGAGGGGCCAGTTCCCGCTTCGTTGGAAGACGGGGAAACTGGTCCTGATCCAGAAGCCCGGGCGCCCTGCGGACTCTCCGTCCGCATTCCGGCCCATCGTGCTGCTCGACGAGGTGGGTAAGCTCTTTGAAAGAGTAATTGCAGACCGCCTCGTCGGGCACCTGAATCGGGTGGGCCCGGACCTTGCGGAGAGCCAGTTTGGCTTCCGCAGGGGGCGCTCGACGGTGGATGCGATCACGCGCGTGAGAGCCCTCACGACGGGGGATGCGGTTTCCCGGGGCAGGGTCGTCTTGGGGGTGTCTTTAGACATCTCCAATGCCTTCAACACCCTGCCCTGGAGTTGCATCAGGGAGGCACTCCGGTATCACCGGGTGCCGACCTACCTCCGTCGTATAGTCGAGGACTACCTGACGGACAGAGCCGTCATCTACCCCGGTCACCGGGGAGAGTGGAACCGGCGAGAGATGTCGTGCGGTGTTCCACAGGGATCGGTCTTGGGGCCGCTCCTGTGGAACATCGGTTACGGCTGGGTGCTGCGCGGCGACCTCCCTGACGGCGTCGGCGTAATTTGTTACGCCGACGACACGCTCGTCCTGGCGAAGGGAGAGTCGCACCAGGCGGCGGCCGACGTGGCGACGCAGGCGGTAGCGACAGTCGCTGATAGGATCCGGCAGTTGGGACTCGACGTGGCGCTGCACAAAACAGAGGCCATGTGTTTTCATGGCCGTCTGAACGCGCCACGTTCAGAGTCCCACATTACGGTGGAGGGGGTTCGCATCGGCGTCGGGAGGTCGATGAAGTACCTGGGACTCGTCCTCGACAGCCGGTGGAACTTCAGGGAGCATTTCCTGCATTTGGCCCCAAGGCTGAACCGGGCAGCAGCCGCTCTCAAGCGGCTCCTGCCCAATCTCGGCGGGCCAAATGCTTCCTGCCGGAGGCTGTACGCCGGTGTCGTGCGGTCCATGGCCCTCTACGGGGCCCCTGTGTGGGCCCTAAGCATCCGGACGCGACCACTCAAGCTGGTCGCATGCCAGAGGGTCATGGCTATCCGGATGATCCGGGGATACCGCACGATCGCCGGCGAATCAGCCAACCTCCTTGCGGGATTGCTGCCCTGGGATCTGGAGGCGACTGCCCTCCAGCGCGTCTATGAATGGCGCGTGGAGGCGCAGCGTCGGGGCGAATCCCCGCTGCCTCGACAAGTCGAGGCGCGGCGGGAAGAGCTCCGGCGCGATCTCAGGGTAGTATGGAGGGAGCGACTGTCGCAACCGAGGTCCGGGCACGCCGCAATCGCGGCGGTAAGACCCCTCTTTGAGGAGTGGCTGGATAGGCGTCACGGCGTCCTGACCTACCGCATGACGCAGGTCCTCACCGGACACGGAAGTTTCGGGAGGTTCCTGTGTCTGATAGGGAGGGAAGAAACGCCTGGGTGTCACCACTGCGAGGATCGTCCGGAGGACACGGTGGAGCATACGGTGCAGGACTGCTCCGCTTGGGCAGAGCACCGCCGTGTCCTCACGACGGCGATAGGCGGAGACCTCTCGCGCCCGGCATTGGTCGAGGCCATGCTGCGGGGCGAGATGGAGTGGGAAGCGGTCGCCTCCTTCTGCGAAGCAGTCATGCTCGTGAAGGAGGAGGCGGGCCGCCTGAGGGAGAGGACAGCGTCCTCCCTCCACCCCAGCCGCAGTGGTAGACGCCCACGGCGTCGGACGTCGCAAGACGATCTCCGGCCACCGTAGGCGCGGGCATGCGGGCAGCGAGTAATGGGCGACTCGCTGTCCGACCATGGACCATGCCCGGGTCGACGGCGCGTTGTGTTCCACGCGCGCCTCAAAGAGTGTCAGCATAGCGACGGGGCCTGTAGAGGGCCGAAGCCTGCCGGGGTCGCGGGACCAAGGGATTACCGTGACCCCGGTACGTAAAGGGCTAGTGAAGGACACCGTGGATTTTAGTCAGTACAAGTCTGACAGTCCCTCCCGCCCTGCCCTGGGTGGGAGGACTCATTTGATGATTTTACCACGATAAAAAAAAAAAAAAAAAAAGCTGCAGTGATACCCCGGGTCGACGGCGCGTTGTGTCCACGCGCGCCTCAAGGAGTGTCAGCATAGTGACGGGGCCTGTAGAGGGCCAAAGCCTGCCGGGGTTGCGGGACTCACAAATTACCGTGACCCCGGTACGTCACGGTGATTTGTGAGTCCGTGGATTTTAGTCAGTACTAGTCTGACAGCCCCTCCCGCTCTGCCCTGGGTGGGAGGAGTCATTTGATGATTTCACCACGATAAAAAAAGGTGCAGTTTTAATTGCAGATTTTAATTTCTTTCGAAGGAATGGAACCCCCTTTCTTGGTAAACTGCTACTGTTTAGGTATCTGTGTCCAAGTGCTAGGCTCTCCTTCCATCTTAACACTTGTACATGCTTATACCATTATCTAATCGTAGCAAACAGTGGAAAATCTCCTGAAAAAAAAAACTTGTTGGTATTCTGCCATTTTATTGACGAAACATTATGGCGCGCACATATGGCAAAATGTTTCGTACATACATAAAATCTCAATTGTTAATTTCTTTAAGCGTAAGTTATCATTGATTACTTCAAATCATTGATTTTGGAATACGTTTTTCTGTTACGCTGCGTAACAGAAAAACGTATTCCAAAATCAATGATTTACGAATTACGAATAAAAGGGATTCGTTCCGGATATTCTCTGATGAATAACAGATAATTTATACCTGTAATCAATCTGGTACATATTGCGCGTAAACAAATACCGGTAGCGTACCGGTACCGGTTGTATGCTCAAAGAGTTCGGTTCCGCCATTATTTTTATTGTGCCCCAAAATATTACGTTTCATAATTTTTCAGAGGTGGATTTATAGAAGAAAGAAAAATGAAATGTTTATTTGTCGCAAAAAACGACGTGCTAACAAAAGAAACAAAAACTCAATGATTATTTGGTTTTGCAGTTAGCTGCTAAGCTGCGTGTCCTGGGCTCAATCCCTGCACAGAACAGCGAGTCTGACTGAATATATGAGAAATTCCAAAAAGGGGTAAAACTTAACTAAAACACAAAGGACAACAAAACAAAACGGGAAGAAAAAGTATACTGTTAAATATAAAGGTTTCATTCAGCGTGATACACTGGGGGCCTGAAGCAAAGTATTCCCACAGCCTAAATTAAATTGTCCCCACAGCTGGGACACAGGACTCCTCCTCATTATATCCAGTGTGGATAGATGTCCCATGTCTTCGAAATTCTTGGTTCTCCTCAAGCTGTTATTCTTTAGCATTTTTGAAATAAAGAAAGAAAAGGTTTTTATTAGTCACATACAGGACAGAACAATATTAAAACTAAAAAAAAAACAATACAATGAAAGAAAAGCAAAAGAAAATAATAAAACTAAAATATTGTTATATCTACAAAAGAAAATAATAAAACTAAAATATTGTTATATTTTAGTTTTATTATTTTCCTTTGTCTGGTATTTGGTCCTGTATGAGACCAAAGAGCCCCCTGTCTCAGCATGTGCTGAACATTTTAAGAAAAAGTCCGTTTTTGAGGGTAGTGATGATGGAATAAACCACATAAAGTATTCTGTCTGGTTTAACTAACAACTTCTAACTTCCAACTTGTAAGTTTAAGCCGTTACAGCCGGGCTAACACTGCCCTCAACCTAATTAAAATTTATAATATTAAAATCATAGAAAACACAAGATATAACGAATTAAGGTGTGTCCAACTCAAAACTAATAAATAAAGATATGTTACAAATAAGGCTGTTAGTGAAGATTTGAAATTATAACGGGAACAGGAAAATAATCATCCATTAATAAGGCAGAAGTATCTTAAAAACATTCTGGCCCAATTATCCAATAACATTAACATAGATGTTTTTAATAAATAATAGGTACTGCTTCATTTTAATGTTTCAAGGTTTTGTATATAGTTTTCGGAACTCAAATATTTATAAATATATTTTTTCTTTTTATATAAAACGTTGCCCCACACTATGAATTTCTTCCTGTATCGTGGGTGCGTTTACAAACATAGAAACTCACATACACGAACATCCAGATCCGGAACAACTACTTACAGATCATACAAATATTTTTTCCGTGTGGGGTTTGAACCCGCGACACGCTGCGTAGCAATCGATCGCTCAGATACTGCGCCAACCGTGTCGTCAAAATTTATTAATAGCCTCTCTGGAACGGGCACGCCGCAATCGCGGCGGTAAGACCCCTCTTTGAGGAGTGGCTGGATAGGCGTCACGGCGTCCTGACCTACCGCATGACGCAGGTCCTCACCGGACACGGAAGTTTCGGGAGGTTCCTGTGTCTGATAAGGAGGGAAGAAACGCCTGGGTGTCACCACTGCGAAGATCGTCCGGAGGACACGGTGGAGCATACGGTGCAGGACTGCCCCGCTTGGGCAGAGCACCGCCGTGTCCTCACGACGGCGATAGGCGGAGACCTCTCGCGCCCGGCATTGGTCGAGGCCATGCTGCGGGGCGAGACGGAGTGGGAAGTGGTCGCCTCCTTCTGCGAAGCAGTCATGCTCGTGAAGGAGGAGGCGGGCCGCCTGAGGGAGAGGACAGCGTCCTCCCTCCATCCCAGCCGCAGTGGTAGACGCCCACGGCGTCGGACGTCACAGGACGATCTCCGGCCACCGTAGGCGCGGGCTTGCGGGCAGCGAGTAATGGGCGACTTGCTGTCCGACCATAGACCATGCCCGGGTCGACGGCGCGTTGTGTTCCACGCGCGCCTCAAAGAGTGTCAGCATATTGACGGGGCCTGTAGAGGGCCAACGCCTGTCGGGGTCGCGGGACTTATGATTTACTGTGACCCCGGTACGTAAAGGGCTATTGAAGGACACCGTGGATTTAAGTCAGTACGAGTCTGACAGTCCCTTCCGCTCTGCCCTGGGTGAAAAAAAAAGTCACAAACTCGAAAGTCTGACAATCAGTCTTATGGAGTGTTAACCTATTACCTAGTTACCGAGTTGTGGAGGTTAGATAGGCTGTCACTCGAAATAAAATACTTAATATTAGTCGACCTCAACATAGTTGAGAAAAAACTAGTCATATGATGCAGATCATGAACCTAACTGTTGTTTCACGAGAAAATTAGTTCTAAAAACACTCGCGAAATAAAAAGTAACGAAGCAATTTAAATTATTTTTTATGCAACCAAGCGATAATTATTCTGCATCAAAAAAGGATCACAGAAATCCGACCAGAAACCTCGGGAGTAATCGATGTAAATAAATTAAAAAAACAATACTGACCGAATTAAGAACTTCCTTTTTATCGAAATTTGTTAAAAAATCCAGACCCGAGTTGTGTTTACGTCAAGTTAGTAGACCCATTTAAATATTAGAGTGTCAATAATAGTACTACTACTACTTCTTAATTAAGTTCGAGTACCGACGCCAATTTAAATTGAGCCGTTAAATGTAAATCAGGCATTTAGGTCACACATCATTAGTGTATGCCAATATATTCCACGTTCACTTATTTAACGTGAATATATTTGCTGGGAAATGAATAGTTATGTAGATCATGCCAATCTGGTGAAGGTAATAGACGGACGGGTTGAAAACTAGGACCTTAATAAATAGTGACAGTGCGCAATGCCTGAGGGTCTACTCTCTTAGCCCGTCTACGAAGATACGGGACCGTACGAAAGTAAATCAAAACTTTAAATGAGCTACTCCTTATTAGTTTTGAATTCAAAAGGTCAAACTGTACAATGTTGTTGCCATCAATTTTTTGTTGTTGAGGTCAGATTGGCTTAATACAAAATACCTACTCATATTTGTAGCATAAAAGCGCTATGTCGAGCTGAACCAAGAAATCTAAATAAGTCGCAATGATATATAATATTTCTGCAAACCTAGTTCTGGGTAACTGTTTGGAAAACGTATTTTAGTCGATGAAATGTATATTTTTTATTCTTTTTGGCGATGCAGTTGTTACAACATAGTGTTAAATATTTCGAGGGAAATGGGTATAAAAAACAACGTTGAAAATTAATAGTACAACATAACTCCCAAAACGAAGTATCGTAAGCTGTAAATAGTGCGCAACGCAACTTTTTTGAAATATTTTACGATGTACGGTTTTTTTTTATATTCGTTGCTTTTTCTTAATGTATTTAATTCCTTTTCTTTGTGGTCTCTAATTCCATTTAATTAAGCTTCTTTATTAATTTAGGTTTAATTTACAATTTCTTTATTTACTAACTTATGGTCTAAATAACCGTACATAAATAAAAATGTGAACTATTAAGTACACATCAAACGTTATATATAAAGGTAGGATTAATCCCTAATGATTCTTATTTACAATAGAAAGAACATTTTTCTCTCAATCATATTTCACTTTAGTAAACAAAGCATACTGAACACATTTTGTGCTTTTTCAAGCAATTAATTTTTCACGTCATTTCGTAAAGCTAGGGTCTGTTTCACCAGCTGTCACTTCTTGGCGGTGGGGCTGGAGGTCTGAAAAAATAAGTTGGTAATATGAGATTTAGGCACCAGCTATAAATAATGAAATCAACCTTTGGAGAAGCCAACCTTATAGCCTTTGCCAAACAGACAGGCGTAGCGAATGCGAAGCGAGGCGTTTTTATTTGTAATGTATGGAATTGTTTGAATCCAGTCACATAGAAAAGCGAAAGCGATCCGGTAGCGTGACCAAACTATCGGACTGACGTCTCGTATCGGTTCGTTATCGCTTCGGACTCGCCTGTCTGTTTGACAAAGGCTTAAGAGTTTTTTTAATAATAGGTTTACTCTTGACCTTAGTTTAGGTCAAGGGTGACAGAAACAAGGTCGAAGGTAGAGCGAGCTTATATTAGCCTCCGAAGAAGCTTGTTCACTCTAACTTTGAAGGGATTAGGGTTGTATGCGTTCGGGAATACAGACGCAGGCAGAGAGTTTCACCTCTTTGCTCTTCGCATTATAAAAAACGTTTGGAAACGCTTAGTGTGAATTGGTGGAATAGCAACAAGGTAAGGATGATGCAAAGTTTTAACTGTCTCTGTCTGTTAGCCCGAACTCTGTACTATTTGAACTTGCCTGACCTAGGAAGACTAAAATAATCCCTATTTGATGATTTTACCTCGCTAAAAAAAAAAGACGAGTTTAGTAAGAAATTGCACAAACCCAGGGGTATTCCAATTGCTGCCGTCACAAAGAGCTGTCGTCGGAGTTTCCTGTAGTCTGAAAATAAAACAATCATAGTTGAACATATAGGATCACTTTGGTCCTTATTAGAAGGGAATAGAAGCAAAAGAAGAAGAACAAAGTATTTTGATATTTCTACCGAAAACTGTCATAAATGTAGAAATTTTAAAAGTGATCATCATATTGCCTAAACTTTCTTACAATCCTGTTAAATCAATTAAACGTGACATTTTGGATGGATGGATATTTATTACTCAATCCTAGTAGGCTGAACGGATGATGTTTGGCCCGAAATAACATATATGATACCATTTATCGAGCTACGGTATTACGTCCCGGATTGTTTTCGAACTACACGCGGGCGAAGCTGCTGGCAACAGTTAGTGTCATCATACAAATATTTTTATGTAATTATTCCGTAGTGGTTTGGAAAGTATGTGGTTCTTAGATTAACCAGACCAATACATTTCAGAAAGAGCCGGAAAATCCATCAATTAAAATAATTAATCTTCGCTGATATAATTTTGATCTCATGTTTGTTTAATTTTATATTTTAAAGTTTAGTCAAGCATAATTCTAATTTTAGTTTATTTCTACTTTTTATTTAATACATTAATTTAGTTCCACTTATGTTGGTAAATGCTGGTTCATCTGTTATTGGCAACTGTATAAGCCTTTATTCGTAAATACCTTCACTATTTGTTAATTTATATACAGAAGCTGTTGGTGTACCTTTATTAATAAATAAATAAATAAACTCTTTTCCGAAAATACAAAGCATTTTTATTAAACAGTTAGGTACTTTCTTATAAAACAGCTCCTATTACATCAAGTAAAATGAAATCAAAGGCCCTTAACATAAAGAGCTCCAAAAGGGAGAATTCAAAGTAAAACTTATACTAACCCAGAACCCAAGTTGGCCAATGTCATAGCATCGTGTGCTCTAATTTTCCTTCCGTATACGCGCCAAAGTTTGACACAAAGTGGAGTTAGTGCGGTGCACCATGAAATCCCCAGAAAGAATCCGCAGACCCACCAGCCGTGCTGAAAGTGTCATGTAAAAGTTTATATGTACCTATTTAGTAGAAAAAATACAGAATTTGACGGTTAAAAGGTAATAGGAGTTTAAAGTTTGAAATTGCAGAATGTAGGTATGACATGAACATAGACGTATATATTCGCAATTTATTGATAAGCGACGAAGAAAATCATTGTAGTGTAGCCTGCTCAAAAAAGTGTAAAATTATAAGTCCTATCCATAACAGCTAATTTTTTACCAAAATCTTGCTTTTTTGTCGCGACCTTTTAAAAGTAATTAGAATTCAAATCACATTAGTAGTCCGGCTGTACATTGTTTCTGTCACACTCAACAATCAACTTTCCTAACTAACATAACTCTTAAAATTACTTTTAGATACATACAGGCTTACTGATCTCTGGATAAACTATTAATTTCTGAGTCTCACTAATAATTTGATCCTCTTTGTTTTTTCCAAAATCCCATAGATCTAAAAGCACAAAGACGAAAGCTTTAGAAAAAAGTCTTCTTACCAAAGATGAAACATATTGGGAGCACAGCAAAGTCCTCGCAGCCGCATACACAACAAACAACGGTCTACATCTGGCTGCATGCTTCCCCGTCGATATGAGCACGTGGGTCCGCCAACCAGCAGCGTGGGAGACCAGACGGGAGATATACATTGATACTTTCTAGAATAGATAGATAGAATGGTCTTTCAAATCAAATCAAATAAAAAAGAAACACATAGGCTTCAATGGGCACTTTTTAGTCGAAGAATGGCACGCTTCGCGTTGGCCATTTTCGTGGAGAAGAACCGGTAAAAAACTCCATGTTATGTACACTAAACACATTACAGTTGATTACAAAAAAAAACTTATAAATAGAATGACACAATGGGCGGTCTTAAGGTTCCCAAATGCAGTCCATGCACCGGCAAGCGCAGCGTAGGACGTTCATCCACAAGGAGGACAGACGATTTGATGAATACTACAGAAGCCGCTTCCCATCGGCTCTATTGGAAATCTATAGGAGAGGCCTATGTACAGTGGACGTTCTAATGCTGGTATGATGATGATGATAATGAACAGAGGGTTTAGTGATATTTATATTAGCAATGACAATTTTGGAAAAGTTAAAAAAAGGGAGGGGGTGATACAAGCTATGAGTCTCAGACGAAAAGCGTATGTTAATCTTTTTTTTTTTTATCGTGGTAAAATCATCAAATGAGTCCTCCCACCCAGGGCAGGGCGGGAGGGACTGTCAGACTTGTACTGACTAAAATCCACGGTGTCCTTCACTAGCCCTTTACGTACCGGGGTCACGGTAATCCCTTGGTCCCGCTTGCAAAAACTTCTAGTAGAAATGCGAAACTTTTTGAAAGCTTTGCCACTTGTTGCCTTCAAGTTACATAAAATAAGCCTATAAGTAACAGTTAACATATAAATTCAGGACAAAGAACTTATGTTAGATCAAAAACATAAAACATGTTGTAAAGAAAAGAAGAAACTATTCTAATAAATACGTAATTTCTCAGTCCTGTAATCATTTTGTTAATGAGGTTTTTTTTTTTTGCGTGGTAAAATCATCAAATGAGTCCTCCCACCCAGGGCAGGGCGGGAGGGACTGTCAGACTTGTACTGACTAAAATCCACGGTGTCCTTCACAAGCCCTTTACGTACCGGGGTCACGGTAATGGGTAAGTCCCGCGACCTTGTTAATGAGGTTTGGAGTAGTTATTAACTATAAAGCAGATCGTGGCTTAAAAATAACAGCCGAACAGGGCCATTTTCAAGGCTAAGCCATGCTTGCCAAGATTGATCTGTGGATGAGTTACCTTTTATCATAGCAAGTATCCTCAGTGCTTCGGAAGTCGTAGATCTTACTGACAGTCGTTACTGTTAGCTTGAAGCTCGAAGGTTTGACAGCTTTTTTTTTTTTTTTATCGTGATAAAATCATCAAATGAGTCCTCCCACCCAGGGCAGGGCGGGAGGGACTGTCAGACTTGTACTGACTAAAATCCACGGTGTCCTTCAATAGCCCTTTACGTACTAGGGTCACGGTAATCCCTTGGTCCCGCGACCCCAGCAGGCTTTGGCCCTCTACAGGCCCCGTCACTATGCTGACACTCTTTGAGGCGCGCGTGGAACACAACGCGCCGTCGACCCGGGCATGGTCCATGGTCGGACAGCGAGTCGCCCATTACTCGCAGCCCGCATGCCCGCGCAAGGTTTGACAGCTGGTTTAACCAAGGGGTATTACAAAATTACAAGATTCTAGAGGTCAGATATTCAGCTGCATCCCGGGTGACTGGGAAACGAACCCTTCAAAGTCGGGAAAAAGTTAGGCAGATGGTGAGTTAATTATAAGGAACTAAAAATAAAATAAAAAACTACTGGATAATGTGACAGTCTAGTGATATAATCCACCAACTTACCTTCTGAGCAATAACATCACCCTGGTTGTCAATATAAAATTGCGCCGTATGGATGTGGCTGAGCGAGATGTTCAGTTTTCTCCTAAACGGTAATAGTTGAAGTTCCAGCTCCGTCAGTTTGAAGACCACATCAGCTCGCAGTTGTTCTAGTGGTCTTATGTTTGTTAAGTATAGTCTCTGTGTTCGTGTGGCTGAAATATATTAACAGTACCTGTTTAGTATAACCAGCTTAAAAATTAAATATTAATTGTTGCTCTATTTTTAGTTGTTCGGTACATGGTGGATATCCCACACCCTTACGTACAAATCGCTTTGGCAATGTTTTTATGGTGCGCACAGCTAAGGAGTGGAGTCTTTAAGTCAAAAGTGAATATTGAATGAGTGAAGATTATTTCTAGGCAAGCGTTCTTCACCGTCGACCACGTCCTCGCGAGTCTATCGCTGAATAAATACTACTAAATAATATTATGCTTTAACTAGTTTTATTTACCTTTTTAAAGTATTATAATATTTAATGTGCTTTTATTTCTAATAAGATATTAAAATGTTTTTGTAAATAATGCTATTTCTATTTTTTTCTGGTCCTTCGAGCCGGATATACTTCCTACGGTCTCTGTATTATTATAATGTGTACCCACGCAATATTTGGTAGTAAAGGAGGTGTATGTCATGTCTACGTCATACCTCTAAGACTGTTTGGCCCCCTATCAAGCTTCTTGACGAAAGGTAAGGCAAGGCATCCAAACTTTGACAATTTATGAAAAAACGTATGGATTGAAGCTTACGGCAGAAATGGAAATATAGCCGTTTTATACAGCTACAAATTATATTACATCTAACCAGTACAAGCTGGTCGTTCACTGTCGTGAAGCTCATACAATGCGAGGCCAAGATAAGCTGGTTAGGTATAGCTTCTATAGACGTGTGTACATGTATTCGTAACTTGAGTTAAGTATTAAGCATAGGAACACGAAAATCAGTGCAAAACATGATAAAGTTCTGATTCCATTAACAGCTCATTAGTGAGGCCAATTGTGTTTTAGTTAAGTTAGTAAGTTTTAAGTTAGTAAACACAGGTTAAGAATAACTGCTAACTATCCAATGGATTTCTTATCGATATCTGGAATGAAGTAAATTAATTAAATTTCAACTAAAAATACCTAAAGTTTCCAGTCTCCCTGCGGTTGTCAGATCCGTTACTTGAGCTGCTATATTTTCAAGTTGGTCTACTAAAGATGGTAGATCTTTACCAACAACAGGTACGTTGTAATCCATTCTGGAATGAAAAAAAAACCTGTATTTCGGAAAGTTTTAAGCATCTCTTCGATTCTGGAAATTGCTTCGTGTTTTTGTTTTGTTGTATTTTATCTCTAGTCTGCTCCTTTTTTTTAAGTGGTAAAATCGTCGCACGAGTCCTCCCGCCCAGGGCAGAGCGGGGGGACTGCCAGACTCCTACTGACTAAAATCCACGGTGTCCCTCAATAGCCCTTTACGTATCGGTTTCACGGTAATTCGTGAGTCCCGCGACCTCTAGTCTGCCTTGAGTAAAGAGTTTTTGGGTTTTTCTGATCAGGAATTTCTGATTAGCAGCTGAAAGTTTTGATTTTTCGCCTACTATTTTTACTACTACCTACATGGAACTTAATCATAATTGGTGAAATATACGTAATTAAATCAATTTCTACCTTTCAGGGGTTTTAATGATATATGTTGTGTAATATTTGTATTAATAATAAACTCTTACCTATATTTAGCAATATTCACATCAGATATAATCAGCATTTCATGCAACAATCGGCTGAAGTTTACTGATATGGTCTTCAAGAGTCCCACGTCTATTGAAGAAGCTAGTCGTCCGAAATCCGTCTGTAGTTCCTCCCACTCGAAATAGGAGGTCTCCTTATTGACATCAAGTATTTTGTCCAGCTGGAAAACTACGTAGGCTGGTCTATCTTTTTCACAATCCCTGTAAAAGTTTATAGTTATGGGTACCTACTTCTGCCGTCACCTTTGATTTTTTAATCACATTTTATCACCATTTATAATTCCCTTCTTAGCAAACTATCCTGTTTTGTCCTACTGCTAGACAAACCCATCCCTTTCTTTTTTCTCACAAATTCTCTCTTTTTTGGATCGAAATGACTTGCCTATAATGTCACCAGTCTTCAAATTCCTTCTTTTCAAGGCTATTCTAGTTCATCCTGCCATCATAGAATTTTTCATAATATCTCCAAATACGTTACTAGGTTTGTATTAATATTCCCATCCGAGGGTCTATGACGACCACTTTAAGCAACAACGTCGTTCGCTATTCTTCTATCATTAAAAGATAAAGTGAATCATTTTGAAAATTGCTAAGAGGCCGTTTTATACCCGCTGTATCATTGTCGTGATTTCTTAAGGTGGGGTGTCGGTTTTTATTTATACATTCCTGCTTACGTAACCGGACAAGAGATCTAAGAATATAGTCATTGACTATTATGATCTAAGCCACGCATTCGAGCTAAGCCCCGGTCCTAGAAGTACGATTATGTTTCATCCTATATATAGGCACCTGGTTTCGAAATGCAAGAATCAATGGGTATTAGAAAAAATGAAAGATTCTAAAGTCATCATTACCTGAGCACATCCTTAACAGAAACATCAATAGTAACATTCTCAAGCCCTCTAAACATAGCGTCGAAGATTCCTTCATTGTTCGCCAGGAGAGGCGACGGTCTATCTAGTAAATCAGTAAGTATTTCGTACTGGGAGTCCCACAAGGCATGACATACGTATACCTGAAACAATTTGGTTTATTTGTAACAAGTTTAAATTGTGTAGTGTTGTACTTGTTGTGGTCGCGGGACTCACGAATAACCGTGACCCCGGTAAGTAAAGGGCTATTGAAGGACACCGTGGATTTTAGTCAGTACGAGTCTGACAGTCCCTCCCGCTCTGCCCTGGGTGGAAGGACTGATATGATGATTTTACCATGTTAAAAAAATAGTGCTTGTTGTACGTATTTTTACTTATTACAAAGTCATAATTGCAAAGAAAACAACGGTCATGAATTTTATCTGAAAGGAGAAAGGGTATCTATGTATGGGAGTCTGCCCTAAACCCCGCTAGCCACATTTTTATACTTTAATGCCTTTGGCCACAGGAGCATTTACTCTCCTTTGTATTTAATAAAGATTTTTCTAAGTATAACTATTGATCAAGCATTAAAGTAGTTGTTATACTTGAGCGGCTAATTAAATCATCATAAATAATTACGCTAGTCTCCTTCAAATTTATTTAAATCTTTTTTCTTAGTTTTTCGGCACTTATAAGAGATACCAACATTAACAATTCAACAAATTGTGCCCTGTGGAAATAATACATTAAAATTAAATAAATTATCTTCTTGGTTGAGTAACCTTAATTACTTGTTGTATGCGATAACTTACAGAAACTAAAGTTGTAACAGCAAACGCTACAAATACCACTGTAGGTGGATGTACTAAGAACTTAAAGTTAGTATCACTACTTCAGAAGACGCATGCTCTGAACAACTTGCTCGGTTGCTCAGTTTAAAACGCCTTCAAAGAAAAACATAGCAATACACGAGAAAGCGATTTTCACAACTGGGGGAACCGGTGGAACAAAGGCGTTTTAAAAACTGTTTTCTCCCTTTGATTATATGAGCGTGTAATTTTACTTGAAATATGGTATACTAGGTTTTACTCAGAGCTTTGCCTACATAGAGGACGATATTACTGTCTCCTGGGAATGTATTATAGAATTTAGAAGTATCCTTTATCATATCCAGGTCTTGATCTTTAATGCCTTTGTCAACCAGACAGGCGAGTCCGAAGCGATAACGAACCGATACGAGACGTCAGTCCGATAGTTCTGTCACACTATCGGATCGCTTTCGCTTTTCTATGTGACTGGATTCAAACAATTCCATACATTACAAATGAAACCGTCACGCTTCGCATTCATCACGCCTGTCTTTGTCAAAGGCTTAAAAGTTTAAATGAAGAGACAAGCAGACAAAACATTGACATCTTAATATTTAACAATAATTATGGTAAGGTTTATGTTTCTTTACTTACTTCTGCGTGGCCAGCAATTAGGAAGACTGTTGATACTATGCCCCAGAGTATGAGGGATGCTAGGCATAACCAAATGGCTGACCTGAAAAAAGTAAAAAAGTTAATAGAAGTGCCGTTTTGAATCGAGTAGGTTGGTATTATTAAGCTTTTTTTAAAGGTGCGATTATTTTCCCGGGGTCGCGGGACTCAGAAATTACCGTAACCCCGGTTAAAGGGCTATTGAAGGACACCGTGGATTTAAGTCAGTCAAGTCTGACAGTCCCTCCCGCCCTGCCCTGAGTGGGAGGACTCATTTGATTATTTTACCACGATGAAAAAAGGTGCGATCGTGAGATCTGAAGTCGCAACAGTCGTAGCACTCGTAGCAGTAGTAATAAAAGTATTTCTCTATTTTATGCCGTATTCCAGTAGTTCCATTGTCTAGTTCCATTATGGAACTACTGTGATTTTAAAGATTTTCTTTGGAAAAATTATTCGAACCGGGAGCAGGATTTGAACCTGCGACCTCCGGATTCAGTACATCCGAGGCTCTTTCCAACCGAGCCACCGAGGTTCTTACCTACGGCGTCGAATTCTTCAATCCATTTCTAACGTCTTAAGCTGACGTTTCGGACGCGGTTCGAATTTTTCTTTCCAAATCAAAGCTTTGAAATTCGCTACGCATTCGTTAATGCGAATAACATTAATAAAGTACTGTTTGTTTTCCCAGGGTTCCATGGAACTGGCGTTCTACCAAGAATAGACCAAGTTATTTCTACGTAATTCGACTTTTTTTTGTTCGAGTATGGCGCGATCCAAAGACTACTGAAGAATTGAAAATAAAATCTTTCTACATTCTATCATTTTGTCGACTTTTCCGTCGACGAAACCCGTTTCAACGGTTTCATGCTACGCGTGCTGATAAAAAGACCATTGTTAAGGGTTACTTACACTTTCAAAGTTCTTCTTGCGTGATTCTTGGCGTGACCACAACCACAAAGCATGCCCAATATTATAAGCACCATGACAAAGCCAAAGGTAAAAATGCATGCTGAAAATGTGTTAGTCAATTTAATTGTTTTTAAAAAGCAATGAAATAATACTAAAGCATAATAGAATAAGCAAATAAAAGGCCTTATAAATATTTAAATAAACAACATTGAGTATGTTTTTTTAGGGATGGCATGCAGATTGTTCTGTTTCAGATATATTTATTTTGATTTATTTTTTTGAAATACAATGCAAAATATTTTACATTGAGAACAATTAGGTATAAATCCAATTCAAACCAGTACAAATATTTTTACTGAACATTCAATAGACTTTTATTCAATTTGCAAAAATATTCTAGTAGTGTTTTAGATCGACCTGTTATTTTAAGACACATCAAGAGAAGAAGAAACATTTTAAAATAACAGGTTGATCATCAGTATACTCATGTTTTACAATAAACATAAATTCTATTCTATTCTACTCTAAAGCTGAAAAGCTCTTGTCGACGAGTGTATCACAACAGTCTGCAAATGTACCGTTGTACAAGTTTTCAGATTCACAAGACCATACAGCATTTACTAAGTTCGAATACAGAACAAACTTTACCTAACATAAGTGTCCACCTTGCGAACTCATATCTTTGCACTCTCTCGAGACTGGATTCAAGTTGTCTTGCAATAGTGTGCAAGCCCGACGTTAGATGGCGTACTATGTCGCTAAGTATTTTAGCAGAACTGTGCACTGATTCGCGACGATTCTCTACGTCTTGGAGAATATCTGTAGGAAAAAAATGAAAATAGCTTATATTACAAAAATAAATAGAACTACTAAGTACTACGATCCTTAAATACTCTTTTCGGGTCATCCACATTCATACATCTGGTCTTACATGCACGCCGATTGCGAGTACTACGCACCCGGCCTTTCTGAAGCACTTCACCAATAAGGTCAATGTAGGCCTTGCTAGGGCGCGTATGCTCCACCGTGTCCTCCGGACGATAAGATGAAACAATCTAAGCATACTCTTTTAAATTTTTGGTACTACGTGTTTTAACTTTAGTATTAACCTCTCATTTCCATATATTGCTCCACACGTAAATAAAGAATATTGAAAAACTGCCTTATCAAAAAGGTGCGATAAAAAAAGTGTTTTTTTTTTTCAAAGAAATAGCTCCTTTAAGTCACCTTCTCTGACTTGCGTAGTCTGCGCCATAATGGCCGACGGCAAAGTTCTGAACTCTTGCCGAGCCGTTGATATCGCGCGTGTCAAGTTCTCCACCCCAAGAACACGGAGTTCTAATAACTGTTGCTCATGTAGAATCTGAAATGATAAGTTATGAAGTTATGATATATAAATTAATGCAAGTTGTTGTTTAACTGTATGCTAACTGCTGCAATATTATTCCTGTTTCTCTCGTGCAAATGTCGAAGTAGTTATGCAAGAAAGAGCCGGGAAGATAATACGTCAACTTTGCATAATGCTTATGACTGCTACACACGTTAAAGGTGCTCCCTCACCAGGAGCATTCACATGTAATGAAACATTACAGATTCGACTTTGAGTATTACACTACAACACGACCTCCCTTACTGACGAGCATTCGCGTGTAATATAACGTATGCGGAAACGTTTAACAATTGGAGCGTATTGTACGAGTATCATTACAATAAAGCTAGATTTTCCTCCCTCATTGATGTAATGCTCGAGTTTGTAACGTTACATTACAGACGATTGCTCGCGATGAGGGAGCGCCTTACGAAAAATCGTTACGATTGGACGGTACAGTTTAAACTGCACAGTTTCGTAGTGCCCTCACGCATAATCTAGTTCTCGTACACATGTAGATTTATTGTTACAGTTTGAACTGTGCTGTCCAATCGTAACGATTTTTCGTAAGGTGTGTTGCAGCCATTAAGCGGAGAATTAACTAAACGGATATGCCCGCGGGCAGTTTGAACAGGCATATCTGTCACCACAGTACACTACAGACTCATCAGTATGTTGCCCGCGCAGTTGAAGCAAGTCTGCCAGACTGACTGATACGGTCATGATACGCCCGGGCATGCTGCGATTTATATCTGCGTGGATTCTTTTGAAGGAAAAGGGAAATTACAGGATTATGTTACGCGAAACTCCAAGTAACATGCAACAAAGACAGGAGGAACGATGTTTTTTTTTTATTTTGCTTACCAAATCGAACTTCATCTTCAATTCCAAGGAATGAGTATTGATAGTGTCACAAAGTGGCGAATCTTTCAAAGTACAATGTTTCTTGAGGTTATCCAGCTGCCGAGCCAAGTCTTTGATTCTGTCTGATGCTGCAGACGCTAACGAACCCGCTTTGATGCTCACATCTCTTAGCGATGATATCTTTGTTGAAAGATCTTCGCTTTCTGTAAACAGAAGATTAACCAATTAGGATAAACTACATTTTGGGACAAAATGAGCGTCTTGGTTGGGTCGGATCACTTTTTCTGTATTGTGCACAAATTGACTTGACATACGTACAGAGTAGTTTATTTATTAACTATTGATGATTTTTTTGGGATGGTAAAATCATCTAATGAGTCCTCCCGACCTGATCGGAGCGGAAGGGACTGTCAGACTCTTACTGAATAAAAACCGACCTTGTTCCTTTAATTGCCCTTAAGTTCCAGTTCCAACGGGCGACTCGAAACCAATCAAACCATTATCTCATTTAAAAACCTTGTCAAGACAACAACAAAAAGAAAATTGTCGAATTGGTCCAGCCGTTTTCAAGTTTTGCGCTTAGCAACACATCTAGTCAATCAAGTTCAAAGTATATTCATAGATTAAACCTGTTACTAACCTTCAGAAAATTAGTCACTTTTCTACTTTCTGAAGGTAAGTAACAGGTCAGTCTTACAAACAAATTCGTACTTCATATCAGTTTTTTTTTTATAACTGACTAAATTTTGCCGGGGTTTATTTGGTATGTGATTGGTGGGAAAGTATTAAGATTTTTCTACTTAACACGTTGCTAAGTCTGGATTAAGAGCTCGACAGACATGTCTGACTGCGTACCGGACCGTAAGTCCCGCGTACGTGAACGTACGCGCGTAGCATTTTGTTGGTTACATACAAATAATCAACAAGTATTAGGACTAGATACTATTTAGTGTTAATCTATGGTATTGTCCTTACTCTGTTTCTCTTGTTTTAAGAATTACAATAAAAGTTCTGTTCTGTTCAAAAGGCCCATGCAACTTTTAGTATGGACCTTGGCATCAATTTTTTTTTCTTTTCTCCAGTGATTAAATTTTGGCCACAATTAGACTACTAACTAAGAAGTCCATAGAAAAAAAAACGGTTTTAATTTTGTTCTAATCAGGAGTGATTTACTCCCGATTAGAACAAAATAAATATCTCTGGTTGGTTACGGTTTAGATTTTCTTTTAAATATTTTTTACGAAGTTCTTAGGTTGCGGTCTACTAATGACCAACATTTCATTACTAGCGAAATTTTTTGATGCCAATAAGTTGCACACCCCTTTGTAAATCGTATTTTTTTCCATTGATCATCGCTGCCCTGTGGCCGTTAAAATGTTTTCATTGATATAAGACAGACGACGTCATTGCTGACCGTCAGTTAATACTAAATCCAGCCTTCTTTTAAATGACCAAATTCAAATGAATAATTCATAATCAAGGATCGAGATCTAACCGGCGATTTCAATGAATATTTATTATGCCTAGTTTTAGTAGCTTTGTTTTTGTATTTAAATTAGTATCGACAGGATTATTATGTCGATATTTAAATTGCATCTGTTTTGTTCCTTTTTTATTCTATTTAATTTATAATTTTGAAATAAATATATCTTTTACTTTAACTATCTGTAAATTAAAATGTTTACTGTCATTCCTTGACTTATAAAATATACTAGCCATTTTATATATATTAATTTGAACAAGATCTACTTGACATGTAATTGAATGCAGCTCTCCTTGATGCATTACTAAAGGTCTAACATAAAAATATAGACTCCATTCTATCTCTATCTATCCAACAGTTTCTTTCAAAAGTTGAGAATCTTAATATTAAAATTCAAGACTTGTTGACGCTTCTCGTGACCCAAGACCTGGCTTTTACCTTAGCCAGAGGCTAAGCATAGTCATACGAAAAGGTAATGCTGCCAGTCTTTCGGGCGCATTACCAGCTGACAGCGTTGAGGATGAATTTTACGACGATTTTTATAGTTTAGTTTCAATGTATTTTAATATTTTGTATTTGTATAATTAATTTTGTTTTAAGAAGCTGTATGAAACTAATCTTTAGGTAGTCACGGTGGTGAAACAGCGGCGGTGAAATTGTAAGAAGAAATGTAAGTCATTTTGTAGTTTTAATTGAATATTTAAAAAAATAGAGTTCTGAGTTTAAAAAGTATTAGATATGTAAATTTTTTTTCGTAGTACAAGACCACTTTTGTGAATTGTTTTTGTTTAAGTCTTTTCTTTATACATTTGACTACACACTGTGTTTTTTTCTAGCTTGTGATATGCACAGATACGGCTAACTTTGCGACGGAAATGTATACGTTTACGAAGTGTTCGCTTTGTACAGTAGATACCAATGTTTATTGAAAAAAAAAAACATTAATAAAAAACAGTTTTTACCTGAAATAATATCCGCCAAAGAATCGAAGACCAGATCGATCCCGCTCTCTGAAGATATCGCCTGTTGAATCGGTTCTCCTAACAGTGACTCGACGTCTGTGGATGAACAAAGAGGCTATTAATTATCCAGCGCATTATCCAGTCATTAATTATCGTTAATCCTACCTTTAGAGCTGGATTTAGTGGCTTTTCAGGCTCAGAATTTGTCAAGTCTGACTGCAGTAATTGCTATCATTTTTATAGACATGCTTAAGAAAGATGTTGAGAAAAAAATATCTTCTAAACGTAAATTTTTAAAAAAATGCATGTTTTCACTTAAATGTATATAATTATTATAATTTAGATAATTACCAGTATATATAATTACAAGACATTTAATTTTCGTTAGGAAATTTTTGTTTCGATATTGTACGAAAATGTAATTTTCGAGTTAAATTGGAATAAGATTACAATAGGGTAGTTTACTGTATAAATAAATTGAAAATCGTTTTAGTCCGTCAGTTAGAGTATTTAAAAACAATGCACATGTATTTTTTCTTTTTTTAAACCAATCGATATTGACAAAGATAAAGCGCCTCGAAATTCGCAAGTGAGGGCTTGTGACGTCATAATGTGACGTCATAACGCTTGTTAAATTATACCGAGCAAGTGACGTTTTGTGATTTTATGAAGCGTTGTATCTTCGTCAATTTCGGTTTAGGTAACAAAAAACAAAATACGGGTCCAATATTTTTAGATAATCTTTTTTTCGGACTAATAAAATGTTTTGAGTAAAATAGCCTATACAATATTTATTATATAGAATTTTTACGGAACAAAAGACACAACACGAATCATCTATATATATAAAAGGAGAACTGACTGACTGACATATCAACGTACAGCCGAAACTACTGGGGCTAGGAATGTGAAATTTTGCACACGGCTTCCTATTATAATGTAGGGGAGCACTAAGAAGGGGTTTTTGGAAATTTAACCTTTAAGGGGGTGAAAAGGGGGAATTAGGGAAGTCCGTAACCCACGCGGACGAAGTCGCGGGCAAAGTGCTAGTATGTTATAATTTAACCCCGCCTCAAAAAGTAACCTAACTGATAATCTGCCAGTTTACTTTTCTCACAAAAAAAAAGAACAGTAGCGCTTCATAATTGGTCGCGGAACTCACGAATTACCGTGACCCGGGTACGTAAAGGGCTAGTGAAGGACACCGGGAATTTTAGTCAGTACGAGTCTGACAGTCCCTCCCGCTCTGCCCTGGGTGGGAGGACACATTTGATGATTCTACAACGTTAAAAAAAAACGCTTCATTATTAATAGGTCGTTATTGCTATATAATCTACATGACGTTCTGTTAATAAGATAAAAGGAACATGACAGCCTCCGCTAATATGCACACCGGATTTTCACGTGAAAAACTTAATTAACGCGGATAAAAATGTTTGAACGAGGTTCCCTAGTTATAATATTCGTATAATATATTTTCGTAAGTTCGCTCCTTACATAGTGTTTTACCTATGTTCTTTTAATTTTATATCGTAAATTTTTAAACTTTTACGTAACTACGTGCTAAAATTTCGTGAAGCTACGAGGATTCCGAAAATATTTTACGAAAATGCGAAATCCTCCGAAACATTTTTTTTATTAGGTATGAGATGGAGAGGCCTTTGCCCAGCAGTTGGACATAAAGATGGTTATTAAAAAATTAGAAAAGAAAGAATATTACTTTTCACCTAACTTACCCAACCCCCTTTTTTTACGTAGTATAATCATCTTATGAGTCCTCCCACCCAGGGCAGAGCTTGAGGGAGTGTCAGACTCGTACTGACTAAAATCCACGGTGTCCTTCAATAGCCCTTTACGTACCGGGTAATTCGTGAGTCCCGCGACCCCGGCAGGCTTTGGTCCTCTACAGGGGGCCCCGTCACTATGCTGACACTCCTTGAGGCGCGCGTGGAACATAACGCGCCGTCGACCCGGGCATGGTCCACGGTCGGACAGCGAGTCGCCTATTACTCGCCGCCCGCATGCCCTACACAATCCCCTTTGAAAAAAAATTTGATGCCCAGTCAAAGTGGCTACGGGCTAGCAACAAGTAATAAAGAAATCCAGTACTGCGCTACCGTAGATCGCTCTCCCAATTCATAATCTAACAGGATCTAAACAGTTCCACAACTTGTAGCCCGCTAGTCCGTGTTCAAGCGGGATGTTTGCGGCTAGCTCATACAAATCAATTATGTCCTCAGCTTCAGGGAACATAGCTAGAAACACAAGCTGTAACCGCAATTCCAACTAAGATTTTAGCAACAGATTTCAGTTACTGACAATTTGTAACTGTAGGAAGTTACACAGCTGTTATTTATTAAATTATAGTCCTCCTGACCGATTTCGGCCACAGTTCCGGGGTCACTGTAATTCGTAAGTCCCGCGACACGCGGAACACAACGCGCCGCCGACCCGGGCATGATCCATGGTCGTACAGCGAGTTGCCCACGGGGAACTTGTCTTAGTTAAAAATTACCTGAGATACAGGGTTATTCCTAGTTCAGATAGGATCCTATAATATTCAAGTGTTCTATCGTCATCGTTGTAAAACTCAGTTTTATTTTTGTATATTTTTAGGATTTCATTGTTGGTCATACATTCCTTGAAAGAGCAAATTCTGAGACGACTTCCATATACTACATCATATTCATGAAAAGAACTGACAAAACAGAAAATACAGTCGGCAAGACAAGTGCTTTGAGATATAAATAAACCTTTTGACTAAGATTCATCAGATCTTAGTGAAGTATCGCATTGCTGGATAGATCAGCAATTAATTCAAATAAATCACTATTTGCATTAATCTACAAACTCACTACACCGTGTTGTAGATAAAATCAAACTGTTTTTGTTAGAAGCTGTTGTATTTACTTTGGATAAACGAATTTGCACAGATATGCACATTACTTGCTTTGCGACTACAGTAAGGGTGAAGCTGTGATACTGCCATAAATAAAATTTATTTGTTCAGAGTATTTCTTTGCTAAACGTTCTGTTGACGGAGACCTCCCCCTTGTTACCAGGCCTACGTTTTTTTCATATATCTAAGCATCGAAAATTGTAACAATCTGTTTGTAAAACTATACCATATTTTAAAAGAGTAACCATGGAGTTTCTTGCCGGTTCTTCTCCATGGAATCGACCAACCCGAACCGTGCACCTGCTGTCGACGTTTTATAAGTGCCCTCATGGGCCTATGTGAAATAAAAACTTTTGATTTGGATTTTGGAGGTCCATTGACTTGTTTACGTAGTAACTTTCGTGGTTGCATAGTACATACAATAGATTCATAAATGCTTAACCTTTCAATACCAACCAACCAACTAATTTCAATATTCGCATATAAATCCCTTGTCCTTTGCTTTTTTCTATCGCAGCATAAATCTTTTTATAATACTTATTAGTCTATCAATCTCAGTATCTTATTTCTTCCTATTCTAGGCCTTATACCACTTGGTTGGCCTTACCCAACTCTTAATACGTTTTTAAACATGCTTATTATTTATTTTAACTTGATTTATAATATGATATTGCAAGCGCCTTGAACATGTATAAACTAAAAGCATCGGGGATGGGTTACTCAAAAACGTTTTAAGTCAAAACAATTCAAACACCAACAAAGTAAAAAAAAAACTGAAAACTCACTTTTCAAATCCTGCTTATAGGCATGCAGGACCAGGTCCACAGGCAGCACAAGACTGTGGTGCAACTCCCGCGCAGCAGCTGTCAGCCATGACGCGATATCTGAGCATGCGCAGCTTACGACGTTGCGTCCGTTGGATGCGGCTGCGCGCGCCTGCTCATTGCTTACTGCCATGCCTGATATGAGGACGCTGGAATGATGAGGAAATTGGATAGGTAAATATTTTTTTGTTGGGTACATAGAGAGTTAATTAAAGTCCTAAAACGTCAATATTGATCAGATTTCTCTTTGAAAATTCATAGTGGTTACTCGCTGACTCTCTCCTTTTCTCTCTATGTCAAAAAGTCTCTTGATTTCAAGTGTAGCTAAGAACCAACCAGCTGACTCAAAGCTGGCGCCTGCTAAAAGATATTAGATACAACAACTGTGGCTACATATTCATCCAAGGAAATGTACTGTACACTCAACAAGCATTCGAATGCCTTTGTGGAATCATCAAGTACGTATGCAGAAATGATCTTTTTTCACAATAGGGGAATTTTACTACATAAATAAATTGAAAATCTGTTTAGTCCGTCAGTTAGAATATTGAAAAATAATGGCCACGTATTTTTTGTTCTTTAAAATCAATGAAGATTGAAAAAGATTCGCTTATGCTTCAAAAGATAGTTGCAAACCCCACTTTATAGGCGAAAAAAAGCAGTGATAGCCGAGTGGTACGACCGTTGGACTGCCAAGTCGAAGGTTGCAGGTTCGAACCCCGTCACGCACCAATGTCTTTTAGAATTCATGTGCGTATTATAAATTAATTATCACTTGCTAAAAACGGTGAAGGAAAACATCGTGAGGAAACCAGCACACCTGAGATTTTTCAACGGTGTGTGAAGCCATGCCAGAGGCCTACGGGCGGCTTAAACTCTGACACCAGGTTGTTCATCAACCATACGATAAGAAGAAGATAGGCGAAAATATTTTAACCTTACCCTCCATTTATATATTAGAAATAGCCACTTTCGTAAAAAAAACATAAATGTATTTAAATTTGATAAGAACGAGCGCCGCAAAACTAAATTACTCCTACCAGCACCTAGAATACAAATGTATAGAAATAGCCCAGAGTACCGAAGCATTCAAATATATAATAAATTGCCCGAAAGCATAAGGTCCAGCAAGTCACTATGTTTATTTAAATGTAAGCTAAAATCTTTACTATTAGAAAAATGTTACTATAGCATCCAAGAGTTTATGACAGATAAATTTTGACTATTTACACAATTTTGCTTATTTTGTTTTTAAATATTTTGTCTTTTAATTATTTTTTATTTTAGTTATTATTCACGATTTTATTATATTTTGATTTTATTACTTTCATTGTGATTCTGTATAGATTTTGACTGTTCATTATTTCTTTGTTACGACGCTAGTTATAATAATAGGTCGGGCGGACGTCGCCCGCTTGACGGCCGCGATGGAGGTTCTCCAGAAGGAGAACCTCCATCTGAAGACGGAGCTGGCCGGACTGAGGAAGGCAGGCCGCCAGGAGGAGGTCCCGCGGAGGCAGAACAAGGAGCTGCCGGCGCAGGCCGCACCAACAGAGGACGCTGTCCTTAAACTGGTGCGGCAGGAGCTGGCGGCCTTTCACCAGCGTTTTGCGGTCTTAGAGGGCCGCATCCTGCGCCCTCCGCTTGCTGCGGCCTCCTACGCGGCTGCCGCGGCTTCCACGCCGCCTGGACCAGCTCCAGCCCCGGCCCCGGAGAGCCGAACCGCGACGAGGCCAGCGAAGGGGAAACAGGCCCCGGGGAAAGCGGCCACGGTGAGGGCAGGTCCAGGTCCATCCAGGGCAGCTCCCGTGGCTTCGGCCACGCCGGGCCCCGCCCCAGCATTGGCCCCGGCGAAGCCAAAGAAGAGTGGCCCGGCGGCGGCGGCGGCGGCGGGACGGCCGTCCCAACCCGCCACGCCTCCGCAGCCTTCACAGGCTTCTCCGGCCGACGCCGAATGGCAGGTGGCCGGGGAGAAGGCTGCCAAAAAGAGGCAGAGACGGCGGCAGCGGAAACGAGGAAGACGAACCGTCGCGGCTAGACTTCGCGCCCCCAAGACCGCGGCTGTAGTAATTACACTACAGCCGGAGGCGGCCAAGAGGGGCGTCACGTACCGCGACGTGTTCGCCAAGGCGAAGGAGGCGGTCGACCTCCGAGAGCTGGGTGTCGAGGGGGGCCTCCGGGTGCATGTTACCGCGACGGGGACCAGACTATTGTCAATCCCCGGCGCGGATAGCGGCCCTACCGCTGACGCTCTGGCCGAAAGGCTCAGAGCGTCCTTAAATGCGGAGGAGGCCCGGGTGTCCAGGCCCGTCAAGCGCGCAGATCTGCGGATCATGGGTCTGGACGACTCGGTCTCGGAGGGGGACGTGGTGGCCGCCGTCGCCAGGGCTGGAGAATGCCCTGCCGACCAAATCAAGGCAGGCATCCTACGCCCTGGCTTCGCGGGGCTGCTGACCATCACAGTCAGCTGCCCCGTACCGGCGGCCAAAAAGATAGAGGAGAGCCGAAGGCTCCTGGTTGGCTGGGTGTCCGCGCAGGTGAAACTGCTGGAGCCCAGGCCTCTGAGGTGCTTCCGCTGCCAAGTGGGTAACCACGCGGCATGCATGTGCACTTCAGAGGTCGACCGCAGCGACAACTGCTTCCGCTGCGGTCAGCCCGGTCACAAGGCCGGCTCGTGCAACGCCCCGCCGCACTGCTTCGCATGTGCGGCGGCTGGCAAGCCGGCTGATCACCGGGCAGGGGGCAAGGCCTGCGCGCCCCCCGCCAAAACCAGGAGCAGAGGTAGGCCCTCTGCCGCCGCCGTCCCCGCCGCCGCCGCAGCTCCTGCTGCCGCCGCCGCCGCCGCTGCCGCCGCCGCCGCCGCCGCCGCTGCCGCCGCCGCCGCCGCTTCTGCCGCTGCCGCCGTGGCTGCGCCCTCACAGAGGGCCCTGGAGGAGGCCGCAATGGACTCCAATTAATGGCTCCATTGCGCTTCCTCCAGGCGAACATCAACCACTGCGCCGCTGCTCAGGATCTCCTGCTCCAGAGCATGGCGCAGTGGTTGATTAATGTCGCCGTGGTCGCCGAGCCGTACTTTGTCCTGCCCAGAACTGACTGGGTGGCGGACCTGGACGGCTCGGTGACCCTAATTTCGTCGGCCGCCGCCGGTACCCCCGCCCTTCGATCGCGTCGAGAGAGGGCGTGGGATCGTCGCAGCACGGTTCGGGGAGATCGCCGTGATAGGCGTTTACTTCTCCCCGAACCGAACTCTCGCCGAGTTCCAGGACTCCCTATTGGAGCTGGGAGACGTCGTCGTCGCATTCGGTTCCCTCCCCGCGCTCGTCCTCGGGGACTTCAACGCCAAGAATGTGGCTTGGGGTTCCCGGACTACGGACTACACGCGGGGCAGGACGCTCGAGCGCTGGGCCATGGCGCATGGCCTGGTCGTCGAGAACCGGGGTTCCGTCCCCACGTGCGTGCGGTGGACGGGCGAGTCGGTGGTGGACTTAACGTTCGCCAACGCCGCCCTGTCGCCGCGCGTCACCGACTGGCGCGTTGTAGAGGAGGTGGAGACCTACTCCGATCACCGGTACATCCGGTTTGATGTCTCCGCCCAGACCTCAGACGCGCCGGTCCGACGGAACCCAAGTGGTCCGCGATGGGCGCTGAAGCAGCTGGACCGGGAGCTATTCCTGGAAGCCTCGATCGTGCAGGCCTGGGTGTCACCACCGGACAGGCCTGCCGACATAAACGACGAGGCGGAGTGGTTCCGGGAGGCCATGTCGGACATCTGTGACATGGCCATGCCCCGGGTCCGGCAAGGACGCGCCCGGCGTCAGCTGTACTGGTGGTCGCGCGAGCTAACATCGCTGCGCGAGGCGTGCGTGGCCGCGCGACGCCGGTACACCAGATTCCGCAGGCGCCGCACCCGACCTCCGGATGCGGCGACTGTAGAGGCGGAGCTGTACGAGGGCTACAGGGCAGCGAAGACCGCCCTCCGCGACGAAATCTGGCGGGCCAAGGAATTGGCCCGCAAGGAGATGCTGGAGACCCTGGACGGGGACCCATGGGGCCGGCCCTATAAGTGGGTGAGAGAAAAGCTCCGCCCCTGGGCTCCCCCGTTGACGCAGAGTCTCCAGCCTCAGTTCGTGGAGGACGTGGTGAGCGCCCTGTTCCCATCGCGGGGAGAGCATACTCCCCCGCCTATGGCTCCGTCTCCGACGGATTCTGAAGGAGAAGCTGACGCAAACGCGGACCACAGCGACGACGACGTCTACGATGCTCCAGAGGTGATCGAGGTAGACCTGAGAGTGGCGGTACAACGGCTTAAGGCCAAAAATACCGCCCCAGGACCCGACGGCCTGCCAGGAAAAGCCTGGGTCCTGGCTTCCGGGACTCTCGGGCCTCGACTGGGGGGGCTCTTTAGCGCATGCCTGGAGAGGGGCCAGTTCCCGCTTCGTTGGAAGACGGGGAAACTGGTCCTGATCCAGAAGCCCGGGCGCCCTGCGGACTCTCCGTCCGCATTCCGGCCCATCGTGCTGGGCAAACTCTTTGAAAGAGTTATTGCAGACCGCCTCGTCGGGCACCTGAATCGGGTGGGCCCGGACCTCTCGGAGAGCCAGTTTGGCTTCCGGAGGGGGCGCTCGACGGTGGACGCAATCATGCGCGTGAGAGCCCTCACGACGGGGGATGCGGTATCCCGGGGCAGGGTCGTCTTGGCGGTGTCATTGGACATCGCCAATGCCTTTAACACCCTGCCCTGGAGTTGCATCAGGGAGGCACTCCGGTATCACCGGGTGCCGACCTACCTCCGTCGTATAGTCGAGGACTACCTGACGGACAGAGCCGTCATCTACCCCGGTCACCGGGGAGAGTGGAACCGGCGAGAGATGTCGTGCGGTGTTCCACAGGGATCGGTCTTGGGGCCGCTCCTGTGGAACATCGGTTACGACTGGGTGCTGCGCGGCGACCTCCCTGACGGCGTCGGCGTAATTTGTTACGCCGACGACACGCTCGTCCTGGCGAAGGGAGAGTCGCACCAGGCGGCGGCCGACGTGGCGACGCAAGCGGTTGCGACAGTCGCTAACAGAATCCGGCAGTTGGGACTCGACGTGGCACTGCACAAAACAGAGGCCATGTGCTTTCATGGCCGTCTGAACGTGCCGCGGTCTGAGTCCCACATAACGGCGGAGGGGGTTCGCATCGGCGTCGGGAGGACGATGAAGTACCTGGGACTCGTCCTCGACAGCCGGTGGAACTTCAGGGAACATTTCCTGCGTTTGGCCCCAAGGCTGAACCGGGCAGCAGCCGCTCTCAGGCGGCTCCTGCCCAATCTCGGCGGGCCAAACGCCTCCTGCCGGAGGCTGTACGCCGGTGTCGTGCGGTCCATGGCCCTCTACGGGGCCCCTGTGTGGGCCCTAAGCATCCGGACGCGACCACTCAAGTTGGTCGCATGCCAGAGGGTCATGGCCATCCGGATGATCCGGGGATACCGCACGATCGCCGGCGAATCGGCTAACCTCCTTGCCGGATTGCTGCCCTGGGATCTGGAGGCGACTGCCCTCCAGCGCGTCTATGAATGGCGCGTGGAGGCGCAGCGCCGGGGCGAATCCCCGCTGCCTCGACAAGTCGAGGCGCGGCGGGAAGAGCTCCGGCGCGATCTCAGGGCAGTATGGAGGGAGCGACTGTCGCAACCGAAGTTCGGGCACGCCGCAATCGCGGCGGTAAGACCCCTCCTTGAGGAGTGGCTGGATAGGCGTCACGGCGTCCTCACCTACCGCATGACGCAGGTCCTCACCGGACACGGATGTTTCGGGAGGTTCCTGTGTCTGATAAGGAGGGAGGAAACGCCTGGGTGTCACCACTGCGAAGATCGTCCGGAGGACACGGTGGAGCATACGGTGCAGGACTCCCCCGCTTGGGCAGAGCACCGCCGTGTCCTCACGACGGCGATTGGCGGAGACCTCTCGCGCCCGGCATTGGTCGAGGCCATGCTGCGGGGCGAGACGGAGTGGGAAGCGGTCGCCTCCTTCTGCGAAGCAGTCATGCTCGCGAAGGAGGAGGCGAGCCGCGTGAGGGGGAGGACAGCGACCTCCCTCCACCCCAGCCGCAGTGGTGGACGCCCACGGCGTCGGACGTCGCAAGACGATCTCCGGCCACCGTAGGCGCGGGCATGCGGGCGGCGAGTAATGGGCGACTCGCTGTCCGACCATGGACCATGCCCGGGTCGACGGCGCGTTGTGTTCCACGCGCGCCTCAAGGAGTGTCAGCACAATGACGGGGCCTGTAGAGGGCCATAGCCTGCCGGGGTCGCGGGACTTTCCCATTACCGTAACCCCGGTACGTAAAGGGCTAGTGAAGGACAGGATTTTAGTCAGTACAAGTCTGACAGTCCCTCCCGATCAGCCCTGGGTGGGAGGACTCATTTGATGATTTTACCACGCTAAAAAAATAAAATAAAAAAAGGTAAAATAATAGGTACCTAAGTATAATGTTCTATAGCAGGGGTGGCCAACTTGATTAGACATAAGATCTACTGTTTACTAACGAAACCCTGTGCGATCTACCAATTACATACTTCTTGAAATCTTAAAACAGCATAGGTAGTTTAGTACACAATCATGTAGTATTTTTTATTGACCAGTCTTAGAAGTTCCTTTCCATATCACATGTGATTTTGGAATGGAAGTCTGAGTTGATGATATTTAATCAACTTATATAGGTAGGTCCTATAATATTATTTATATTTTTTGCCTTGTCACGATCGACTGAACTAATAGTCGAGATCGACCGGTCGATCGCGATCGACCCGTTGGCCACCCCTGTTCTATAGATATATATTATAGTTTTAAGTAATTTGCTGCGCCCTAACAGGGTAATGTGTCCATTAGTTTTAAGTAAGTTATTTGTAAAGCTATGCTTGTAACGATGTGTCCATTGTGCAATAAATAAATAAATTTAAAAAAAATATTCGGTAACGATTGTAAAATTGTACCGACTAAGTGACGTTTTGTGATTTTTCGAAGCGTTGTATCTTCGTCAATTTTCGTTTACGTAACAAAAGAAAAAATACGGGTTTCATTTTTTTTTGTATTCCAGATTTCGGATTAATATTTGTTTTGAGTAATAAAGCCTATTATAACATTGTTATGTAAATTGTCATAGATTAATTATAAACTGGATCGCTTATTGCTGAATTAGCTTTTGAATTAATTAATAATTAAAGCAATGGAAACTCCAATCGGTAACTTTTTGTTCTATTTCCTCGTTAGGAGAAGTTCCGTTTTAATGATCGTTGACGAGCGAAGGAATTTAAAGGAATTTGTGCTATTGCAGCACTTGTTCCTATTCAATTTTAATAATCGATGTCTTTAAAACTATTCATTTAGTACCTATCTGAAAATAATGTTCTTTTTTTAATTTCAATCAAATTTCTGTAGTGGTGAAAGTCACAAAGAATTTTGGTATAATTTTGTAATAAAAAAATCCAAAGAAAATGTGCAAAAATCTTTTACGAACAACTATTGAAGTTGTTCGTAAAAGATCAATATGATATATACTCATGATATACAAAATAAATATACTTTTTCAAAATATTGAATAACAAAAAAATTACTCGTATATCCTATGATTACTTTTTGTAAGCAACATCATTTTCATAACGCCAATCAAAAATATTATTTAACCTAATTTTATCAGTAAAACAGATTGCGTGTAATTTTATCAAATTTTAATTCACGCACACTATTTCATTGTTATGTACCTACTAATATTGAATGTAATTACCATCAAACAAGTTTTTGGGATTACGGATATCGAAGAACAGGAAATAAGAAGACATACTTAGTTAAATATTATCAGCTATTCGATAATTTATAACCGGAGAACGGGTGGTGAAAATTGTAATTTTTATGAGGTCTAGAGACGTAAACAGTATCTGTTCATGGTCAATGTCGTATGACATTTGACCGTGACCTTAAGAGGAATCGCAAAATAATATCAAAACATCACTTTTCTGTCATGATTTCTAGAATCAGTTTTCCATGTAGATTTTATTTTCTTCTTTTTTTTTCGAAAACTATTACACGTATAATATATTTTTTTATGTAAAATTTAAAGGGGTTTAAATAGTTTCTTTTGTGACAAAAGACGAAGAAGATATGGGCAATCATTTCAATCAATCTGATATATTTAACACTCATTTGTTAATTTTTTGAATGAACATGTAATATCAGTTTGAAGCTCCATCGATCTAGCCTACAGTTTTCCTCATCGACTAAATCCAATTGCTGGGTAAAAGGCCCATAACTTTCCAAGTAATTCAAATCAGCCATCACAGTACGCGCCTAGCCAAGCTATTCTCTGAAAGACGCTATGACGAGCACCTTGTCGAGATAGAACCTTGAGAAAGTGTAGCTTAGTGATTATTAAACTGAGGTTAATCTGTGTTGAGGTTTTCTGCCTTAGAGACCTGCATGTCATCTTGCTATCTTTTACTAGGCCGATCCCTGTCGGCAGACGATCTCCGGCCACCGTAGGCGCGGGCTTGCGGGCGGCGAGTAATGGGCGACTCGCTGTCCGACCATGGACCACGGCGCGTTGTGTTCCACGCGCGCCTCGAGGATTGTCAGCATAATGACGGGGCTGAGGGCCAAAGCCTGCCGGGGTCGCGGGACTCACAAATTACCGTGACCCCGGTACATAAAGGGCTACTGAAGGACACCGTGGATTTCAGTCAGTCAAGTCTGACAGTCCCTCCCGCCCTGCCTTGGGTGGGAGGACTCATTTGATGATTTTACCACGCTAAAAAAAAAAGAAGGCCGATCTCTGTCTATCTTTACCAGTCTTAATTAATTTCTTGTCGCACAAACGCTTACTTATTACTTGTTGACTTATTCTCTCTGTCTGCTAGTAAATTTCGAAGTACTCTGAACAACAAAATCAAAAACTTGTATTGTATAAAAAATTAGTTATTAAGAAGCTAAAATTGTGTCCAATTTGTAGACGTTCCCAAAATTGTACGTCATATTATATAAACTATGGATAACGTAGTGAGTTACAGACTTATATCATGTATTATGTATACCTACTGTTATGTTTATTTCTATTTTGTAACTGTTTGTTTTCCCAAACTAATAAATAAATAATCATAGAGCAAACTTTATGTCCTAAAAAGATTTTTCCCGTCCCCCGATTGAAAAGGCAGATTTCCAACACGATACACTGTCGGCGTTTAATTTAACTTTCTAGAACTTTCGAACACATTGGAAGAGGTCGGAAGTTTCCTGAGAACATTTCCTCTAAAGTATGTTTTAAAATTAATTAGGTAGCTCTCGCTGTACGAACACGTGTGTAAACATGTGGATCGAATAAATTAGTTCCTAATTTATTTAAAGACAGCTTTAAAGATGTAGGCGATAATGTGTTTACTCGGTTTAGTATTTCGTTTACATATTGGATAATGTTTGTGCATGTAGAAGAACTTACGTTTTCATTATTTGTCTGGGAATTCTTAGAATTATGTTTGAGTAGAGCACGTTACTTGTTAGTAGAAATGTATACTTGCGTTTAGTATAGTTAAACAATAACAGGCCATGTTCATAGAACGCAAGAGGAAACTAAATATTTGCAGGATGATGGCACTAATTATTCTTGTAGATCGTAAGGTTGCTAAATAAAAGATAGGAAGGAACGTGAAAGACATCTTTACCTTTTGTTTCTACGTTGTAAAGATTTTATTTAGGACTTAGTAAACAAACGTTAAAAATAAACATACCTGTTTAGTTGCTGTTTAGTTGGGTGTTCTTATGAATAATTAATTATAATCATACTTAATTAATACAAATAGCAGTCTTTCAAAGTCTTTCTAAATCCAGATATGGTAGCTACCAATAAATCTTCTTGCCTTATTCAGGTATCTTGTATACTTACGGAAGAGTACCAAATCCTTTAAGAGTTCTTTGAGAAAATATAAGATTAATATCTTACTAACCAGCAGACGAGCACGACGAATAACGTCACAACTATGAAGGCTCTATCGTTGCAATTTGAGTTCTCGGCTTCAGGAAATAAAGCTCCAGTTTCCAGTTCATCTTCGTGTCTGGCCCTTGAAAATAGGGATAGTATTCCTAAGATGAGGAGGTAGGCAGGTATCACGAGACCAATGCAGGCAAACGCGATGATAAATGCTAGGAACGTTGATTCCACTTTTATTGACTGAAACAAAACAATAGTTTAGTAAAAAAATATGTGTGCCCTACTTAAAACTGTTAAACCCTGCCTGAACTAAAGTTACCGATATTCTGCGTAGAATTACCATGCTGAAGTGGAAGTGGGCCGACCAAATCTACAGACTGTCGATGGGCAAACGTAGTGTAGGACACCCTTTTTTTATCGTGGAATAATCATCAAATGAGTCCTCCCACCCTAAAATCCACGGTGTCCTTCACTAGCCCTTTACGTACCGGGATCACGGTAATTCGTAAGTCCCGCGACCAGTGTAGGATACCCTGCGGCAAGATGAGTCGATGATTTGAAGAGTGTGGCTGGTTGCGGAAGGATGCGGATTGCCAAGGACCAGGTAAGCGCTCTTGGGGAGAAGCTTAAGTTCAGCAGGGAACGGCAATACGCTGATTATATATACCCTGCGTGTAAATACCATTTTGAGTATTCTACCTATTTTGAATGCCGTTTCACTTTGGTCAACTAACAGTGTTATTTGTTTTACAACAAACATACTATAGGCCCGATAGAAAACGGTTACTGTACACTGTTATGTAGCGTATGGATGGCTGCAACACCAGAGGTATCGCCTGAACGTTATTGATGCTGCAACATGAATTACTGAATGTTTTTTCGAATGCGACCTGCCGGTCTATGTTCCAAATTTTATCGCGATCCTAATTTGTAACATGAAATATTTTATTCTATTGCTCAAGCAATAGATTATAATTGATAGAGAACAATTTTACCAACACTGTTATTAGCAACGTTGATAAAGTGGCAATTTTAGACCTGTATCCTTAAAAAGATACTGCAAAATAATTCAAGACTCTCTCTTTTGTGCAATCTTGCATCGACCTGCCATTTTTGTTGTCCAATTGAAATAACTTAACTGGCTTTAAGTTTGGAATAGAAATTATTTAGGCCTACACAAATCTACATCATGATTATTTATTTAAGCGTTTGGTAAAAAAATTAAACCTGCTCTAGAAATAAAAAAATACTTGTTATAAATAAAATATTTGTTGTTATTTTTACCAAAATATCTGTTACTGGTAAGCAAAAACTTGTGATGACGCACGTAGGTAGGTAAGTAGTTGTTTATTTAATCTTAATGTTTGGCGTGTTGACACAAAATGGCTTCCTTGTAGGTTTGATTACATGTACTGAGTAGGCACACTATGTACGAAATTCTCAGTAAACATACATTAAGGGCGAGCTAATCAATCAGTAGTTATACTGACTATTTGTTAAATCCTGCACAATTTTTAAACATTTATAAAAAATATATGGGATTTTAGCAATGGTTAGTTTGACTTTAGTTCAAACGACTAGCCCTAAGCTGTTGGGCCATCATTTGTAGATCTATGGCAATCATTATTAAGTGCCCAGTAGGTTGAAAGTCCGACAATTAATCAATTAAATCATTTATTTTAAGTTGGCCAGTTACAGGCATTTTTGTATTGTCAAAATAATAAATATGGTGCTACAGTCATAAAACACAGAAACTGTGAAAGTACATGATAGATAAATTAACCCTGGCGCCTATTATAGGCTGCAGAAAGGAAGATGAGAGGCGAGCGAAGGCGCGTGCAAAAGCTAGTGTTGAAATATGTATTCGGTGCAATTCATTCGTTTTTTTCTTGTGGGTACGGAAATAAAATACCTACATTCAAACAAAGTTAGTTGTGACAAATGAATATTTATATGTATTTTATTTTGCTCGTTTTCAAGGTTATTTATATTTAATCTACGACCTTCCGTAGAGCAATTTTGTAACGTACTATTAATAACTTTGATTTAATTTTATTTTATTTACAATAAATGGAACTGTTCACAATTAAATCTTTCCTCTTTCTCCGAACTTTTTTTTTATTAATTATAAAGCTATGCAAATTGAAAAGAGAATCAATAGTTAAAGAATTTTAGACATTTTGTTCAGAATTTATGCGTAGCTGTTTAATATGTGATACTATCAATAAATAAAAAGGAAACAGAGATATAATCTTCGTTAAAAGCTCGCGTAATTAAGAATGAGCGATGTGTCTTGTCCGAAAGAAAAATGTGCTCTTGTGTTAACGAGGGAAGGAAATCTCAGAGGAATCATCGTCTAATGGTTCTGGCATTATCCTAAATTCTTTCAGAAAAAGTTATATTATATTCTTATTTTTTTTCTTAGATGATTTTGTATAAAGGATGATAGATGCCGTCGAAAAAATTGCCACCAATATTTTAAAATTTTCCGTAATTTACCTACAGCGTACTTGAAGTATTTTTGGCGTTTATTGTATGGAAAATGTAAAACAGCCTCTGGTGTACGAAGGAGGGCCCATTTTTTTTACATAAAATTAACGTCAAATTATTATTTTTATCGTGGTCAAATCAACAAATGAGTCCTCCCGGACTGTCAGATTCGGCCAAAATCCCTTAACGTTCCAGGGACATTGATGAGACAGTCTGGCAAACCCGTCAAACTCTGGACCTTTAAGGGGAGCTCGCCAGAAGTACTCGTTTAGTTTACGTCACTAATACGTGAAAAGTTGTGCTCGGCGGTCGAGCCTTAGACCTCATATTCTGACTGGTGTTATAGACCTCATACTGGGGTTCTTAGTCTGTATGCAATTTTTTAAATTTAAACTTTAATATAGTTGCACGAGCATCGCCACATGATTTTAATTGTTTAACGTTTTTAACTACTTAGCATTAAATTATTTCGTCGATTATGCTTCTTTACTTACACGCGTAGTCGATGTTATTTAGGTTAATCTTTTGTATGATCAGTGTAAACATTAAATTCACTCCGGTAGCACGGACACAAAAACAGAGATTTTATTCCCTGGCCACATCCCGTCTACTGCCACAATCTACTTCACCACAACCTATACAACTCTACTGTACGGGCTAGCGGCTCGTACATTTTGGTCCTTCGAGCCGGATTTATCATCGCAACTGGAACTACAGCCCTGCACTCCGTCTCAGGTACGAAGTGTTTCTATTTACGATAGCGAATCGGTTTGACTGGTCTTCCACAAGCGGATCGCCCCAGTCAGATTGAGAAGGCGCACATATCGTATTAGAGATACCTTCTGATCCTGCGACCATAACAGGCAACATCACCAGAAAGTGATCCGGAAGCTATTGAAGTCAACAAGAGTTAGTGTCCCACAACTACAATGGACGCTAAACAACAAGAACTTCTGAAGCGGCAGGAAATCATTGCTGAAGGCATCAGGAAAATCGGTGTCAACTTCGGAAAAGATGGCCCTGACCGCAAAAACAATGCCTACATCAAGGTTAGATTGGATAATCTCAAGGCTCACTGGAACGAGTTTGAGATGAACCATGGTATTCTGCAAGGCGCTGAAAACCAGACAAACAATTACTACACCGCTCAAGTATATGAGAGAGTCAAAGGTGAATACCTAACAATATTACAGAAGTTGCAAGCCTGGCCCTCTTATACTGCTGGCGACAAGGATTCTGAAACCTTCGGTAATACAGGCGAAACCAGCAAGAACGATGGAGTCCTGTCAAAAGCGGACGAGCTCAAAACCCAACAAGCCACCAATTTTAGAGCTTTCTCACGCCTCACACGTAACATGATTATGGCGGAATTAACTGAAAAATGGGACATCGAGGATAAGCTCAAGACTCTTGAAGCCCGATGGAAGATGATCGACGAAGTACATTGGAAACTCGACAACATTCTCGTCGGCAGTGACGTGAACTACGAGCTTGAGTTTTCAAAGTATGAAGCAACATACGAATCAACTAAGCGGGATCTTAATCGCAAACTAAATCTCGCAGCACAGCAACGCGACAGCGCCCCGAAGATCGAAATACCGGTGTTTTCGGGAAACTACTCGCAGTGGCCGACATTCCTAGACTTATACGCCGCTGCTATCCACAACAACCCCACCTTCTCCAAAGCCCAAAAGATGCAGCATTTGAAGGGAAAGCTTAAGGGTGAGGCTGAGCGCTTGGTGCAACATCTATCGGTTTCTGAAATCAACTATGACTCCTGCTGGGAACTTCTCAACCACAGGTACAACAATCGACAGCTGCTCTTTACGAAACAGATGCAAACGCTAACGGGTCAGCCAACGATTCAACATCAAAACGCTTACGAGTTGAAGCGTCTACACGACACTAGTCTGGAAGTCGTGCACGCCCTGCGCAACTTGGGGATAGACACTACTACGTGGGATCCCATTCTAGTACACATTCTTGGAGGAAAACTCGACTCTCAGACCTACTCCGACTACATGGAAGCAAGGAAACATCCTAGAGAGCTTCCTGTATTTGAAGAACTCATTCAGTTTATCGAGAACAAGTTTACAGCGCTAGAAACAATAACGAAGAAAAGGAATCCACCTAACTTTCACAAACAAGCATCTTCATCCCAGGACAAGGAGATTACATCACTCCAAAAGGACGCATACAAATACAAGCGGTCACCCAAGGCGAATCACACAAGCTCCAGTAAAAATTGTCCTATCTGTAAAACAGATCACCTTTTAATTAATTGCTCAACATTTCAAGAAATGAATCCGGAACTCAAATTGAGGACACTTGAGCAATTGAATGTTTGCAAGAATTGCATGTATTCACACAGAGAAAATAAATGCAATTCGAATAAAAGGTGCAGAGTGTGTAATAATACACATCACACCACATTACATGAAATTTTTCGTGACACTGCGCAAATGACTTTATCGAACGGTCAACGCCCCAACAATAAACCGTCGATTTCACAAGGCAAAGCCAATCACGTGTCAGGAAACTTCAACGAAGTTCTTCTATCAACAGTCATGCTCAGAGTTAGAGCTATAGATGGAACTTATACAATATTAAGATGCCTTCTAGATCAAGGATCCCAACTAAACCTTATTACTGAATCTGCTGTTCAACAACTTGGCCTTCGGAGATACAACCAAAACTCAACGGTGTCAGGAATCGGAGCAGCTGCCAGTCATAGCAACGGAACAGTTCATCTGGAATGCGAGTCGCTTTATGGGGACTACCAGTTCACATCACAGGCATTGGTTATGGCAAAATTACTCAACAACTTGCCTAATTATTCCTTTGAGAAACAAGACTGGCCTCACATACAAAACATCAACTTGGCTGATCCACATTTCAACTTATCCCGGCCAGTTGATATTCTCCTTGATGCTGGAATATACGCCGACATCATTATGAACAATATCCTCCGAGGAAATATACACGCACCGATTGCACAACAGACAAGACTCGGATGGATTCTAGTTGGAAACACCAAGACGTTCAACTGCCATGTAGTGGTAAATACTGAGGACATCTCTCGTTTTTGGGAGATGGAAGAGATCACCGCTCAAAACGAATCCTTAACAGTCGAGGAGGACTACTGTGAGGCACTGTACACTCAAACTACCAAAAGGCTTGAAGATGGGCGATACGCAGTTAGAATACCTATGAAAGAAAACTTTAATCAACATCTGGGACAATCAAAACCACAAGCGATCGCACAATTCAAACAACTGGAGAAACGATTTGCTCGAGACGAAAATCTTGCTTCAAGCTACAAGGCCTTCATTGATGAGTACATAGCTCTCGCGCACATGAGACCATGTACTATGCCGACAACACCAAGTTGTTTCTTACCTCACCACGGAGTTTTACGACCTGATTCAACAACGACAAAATTACGCGTAGTATTCAACGCATCGGCGACCACGACCACAGGACGTAGTTTGAATCAACTAATGGAATGCGGACCCAATCTGCAACAAGACATTCAAGCCATGATTCTGCGATGGAGAGCGTTCCAATACGTATATACTGCTGACATTGAGAAGTTTTACCGACAGATTCGAATTCAGGAAGCGGACCAACATTTACAGAAAATAGTCTGGCGAAATTCTGCCACAGAGCCACTACAAGAATTTCAATTGACTACAGTGACATATGGTACCAAATCAGCTCCATTTTTGGCCATGCGGACAATAAAACAATTGATCAAAGATGAGGGCGCTGAATTCCCTCTGGCAGCGAACATGCTCTCAAATCAGCTGTACGTAGACGATTTGTTAGGAGGCGGCAACGACATCGTCACCGCAGAGAAAGCCCAACATGAACTGATAACCATGTTGAAGCGCGGCGGATTCAATCTTCGAAAGTGGACTAGCAACAACAAATGCCTACTTGAGAATTTGCCCAATAACCTAGTCAGTCAAGGAATGTTTGATTTCAAAGACATAGATACAAACAAAACATTAGGCATAACATGGAATCCGCGCACGGATCAATTTACATATAAACGAATACCGCTTATTGACAAGCGTGACGTCAACACTAAGCGTACGTTGCTGTCTGATATATCCAAATTGTATGACCCGTTAGGTTGGCTCTCGCCTGTCACACTAAAGGCTAAGTTGATCTTTCAACAAGCTTGGAACACAACGGCAGGCTGGGATGATTGTCTTTCATTGAACATACAACAAGAATGGGAACAATTTCGCCAACAGATGGTCTACATTCACGATATTTCGATACCACGTTGGATGGGCAACACAGAACTGCCTTTCGAAATCTATGGCTTTTGCGATTCATCTGAACGAGCTTACGGATGTGTTGTTTACTGCAAATCCACTGATAAGGAAGGTCAACAGCTGATTCGACTAGTGGCAGCAAAAACCAAACTAGCTCCATTGAAAAAACCCATCTCTCTGCCTCGATTAGAGCTATGCGGCGCGGCCCTACTAGCTCAACTAATCAAAAAGGTCGCGGAATCATTCAGCATTCAACAAAAGGTTACAACCTACTGTTGGACAGATTCGATGGTGGTGCTAGGGTGGTTACAAGGTGATGTGAAGCGCTGGAAGAGCTTCGTTGCTAACAGAGTATCGAAAATAACGCAAATAATTCCAACCAACGCATGGAGACATGTGAAGTCGCAAGAAAATCCCGCAGATTGTGCAAGCAGAGGAATCTTGCCGGCCGATCTTATGAATCACACACTATGGTGGAATGGCCCTGCCTGGCTCCAAAACAAAAACATACCCAAACAAGAGACTTTCGCAACCAACGAGGAGCTTAGGAACCGGGAGAAAAGTTGCGCAACACAAACAAGTCAAATACCACTCATTGAGACACTTTTGCAAAAACACAGTTCAATGGCTCGAGTTACAAGAATGGTTGGTTGGATACTACGATTTACAAACAACTCGCGTGACGCAACAAAGGCCAAACGGATAAATCAGCTAACAACAGAAGACTTAGAATTAGCTGAATACACAATCATAAAAATTGTACAAAACAATTCGTTTGGCGACGATATCACACACATTCAGAAGTACAAGAAAGTACGAGCTACGAGTAAACTCTTGAATTTGTGTCCAATTTTAGACAACCAAGGCATGCTACGAGTGGGTGGAAGGCTTGAACATGCTAGTTTAACGAGCTCCCAAAAACATCCGATTATTTTACCCAACAACCACAAATTATCAAACCTTTTGATAGAGCGAGCCCACAAGCAAACGCTTCATGGTGGTGCCAGGCTCACCTTGGGACATCTTCGAAACAAGTACTGGATTATTGGTGGAATGAAAACTATCAAGAAACAATTAAATAAATGCATAACTTGTCATCGCTACAAAACGCAACGCAGCAATCAACTGATGGCGGACTTACCGCCGGCTCGAGTTACGCCGTCCCGGCCATTCACCCATACAGGTGTGGATTTTACAGGTCATGTTGATATAAAAGCCAACAAAGGCCGTGGCATAAAGACAGTAAAGGCATACATTGCTATTTTTGTTTGCCTATGTACTAAAGCAACACATCTCGAGCTAGTATCAGATCTCAGCACCTCAACATTTTTAGCAGCACTGAAGCGACTTTGCGCACGAAGGGGAACACCGAAACATATCTACAGTGACAACGGAACAAACTTCGTTGGCGCAGCAAGAGTGCTAGCAAAGGAACGTCAAGAGGCATTGCAACTAATAAAAAATAGCGACCTCATAAAAAACATCTCGGAGCATACTCCGAGATGTTTTTTATGAGGTCGCTATTTAAATTATTATTATTTAAGTGCCACTCAATGCCATAGGCATTGAGTGGCACTTCAATGCTCCATCATGGCCAACAGCCGGAGGTCTATGGGAAGCTGCAGTCAAAAGCATGAAGCATCACCTCAAACGTGTCATTGGCGAACAGAAATTGACGTACGAGGAGTTCAATACGGTCTTAACACAGATCGAAGCATGCCTCAACTCTCGGCCACTCGTCGCTCTAACAAACGACCCCGATGACTTGGACTACTTAACACCAGGGCACTTTTTAGTCGGCGGTCCAGTGCTGGCCCCACCTATGACTTCAGAATTTGACAACACAACATTAACAATACGATGGCGACTGACACAAAATATGTACAAGGAATTTTGGAAAAAGTGGTCCCAAGATTACCTACAAACATTACAAGTTCGAGGCAAATGGCAAACTCCCACACAAAACATTGCAGTGGGTGATGTTGTCCTTATAAAGGAAGATCAGATACCCCCTGCTAGATGGTTACTGGGACGCGTTACAGAAACACATCCAGGAGCCGATGACTTAGTACGAGTAGTGACATTGAAAACCAAGTCAAATATTATGAAGCGGCCGATAACAAAGGTGTCACGGCTGCCTATAGAAACAGGACGTCATACTGAAGACAAACCCATTGAAGAGTCTGACAGCATACAAAAAGAGGCGACTTCAGCCACACCATCGCGGCAACCTCGACAGAGACCTACAACTGCAAAACCAGGAATCTACACAACGTGCTTGACTACGATGCTGATATTCATGATAATGTGTGTGACACCATCCTCACAACAATTAGTAAACGTCACAACTCTCGACCCATCACGCCTTGTATTCTTTGATAAAACCGCAGACATACAGATAATTCAAGATGAATGGCGATTGGTTATTTACTACAACATGTCAACGTACTGGAAAAGTGTCTTCGCTGTTGAACAATATGTCAAACAATTACAAGAACTCGATCAACGGAATACAGCCTACTTTGCTATAGCAACACAATTCGAGCACGAATTGAACGAACTAAGACATTATCATGAAGTCTTAAAATATGAACACGGGAAACGCCTTAGACGAGGTCTTATAAACGGGATAGGTAACATTGCCAACTCCCTGTTTGGAGTGCTCGACGATAAATTCGCAGAAAAATACAGTAAAGACATAAAACTGATACAAAGCAACGAAGATCACTTGATAAATCTTTACAAGAACCAAACATCAGTCATCGAAGGCGAATACAATTTACTCAAGAGAAACGAGCAAGTGATGAACCGACAGTTCATTGTAATCAATAAACAGCTAAGAGATTGTATGCAGCAATTGAAAACAGAACAAGACAAGGCAACTTTCATCATTGCCACTGCAGTAGCCGCGAACATGATGGTCGATAACCTGCGAATAATACAGAACACATTGATCGACCTTATCACAGATATTCACAACGGCAAGGTCGACACTCACTTGTTGAAACCAGATGCGTTTGAAAAACAACTGAACATTATATCAGGACAAGTGCCGAAAGGATTATCGCTGCCCTGTACAAGCGGTTTCAAATGCATCCGTAAACTATACAAACTATCAAGTGTTCACGGAAAACTTATCGAAGACTTCCTCATTTTTGAAGTAACAATTCCTTTGGTGACAGACGAACAATATGAATTAACACAAGTTATACCCATAAGCAACATAAACGGAAGCTCAATGGTCAGCATAATACCGACAGCGAAATACATGGCCGTGAACTTGAGAAAGGACATGATGATACCGTTGCACGAACAACAACTTCTATCGTGCATACAAATCAAAACAAATCAGCTGTTATGCAATTTCGATTTACCTATATATGAAATAAAAACAACAACAGGCATATGTGAAGCAGACATAATAAACAACCGAGTAGCGTCCAGTTGCCGCACTAGAATATCAAGTTGCACGAATGACTGGATTAGGCTACACAGCAAGAACGCTTGGTTGTTTAGGTGTTGCGAGGAATGCACAATGCGCATTTTCTGTCCAGCTGGAATTACGTCACAGACACTACGTAATACTGGGACGATTGCCTTAGCAACAGGATGCATGATGCGTGGGGACAATCACCTTATTCACGCGCACTATAATCTGCAAAGCAAAATAGAATTGGACAATGATGACGAAATTTACATGCCGGAGACAAGCATAAACCACGTAGTCTCCAGTAATAGCAACCTTGCCCACTTGACTAACATAACAATAGAAACACATGAAGAGCAATTAAATGACCTGAAGAAGAAAATAATGATGATTAAGGATCAACAAGACATACAAACAATAAGGTCAACCGACGCGGAACAACACCATTATGTTCTCTACGGTTTCATCACCATCTGCGGAATTCTTTTCGGCCTATGGATCTTCTTCAAGGTGAGAAACCGAGTCTCCTGTCTATCGCAAGCTCAAGATCGCAAGGAAGAAATTGAAATGGTGAAAACTCACGAGAGCAGCAGACCTGCAAGGACGCGTGAAGTAGCAACAGAAGAAACCACCGGGCACCTACGAGCGTGCCAAAGCAACACCAAGATGAACTGTGGAACATCTCCTATGTCAATCAGAGCTGAACTGAGAACGTCCTAATGTTTGTTTAATGTATTGTGTTTATTTTTAAGTTTACTTTTACACAATTATTATGTTTATACAATTTTACAATTATTTACTCCTTTCTGTTTATTTTCTTGTTGTTGGCAGGATGTACGAGCATCGCCACATGATTTTAATTGTTTAACGTTTTTAACTACTTAGCATTAAATTATTTCGTCGATTATGCTTCTTTACTTACACGCGTAGTCGATGTTATTTAGGTTAATCTTTTGTATGATCAGTGTAAACATTAAATTCACTCCGGTAGCACGGACACAAAAACAGAGATTTTATTCCCTGGCCACATCCCGTCTACTGCCACAATCTACTTCACCACAACCTATACAACTCTACTGTACGGGCTAGCGGCTCGTACAATAGTGATACGTTTAAATGGTTAAAGATTTACATAGTTTTACAGGTTGAATATTATATTTTACGATAAGTGTTTTAATTGACCTGAATTAGCAGATGAAGGTTTTCTAAGCCGCAGCTGCAAATTAGAAGAGTCACGGTCAAATTCAAGGTAGCAGCTATTATTTATAAAAAAATACGAATATTAAAAGTGAATAATAAATTTGTCGCGACAAAATTGAAAATTGGTCGCGACTGTGAGCAAAAAAGTCACTGGAACGCTGCGGTCCCTTTATCGGTTGAAGAATATTCTCCCATCTCACGTAAAGGCAATGCTTGTTCAATCCCTAATCTTCCCCATAATTGATTATGGTGATGTGTGTTACTATGACCTGAATGCAGATTTACTCAATAAACTCGACCGACTTCTGAATAACTGCATTCGATTCGTCTTTAATCTCCGAAAATATGATCACGTTTCCGAACACCGGTCACTTTTAAAGTGGTTGCCCATTCGCCAGCGCAGAGCGTTAAGGGCCTTAACCACCCTGTTTTCTCTTCTTGACAAACCCACTTCTCCTTTCTATCTGACTACCCACTTCCAATATTTATTTTCTGCTCATAGTAAAAATCTTCGGTCTTGTAATAATCGTCTTCTACGATGTCCCTCTCACCGTTCTGGCTTTCTTAAATCTTCTTTCCCTATTCAGGCAGTTTTCCTATGGAATGCGCTTCCTCGGAATATCAGGACGGTATCCAGTCGGTTCACTTTCAAGTTGAAAGCTCGTGAGCATATTACTAAGAAGCTGGCAGATTCATCTCAAAATTAATTGGTCGTAAGTTTCCACTTTACTTCTCTATACTGTGTATGTATGTATATATAATATATATTTATGTATGTATGTATTGTATATATGTAAATTTATATTTATATTCATTTTCTTGTTAAATAATTGTCTAGTATGTTGCACCTACTTTGTCTTTGTCTCTGGATCACCCTAAGGTAGACTGGTAGATAATGCCCAAGGCATTAAGTCCGCCGCTGTACACGTTTTTGGTAACTTGTGCATAAAGTTAAAAAAAAAAATTTATATAATATGATTAATTGAAAAATTAATTAGACTATTTCGACGCCTTTTTTTAAGCATGCTAATGTCTTCAAATGAGTCCTTCATCCTAGGGCTGAGCGGGAGGGACTGTCAGACTCGTACTGACTAAAATCCACGGTGTCCTTTAATAGGACTCCTTTAAAGTCCCGCGACCTGTATTTCGACGCCTTACATTGAAAACCTCGTAAGTGTAAAAGAAGTAACTTTTCAGGAGGGAGAAAAAACGGCGTGCTATAAAATTTTTGTAGGGCGTGTTTTAGTTTCTTTATTAATTTATATGGCTATGTAACTTGCTTTTATATTCGGAACTGTTCGATACTTTAAGATTGTCCGAAGTGCATAAAATTGCGTATTTATCTGTTATTCGTAAAATCTGCAAAAACATGAAGCATGTAATATTGGGTTTACTCTCATAGATGGCACTACGAATATCGAACGAACCAATTAGTCAGATCAAGATGTGCGTCGGGAGGTTTTCTTTTTAGAAACGCAATAAAATCAATTTTAGCAAAAATGCATTCCTGAGGTTTTCACGCTAAGGCGACGATTTGCGATGAGCCTCAACTAACACCTTAAGAGGCTCTCTTTGTGTGACTGGCTCAAGGGCTTGATGCAGAAAGCAGTTCTCTTGGACACAGCGTGCATAGTGAGGAGGTTCTTCTCTCAGGAGCCCTAACCACCGGCAGCTTGGACCCTGTTCTCGACGCTAGTGGGCCACTATTTTTATATTTTTAGTGTATTTTTTTACTTTTTTTAATAATAGGCATTTAAAAGTGTATAATTATGTGAAAATTAATAAAGAGATAATAATATAATTAAAATACACGTTTTCCGTGAACAACAACAACCGTGAACAAAAAATCTAATAATGTAAACTTATTTTCTTCTTCTTAAGAGAGAAATATATTATAAATGATTTTATTTTTCTAATTAACTGATTAAAGTATATGCAGAACTAAAGCTAAACAAATATTTCGCACTAAATATTTACAAAAGAAAATGAATTAAAACTAAAATTTAAAAATTATTAATAAAAAAAAAACAAAAAGGCAATAAGACTAATTATTAGTTTTATTAGATAATAACTTCCACCTACTAAAACCTGATTTTAAAATATTAGCGAATAATAACCCGTAGTATGAACATGTGATTGAACCACAGTTTACACAACTACCTAAACAAGATCCTCTTACAAATAACATAACCACGGAAATGTTTGAAAACTAAACATTAAACAATTTAATTATACTGTGAACGCTCGATTTTCCTTCGTAAAGTATTTTATAAGACTTCTAATAGTGAACACGCGTGTTAAAACTTGTAGATAAAGAAATCTGAACTTGGTTCTAACTTAAAAGGTTTCTGGCAACGGCCGGATCGACTGTGAAAATCGATAGGAAAAATGAACTTTATCACACTATGGTCAAGATTGAAATTGAGACAAAATATGTGGCATTCTTGTAAATAGCTAGGTAAGAGCAGCACTTTTGTACACTTTAAATAACTCATCACCATCATCAGCCTGTTAATGTTTTCACAAGCTGGGACACAAGCCTACTCTCTGTGAGAGGGAGTGGGCCATAGTCCACCACGCGTCCAGTGCAGGATGGTAGATGTAACATGTCTTCGAATTTTTGGTTCTGCGACATGCCGGTTTCCTCACGCTGTTTTCCTTCACCATTTTGAGAGCAGTGGTGATGAAAAAATTACACAAAGTAATGCACTAAGCTGGGTTCGAACCGAACCCATGACCATTCGTATGTTGAGAACGATACCTTAGGCGCACTGCTTTAAAAAACTGATTTCATTTTTAATTTAAAAATTTCGGCATTGTCTCTTTTTTTAATAATTTGTCTAGCGGGACAGGCGTCGGGCATGCGGGCAGCGAGTAATGGGCAACTCGCTGTCCGACCATGGATAATGCCCAGGTCAACGGCGCGTTCAAAGAGTGTCAGCTAAATTACGGGGCATCCCTCTAGAGGGCCAAAGGCTGCCGGGGTCGCGGGACTCACGAATTACCGTGACCCCGGAACGTAAAGTGCTATTGAAGTACGAGTCTGACAGTCCCACCCGCTCTGCCCTGGGTGGGAGGACTCATGTGATGATTTTACCACGTAAAAAAAAAGTGTGACAACTTTAAATACATTGATAATCAATCAACCCAAAAAACTTAACCTGTAAAAGTCATACATAAACAAATTGGTAAAGCAAACATATTTGAAAGACAATGTCAATGGCGACGCATTATCGCCTTTCTTCGGTCTTGAAACCGAAAACCACGATCGAGTAACAGGAAGCTATCCTTTTAAAATGTCAATGTGTTTATGTGAACATAACTGACGTATGCTAGCTTGATATGATGAAATATTTGTATGAGTTTGGATTTTAGAAACGTGTAGAGCGCATTGCCTGCATTCTTTGTTATTAAGTCTTTGATATGTTTATTTCTGCATCGGTGACGAGGAGGAATTTTTTGGTGAAAATGTTTAAGTAGCTAACTTTATTAATTACATAGTTTTTACTGGGCTTCACCCGCGTGGAGTTTATTAATTAATTCACGGGTAAAAGTCTATCCTTAACCGAACATCAGTAATTTTAGCGTGAAAAAGTAACAAACATATATTAATCTATCTTTTATTTTATGTGCCATGTGATGAACTAAATTGAACAAATATACTCTTTACGCTCCAGGGTCACGGTTACCTGATGAGAGTCTTGCGATGTGACCCATCTATGTAGTACTAAAGTGAGTATCCGTTGAAGATCAATATTTAATTTTGTTTTGTCCGTATGGAACAAAAGGTTAAGGTTAAAGAAACCTTAACCTAGTCGTATGTCTCTGAGATGCATTGTGAAGGTTACCTACTAGTTTTAGAAAGAAAGAAAGAAAATTGTGTTTATTGGCACTAAAACTTAAAACTAAACATTAAATAAAGTTATAGAGTAATTCAGTAAAAATAAAGGAAATAATAACTTAACAATTTAATGCCAAAGGGCCTGAGCTCAGCATAATGCCAGATGGCAACAAAAGTTTGCCACCTGACGCTGATTTTTATTTATCACCAAAAATTTTTTATTTAGTGTCCCGAATTGCAAGTAACTTTAAAACTAAAAATAAATCTGCGAATCCATAATCATGTTTTCTTTTTGTTAAAGCAAATTTTAAAGTAAGGTCTTCTCTCATGATTCTTATCATTTAACGTCTTGAACTTATGAACCGGTTTATAGACTATCGTTTTTTTCCGCGATTTTCGTTGTTATTTACAATTCAATTATAAAGAGGTTTTATTCTGGAGGACCTTACGATTTTGCATCAGTATTGATTTGGTCTTCAACAGTGTTAAACGATTATTAGGTCACAAATTCAAAATGTTTAAATTAATACTTTCGTATTCTTTATGTTTATTTCTAGTGGTTTTAAATGGAAGTTCTGCTAAAGTTGCGCGTGAGTACCTATTTATTGATTTTTTATTATTAAGTTTTTACAACATTTTAATTATCATTTAATAATATATAGGTAATAAATGGCTACTTATGTTGACTTTAAATTGATAAAATGGAAAGTGTTCTCAATTAAGTTTAAAAATTATTGATTTAAATTATGTAATAAAACTGTACCTAGACATTTTGAATTTATTAACGTTTAGACGGTTTTAAAAATAAGGCAATTTGGTTCAACGTAACAATTTTCTAATAATTTAATTTTTTTTTTCAGCTTCATACATCAAAACCTGTCCAGGTCTTAAGTCAGATTGTTTGAAGAAAGTAGTACAAGAAACGCTACCATTATTCTCAAAGGGAATTCCAGAGCTAGGGGTTGACCCCATTGACCCCCTGACACAAGATCATATCCACGTGGTTCTCCCTGGAGGGTTCATCGTGGACTTACGTAATGGGTCTATGACTGGACTTAAGAAATGCAGAATCGATTCTGCTTCGTAAGTGTAACAGTTTTTTTTTAAATAGTCTGTGCTATTCATTTTAGTTAAGAACAAGGGTAACAGATTCTAATTTCAAATTCCAGGCGATTCACAGTCTCTTATTTGATACTAGTGGCCCGTCCCGGCTTCGTACATGGACATGATATGTAGCCTATTTTACTTAGGATGAATGTAGCTTTCTCATGGTGCAATTTTTTTTGAAATCGGCACAGAAGTTTTTGAGTTTATTCATTACAAACATACACCCACACAAAAGTACAAATCTTTCCTCTTTATAATATTTGTGTAGATTCACTCAAAGTGAACACAAGATGAATAAATAGTGAACGTGGAATGAATAAAAGGAATGGTCTGTTATCAATTTTACACAATCATGAACAATATAATCATTTATGAATAATATTTCTCTTTTTGTTCTCGTCATGTCAAATCCGTATTTGCTTTTTAAATTTAATGACCTCTGACTCAAATGTTAATAGTTATTATGTAGCTTCTGATTAAAATTTTGTCAGTGTCATCATCCTGCTCGCGGGACTAACGAATTACCGTGACCCCGGAACGTAAAGGCTATTGAAGGACACCGTGGATTTTAGTCAGTACGAGTCTGACAGTCCCTCCCGTTAACGTTTCCCGTGTGTTAACGTATTAATTTATTAATTACAGATACAAAGATGGTGAAGCTCATTTGAAAATGCATTGTGACATAACTATCAAGGGATTGTATAAAGCTAGCGGTAGAATATTGATTGTGACTATAAACGGCGATGGAAATGCTAAAATTAAAATCAGTGAGTACAAAAACCTTTTTTATTCAAGTGTTAGTGTGTTTTCGAACGACCCGAATATCTTCAATGTTACAGTGAACACGGCCTGTAGCCATGTAACAAACGATAAACGCAAACGCTGAGTAGGCTTTAATAGATTTTTAACTTTATGTACTTGGGTATTAAGTAGAAGATCTATTGAAGATTTCATAGCGTTGTCGTTCGTTCCAGTCGCTAACGCTCAGAAATCTTAAATAGATTTTCAATTTTAGGCTCTAGGCTATTAAGTTGAAAATCTATTGAGGAGTACCGAGCGTTTACGATTATCGATTGCGACTTGTTGTGATTTGACTGACTTCTTCTGGGTGAACTCACTCTATTGTCGACTTTGTCTCTGTCACCTCTGACATAGACTAGAGTTAAGAACAAACGCTGCTCAAATAAAAAGAAGTGTTGAAATTTTCGAATACATGTGACATCTACCACCCGCATGATGAATTACGGCCCATTTTTTTACACAAAGAGGAGGCCTGTGATTTTAACTCTGAGTGCGAATGTCTAAACTGCTTTAAATATATTATTATGTAAATAACATGTCCTCAAATATTCAAAATCATCGCAAAACTTACAGATACACAAGGCAAACATTTCAAGGTTGTTTGAGATTTATCGATTGATAACTATCAATTTTATTGATTTAATTTCAAAGTATATTTAAGGCGTTCTGTTTTATTTAGTAACAACCATTTCTTTTTCTCAATCACATTTTTTATTAACAACAGTTTTTTTGATGAAATGCGTTTTGTTAGAGAAATTATCAATGAAATCAGTTGTAGTTTGCATATAATTAATATATAATGCATATAATTCCTTTTTCTATTTTCCACTTATTCTTTTTTATGTTCCAGAAAATGCTGCTTTAGACGCCAAATTTCTGTTCGAAGATAAAGTTCGCGATGGAGTAACATATCACGTGGTGAAAAAAGTTGATATCAAGCATGACTATGGTGAAAAAGTAACATTTTCCTTGACGAATTTGTTCCAAGGAAACAAGGAGTTGGGTAAGTACAACGGGTTTAGTGATTCAATTTGTAGGTATTAAGTTAAATAAGTTTTATAAGCAACTCCCAGGTAAAAGTGTTATATCTAGTAGGCCATTTTAGGGCTCCTGCACACGACGCCGTCGCTGCGCCGACACCGTATTGTGTACAGGAGCCCTAATGAACAGACCGTTCAGTTTTCAGTTAAGTCTGTGAGTTCCTAGTGACGGGGCCCGTAGAGGGCCAAAGCCTGCCGGGGTCGCGGGACCAAGGGATTACCGTAACCCCGGTAAGTAAAGGGCTATTGAAGGACACCGTGGATTATAGTCAGTACAAGTCTGACAGTCCCTCCCGCCCTGCCCCCTGGGTGGGAGGACTCATTTGATGATTTTACCACGATAAAAAAAAAGTCTGAGAGTTCCTTCCGGTCCACCCAGAGCGAAAAGACTCCTTTGTAGTAGATTACATTTACAAAAAAAAACCTAGCCAATCTGATAATTGCTTTGATTTATTATTTACATTTTTTTACACCAAAGATACAGAAGAAAAATCCTAGTGAGGGGCAAAGTTCGTTAAAAAAAAAACTTCTATTTTTTTTTGCTTTACAACTCCAACGACTTAACTTCTAAGTTATAATAAGTCTCCTTACTCTGCGTTGAGTGGTAATTGATGTTTATGTCAATCATTAGAGGAATTTAAATGTAAACTTTTCGATACTTTATATTCGAAATAAAGGACAACGTGCGGTAATAGCTTTACGAAAGTTACCTACAGTAAAAATGTTCAGGTGAAATAATATTTTTTTATTCAAAGACAATATTCTTAATTGTAAGCCAAGAGTTACTAGTTTAGGTGTGTGTATACTTTTATAGATCTTATGTATTAACATGGTAGTTAAGTTATCTTAAGTGGATATATTATTATTTGCTATGAAAACAGGTCCTAGGCAAGTATTGCGGAGATACCATCATCATTACAATTTTGTTGAAATTCCTTATAATCTTATGTAGGTAGGTAACATTGGACAGGTAGAACTAGTTTTGATGTAAAAGAAAAATATATTATGGGAGTGGATTGACCAAAATAAGACATTTTTTTTTAATGGTAGGTAAAATTGATTTTTAACATTTTTTACGTTTAAATTTCAGGTGATGCTGTTTTGCTGTTTTTGAATGAGAATTGGAAACAAATTGCTGAGGAATTCGGCAAACCCCTTGTCGATAAACTAGTTGATATTTTATACGGAATTATAGAAAAGTTCTTCGAAGCTGTTCCTAAAGATGAATTGATTGTGGACTGATTTGTAATAAACATAAATTATAATTTATGTTGTGAGAATTATTTATATTGAGCTGTTAAATTTTAGCTATTATGATAGTCGTAAAAAGTTGTAAAGTTAATAAATATTATGAAATAAGGGTTTGTGTGTTGTTTTTGTTTAATCCGTCGCTGTTTTACGAAACAGGGGGTCTATTCTCTAAGCACGAAGCCCGTGGTTTCAGCCTTAGTGACAGACGTTTTGACAACGAGCCCAAACTAAGAATGTATTATATTACGATTTGACAGATAGTTCCTTAGAATTCGCGCCATCACTTGTGACCTGCGGTTTGTGGTACGTACTACATTTTTCAATGAAATTTGATGTAATGACACGTCGCGTCAAAATGACTTCAGTCGTGGCGGTATCATCCGTCCGCAATTCGATTTTGATCTGTACACGGGAAAGGAATCCCGTGTTTTCGTTGAGGGACTTAGAAAGTAGATATCCCATGGTATAATAAAAGTTGGTAAGAAGGCTGTCAGATTGCAAACGAATTTTCACACTTTATCTGGTATGCATAATGACTGCTCGACAAAGCCCGAAGATGGACACCGCCACCGTGGCCTGACCAGCCCAGAAAGAGGTGGTTAGAAGACCAAGGCTGATTTGAGGTGGCGTGGGATACGAGAACTTGGAAAGACCAACCTTTCCAAGTTCTTAGCCCAGCTATGGAACAGTATGGTTTAGCAAAACGGTAATAATGTATCTGTTTACAATTTAGGAGTTTTTGATTTACAAAGAAACGTACAAAAAGAAACGAAACTTTTTAGGGTTCCAAATTTTCTTATAACTATAAATTTTCGGTCGCGGGACGAACGAGCTACGGAGACACCGGAACGTAAAGGGCTATGGAAGGACACCGTGGATTTTAGTCAGTACAAGTCTGACTGTCCCTTCCGCCCTGCTCTGGGTGAGAGGACTCACTTGATGATTATACCACGTAAAAAAAAACTATAACTTTTGAGGACTAAATTAACATACCTGTAAAAAAGAGTACGGGAACGTGAATTCTCCCCAAACTATGTCCTTGATAAGTCCTGAAAAAAAAAAAACAAGAACATGACTTGTGTCTTACAGACAAGGTCAATAAACATGTTGTTAATTGAACCAACTTCATACTAAAGAAAGAAAATCATTACAAAAAAATATGTGCATTTCACACGTAGTAGAAGTGAAACCTTAATTTTTTTTAAAAAGAGAATCTTGAACTTAAGGAACACTGTATAGTGCTACCTACTCGTATCTCATTTTCTCCCACGTTAAATGTATGAATTTATGTGTCTGTCTCTTTTGACTGTCGCTTATTCGTCTCATCGACTTTCAAATCACAACGACGCTTTTTTTTATCGTGGTAAAATCATTAAATGAGTCCTCCCACCCAGAGCAGAGCGGGAGGGACTGCAAGACTCGTACTGACTTAAATCCACAGTGTCCTTCGATAGCCCCTCCGGGGTCACGGTAAATCATAGGTCCTGCGACCAAATTCTTGCTTTGGGTTCTTTTGAAAGATATTTTTTTAAATGGAATTTCCACATTAGGAATTTTTCCTGTATCGTGGGTGCGTTAACAAACATCCTTTAAAAATTAAAGAATCGAGGCCAATACTTATACAGACTTTATTAGCGAATGAGGTAACGAGATCATCGCCGCGACCTCGTTGTAATAGTCCGTAGTGAAGCCCTTTGATATTATACTGACAGGCGCGAGGTCACACCCCGTAGATTACTGTTTTATCTACCACAGAAAATGTTTTGTTGGAAATGTTACGAGTACTAGCTGTATTTTAATTAGGTTAATGGGTGAAATTAAGGGAATTGAACGGGAAATAATTTGATGAGAACAAAAATAATATTTTTTTAGTAGCGGGTATCTATAGATTTACAATATTATATTAGATTATGAAAACATTCGCAATTTGTGTCAAATGTATTTTGTACTTGAGGTTTCGGCCTAAATCTAACTCTATCTTTATAATATAAAAAAATAATTAAAAACAGTCGGTACTACAAAATTTAATAAAACCATTGCTTACCCACTGGAAAATCAAACGGGTATGTCAGATAAAAAAACTCTGACATAAACCCGAACGGGTAAAATCCCTGTTCCAATTTCAGCGCGGGTATTAAATATGTTTCTTTTTGTGGCAAATTACCAAATCTTATTTTGCTTTTGTCCTTTTCCTCAAACCAATCCTGCGTGTAACTGGCTATAATATCATCTTCTGTAACTGCTGTTTGCGTTGTGTTAAAAACATTCTTGGGTTCCTTGAATACTTCTCTGGTTATTGGTATCACTTGTACCGTTATTTTTACTGTTGGTTCCGTAGGATGTTCAGTAGTGGCTACTGTCGTAGCTTCTGTAGTAGTTACCTTTTTAACCGGTGTAAATTCAGGCTTCTGTTGACGTCGTTCCTCTGTTTTTGCATTTAAAAGATTATTGTACTTCTCTAACCAAGCCTTTCTAGCAGTTGAATTCAAATTAAGGTTACCAGCATCTCTCTTCCTCCATAAACTACCAATTTCTCTGCTACCTTGATATCTATAATCATGATTATCATTTTGTGTGTCTTGAGATTTCACCATGTTTTGAGGATTGTCCTTAAAATTGGTCTCCAAACAGTTATCCCAAACAAGAGCCTCAGCTTTAATATGGCCTAGATTTTCTTCGGACGTCTGCAACTTGTATTTTACGTTATTTCCTTCGCTACTTTTATCTAGACGAATTCCTAGTGATTCAACATTTCCTTCGCGCGTTTTTTCATGATTATTGATTTTCTTCTGTTTTATCGAGTAAATTGTGGAGATTGCTTGGAAATCCTGTTCTGGTACATCGAAGGAGGTCGCTGCGGTGCCGCCAACATCATTAAGATTGTTTCCGGCGGAGGCTGCGAGCGTCGTTTCCGAAGTCGTTTGAATTTGCGTTGGAAAAATGGAAGTAACCTCTCGTCCTTCTGATAAACTGTTTATGTCAATTTCTGTAATGTTTAATGTGTTTAAGCTTGTTTGTGAATTGACACGATTTGCGAGCACGACGAGAATTAATGAAATCGTTGCCATCGCGAAGACATATTTCTATTTGATTTTTATTTAATTAATTTACCCGCGACTGTATGTCGTAAGGTTCGACGGCTGACTAAGTAGTGGGTTGGACATTGGTAGGGGGATTTGTAGCACTTAGTAGTCTGCCCGGCGACGTTGCACAATTGTATCACGACGGCAACGTTACTAATGTACCTTTAGTGGATTATAGGGACAGTGGGTTCAGTTGGTTTACTGTCATTGCTTGCTTAATATTGTCGTTGAAATGTAACATTTGGTTTCAGTTCTTGAAATCAGAATCGTCGTACATAAATAGATATATAAAGGTCTTTATATACTTTCTCCTCTTATCTACGTTCGTACATCTGGTCATAGAAGCACATTGGTTATGGGTACTAAGTACCTGATATTTCTGAAAAACTTCACCAATAAGGTCGTATAGGTGTTCATCATTGGTATGTTAGAAGAAAATTAAACTAGGCTTAAAACCATGTGACTTTTGACATTCCATTCTATAGGAATGATTGTTTACTCTACGCAGAGGCGTAGAGTAAACAATAATTCCTATAGAATTCCTATAGAATTTTTTTTATCAGATGCCTACGTACCGACCGTATATTGTATTCCGGGCACGCCGCAGTCGCGGCGGTAAGACCCCTCTTTGAGAGGCGGCTGGATAGGCTTTGCGGCGTCCTGACCTACCGCATGACGCAGGTCCTCACCGAACACGGAAGTTTCGGGAGGTACCTGTATCGGATAGGGAGGGAAGAAACGTCTGTGTGTCACTATTGCGAGGATCGCCCAGAGGACACGATGGAGCATACGGTGTAGGACTGCCCCGCTTGGGCAGAGCACCGCCGTGTCCTCACGACGGCGATAGGCGGAGACCTCTCGCGCCCGGTATTGGTCGAGGCGGAGGGGCGAGACGGAGTGGGAAGTGGTCGCCTCCTTCTGTGAAGCAGACATGCTCGCGAAGGAGGAGGCGTGCCGCGTGAGGGAGAGAACAGTGTCCTCCCTCCGACCCAGCCGCAGTGGTAGACGCCCACGGCGACGGACGTCGCCAGACGATCTCCGGCCACCGTAGGCGCGGGCATGCGGGCAGCGAGTAATGGGTAACTCGCTGTCCGACCATGGACCATGCCCGGACGGCGCGTTGTGTTCCACGCGCGCCTCAAAGAGTGTCAGCAAAAATGACGGAGCCCCCCTCTAGAGGGCCTAAGCCCCCAAGTGATCCCGGAATGTAAAGGGCTATTAAAGGACACCGTGAATTTTAGTCAGTACGAGTCTGACAGTCCCTCCCGCTCTGCCCGGGGTGGGAGGACTCATTTGATGATTTTACCACGCTAAAATAATAAAAATAAAGTATGCATTGTTCAAACACTTGCATTAAGGTTACAATAATTTCCGATGTGGTCACTGAAAATTCATTTAATAGGTTTACAAGGAAACAGGTTTAAAATCCCATGGGAATTAAAATCCTTAAGGCAACATTGGATTAAGGTAAACCTAATGAAAGTGGATAATCTAAGATTATGATCGTGTTACTTATGCCTACTTTGTATTAAACCGCACTCTTTAAATGGAATTTATATTAGAAAAATTGGATGACACACACGAAATACCTGAAAGTATTACGCGGTTGGTCACAAGTTACACGCTCAAGCGATAAGCGACAGCGACTTCCAATGAAATGAAAAGAAAAAAATAAAGCACAATTTTAAGTAATTTAGTCCAGACTTTTAGACGCGTATAAGTTTGTATTGGTTTACGTGTTCACACAGAATACTTAATAGTACTGCGTACGGAAGAGTCATTTCGCAAAAACAATCAAAGAAATGTAACATCTGTGCTCGGGAGAATAAAGTACATTTTAACTCGCGTCCGCATCATATAGCTACTTTTAAAATAACCTACACATCTGTTGCGCAAGCAAAAATGTACGGAATGGCTACGCGTGAGAGTTTATTTTAGTTTATCTGATGCTAACGACTCTTGAAGGTCACAATCGGCGCGCTCAATAGGGTTGTGACTTGTGAGTTTGGGCACAGTTAAGTAGGTAGGAGTATTTTATGGATTTGTTAAATTTCATTATTAAAATTAAAACCAATGTTCCTCAAGGTTTCACATACTCAATTAGGTGATAATTTCCTTTTTGTATGATGGGAGTTACAGTGTTAAATATATTAGGTATTCATTTTTCATGATCTAATATTTAAAAATTATTTCCAAAAGGTGAACCAAAAAATGACAGAGTGGTTTTGTGTACACTCACCCTTTTTTTTAATTCATATTACGACCTGACTTTCTTGAGGAAAGTTCTTCACTTTTACTTGTACGTAACCATACGTAACAAAAATAAAAGAGAGACGAAGCGCGTGCGAAAGGTGGCGCGCGACAGCTGACTGTTTAACCCCCACAAAGGGGCGCCCGCATGTACTTACATACTCACACCTGCAACGCGGAGTGCACCAAACCAACCGCGGCAGCGTGAGTTGAGTGAAAGCGCAGGGAGGCATCTATTGCGGTTTGCGGTTGCACGAGTTTGTGTACTTGTAGTGAATTACGCGCCTACACGTGCCTATACGCGACTTCGTTAGAATAGGCGAATGAATACGCGTTTGATTTTTTATTGAAAATGATACACTGTAAATACGCTATCATGTATGCATTAACGTAGCACTAACATGCCACTGACACAACAGCCGTGAAGGTATACTTACATGAGTAGCACATTCTAATTTTAAACAAAAACAATTAACTGCAAAATTTAAAATTAAGCAGTTTTATCAGATTTATTTATGACTAACATTTTCTGAGGGTTCAGTGCACAAATGGCGTTGTGCCAACCATAAATCATAGAATTTTAACCGTATTACATACAGAACCTACCCAGGCGTAATTTATGACACTGTGAGCTTTAGAAGGAGATCTTTGTTACAGTATATAAGTTAGGTACATTGAAAACCATCTACTATAATTAATAAAAATTACCTATATTTACGAGTTTATTAGCCTACGCTGTTCCACTGCTAGGCAACGGCCTTCTCCATATCCTTCTCTAGTGTTTCGGACCAGTTCTTACGAATGCGTCCAGGTCGTCTCGCCATTTTATACTGAACAACTTCGTTGGCAGAGTACATCTCCCGGCACCTTTTATGTGAAGACCTTCGCTCTGCGGTCATCGTAATTACGGTTGGCGTAGACTGCCTCATTGCATTTTTTGGACAACCCTATTGTCTATGTAAAATCAATTAAATTACAGCCGTTTGACGTTTTATGTTTGGTTTACATGGCCATTTCAGCAGTAAAAAGCTAGCTGCTATTGCTCATAGTCATATTTTGATGAGACGGCGATGCAACCGCGGTTGAGGGACAGTCGTACCACAAAATTCAATGCTAAAACGAAGATATGCCTAATGGAAAAGACGAATACTATTTTGTATAACCAAGCTAAGGGGAACCAAACTCACCATAAGCAGCACGAGACAAAAAGTATGATAATCATAATACAAGAGCATAATTATTATGTTCTTGTGAAGGTTTAACTCTGAACTTTGGAAACTTAAGTCATCACCATACAATTTCAACGCCAGACCACCCTATTATTTTGCCAAAAGAATATAATGAAACGCTTACACGTAGGTACAATCGAGCTCGCGTACAATCTGCATAATACAGTAGACTACGAAATACCTTACAAGCTTTCACACAGGAAACCCGCGAAGACGTTTCAATTGAGAGCCTAGTACGAGCGCGCGGCATAAACGAATGATTACTTAATCATAAATACCATAGATAATTATTTGTCAGGAGTTTGATCTTTAGTAGGATCAGGTTCGATTTCTGGCTAGGAATAGTGTTTTTTTTAATAAAAAAAAACAATCAGGCTAGTTTTTACCAAAATTGGACTCGACACTATTTTGAGCCGCTACCGCGCGCTTCTTGATTTGACCAAAACCAAATGAAAAAATGTTCCAATTCTGTTCACAATTCCGATTGTGTTTTATGATACTCGTATTACGGAATCACTCCCAGATAAGCGGCAGGAAAGATATTACACATCGATAAATAAAATACTGATAAAAGATGATTAGGGTGACTAACATTAAAGTTTACCGTCTTACCACAAGAAAGATAAACATCTATCGAACGCTTGTCCAAAAAGTGTGACTGCAAATAGACCCTTGTATCAACATGAAATTTCGTTTTGACGTTGAAAATTTTGTAGCTAAGTTACATACAACAGATGCTTAACTTTTATGGTACGACGATAAATGATAACATGCTGATATTTCGATAAAAAAATTGGCCGTATAATTTATGTAACGTTTTCATCGCGTCCTCATGCCAATCTAGCAGTTCAGTAGAGCATGTTCTTGCGTGAAAAGTCTCATACAAAATGCATGCAACGGCATCTAGGCTACATCGTATTAATAGTCAAGAAACTCAGGTCTTATTACCATACGAAAAAGTTAATTTGAAATGTGATGGACGTACTTATTACCGTAAAAAGTTTGGCATGTTGAAAATCCGACGACTTTTTCGTTGTGTAAGTAAAAACAGTATCAGCGTCTTAATAATATTTCTGTTGACAGGTGGTTCTAGCTACTGCTGCATTTGTGTTATTAGGTTCAACATTACCAGGCAGGAAAAATAATTTCAGTGGGGTTTCAGACTTGGAGAGCTAAAAATTTTAAACAAGTCATTGATCCTGATCTGAAATCATTCAAAGGTAGAACCATTAAGATTATATGTGAACAAGCATGGATTTTGAGCAACAGGCACTGTCTCCTTTTTTTGTTGGGCCATTCTGTCCCACTCTTGGGCAGAAGCCTATTTTTTCCACTTCTCACAATAGGGTGGTTCATCATACCGATTCACGCACTGTCTCTTATTTAAACACTAGCACTTTTCCCGCGACTTCGTCCGCGTAGGTTACGTACTTTCTTAATTCCCCCTTTTCACCCCCTTAAAGGTTAAATTTCCAAAAACCCCTTCTTAGTGCTCCCCTACATTATAATAGGAAGCCGTGTGCAAAATTTCACATTCCTAGCCCCGGCAGTTTCGGCTGTACGTTGATATGTCAGTCAGTCAGTTCTCCTTTTATATATATATATATATATAGATTATTGATATGAATGACTTGTTAAAAGAGACCTAATTTAAATACTTAGCTTTTAGAACTCCCATAAGGTTTTTATTTGTTCTTTATCTCATCCAAAAATGTTCGCCCATTTTTATTTATTTACTCTCTCCAATCAAAATTTTACCAGAGGGATCAAAACGCAAATGTCATGTAAAAACAAATTTCCGAGTACTTACCGATCCGATTTCCTTTGCATCCATACATAAGGTATTTGAATACTGGAGTCTGACTTGAATTATTCATTCGACTTGTATGCGGGGCTCAACGGATAGTATTTGAAATGCAATCGCGCATTATGTGTGACTTTGCAAGTGTCTGACACTTTCAGAAACAGATTTTTCTATGTTTGGATTTTTAGGATTAGGAAGTATGTAAGACGTTTGACTCAGAAGATGAAACACACGGGAGGTAAATAACAGGTCCAGTAACTTGTTATGTCTTTTCTTCACAACAAAACAGATGGAGGTGTTGTGTTTCATGTTTTAGCGTTTCGATATATTATCTCAGAGAGACAATTAGGTGCAACTCAAATGTATATCTATCGATTTTAAAAAAAAGTCCGTAATATAATAAGCAATGGTCAAACCAAAACAAATGTAAAACCTCTTCCATTTATAGAAATCACAAAAAAGGAACCTGTTACAGCACACGAAAACGCAAAACAAAACATCCTTCTCTACCTGGTTATGAATAAAGTTATCTTTTTATTAAATCTGGCTATAGAGGTGTAGCCATAAAAGCTTTTAGTAAAACAACAAACATAAAGTTTAAGCAATTTTATTGCTTAACACGCACTTGAGTGCAACACTTTGTTTCCCAAAAATATAAATATTTTCTTCCCGACGAAAGTGCGATCGGACCTTTAATCGCAAGTCGTGTGACAGCAATTTGAATACCGTAAACATCGCGCTTCAGGTCTCAACCATTCCTAAGCATTCCTCTAAAATCACCTTCCCAAACGTCAAAAGCACCACTTCAAAGTCCACAGCAATATACACTTTAATAGCAAACGTGTGAAAAGGGTAAAGTGACTTTTCGCGTGGCAGAAGAAATGGGGGCACCCGGCCGTTACTGTATGTATGTGTGTTGAGTAAACAGACTGCTTTTCTTTCAGGCTGAGGTTTGCTCGAGTTTTTTTTTTAAAGGTAAATTGACTGGTCGCAGCTGGTTGAAGGGAAACGGGTCAGCGGGTCTCGGTGGCGTGTCATGTTCATGTATCAACAGGGTCGTATTTGGGGCTGACATGTTAAGTATTTAATCTTAGTAGGTAAAAGTTGTCTGTGGAAAAAAAAAAAACGAAATCTGTGGCAAGACTGGCAAAAAAACAGAAATAAATTCAGTCTTATCTACTTATGAGTAAATATGGTTATGTAGTTTATAGTTTAAAAACATGTCTTGTTTTGCTATCAGCTTATTTAAATAAAGCCCGTATTACAACCAAATAAAAACTTCCAGAACTGCTGACATTTCAATATGCCCCATTTTATTATATTTTAAGACACTACAGTAATTAATCTTATATCACTTTTATTATTATTCATGTTATAAAAGTCAAGATTTTTTTATAATATAATATACTATGCAAGTTGTATCTTGCAGTTATTTTAAATTCATGTGTGTTTGACCTTTCGGTTTGGTTTTTTTCTTTGAAGTACTAAAACATCTAATGTATGAAAGGATATGGAAAAAAGAATGTAAATCTGTTTTGTAATTTTTTTCCACTATTTTGTGGCCTTGACATTTGCATACTTTTTTTTTCAAAAAAAATTTCGGAACTCAGTCTTATCATTTTCTATAAAAAGGCTAAGAAGCGTAAAGGTAAATTTTAATTATAAGCTGCATGTTCTCGTTCACGGGAAGGAGTTTAACACTACTTTACCTCAACTGATGCAGACTGTGTTTGAGAAATATGCATGAGGCAAATTTCGACGCCATTTCTACCAGTGCGCTGTTGAAGAATACTAGCCTAAGGTTGGCCATTTATTAAACATTTAATTGTACCTTAAATTCGTAAGTTTAGGGTACAATTAAAAAATTAAATGTTTAACATGAAGGAGAAGCATTATCTCCTTAACAATCCCGAATTATAAAATAAATGTTAACCGGATCATGTTTTTGGGTATGCAAGTCTATCATCATCTGCCTAGCCCTTTCCCAACTATATGGGTTGGCTTCCAATCGAACCAGATGCAGATAAATATCAGTTTTTTCCATGGAGCGACTGCCTATCGGACCTACACAACCCAGTAACTGGGTAATACGTGTAAGTAAGAACAATAAAAATTTAAAAAGCATCACCTTGCCTTCTCCTCCTTTTACTAGAACGCACCGCACCGCACAGCGACATTCATTAGGCATATGGTAATCTGAATGTCGTTCCCAGAAGCTATGTTAGTATTTTATTTTTTCTAGATTTTTTTCTTGTCTCAAGGGTATTTTTACAGACATTAGAACTCGCATGCTCAAACACCCAGACCCGGAACAACTATTTGTAAATACATACAAGATCCATCAGAAAATAATAGAGGAGGAAAAAGAAACGGGTTCCTGTAGTACAAGATTCAGGCTGGATATAATTTACATCAAGAACATCTTCATTCACTTTATCTGACCTCCACGATCGTTTTACTGAGTAGCACACTTCCCTTAGTAAGATTAAAAGCGCTGTGGCCAACCTGTCTATGGTTTCCACTACGGTGAATATTAAGTCTTTGAACTAACAACACTTTTTTTACTACTATGGCCTGCGAATATTACTGAGCAGAGCCATAAACGTAAATGGATGTTTAGTTCTAACTATTTATTGTGTGGTCAGAACTTTTAAATAGTGTCAAGTATAAGCGTACGTGCGATAACTAAAGGAAATAATATTATTCGTCGTAAACTTGACTTTGATTATAAAAATAGCGCAAGCAAATATCTTAAGCGCCTACACAAATTCACATACCTAAATCCGTCTCTGGTGCATCATATTTCTATTAATTACCGTGTCAACTGGGGCGCGTCCCATCTCGTGGCCAGAGCATCTTCCAGCGAGTTTTTCTTACACCTCTCGCCTAGCTTGTGGAGGTAAGTAATTAAAGTTTGGATACGGGGTTATGAACCGCCATGTTGTCGTAGCGTTAGGTATAATCTGTTATATATTTTTTTAAATACAACACTACATCTGAAATCGGTTAAAAACATTATATTAATCCTTTCAACTAAGCAAATAGTTTGCTTTTGTTTGTTATATAATTATTATTAAAAAAATACCACAGTCCTTATCACAAGATTTCTGTATTTTATTTACAACATATTTGTAGGGAAAAATGAAAAGGCGCCTCTTGTGTTCGAACGAGGAACTTTTTTTTTTTTTAATTAACATCTCAGTTTACTTCACTTTACAAAAACGGGAAAATTCATGATCAATATTGTAGGTAGGCACATTTTGCCAGTAAGTACTGTTCAAAAATGAATTTCTGGGATAGACTGCCATCAACTGGACACAAGTATAAACTACTAGCTGTTCCCTGCCACGCTTCGCTGTGTCACAAAAAAACTTTTTTCAAAAAAAAAAATGGATAAAAACAATCCTTGATGCGGATTATATATCATGCTTAAATTTCAGCTCAATCGGTGCAGAACTTTTTGAGTTTTTGAAGCATATACAAACCAACATAACATTTTTATATATATAGAAGATAGAAGATATCTGACATGACAACTTTTGCCTGAAACCTAGCTAGAACATAATATTTCTTTAGGACGTGCTTGTAACATCAATTATAATAACATTCCTTTTTGGGCAGTCGTGTACTTTTCTACACAAAGATGCGGTATGCTACGTTGCTGCGGATGCGTTTGATATCTACCAATCATATTCATTGGTTTACATAGCATAGCACTGGTAGAAACGGATTCAACTAAGATGTGTTTTGTATATGGAATGATGCGTGCTATGGGTGCGAGCTATGGGTCGTCTTCCCTACTATCGATACATCGCATAGCTCGAGCTGCGCATCTTCATAGCACATCTCACTTGCACAGCTACATAGCACATCTCTGGTGGAAAGGCACCCTAAAAGTAATGCTTACATAATTGCTGGAAGTTCAACATTTTTACTGGTATTTAAAAAAATGTAATAAAATCAAAACCAGACTATTTTTAAAGAGGATTTAAACAATCGTTGCTTTATAACCATTATCTGTATTAAAACTTGTGATAATGTTTTCATAGAATTGACCTCTCGGGCGATTTATAATTGAAAATGATAAAAATCAACGTCCAATGAACGATTGTCTGTTATGTACAGACGTGTGTACGTAAGGCGCTCGGACGTTTTCGCTTATCTACACCCGGGTGTACGTAACGCGCCCCAGAGGTTAAAAATAAAAACTATTAATGTACCACAAAACACAACAAAAACAACAAAGGTTATTTATCACTAAAAAAATCAAATTGAATGACAGAAAGCTCAAATTCAATTTGAAAATGCCCTCAAGTTATATTATGATACAGTATCGTCTTGGCATTTAATTAGGACAGACTCTTTGATCTTCAAAGAGGAGGAAACCCTTTTCCGGCACTTTAACAAAAATAATTATTATCATCTGCTCTTAGAATTATCGTCTTTCTGGTCACTGTTTATACGTCTTGGTGACTGCGGATTGAGAAGAAGTTGCGGTATGCTTAAGCAATACCTTTTGCGGTCTTTGTTAGGACCCTATTAAGACTCCGCTATCCGCCGCCTGTCTGTCTGTCTCTCTGTGTCTCCGTCTGTCACTAAGCATTATTTTATAAACCGTGATGTTTAGACAGTTGAGATTTTTATAGACGATGTACTTGTTTCTGTTGCCGCTATACAAAATAAATATTTAAGGATCTTTCAAACAAAATACAATATTTTTGTGCAGTTTTAATATGGTACGGAACCTTTCGTTTGCTAGTCCTACTCGCACTTGGTTGGTTTTTGTATGTGGGTTCTGGTGGACGTCTTATAGCGTGAGTAATTCCAGTGTGGGAAAGAGACAGAGCTATGCAAGTCGTTTAGCGCCACCTCGTTCCCACACTGGAATTACTTACTTATAGGCGGTTTTTTTTGTGTGTACTTTCTTTGGATATTATGAAGGTTGGCTGAACGAAACTCGATACATGTAGTTCAAAATAGTAACGAAACGGAACTTCTGTGACAGTATTTTGATTAGTTAGCGAATGGGTAAGTTACTTCTAATCTTTCAACCTTCATACAGACACTGCACACTTTAGTAAAAGAGACTTATTTAAAGCCTATGTTATGTAGCACCTACAGATAATTAATAATTTATCTCGGTTGCTATCTTGATCACAATATTTATCTGTAACCAATCAACAACCGAATTAGCCTATCCGATCCTTAAACAGAACAGTTCAATCAGAAGCAGCATTTAAAAGGAACGGGATAAGAATTGACATAGGATAATAATTACGGGCGTAAGTCGTAAGGCGTAGGGCGTAATATTGTGCTTGAATTTAGCAGCTTTTTTTTAACAGAAGGTAAAAAAAATAGCAAATTGTTTTACTGGTGCTAGCATTTGTTGATATTTTTTCATCAGGCACATAGTTTTTATGCAATAAACTAGCTATTGTCAGCGGCATCGCAAGTGAAATTGTACCACGGGAACGTTATATCGGAATAAACGGTATCCTATGTGTTATTCTCGAATGTAACCTATCTCGGAGGCAAGCTACAAGATCCGTACAGCCGTTTTCGAAGTGATTGAGGAACATATTATATCCTTAATAAATATTTTAAGCATTAACACAAGCGTCGCGAAGTACAAAGCTTTTCTTTGTAAAGAAAAATTCGAATTGCGAGCAGGATGCAGCAATAGATAAAAGGATAAGGAGGAATTGGATTGAAGATTTCGGCGAAGTAGCGTGGCATGAACCTCGATGGCTCGGTTGGAAAGAGCGTCGGATGTACTGAATCCCGAGGTCGCAGGCTCAAATCCTACTCACGGTTCGAATTTTTCTTTCCGAAGAAAAGTTTATAAATCGACCCATCCATACTTCAAATTTCGCATTTTTTACATAAGTTGGTTAAATTTAAAACCTAGTTTGTTTAAAGAATAAGCTAGAACTAAGTATACTATCAAACGGTCCATAATTCTAATCTGTATGTACTCGATATATTATAGAGAGGTAATGTTGACAGGCCTGATGGTCTAGTGGTTAGTGACCCTGACTGCTATGCCGGAGGTCGTGGGTTCGATTCCCACCCAGGACAAATGTTTGTGTGATGAGCACGATCATTTGTTCTGTGTCTGGGTGTAATTTATCTATAGTATGTATGTATTTAGAAATATATAAGTATGTTTATCAGTTGTCTAGTACCCATAACACAAGCTCTGCTTAGCTTGGGACTAGATGGCGTTGTGTGATAGTTGTGGAATATTTATTTATTTATTTATTTATTTATTAATGTTGATAAAATGGGACGAATGCGAGCTTCTAAAGATCTTCGATGTATCTGTCTTCAGAAATAGAGATCTGACTGTAAAAATTTTTTCACTCATGCAAAATTACAGCCACGAAGGCAAAAGCTAATTTAAAACGTTGCCATGGGATAATTGCCGACCAAAAAGCGAGTGAAACCGCGGGAAAAATCTAATTATACGTAATTTACAGGAATCATTTTATTTCTTTTACGTAACAACGAAATTTTCCATATTTAAAGCTCGTTATGTTTTTCTTTTTATGTTTTCGAATTGTAACTTAATAAAAGCAACATTTTCCTACCTTATCTAATTACTAAATTAACAGAGGAACCCGGCAATTAGGAACTCAGAACCGCGACCAACATCATTAATGTATACGGTTTATTTGATATCCCATGCTTGGTGTCATTCCAACAGGCGTAAGTACGAGTACGTTGATACTTTACTGTAATTAAAATTTAAAAGAGATATTTTTAAGCCTTTTCTGAAAGTTAGCCAACGGAAAACAATGGTACGTAAGGTTAAAACTAGCCATTTTTAGGGTTGTCTACTTCGGAAGAAAAAATAGAAAATCCTTAAAGTAATACTTTGTTATCCCTCTGTCAAGACCCCTTTTCTCCGTAACGCGTGGAGACATGAAAATGAAATTAAAATCAAATACTCAGGTCTGCAATCCCTTGCAATAAAAAATTAAACTTAAGTCAACATAATCAAAAGATACGGCCATTTATGCACCGTTTTGCCGCACATTTTGACGCTTGCTGTGTAATCAAAACCTAGGTATTTCCAGTTGATCTAGAATCATTAAATTTCGCAAGAAGTGAGATCTTACAGGGCTTTATAGAGAAATAAGTCCGAAATTTGGAACTCATTAGTAACAAACATAAAATTAATTAAATTCAACCACCATCGAAGTGAAGTCTGGTCAACCTATTAACCTCCATTTATTCTTAAAGTATCAACTCTAGGTGTCTTAGTTTAAATACACTCCGATATTATATACTCATCCGATCCCTGTCTTATCGAGAAAGTTTCGATGGAATTTGGACTATGATAGTTAATCCCATACACTTCGGAAGATGACCGAAAATTTACGTCCAATTTCCCGCAATATCCCCAAGTCGAATTGAAATCTACGTTTAATTTTGTAGATTGCATTCGTTGATTTCATCAATCAAACGAATTTGGGTCAAGTGGCTTGATATAAAAACGACGAAACATCCTTTGATGAAATTGGGTGAACATGGTCAGAGGATCATTTATTTTGACTGCTTTGAATTTTAAATATGGAATCAATTATGGTTTTGATGATGCCTGTTATAATGTTGTAGCAATTCACTGAAGTGTGTTTTCTGCCAGAATTTTAGGTGCTTAACCTTTTTTTTTATTTTTAGGTTTTTTTTGCCAGTTCAAACGTGTATTATGCAGGAATCTTTTGAGATGTAGAAATAAATTCATTCAACATTTAAGTTATCCAGGAACAATCAATCCTTGTATTTATTTGCCTAAAATTATATTAATATTCCTCACAAATTCCAAAACTCAGTTTGTGCTAGTTGCGATGTAAATCATCCGTCACGAAATTTAATAAAAGCGTAGGAATTTTTCATCTGTTACCCCCTGCTATCGTGTCGCACTCAGGTTTCAGTTTCAAGTGTACTCGAAATCTACACATTGATGTGATTTCCACGAAAAGAGTGAAAATCACGAGGCTGTATATAATGATCGCATTTAAAAACATCGTTTTTTTTTCTTCTATTTATGGTCGATGTGAGCACATTTTTTTACATTTTACCTTTTTTTTCTACGACATTTATCGGTTTAAAAATCATTCAACTAAGGTGTTCCTTCTTCAAACAAATTTTGACAGAGATGTTCATTTCCGGGAACGATTGATTCATCTCCTAGAACGGAACAAAAATTTTCAAGTAGCTTGTTTTTTCATTGGCTGATAACCACCTTCTTCAAATTATTATCAATCCATCATGATGCAGGGCGCAGGCTACAAGGTCGCAGGATTGTCTTCAAAGGTCTGCAACCGAAAGAACGAGGTGTCTGTGGGGTGTCAGTAGAGTCTGTCAGTCCCTTCCGTTCCACCCAAAGCAGAAGCACACATTAAGACTGCGGTTCCACTAAGGCGGAGTGTGCCGCGATTCAATAATCAAATGACTTGAAATCCTCACCGGTCAGCCATGTGCATGACTCATGTGATTGGTGTATCGCAGCTCGTCTTCGCTCTGCTCCGTTCCGCCTCAGTGGAACCGCAGCCTAAGTTATTAAAAAAAGGGCGTTCCACAGTACGTTTGTGGATACGATTCCAATTGCAATTCGTAAGAAATAATACTGAGACAACATTAAAAAGAGACTGCATTTCATGTAACCATTAAAAACATCTATCAACTATTCGAGTTATGAACGACAAGCTTCGGAAAATTGAAGAACCAGTACGAACGAATCCATCAAAAGCGAATAGACAGCCATTCAAAGAACTATCCTCTCGTCTTATTTGCCTTTCTCTTTTGATTGATGTATCTTGTACAGAAGGTCGGATGTTTGAATAGAACCTAGTATTTCTGAGACTTATTTATTCCGTTAATCCTGTATCCCTGGATTGGACTAGCAACACAGATTACGCTGGATATTTACCGTCTTACCACAAGAAAGATAAACATCTGTTAAACACGATCTCGTCTAAAAAAACTGTCAATGTCAAAACGGCTTTTCACGTTGATATAAGGATCGTTTTGCAGTTACACTATTTTCAAATAAGCTCGATCTTTGTCTTTATAACCAATCGACCACGTCCGAACTTTCCTATTCGAGTCTTACAGATGTCCAATTGGAGGCAGACGTAAAATAAAATAGATCAGGATACGGATTGAGATAGAATATTAATTTCGGGCGTTACTAGGGCGTGAAAACGTTTTAGACAAAATAACCTACTTTAGTATTTGTAGACAACAGTAAATAAATTGATACCAGTGACACTCATGTGAATAAAAGAGGAAGGAGAGGTAGGCAAAAGAAAAAAACGACGCGTTGCACTCTGGGAGTGCCGGCAGAAGTGAAAACTTCAATAGTAATAAACACACACGAACATTCGCGCAAGCGCCCTGCGCCGTCTTACGAACTTTCGATCAGGTCACGTGTCCTGACGCGAGTTTAACATTTTTTACCCATTCCAAAAAAAGTGCACAAGCCGCTAAAGAAGTTTTCACTTCAAAAATTTATGAATTGTATGAGGAATGACCACAATGTAAAAGGGGGTAAATGATGCTGTAAAGTCTAACAGGGGTGAAGAAGTAAACATGTTTGGCACAACCCTAAATAGATTAAAATAAGGACGAATGATGATAAATTCGAAATGAATTCATACTCTCAGTTCATGTACTACAAATTTCCGCTGGCCTGTAATATGCATGCCGATTATAAAAAACCTAATAAAAATTTCCCAATTCATATCAACATACCATACACATACCTACTTAGTAAAGACAGCAATCAACTTCAATAGCGTAAATGACGCACTCATTCGCAACTCAAGCTTTTTCTGGGTCTCTAACAAAGGTAAAAATAAGGTGAAAATCCGGGACTGAAGCATAAATTCTCGTACAAACAGGTCGCGGTGCTATAAGTCCAAACTTTACACGTTGAAATTAGCTCGGACAACTTTACCCAACAAGTTTCAGTTGGGAGAGTGTTTTCTTCGGTTACGAATTTCAGGTGAAACTTTAGAATTTATTTTCGTGAAAGTTTTTTCAGTCACAAGTGCTGTTATTACGTTTTTGGTGGGATACAATTATTTTTCGGTTACGACTAAATTACATCACAATTTGCCAAAGACGTTTTACAATAAATTAATTAAACTTTACAAAGTTTTTCGGGTTCCTTTCCACCAGACACTGTAACTCATGTACCTACACGTATAGTGGAGATGTGTCTTTCTTTTCTTGCGATCCCCATAGTGTAAGATGTCATTGGATAGGTCTTTAGAAATATTGAAGCTTTTTTAAACTGCAAATGTTAATTCGCTTTTTTTTTATTTGTGTGCATTTCAACACAAACTTGGCTGGTCTATCGATATTCGATTTTGCCGCGCTTGCTAAGCATGATCGGTGGATGGCTGAGCATCTTAACGTACAGACTTTCTTCCATGCCTTGGAAAGATCCCGCATCCCGTTTGTTCGACAGTTGTTACTGCAACAATCTGTATTACCAAGAAGTATCGTTATTTTACCCAGTCCTAACTGAATTGTGGAGGTCAGATGGGCAGTCGCTTTTCCGTGCTGGATCCGGTAATAAGACTGCAAGCCAACTCTAACATAGCTGGGAAAAGGCTAGACTGATAAAGATGCTTATGGTAGCAACAAGCTATATAATATTTTATATGATGCAGCTACGTACTATTCAAGTAGCACTTATTCGTTGTCATAAGTTTTTCTTTTTAAAATTTACTTTGCCCCATCCTAGGAATTTCTCCAATTTCGAGGGTTTGTTCACAATCATAGAAACACACATAGTTTAGCTAAATCGTGCATTCTAAACATAAAGGGCCGTTTTTGTTACAAATAAAAAAAATTAGCTATACAGCTATATTTCAAGTGTTGACAATCTATATATATAAAAATGTTATGTTGGTTTGTGTATGCTTTAAAAACTCAAAAAGTACTGCACTGATTGAGCTGAAACTTTAGCATGATATATAATCCGCATCAAGGATTGTTTTTATCTATTTTTTTTCTTGAATAAACAGTTTTTTGTGCCACAGCGAAGCGTGGCAGGGTATAGCTAGTGTGTTATAAAATTACGTTATTGCCTTTTCTACAGTAATTACAGACCACATTTTGTATTTTTGATTCTATTTACGAGTTATGCATTTTTTTCGATTGGCGGCGCTAGTGGACTGTAAGAGGCCTCTTAAAGATCGGGCCTAAAGCAAAATCTCCAATCTTTGAAGATTCTTGCTGTAGCGAATCATGTTCGTTTCAATTTAATTCTTAAAAATTGTGGTTACGTAAACTAAGTGCGTGTCATTGCAGCTAAATGTAATTAATTACGTTATATAGATATGATACATGTACATATAATGAATAAGCTAAATGTTCGATCCTAGTACGACAGTATGAATACAAGGAATCAGCGACACACAATGAAGAATAATAAGCTAGAACAAAATAATAAAAAGCTCAAACTCATAATTACATTTATTATAGTTAAAGTATTTTCCACTGGGGTTTATTTAAATCAAATTTAAGCGTAAAATGAAGTTGTAACAGGGTTGCGAAACTGTCGGAGCGAGGTCGACCGCTTCCAAATTCTATTATTTTCATTTACAGTACGGTTCTTTTAACTACCTTTTTGCAATTTTGAGGACAATGGAATAGTTGGCTGCATTGTACTACAAATAGGACTGTATTTCACTGCCAGGAAATATGAGTTCATGAAGAACATGAGTTGTTTTAACAATTATTAAAATGACATGTATACGTGACTTCTGCAGGTGCTATTAATGCCGGTGAGCAATAATTGAGGTTGAAACACTATAAGCCCATAGGGTCGGTATATAGGTATCCAGATGGCTGGATTTTTTAAATCTGGCAACAATGCCGTCCGACGTGGCAATACTGATTGCTATTTGTGTACGTGAGTTTAAATGTTTGCAAGCGCGTCCATGAAATAGACAAAATTACAAGTACAAGGGCGAAGTTAAAAAAAACAAAAACTAACTTGGGGAATCTTTTGCTCGCCGACAGCGATACGAATAAGTTTTTTAGCCCTTCAAACCCTTAGCCCAATGATTATTTTCCTTTATTTGTATTATTATTCATTTAAAACCTATGGATTTATATTTGGTCTGAAAGGCATAGATGTGGATTTAAATTTAAATATTGGGTGAGGCTATCTAACCCCTAGATGCTACTACAGTCACTGACTCGTTTCGAAGTCGTCAAGCAATTTTTACTTAGCTGAGACCAAAATTTAAATATAGGTATTTTTTTACAAACAAAAGCATTCAAAATTGTCTGTTAAAATTGCAAAAATCGTGTCACAGGTTTATTTTTTGTAAAATCCACTTTTTTGCTTTGAAGAAAAACAGGTTAAGTGCAAGCTAGACCAGACTTACAAAACAAGAATTACAGACACATAATTATTACATAACAAATTATATATTATGACAAAAAAACTCGTAAGTAGTTTGATAGTTACCTTACCGTATCGGGCTGATGATAACTAACATTAGAAACTGTGTAATCATGTGCTAGTTCATACTTTGGTGGTATGTTTTTAGGTTTTTCAGTAGCAGCTCAGAGTTTGGATTTAAATTGTGCCCGATTAATGGTATTAGGCTCGCTCTTTTCCTGAGACCTAAAAGTGCTACCAGCAAATATCAAAGGATATTTTTTTTTACCTGTGTGTAGTCAGAGCGGTCCGCTAGTTTTTATTAAAATTCGGAGTTTCTGTTGATCGAAACAATTTATCCAATTAGGAAATTACTTAGAACTTGCACTCCTAGTATTAAGAGCGCAGGTATAACTTCTCAGCAAATTTTAGGTTTCCTTATTCGGTACATACTATTCAATTTACATATTTATAATATGTTAAAGAGGCTGAAGAGCCGATGAAGTCTTTGAAGCATTGAGAAATTGAGTAAAGATCGATCATCAAATATTGAAGGTGAGGTATAGGTATAAGGTATTGGTAGCTTTGAAGGTATCTATTAAGTAGTTATATACAACGATTGGATCTAGAGCTTAGATAAAATGCGAAGAGTAAATGTAAGGGTTAAAAGACACACCGAGACTCGACGTTGCGCCCATATTTCAATGGAGCTACTTAAAATCTAACTCTATTTATTACACGAAAAGATACACAAGTGCAGTATCGTTGCGACACGTCGCACTGCGTCGCGCCTTGGTGTGTGGTGAAGCTAAGAATTAAACGATATATTTATTGTTTTAATTACAAAATCATCCTGTACCTTGCTAGCATTTTTGTTTTGCGATGCCAAAAGTATAAATGCTACCATTTTTCGTTTTTGTGAGCGAAGACCTCAAATTATTTATTATTTTTTTTTTAATTATGTGGGCACTTTACGAGCAGACAGTGGGAAACTCTAAAAAAATACGTTATATTTCATGCGTTTATGCTAGGTACACTGTCTATATAGGTCAAAGTAGCAAAATTTTCTCATGGAGCAATGGTGGAAAAGCAAATGTTAATTTAAAATCCAAAAATAGACATTACTGAAATAAGATACGAGTTGAACGGGTTCAAACATATTGTTCATTGATTAGTGAAAACAATTTCGAGAACGAGCAAATTAAATAAACAGAAATTCATTGAATTATAATCAATTTCGATAGCAATTTGTGGAGTAGAGCCGTCAATCAATATTGGCATCAATTCGATACAAATCAATGGTGATTAACGTTCATGTTTGATTGGATTTGAATGCGGACGTCAATTGACGGGCGTTAGTACTATGAATATTTACTTACTTCCTTTTGAATATTCAGCCCCTGTACTTGGATTTAAGGACTTTCATGACCGAAGCGGTATGAAACTTGAATACTAAGTAGATTAGTTGAAAAGCTGGCTTTTGGAAATTAAAGATAATTGTTTTATCGTTTCTTTTGTGACTAAGTGAAAAAAAAAAAAAACGACAGGTTGCACTCTGTGAGTGCCGGCAGAAGTGAAAACATGAATAGTAATTGTTGGAAATATCTTGTAAACAGATTTTAGTAAAACTCGCAAAAATGGTTGACTTTTTATTTCAATAATTTTCCAATGTGACGTACATCTTTTATAAACAATGTTACCTAGCAACGAATGTATCCAGCATACAAACTTCTTTAAAAGTAATAAAGTCACACGAACATTCACGCAAGCGCCCTGCGCCGTCCTACGCTTTTTCGGTCAGGGTCACGTGTCCTGACGCGAGTTTAAGATTTTATACCCATTACAGAAAAAGTGCTCAACGCCGCTAAAGAAGTTTTCACTTCAAAAACAGATGTTGAGTTACGTTTTAGTTAAGCTGTAACATGCTTAAAGAAACACGTTTGTTTTAATTAATTTAATTAATGGTTAAGTTAAAGTTAAGTAATATACATACTTTTACTGATAGCTGGTAATGAAGAGAAACGACCCCCAAATAAGCAGGGTAGGGGGATGAAAATGAGATACTTATTTACCTACATTTTTAAACAAATTTAGAAGAAAAACATTACAGGGTTTGATTAATTTATTTTATGCCAGTAGTAGTTATGTAGGTAGATACTACTTAAGCCTTATGTACCATTTCATAATTCATTTGAACTTCCAATTTCACATCGCTCCTAACAACTAACTGAAGAGTTTTACGCCGATTACTGAATGAAAACTAGGTAGGTTTTGTTCAGTTCTATCTACCAATATTTTCATCCAATCCCTAACGCAATCAGCTACTAAACTCCATACAAATACAGTAAAAGCAAAGTTGTCCGAACAATAAAATGATGTTCGGTCAGTCGGGACAATCCACTCCACTTGTACTTGGAACAACAAGTTGTTAACTTACGGACAAGTTGTGACTTGTTCACGTTCTGTGTACTGAGGTTCCACAGCATTGTTACTGGGGATAGAATTCGCTGCACTTGGTTATCTCTTGTGAGTTTGTCGGGCATTTAATTACGAGTTTGTGACTTATGTGTGTTGTAGGTATGTGAAGTCGTTCTTTGTTCTGTATTTTCGTTACTAAGTTTCCATTCATTAGTACAAATCCTGATTAACTTACGGGGGCCATAGGTACACGTTAGGGTTTGCATAAGGTTGCCATCTCTAAAGTTTGGAAACCAGGACAAGATGCGTGGAAACCTCGGATTTTGAGTCCAGAACCCGGTCATGAGTTGATGTGCGCACCGTGGCAACTGCGTCGGGAGGGGCGGCGGGACGGTGAAGTGTGCGTGTGTCGCGGGCGGCCCAAGGCCCCTCGGACGCTCCCCGGATGCCCTCTAAACTAGGACAAATCCGGGGAAAACCAGACGGATGGTAACCCTAGGTTTTGACCGACAGGCAAGCCCTAGCGTGTGTGTTAAAAAGGTACATGTGGGACGGTTAAAACCATCATGCAAACTCTAAAGTATATAGCCTGCATTAGTTGCTTCAGGTATAGAGTGCAGGGGAAGTATTTTTTTCCTTTCCAGAGAGTATGGCAGTTAAATTTGACATTTGGGTGAGGAAGGCTCAGTCCATAATTTATGTCTATGACCGAAACATTGCTGTCTTGCTCGATATTAACATGGCAGGCAGTACTGCTGAGTTCGAAATCGAGTTGGCGGGAAGTTGATGATGATGTATTCATCATCATCAACTTCCCGCCCTTATACATTTTTACTTGAGGTCGGCGCAACACGTTCTCTTCTTCCATTCTCCCTATCAAACGTCACAGTATCATTTACTCCTTTTTATTTTATTTTATGGCGTTATATTTACAGTTTTTCATTTGAAAGTGTATGAGCGTAGTTTTGGGTTTTGCGGAGCTTATTTATTTATTTCTTTATTTATTTTAACGTCGATTCATTTTGGCCTAACATGGTTTTAAAACATTCATAAAATGTCGTACAAGATTTTCCAGTAGGCTGCAGATCTGAACGATTTTATTTAATCATTTATGTACATATAACGACATACCAAAACATTATGATTCATTGTGATTGAGCAAGGCTAAATATTTTGACGAGACAGCGATAATCCAGTATTAAAATATTTGATGTCTGTACCATTGCCACGCTCATTATTTTGCCACTCAGAATAATTATTGTCCATAACTTTTCAGCTGTATAAATGTCGTGGATGAAAATACTCAGAGGAAGCACTTACTTGAAGTACTGCATTAATTTAATTTTCGCCGTGTTAATTAAAAATATTTGCATATACAGGTATGCAAATATTTTTATATTCTTTACAACGTTAATAAAGTCTGAAAACGGGAAAAATCTGTTCACTTGACTGCCGTGAGTTATATGAACAAGAGAGAATTAACTAACTTGTGTTATAAAATACGTTTTTACGAGCGTTTAAAACTTTTATATTTGTCTGCCTTACAACGAAATTGGAGCTTCATTATAAAAGAGAAAATTGACGTGATTTGTTTTGAGCTGTTATCTTGCATGAATCTGTAACAGTCAACTATCACATAAAACAAATTCATGTAAGAAATATTTGGAATACTCTGAATTAAAATGAGAATTACTACAGTTACAATTTCAAATATTTAAACATGGTTTATATGGACGTAACTGTTCTGTTTACAGTTCGAAAATAGAATCAACATATTTGATTTCACATTTCGTATACCCATATGAAATGACAAATAAATTATTTTAAATTAATTACGTCCAAGAATAGCATTATTTAAAGCATAACATTTCAAAATTACTTGTTTTAACATATTCAAGTATCGACAATCAACAATTCTAGTATCGACTGGCATTGCCGAGCTTTGAGATGAGCGCAACGCTTTGTTTATACCCGATAAGTGCAAAAATAAATAATATACGCATTATTTTCTGAACCGTATTTAAAGTAATTTACCGTTTTACCGTAACTTCAAGAAATTGCGACAGTTTTGCATTCATAAAACTGATAAAACTTTATTTATATTCATTATGTTCCCCTCGGATATACTTGTTTCTATTTTAAACATCATAATTTATGCGTTTAAAATTAATCTTTTTAGTATGTGACGTTTTCTTTGAATTATCGTGACCCCGGAACGTAAAGGGCTATTGAAGGACACCGTTGATTTTAGTTAGTACGAGTCTAACAGTCCCTTCCGCTCTGCTCTGGGTAGGAGGACTCATTTGAAGATTTTACCACGTTAAAAAAATGTGACTTTTTCGAGCGTTACCATTGTTTGTTTTGTAACATAAATAAATAAAAATGTCCCTGTCGATGTCAGGCGAAAGGGAAAAGTAACGATTGATCTTGCGACCTGCAGTTAGAACTTCTACAATTTATTAATTGATGGCACCGTTGGGCAGTGGCTGAGCGATTGACTGCTAGTCTGCGTGTTGTGGGTTCAATTCCCGGATCGAAGAAATTCTGTAAGATCTACAAGTAGTTATTCCGGGTCTGGGTGTTGCATTTCATTATTATGTGAGATTAAATTCCTTTCTTTTTCCAATATTTTACACATTTGTTTGTGAACAAAATTATCAGCAAAGATTTAAATGTAGCACTTAATGGATCATTAAATTTATTAATTTATTGATGGTGAAAGACTTTATTTACACCAAAAGGACATTTGAATAATGATTAATTAATCATCAATCCAAAAGTTTAACAGCGTTGAAAGCCATGACATATTATTTTATTAATATGTTGGAAAGAAAGAATATATCTAATAATGGCTCATCGACAAAATGAAGGTGTGAAAGATCAAATTATGCCGCCATGTCACAGTTTTTTACAAATATAAAAAATATATGGTATTTACAATAATTATGTTTTGTTTTTCTATTTGGAAACCCTCGATGACTATTTATGCCGGTGTCGAATAGTGACGGCCGGACAGTTAGTTGAGCCGTCGAACTTTGTACTCAACGGTAGATGTGCGTTATGGGTTAGTAAATGTAAGTGAAAACAATTTTTGTTTGTAAAATAAATTATCTACCGATAGACATTAGGTTTCTATCTACATATTTACAATAAAGAAAATATACAGGCTACCATTTAGTAACATTTACATTTATTTTGATGAACTTCTAGTAGAATTGTTGTGAATCGGCTTAAAACTAAATAATAGTTTAGGTAGTCAATCTTTCCCAGAGTGTAATATAGTGGCCGAAGATCGTCTGCCGACGTCCGTCGCCGTGGGCGTCTACCACTACGGCTAGGGTGGAGATAGGACGCTGTACTCTCCCTCACGCGGCCATGGGCAACAGCTACTTTAATTTTAATGTTGAAACAAAAAACCGAATAAATTCTTTCCAACAGGTGCTGAGTTGTTAACGTTGTCTAATTCCAGTGACAAGCATTAATTATACATACGAAATAATTTTGCTTTCGAATCTTTCAACAGAATTTCACCAAATTACAAGCTAGGTAACAAGACAGACAATTTGACATGAGCTGTTTCTGCCGCCATTTTATACTTACAAAATAGGCGACGCTATGCCCCACGCGATTGAGGCACGTATACATTAATTTATTAAGTAGCTAACAGTGTGACGATTGATTACTGTCTGTTTTTATTTCAAAGAGTTCTTCATTAATTATCTGAACTGAATGTCTGGCTGTTACCTTTTTACGCTTTAATGACTAAACAGATTTGGGTTAAGTTAGGATATTCCAGTTGTTATTGCCAACATTTTAATCAAAGGATACACACTATGGGTATGTTTTGGATACAAGGATAGGTATCTTTTTTTTTTATCGTGGTAAAATCATCAAATGAGTCCTCCCACCCAGGGCAGGGCGGGAGGGACTGTCAGACTTGTACTGACTAAAATCCACGGTGTCCTTCACTAGCCCTTTACGTACCGGGGTCACGGTAATCCCTTGGTCCCGTAACAGTTAGTTATGTTTAACTTAACTAATTTACTTACAAGGATATCACAGTTTCAAAATCGGACATTGTGAAAACTTAACCAACGTTTCTTTAACAAATCTCAATAATTTATCGACCTGTCCCTGTTTCTCGTATATTGTATATTTCTTGTTTCAAAATTTGTCGTTTATAAGATAACAGCAAAAAAAAAACTGATAGAATTAATTTTGTCTATTTGTGGAGGAGTACTTGCACTTCTTCATTCAAGTAATTCTCGTAAAAAGGCGTAGGAAGTCTGTGCTTCACACTTTTTATTAATACACTAGCATTCATTTTTAAACTAAGCGGACCAGCTGTAAAGATAGTTGTTATAAACAACATACTCGTATTGTTGTAGACAGATTATGCAATATACATTAATAAAAGGAAAAAACCTACCTATTTACCAAGTCAAAAAATCGCTTTAGAATAGGACAATAGGATTATTCCGTGTCCATTAGAACGTTCCTATAAAAAACTGGTTCAGGCATGTTCATTAATTGTATAAATTAATCTGTTCTAAATTTAGTGACAAAAACGAAATAAAAATATTGACGTTTCAATAAAAATATTTTCGTAGCGTCATTAAGTACTCAGAAAACTAACAAGATTTTGTAATACGTTCAAATGAGTGTGTGTGAATGACCTAAATGAAAAACATCACTGTTACAATTTCCGAAGCGACACTTCTGTCTGCCGCCATTAAGTGATCATAAGAAATAAATGTCATGTAGAAAATCTGACGCCACAAATAATAGGAAAGGATCTTGTCAAGATGACGAAAACGTAGAAAAGGCGGGACTATCTTCCACGTCCAACTAAGACAAATAAATGGATATTTTCAAAATAAAAAGCACTCCTCACAAAACCTTTAACCAAAGGCATTAAAGCTCAGTTTCGGATGAAGAAGCTGCTTCCTGTAAATAAAATTGAACGCCATAAAAACAATTTGGAAGAGATTAATGAAACAAATGACAACTTTATAAGAACTTCTATTCTAATGCCTTATAACAAGTAATACTTTTAAGAGAGATGTTAATATTAAAACTTAGGAATAGGAACATTAATCAGTTCTTCGTAGGGCACTGCAAGGAAGAATTTTTCAATAGTCCTGATTGCCAGATCGACTGCATAGTCTACTATGGGTTTCCCAAATTCTTCCGCTACTAGTTTCCAATTGTCATTGAGGAAATCTAGCACTGTTTGACCTGAAACAATAAAGGGGTATTTACATAACACATGAAATCACACCTGTAACAGGGGGGGAGGCAATATATTATCAGCCTATTTCCGTCCACTGCTGAACGTACGCCTCCCCAAAGAGCACCAACCGTCCCGGTCCTGGGCAGTCCGCATCCATCCGCTGCCAGCCACATTCTTCAAATCATCGACCCAGCATCGGGGGTCAATGCTAGGTGTACTTCGAGAAACCCCATATTTCCAGTTATGTAAGTTCCATGTAATGGGGGCGAGGCTAACGCTATCAAGCGTTCATATCTTAGGACTACGACTACTCCTGAGAAATTTACTACAGGAACAACCCAATCTCACTTTAATCAACCAGAAATACGAACGATAGGTCATTAATGAGGTAATTCGGATTGTTATTGTTAATAGTTTTTAAACAAAACAAGGTGAAACTCAATGTCATGTATTATTTCTTGATTAGAATAATACAAACGAAATTAAAAACATAAACCTTGATAAGACGATGGGTATCAGAGACTACACGCAGCAAATTAGGCAATTACAGATGGTATAAGAATTTTCTGTTCCCAAGTAGGTCAATAGGTTTTTTTATCGGAACATTCACGACTATGCAATCTTTATCGGAAGAGGATTTCCTTAGGAGGATTTACCATTGGGGACAATCAAGTAAAATAATTGCTACTGTGGCTCATTGGCAGGCAGAAATGAGGATTTGGGTGTTTCCGATAATTGTGTAGTTGTAGTTATTGACTGTCTGAATTCTTATATAAGATTGTCCAAAGAGTTTCTTACTCTATCCTCTCCACAGATATTTAGAGTTTGGAATGGACGACTAAAGTTCTTTCATAGTTATTATGCCTTGTAAACGAGACTGTAGCATTTTTGTGTTTGTTAACGTTCAATATTTTAAATTGAATAAACAACATTATAAATGGCCCATTTAAAAATTGACCAGTCGTCACACGGCGTGTTATTATGCTAATTTACTACTTTCTATTGTTTTTTTTTGGTTTGTACTAGCGTGAGCGTCTAGTCATATTAAAAGTTGACCACAATATTTAAAACAGCTGAAGATAAAAAGATTACATTCATTTATGTCTTTTTATATATCAATGAGTTTTAAACTATCCTCTGCTTTACTAATTTCTTAATCAAATTAAATAAATAAATATTCATCAACTATCACACAACGCCATCTAGTCCCAAGCTAAGCAAAGCTTGTGTTATGGGTACTAGACAACTGATAAACATACTTATATATTTCTAAATACATACATATTATAGATAAATTACACCCAGACACAGAACAAATGACCGTGCTCATCACACAAACATTTGTCCTGGGTGGGAATCGAACCCACGACCTCCGGCATAGCAGTCAGGGTCACTAGCCACTAGACCAACAGGCCTAATTCCCCATTATTAACATACTAATGTTTTAGAATTATAAAATTATTCTTTCTAGCTTTCGATACGTCTTCATACTTACTCAGTGTCTTGCTTTCCTTGAAAAGATTTTCAAGATCAAAGTGGACGCGATCTCCATAGTCGAAAGAGTACTTGTAACTCTTCAAAGCGAAATGATTGACGCCTTGCTTGTCTTTGATGTACTTTGTTTTGATATCGACCTTCATTCTCAGATTCGCTGTAAGAGAAATGCGGTATTAATGGGCAAATTCTTTGACACATTTGTTTTGTTCTTGACATTGACCATTTTGTGAAATAATTTAATTAGTTGCATTTCACATGACATGTGTTCTAAACAAATGTATTAGCATTCATTAATATTTACTTTTAAATTTATTTTCATCTTACAAACATATTTAATCAAAGCAAAAGTTTTGTACCCTGACGGAGAAATCAAAGTTTATTTCATGCTATCTCAAGTTACACTTAAAAATGCATAACATGGAAATGACTTTGTTTCATGTTTATACAAACAATCGTTTACATAATAATTTCTTAATCTTCTCGCAAACTGCAATGTTTTTGAAAATGCAAAGCTGCCAAATACGGCAGAAGTTGTAGACATTACGAAGTGTTGAATTATTAATGGGTGTGTGTACTTACTTAGCTTGACTTGGGCATCGCCAGCACCGTCGATGGTGAACAGCAAGATTTGTCCTTTGGCATCGTAGGTACCTTTAATTGTGAGGTTGCAGTGAAATGCTAGGACGAAGTGACGCTTCTCAAGTTCAGACCTGGAAAAAAATACAGGGTCAGGCTCATTGAAGTGCAAACTGATGCCACGATCAAAGGATATTTTATAAACAGTTCGATATGAATGAATTCAAATTGTGCCTCAATTGTTATGTGGTCAATTAAGAAAGGACATCGAGCTCACTAGATCGAGATTTTGGAGCAAAGGAGAAAATGTGAAATGAGCATATAATTAGCTTTTATAGCGCAAATAGTTGTTCAGGGTCTACGTGCTACGCCCATACGATTAGTTTCTTTCAATACAATCAAAAATCATTATCAAAGTAAAAGTGGTAATCATTCTGTACTTAAGAAAATTAAATATTATTTACTCAATTAACCGCCAAGTAACTAAAATTTCCTTAAAATATTAAAATAAAGTAGAACTTTTATTATTATTCGCTCTCTTTGACGCAAAGGAGAGTGCCAAGATATCCAAGCCGCTTGTATCTAACTTTAATTTACCTTTCAGAAGTACGTAATGTAAAAATAACGATGATATTTTCAGTACTTTCGAGCCAGCACTGCGTAAAATATTCAAACAAATTTCCAACCTAATAATTGAAGTTTTTTTGCCAAGTTGGAATTCTTTATTCGTAATTAAGAATTTAAGGCATGAACTTTTAAGAATAAAAGTTAATAATACTACAAGTATTAAGCGGCATGGCTGGTTGTTTATATTTGATGAAAATGCGAGTTATATCTTTGTTGCATCATTTAAAGCAAGGTTAATATTCTAGATTATGGATTATAAACGTTGCTTGTTATTACCTAAATCTTGTTTTTTTTTTCTATGATGCGATGTATGATGAGATGTATGCTCAAATAATCGTTCAAATAATCATCATCATCATCATCTCAGCCATAGGACGTCCACTGCTGAACATAGGCCTCCCCTTTAGATCTCCACATATACCGGTTGGAAGCGACCTGCATCCAGCGTCTTCCAGCGACCTTTATAAGGTCGTCTGTCCATCTTGTTTGTGGACGTCCTACGCTGCGCTTGCTAGTCAGTGGTCAAATATTATAGAATCGACAGGCCTGTTGGTCTAGTGGTTAGTGACCCTGACTGCTATGCCGGAGGTCGTGGGTTCGATTCTCACCCAGGACAAATGTTTGTGTGATGAGCACGATCATTTGTTCTGTGTCTGGGTGTAATTTATCTATCTATACTTATAATAAATCTGTAGAAGGGTCAATTCTGTACATTGAAAATATTGAAAAAATAAATAGCGGGGGGTGTTGCTGGATCGATACCAAACCCAAATATATAATTAAAAATATTTTTGTCTGTCTGTCTGTCTGTCTGTCTGTCTGTTTGTGCAGGCATCACGTGAAAACTAACAGTTCGATTTCGATGAAACTTGGTATAATTATTCCTTATTATCCTGGGCATAACATAGGATACTTTTTAACCGACTTCAAAATGAGGAGGTTATCAATTCGACTGTATTTTTTTAATTTTGTTACCGCATATCGACCGACTGGGTGAACCGATTTTCATGATTCTTTTTTTGTTTGAAAGCTGGTGCTTTCCGTGTGGTCCCAATGTCACCAAATCAGGATCTGATGATTGGATCTTGGAGAAATCGAGGGCAACCCTCAAATTTTATAGGCTCACCCATCGTTTTTCGTAAATCTTATGAAGTAATTTAAGTACTTGCGTATGATAATCATGATCTTATGTAGCTGAGCTGATGATGGAAGGTACAACTCCTTAACAGTAGTTTGTTACCGCATAACGACCGACTTCGTGAACCGATTTTCATGTTTCTTTTTTTGTTTGAAAGCTGGTGCTTCCCGTGTGGTCCCATTGTCACCAAATCAGGATCTGATGATTGGATCTTGGAGAAATCGAGGGCAACCCTCAAATTTTATAGGCCCACGCATCGGTTTTCGTAAATTTTATGAAGTAATTCAAGTACTTGCGTATGGTAATCATCATCTTATGTAGCTGAGCTGATGATGGAAGGTACAACACCTTAACAGTAAGGAGTAGGCATCGACTGATTCATTGTTCGCATATCTCCGGAACTACACATCCGATTTAAATAATTCTTTTTTTTGTGCTAGTTATCGTTCCACTTAGGGAATACTGAAAGTTTCATCAAAATCGGTTCAGTAGTTTTTGAGATAGGGAATTTTATTAGCTTATTGTGAACATGAGGGATGTTATTACCAGTGCTACGGATTATATTATATGTATTTGGCAAGAATTTGGGTTGAATATTTAAACTAAAAAGAGAAAAATAAAAAACTTTTTCAAAAAAAAATGTAACCGCCTTCAAAATAACCACAAAAAAGGGTAAAATAATCTACAAAATAACTTTTATTTAGGAAATCGGTGGCAAAAAATAAACAAAGAAATAAAAAATAACAAAGCCGTCGTTGATTATTTTACCCTTTTTTGTGGTTCTTTTTGAAGGCGGTTACATTTTTTTTGAAAAAGTTTTTTGTTATCCTGGAAAAATACGTAGAAATAAAAATCTTATTTTTCAGTTTTATTGATAGACGTTGTTCTGTAGAACCGCGAACACACGTTGCATTACCCGCAGTGGATTCAGCGCCGTAATATTTATAAGATTTCATTGTCAGAGTTACTCAAAATGGAGAAATAAACCATCCACGCGAAGACCGACATCCGCGCGGACGGAGTCGCGGGCGGAAGCTAGTCTATAATATGTATGTATTTACAAATATATAAGAAGTATGTTTATCAGTTGTCTAGTACCCATAACACAAGCTCTGCTTAGCTTGGGACTAGATGGCGTAGTGTGAAGATTGTGAAATATTTATTATATTATTATTTAATCAAAAATCAAGTGATTGTGATCTTTAAGTAATCGGGTTATTAATTTAACTCAGATTTGTCGTAATAAGCCGTATTGCAGGCAAACAGCATGCACTCAAACTTTGACATTCAACCAAATGTTGTCTATTATATTATTACTAGCACTCCGCCCGCGACTTCGTCAGCGCGTGTTTCTAACTTCGAACTCAAAATATTAGTGTAGACAAACTGATTTTTCGATGTTCGCCAGCTAGGTTGATTTTTGAAATATAGATAATTACGCATCCTTTATTCGATTGGGAAACTAAAAATCCGGGAACTATTTTTAAAACTGAATCACCCCTTTCCACCAATTTAGAGGGTGATTTTCGAAAACCCCAAAAACACGTGTTTGATTATTTTTGATCTGATTTCTATATACTGAGTTTCAAGTTCATCGGTTTGCGCGTTATGATTTTCCCATACAAACTTTAACATCGTCTAGATCACCAATGGAGGGTAGTTTAAAAAAAATAATAGTGCCAATCCTTTTATTTTGCTTATACTCATATTCCTACCAAATTTCAAGTTTATAAACCTAAGGCATAAGATTTTACATACAAAGGTTTTCACCCCTTTTCACCCCCTTATTGGAGGATTTTCGCAAAATCCCTTCTTAGTGCTCACCTACATAATTAACGGCAACTACCACCCAAAAGTCAGCTTTCTACGTTTAGCGTTTAATATCCTTACCTTAAAACTTGAATACCCCTTGTCATCAACTTGGGGGGTGATTTTCGAAAAATCCAAAGACACGTCTTTAATTATTTTTGATCTAGTATTTGAATACTGATTTTCAAATTCATCGGTTCGCGCGTTATGATTTTCCCATACAAACTTTAACATCGTCTAGATTACCAAAGGAGGGTAGTTTAAAAAAAGTAATAGTGCCAATCCTTTTTATTTACTTATACTCATATTCGTACCAAGTTTCAAGTTTATAAATCCAAGGAATAAGATTTTTCATACAACAGTTTTTACCCCTTTTCACCCCCTTAGAGGAGGATTTTCGCAAAATCCCGTCTTATTGCTCCCCTACATGGTATACTGCCACTGCTGTCCAAAATTCAAGTTACTGCCCTTGGCGGTTTCGGCTGTAGTCGAGTCTTAATAAAAAACCCTGTTCTTTTATATATATAGACTAGCACTCCGCCCGCGACTTCGTCAGCGCGTGTTTTATAACTTCGAATTCGAAATATTAGTGTAGACAAACTGATTTTCCGATGTTCGCCCGCTAGGTTGTTTTTTGAAATATAGATAATTACGCATCCTTTATTCGATTAGGAAACTATTTATGGCAAGTTTTGAGTTTATCGAAGCAAGCAGTTAAATACTTCCCTTAAAACTGAATCACCCCTTTTCACCAATTTAGGGGGGGAGAGGAGGGTAGTTTCAAAAAACTAATAATGCCCATCTTTTTTATTTACTTATTCTCATATTTGTACCAAGTTTCAAGTTAATAAACTTAAGGGATAAGGTTTTCATCCCTTTTTACCCCCTTATTGGAGGATTTTCGCAAAATCCCTTCTTAGTGCTCACCTACATAATAAATTGCAACTACCGTCCAAAAGTCAGCTTTCTACGTTTAGCGCTTAATATCCTTACCTTAAAACTTGAATACCCCTTTTCATCAACTTGGGGGGTGATTTTCGAAAAATCCAATGACACGTGTTTATTTATTTTTGATCTAGTATTTAAATATTGATTTTCAAATTCATCGGTTCGCGCATTATGATTTTCCCATACAAACTTTAACATCGTCTAGATTACCAATGGAGGATAGTTTGAAAAAAATATTGGTGCCAATCCTTTTTATTTACTTATACTCATATTCGTACTAAGTTTCAAGTTTATAAACCCAAGGAATAAGATTTTTCATACAACAGTTTTCACCCCTTTTCACCCCCTTAGAGGAGGACTTTCGCAAAATCCCATCTTATTGCCCCCCTACATGGTAGACTGCAACTGCTGTCCAAAATTCAAGTATCTGCGTTTAGCGGTTTCGGCTGTAGTCGAGTCTTAATAAAAAACCCTGTTCTTTTATATATATATGTCGCATCCGGGTATATTTGCTGGCGATCAGAATAATAACAGTACTAAGTGACATGCATAGTGTCAACAATTGTGGGCGCAGAGAGTGGGATACGGGTTAATGTGAGAAATAATTACTTTGACTTATGCACAGTTAATGTTGCATAGTCTATTACTAACTCAACTTTGCTAAATTAATGTTCTGGCCTTAAAAGGAAACACAGAGCAGTTCCTAGGGTAGTATGTGTCACTTCCACCACGCCCGAATGAACACTGTCGTTCCATGGGACCGCGGTGCTTATCAGACACCTACCTTAGACTCAGCACAACGCACTGTTATATTCATAACTTGTACGCGACTAATTGCTGACCAAACATAATATTTACTATTAAAACATTTACGTCCACGCGGACAGTTCAGTAGCAAATTAGCAACCAATCCGCGTTCCCGCGTCTTAAATTTCATAAAAAAGAAAAGTGAGGTTCCAAACGTGACTGTAAAATCTTATCTCAATAAACTCCATGAAAAGAACTTGGTGCAGTTTTGTTTAAAGACAATCAGCGGCTGCCGCCTAACATTGGTGTCAGAAGTACGATTTCGAAAAGTGGTTTACGCTATAAACCCCGAAATTTGAACCCGTGGTCGTCGCGTTTGTCAAGTTGATCGACGTTCAGTCTCAGCCCCTCGAGTTGAGCCCGCATCAGCCACCTGCCCATTATCGTGGTCGACAGTAAGTCTCCTCCTGCATCGAGCCTGCACCACTGCCGGACCTGTACCTGTGGTCGACGATAAGCCTCCGCCTGCGTTGTGAGCCCGCACCACTGCCACACCTGGACCTCTACTTTCTCCTCTCCATCTTCTCTTCGGGTCAAGTTCTGCTACTGCTACTCACCACCGACCATCATCTGCCTGAGCCTGCGTCGCTGTCCAGGCACCGCCTACATGCAAGCCACGTGATCCTATTCGCCGCCCGCCACGTGACCGTCCTTGGTCGCGCCAACGTGTCGTGTCCACCCAGTACCACATCCCAGGACTTTAATTTTAACTCATTAGTGAAATGCTCCTGACTGTGCTAATTCTGTAAGTAGTCTAACTTTTTCACTTTCTATTCCTTTTGTATTACTTTCTATTTCTTTTTTGTGTGTAAATCTGTGTATCCTCTCATCCTACCTACCTACATAATGTCATTAAAACAAGAATCTTTGGAAAAAGTCACCTTAAATGTTCTCACGAAATTCATTAGGCCATACTCAGGTGATCGAGAGACTCTTCCAGCATTTTTAACAAATTGCGACAATGCTATATCACTAGCAGCACCTGAACAGCATGGTATATTATGCAAATATATAATATCCCAATTAGAAGGAAAAGCACAACTAGCATGCAGTCTTAAAACATTTACGACATGGTCCGAATTAAAAAGTTTTCTAAAAACCACATTTGGTGAAAGAAAACACAGTTCTCATTTATTAGTAGATTTACAAAGCTGCAAACAGCAAACATCAGAATCCGTAACGCAATTTGCTCTTAGAGTTGAAGCCTGCCTAACACGTATTCAAGCAGACATTCACTACTCATGTTCAAATCCAGCTGAGCTTATTGGCAGAATAGCTGCTATGGAAGATCTCGCTTTAAACACATTTATATTAGGACTTAATTCTAACATTTCTAATATAGTGCGATGTCGGAATCCTTCTTCACTAAACGATGCCGTGACTCACGCGGTGGAAGAAGAGAAATTATTCAACTTAACGCGTATATCTCAACGAACTGGCAAATTCTGTTCTCATTGTAACAAGCAAGGTCATACCTCTAATGAGTGCTTTAAGAAAAAGCCTAATTCTAATACTTCTTCCAATCCACCATCCCAAAAATCTTATCACGTTCCCAATCCATCATCCTCTTCATCCTCAGGTAACGGAGAAGGTCAACAAAATTCCAATTCTAACTCAAAATTTTGTGCTTATTGCAAAAATAAGGGACACGTGATTAATGAATGTCGCAAGCGTCAATATAATAATCAACATCGTTTGCGTAATTCACAACCTGAAGACACTCAAGGCCAAAGAAGTTCCGCTAATTCCAACGCGTTGAATAACGATGCACGTGTTCATTGCTGCGAATGTAATTGCATTAATGAATCTAAAGATGATCAGAAAAACGATTTAAACGCAGAATGATTTCGGATTCGTGCCTACCGAAGTCTAAAAGTAAAAACGGCACAATTCCACGTACTAAATCTTCTCCACCTCAGGAACCTTGTAATCAAGGACTGAGTCATACTAAATCCTACTCATCTCGACTGTCCAATGAACAATCGAGTCTTACTAATTCTTATAATACATCTCAGGACAACCTGAGTCTTACTAAAAATAAATGCTCTACTAAATCTACTAAATCTTATAATTCATCTCAGGATAACCTGAGTCTTACTAAAAATAAATGCTCTACTAAATCTACTAAATCTTATAATACATCTCAGAACAACCTGAGTCATAATAATATTTCAAATAAAATACACCTCCCTTCTACTAAATCTACACGGTCTCAGAATGAGACTCAAAATCATATACAAACGCCTAATAACTCAAAAGTTTCAATGCCTATTTTCGAAACAAGTATACATAAATACAAAGTGTCTCTGCCTTTTACAAATCTCATTACTAAATATTCGAAAAAACCTCTCAGTTTCCTCATCGATACCGGTTCTAGTGTCAGTATCGTGAAGCAATCGAGTTTGTCGTGTAGACCCCAACTCAGCAATGAAATAATTCAGCTCAAAGGCATAAATAATGCTGATTCTTATAACGAAACTTTGGGCACATTTCAATTCGAGTTCCAAGTATGTAAAGATATCTTTCAACACAAATTCCACGTCATTACAGATGAACTAAATCTTAAATATGACGGCATAATCGGTACAGACTTTTTACGCATTTTTAGCGCCAATATAGATTATAATTCTAAATACATGAATCTTTGCGGACATAATGTACCTATTTTATTCAATGAACCAACATACATCATACCGGCACGTTCTGAAGCCGTAATTGAATGTATGGTGTCAAATGACCCCTCGGAATTGCACAACTTACGCGAAGCGCTTGTTTTAGATCACGTTGTAAGCGAAGGTGTCTACTTAGCAAATTGCATTGTGACACTTAAACAAAATAATCGTGTCAACATTTCCGTTTTAAACACGACTGAATCTGATGCTCAAATTCATGATTTTAAAGTCAAACTTACTCCTATAGACTTTTCTAAATCACGTCAATTTCAGGAAACAAATCACACAGTCTCTTTATCTGCGTCTGATCGACGTGATCGCGTCCTTAAACAAATCAGATACGATCATCTTAACTCTGAGGAGAGACAAGCCTTATTAGAATGCTGCGCTGATTTCAGTGACATATTCTACCTCGAGGGCGACCCTCTCACCTGCACTAATGCTATTCAGCAATCAATTAATACAGGTAATGCACCGCCCATCAATGTAAAATCCTACCGCTTTCCAGAGTGTCATAAACAAGAAGTGGATAAGCAAATAAAAAAGATGCTCGATCAAAAAATCATAAGGCCGTCTAACTCCCCTTGGAGTGCACCAGTTTGGGTGGTACCTAAAAAAATGGACGCATCGGGACAACGAAAATGGCGAATCGTCATTGATTACAGGCGACTTAATGACGTCACTGTAAACGAAATTTATCCTATTCCTCTAATCTCAGACATCTTAGACCAGTTAGGTCACTCCAAATATTTTTGTGTTCTTGACCTAGTATCAGGCTTTCATCAAATTAATATAAATCCAGCTGACTCAGAAAAAACTGGGTTCACTGTTATTAACACAAACGGAACCTCGGGACATTACGAATTCACTCGTATGCCATTTGGGTTAAAAAATGCCCCTTCAACCTTCCAACGTCTTATGAATACAGTTTTATCCGGACTTCAAGGTCTTCATTGCTATGTATATTTAGATGACTGTATTGTCTATGGAAGTTCCCTTACTGCAGTGATAGAAAAACTAAGACTCGTGTTCGATAGACTTCGTCAATTTAACTTAAAACTTCAGCCCGATAAATGTGAATTCTTGAGACGTGAAGTGAATTATTTAGGTCATACTATCTCCGATAAAGGTGTTTCTCCAAACCCTGACAAAGTGAAAGCTGTCTCCGAGTTCCCTGTTCCTAAAAATCCAAAAGATATTAAATCTTTCCTAGGTCTCATCGGCTATTATCGTCGATTTATTGAAAACTTCTCAAAACTCACTAAACCTCTAACTTCCCTTCTAAAAAAGGACACCGCTTTTCATTGGAATGTAGAACAACAAAATGCATTCAATATTTTAAAAGAAAAATTAACTACAGCTCCTTTGCTCCAATACCCCGATTTCTCGCAACCCTTTCTCGTCACTACAGACGCAAGTAATTACGCCGTAGGTGCGGTTCTCTCACAAGGCCCAATTGGAAAAGATAAGCCAATTGCATATGCATCTCGCACACTCAACAAAGCCGAAGGAAATTATTCCACTACCGAAAAGGAGTTATTAGCTATTCTTTTTGCCGTTAAAACTTTCCGCCCTTATCTTTACGGTAACAAATTCAAAATCATAACCGATCACAGACCACTTGTTTGGTTATTTAATGTCAAAGACCCCAGTAGTCGACTCATTCGCTGGCGCTTAAAGCTGGAAGAATACGACTACGAGATTGTTTACAAACAAGGCAAACTTAATTCAAACGCGGATGCCTTATCACGTCACCCGATACTCGCTTTAACGCGCAGTAACGCTCTGAATAATCAATCTTATAAAGAGTACTTAAAGTTGCAATTCACAAAATCCATACCTAATACTAACACAACCATTGAAGAACACTCGCAAGCTCTACAACTCACTAAATGTAAATTGATAGCTTGTCCAACATCGTTAGATTTCGATAATTCCATGCCACACTGTGAAGATCTTCTTTCTCAAATTAATAATTCTTCTGAAATAATTGCAACTGAACGCGAATCAGATTCGGTATTTACAACATCTTCCAACGGAAAGCATTACTATTTCTTATTCACTAAGGTTCATCATTACGAAGAAGTTAATTACAAAACGATTTATTCGCTTTTAATAAAATTACGCAACTCAATCATAGATCAAAATACAAATGAAACCGAGCTCGCTATATCAGACTTTAGTGAACCTTTTTCCAAGCTTTCTTACAGTAAAATATATAACATGCTTATTTTTATCTTTCATAACACTGATATTAAAATTCATATTTATAAAAATCAAATTATTTACCCCAATCCAGCTGAAGTACCTAAGATACTTCAGGAAAATCATGATTCACCTATCGCTGGACATCCGGGTATGAAGCGTATGCTGAGTCGTATTAAAGCATCGTATTATTGGAAATCAATGCGTTCAGATATCGAAAATTACGTAAAAAATTGTAAATTATGTCAAACGAATAAGCCGTTACGCCTATCCAACAAAGCTCCTATGGAAATCACCTCTACTAGCACTAGACCTCTTGAAAGGTTGGCACTAGATATTGTAGGCCCTCTCCCAGAAGCTGGTTCTCAGAAATTTAAATATATCTTGACGTTACAAGATGATTTAACTAAGTTTACTTGCGCTTATCCTATGATTTCCTCAACTAGCGACGAAATTGCACGTAATTTAATACATTTTATGTCACTATTTGGCTTCCCTAAAACCATACTTACCGATCTAGGTACATGTTTCACATCTGATCTATTCAAACAAGTAACAGCAATCTGCAAAATAAAATCTATCTTCACTACGCCTTACCATCCGCAGACAAACGGAGCTTTAGAGCGCAGCCACTCTACTCTTAAAGAGTACCTGAAATCTTTCGTTAATGAAAATCAGAATGACTGGCACTGTTACTTAGCTACTGCTCTCTTATCTTACAATACTACTCCACATACTACTACTCAGTTCACTCCCTTTGAACTCTTATACGGTTACAAACCGATAATCCCAAATTCTCTTTACGGTGCTAATGACACTAACAACTATCACGAATATGTTCGCGCTCTACAGTATAGGATGAAATTTAGCCGTCAGAAAGTTATAGAGAACATCTTAAACAGTAAAAAAACTTCAAAGCGATACTATGATGAATCTAGTCGTAGTGTTACATACAAAAAAGGTGACATGGTATATTATGTAAAATACCATCACCGACTTAGAAAAGCCTTATCCCCGATTTGGAAAGGTCCTTATAAAATAATAAAAATTAATGGTAAACATAATGTAACTATTTGTATTAATCGTAAACACGTGAAATACCATACCAATGAAATAAAACCCGCTCAAACATAAATAAGAAACGAGTTGTGTTTGTCATGCAAATTCCTCTTATCTCAACTATTAAATATAATGTGTATAAATTGATTCCCTTACCTACTCCACCTGATCATTCTAATCCAAATACCTTTGCCCTTATTCACCCAACAAATCCTTATCTTGCTATCACAGATGATAGACTGAATTATGCAATGTTATCTAGTATCAATGTCAAAGAATGTCTTAAGATAAGTAGCGATTATTCAATTTGTCAATTGTCAACTATTTATTCTAGTAATTCTAATCCATCCTGTGAAACTAAGTTGTTAACAGAAGTAGTATTGTCATTACCCAGCGAGTGTGATTATAAATTATTGTATGGTCAAATTGACATTTGGCATAGATTGCATAGTGATGAATGGATTTATGTACAATCAAATCCAAATAAATTAACTGTAAAATGTAAAACGGACATGAAAGATTATTCTATTCTTGGAACCGGATTGTTAAAGTTAACTCCTGATTGTACCGGTTATTCTAAAACTTTACAGTTTATTCCATCAACTACTTCAACTTCTGAATATAAAAATAATTTTGTAATTGACTTTGATATAATAAAGGATGATTGTTGTAACAAAGATATAGTTAATAAAAGTATTCCTTTACTCTCACCACTATCTTTAAGTAATATAGATCTAGATTCATTAAAGCACACATCTCATAAATTAGACCATCTCGAATTAGAGATAAATCAATTTCAAGAGCAATCACACTTTGTTAAATATGCAACTTATTATTCTGGATTCACGTATTTAATTGTTACTGTTATATTTTTGTTAATTCTGTATAAATTATTTAAATGTTATGTTAATAATAAAACCCGAAATTCATTGTGTTGCATCCCAATCGTCAATCTATGTAATACAAAAAGGTCAGTACAACATGAACGCAAAGTAAACAATTCTATTGAAATGACGGAACATTCCTCTGGTGATAATGATCAATATTCATCAAATAGAAATCTTAACAACTAATATTTTTTACAACAGTCTTAAGTTTAGTTTATAGAATGTCTAAATATGATTTATGCTTATGGGTATTTTAAGATAAATCCTTGTGTTTTTAATTTTCTATAGTTATCTTATAATTTTAATATTTTTTTTTATATCGTGTCTTAGTTTTAATGGGTTATTTTATTCCTCTTTGGGTTATGTGTTTTATTTTTACTAGATTCAATATTTAATATTAATTATTCAAATTCTGTAAAACCTCATTCTTCTTTTTCTCGATTCCGCTTAATCATTTGAGATAAAGCTCCATCTTAAGGGGGGAGATGTTATATTCATAACTTGTACGCGACTAATTGCTGACCAAACATAATATTTACTATTAAAACATTTACGTCCACGCGGACAGTTCAGTAGCAAATTAGCAACCAATCCGCGTTCCCGCGTCTTAAATTTCATAAAAAAGAAAAGTGAGGTTCCAAACGTGACTGTAAAATCTTATCTCAATAAACTCCATGAAAAGAACTTGGTGCAGTTTTGTTTAAAGACAATCAGCGGCTGCCGCCTAACAGCACAAAGGCGCTTGTGTTCTCTTTAAGGGCACACTCAACCAAGATCCGACACGGCCATCCTGCAGGACACACGTCCTCGTGTGTTAATCTGCAGTACCAGAAATATCAACGACAAGAAACTGCCGTTGGGTCATTCCGACTTAACCAAGAGAATGTGTCAAATTCTTCTCGTTACAAAATTGTCAATCTAGGTAGATCATGTCATTATCATGAGATGTTAACATCATAGTCACGTTACTTCTTTACAAATTTTGTCGCGATACAAAAATTACGTTTGTCTTAGACTAGCCAATTTAACAAAGTGTAAGTACCATTTAACTAGAACTTAATAAAATTAAAAACAGAACAGTTCAGCTATCTTGGTAGCAATATCTCTTAATACAATCCAGTTTAGCAACATCATTTGTACTATAAGCCATGTCTTTGGCTTCCGATAGCTATCCCTGTAACTATCACGACCAAAATCATCTCCGTGACCAGGCCCCGAAACCATCCCTGTGGCTACACAGCAGTCAGCCCAGTGACCGCTCCTGACCTCAGTCATCTTCTTGACTAGGTCCTCGTAACCATCCCCGTGGCTACACAGCAGTCAGCCCAGTGACCGCTTCCGACCTCAGTCATCCTCGTGACTAGGTCCACGTAACCATCCCCGTAGTTACGTCTTTAGTCATCTCGTGACTAAACACAGTCTAGTCATCACAGTGACCTAGACAACCGATCTTGCTATTACTGGATTTGTTATTACATTAGATTATTACGTTAAAGGTACTTGATTTTCAGCGTTCTTCTAATTGTATTCTAACATTCAGCATGACAGTATGTCTTTTGTTTAAGAGTATTTAGCCCATAGCGTCGCCATTAAAATTTCAATAACCAGAAAACTTTAACGGAAGCATCCACCTTCGGTTATAATTATTTCGTTTAATAGCACTCTCTATTGTTTATCAGAGCAATAACCAATTGAAAATTATTTAAGCTGTCTCAGCAAACTTACCAAACTTGTTGTAATCGTAAAGAATTTATTCTGTAACCCGTTTTCTCTAAAATGAATTCTAAATTAATGATGCTACAATATTTCAGAATCTTGTAAGTATCATCATATCATTATTTCATGACACTAACTGGTCATTAATTGAATATTGTAAATCATATCTCGAAAGCAATTTATTTCATCACTTCCCTAGCCCTTGGCCAATCGTATCGGCATCAGCTTCCAGTTCAACTGGATGCAGCTGATCACCGGTCCCCCCACAGGAAATGACCACTCATCCGACCTCCCCAGCCAGTACTGGGTAATAAAATACCCCCTGACAAGGCTCATGGTTGTCAGATCAAGAGGCCACTAACTACTAGGGGCTATTGAATGACAGTTGGGAATGACGGCTTAGCGAGCTTTTCCAAGCACATAAGAAAGTTAGTGAATGCGATCAGTCATTCATAGAATACCAGACTAACTACCAAACGCAGCTCAACCACATATACCAGCTATTGCGGCTGTTATTATTTAACCACAAGCTGCTTGTCCGGTCCAAGACTCTAATAAGTCACTAATTCACTTGTGTAAACTAACTCAATAGTAACTTATTTCGATTACCAGGATAATTTTTTTTGAGTAATAATTTCTTCGAGAACAATGTTTAGGTCTATACCTTGTTCTATCGGTGCCGATAACAACGTGGCACTTACTGCATAAACAAATGACATAGTCAAGTGCAACTCTGCATAAAGCTCTAACAATGGCTCTCTGACTCACAGTGTTCGCGTTACACAAGCCCAATTATTATAATATTTGGGTGCTCATGTTGCTTATCCTGTGTTGTGATTTTATGAATGCTAAGCTCAATTTCGTTTCTACAAAGACTTCATGAATACCGCTATAACAATCAAGCTTTGTAAAGCTTTGTTAAGTTTAAGTACAATGATCGGGTTCTCAATGGTTCAGCTATTTACAATCTTAATAAACAATGAACATTGGTATGATGACCAATCGTAATATAAACTGTACCTGATTGTAATACTTTATGAAATGCTCACATTAAAATCTGTTGTGTGCATTTTACACTTTTTCCATTATTGTTAATGGAAACAACATCACATTGACACTGTCTTGTTGTCAAACAACTTTATTAGACTTTTCTTGACCACTTAGAATCTGTTCATGGGTGTTACTTGCTACGATGCAGGAGATAAAGGTTAAACCAGCATGTTTGATGCATGGTCAGTATGCCGGAGCTCAACTTTCCACCATGGACACTCATCTTGGAGGTACAGCAGGTTGCCATGAGGTGCTACTGTGATATTCAGACTTCAAATAATCAGGATGCTCGTTGTTCTTCTACTTCTTCTTCAACCGACGTTAATGAAAACATGAAATGCTCGTCCAGGTCATATTTTCTGGACAATGAATTCTACTTATTTGGCCGTACAGCGTAGTTAAAGTGTGACGACGTAGATTGTATGGAAAATAAAATTGCGCCTCTCATACTACAAATGAAAAACTAATTTCATCCATCGAATCAACGTCAAAGTTCCCGTTTAATTCACACTACTACACTTCACAAAAAAGTGAAAACTCATGATTAGACCTGTGACGATTATTGACATTAATTTCAACAGATCCCAGCTTTTCAATTGGAAAACACGTAAATGAAAATTCAACACTATAACGGTCACTATACCCAAATGAGCAAACAGTATAGCAGTAGCTCAAACGTATTTCACTGAAACTGTCAACTTATCGTCTTTCAACGGTACGTAACTGACCGTACTAACCGAGGATTCTAGCGATTAAGATATTCTCAATTTCAAATCAAGTTTGTAGCGGTTAACATTTGATAATTTAGGTGAATTGACTTAAAGTCGCTAATTAATCAAACATAAACCTTATGCATACGCAATACAATGAAATCAACCCAATATAATTGGAGAATCCTATTAAACTCATTTAATTCGCATTTGACCCGAGAATCAATCCCATGATTGCACGTTCAGCACGTACTCCCACGACCGTGAACTTAGGGAGCCAACGGGGTGGCAGTAATTAAACATAACTCAGCTGTCGCTCAGTAACTGAGCGACAAAGTTGCCTTGCATCACCCTAGAAAATCAAGTCAGGTAGAGGTGCACCAAACAATACACCTCGTCTTACTCGGGAATCGAACCCAGGACCACATGATCAGCAGTCTCGCAAATGTAAAACAACACTTCAGACAACAGGAAGTACTTAATGTTTCTCCTGAAGACACATTACTGATAAGTGCTTCTAATGGTAATGACTTACCGAATATAACACCTAGCTCGTTCTCACTCAAACACTGTTGAACACATTTTTGATAGACAGACATTATGGGGCCTGATAAAAACAATTGTCTTATCATGTCAAAACCCTTAAGTACTCGCAGGACTTCACAGAATTGTGCATCGTGCACGTCTGCCTATTGGTAATCTTACCCAAATCGAACGAGAACGGCATGGTCACTTTGTCGTTTGACCCGCAAGTAGGTAAGAAAGCAACTATGTTGCTGCACTGTTTTTCGAACACTACACGACAGTCTATTCGCACTATTTTCACTTTCAGAAAATTTCTCAACCCGCTTCTATCCCACTTCTGATGTCGCATCCGGGTATATTTGCTGGCGATCAGAATAATAACAGTACTAAGTGACATGCATAGTGTCAACAATTGTGGGCGCAGAGAGTGGGATACGGGTTAATGTGAGAAATAATTACTTTGACTTATGCACAGTTAATGTTGCATAGTCTATTACTAACTCAACTTTGCTAAATTAATGTTCTGGCCTTAAAAGGAAACACAGAGCAGTTCCTAGGGTAGTATGTGTCACTTCCACCACGCCCGAATGAACACTGTCGTTCCATGGGACCGCGGTGCTTATCAGACACCTACCTTAGACTCAGCACAACGCACAAAGGCGCTTGTGTTCTCTTTAAGGGCACACTCAACCAAGATCCGACATATAGATTAAGATCAATAAATAAGATTCTTATGACAGTCAATGGACATTGTAAACTTGTTATTAAATAATACCTGTCTGCTTATTAACATCATAGTGTGAGATTTTTTGATATTATCAAGGTTGTCGAGTTTTTGTAGAATTCAATCCGTAAAGGTTATTTTTGATAAAAATAAGAAAAAGATACACAAAATTATATTTGAGCAATAAAATTAGAAAGATGAAAGCACAGAAGAAGTATTTTTTTCACACAGGGCAGAACAACTAAATCATCAAACAAATAAACAATAAAAAAATTAAACCACAAAAAGTAAGAAAATTAAATAAGTCCTATAAACCAAAGGATCATGGCGTGGTGATATTGAAAAAATGTGCGGCATCTAAACAATCTAAAAAAATCACCACTAAAACACTTAGATAATCAAAAAATTAAGTTGTTCGCAGGCATTTTGAGATAAAATAATATACAAAATAAAAAACAAGCAATAGACATTTTACTACATTATTTCATAACTGGTCCATTGAAAACAAGTTTTTATAAAAATCCTTCGCTATCCTAGTTGTAAAACAGATAACAAGAAACGATTATGTCTTATATTTGTTTTTCTTTACCCGTTTCACACGATTACTTCTCTCGGTTAGTGTATACGGAACCTAGTTTTTATTAAATGTCATTAGATATTAGTGTTTTTATCTTTGTTCAACTCAACATGCAATCGATAGTCTCAATTTTATTAACAACGTCGATTGATTTGGTTTTTTTTTCGAATGAAGATGTGGCCATCTTTTCGTGTCAAAGTTAATTAAGTCAGAAACATCAAGTGCTGTCCAACATAAACTTAAAAAGTACTTATGTATTGACACATTGGTACTTGCCTGGGTTTGTACTCGCAACCTCATACATGAGAAGCGAAGTACTAAACCCCCGGTGCATCTCGATTAATTTTCAGACAATTCGAAAGGTAATTAATAGTTAATTCTGGCTTTTTCATTTTATTTATAGGTTACTCGATGCAGGAGACTTATTCAGACTCCTTCCAGGATCGAGTGGCGAAGTCATTTGCACAAAGAAGGCTTTTAAAATAAGTCTGAGGAAATAGAGTGGTTAACGGGGTTAACTGTTTAGATGGTTCAAGTACTATAAAAAGTAAAAAAAAAGATACATAAAATTTTTGATTCTATGAATTTTCTGACATAACGAATATGTCTATATCTGTCTAAACTTCGGAACATTTTGTGGGCCTAAGCCTGACTAACTATAACATTCGACATAAGACCTGTCTCGTAAAATCTCACGACCCCGTTATAATAAAGGATATTCATCAAAATGACTTGAAAGATTAAAAAAAAACAAACACAATAAAATAAATAGGTACTAGGCATGGCATCTAACGGCCCATCCGTTAGATTTAGGGTGCTGAAAAAGAATGGATACATATTTATGTTTTCTTTTTTAAATCAATGAATATTGGCTAACTTCAGGAATTTAAAAAAATATCTAGACGTTTTAAAAGCGTCGTATTTACGTTCATTTTGGCTTATGAATAAAAAATATACCTACGAGTCAAATATTTTATATGCAATTTAATACTTGGGAATAAATAGCATTCAATGAGCATCTGAAAAATACTCTCCACAAAATATTGTAGCATTAAATGGTACGTAAATGTGGACTTAACGATTATTTAACCACATAGTTTTCCAACGATTAAATTTCATCTTTGAGTTACGTCTTTCTAATGAGTTTTGGTATTAATACCAAATTAACAACCGCAAGTAAGAAATTATTTAATTTCTAATCGTTTATTTGAAAAATTTAGACTACAGATGAGTTATGTATGCATGTTATATATATTTAAATTTTTCTGGATATTACTGGTCAATATAATCGCTTGTTTTGTAAATATTTAGATTTAAGTAATGTCTTCTAAATAATAATTACGTTTTAAAAAATTTCAAAATAAAATTAGTTTTAAATCTACTTGTTTTTACGTAGGTATAGGCAGTCTAGGCATACATTGTAAAACAAGGAAAAAATATATAAGAAAATTGCATTATCATTCAATCGTCAATTAAACACAATTTTCCTATTAAATTATGTTCTTAAATAGTTTTTAAAGCCAGTAGTTGACATTGTCATCGTTTCTCTCAAGTTTCCTGTTTTAATATCATATGTATCACCTTGGACTCTTTGTAAACCTTTAATTTACATAATATAATTTTATAAATAACTTTCAAGTATGGATGTTCGAATATCTATAACTTAATCACGTCAGAATAACTGAAATGTACTGGTTGTTTGGTAAAGATAATATAGGTTACAGAAAAATAACACATATAATATCTTTCATCCGGATATTCCGTTCCCCTAGGATAATTTTCGACCTATGCACAGGCTGAGCTGCTTTTACAGCAGCTAGTTTTTAATATTAAAGATGTACAGTTTGTTAATTTTTGCATAATCTTTGGAACGATTGATCCGAATTTGATAATTCTTTCACCTGTAGGAAGCTACATTATTCTTGAGTGACCTGAAACAAGGGCTGGCCGCTAGTCTATCGAAATAATAAAACTTACACAACATCATCCACAATGCAATTCCTGAAGCCCGTAACTTTTCCATTATAGAAAGTGAATGTCAGCCCGCTCAATGGGATGGACAGCCTATCGATTGTAAATGGATCCAGTACTTCCACGTTGAGGTGTGGGAGGCCTTTGACGAATCCTGGTATAGCATCTTGTGTGGCTTTTATTAGACATTCCCTGGAGGTTTCGTTGCAAGGATGGATGAAGTCCGCTGTAAAGAAAAAATGTTTTAAGGTGACTTTGTAAAAAAGTTACATACACCGCCTTACCACAAAAAGATAAACATTTGTTGAAAACTTGTCAAAAAAAAGTGTAACTGCAAAATCACCATCAATGTGAAATGTCGTTTTCACGTTGGCAGTTATTCCAAAGTGTTAAACAGATGTTTAATTTTTTGTGGTAAGACGGTGCGTGTTCCTCTCGCGCCCGGCATTGGTCGAGGCCATGCTGCGGGGCGAGACGGAGTGGGAAGCGGTCGTCTCTTTGTGCGAAGCAGTCATGCTCGCGAAGGAGGAGGCGGGCCGCGTGAGGGAGAGGACAGCGTCCGCCCTCCATCCCAGCCGCAGTGGTAGACGCCCACGGCGACGGATGTCGGCAGACGATCTCCGGCCACCGTAGGCGCGGGCATGCGGGCAGCGAGCAATGGGCAACTCGTTGTCTGACCATGAACCATGCCCGGGTCGATGGCGCGTTGTGTTCCACGCGCGCCTACGCGCTAGTGTCAAAGGCTGCCGGGGTCGCGGGACTGACGAATTACGTGACCTCGGAAGGTAAAGGGCTATTGAAGGACACCGTGGATTTTAGTCAGTACGAGTCTGACAGTCCCTCCCGCTCTACCCTGGGTGGGAGAACTCTTCTGATGATTTAACTCGATAAAAAAAGACACACTAATCGTTGACTTAATTATTACATAGAATTCATATAAATTCCATATTAAATTGACTATTGTAAATATCTAATGTTTTTGAATGCATAACAGTGTGAGAGGTAATTTACATTTGTAAATTATTCAAGAAAGCCGTTGTGACGTTATTATGCCTTGCGAAAATTGAAGTTCAATGGTAAATACCTCGTGATTTTGCTTATATAAATATTTATTTACGTTATAACGCACGTAGCCTTTTATCTATACAAATAATTAATCACGAGTTAAAAAGCCTGGGGCGATGCAAAGTTTTTAAAACAAAGTATTAATTTTATAAATTTCTGTTAAATTAGTCTCAATCGGCCTTATTACAAAAACTAAATAAACCTTGGTTTAAACCTGGTCTATCAAGTCCAGGCTTATCTGCAGAGCCATGGTTTAAATTTGTCCGTATTACAAAACTAAGATAAAACGTCGACTTTAGTACCGCCATTTGAACGATTGACTATACAATTAAATCCACACTGAGTAATAACAATTAAATCTACCTTGTTTCAATCCATTTTGGGTGAAAATAACACAAAAACTACAACACAATGAAAAATTTGCTATGAGAAACTTTGACATACCTTTGACAGCTACTACTGTTAGACCATGGTTTATCGCAAAACCATGATTTGTAATAATCTTTGTTTAAACCGTAGTTTTACAAGATTAAACCTAGGTTTTTAGTTAAACCCCTTTTTGTAATAAGGCGGCTTGGGTTTAACAGTGTATTAAAAAATTGCAATGGAGTTTTTATGGAGTTGAAATACGAATAAATATGTATGTATTAATAAATATTTATTCTATTATCATTTTACCTATACATATTTATTCTATTCTGATTTGATTACCTATATCTTTACACAATATTTATATTCAGATATATATACAATTGAGAAATAAGTATCCTTGTATCTAACTGTTGCATGATAGTTAAATTTCAAAATATAAAATGTACACAGAAAATTAAAAAAAAAGGTAATTCCAAAAGTTGAAACGAAAGAAAAATATAAATAAATAAATTTTGCATATTTTTTAAATTGGATTTTACAGTTGTCCACTTTGTGAATTATCCGTAGAATTATTATCTATATGTTTGCAAACTGAATATAATTGTTAATTTGTTGTTAGGATAAAATATTTAATTTATTCAAGCTGACTACTGTGCATGTTTCGACACAAACTATGCTATTTTTGTTAAACAGAGCAGCTATTTAATTATAATAAATTATAATATATAATATCTACAAATTATATTTAAATACCGTTGGTTGCCAAGTATAATTTGATTTTTAAATCACCTTTTAAACCAGTTATAATTAAAATAAAAAAATAACCTTGTATGTCTAACTGTATGTTTAAAAATAACTTTATTTCGACATTAAACTCGATAATAACTTATTATATATTTATTCATAAAAAAAACAAGCTGCACTTATTTATTAAATCAAGATAAGTAAGTCAGGTTCGAAGTCAAGTTCAACAAGGAAGGTATAATTATTTATATTTATTTGTAGTTACGAGTAACTAAAAGCTCATAATAACAAAGTAAATACAGAGTTTTTTTGTGTGTTGAAGTGATACATTTAAGAAAAACAAATTCTTTAGAGATACCATGTCATTTTAAACGTAAACTTCTGTATCGTGGGTGCGCTTACAATTATTTAAATTAAACTCACATACATAAACACCAACAACAACGAAACAACTTTTTTTTTAGCTTGGTATAATCATCAAATAGTCCTGGGTGGGAACCTAAGGCAGAGCAGAAGGGACTGTCAGACTTGTACTGACTAAAATCTACGGTGTCCTTCAATAGCCCTTTACGTTCCGGGGTCACGGTATTCGTTAGTCCCGCAACCCCGGAAGGCTTTGGACCTCTAAGGGAGAAGACCCCGTCATTGTGCTGACACTCTGAGGCGCGCGTGGAACACAACGCACCGTCGGCGTCGACCCGGGCATGGTCGATTGTCGGACAGCGAGTTGCCCATTACTCGCCGGAGATCGTCTTCTTCCTTCGCTACAACACAACAACTACAACAAAATAACCAAACAACTACTTCTAGATCATAAAAATATTTGTTCCGTGGGGAAATCGAACCAAAAACATGCAGCGTAGCAGTCAGCTGTGCCATCGAGTTTTGATTACCATCGACACGATAAGAAGATCAACCATTAGTAATATTTAAGTACCAATGAATTTATTTAAGTATTAGCTTTTGCCCGCGACTTCGTTCGCGTGGAATAGTGACTTGAGGCATTTTTTTTTTGTAATAAGAACTATCCTATGTCCTTTCTCAAGTTCCAAACTATGTCTGTACCAAACACACAAATCGGTTCAGTAGTTTAGGCGTAAAGAAAAGACAGACAGACAGAGTTACTTTCGCATTTATAATATTAGTTTGGATTATTTAAGTACGGCCCTGGTTAGACCACTATACTTCCTCCGGATCACATTCACTTAAATCCAAGTTTAATATGGATGTGGGTCAAGAAGTGGTTCTTGTTTTGTTACCTTTATTGCTTTGGATTTTTATGTAATTAATTGATGGTCATTAACCTGACCGTGAAATGGCTTCTGATTATATACATGGAACCGGTATTATGGTTAAGTAACTGCTGCCAAGGTCATGCATGGGTACCGAAATTCCTAAGTATTTTGAAATACATGGTAGCTAAAATTCCCACTGCATTGTAGACGCAGGCTTGTGTATGGCGAGTAATGGTAGCTCGCCGTAGGATTAAGGAACAGGCTCGATTCGACAGTCTCAACGAGCTGTCAGTAAACTGACTACAGGGCCAAACGCCTGCCTAAAAGGATTGTTACAAAAGAGATGTGAAGGAGGAGGGTGGTTTTTAGTCAGTAAGAGTCTGACTGTCTCTTCCACTCCATTTAGGGGAAGTTTCATTTGATTGGAGTGTAAAAATCATCTTAAGCCAAGACTCCCATGATTTTCAAATTTTCGCGAGTGGTTACTGGTAGTCCTGAAATCTGACCAAAATTAAGTCTTATCAAGAGATAACGCCATTAACCAGTTATCATAGTCAGATGTACAGTCATTTCATGTAAATAGACGGTTTTAACTAAGTCGACTCGAACATTCTGCCTGTGAAAAGGTCCAGAGGTAAAAAATTTAGGTAGATTCGTCGCCCTTGGTCGTCGTCGCCGTAGGATAGTGTTGCACGGCCACTTCTCACAGACGGAACGGGGTGAGTTCCACACCTATCTCCCCCAGGGATACGAGATGTGACGAGACGGGGCAGTTTGGGGCAGCAGAAGTCGCTTTAGATCTCGCTGCCCCATGGCGCTGGTGCAAAAAGGATCACCTAGGCGGGTTGGTTTAGTTTAATCAGTCGAATTTGACACGCTTGTTGCCTTCCCTGAGCGAAGGAATTTTATTTCTTCTAACTCCCCGTGAATAGGTTCAGGGGTGAACAATTTGGGGACATCCGTCGCCCCCCATCAAACAATACCCAAGGTTGTGGAGCATAACAATTTTTTAACAGATAAATTGATAGGTATTATGTATTCGGTATCGGATACGTACAGTTTTCAAACATGTAAACAATATTTTTTTTTGTAATCACTTTAATTATCATTTGTAATTCCAAAGCTACGAACACAGTTAATTACCTATTTATCTAGTTATGTTTAAGGTGAGTGAGCCCACTCTTAAATGAGGTTGTTCGAGATATATTTTTTTTAATTTAAGTCTAATTTTACAATTTTGTTCATGTATTTAAGGAATTATTTTCTCATGTAACTCACTGGATTGGACTTTTAAAAAATAAATATACACATACAAAAAGCTTAGTAATTCATTGACATTAATTTTAAATTAAAGAAAATTCATACACGGACGAAAAATTAAAAGAAAATTCAAAACGTTAACTCACGTGCCAGTCTCGCGTATCCACTATCGCAGCAAAATGCAGCGAAGAAAAACAAAACACAACCGATTGCGGCTTGCAAACTCATTTTCGGCGTCCACAATGTCGAACAATTAAAGAACTATTCCAACTGTATCGTCGACGGCGTGTACAACAGCTATATATCGACTAACGTAAGATTACTTCGAGACCTTCAACTGACTGCAAGCGGACGACCGGTCTGAGACGAACCTCTGTGGTCGATTATCGCAATTAAACTTCGTAGATGTGTTGATAAATAACTGGATAAGACAGAAAACAAAAAACACGATTCGAATTTTAAAATTTTTAAACGAGATTTTCTACATTGGGCACCTGGCACCTGCAAAAAAAATTGATAGTAGCCGTGTGTGGAATAGTTAGCTCAGGTGCCAATTCAGTGGGTGCCCAATACCTCTTTGAAAGAGGTATTCCGCATGTTATAAATGAGTCTTTTTTTAGCAGTAAGCAGTTTTGTGCAAAAGAAATCATAACGAGTGACGACTTTAAGAAGAATAGAAGAATCAAAAATCGCTCCATCTCTTTCCAATTCACATAAAATGATATTGTTCTGTGGAGATTTGTTACTTGTCTTTAAAAACAAACTCACGTTTTTGTTGGGGGGCCAAACCGTCGCGGGAATGTCTTATGGGGTTACGGCCCTGGGACGCAAAGGGAATTTGAAGGAACAGGGTGGTTTAAAGTCAGTTATGTCTGACAGTCTTTCCGCTCCAATCAGAGTGGAAAAATCATTTAAAGTTTTTGACCTCATGAAAAATCTGTAGTACGAAACGGTACCTTCGGATTCGTATTTTTGAGTGTGTATTGATGGTTTTGTTAGTCAATCCGTCGTGATAATATTGGACCAACTAATTCAAATTCCACTTATCCATAGAGGTGATAAAATTTTTATGGATAGCAGGAATGATAGTATCGTAGAACCTAAACTGGTTATAATCTAATGGTTATATCCAATCTATTAGCAGATGAAAGACGACATGTGTCATGTGTTTTTGACACGATAATTAAGTCCATAATAGATTTAGGTTGCCAGGAATAAGAAAGCTTTTCGATCATATTAAGATAAAATGACAGATATTTAATAAAAAGGCAACGTCTTGTCATTAAAGATACCATAATATGCCTTGTTATAGTTTTTAGCGTTCATTAATAGATATCATTTATATATTGGCCATATATATTGGCCTTTGCGAAGGCTGGCAGCAGCTAATGAAATAGTACATTGTTATCCAAGGGGTGAAAGTTACTTATTGAGTCCCGAGACGGTTTGGCGCCCGTAAAGTAGTGAGGGGTAACTTTTACCCCTTGAATAGCAATGTACTATTTAATTCTTAACTTTTGTTATTTTTATTTTAATTTGAGTTGCAATTTGGTGGCTGTATAAAAAGTTAGAACATAGTTCATTAGAAATGTCAAAAGAGAACAAATAATTTTATTTTCGCAAGTGTCAGTTGTACGGGCACGCCGCAATCGCGGCGGTAAGACCCCTCTTTGAGGAGTGGCTGGATAGGCGTCACGGCGTCCTTACCTTCCGCATGACGCAGGTCCTCACCGGACACGGAAGTTTCGGGAGGTTCCTGTGTCTGATAAGGAGGGAGGAAACGCCTGGGTGTCACCACTGCGAGGACCGTCCTGAGGACACGGTGGAGCATACGGTGCAGGACTGCCCCGCTTGGGCAGAGCACCGCCGTGTCCTCACGACGGCGATAGGCGGAGACCTCTCGCGCCCGGCATTGGTCGAGGCCATGCTGCGGGGCGAGACGGAGTGGGAAGCGGTCGCCTCCTTCTGCGAAGCAGTCATGCTCGCGAAGGAGGAGGCGTGCCGCGTGAGGGAGAGAACAGTGTCCTCCCTCCGACCCACCCGCAGTGGTAGACGCCCACGGCGACGGACGTCGCCAGACGATCTCCGGCCACCGAAGGCGCGGGCATGCGGGCAGCGAGTAATGGGCGACTCGCTGCCCGACCATGGACCATGCCCGGGTCGACGGCGCGTTGTGTTCCACGCGCGCCTCAAGGAGTGTCAGCAAACTGACGGGGCCTGTAGAGGGCCAGAGCCTGCCGGGGTCGCGGGTCTTACCCATCACCGTAACCCCGGTACGTAAAGGGCTCGTGAAGGACACCGTGGATTTTAGTCAGTACAAGTCTGACAGTCCCTCCCGCCCTGCCCTGGGTGGGAGGACTCATTTGATGATTTTACCACGAAAAAAAAAAAAAAAAAAAAAAGTGTCAGTTGTAAGCGACTCTCTCTAGGGCTGCAATGCATAACTTTTAACCCGCTTATCAGGCATTACAGTCAACACTTTAACCTCTCGGGCGATTTATAATTGAAAATGATAAAAATCAACGTCCAATGAGCGACTGTCTGTTATGTACAGACGGGGTGTACGTAACGCGAGGTTAAACAGAAGTAAAATAACATTTGCAAGTAGGACTGCTATGTCATATACCATCATGACAATTAATTTTTTACCATTGACTAATCAACGTGAACGCAGGTCAATGTCTGTTTTAATTAACACGGATTTTTAGGACAAGCTTCCGTCACTTCGCTTGATGAGCGTGCCAGGATTTGTCTGCTGCGTGTTCGATTGCAGTACGGAAACAATAGTACCTATGATAAATTAAAAAATCATGTGTTACTTTGCGGAAATCCATGTCATTAAATGGTATGAGAAATATTTAGTTTTAATTCCGCGACAAAAATTCAGGCTTTGATGCAGGATGCAGTCCCACCTTTTTCTGCATGTGCATATGTATGAGGGCTACCGCCCTCATGCATGCATGGTTTAACGCTCACCCTCCTGACTTTCATATCCTGAGGATGCCCCGTAGAAGGGCGAGACAGGTGTCGAGTATTGGTTTGATTGCATGGATTGTTCTTTCATTTTTCTCACTTTTATTGCATGTGTGCATATCGCACGCTTAATCCAATACTGTCACTATACAAAAAACTTAACTTTTCAGTAGAGCCAAAAAACGTTTTTTGTGGTGTGAATATGAATGATACGTTAGAATTCATGCACAATTTATTTATTCTTTGATATAGAAAATATGGGTAAATATTGTATCTCAAATATAAAAACAAAAAATTATTGATTTAGTTTTAAATAATTTATATATTTTCGTTATTTATTTTAAAGTGTCACTTTAACTTTCATTGTTTTACTTTTTTTCGTCTTAGCGACATTGTGGACTTACTTTTCAATAAAAATAAGTTAATAAAAACAGCTTTAAAACAATTTTTAATTACCAAAAATGGTTTTATTTACTTTTACAGTGATACAATACATATATACTTATTATCACAAGGTAATAAAAAGATTAGTGATAAAAATTATAAAATACCATTGTAAAACAATTCTGCATAATACCGTGGGATTAAATTGCTTTCTATTAAGGATTTTAGGTCATTCTTTTTTCTGGTAGTTAACTCTAATTTTGTATTATTAAGTTGTTTTAACGGAAAACCCAGACTTTTAGACTACTGTAAATGCAATTACGCGTAGTTTCACGTTTCCCAACAGATGGCATTAAAAAGTCGATTTGGCAAAATTTTGGATAGTGACAGTATTGGATTAAGCGTGCGATATGCATGAAGGCGGGAGAGTAAGACCTTTCCCAAATGCATGAAAGTGGGACTGCATTCTTCATTCAAGCCTGGATTTTTGTCGCGGAATTAAAACTAGATATTTTTTATAACTTTAAAAAATATTATTGACTCAGTGTTGCGTCTCCGTGTGAATTTACTCTTACAGGTCGTTGTTCGGAACCTTTGTGTATGCGACTTTAAATATTTGTTAATACACTCATAGCACCTACAGAAAATCCTAATTCCCGACAAAGAGAAATTCCTAGTCAGGGACCACGTTGTTTAAACAAAACAAAAAAAAAATATGCAAAAATATTTAAGAAACTGTAATTTTTCATTCTAATAAAAATCTAGGCACATACATCGACTAACAGTTCAAAGTTAGATTAAAAATAAATCACATTTGTTCTTAATGATCGCCGTGATCAATTAAATTATTGTTCCTAGTTTTTTTATTCCTGTCCAATATAAAACTATGATAATAAAATTATCATTGCAGTAAAGTTCATTGCAATTTAATACAAGTATTTAGTACCTTTCTGTGAATAAATCGCCCACTTAACACCTAGCAGCTAGATAATTTTCAAGAAAGATTTGTCATAAAATCTATGTTTTTCTACGAATAAAAATGTTTAATATTACTGTTACTTGTAATGTTTATTGATCAAATCAAAATACCTTGAATAAAACAAAATAACCTAACCTAACCTAACCTGTTGAAAACTTTGACCCAATTTATAAGTGAGACCTGGGAATCCTGTATATAAAAGACCCATTTACATCTTCACTAGCTTTTGCCCGCGACTTCGTTCGCCTGGAATAGTGACTTCCGGCAGATTTTTGTTTTTTTTTGTAATGAAAACTATCCTATATCCTTTCTCAAGTTCCGAACTATGTCTGTATCAAATTTTACACAAATCGGTTCAGTAGTTTAGGCGTGAAGAAAAGACAGACAGACAGACAGAAAGAGTTGCTTTCGCATTTATAATATTAGTTTGGATAATTAATTTTTTTTATTACAGTAGTGTACCAGTAACATTTTAAATAAATAATATTCTCGTTAAATATTCGCGGTACGCGATAATTTATTCTTAATTTTTTTTTAAGGCTTTGCAATAGCTTTAACGCGGCAGTCCCCGAGTGCCACACGTTTTTTTTTTTATTCAAGTGGCTCTTGATTTAGTTATTTTCAAAGGTACGAGACGCAGAATAACTTTGCTGCCGAGCGCAACACACAACTTTTCACCTCACTACAGCGAGGAAATGCAGTGGGACCGGCTCGCGTGTCATACGAGTAGAAGGAAAATTGATGCCTTCTCAGATTTTTTTGATTCAAGAGTCTCTTGATTTAGTGAGTTCAGCCTATATCGTTCCCACTGCTGGAAGTTAGATCTCCACTCTGTGAGCGGGAATGGGCTGTCATTAACAACCCGAGCTGGTTGAATGGCGGTGTTCTGGTGTTACCTGACCCTCACGATATTTTTCTTCACCATTTTGAGAGAAGTAGTGTTGGCATAATTGACACAAAGTAATGCGCCTGACTAGTTTCAAACCCATGACCTACAACTCATAAATCGGGGCCGTTATCACTGAGCCACCACTGCTCGAGCTGACCCACATTAAGGTAATATATTTTACATTCTTCATATTTACCCAATCAGTTTTATAATGGAATAATATTACGATTTCAATGCTAATAGTGCTTTGAAGTTCTGGGTTAATTTTAAGGCCAATTAATACTTGGTTATATGTAGTTCCTTTTTATCGTGGTAAAATTATCAAATGAGCAGTCATGCTTGCAAAGGAGGATTCGGGTCTTGTGAGGGAGTGGACAGCCTCTATCTCAGTGACTGACTGTTGATTCTGGCTTACAGGAGTTGCAGTGGTTAAGGAATAGTGTGGTGGATTGGTCACATCAAAAAAAAAAACCCTTTTTCTCACGACCCAGCCGCCGCGGAGACACCCACTGCAACGGACCTGTCGATTTCCAGCCATCCATGGTCCATGGACCACGCATGCGCGCCTTAAAGAGCTGTCAGCAATATGACGTGCGACAGGTTACCATAAACCTGGAACGTAAAGGGCTATTGAAGGAAATCCTGGATTTTAGTCAGTAATTTTCTGACAGACCCTACCAACCACCCAGGGTGGAAGGAATGATTCGTCCTTCTTGGTATCTTTACTACGAAATAAAAAAGGTAGTTTTTAATTTTTATGTTGGTGACTCAATTACATAAGCGAAAATGGTAATGTTATGGTCTGTATGCTGCATTTTTCATTATTTGAAATCTTTGATGCATGAATAAAACCTGTATCTATAATTGCGTCTAAGATTTTTTGTGTAATGTTCTGGCCATGAATTTATTTCCGGTACACAATCAGATTAGCACCTAAATGCTAATTATGTAAAAAGATTCTTTATTACGAGTACTTTTGTTGTTTTTGTTAACCGTGATAAAGTACATTATTGTTGAACATTCGAGGTCCTTCAAAAAGAAGCAAGTCTGTCTGAAAATTAGGAAGTCTGCTTTCAGCAACCTGATAGGGCCCCCCCATAGAGGGCCAACCGCCTGTCAGGTTCGCGATCCTACAACGTAAAGGGCCATTGAAGGATGACCGTGATTTTTAGTCAGTACGAGTCTGACAGTCACTTACGCACCACCCAGGGCGGGAGGACACTGGCACTCGGGGACAGCCGCGATAAAGCTATTGCATCGCATTTTTATCAACTTATGCAATTATAATTATTTATTTATTTTATTTATATAAAAAAAGGAAAAAATATCGCCTACCGCGAATATTTAACGAGAATATCATCCCATCGTTGCGCTATGGGAAGTTACTCTACTTAGGCTATGGTTAGCCACGTCAATCAAGTGAAACGTCAAGAAAAAAAATTCATTCATTCAAATTTTATTCATTCACGTTAATATGACATAGGTAGGGGAGGTAAGCCCAAGACGGGTAGCCCGCCTAAAACGGGTATGCATGTTAAATTACACGTCGTTATTGCTAATAAGAATGTATGCTTGCAGGACGCGGCTCCTCATAGGGGGAGGCGACGCGTTCTGCACGCACACATTCTAAATCTTCACATTCTAATTCATAATATAAAATGCATACCCGTTTTAGGCGGGCTACCCGTCTTAGGCTTACCTCCCCTATGTGTCAGTGACAGTGTTAGATTTATTTTCGTTACGAAATTTCTTGCTTCGGTCGCCGCGCTCAAAATCCGCGATAAAAGCTATGCAATAGCTTTAAAATGTATGACGTGTTGGTGCAATAATGGTTAAAATATTTTTTAAGCAGCACCCAATTCCAAGACCTGAACAATTTTTCATAAATTAATTCATTGATTTTTAAACGCTTTAAAGACACGAATAAAACTGGCTTCTCTAACAACTTCCTCGTGCTGACCATGTTAGGCATATATTAGCTACCAAAAGACCACTAATTTTCATACCCAATCTAGGTGGTGCGATACAGATAAAACTTAGCCCGATGAAGTAGGATTGCTACTTGAAAATGTTTTAATTTGTTTTGCTTAATTTAAAGGCTAGTTGTGAAACATGTTGTCGGCTTTCTGCAAAAAAATCAACAATCCCCATCGGCGAGGATTTGTCAGTGGGGATTTCTGAACCCATAAAAATAGTCTAAGAATACGAAATAAATAAATAAAGGTTACATGGTGCCCTGTGTTAAAGTTTGACCTCCCTGTTTCCCACAAATGGAGCACACTTTTTAAATAGACTGCAGTCTATTTAAAAAGTTGCTCCATTTGATATATTTCTTATATATCCATAAATTGTAAAATCATTAATTGTAACAGACTGTACGACACTTTTTGAATATGTTTTCGACCTCAAGGGGTCATAAGCCGTCATCTTGAATTGAATGGACCATAATTTAATTTTGTTTTGCTTTAATTACCTTTTTTAGAGCAGTCTCTTTTTTGTCCCCACTATCATTAACTTTACTGGTTAAGCTGCTTCTTAAAATTCAGTTTTTTTTTTAGTTTATACGGTTACATTTTAGAGATAAGTAAGTTATGAATATAACAAGAAATAGAGTACCTTGTCTAGTTTATAAGAAACTTATTATTAGATCTTGTACAAAAATGTGGTTTATATTAAGTAGTTGTTTTGTAATAATGTTACAAGGTTGCAATTAATTATACGTATAATATATTCCTCACATTTTTGTTACAATGATGTTAATAGTTATTACGTTGGTCCTTGCTGATATAGGTATGATGTTATGTTGTAATTAACATGATATTAAAATAATGCAGTGCGCTAACGATAATTCAATTCTTTCCGAAGCTGATTAATCGGCTATTGCCACAATTTTCGGCCTTAATAAATATCTATGGTTCAAGGTTAGCTAAAATGAATAACGCAATGGTTTACAAATTAAAACTTAATATTTTAATGCCGACCGCACGTGGCTTCTTCCTTTGGACTCTTCTGTTTTTGTAACAATAATTTCATGTCTGGCCCTGCATCGAACTTTGGCGTATTTTAAAATCATCAAATGAGACCTCCCACCCAGGGCAGAGCGGGAGGGACTGTCAGACTCGTACTTACTAAAATCCACGGTGTCCTTCGATAGCCCTTTACGTTCCGGGTTCACGGTATTTTGTAAGTCCCGCGACCCCGGAAGCTGACGTTGATTTAGGCTAAAACTATGACGCATTATGCCCGAAGGCGAAGGTATTGTCAGTGATTTCTTCAGAAGAAGATGTCTGAAGTCAAAACCGATAACGAAGCTTTATTTTTGTTCAAGATTAACTCAGATTAACTAATGTCATAATTTTTAAACCCCAACATTAAAAGGTGAAAAATGTATATTTACTCCTCCCGCACATAGCCTCTTCCATCGGAATCTGGTGCATTTGTTCAATTTTATGCTGGCTACTTTCTGGCTTAGCACAAAACTTTGGCTTATTTTAGCCAAAGAAGAAGTTATGGCTGACGGTGATTTCTTCAGCAGAAGATGGCTGAAGCCAAAACCGACATTTGATATTTCGAAACTGTAAGTAAGCCTTTGCAAAACTTAGGTTCATTTTCGCGAAAAACCTGACATTAGCAAAACTTTGCCCAAATTCTAAAATACCTAATTGTTTCTAAGAAGAATTAGTAATAAGACCGAGGTAATGACGTATTAAATAAAGACACGTGTAACTTGTAGTACTTTGTAGATAGTTGATTTCTTGGTTATAAATAAATTCTTTAAAGTCAAAGAGCGAATCATTGTTGTTAATAAAAAAAAAAATATTTGTACTAGTTTCAAAAAGGGCTACTGCAGTACTGTCAGAAATCGTCTTGCGTTGATTTACTAGGGGGTCTTTGTATTCTTATTATGATTTTGCTAAAGTGGCGTTTTAGACCCTAGGGCGAATAAAGTAATTATTTATTGTTTGACATTTTTCAACAGAAATTTTCCAGTAGGTAACAGTCAGAAGTTTGGACCGGTTAATGATATCCATTACGCTCGCTCATTTTCTATGGGGAACGAAACATTGGTTTACATTGATTGGTCCATAATCTTGTCCATAAACACAAATAAGACCTAAAATGGAGCGAAATCATTAGGAAGGTATTGGAACTCTCGCGCACCGACGGAACTCAGAAAAACTGTGTGGCGCTTCATTCTTCAGTCTTTTAAAACTTTTCATATTATAGAACACGTATAGGATGTGCACCGGAATAGCATATTGAGGACGAGCTAACGTTTTTCCGTACCGACACCAGTCTGAACATAGGCATGTAACGACGCGCCCTACAACATTATTTTTAGAATATGCGAAACCTGAACATAGTTTGTTCAGAATCGGTAACTGAATCGATTCTAATAATTTTAACACCATATTATGTTTTGTTCCAAAAGTATTTTATTTTTAATTTTATCACCATAATTACGATAGAATCACGTACGGTTAGGTACTCATTGCCAAACTATTATCAATAAGTGTACGATACAGGAGGCGCGGGTTGCGTGAGGGTGCCGCACCCGGCCGCAAAACGCGTTTTTTTTTTGTTTATCATGATACAGTTTTGAAATTTTGTAGGTACATAGATTCTTTACACAAAAATACTAGACAGGTGTATTGGGTTTCGCATAAACAAAAAAAAAGTTGTAGAAAGAGATACTCGTAGAAGCGTGTCTGGGTCAACAGATCTAATTTTTGTAATTATCAATTTCTATCTGTGGGCAAACGTTTTATTAGGTTTTATTACTCTAGTAATCGATAGAGGTTCATTAGGGGAAAAAAAACTTGTTCAGAATAAACAAGCCAATTACGTAAGGATCTAGATATTTCTCAAAATTACTGGTTTGGTGAGCTTGTTGTGGATTATTACTAGCTATTATATCACAATCATTGTTTATATTTTTTTCTCAATTACATCAGCTATGGTATAATTTTTGTATGTCAAGATCAAGTTATTTATATATTCATAACTTACATCATAGGAATAGAAACCATCAATTAAAATTAACAATGTATTATGGGCGAAAATGGTGCAATTAAGCTTTATTTTATGCCCGCTAAGGTTATTTTGTCTTGTCTACACAGAGCTGAAGACTCACTAAATTAATCTCAAGAAATCGAAGCGAGCGAACGGATCTGTCAGACTCATCCTGACTAATCACCCCGATGTTCTATTTGCCCATTTGACCTTCGGAATGGCAAGAAGCATCATACCATTGAGAAAGATGGAGAAGCCTTTGCCCAGGAGTGGGACAGTAAAACTGCAGTCCACTAACTAAAAGGCTCTTTTTTATCGTGGTAAAATCATCAAATGAGTCCTCCCGCCCTGGGCAAAGCATTAGGGACTTTCAGACTCATACTGACTAAAATCTACGGTGGCCTTCAATAGCCCTTTACGTTTCGGGGTCACAGTAAATCGTTAGGCAACTGAAGGAATTGTGTGGTTTTTAGTCACGAAGAGCGAGAGAACAAATTGATGATTTTCCCCAAAAAAAAAAACGGTATCATACCGTAAAACAAGGGAATGAAAGATGCTTCAACGAGTGTGTTGCGATAGCCTAATTGGTAAATCGTCTGGAGTACTTATCCAGAAGACGCGGGTTCGAGTCCGTGCGTGGTAAAATCATCAAATGAGTCCTCCCACCCAGGGCAGGGCGGGAGGGACTGTCAGAATTGTACTGACTAAAATCCACGGTGTCCTTCACTAGCCCTTTACGAACCAGGGTTACGGTGATGGGTAAGTCCCGCGACCCCTGCAGGCTTTGGCCCTCTACAGGCCCCGTCATTCCTCAAAAATCTTTGTCAAACAATTAGGTATAACGATGCAGCTTCTACATTTTAACGTAATAAGCATCACAAGATATACAGACTTGGGCAATTATACATAACTAACATAGAACCCACACACACGTAGTCGTATCTACGTATATTTGTATCTAAATTCATGTTCTTGCGACTACAAGCCGGTAGCTCCTATAAATTAATTTGTGGCGCACTTAGTTATACATTCAGGTCCTGTGCCCCACAATCAGCGTAGGAGCTAAATGCAAAGCGTTTTAGAAACTAGACAGGGGTACATTTGCTCTTGTTTGGAACATTGGACTTTATTCTTTATGGTGGCTGTTCACTCTCGACCGACAGAGATCTTCTTTTGTCATCTGAGCCAACTTTGCTTCAATTAGGCATTTCTTATTGTGCTTATGTTTGTAAATATTTAAGCTCGAATACCTAATCGGCCAGACTCGAAACAACTGTCTATGCGCCATAGTGTTTTGCGTGCAAATCGAACCAGCAGCTTAGCCACTCTGTCAACAGTCTGTACTTGTTTTTTTTTTCTCCACACTGTGAATTCTCTCCTGTGCCGTTAATGCATTTACAAACATAGAATCTGACATAGAAAAAGGCTCAGACCCGGAATAACTACTTGTAGTTCATACAAATCGATGTTTTCGCAAAAACAGACACAGGACACAGAGGAACACAGTGGCTAGACGACTGCTACTCGTGTTACGTACAAATGCCAGCAATTCAACCAAAACGTCAGTTTGTAAAAGTATCCCATTGAAATATGAATCTTTTTGAATTGTGATAAAGTAGAAAATCTTTTATGCCTTTGTCAAACAGACAGGCGAGTCCGAAGCGATATCGAAACGATAAGAGACGTCAGTCCGATAGTTCTGTCACGCTATCGGATCGCTTTCTCTTTTCTATGTGACTGGATTCAAACAATTCCATACATTACAAATAAAAACGTCACGCTTCGCATTCGCCACATCTGTCTGTTTCACAAAGGCTTAAATAAATTAGACAGATTTTGATACCTTGATGTTCTGGCTTTACCTTCTTGCCCGCAGCCTGTCTCGGCGAGAGCGTAAAGCCAAATCTAGTATTAAAGTTCTGTGGTGATAATAAAGGGTTTAGTTTAGGTAGGAGTGCTCACAGTATATTAATTTTGGTCTTTGTTTTGGGACGAATTACACAAAATATGTCAGAACTTTAATCCGTTGATTGTATGGAAAAATGTAGAGCTTCTAGCGGACTGTCAGACTCTTATTGACTAAATTCTCCCTGTTTGCCTGTCACGGTACTTTGGTTAAACAATCCCCCTATACTCTTATAGGGTAAAACGTCTGGCGATCTTTATCGTTACTCATCAACATAGTTGGATGTTGATGAGTAACGATATAGATTTTTGAGTAAGAATCAAATCTCTTTTAGGTAAGAATGCTCGGACACGCTGCAATCGCGGCGGTAAGACCCCTCTTTGAGGAGTGGCTGGATAGGCGTCACGGCGTCCTGACCTACCGCATGACGCAGGTCCTCACCGGACACGGAAGTTTCGGGAGGTTCCTGTGTCTGATTGGGAGGGAAGAAACGCCTGGGTGTCACCACTGCGAGGATCGTCCGGAGGACACGGTGGAGCATACGGTGCAGGACTGCCCCGCTTGGGCAGAACACCGCCGTGTCCTCACGACGGTGGTAGGCGGAGACCTCTCGCGCCCGGCATTGGTCGAGGCCATGCTGCGGGGCGAGACGGAGTGGAAAGCGGTCGCCTCCTTCTGCGAAGCAGTCATGCTCGTGAAGGAGGAGGCGGGCCGCCTGAGGGAGAGGACAGCGTCCTCCCTCCACCCCAGCCGCAGTGGTAGACGCCCATGGCATCGGACGTCGCAGGACGATCTCCGGCCACCGTAGGCGCGGGCATGCGGGCAGCGAGTAATGGGCGACTTGCTGTCCGACCATGGACCATGCCCGGGTCGACGGCGCGTTGTGTTCCACGCGCGCCTCAAAGAGTGTCAGCATAGTGACGGGGCCTGTAGAGGGCCAAAGCCTGTTGGGGTCGCGGGACCAAGGGATTACCGTGACCCTAGTACGTAAAGGGCTATTGAAGGACACCGTGGATTTTAGTCAGTACAAGTCTGACAGTCCCTTCCGCCCTGCCCTGGGTGGGAGGACTCATTTGATGATTTTACCACGATAAAAAAAAAGGTAAGAATGCTGAATATTGCGGTCTCTGTTTTCCGACTAATGTCAGAACTTCTTTGTGTTGATTGAATGGATAAGCTAATTTACTTTTCTTTTGACAAAGAAATGCTGGAGAATAGTCATGTGCGACTTGGGGTTTATTTAATAAGACCAACAGTTGACATGTGACAATTTAAGCTTGTTTGGTGGATTTTCTGTGTTTTTATTAAAATACATTTCTGTTATGTCAATTTTGTGAATTCTTGGCAAATATAAACTTATTTCGCATTGCCCGCCATGCGGCCGTATTATGTTATGACGTCTTAAAACCAGGCTTGTTCCAGTCAGTGAAAGAGACAGAGCTGTACAAGTCGTCTAGCGCCACCTCGTTCACTCACAGGAACAACCCTCTCAGTTATATGTAGATTCTTGAAAATAGATTTGCTGCCCAATCGCTGTTTTATTAGTGTCTCGCTGGCCCAAAGATAGAAGAATCCGAACATTTTTCCCTGAAGACAGGCACCACAATCTATCTGTAACCTGCTTCTGGAAAGAAATCAAAATAATAAAGTAAGTCTCTTTATACATATTTATTTATTAACTAAAATTAAGGGTTACTAAACTACTATACACAAAAATACAGTACAGAAATTAATAAAAAAAAAAACGAATGATAACAATGGTTACTGGGTACTTCATGAGAGAGCGTTTTATTACCTAACATAATAATTAAAATAGATTTACACTGTACACTTATTTTAATACTTCAGAATAATAACCTAAGCATAAAGTAGGGGAACAGTGTATAAGACGGGGACGCGAGGTATGATGGGGACATATGCTCTTTAGGCGTACTTAACACAACACTAACGTAGCGCAACTTTAGGTCGTCTTTTGTAAGCGGCCATTAACAAATGGCGTCTAGTTGGCGTTTGCGCTACGTTAGTATTGTGTTAAGTGTGTCATTTCCCATCATACCTCGCGTCCCCGACTTATACTCGTACACTGTTGGTACTGTCGTTTTCCCAGTACGTACTTCAATATTTTAAAGCTTTATTCATTTTATGCCTCATTTGTGTTTATTTAATTATGATCCTTTTATATAATTGTCTCTTTTATTTGTTACACAATAAAATAAGAGACGTAACATATTATTATAAAAGGACACCAAAAAAAACTTTGCCTGCTACAATGTGGAATCGACTCACAAATTGTTACAACGAATTCAGGAAAATTACTTGACTGGAACCAGTTCCATGCAAATAAAAGAAAAGCCTCATATTCAACCAGTTTTCTTAGTAATTACAAACATGTACACTATTTACAACTGTGAAACATTTTTATTATTATGTAGATTTATATCAGCTCGTAATATAAGAAATAAATTTTGGCTGGACTAACACACGAAGGCAAGATTTTGGTCAAATACTTTGATTAAAATTTTCCCCCTGAACAGTGTATAAGATGGGGACGCGAGGTATGATGAGTTATCGCATACTTATGGCAAACTTAACACAATACTAACGCAGCGCAAGCGCCAACAGGACGCCATTTGGTAAAAGCCGCTTGCAAATGACGTCCTGTGGCGGTTGCGCTACTTTAGTGTTGTGTTAAGAATGCCTAAACATTGTATGTCACCATTATACCTCACGTCTCCGTCTTATACACTGTTCCCCTACAATTATAAGATTCATCAGGACTTGAATTTGAATGGGATAGTTTTCTATTTTCGAAGAAATAATGTTAAAATATACTCTCGTTGCATTCTTGATATTCTTGTTTGGATAATATTGAACAATATAAAAAACATTACCCATACAAATCAAAAATATTGACATTAAAATGATAAAATAATGCATTTACGCAAAATAATCTAAAAAAAAAACACTCAACTTATATCATGATGTAGAAAACCATGATAATTATGTTGCGTCTTAGATCATTATCCTATTCCATTTTTTCTCTACAACGTAGTACTTTATTTTCAATTCCCTTTGTAATGGGAGATGCTTACTTAGTACCTAATTGTTTTTAGATCCTTAACTGAAACTAAATGTTTTTTGGTTAAATTCAGTCAATTACAAGAGATTATGTACCTGTTTTAACTTTGTATATATTTTTAATTAACTAAGCACTTATCCTTTCTTAAAATCTGAGTCTTCGAAGCAAGATTGGTTTTGTTTTAAAACTTTTTTCCCAATAATGACACGAGTGAGTGGGATGGAATACTTTGATAAGCAGGAAAAAAGGTCCATGTTGACTGAATAAGAAAATATTTTGAGTTTTTTATACCTACTTTCTGTACCCTCTGATATTAAACATCGAGTAATGTAAATACCTACTGCATAAAATAATAAAAAAATGTTCTCAGAGTTAAACAAAGGACTCTCTTTATTTTAAATAGGAATTTTGTTTATCACCCATTAAACGCAGGTCAATTTTATAAAACGTAGGTAGTTTCAATACAAAGGATAAAAAAATACTTTTTGTATCATAATAATTAATCTTTGAACAGGAGCACTTATTAATACTTAGGTATAGGCACATATAGCAACTCGTCGTAAGGCACTGCATCGAAGAATTTTTTTGCCGTAGTAACGGTGACATTCAAAGCATAGTCCACAACTGGTTGTCCAAACTCCTCTGTGACTATCCTCCAGTTTTCATTCAGAAATTGCAATACTGTGTTACCTGAAAAAAAAAAACACCCATGAGATTCATGAAGTATTAGATTAGTGATTTCTTACTCTTATATGCCAAGACCTGTCTTTAATTAACTGCTCATGTTAGTAAATTAGACTTAGGTGCTAAACACCGACGTCATCGTATTTCTGGCCGCAGTTTGTCGATTTTCAGCATTTGCCAGGTAATTATTAGCAAAACCTCTACAATCATGAGCATTAAGTCTATTTATGTCAAACTGTAACTGTCAATTGTGTGAGTAAAAGGGAGAAATGTAGGCGTGTCGAGCTTGAGCTAAGTCAACCATTAAGAATACCAGTGTTAGGTCCACTAAATAAAAAAAACATGCTTCTACTTTAGTGGGTCTGCTGGTAGAAATATCTAAAATAATCAACTTTGTACATAGAATTATTATACCTTTGTTATTTTGCTACCGTATTTATTGTGTTTACATAAATTTAATTTTTCCAGGTGTTAAAATGACCACCGGCACCTTGGACCCTGTTCCCGATGCTAGTGGGTCACTATTCTTATGTTTTATTTTTATTTCATTTTTTGTAAAAATATTTAAAAATGTAAACAAATAGGTAAAAAAAAGAATAAATGATAATTCTTAATAGTAATTTATATCATTATTGAGAGAATTTCTTAAACAATTAATGTCAGAATAAATTAGAAAAGCCGAGGTGTTAAATTTAAGTTTCATTAGTTCTGAGAAAAACTAATGGCGTTAATGGCGAAATAAAATACAGAGCACAGTTCAAGGACTCCACGTGGAAAAGTTAGTTAATTTTAATTAGGACTACATTAATTTTGGTTTAGGATAAATTAACAATGCTCGTATTTCATTTTGGCCAAGGCCATTTTTAAAACATTGATTTCAACAAAGATTTAGAATGGTTTTTGATTTTGGACTTGCCACGGACATTACGGCGGGTCTAAAACGGCCACTTAGCAATACTCGTATTTCTAATGATTTTTTCTATTGACACTTAATGATTTTTTAGCAAAAGTGTTATTATAATATTTATTTAAGAAGTGAATCATTAGGAATATTGCTAACTATACTGTACATTATTGGACACAAACTGATATTCCGATTTGCGTCCAATAAGATCGTATCAAATTACCTAAACAACTTTTTGTTGAACTCCTATACATAAACCTTAACTATAACAAAATTTAACTTCGTTCTTAGAGCCATTAGAACATTATAATTACACCTACTTGAGAATATTTATAATACTTGCTGCACCAGTACTATAACTATGTATCTATACATATAATAAATCTGTAGAAGGGTCAATTCTGTACATTGAAAATATTGAAAAAATAAATAGCGGGGGGTGTTGCTGGATCGATACCAAACCCAAATATGTGATTAAAAAAAATGTTGTCTGTCTGTCTGTATATGCAGGCATCACGTGAAAACTAACGGTTCGATTTCGATGAAACTTGGTATAATTATACCTTATTATCCTGGGCATAAAATGGGTTACTTTTTATCCTGGAAAAATACGTAGAAAAAAATCTTATTTTTCAGTTTTATTCATAGACGTTGTTCTGTAGAACCGCGAACACACGTTGCATTACCCGCAGTGGATTCACCGTAATATTTATAAGATGTCATTGTCAGAGTTACTCAAAATGGAGAAATAAACCATCCACGCGAAGACCGACATCCGCGCGGACGGAGTAAATATAATTCCCCACCGCATCTGTCTGTTCGCGATAAACTCAAAAAGTACTGAACAGATTTTTATGCAGATTTCACTAATGGGCAGAGTGATTAATGAACACTATTTAAATGTATTATTTTATAGAAATTATTCGTTAAAATAATACGATAGTAGATGATAATTTCGGAAAAAGTTGAAGCCTGGAAGCTTTCATCGAGAACGCTGCCTAATTATTTTGAGATAGAGAAAACTTAAACAATATTCAGGTCGCGGGACTGTCCCTGGGGTCGCCGGAGTGTCTTATCAGGTAACCGTGACCCCGGAACGTATAGAGCTATTAAAGGACACCGTCGCTTTTAGTTTTTTTTTTTTTTTTTATCGTGGTGAAATCATCAAATGAGTCCTCCCACCCAGGGCAGAGCGGGAGGGACTGTCAGTCTCGTACTGACTAAAATCCACGGTGTCCTTCAATAGCCCTTTACGTTCCGGGGTCACGGTAATTCGTACAGTCCCGCGACCTACCGTCGCTTTTAGTTAGTACAAGTTTGACAGTCTCCCCGTCCGTCCTGCCCTGGGTCCATCGTAAACGAGTCCATCGTTTGATGATTTTACCACGTACAAAAGAAAAAAAAACGTTATGTACTCACTTAATTCAGGATTGCCCTTGAAAAGGTTGTTGATCGTGTAAACAATTCTCTCGCCGTAATCAAAGCTGAACTTGTAACTCTTTATCCCGAAGTGGTCGCGACCTTCGGCGTCCTTGAAATACTTCGTGTTTATATTCAGCTTGATGATTGAGTTCACTGAAACATTGATATAATGTCGGTTAATGTCAAATTAATTAAGAAACAGGTATTTGGTAAAATGTCAGGAGTTTTAATTTAATAATTAAATTTGATTAATAATTTGCGATGATCCAAAGTTGATTGATACAAATAAATTAATGTCCATAATTAAGCCAGTTTCGCCGCGTCCTCTCGTGCAACGTGTTGTAAAGGCGATGGCTCTTTCGTAAATATCGGATAATTTCAAGGCATGGCGCATCCAACAGAAAACTCAGGACACGCACGCGGCGCGTCTTATACGCGATCACGCGCCGTGAGGAGTCAGCTTAAGCTCGCAGTACTTTTTAAGATTTTTGAACGTCAGAAAATCTAATAAAATGTGTGATTTTAATTAAAAATAAATCATTTTATACAAATTGAACATATTCTCAAGTAAATGGTAAAGATAGATACGCGATTTGGAATAATCGGCTCGATTAATAAAAATGCCGAACATGGCACTAAATCACAATTTTAAACGCGTACTGTTAAGAGATTTCGTCATGGATTTATATGCAGGTTATATCAATAGATAGAACTTTTTATTATAAAGAAAAAGGTAAAACATATTTTTTTATTTCTTCTTTGTTTTTCCACAAGACGCGAAAAACGTTAAAAATGCGGACTATTTTGCTCGCATTTTGGCGGTCCTGAGTTCATACATTTTTACACGGTACTGCAACCTCGCCTTAAGTATACAAGATCTAAAAAACCAGTCTCATAGCTATCAGATAAACATCTGCACATCAGACAAAGTATCATTGGACAAAAACATTGCTGTAAAATTGTTTCATATTTTTAGTTCATTTTTTTTGTAAACTTGTTTGACACTATAAACAGTTTTTACACTGTTTATATAGGCAAAAACTAGTAATTAATGGATACTTTGTCCTTCAATGTCTTTGTAACCAGAAGGTATCAAAGTAAAGATCACAACAAAAGAAGAATGGCAGTGACTGGAAAAACGTATTTTAAATTCGTTTATTTTTACACCTGTTACATACCAGGAATACCAATTAATTTCCACATCGTTTCTCAAGAAACATTTTCATCATAATCGTGGCTAAATAATTACAGCCGCACAGGCCGATCTTCTGGGTTAAGCCGCGCTTGCCGAGGTTGGTCTGTGGATGGGTGACCATCTGTCATAACGAGTTTCCTCCGTGCCTCGGAAAAGCACGTAAAGCCGTTGGTTCCGGATGCCATTTGTAGATCTTTGACAGTTGTTACTGTTAGTCAGAAGCTCTAAAGTCTGACAACCAGTCTTATCACGGGGTATCGTATTACCCAGATACTGGGTTGTGGAGGTCCGACAGGCAGTCGCTCCACGTAAAATATTGATATCCAGCTGCATCTGGTTTGACTAGAAGCTGACCCCAATATAGTTGGGAAAAGGCTACTTAAGTTGGAAAAACACTACTAATATAGAATTTAAAAGTTAGAAAAAAAATATAGAACTAGCAAAGAGCGATGATATTATAGATACGGCACAATATAACAACAGAAAAACATGGAGAACATTACTATAACATTATTTTGGTGAGCTCATAACCTCGCATAATTAGTTTTTAATTAAGTTCTCCCACAGAGATATTAAAAAAAAACCGACAGACAGAAAAAAGCTGCCAGAATAATAAAGCCAGGTAATTACCATCGTTTGAGGGTCAAGTCTACAACCAACCACACTTTAGAACCATTATCTAAATAATTAGATTGCGAAGATCGAGCCTTTAATTATAATAATAATTCCTTTAATTATAATTAAAAATAAAAAGCCTTTAATTATAATTACGCTCTAATAATATAATATTAAATTAATATCAAAAAATCCATGGACACTCTTTTGAATCAATGTAGGTACTCTTAGAAAATTGTATAAGACGCTGTTTTATATCAAAATATTCTTAGAAAATCGTAGTTAAAACGTGAATTGCTAAGACATCACCAACAGGCGCACACGATAACGCAACGACTTTCAATATTTATTAATCGAACGAATGCACGATTTCTATTTCATCGCGGTTGGCATTGTATCCGTTTATAAAATACATGAAGGCATTTCAGTGATATTTGCAATTTATTTTCATATAACGTTAGCTGTACGAATGTATTACGTTTCTTAGAAATCATGCTGCTACACGATTTGTTTAACTTGTGTTTCCCTTTGGGGTACTTGTTTTATTTAATTTGTTCTCTTCACAGTCTACGTGTTAATTAGTTTGAACAAGGATGTATGGATTTTTGTTTTACTTTTGACAGTTTTTTTCCGCGTGTTGAGAATACAAAGCCGACGAGAGATTTTTGAATTGCTGTGAGATTTCAACATGGCAACAAGGCACTCAAGAGCTATTTCAAGGCGCTTTCTAGACAGTGTTGAAAAATACTAATATGGCTTCAAAATTGGTACGTTCTATTATGATTTCAAGGGTTTCTTATTTCATGCTCTACCTCTAATAGTTCTAAGGACATATATATACTTTAATTATATTTGGGAGTGAGTACAAGAAAAATACTTGATAAGCACATTGAAACATAACGTGCCTGATAAAAAAATATTATGATGTATTAAGAAGAATCAGTCAAATAATTTTGACATCAATTGTCAAAAAATGATCAGTAGGAATTCTTTATTTTTCAACTACTTACCAATTTTGATCTTGGAGTCTCCTTCACCGTTGATAGGGAAGAGCAGTAGCCTCCCAACAGCTGTGTACTTGCCCCTGATCGTGATGTTGCATCGCACGTCCAAATTGAATATATTCTTTTCTAATATTGCTCTGAAAAGTAAAACATATTGGTGTTTTATTGATATTTTACAACGATACCTGTAGGTTAAGATGTGCAGACATAACGACCATTAACATACGTATCATCATTACATAGTATTTATAAAACAGTCGCTTCCCTCTGTCCCTATGTATGCTTAGATCTTTAAAACTACGCAGCGGTTTTTAATGCTGTTATTTTTAATAGATAGAGTGATTCAAAAGGAAGATTTATATGTATATAACATGCGTAATATTTAGATTGCACCCGTGCGGAGCCGGGGCGGCACGCTAATATAAAATATTTAAATGTTTCAAGTTTGTATGAAATGGCTATTTTTGCAAACGTCAAAGATTGGTGAATTAAATATACTGACGGATACATTTATTAAGACAACCTGAACTGATAGTAAAACTATTGAATTTTTGCATCTCGTCTGTAATGCCCCTAAAAGTATTTTGCCAATTTTTTATTGTTAAATGCGAAAAACACTAAACGCGTTGTATTTTATTTTCTAACTGCTACCCATGCGATCCTAGCCGGTAGCTTATTTTTAAAATAAATATAAATGTAATGTACAAACCAACTTTGCATTAATAAGACATTAACATTCATAAAATCATTCTTACAAATACACATACATGTACTGAATAGACGTAGTCCAGAAGTTTCGGGCAAGTCACTTCTGCATTCATCATTTATGAACAAAATGTTACTCTAAGCCTTTCCATCCCACATCTCGGAACCCTTAGAGCCGTATAACAATAGGAAAAACAATTTAGATATGTCATACCCTTTTACCCGACGACAACATAATAAGCTCCATACTTCGTCCCAGAAAAGCCTTATATTCGGATAAACGGTTCCTCGTACATCCTTGAAAGGAGGTTGGGAAGTGCTAGTATCTTTTGAATCTAAATACAGGGACCTTTTTTGGAGATTTTGGCAGTATGAAAGGGCTGATTTTCAAAAGAATTCGATGTTCTTGGTCGTGTTCTACGCAGTTTTAAATGTGTTACCTTTACGTTATTATGGCTGCACTAGCTGTTGCTTGCGGCTTTGCTTTCTTAAACCCGAAAATTATACCACGGGGAAATAAACTCGGGAGCGAAACTATCCTATGTGTTAATCCGGGTTATAAACTATCTGTGTACCAAATTTTATCAAAATCCGCTCAGTAGTTTTTGCGTGATAGAGTAACAAACATCCATCCATCCAAACAAATTTTCACGCTTATAATATTAGTAAGAAGTAAGATTGTTTTGTTCGGTATAATTCGATATTTGGAAAGATATAGATATTTTAGTTAAAATATTAATTTTCGCCTTGATCACAGGCATCTGTAAGAATAAAATTGGCTACTCTTTAATATGGTAAGTTTATTTTTGAGCTAAGATTGAGTTCTATCTATAGATTCGTGTCTAAATTCACCAACAGCCAAGTAATGGTTGTACTGAATTTCCCTTGAACAAGTGATCCTGTAATATAATCATCAAAGTCTTGTAATTATGAGCAGACAAAAAACTTAAGCGTGTTTTCACAAAACAATAATATGTCATAGAATCCATCCTTAAAAAGTCCTTTTGTTATAAAGTAGTACGAAAAACAAAGGGTTTCGTCAACTCACAGTTTCGTGAGAATAAAACCGCATTGCTGTGGTGAAGCAAGGTTTCCCTAACAGTCGTAGTTAGGTAACCGCTACTTTTAAGCAGCATTTAGATTGCGACGCGCGTTAAAAGAAAATTAGTTTAATGGATGAGTTGCCTTGTGATGTAAAAGGAGAATAAATGTTTCGGATTTTCTTAAGATTTATTTTAAAATGGAGTTGGTTTTTCAAGGTCACTGTTTGAGCTAAATGAAAGTAACTTTTCACTGTCTTCCTTCAATTTCAGTCATTCCTATACTTATTATTATAAAGCTGAAGAGTTTCTTGGTTGAACGCGGTAATCACAGAAAGTACTGATTGGAATTTAAATATTGTTTTGTGTTAAATAGTCTGTTCATCATGGAAAGCTATAGATTGTATAAAATCACGCCACGTCCAATAGGAGCCGAGCAGTTGGAGTGAAACCGCGGGGAACGGCTAGTGTTGGTATAAAGGTCTCTCTTGTTTCATATAAAAAAGTTTTTTTTTAGCCTTGTAAAATCATCAAATGAGTCCTAACCCAGGGCAGAGTGGGAGGGACTGTCAGACTTGTACTGATTAAAATCCACGGTGTCCTTCAATAGCCCTTTACGTTCCGGGATCACGATTATCCGATAAGACAGTCCCCGACCTTGGCAGACAGCCTGCTCTTTGAAGCGCGCGCGGAACACGACGCGACCGCGGTCGACCCGGGCATGGTCCATGATCGGACGGCGACTCACCCATTACTCGCCGTCCACATGCCCGACGATCTACATAACGACAACTTTTCTGTATCTTTTTTGTAGTCTTACACATTTCCTATGCTCTGGTAAATAAAAAAATTACAAAGTGTTTACTAACCAAACTGTAAGAAAATAGTTGCAAAAAGGAAAAAAAGTCTTCTCAGGTTATGATCCAGAAAATCATGAAAAAAAAAAACTTAAAAGTAATATTAGCGCGTCAAAGTTTAAACGTTAAGCTATATTAAGCTATAGTTTGCCTTCGGTTTTAATCGTATCGCACGAAGCAGCAAACGGCAATGTCTTTAAGTTCTGCAGTATTGTTTGAAGTTGATATTAAACTGGAGTTTGGACATGAATTTCAATGTGATTAGACTGTGGGTTAATAAATAATCTATACTTCAAATACTAATATTATAAATGGACCAGAAAAAACTATGTACATTTTTGGATTTACATGGATTGTTTTACCTTGGATTTACTGCTGGCTTCTCTATACCCTGATAATTAATCTAAATCCCTCTAGATTGAAGCAATCTTCAGACGATTATAGCCAAAAGCTAAGAAAACGTCTCTATCGATCTCAAACATTCTGTTTCAGATATTTCATAGTAGTTTACGCCACGGTTAGCGCAGTTGGTGACCGATTGGACTGTTGCACAGCGTATCGCGGGTTCGATTCCCACACGGAATAAATAATGATCTACAATTAGTTGTTCCGGCCCTGGGTGTTTGTATATGTGAGTTATGTTGAGTTTATGTTTATAAATGCACCCACGACACAGAATAAATTCCTATTGAGGGGCAAAGGTTTTTTTTTTAAAGAAGTCCTCGTTGTTCCTAACTGTATTTGCTAAACAAAAAGGTGAAGAAAAGGGAATTAATGAAAAAAGGCAACCAAAAAAAGTGACAAACGAGACTCAAAGTACGAAAATAACAATAGTGCTGAGATGCGTCTATTCCCATTTGTCACCCCTCGGCACTTTTGTGATGTTATTTCGTTTAGTTGATGGACTGGAAATCACTGGAAACATCACTGGAAAGTCATGAAATGGGATGTTGCCATTCTGCACTTGAAGTTTGACAATAGTGCGGCAGAGATAGAAATAACGATTAGCCAGAGTTATTTCATTTCCATAGACTTTATTTTTTACACGCTTGCAGATTTCTGCCTTATTGGATAGCCAATTTAAAAAGACGCCCTTTTCACAGACATCTTTCGAAATTAAATAAAGTAAAAGGAGCTTTGTTTTCGAGTTGATACTTTTATTTCATTTTGATAATACACGTACTTTTAGAAAAGCTTAATCGTAGAATACGTAGCCTTAAAATATGTCTTCTCTTTGACAAAAGCATCTTCCCCTCAGGAATTCCAAAGATAATCTCTGAAGCTTTGGAGCCATTTGAAGCGAATATAATCGTTTCTTTGTTCAAATGTGATTCAGAGCAAAAGCTAAGTGTTTCCAACAGTTTTCTGACATCCCTGTGCAGAAAAGGTTTTGTGTTCTTGTTATTTTGTAAATCTGAATGTGAATAAGCTCTTTTGGATACTCATATATACCATGTACCTTTAGTTGCGTTTACAATAGACAAGTCTTGCATAACAGTTTTTTTGTTGAGTCCTCCCACCCAGGGCAGAGCGGGAGGGACTGTCAGACTCGTACTGACTAAAATCCACGGTGTCCTTCAATAGCCCTTTACGTTCCGGGGTCACGGTAATTCGTACAGTCCCGCGACCAAGTCTTGCATACCAGTAGCTTGAATTTGAAACATGTTTTTGAGAGTGTGCAAATTGCATGCAGATTTGTTCAAGTTGCATGGAATTTGCAACTTGTTTAATGGAAACGCGCCTTTCGAAATGTCGTTAAAAGTGAGAACTTTCATCTGCACTGATGTGTATTGTCTTGAAAAGATTTTAGTGAAACCCCAACATTTTAGTGTCACAGCTAAGTTAATCATTTTATACTTTTTGTAAAAGTGTCAACTGAAGTCAATGTGAAGAGATGTTGACGCATATTTACTTTAAAAATAAAATTAAACTATGTACAAAATGTTTAAACCAACTGTCAGAATGATACAAAAAAAAAACACAATATTTTTTTTTATAAAAGTGCACGCATTAATTTTTGTACCTGCATCCCCTCGAATCATTAATATTATGGTAGTTGTACAAAAGTGTGCATAACCCTTTTCAAATAATTCAGAAACATGATGGATGATAAAATGAATGATGAGTCGCAAGTCCGGTTTCAATGTGCGGTTGTGAACCGAAGAATTTTAGCTCCGACTATTTGTATGAGGGCTGGTAACGAAATCATAGCGCTATTCAGAAAGTGCATATTTTTCTAATAACGCCATCTATCGAGGTTTAGGTTTTAAGTTTTGTCAGTAACTTTGCAGAACTGAGTTCAGAAGTCAAATTCAGTTTAAAGGGAAACAGTTTCGTGAAAATCTCAGTTATTGACGAATAAATAAGATATTGTAGAAACTGAATTAGGATACCTATAACTAACAAAAATTTAAATTTTCGATAAATCATTTAAATGGCCAGGGTAAAAAGCAAAATTAATCTACTAATACGCTGAATCTGTCATGCTGAAGTTAATTTGATTAAAACACCTAAGAGTATTTAGAAGCGATATCTACGATAATATGTGTCGTGTTTTAAGAAAATAGCTGTACATGACGTATTACGTAAGTAAACGTTTTTTACACGGTTTTGTAAAATAAGAAACACGTTTCGATTCTAGTAGTCTAAATTAATTAATTCTTATTCATCAAGTAGAATAGATGATGCTGCAGATTGAAGATAAGAAACGTAGAGAATGCTCTTCCGTGACAAAAGTGTTCAAGTTTTAATATAAACAAACACTATTACTTCGCCCTTACTAACACATCCAAAGTGAGGATCATATTTTATATTGTCTTGACCTACGTCTAGATCCTATCGCAGAACCTGTCTTCTGGGATTTTCAGGCTTTGCCCCTTACTTAACTTGTCATACCTAAGAAGAAAATGATTTATTTATTTTTCACTATATACTTTTGGAATATCCTTAAGATGTAAGGTGAATCTGAACTTTCAGAGCTGATTCGAAAATTGAAATTCCAATAACGATACGATATTTTTTGTCGTATAGTATTAGTGACATTGTATCTTAAACATCTAGTCATTAAGGTGTATTTTAGTATAATTGTGTTATATTTGACTTACACATGATTTTGATGTGAAGGGATGGAAGTTATGTGACTGAAAGAGTGACGAATGACAAGAATATTACTTTTAATAGATGGAGAGATACAAAAGAAAAGATAGATTGATATGAGGAACGATATGAGAGAAATCTGGCAAGTGCGAGCTGAAATACGTACAGTAAAGGGTTCTGTAGTTGGTTGATAAGTTCAGTATTCTACCCAACTTTTACAACTTTTGACAGGCCTGTTGGTCTAGTGGTTAGTGACCCTGACTGCTATGCCGGAGGTCGTGGGTTCGATTCCCACCCAGGACAAATGTTTGTGTGATGAGCACGATCATTTGTTCTGTTTCTGGGTGTAATTTATCTATAATATGTATGTATTTAGAAATATATAAGTATGTTTATCAGTTGTCTAGTACCCATAACACAAGCTCTGCTTAGCTTGGGACTAGATGGCGTTGTGTGATAGTTGTGAAATATTTATTTATTTATAAACATTGACAGTTGTAAAACTTTGTCTACGTGCATTTTTTACAAGGAGTAACTAAATGCTAATTGAAAGAAGAATCATTTCGCGATGACCTGAAGAACAATGGGAAAAGCGAAAAAAAAAGGAAAATGATTAGTATGATAATTTGAGTGAGGTACGTTATTCCTTATCATCCTAGATGCCGCTAAGTAAGCTTACAGATGCAATAAAATTATTGCGACATGCTTTACCTAATGATAATATTGCATAAATTGCTATGTAAGTATATTACAAATAGGTTTACGTCTCTAGCATACGGCTTTGCCTTGCCTCTCACAAATTAGGAATATAAAAAGAAGAGAAATTGGATTCATTTCCGAGACTCTTTGTACGAGTAATAAACAGTTGGTTCTTTGTAAATAAATAAATCTATATCTATTTCTATCTCAATAACTATTCTCAAACTGAAATTTAAAATGCACCATCTGCTTGGTAGCAGGTTTTTTGGATAGTAAATAAAATGACAGATTTATGATTATAGCTGTATCCATGTTTTATATTTTTTAGCACCCTGTATACTGTCTTTTTAGCTAATATATAATCTTTTAGACGTCGTATTGTAAACATATCTCCATATAAGGTGTTCAGGAGCCTCAAGATTTTTAGATGGAATGTAGCCCAGAAGTAGATGATGGGTATAACATACATAACAATAATTCAGCCTATCCCACTGCTGGGGCACAGGTCTCCTCTGTCTGTGTGAGAAAGATTGACAAAAATTAAAAAAAAAGGTTTAATAATCCAACTTACTCGACATTCAAGACCTGACATTTTCGCAGACCCGTCACTTTTCCCTCGTAAAATGTCACCTTGATGCCCGGCAGCTGTATAGGAAGCTCATCAATGACGAAGGGATCCAACGATGGTACTCCAAGGTCAGGTAGACCCTTGGAGAACTGTGGTATCGCATCCTGGGTCGCTTTTATAAGACAGGCCGGCTCTGTGTTGTTACAAGGATGAATGAAGTCGGCTGTGGAAAGAGACGAAAAGAATATTAGATAATTCTTATTCTTTCACCTTCTCATGTGGAATTTGTCTTTTTCTAACCAGCTTTTTCCTATTATGTTGGTAAGTATTCCTTCTAATCTAAAAGGTTGCAGCTGAATACCAATCTTACATAAAGGAATTGTCTATCTGACTTCCACAACCCATTTAGTAAAGAGCAAGACGAAGACAAAACTCCGTACAGACTGTTTGTCACTTGTAACGGCTGTCTATGATCTAAATGGCAGCCGCGACCATTATTAAGGGTTTAGTAGCAGTCTGACAGTTCCTTGAGCAATAGCGCTGATTTGATGATTTTACCACGAAAAAGTGTCCCACGATGCCACTTTCAGCAGGGTACTTTAACCCTAGAACGCAAAAGGCTTTAGAAGGAACAGGGTGGATTTTAATCAGTACGAGTCTGACAGTCCGTTCCGCTCCACTCTGGGCGTAACGGATGGTTTAGTTATGAAGCTGTTATTAAAATAAAAATATTTATTAGACACTTAAGAAAAAATACAAATTACAAGCAAGTCTTATTACACTAGCACGTGACTGTATTGCCACAAATCTAGTCCTGACCCCCAAACTAGGCCTGGACCTGTATTTTGGGGATCAGTGTTCAACCACAGGTTCAAGTTCCAATTATGTTAATGTTATTATTGGTAGAGTACTGCTTCGCTTGGCTGTCTGCCGTCTACAAGATTCCGACGGGATTTCAACAAAGTTATTATTGGGCGAACTCACGGCTGTCGCATTTATATGTATTTTGTTAGCCGAATCGGTTCCGGGGGGTCTAATCTCTGCGCACGAAACCCGTAGTTTCGGCCTTAGTTACAGACGATTTCTACACTTCGTGACATCGAGCCCAGAATAAGAATGAATGAAAATGCAATTTGACAGATAGCTCCTCAGAGTCCGCGCAACCCCTGGACCTGCGAAAAATTCGTGGTACTACATTTTTTAAATGCAATTTGATGTACCGACATAGGCACTAGCGCCGCGTCAAAATGTCTACAGTCGTAGCGGTTTTATCCGACAATTATTATGAAGTGGGAGCTGGTTGGTCGGAGGTATTTACATATGAAAATGTAATTATTCCTTTAAAAAAAATATGTAATTATTTATTCATTTTAATTAGGCACGCCTCTGCTCAACCCTTTTAGGATTACAGGCGTGATGTTATGTTATGATTAATTGCTCGAAGTGGCTAGTTCTAACAATACTTATCATTATTTTGTGTTATCGTCACTTTCAAAAATCAACATATGTATGAAAATGACGAATCTTCGAACTTGTATAATTTGGCCGAGAGCAAACCTACAACTTTTGTGACATGATAACAATTAATCCCAATGACTAGTACTACCCATAGGTACTACTTTTTGGTTGGCACTTTCAGAAAAGACCCAAAAGTCTATGGAGCGTGAATTCTCCTTTGATTTTGACATTAGTTACGTTCGTACATCCGTATCCGTGTCTTCGCTCACGGACTTAGAAAGTAGACCCCTATATTCGCGCAACGAATTATTTTTTCAGTATTATTTGGGTCTATTTTATAACTTGTTAGATTAACTAGGTACCTATGTCTGTCTGTAAGCAATAAACATCATGTATGAAGTAAAAAAAATGGTAGAAGGCTTTGTTGCTGAGAAATATAATTACATAATGTTTTAAATTTTATAGATTTGTTTCAGAGATATTTTATCACAGAATGTTATAAATAACCAATAATCATCGTAATTCAGATTAAACATGAAGATAATGAAAAAAATATTTATAAAATATAGGTAAAAATATTTATAAAACTATGGGTGAAAAATATTGCATGTTTGTAGGTAATTTGTATCATCGTAATGTATAATTTTATTATGATTATTTGTTTTGATTTAACAAAAATGTACCTATATTTGCAGAATTGTTTTTTTTCATCATGCGAAACTTACTCGTGGACACAATCATAAGATTTGTATCTCATCATCATCTGCCGAGCCTTTTTCCCAACTATATTGGGGTCGGCTTCCAGTCAAACCAATTTAGCTGGATGTCAGTATTTTACATGGAGCGAGTGCCTGTCGGACCTTCACAACCCAGTAATTGGGTAATACGATACCCCATGGTAAGACTGGTTGTCAGACTTCAGAGCTTCTGACTAACAGTAACGACTGTTAAAGATCTACAAATGACAACTGTAAGATTCGTATCTAATGATACCAATAATATATATTAAGGCCTACGTAATAGGGTGCGAACCTATTGCCATCAACCAGGCATTAAACTACCGAACCTACTGAAAAAACCCTAATGGGAAAACGTTTCCCCTAAAAAACTATTAAGGTATGCAATACGACTTCAGCCAGTTACATTATTATTATCTGTATTAAAAAAATGCGCAGCCGCAATCAAACATAATTAATTGAAGAAACAAGATCGTAAAATACTTCAAAGTTTAGTAATAGTGCTTCGACTAATGAGTGAAGGTACTGATCTAGAGTAGTTGGGCAACACTATACTACACTACACTGTAGTCATTTCGCGATAGACACACGCGATGCGTTAAGGGGAAGTTATGTATCATTAATTATTTTATTTTTCTTAGTTTTTCGAAGCAGTCTCCTTCTAGCCGAAAAGGCAAGAATTAAAAAAGGCCTTGTTTTATTGCATATTGTACAATACTGTCTTTTATTCCGGCATTAAGTTCCTGTGGTTTTTCGAGTTTGGTGGTTTTTCTTTATAGCACGAGGATTAAATTGTATCCAAAAAGCAGAAAAGAACAGTATCATATTATTATCATTATTAATGGCGTCCTCAATTAACGCGTTTTGATATTTATCTCAATTAAGACTTTGGAGTATAAAAACGAAATAATTAATGAAATGGATACTTTGATGGGGATATATTTTTTCTACAAAATATTAATTTAGCGGTAAAGGAGATTGACAAAATCTCATACTATGTCACTATTTATTCCTAACAATTCCTCAACAGAAAATCGCATTAAAACGACACATTTAGAGATCAAACAAAAGATATTTCTGCCTTGGAGACACGTACCACACATTTACCGTCATAAATATACGTAATTTTAGAAGACGTATCCATTTAAAGATACGTTTCTGTCATAATCCGTTCTCGCGTCTTTGTGCGTGCGTGATAATTATGTCAAAGCCTTTTGGTAATTGTTTAAAGTAAATGTAAAGCTCTTGTTCGCACGGGTGAGATTTTACGTGACCCTCTTTATCCACAATTCATTTATTACTTAGTATTTTAAATTTATGAATACTGCATTCTTAATTTATGCATTCATGCACGTTATAAATTAAAACAAATCTAAAGTTTTAAAAGTTGTCCACGCTACAAAACCGAATTATTATGAAGTTAAGTTCATCATCATCAGCCTATAATGGTCCCAGTGCTGGGACAGAGGCCTCCTATCTGTAAGAGGGAGTGGGCCATAATTCAACACGCGAGGGCCATTTGGTGATTGGTAGATTCTTAAATTTTTGGTTCTAGAACATGCCTATTTTCTTACAATATTTTTCTACACCGTTTTGAGAGCAGTGGTGAAGTAATAAATTACTCAAAGTAATGCACCTGTCTGTATACGACCCGTAGTCCGTAATTCAAAGCCGATATCACTGGGCCACCACGGTTAATCAAATTGTAAACTGAAAATCAAAAAGTTAAAATAAAAATGATACATGAAATAAATTCTTGCAAACAAATGTCCCCTTAATATCTCGTGGCCATTGATTACAAACAGTGCAATGTGCATAAACTCGTACGTTACTGGTAAATCCTACGTAATTATTTGCATGTTTCACCACACGGTGTAGCCACATTTATGTACATGCCTTTATACCGGAGACATTTTTATGACTGAACTTGACCTGGTTTGGCAAATTGTTTGACTTCGTTGCTCACTTTTTTTTGTCTTTGTGCTTAAGCGGCTTTGTTTGACATTTAACAAACTTATGGGGATTTTAACGCATTATTTACATTTTGGAGAGCACTTTAATTGCTTCTTTTCGTTTTAATTTTGTTAAGTAATCACTAGTTTTGTAATATACTAACTTGGCTCCATATTTGGTTGAAAATCAAAAGAGTGGTGATTTGATTACGTTAATAGCTTTGTGCATGAATAATTCTCTCTCTCTCTCACAATAAATCTCACGGGAAAATTATACCAAGATAAAAAGTATCCTATGTATTAATCCTGGTTATAAATTATCCGTGTTCTTACATCCAAATCCGTTCAGTAATTTTTATGTAAAGAAGTAAAAAGCATCTATTCTGCCATTCATCCACCTCACAATTTTTTTTATTTTTTTCTTGAATTAGTTATGTACAATCGACAAAGTTGAATCATGACCCACCATAAGCTTATATTCTTTCAGACATCTAAATATAATTAGGTCTACATTCGCGTAAACATACATATCCATGGTAACGACTTTAATGTTTGTCAATTTGACGGATTCAAACGATTTATTGTCAAAATGGATTCAACTTTGTCGATTGTACTTACATATTAGCGTTGTGGGCACTTTTCCCGGTAACAGCGATGTGAATTAATTTTATGTCGCGCATTGAATCTCTTCCCATTTATTATATTTTCTACATTTATGTTAATGTTACTTTTAGTGGCAATAATAATTATTATTGTGTTGTATTATTATAATATCTCAGCTTTTACAAGACATAATAGATCTAAGAACAAGGTACTATATTAGAAGTTAGATAACAAGATTAACCTCTAATATCTGCCCTTGCACTGCCCTTTGAATTATGCGTGTTTCAGAATCTCTTGCGTGCTAATATCCACTTATTTCTACTACTAGGTAGTATTTACTCTTCAAAATAATCTTGATGCGAGCATTAAAATTATATAATATCTGAAAATAGGTACCTTGATGGTTATCAGTATAAATTACAGTTATAACCTTCATGCGATGAAAATAAAAACGTTTTTAGCATGCAAATGCATCTAAATAAATTACTATATACAAATCGCCTGATAGGCAGCACTAGGTAAGTAGGCTTTAGAACTTATCATTTTTAAAGATAAGATGACCTACAAAAGTTAGTAGGGACTCATGGTTTTGTGGTGGTAAGTTAGTCTGTAAGAAAACTGTGACCCTGAAACGTAAAGGACAATTGAAGAAACGAGTTAATTTTTAGTCAGCAAGATCTGACAGTCCCTTTCGCTCCTCCCAGGAAATGAAATGTCAGCCAGATTTGCGGGAATATTTAAACAAGTTACAGTGGCCATGGAAAGCAAAAGGAAAATTAAAGAAACATCGTGGGTTTTAGCTAGTACAAGTTTCTAGACCTTTTGACTCCATCCAGGGCGGGAGGACTCATTTGATTTTTTTTTTTATATTTGTTGCATTAGTAATGACTTAATTTTCATTACTCATCCTCTGAAAGTAGGTCATTGCATGCCTGATGAGCGTGTTGAAAGTTATGCATTGCAGCCCTAGGGAGAATCGCTTTCAAATGACAGCTGCCAAATTAAAAAAAAAAACAAGTTCTTGCTCTGTTCTAAATCTTGATATTTCTATTGAGCCAAGTTCAAACTTTTTGTACAGCAACTAAATTACAGCGCGATTTAAAATTGAAATAACATAAATTTAAGCATTAAGAATATGTACGAGTATTATGACTTCGATATAATTTAGTTTCAACCATTTCTCTAAACTAACATTGATTTCGGAAAAACCTTTGCAATTTTTTTTTTAATGATGAACCTCAAAAATACTGGCTGTATAGCTGGACGACCACAAGCAAAAACAAAAAAAAATAGTGGGAAAGGGACAATACGATTTTTTCTATAGCTAATAATTTATGTCCAGTGTTTACCTCGGGTAAATTACTTATTTAATTCCTCGAACTATTAGCGCCCTCACTACGGTACGGGCGCCAAACCTCGTCTCGGGACTTAAATAAGAAACTTTTTTTTTTAATTAAAAACTTTGCCCCACACTTGGAATTTCTCCTGTGTCGTGGATCACCCCTTGAATAACAATGTACTATTACATCTTCATAACCAGCTACCTGTGTCTATAAATCTACATGTTGTGATTGAATAACTTGATAAATATAATTACGTAGCAAAAAATAAAAAAAAAACACTGTAAGTTGAAAAATAAATCTTGTAGATTTTTAAAATATTTCAGGTTACTTATAAAGTATAAGTATATTGCAAAAAATAACAGCTGAAATATTTCACAAAGAGCGCTAAGACTACTTGTAATACTGACTTTCACAAAATTACAGAATTTTTTTCATAATTATGAAGATAAACAAGTGCATTCACAAAATTTCAACATTAGACCATCCAGTTTGTCGAGCAATAAAGCCAATGTTACGGAAACTAGAACGCCGAGGCATCCAGTTCTATTACACAATGATAACTGGTTTTCATGCACCTTGGAGGTAAACCAGGAGAATGGCACGTGGTGCAGTACAACACCTGTGCTATGTATTGACCATAACATAGAATATACTTTACTGTACCTACACCAAAATTAATAAACACGTGTTAAAATATTGTTAATAGGCTTGATAACAGCATCAATATTTTTTTTCTTTTTTTTCGTAGCAAAATCATCAAATGAGTCCTCCCACCCAGGGCAGGGCGGGAGGGACTGTCAGACTTATACTGACTAAAATCCACGGTGTCCTTCAATAGCCCTTTACGTACCGGGGTCACGGTAATTTGTGAGTCCCGCGACCCCGGCAGGCTTTGGCCCTCTACAGGTCCCGGCACTATACTGACACTCCTTGAGGCTCGCGTGGAACACAACGCGCCGTCGACCCGGGCATGGAAAGGTAACAAACAAACTTACTTTCGCATTTATAATTTTAGTTAGGATTTGGAACTTAGGATTCGCATTATGGAAATGAACCGTTAAATGTACTGGATTTAACTCTGATTGCTTATAGTTATGCTAAGGTTAGAACATTTTAATCTTAAGAGCTTTCAAAGTCGAAGGACAAGACTAAAAGTTACTAGACATAAACATAACCGTAAACTTGAATATGAACTAACACTTTAATGAACTAATTAACAGAAGGTTTATTAAACATTAAGAGTACTTAGTCACTTAGTACTTATTCATGAGCCTAAATTGTCTAATACCTAAGCATTAACTAAGTAATACGTAGGTGGAAGTAGGCATCATGTCGGGTATTGATTATAAGATAACGTTTTGCAAATTTGAATATCTAAACACTTTATTAAAATAGCATTTTGCCCGTGATTTTTCTATCGTGAAGATCAGAAGTTTTAGTATTGAATATGTGGATGGTAACCCTTACTATGGATGGACCAGTCAATCATATTTTATGTATTCTTAGTCTCTGGAGATACATTTAAAAAATAGACTAAATATATTCTGTCTGATGACTATGTTGATGGATGGAGAGGAAGAGGCAGGCCAAAGAAAAGATGGATGGATTGTCTAAGGATTCATATGGAAGAAAAAGGAGTAAATGATACTGTGACGTCTGATAGAGGAGAATGGAAGAAGAAAACGTGTTGCGCCGACCCCAAGTAAAATGGGATGAGGGGCAGGAAGATGATGATAATATTCTGTCTGATGACTTTAAGTCTAACCAAAGAGTTTTAACATGGAGTCTACCTTTTTGTATTATGCGATAGGTTCGCTTTAGACCACTATCTCACCTGATGGTAAGTGTTAATCTTGTCGTCGGTGAAAAGCGCTTGCCCAGAAGAAAATTATTCACTCTTGACTTTAGGACCTCTATAAGTATCTCCAGTATAAGTGTTTTTAAAAAGCTTTGTACTTATGAGTAGGATGTCCACCATGTACCGACGGTGGATTGCCGTACGTCTTACCTAAATACGGGATAAAACGATAACCGTCTGTAAGAATATCTGTCACTTTCGGTTACTCTGGATTCCCGTAATGACTGACAAAGATCTGCAAAATAAAAGTCACGACAGACGGTCTCGTATAATACCTGAGACTTTGAAGTGTATGTAATGGATTTTCACCCTTCCATGGTCGCGGGACTCACGAATTACCGTGACCCCGGTACGTAAAGGGCTATTGAAGGACACCATGGATTTTATTCAGTACCAGTCTGACAGTCCCTCCCGCTCTGCCCTGGGTGGAAGGACTCATGTTCACATTTTACCATGAAAAAAAAAAACCATTCATAGACCAAGCTCGGCGTTTAAACCTTGTGGTAGTTCTGCTTTAACCACAAAACCATCGAAGAATGCACACGAAAATTGCTTTGTTATTGACATTTTTTTTTAATAATAATTATTTGTTCCGAATACCTGGACAGTCTTGACCTCCTGATTTCCATTGGTCCATCACACCGCTTAGTTTGTGTAGTCAAGCGAAAATATGCAAATTGCTCAAGGTCATATTAAAAAATATCGCTGTATGTTAGTCGACGATGCCCGCAATTATACTAATTACGAAATATAAGTATGTGTTGGTGAAACATATTGAGCAAAATATATTCATAGCGGGGACTCAGTATTTTTGTGGCTGCAAGTTCTACCACTCGGGTTGCGGTCTTAGAAGAACACCGCTGTTCCTGGATCGTAAAGGGCACCCTGAAGTAACAGGGTGGACTTTTTTTTAGTCAGAGTCTGCCTTCGCTCTATTAAGGACTGGAAGCACTTATTTGTTGATTTTCTAACAAAAGAAAGAGAGTCGAAGGATGAAAGAAAGAAAATTGTGTTTATTGGCACTATAACATAAAACGAAATAATGGATGATCTCTCAGGTTCTCTCATATTACATGGGATAGGTGTAACTGGTGAAATTTGACTGGTTTTAGTGAACTGAACAATTTTATTAATTCCTTTTTTTTAATTTAAATGGGATCAACTTTGAGTTAAACTCTTTCTACTAAAAAAATATTTTTTGAAATGGGACTAGGCTTTTTTTATCATGCCAAAATTATCAAATGAGTCCTCCCACCCAGGGCAGAGCGGGAGGGACTGTCAGACTCGTACTGACAAAATACACGGTGTCCCTCAATAGCCCTTCACGTTCCAGGGTCACGGTAATTCGTGCAGTCCCGCTACCCCGGAAATGGGACTATGCTAGAAAATGTTATGAGTGGTCATACTTTTTTTTAACGTGGTAAAATCATACAAAAACAAAATACATGTCGAATTGACAATCTCCTCCTTTTTCTTTCGTCGCTCGGTTAAAATCATCGTTCGTGTGAGGGTGTGTTCATCACCACCCTTTGGCACCAGATTTTATTGAGCCAGGGACTCCACAAGGCTTTATTCTTGTTCTAGCTCACTACCCCCGCCTTTATTGCTTATGTCACAAAGGACCAAAGTAGCTTTCAACTGGTGAAAAAAAAATTGAAATCGGTCCAGTAGTTTCGGAGCCTATTCGATCAAACAAACAAACAATCAAATCTTTCCTCTTTATGATATTGTAGTGTAGATTGATTAAAATAAATCCAAGTTCCCTAATGATAGCACATACATAGCGCACTATTTAGTTCTTAAGATATTTCCTTGAGCGATATCTGTGATGACCAAGATTATATGGAAATAATTAATGTTCTAATATTCATTGTCTACAATTGCATTAAGGCTCCTCTCGACGAAAATTATTAAAAAAGCATACAGACGAGGCAACCTTTAATCGGCATGTAAAAAATAAAAGTTCGATTACAGATTGCCTCTATGTTATATCAGCACTTTCACAAATTAGTGGGGAGGCAAAATGTCCAAAGTCATTGGCGAGAATACAAGTCATAAAGGACAAAGTTCTCTAAAACAATACACTCATAAACGGTAGGTTAACAGAATTACCTCTAAAAGCCGCGGTCGACACGTTTGCTATTGAACCTAAACCAATATTCACTTAGCGAAGGTGTAAAGTGCTTGTTATGAGGTGTTTCGATTATCTACTATCGATTGCAGGTGCGTACCTAATGCCATCGAGTTCGTGAAGGTTCAAGTGTATTACTGGACATACTGAACTGACAGAAAGACTCTGCCACTGAAGTGACAGAAATCAGGCATACAAAACATTTTTTGTGTTCTTTTTTATTAAGCTTTGGATTCTGAATTTTTATATCATAGGTGCGTTTAAAATATATAAACTCATACACACAAACACCCACCCCACCTGAAACAACTTCATATTTGAAGCTCATAATATTTGTTGTTCAGTATAGCAATTAATTGCTATCTCAATCAATCGACGGCACAGTTGGCGCAGTGGCTGAACGAAAAAAGGCCAAATATGAGCCTCGCGAAAAAAATATATAATATTTACTTCAAGTAACCGTGCTGTTAGCGGTCATTGACTCCGAAAATTTATTTCAACACTATCACATTTATGGATATTCGCTAGTAAATTTAATGTGATCTTTAATAAACTTGACTTGTTTATTTGAATTATATTCAAACACTGGTAAACAGGTAGCAGAAGATTATGCGGCTGATTGAGTGACGAATTCGTTCTACCGTACTTCACAATGCAGATCCGTAAATCACTTACTCAATCCCTAAACGTTTACTTGGCTTTCTAATAAAGTTAATTCAAGGTTTAAATAAGATATCTAAACAGCGGTTAATAAGACGCGGCAACGAAGACGGAGGTATTCAGTTAACGCCAGCGTTTCCTGCGGCTTCTCTCTAGCCTTCGGAAAGATAATGCTGCTCGCAAGGATAGGCTAAAATTTCTAATAATCGATTTCACAATTAAACGTTGAGTCATAAAATCAGATTAAGTATTCGTGTACAAAACAACGACCTAAAGGCAATCGTAGAGACTGAATGAGAAAAGGTCAGAAAATAAAGAAACGGTCGAAACATCGGCTGAAGCTACGGATTCCGTGTTCAGATAGTAGTACTCTTGGATCGTGTATCACTGGTATTAGACATTCGATTATTACGATGAGTGTCACTTGTTTATTAACACTAAATTGAAATGCGACTGAATATGTGTGAAGATTAAACTAATGGCAAAAAAACACTCTTTTTCACTTTTTTGTACGAGGCTTGTTTAGTTATCGAATCAGAAAAATATGAAATGGCCGGTTCACCCACCGTCTTATTCTGGATCTCATTTACCTTACCTCATGTACTTACTCCAGTTTCACTCCTACTATCGGAAGTACTAAATTAACAATCATCACTTATTAAATTAACCAAAAACTATTTAGTTCCAGTATTTGTTTAGGACTTCCAGAGTCCAATTGTAATGTTAACCTAAAATAACCAGTTTAGTATTGTTAGAGCTAGATAGTTTGATGAAATAGTTGAATAAATATCAATTATCACTGTTTAAGCTACCTTAACAATTTCACTTTCATTGAAGGTCAATAAGATCTCAGTTATCGACAACCGTAAAACGTATAAAGTTTAATTTAATAGTTGTCTTAAAATTTAGTATTTAGCGAACCCAAAAACTTCTGTACCTACACATAAATAATTGAATTAACAGATGGTACTAATCCACATTCAATCAGTTACAAATCAATTGAGATCAAACTACAAAGAAATCAAGCAAATCGCAACAATCCCTATAACCATTGCACAACAAACAATAAAAGAAAAAACTCACGTGCAAGCTTCGCTGAACAGTCGCTGTCAAAAGACGCAACCGACAGGAGGGTGAAAACCAAAACATATCTGCTATCGCACATAGTACCACTGTGATAACAGCTGGAAGCACAAAAACAGGGAGCACACTAACTGCCTGACCCCCGTGCCTTGTACTACGCTTATGTAAATAAAACAAGTTCTTTATGACTATTGCATAAATCCAACCAGCTCTTTGCCAATTCGAAGCCTGATTTTCACGGAACGCTAGCCACTAATCCGTTCCACAAAATGTTCGCGACGTGAATGCGATGGGCTGCGTGCGCCGGCGACCGTATTCTGGGATATTGCACCGCGATTGGCCAGTAGTTTTGTTTTCGAAAAGTTGGTTCAAGTACGAAGGTCGTGGTGGCGAAGATTGTGGACTTTCGTTGGAATATTAGTTGAGGCGTTAATTTTTGATGACTTTCTAAATGGAAACTGAGGTGACCTACATACAATTAAATTGCACGAAATCCCGATAATCGATCTTGTATATGAAGAAGTGAATTTTAAAATTTTGGACGAGAAACAGTACTCAAACCAGCGTGCTTATTATTAAAAAAAAAGTGTAGGGGAACGGGGTATAAGAAGTATAATGGGGACATAGACTCTTTAGGCATACACAACACTATCGTCATTTGCAAGTGGTCATTAACAAATGGCGTGGCATTAAAAATGGCCATTAGTAAGTGTAAGTTTTCCCATCATACCTCGCGCCCCCGTCTTATACACTATTCCGCTATAGCCAACCACGACACAAAATTCTCCAAAGTGGAATGATTTAAAAGAGACCGAGTATCAGTAACGAGCGGGCCAGAGGTTGAAGAAGGAAAAGAAAGAGAAGTGGGAGTTAAAAGTAAAATTTCTTCCGTACGACAATAATTTATTATTTAGTAACATTACGTTCTACATTCATTTTCCACGCAGGATCTAAATAAAAACGACTCGTATCGCTTACACGCTACGTTGCGTAAACGGTAATGCAACTGAGCGAAACGGGTTACTATGGTGGTCGCCGATGACCTATTACCGCTAATTGCACAATATGTCAACCTTAAACCCAACTCCGTATTGCAGAATATGTCTCCAATTTTATGTGGTATGTTGTTTTTGTTGACATTCTTATTGTGCTATAGAATCAGTTGTTGTTTCGTACAAGTATCTTTTGGCGTGTGTTCAAAATCGAAAGCAACAGCATCATCTTTCTTGCAATGCATTTAGCAAAATCCGCTTAATTCAATTCATTCTACAGGAATCAAATGTCCCAGCATTCTTAATTTAAATTTAGTTAGATTTGTGGAATCTTCATTTATAATGCTGCCTTCCTCGTTATAAAAGGTCTTGATGCATCTAGGCACAGCAGTTTAGGCTGTTGTTTGGCAGTGTAAATAAAATTTATATCGCAAATATTGGTTAAAAATGTACAAACTGGAGCACATAAACAAGCCCAATCTGAAAAGAATCTATAAAGATTTTCAATTTTCTCAAAAAAGAAAAAGGGTCATGTCTGACCAAAAAAATTTATAGGTATGGCTACGTTGATGGACTGTCGTTTGTACAAAAACTATCGCCTAATTCGTCAAATGCTCCTGAAAATGTGCGTTATCCTTTACTAGAATAAGTTCATAAGCAACTAGGTAACTAACCAACCATTTCAGCAGAAGGTGCGTGTTCGTTGCATTTATGCATTAAATCATTTCAAGGTAACATGTTGGGAATCCTGGTACAGTGCCTTGCGCGTGCGGCGCATTAATGTCGAAACCCGTTTATAATTTTCATGATTCATCATTATCTTTAGTGTTGGTGTTTTACAATAAGTACGTTACCTCGTTTGGTACTCTATTATTGCAGCAATGGGCGGTGTTGTGGAAATCGTATGGAGTAATTTATAAAATTTTCCTGAAGGTCAACACTTTCGGATACGCCGCAATCGCGGCGGTAAGACCCTTCATTGAGGAGTGGCTGGATAGGCGTCACGGCGTCCTGACCTACCGCATGACCTCACCGGACACGGAAGTTTCGGGAGGTACCTGTGTCTGATAAGGAGGGAAGAAACGCCTGGGTGTCACCACTGCGAGGATCGTCCGGAGGACAAGGTGGAGCATACGGTGCAGGACTGCCCCGCTTGGGTAGAGCACCACCGTTTCCTTGCGATGGCGATAGGCGGAGACCTCTCGCGCCCGGCATTGGTCGAGGCCATGCTGCGGGGCGAGACGGAGTGGGAAGCGGTCGCCTCCTTCTGCGAAGCAGTCATGCTCGTGAAGGAGGAGGCGGGCCGCGTGAGGCAGAGGACAGCGTCCTCCTTCCACCATCGCAGTTGTAGACGCCCATGGCGACGGACGTCGCCAGATGATATAAAGCCACCGTAGTCGCGGGCATGCGGGCAGCGAGTAATGGGCAACTCGCTGTCCGGTGGCCGGAGACTGGATAAAGTTATCTTTATTTACATAAATTGAAAATGTTAGGCTAGTGTCGAATTGTCGACCCCGATACGGTGGAGTAAACGGATTATGTTAATTTTAATGTGATTATTATAATTAAAATTATTGTAATTGCCTAGCCCTACATTATAAGTCAACACCTTCATTTGTTCAGATTTTCGTGTTGTAATCATATTAAATTATACCTATATTATTTGTAATTATTATCGTCAAAATCTTCTACTCCTGTTCATCACCGCTATAATTATAATTACGATGTTTTACTAAATAAATACAATTAAGATTTCTTGTTAATTTCTGACAGTATTTTTTCTATGAGCAAAAATATTGAAACAACTGCTTTAGTGTTTCTTCTACCAGAAACCCCTTGTAGGGGCAAACAATTCTCTATCTCAAAAACGACTGAACCCATTTTGATGAAACATGCAGTATTCCCTATGTTAAACAATACCTAGTACAACAAAAAAAGAATAAAAAATTCCTTAAACCGGACTTGTAGTTCCAGAGATATGCGAACACAAACATAAAAACATACATACACATTGGCACATTTGTTCAGACGCTGATATAGACTAACACATGCGAAAACTGGGCAGTTCTGAAAGTATTACATACACACGGGTTGAATTGATAACCTCGTTTTTTTTTGAAGTCGGTTATTAAAATGCAGAGATTTGGTGATAAGGTCTTGGTTCAGCAACTAATCAAAATACACTTTTAATTTATAGCTGTTCCCGTAACTCATGATATTCTCTAAATCCCCAATCAGTATGGAAGCAACAAACTCGGAACTCGGATAAGTACAGATTATTTTAACTTTATAATTAACTTTCTCGATCTCCTGGCGCTCTGTGAGCTCGTAAAGCAGATATACAAGATACTAGGTCAGTGGTGGCTGAGTAACGGATCGTCTTATGATTTTAACCGTAGAATCTGTAAAGGAAAAACACCAGGGGCCTTTTCATGAATTTACAGTTTTTGTGACGTAAAATAAAACTGGAACTTTTACATTAATTTCAAGGAAAAAATTAGTTCTTTCTTCGTACACTAGAGGCGCTGTTCCATTTTTTTTACAATAAACGCAGTAAATACTTCAAGTACTCTATAAATAAAATACTGAAATCTTGTGATCGAGATACTGTGCATTTAATGACTATGGGGTATACTGGACTCATTTCAAACATAGTGCCAATGCGGAGCCACTGTACAGGACATGTCCCACCTCCTTTCGTGCCCATCCTGCCCGGCCCCCTGCACCTTCCAGGATTTGAATGAGGTAAGTGACAGGGCTGTGCGGGTGGCTGCGTATTGGTCGAATGCAGTTTGAGTACATCGACACGCAAAGAAGAAGAATGACTATTTAACTACAACAGCTAGATTTTTTTTTCAATCGATAGCATTAAGTGTCTTTTATATTATAACTAACTGTTTGCCGTGGTGCCCGGCTCATACGTGATGTTTTATAGCCTATACTTTTCTCGATAAAAAAGCTATCCAAAACAAAAAGTACTTTCTGAATTCGAACTCTTAGTTACTGAGATTAGCGCGTGCAACCAGAGAAACAAACAAACAATTCATATTTAGAGACTGGGACGCAGAGCTTTCAAAGTATTATTTTACCGTATCGTAAAAGAATACGAATCGTGGATATGTCTGATTCCCTTTATTATATTCTCTTCAACTCATATCACCGGCGTGGCACTCCTTCGCGTGCATCTCCTTAGTGTAAATCTATGTTTTAATTTGCTCACTAAGGATTCCACAGTCACATAATTATCTGACATCAACTCAAACCTTTGCCAAAGTATATTTAGACAATAATGATTATAGGGGAACAGTGTATAAGACGGGACGGTATAATGAGGACATACAGTCTTTATGCATTTTAAAATAACACTAACGTAGCCCAAGCGCCATCAGGACGTCATTTGCAAGCGGCCAATAACAAATGGCGTCCTGTTGGCGATTGCGCTACGTTAGTATTGTGTTAAGTTTGCCTTAAGTGTGTGATTTCCCGGTCGCGGGACTAACGGATTACCGTGACCCCGGTACGTAAAGGGCACCGTGGATTTTAGTCAGTACAAGTCTGACAGTCCCTCCCGCTCTGCCCTGGGTGGGAGGACTCATTTGAAGATTTTAACACGAAAAAAAAAAGTTTATGATTTCCCATCATGTAAAATGTACACACTTACCAATTCGCAGATTAGTACTCATCATCTGCTTAGCCTTTTAGCTTATGTCGAGATTGGCTTCCAGTGTTACTGTTGCAGATGAGAGCCAGTGTTTTATATGGAGCGACTGCCTATCTGATCACTGCATCCCAGTTAGCACTGGGTAATAAGATATCGATAAAGTGGTAAAGAGCAGTTGTGGGAAAGTGATAACGGTTCCCACTTACGAGTGTGTATGAGTGATGGGTTCTAATTCTAACCCAGTCAGACGCATTACTTGGTTTAATTAATTTCATCACTACTCTCTAAACGAAAACTCCGTGAGGAAACCGACATGGTTGTCCCATAAACAAATTTTTATATGACGGCACGGTTAGCGCAGAGGCTGAGCGATTGGATTGCTGCGCCGCGTGTCTCAGGTTCTATTCCCGCACGGAGCAAATATTTGAATGATCTACAAGTAGTTGTTTCGTTGTTAGTTCGTAGTTGTGTTTGTCTAAGTGAGTTTATATGTATGTAAACGCACCCACGACACAGGAGAAATTCCTAGTGTTGAGCAAGGTTTTTATGACATACCACCAAACTGCACTGGCCCCGCGTTGTGGTTGGCAGCTTGCGGTATCCACTACGCGGAAACTACATCTTATCATAGTGAGGGAGCTTGTGTCCCAGCTGTGGGTACATTATAGGCTGATCATGACATGAAGACTGGCTTTCAGAGTTTTGGGTTACTGACTTTTAATGTTCAAAATTAATATTCTATCTCAATCCAGATCTGACGGCTGCTTTCGATTGGACATCTTGAAGACTCGGATAGGCAAATTCGGTCGTTGATTGGTTACAAACAAAGATCCAACCGATGATATACCGAGACTGACAATGAAACAAATGACAACCGTGAATTTCGGTATGATTATGTTATCCATTGAACAGTCATGGCAGTTGAGACTTATCCTCGCAGCTATGATAATGATTCAGAATACTACGGTACCTACATAATCATGTGAGTAGATTACGTTGCATACAGCTACCCAATCAGACTTTGGCGATTGTGTGCCTTGAATGTTTATTCCGCTATCTCTCCATAGAGATGTGACAGGATTATACTAGCTTCTTCCATACGAGAATGTTACGGCAATCAACAACAGATTCACTGGTTTTGGTGCATTGACTATGAAATAATTGAAATATTTAATCGTACAAATTACAGTCGGGTTTGTTTGTCCAAAAAAAAATGTATTACAAAACTGACTTAGATCGGCGAACTGGGCTCGCTATTCGCATCCTTGTCCGCCGTCTAACTAGGCCTTGGTAGCTTAGCGTCCGATAAAGGACTGAGTCGACAGCACGTCGTCACTACTCACTACAAGCAAACTGACGGGGCCAACGCCTATCGCAGAACTGACTTATAAGGGTCCCGGAGCTCTGGGATGCAAAGAAAAACTGGGAAAAGAAAACAGGAACCTCTGATCGGTTCGTTTAGTCTGCCAGTTCTGACTGTCCCTTCCGTTCCACCCGGAGTAAAAGAAATCATTTTTGATAACATCCGCCCCAAACAAAGAGGCATCGATTCATTTATTAAAGTTAGTTGGCAGTTCCAAAGCGAAAAGTACTGCAGAAAACGGACCAAAAATTGCAACTTTTAAAAAGCCTCGTTTGACAGTGACAGTTCATGAATTTTACGCGCACGTCCCAACTATTTTGAAATTGACCCACACATTCTAAAATGCAGAACATGACATAATATAAGACAGTTTATACCTTCGTTTATACTGATAGGCTACTTTGTCAATACCAACAATAGTTTGCAAATTGATGGAACAAACTCCCAACCGAACTTCATTCTGTATCTTCTAATATGTTTGCAACGTTCATAATTTTTTAGAATAGTGAAATTTACAGAAACAGGGATATTGTTGACTCGTGAATTTCTTTTTACGAAAATTCAGAAAGGAATGATAATTGGTTCAGTTAAAGTTTTGTACAGAATTTACTTTATAAGTTTTAACACACACTGAATGTCAAATGGCTTGCTAGAGTAAAACATCGATTACTTTAAAGCGAAATTATTTGGCAATATAACCTCCCTTTCCAATTTAAATTTTAAATAAATTGTGGTCAAACGAGCTCTGGAGGATCTCTTGTTATTATAAATGCGAAAGTTTGTGAGGATCGATCACTGTTAGTTAATCATTCACGCAAAACCATTGGAAAGATTAGGATGTCTGGCACGAAGAAAGTTTTTACCTGAATTAGACAAAAGGATATTTTTATCCCGGTATTACAATACCCAAACTCCATACGGGACAAGCCATAAACATAAGCTAGTCAGATGTGGACTGTTGCATGACACCATAAATAATATCTTACAATTATAACTTATAAAATCATAGTTTTCCACATATCAATTCCCTACAACTATGTATTAATCTAACACATAAACATGACGATATAAATCAACATTCTGTTTACTGTTTTCGTTCTCTTTTCCTGTTGTTTTTCACACGCATGGTATATAAAGTTTATGATCCGTCTTCTATGTCTTTGGTTCGATAATTCCAGTTTGGTATATTTCATGGTTCACGCTTGAATTAGTTTTGGGATTTTGTAGCCTTGCTATGAAATTCCTGTATGATGTTTTCATTTTTGACAAAAAAATTGCCCAACAGGTTCGAAATGGACCCGACATACATCTCACCTAGCAGCTCCGCATCGACCTCTAACGACCTTATTCACAGCTGCCGTATCCTCTAGAGGGCCAAAGCCTGCTGGGGTGCCTGCGGGACTCACGAATTACCGTGACCCCGGACCGTAATGTCTGCCCTGGGTGGGAGGACTCATTTGATGATAAAAAAGGGGTCTACTGATTGAGAATAATTTTGAGTATTTACAGACCCAGTGCCCTTTTTTTCTTTTTTTTTTTTATCGTGGTAAATTCATCAAATGAGTCCTCCCACCCAAGGCAGGGCGGGAGGGACTGTCAGACTTGTACTGACTAAAATCCACGGTGTCCTTCAATAGCCCTTTACGTACCGGGGTCACGGTAATCCCTTGGTCCCGCGATCCCGGCAGGCTTTGGCCCTCTACAGGCCCCGTCACTATGCTGACACTCTTTGAGGCGCGCGTGGAACACAACGCGCCGTCGACCCGGGCATGGTCCATGGTCGGACAGCGAGTCGCCCATTACTCGCTGCCCGCATGCCCGCGCCTACGGTGGCCGGAGATCGTCTTGTGACGTCCGACGCCGTGGGCGTCTACCACTGCGGCTGGGGTGGAGGTAGGACGCTGTCCTCTCCCTCACGCGGCACGCCTCCTCCTTCACGAGCATGACTGCTTCGCAGAAGGAGACGACCGCTTTCCACTCCGTCTCGCCTCGCAGCATGGCCTCGACCAATGCCGGGCGCGAGAGGTCTCCGCCTATCGCCGTCGTGAGGACACGGCGGTGCTCTGCCCAAGCGGGGCAGTCCTGCACCGTATGCTCCACCGTGTCCTCCGTACGATCCTCGCAGTGGTGACACCCAGGCGTTTCTTCCCTCCCTATCAGACACAGGAACCTCCCGAAACTTCCGTGTCCGGTGAGGACCTGCTTCATGCGGTAGGTCAGGACGCCGTGACGCCTATCCAGCCACTCCTCAAAGAGGGGTCTTACCGCCGCGATTGCGGCGTGCCCGGACCTCGGTTGCGACAGTCGCTCCCTCCATACTGCCCTGAGATCACGCCGGAGCTCTTCCCGCCGCGCCTCGACTTGTCGAGGTAGCGGGGATTCGCCCCGACGCTGCGCCTCGACGCGCCATTCATAGACGCGCTGGAGGGCAGTCGCCTCCAGATCCCAGGGCAAGACCCAGTGCCCTAGAAATCTTTTGTCTTTCGAACGACAAGATGAATTTGGCAGTGGACGCTGTGAGTTAAACAGACAAACTAAACTGACTATTATTTTTTGTTTACAATGATTCCTGCCCTGTGTGCAGCAGAAGGGACTATATTACTCTTACTGACTAAAAAGCACCCTATTTCTTTACATGCCTTTTACGTCCAGCGGCGTAATATCCTCCATATACCTTCCCGCGATATTATTTTGATTCCCGCATGATTCTTGAAATTGTTTCGTCAAAGAATAAATTAATAAAGAAACATAATTACATTAGAAAGGAAAGATCCTTGTACTAAGATGTTTACATTGTACGTGAGTGTACCTAGGTACAGCTTTCAATTGAAATTTATTCGTTGGAATGAAATTAAAATAAGTACAATATTGAACCAATTACACGCTTGCCAAAAATAGTTTTACATAGAAAATTAAACGATTCGCCTATTTTGAATTAGGCACGCACGATTAACCTCATTTGTTAATTAATTGTGGATTATACCGTCACTAACTACTGTTTATCCTGTGTTGGACAAGCCGTCAATACTGTAACAGTATAATTTATTTTTACTACTTTATTAAGTTATGGAGATCATGAATTCTTCGTGGAATTGGTCATGCGAAACGGGCATGCTTTTTTGGGTGGAAATATTACCAACTGAGTCCTTTTGCCCTCAGTACAGTGGAAGCGACTATCAGATTTTTTTTTGATAGAATACTCATTCTGTACTTGTGGTAACCCTTTGCGTTTCAGTGCCACGGTGCCCTTTTATGACAGTCTCCTAACCCCTACAAACGTTCCCCCGTCAATTTGTTGACAGTTTCTAAATAAATTATGGATTTGTGGTAACTATCAGTATAATGAACTATAATATCAAACATGTTAGTGTTAACAAAACGGTTGCACCTGTTGGTCTAGCTGATACTAATACTAAATAAACCTAGCTAAGGAATACAATAAAGATAGATATACCTAAATTTACAAACCATTAACGATTGTGCTACTACAGAATTGACATGACATAATAACTGCATAATTATGCACTAAAACTGCGCACAGGCAAGTATGTAAAATAATCATTGCCTTCGCAGTTTCACACTTATAAAATGATAGACTGAGGTTTTACCTCGCTGGCCTTTAAATGGTCATTGACATTAGAATGGCTGGTGATAGGTTAATTTATGGTTTTCTGTACCTTTGCGCTGTGGTAATTATGTGGGTTGCATTGCAATTGCATTTGATTTATAAATAAATAAACGCATGTTTTTATTAGCGCTTAGGATCTTGGGCACAATTAAAGTTTGGAGAGGATTATAAGCTATTGTGTGTTTGTTATTATTTTGTTGTTTAATGTTCACATTCTTCTTCTCACTTTTTAGTCTGCTGCTGCCTGTTCTAATGTCCAGAAATAACACATTGAGTTGAATGTGTTGTCTGTTCCATTATAAAATATTTTGTGTTCAAAGGCTGCCGGACGTCTAGACGATCTCTGGCCACCGTAGGCGCGGACATGCTGTGGGTGACAAGTAATGGGCGACTCGCTGTCCGACCATGGACCATGCCCGCATGCTCGCGCCTACGGTGGCCGGAGATCATATGCCGACGTCCGCCGTGAGCGTCTACCGCTGCGGCTGGGGTGGCTTATCAAATTTCCATGTCCAAAAAAAGGCAGTAAATACTTCAGTGCGCTGTAGTATACAGAAATCTTTTGATAAGGTCTCCGGAAATCGAAGCCCACGCTCTGTTGTATTCAACCACTGGATTAAATCAACGTAGCAGAAAAAAAATAAAACACCCGAAAAAACAACTTTTCATTCTGTAAAGCCTTTAGATGGGATTTCCTAAAAAGAGGTTTAGTTAAATCTCTTTTTAGTGCCTCAAAAAAAGTGGTGATTTTCCAAGTCGTCAAGGATTTACTATTTTGAAAACAAAATGAACCAATTCGCTGAAAAAGGTTGCTTTGCCACAGGTGAGTTCTCTGTGATCAGATTATTTTTTATTTGAGATAGGTTTGCTCTTGATCAAAGGTGACAGAGACAAAGCCTAAGAAGGATCGAGCTTACTCAGAAGAAGCCTGTTCTCTCTGACACTGAAGGGAGAGATGATTCCTCAGATCTTATTAGAATAGAATACAGTTTATTATGTACAGCATACAAATTATAGGTACAAAGTAGATCTTGTAAATAGGGTGACACAATGGGCGGTCTTATCGCTAAAAGTACGAATTTATCTTCTAAATAGATAGAAATGAATCGCCAAAACGTAAGCGCATAACTTCTGACTGTATCGAATTTTGTTTTGTGTCGATTTGCTATTCATTGTGAGGACAAGTTTAGCAAATTTTTTAGTTGTGAAATTTGTTTTAGTACATAATATACCTAGTGCATGTATAATAGGCTATTTTACTCAAAATATTTTATAAGTCCGAAATATAGATAAAAAAAATTAGACCCGTATTTTTTCTTTTGTTACTTAAACCAATATTGACGAAGATACAACGCTTTTAAAAATCACAAAACGTTACTTTTTACAAGCGTTATGACGTCACAAGCCCCCACTCCCGAATTTGGAAGCGTTTTAACTTTGACAATATTCATTGATTTAAAAAAAAAAGAAATACGTGTCCTTTATTTTTCAACATTCCAACTGGCGGACTGAACAGATATTATTTTTTTATGCAGTAAATTACCCCAGTGTACGAGTATAATATACATACCTAAAAGTTTCTGAAAATCTACCGGGAAAGGCGAAAATGTTGAACCGAGCGGTTAATACGTCTGCAAGCAATTGATAATAGTGTCTGGAAGCAATTGATTATTTTTCTTTATTTTAGGGTTGTAATTGTAGTTAATTTGTAGGTAACAAAAACTTCAGATTAAAATGCAAAGTAATTTTTTATTACCTACTTAATTTACTAACACTTAACGTTTTCAATTTTGGAAGTCACACTACTACGAAATAGGTTAAATTGGTCTATAATTCTGCGAAGAAATCCAATATTACACCAGTCTTTTTTCAAATACATCTAATGCTGACTTGCTGATATTTTCGTCTTGTGATGAATATTTCATATAGTAAAAGTTGGTTTTAGGGTTCCGTAGCCAAATGGCAAAAAACGGAACCCTTATAGATTCGTCATGTTTGTCTGTCACTTTTCTTCGAAAGTATAAGAGCTATCCTGTTGAAACTTGGTAAGTATTACGTAAACCGCATTGGGATTCTCACACAGAAATAAATAAAAAAATGGGGATTCCCTATACTTAACCTTGAAATTTTTATCACCAAACCCATACGTTTGGTTTGTATCTAAGGTCTTAAAAAAAATGAATGAAAAATGATATTGAGGTTACTGATATCATTTTTTTCTAAAATGAACAGTTTGCACGAGAGACACTTCCAAAGTGGTAAAATGTGTTATTTAAGTTTTGTCATTCTCTTATTGAATGATAAAACTTAAAAAAAATATATCATGTACATTATACCATGCAAACTACCCGCGAAAATTGGTTTGAACGAGATCAAATAATTAGTTTTTTTTTGAATACGTCATATATCGTAACCCGCACTTTACATTCAAAGTTACCACCAATTACAAGAACTTTTATATTATGTTACTTGTTATACCAATTCGAGAGAAGGATGAATAAGTAAACGCCTGTTAAATATTTTTTAGCGCTAATTTGTAAAAACAAATTAACGCTAAAAAATATTTAACAGGCATTAAGATTATACAAGATTATACAGGCAAGATTATAGTTCTCACTGTTTTCAGTGAGTACTATAATCTTGCCCACTAAAATTCTTAAGGCGCTTCTCTGAGCAAAATAACGTTGAAACCTGGCGCCGTACAAAATAATGATAGCTAGCGCGTGAATAAAGAGCGAGGCAGAGCGGGACGAGTATGACATCGTACTGACTAAAATCCACGCCTATACGTTCCGGGGTCACGGTGATTCGTAAGTCCCGCGACCCCGGCAGGCTTTGGCCCTCTAGAGGGGGGCCCTGTCATTTTGCTGACAGTCTTTGAGGCGCGCGTGGAACACAACGCGCCGTCGACCCGGACATGGTCCATGGTCGGACAGCGAGTTGCCCATTTCTCGCTGCCCGCATGCCCGCGCCTACGGTGGCCGGTGATGGTCTGCCGACGACCTTCGCCGTGGGCGTCTAACACTGCGGCTGGGGTGGAGGGAGGACGCTGTCCTCTCCCTCACGCGGCCTGCCTCCTCCTTCGCGACCATGACTGCTTCGCAGAAGAAGGAAGTACGCTGTACCTACGTAAAGTATAGAAATCTTGTGATAAGGCCACTGTTATTGTGCATGCTCTTGCGAACCGCGCGAGATAAAAAAAATACAATATTTCCTTTAGCTCTCACTTAGCTCGGGCACGCCGCAATCGCGGCGGTAAGACCCCTCCTTGAGGAGTGGCTGGATAGGCGTCACGGCGTCCTTACCTACCGCATGACGCAGGTCTTTTCCGGACACGGAAGTTTCGGGAGGTACCTGTGTCTGATAAGGAGGGAAGAAACGCCTGGGTGTCACCACCATACGGACCATACGGTGCAGGACTGCCCCGCTTAGGCAGAGCACTGCCGTGTCCTCACGACGGCGATAGGCGGAGACCTCTCGCGCCCGGCATTGGTTGAGGCCATGCTGTGGGGCGAGACGGAGTGGGAAGCGGTCGCCTCCTTCTGCGAAGCAGTCATGCTCGCGAAGGAAGAGGCGGGCCGCGTGAGTGAGAGGACAGCGTCCTCCCTCCACCCCAGCCGCAGTGGTGGACGCCCACGGCGTCGGACGTCGCAAGACGATCTCCGGCCACCGTAGGCGCGGGCATGCGGGCGGCGAGTAATGGGCGACTCGCTGTCCGACCATGGACCATGCCCGGGTCGATGGCGCGTTGTGTTCCACGCACGCTTCAAGGAGTGTGAGCATAGTGACGGGGCCTGTAGAGGGCCATAGCCTGCCGGGGTCGCGGGACTTTTCAATTACCGTGACCCCGGTACGTAAAGGGCTAGTGAAGGACACCGTGGATTTTAGTCAGTACAAGTCTGACAGTCCCTCGCGCCCTGCCCTGCGTTCCCACCCAGGGTCTGAGTCCTCCCGGACTCATTTAATGATTTTACCACGATAAAAAAAAAAGCTTACACTTAGCTATTTTCACAGGGTCATATTTCAGGATCTACTGAAGCTATATCTATGAATTTTGGCATAATGCTTTAATACTACATAGTACGAGTATATGATTACATAGGTACAATTATATCTCTTTACTTGCAATAGGCACTGAGCTACAGGGAGTCAAAAGTGGGTCGAAACGGTTCGTGTAAATAGTGCACGGCATGCGTTCGGCCTGTTTGAAATTGGCTTGCACACTACCGTGCGCTTAGATACGAAAACCTTGCGCTGAGGCCTCTTTTTTAAATATTTTCGCAGCCACAAAACGAGTTTACTATGTTAGTTATCTTCAAGGTTACTTGTACACTTAGTAGCAAAAACACCAATATTGTTTACTTTTATCAAAAATAAACTTAATTTCTGTTTGCCTTTTTTTAAGTTGCCCCGCATTAGGAATTTTTCCTGTATTATGGGTAAGCGTGGCAAACATATATACTCACATCCAAACGGTGAGACCCAGAACAATTACTTGTAGATCATACAAATATTTGTTCAGTGTGGGAATCGAATAAGCGACACACAGTAGCAGTCTAAATGCTCAGCTACTGCGCAAGCCGGGTTGTCAAATTTTTTTTACTGTTTAGGATTTTATAAAAAAAAACAATCACTTTTTTAACATTAAGAACTGCGTTTTTTTCTATATGATCGCAGTAAATAACGCTGTTAATATCAACTGTTTTTCCCTTTTATTTTGCTGCTAAAATAAAAACAAACGTGTACGGTTCAATTGTTGAACGCAGTCAAATTAAAAAATAAATAAACACGAACAGAGCGATTTTCTACTCGCCACTGTAAAACATGTTATATACTAGTGCATGATTGAAACTGGTCTCAGTGTCTTATAGATTTACATCATCGAACAGGTTAAAAAAGGAATTTAAAAAAAAATGTTTTTTAAAAACTTTGCAGTATTGTTTACGTTCTCGTTTTTTGTTTTTTGTGACTGCGCTTTTGGTGAGTTTCCAGCATTTTGTTTATTAAATTGTTGTCGTACTGCTATAATTTAGATAAATTTACTGACATAAAATATTATGAACTTTTTCCAAAAATAGAAAGTCAGAAGCAGTACTACATTCTTTGTTGAGGACACAAGTGAAACATTCTTTGAATCAAAAAGGGAATTGTTCAATCTTGGCTCCACGTGGACACGATGCTCGAAAAAAAAAACAAATTTATCAAAAATTATATTTCGCTTTTAAACACTTATTTATTTTATATTTAGGTATTCACTTGCGTCCATTAATAATATACTTAAAAAGTATTGAAATTGTTTTATTCTTTTTATGTAATTTTATGCAATAAACACTAGCGCCGCGTCAAAAGGTAATTTGTGGTGGCTGTAGTCTATTGACAGTACTCAGCCTTCAGTGTAATCGTTGCCAACAGTTTTAATAACAGTTTTAAATTAATAAATGAATTTGAATATACGATTGTTATTTTATATTTTTGTTGATAATTATGTTGATTTTAGTGTTTTCTCAATTCCTAGTTTAATGCTAACTATAATTTGTTTTTCTATATTTTCAACATTGCCACACCTAATTTATATTTTTCTTAATAATATACGATTCTTATTGTTATTTTTCTAAGTAAAACTAATTCTAACTCCTCATTCGTAAAAGAGTCTATAATTTAAAGTCAATGAAAAATATTAATTATAATAACTTCCATTAATTTAAACATATTTTTTTCCAAATTATTGTAAAAGATAAGTATTGAGGGTGGTAAATAATTACAATTTTTAATTGTCAATTGTCATTCACTTTGTTTCTAAGCATCGCGAATGTTAATAACCTCGTTTTTCTCTGATTATTTTTCAAGTATTGTTTTGGCTTTGAGAATGGAATCTGATCTCTCCCTTTGGAATTAACTATTAGACCTGAACAATATTTATGTTTATGGTGCCTGTTCATGCTGAGCCAAATTCCCGTACTAAAGTGTACGAAGTCCTTTTAAACCTCAACTAACTTCAGTCTAACCTTTCAACTTTTTTTATGGAGATTTAGTTTTATTATAACTTGTTCAGTAGCTAAAATTACATAAATATAAAAATACTAAATTCAAATAAAAATAAACTATTATATAGCATCGAAAAATTCATCCTCAACGCTGTCAGCTGGTAATGTGCCTAACAGACTGGCGGCGTTGCCTCTTTGTTTTGCCAACCTTATTAAATCATTTAATTTTTTTCAGTCGACAACCTCCCAAAATGTCATCTCGATGACAACGAGTGTATGAGAGATCTCTATGAATCCGTTATCAGGGATATTGGAAAACATGGCATCCCAGACTTGAATATCCCACCAGTGGATCCCATTCACTTGAAAAATGTGACTGTCAGTGTTCTTAATATGGTCAACATAACTATGGTGGATGGCGTTGCGAAAGGAATCAAAGATTGCATTTTTAAGTCGTTCAGGTTTGTAAAATTTTATGTTTTTCATTATCAAATGGGGTGGAAGATACTATCTAATATAATCATTATTATGATAATACGTAAATCATATTATATGTCTATGTAGATTGTTGGCTATATCCTAAATCATATACATAATAAATATGATGTCGATAATAATGTGATTTAGTGTGCAGGAAATTTAAAGCAATTTTCCCTAGAAATTTCTCTTGTGTCGTGGGTGTGTTTACAGACATAAAACTAACATAATATATAAACACCCGGAACAATATTCTACTCACATTTATGTAACACACTACACACATACAAGCACTCCACACTCATACACACTCACACACATACACCTATATACACTTTTACACACAACACACACATAGGTCGATAACTGAGTACTTTAAATAACAAATTATTTAAATTAACAGACTATTATTTGAAATATCCTACATTTATACTGTGCCTAAAATACTAAGTGGATCAAATTTTAAGGGATTGGGCACTGATAGCCGAAATACAGGCAATGCCTAGTTCGGCTACAGAAGCTTAAATCATCTGCTTATGAAAACACTGTACCTAGCCTAAGTTATAATTGTATTATATACTAAATTTAAATGAAATAAAGATTATGTTATGTTATGTTATGTTATGTTAAAAATATCTGTAGATCATACAAATATTTGTTCTGTACGGAGATCGAACCCGCGACACGCTGAGCAGCAGTCGATCGCTCAAACCACTGCGCCAACCGTGTCGTCATCATAATTTATCATCAACTAGCGACCCACCCACCCCGGATTCGCTCGGGACCATCTTTCTCGAAAACCACTCTTACATTGGTGAAACCAGAATGAGACAAAAATTCACGCCTGTATGCAGGATGCAGTCCCATCCTCTTGCAAATGCACATTGTCATGCAGGACGCAACCTGTCAACAAAATTTAATAGTGTTCATTTTTTATCACGGTAGGACAGCAGTCTGTCAGTCAGTTTGTTTGGGTATAATCTATCTGTAGCTATATCCAGCAGTAAACCGTAATTGGCTTTGTTGTTAACCAAAAAAAAAAGTTAAGGTTAGTTGAACACTTGAAGACATTGAATGGCTTCTAGAAAATGCTAATTTTTAAGGTTGTGTTGATACAAGGTCATATCTAATTGATGATAAATTATAATGATAGCACGGTTGGCGCATTGACTGCTGCACAGTGTGTCGCGGGGTTTTTATATTTATCAGTTTATATGTTTGTAAACGCACCCATGACACAAGAGATATTTCTCTTGTGTCATGGGTGCGTTTACATGGAGAAAAAATCAAAATATTTAAAAACTAATTGTTATTTTAGCCACTAGTATCTCTACCGAGGTATTTCCAATATATTCGTCTTATTCCAAAGTAAAATCTACTTAAACAATAATAGTCTTATTAATAAACACAGACTAGAGCAAGAATAACTTTACTCATTTGATAATTTTACTCCACTAAAAAAAACGCGCGCAAAGCAGCAAAAATGTGAGCTAACCTCTGAGGCTCGCAAGTTATATCAAAATACACTTTATTCTATGCTTAGTCACTCCTTAAACTAGGTAGTGCGAAGGATTAACTTTTATTACGAGGGTAGATTCAGATTAGTTTACAACTTCCTTACTCCATGTTTATTAATACTGAATTTAACTACTCTTAACTTAAGCCTAGGAGTAAAGTTATTCTTGCTCTATTCTAGGTTTATTAATAAGACTGTAATATGTGCATACAAGTGAACTAAGACAAAGAACACAACAACTCAGTCATCTGAAGCATAACATAATGACAGTTTTTCTGCTCATGAACATGGTGATTATGGAAATCGAGTCAGACATGACGTTATTAAGATCGGCGAAATGGAGTGTGCCTAATCGCCCCCTCGAGTAGCGTCCGCGGACATATTGTTAAGCTGATATCAGAAGCTTACATTTTAACTTTGCTATCAATTGTTTTCTGAACACAAAATATGTTACACACATGTAAACTGAATTAGTGACTGAATCTATCCAACGATGCTGTATTCATATCATTTAATATTTTCCATATGAGTGAAAAGTGCAAGTGAACCTTAATTCGTGTGTAATTTTTACTTAAAGATTTGAACCTGAAAAGAAACAACTATAAGCAAGAGTAAATAGTTCATTCCAGTGAAGCGTCTGACCTCAGGTTTATGTTACTGAAGTGAGATTATTTGTATCGTTCTTACTTAGAACTAACAACATTCTTTTTTTTATGTAACATAGTAGATTAACCTTGAAGTATGTTATTAAATTAATACTGCATTTTTTTGGCATTCATTTTGTGAACAAACCGGATATCCAAGAGTAACTAGTTGTTGGAATCAAACAAAGGCTACTACTACTCAAAGTTGCTGACTAAAATAAAGGCCCATGGAATAAAAACCCAGTAACAAATATTCACGACTTTGTCATATTTTAGTTTTACAGGATTGGCAATGAGATTTTAGTGTAAATTAAAAAAAAAACTTACGCCTTTTTCCGATGGAGGTAGGCAGAAACCACAGAGCGCCGCCTTCTAAGATCCTTACGACATACTCGTACTCTTTTTACCCTATCCACATCCATACAAATAGGCCTTACGAGTATCTATTACGCACCCGACCATTCTGAAGCACTTCAGCATATTGGCGAAGTGCTTCGCAGGTGTTTTAACTTTAGGACCAATTATACATAAAAATAATAATTAAACCTACTACTTTATTTCTTATTTTTTTTACTTTTTTTGTCACTAACTTCTGAAAAAACAGTTATTTTCCACTAATTCTGCTTTTTTCAAAAAGTTTTTTTTTTATCTTACCCTTTTCATTGGATCAGGCGTAATATTATGTTGTGTGATTGCATAAACAATGTACAGATAAGCGGTAACAACAATCGCCGATGATTTGCTGTCATTTATTGAAGAATTCCCTTGATTTCTCCAAAATCCCGACATCAAATCCTGGCCTGATTACCATGGGACCATCTATGAAGGACCCTTTCAAAAAAAAGGAAGTATTATCCAAATCCGTCTAGACCGCATGGAGAAATCCGGGAATATACCGAAATAAAAAAAGGAAAGAGAAGGTTTTTCGACATCGGTTAAAAAAGAAAAGTTAGCGTGACATTAAGGTTTAATTTTTTTTTCCAGTATCAATATTGATGAAGAAAAGGGACACCAAGAGAACACATGTGATCTTGTGATAAAGGGACATTATAGAGTTGTTGGTGATAGTCCATTGATTCAAACCTTTCTTGGAGAAAGTGCCGTACACGGTGATGGAAATGGGAAGGTCGACATTGGTAATTATATTTATGGAATAAACGGTATTATTTTATAGTAAAGAAGGATGATGGATATATATTTAAAAAAAAATGATGATTACTTAGGCGTGTTTTTCGCGATGACCTTAAAAATATCACATTTAATAGCCGGGTTCATCCGTTTTATTTCTCATTGACATGTCAAATAAAGTGGCTATCTAGTATGCTTTATTCAATTTGATGACTAATTAAAAAAAAATGTGTCCAACAAGATGGTCTGGTTTTTTTTTTCGGAGTCATATTTAGCTTAAATTTTAATAGGCTCTTAGCCTTAGCTGACATGAATTGCATTATCAGATGTGCTTCTAGTGCCATTGCATGGTTCTCATCTTGGTTCCTATTATTTTAGAGCACTTATAATTATTGCAAATAGTAAATCGTTTTTTCACATTCCAGAAAAATTGAATTTGAAATTCGACTTTCCGTTTTACGCACAAAGGCGTGAAGATGGAGAAATCTACATAAAATGTTTGTACGACCGCGTTAAATATGAGTATGACATTGAAGGTGCAGTAAGATTCTTCGCAGATAATCTTTATTTGGGCAACGAGGAAGTCAGTAAGTATAAATAAATACAATTGCTTGCAGAAAGCCTTAAAGGCGGTGATTCTTTAGCGAACAAAACCGCCGTAGACCAACGAACTCGCGAGCCAAAAGTCAAAACCTTCTATGGTGCACTTAAAAAACTGTAGACTTAAAAAGTGACAGTTTTGCTCACTGGCTCTGATGGCCTGCTTCATAGCCCAAGATCATTGCTCAAAAAAAGCCAATATGCAAAAGACGTCCGGGTCGACGGCACGTTGTATTCCACGCGCGCCTCAATGAGTTGTCAGCAATCTGACGGGGCCCCCTTAGAGGGCCAAAGCCTGCCGGGGTCATGAGTCTGTTTCATCAGGTAACCGTGACCCTGGAACGTAAAGGGCTATTGAAGGATCAACATGGATTTTAGCCAGTACAAGTCTGACAGTCCTTCCCATCTGGCCCTGGGCCAGTCAGCCAGCCAGTGAGTTTTTCAGCAAATGAGTCCTACCCCCAGGTAGGACTCATTTGCTGAAAAACTCACTGGCTCTTTGTGTATGCTTGAAATAGGATTGGTCGAGCCTATTTTTACCGCCATTTTTTGGCGTTTTTTCGTTCTTTTTTTGTTCTTTTTCCTGACGTAACCTAGCATACCCAAGTTACAAAGTAACTCCGTTCGCGATCAGGTTGTCTTCGCCAAAGATTTTTGATAGCCAATGAATCACGAGTGAGAGCCAGTGAGCCGATGAGCCAACGATTTAAACCACCAGTGGAGCATTTAAAAATATACGGACTTAAAAACCGGCGGATTTGTCCGCGGTGGGAAAAACCGTCAGTAGGATGTCCAACCAATTTTTTATGTTTTATATGTACTTTGTTTATTTTCTTTTTTGTGTAATTAGGTGCCGTAACAAAGCATAATTTAAAAACAGACAGACATAAATCAGTTTAGGAGATAACGAATAAGGAAATCTGAATCTTATAATAATTCTATAATGTTGTATTTTATTAAGAACTGGTCATCACAATGCAATTAAGTTTAGTTCTTTTACGATTTTGTTCTTACTAGTGTCTTGGCTTTGAGAATATTGATGTTATCGGTATTCTGAGGGTTCCGTACCTCAAAAGAAAACTGAACCCTTTAGGATCACTTTATTGTCCGTATATCATGACCCTTTTTCTCAGGAACGCGTGGAGGTATCAAGTTAAAATTAATATCAAATACTCAAGTCTACAATTAACTCGGGCATAAAAAAAAAGTCCAAGTCTGCGTATGGATAAATTATTTTCAACTGCGGAACCTGTGGCTTCATCGTGCGTGGCCCGATATGCACTTCAATAAATATTATTTCTTTATTTTCTTCACTTGACCATATGTTTTTAAAAAAACTGCCAGGGGAGCACTTATTAAAAACTACTAGGATTTTCTCCTGCATCGTGGGCCCGTTTAAAAATGTTTCAACTTACAGATACAAACAGCCAGACCCAGCACAACAACTCGGAAGTCGTAAAAATATTAGTTCCGTGCGGGATTGAAATCTTAACAATGTACACACTAGGGTCGATACGATAGAGTAATGCCTAAGGCAGTATTCTATCAATATCAATATATATATATATATATCAATAGGCATTACTCTATCGTAGACTCTATCTCGTAAACATATCATATATCTCGTATACATTTCGTCCATCACAAAATAAGTATGATCTGAGAGCTCTGGGATCTTACTCTAGAAATGGAAATGAATAAGAATTTATAGCGTTATTCTTTTATTTTCAGGTCAACCTATCACTGAAATGCTGAACGCAAATGCTCGCTTCATCATGTCAGCTTTTGGCCAGCCTTTCGTGGATAAAGCCATGGAGTTCTACTTCACCTTTGCTGGGTACTTCTTCGACAACATCCCCGCAAGACACTTCATCATTGAAGACTTGTCTCCTTATGCAAAACCTTGATGATCATGTACCTATCTACTATTGTATATACTAATGCCTTAGATTCTTTCAAAGTATATTATGTAACAAGAAATATTATATGGTTTCTTAAATGGTGTTTGAAATGGGTTTTTTTTTGTAGTTCATGACTATTTCATTTATTTATACGGTTCCCATTTCTGGTTTTTTCCATACTTTATATAGGAATATATTCGCAAGTTACGTAATTAAAAAAATATGGCCTTATTATTTTAATAATTATAATCCTAATAATTACCATAAATATATATAACTAGCGACCCGCCCCAGCTTCGCACGGGTGGACATTTATTTTTTAAGCTCTCTCACAATTTTAAATTAGTAATATCTTTTGAATGGATTGTCCGATTGGAATAAAATAAAAAGTAATTTATAGCTATTGAAACAATCTTGCTTAGTTTATTTGGATAAGGATTTGTATTTGACGATAATATAATCAATAAACATAGGCTAATAATTTTAATTACTTTTATTCTATGGAAAAGTGGTTATAATGGCTAAAATATAAATGTTTGGTTAATACTATCGCGGACTTTTTTGTAGGCATTATTGAGTTCTACAACTTTTCTATAGAAGTCAACCATACATCTCTAACCATTTAGGCAGCGTTCGCGAGAATCGTTAACGTACGGCAGTTTTTTCGACGCCTTACTCCACAATTTTCACTACCACGAAAAATCCTATCTATTTTCCGGGATAAAATATAGCCTATACGGATTCGGAAGAATCCCTCTAAGTAATGGTAAAAGAAATTTTGAAATCGGTCCAGTAGTTTTTGAGCCTATTTAATACAAACATACAAAAATATAAAGGTTTCCTCCGCTTTATAATATTAGTATAGATAAATATAAATGCGGAAGGGAGTTCTTTTGTTACGCTTTCAGGCTCCAGACCGATTTTCATGAATTTTGGTAGGTATGGAAATGTATGGGACCCTAGAGATTATAATAGGTTAATAGTGGGAGAAGAGAAGATTGAAGGGGTAGTGCGCACTTCGTCCCACTATCGTAGTATCGCACTTCGTCCCATTCGCAATAGGGCAAAATTTGGTTATTCATACTGACTTAAATTTTACATTTATATACGTTGGTTGGGTTGAATAACTTAAGTATAACCATAAATACTCAGCATATATCGGTTTTACTTCACCGTGTTGAGGGCCTGTCTAAATCTGGGTTCTACTCTCAACCTAACGCGCATAATTTCGCGCTTAAGCCAAAAATGGCTACTGAATTTGTTTGGATGATAGTAAGCTTTTAAAAAAAAATATAATATGTATGTTCAAAATTAATGCAATGTAAAGAAAATTCAGGGATTCAAAACATAAACAAACAACGGTTAAACACGAACAATAATTTATATAATGAAAAATAAACAGGTCCTCTTATGATACAATTTGCAATAAGGAATAACAATTTTTAGTGGTATGATTTGTTTAGTATCGAAATAATATATTATCTTGTATTCCGCAGGATTGTTGCATTTTTCAGAGTTGACATCTAGCAGATATTATGTAAATATCAGAAAACGTAAATATAATTTACCTCAAATAATAGTGAAATATAACGTTAAAGCATTTGTCAAACAGACAGGCGTTGCGAATGCGAAGCGTTACGTTTTTATTTGTAATGTATGGAATTGTTTGAATCCAGTCACATAGAAAACCGAAAACGATCCGATAGCGCGACAGAACTATCGGACTGACGTCTCGTTTCGGTTCGGTATCGCTTCGGAAACGCTTCGCTTTCGCCTGTTTGTTTGACAAAGGCATAAATGAATACTATAATAATTATACTTATATGCGAGTATCTTAGCTCTTAACGTAAACTGACAAGTCATCAGTCAGCAGTTCTTTAGCTGGAATAGCAGTAAAGAATTTTTGAACTTGCTTGTAGAACAAATCCATAGCATTATCAATAACGAGGTTTCCGAGGTTTTTCACGATAGCCTCTGAATTCTCGTTAAAGATGTTAACCACGACGTTACCTGAGGAAAATAAAATCGATAATAAGGCTTTTTGAGAATTGTCCATTTCGAAAGAATGATCTTTTGCGACACAGTTAGCATTCTGAGAATTAGTCTTTTTGCACCCAAACCATTACTTGGTACACATACTGTCATTTATTCTATAAAGAACACTACCCATTTATGTTTTCTTCTGCATCGTTTAGAAACTTTTAAACTGACACCCACAAGTAGCCAGACCTGGAAGAACTATTTGTAAGCCATACAAAAATTTTATTTCCTAGAGGAATCGAAACAGCGACATGCTGCATATGAACCTTTTCAATGCTCTCATGTCAATATCTTCGTGCCCTTATCTCACTTTACTTGGGATCTGCGCAACACGTTTTTTTCTTCCATTCTCCCCTGTCAGACGTCAAGGCATCATTTACTCCTATCGCGTTCATCGTTCCTCTATTAATTTTTGCTTTGGCCTTCCTCTTATTCTCCCCATCCATTAAAATTTATACCCAACACTCTCTTAGCCATACGAGTTTATGGTCGTTATGAAATTAAGTTTAATTTCATCAGTTTGTACTCAGAATAGTTGAGTCCGCAGGGAATTGAATGAAAAGTTAAAAAAAAGTGTTTTTACTCACTAATTTCTTGTTTGCCGATGAATACATTGTCAGCATTAAGCGTTGCTTTCCCTTTAACATCGAACTTGTATGTTGAATCTTCGGGTTTTATAAGAAAATGCAGTTCGCCGTCATCGAGCTTCTTTATTTCGAATCCAAAATCAAAGGACAAATGAACTTGTTCTGAAAAAAGACAAATTATTGCTGTTAATACTCTGTATTCCTCGATTTGGCTTTTTAAAACATATTATAGACTGGATTATTGTATTGAGTTTTTGCGTATATGGCATTAGGAATATTCCAAATGCTAACAGTCAGTCAGTAGCTATCAGTTATTGAGGCCTGTGTTTCAACTGTGGGAACATTATAGGAACAGTGTATAAGACCGGGACGCGAGGTATAATGGAGACATAAACTCTTTAGGCATATTTAACACAACACTAACGTAGCGCAAGCGCCATGGCGTCCTGTTGGCGCTTGCGCTACATTAGTATTGTGTTAAGTTTGCCTTAAGTGTGTGATTTCCCATCATACCTCGGGTCCCCGTCTTCTACACTGTTCCCTTATAGGCTAATGATGGTGATAACACACTGCCTGGACCGGTTGCTATTATATTAAATGTTTAAACTACTTACCAACAACAAAACCTCCTTTTCCTTTACCATGAACATTGATACCACCAGTGAGCGCCAAGAGAGCTGGAGTTGATTCCAGATTATAGGTGCCTTCGATGGAGAAGACATCGCATACAAAGTCGACGGTATTACGGAAATTTTCCAAGTCAGTCCTTTAAAAAAGTATTTTAGTAATTAGAATTAGTTTTTCGGAGCAAACAGTGACTGCGTGTTTGTGAATGTATGTAAGTTCAAATATTTGTAAACACCCCACAATAAAGGACAAATTCCTAGAGTGGGGCAACGTGTTCTAGAGTGGTTTCAAAGTCCAAAAGTCATATTTGAACCACTCGTACACATTTTTTTTACGTGGTAAAATCATCAAATTAGTCCTCCCACCCAGGGCAGAGCGGGAAGGACTGTCAGACTTGTACTGACTAAAATCCACGGTGTCCTTCAATAGCCCTTTACGTTCCGGGGTCACGGTAATTCGCACAGTCCCGCGACCCCAGCAGACCCGTACATATTAACAAAATTAATTCATTTTTAGGTTTTGGAGATAAGCATGTACGAACAACATTATGAGTCATGTTTTTTTTTTATACTTGGCTTGTTCATCATCAGCAACAGTTTTGAAAGAAGGACACACAGGAAACCCGTGACTGAAATTCCATTCACCATAATTTCGCCATCACTTCTAATTCATCAAACACTTTATAGACTTACTTGTAACTAGTCGTGTAACAATTCTTGAAACCCTTAGCTTCTCCTTCTTCCAATGTCAGTTTTATCAATCCAAGAGCTTCAACTTCCATATTTTTGATCACCAATGGATCTATTTTTGGCACGTCAAATTCGGGTATACCATTTTCTGTTACTTCTTGTAATAAGTCCTTGAACAGAGCTTGCATACATGCATCGTCAGTTATCGAACATTTTTTATTTATTTTACTAACTGAAAAAAAAATGAATGTTATGTTTTAGAATTAAAGTACTTTTTGTTTTTTTTTTAGTTTTCTTATTTATTTATTTACTCAACAGTCAAGTGAAATCTAAGTTTAGATTTTTATTTTAAAACCACGATTTATTCTTATGTCAATTTGAAATATTGTAGTTAATTTTATACATTTAACCCCCTGGAGTACGACACAGTGCCTACCTACTAACTCATTGACATAATCAATATTTTCAAATGATACAAATAAACTAATCTTGTGTTGTATTATTAAACATTCATCAACTTATAAAGTGAAACTGTAGAATATTCTTTATTTTATGACACTGATTCTCACCAATTGCTGCAGATTCACTAAGAGCGAAGATGGCACTGGCTAATAAAATGGTGTTTTGGAGCATTTTGCAAATGTATGATGTATTACTAAGTTAAGAACTTATCTGTTGACTTACAAAAAGCACAGTCAATTTATATACTTTAATGCGGATAAAGTACGAAGTTAAAATAAAATTTAAGTATTAAGTGGTTCCGTAGAAAATTTAAATGTCTAAATTATTTTTTTTTTATGGAGCTTAAAAATGGACATTTATGATCTCATAAACTCTTTTTTTTTTTTTTTTATCGTGGTAAAATCATCAAATGAGTCCTCCCACCCGGGGCAGGGCGGGAGGGACTGTCAGACTTGTACTGACTAAAATCCACGGTGTCCTTCACTAGCCCTTTACGTACCGGGGTCACGGTAATCCCTTGGTCCCGCGACCCCAGCAGGCTTTGGCCCTCTACAGGCCTCGTCACTATGCTGACACTCTTTGAGGCGCGCGTGGAACACAACGCGCCGTCGACCCGGGCATGGTCCATGGTCGGACAGCGAGTCGCCCATTACTCGCCGCCCGCATGCCCGCGCCTACGGTGGCCGGAGATCGTCTCGCGACGTCCGACGCCGTGGGCGTCTACCACTGCGGCTGGGGTGGAGGGAGGACGCTGTCCTCTCCCTCAGGCGGCCCGCCTCCTCCTTCACGAGCATGACTGCTTCGCAGAAGGAGGCGACCGCTTCCCACTCCGTCTCGCCCCGCAGCATGGCCTCGACCAATGCCGGGCGCGAGAGGTCTCCGCCTATCGCCGTCGTGAGGACACGGCGGTGCTCTGCCCAAGCGGGGCAGTCCTGCACCGTATGCTCCACCGTGTCCTCCGGACGATCCTCGCAGTGGTGACACCCAGGCGTTTCTTCCCTCCCTATCAGACACAGGAACCTCCCGAAACTTCCGTGTCCGGTGAGGACCTGCGTCATGCGGTAGGTCAGGACGCCGTGACGCCTATCCAGCCACTCCTCAAAGAGGGGTCTTACCGCCGCGATTGCGGCGTGCCCGGACCTCGGTTGCGACAGTCGCTCCCTCCATACTGCCCTGAGATCGCGCCGGAGCTCTTCCCGCCGCGCCTCGACTTGTCGAGGCAGCGGGGATTCGCCCCGACGCTGCGCCTCCACGCGCCATTCATAGACGCGCTGGAGGGCAGTCGCCTCCAGATCCCAGGGCAGCAATCCTGCTAGGAGGTTGGCTGATTCGCCGGCGATCGTGCGGTATCCCCGGATCATCCGGATAGCCATGACCCTCTGGCATGCGACCAGCTTGAGTGGTCGCGTCCGGATGCTTAGGGCCCACACAGGGGCCCCGTAGAGGGCCATGGACCGCACGACACCGGCGTACAGCCTCCGGCAGGAGGCATTTGGCCCGCCGAGATTGGGCAGGAGCCGCTTGAGAGCGGCTGCTGCCCGGTTCAGCCTTGGGGCCAAATGCAGGAAATGCTCCCTGAAGTTCCACCGGCTGTCGAGGACGAGTCCCAGGTACTTCATCGTCCTCCCGACGCCGATGCGAACCCCCTCCACCGTAATGTGGGACTCTGAACGTGGCGCGTTCAGACGGCCATGAAAACACATGGCCTCTGTTTTGTGCAGCGCCACGTCGAGTCCCAACTGCCGGATCCTATCAGCGACTGTCGCTACCGCCTGCGTCGCCACGTCGGCCGCCGCTTGGTGCGACTCTCCCTTCGCCAGGACGAGCGTGTCGTCGGCGTAACAAATTACGCCGACGCCGTCAGGGAGGTCGCCGCGCAGCACCCAGTCGTAACCGATGTTCCACAGGAGCGGCCCCAAGACCGATCCCTGTGGAACACCGCACGACATCTCTCGCCGGTTCCACTCTCCCCGGTGACCGGGGTAGATGACGGCTCTGTCCGTCAGGTAGTCCTCGACTATACGACGGAGGTAGGTCGGCACCCGGTGATACCGGAGTGCCTCCCTGATGCAACTCCAGGGCAGGGTGTTGAAGGCATTGGAGATGTCTAAAGACACCCCCAAGACGACCCTGCCCCGGGAAACCGCATCCCCCGTCGTGAGGGCTCTCACGCGCGTGATGGCATCCACCGTCGAGCGCCCCCTGCGGAAGCCAAACTGGCTCTCCGCAACGTCCGGGCCCACCCGATTCAGGTGCCCGACGAGGCGGTCTGCAATTACTCTTTCAAAGAGCTTGCCCACCTCGTCGAGCAGCACGATGGGCCGGAATGCGGACGGAGAGTCCGCAGGGCGCCCGGGCTTCTGGATCAGGACCAGTTTCCCCGTCTTCCAACGAAGCGGGAACTGGCCCCTCTCCAGGCACGCGCTAAAGAGCCCCCCCAGTCGAGGCCCGAGAGTCCCCGAGGCCAGGACCCAGGCTTTTCCTGGCAAGCCGTCGGGTCCATCTCATAAACTCTTAAAGATAAGTTTGAATCGTCATCACTTAATAATTATAATCTTTCTTTTATGTTTCACCAAGAGGAATTTAATAAGCGGACATCATTTACATAAATATTTTCATTGAACTGTGGAACCCTAAAGAATCTAATTTTCAAACAAAGAATTTGGCAAAGGAAGTATCAAAAAACTTAAATTATTCTCATGCATAACTGACAAGGTAAACAATCATTGAAGAATACGGACATAATGTATTACATTATTCATTATCCTTTTTGTGTTTTTTTGTTTGTTATCGTGGTAAAATCATCAAATGAGTCCCTCCACCCAGGGCAGGGCGGGAGGGACTGTCAGACTCGTACTGACTAAAATCCACGGTGTCCTTCATTAGCCCTTTACGTACCGGGATCACGGTAATTTGTCAGTCCCGCGACCCCTTTTTGTGGGGTAGCACATCATTAAATGACTTCTCCTGCTATCACTGCTGTATGGGGCGGAATAGAAACCACCGTGTTCCTTTAATTGCCCTTTGCCTTCCTTTTGTGTCCACATGAGTACTTTTAGGCAAAAAAAAAAACATAAGAAGAATTGTAAAATGATAAACCATAATTTGTGTTTTTAATTAAATGTAAACCGTGTCAATGTTCCGGCTACTGTAGCCGCGGGCATGCGGACGGCGATTAATGGGCGACTCACTGTCCGATCATGGACCATGCCTTGGTCGACGGCGCATCGAGTTCCACTCGCGCCTCAAAGAGTTGTCGCGGTTGCGCGACTATCGGGTAATCGTGGCTCCAGAAAGTAAAGGGCTATCGGAGGACACCGTGGATTTTAGTCAGTACAAGTCTGACAGTCCCTTCCGCCCTGCCCTGGGTGGGAGGATTCATTTGATGATTTTACCACGTAAAAAAAACCGTGTCAATGTGTCTATTGCTGACATTTTGCGGAGCTACTCGTACTATGTCAGGCACTACAAAAATCTAAAACAATTACTTTTAAGCCTTTAACATCATGATCATGTTTATTTTGTATGAATGATTTCCGCAAAGTAAAGAAAATAAGTTAATGTTTTAGTAAAACTCATTTAAAAATTAAAAACCTTCGAGTTTTTCTTTACTATTCGTAATCATTCGCTATAATATTTCTGTAGGTTGATAAGAACTCCTAGGGCAACTATTTTTAAACTATGGTTTAGGGACTTCAGTTGCTGCTGTTATGCTCGAGACGCGCGTTTTCATGTCGAACATCGTCACTGTACAAAGACGAATCCCTGTGTGTTTAGTATATTTCGTTACATTGATACAGTAAAAAATAATCGTAGGAGTCGCGTATCCAGGCAGCGCGCAGGGCGCATGTCCGACACGTGCCTGACGTGCACACTATGCATAAACGCGCGCATGAGTCATTTTGCGTATCAAATCTCTACAGGCTAAAATGAACCATCCGCGAAACCGTAATTTGTCTACCATGTAGACATGGATCAGTCTTTATAAAGAAATAGTCTTTACGGTCCGGTTTGTGTATGTGGGATATTTTTTTTTTGAAAAACACCCACGACACAGGAAAAATTCCTAGTGAAGGACAAAGTTTAAATAAAAAAATTATATATCAAAAAAACATTAATGCTTTATTTAGTAACCAACAACGACACAGAATTCAAAAAAATATTTATTTATCTATTTCGGTACAATAGCTTTTTGTCACCATCAAGCACTAAATTAATGTAAGTATTATGTAGATTACGTTAAAATATAAAAAAATACGGTAAGATAATAGTCTCTGAACCGATCATACCGCATGCTCATTTGATAACAAAGTATTACAACATGTTTTTGTGTTACAGTAAACAATATTGCTGACAGCATAGCAAGTTAGAATGTTGCTGGCAACGTACTGTAGTCGAATATTGTAACACGAGATCACTTTACCCTAGTAAGCGCACAATCCAACACATTTTTAAAGGAAATCATTGCATATTCTGAACATTAAAAAGAAATTTCTAAACATAACGTCCGAAATTCGAACGTGGTGCCCCGTTGAGAAACCGAGATGATAAAAAATGAGTTCGATAGTGCACTCACTTTGGTGAAGTGAGCTCGTAAACGTTACAGAATGTTACTGACATTCTAAAACAATTCAAAAACTTGTTGCGAAACAATATTTACGAATGAATACGAAGTTTTAATTTTTTTCTTCTTAGCTCTTGATGTGAGGTGTCAAATCATCAGTGATCAATTCCTTGGCTGGGATAGAGCTAAAGAATGTTTGAATATTCTTGTAGAACAAATCCAACGACTGCTCAATAGAAACCTTTCCGAAATGATTCACAATGAATTCTGAGTTCTCGTTGAAGATGTTAACCAGCACGGTACCTGAGGAAAAAAATATTATACCGGGTCAACTAAACTTAACAGATAGGACAAACTACAACATTGGATACGCAAAAACAATAAAAAACATCCCTACTTTAAGTGAGAAGATGCTGCCAATTCAAGATTTTACTTTGCAAATTTATCGTCGCGATTAATCTATACATTTATGCCAGATGATTCTAGTTCTATCTCTGGAATAATTGCGGACAGATGGATAGACCGACGGTCATTGCGAAAGTATAGGGATTCCTTGAATACTACGAAACTCTAAGAGCCTTAGCTCACCACGTATTTTTTATGCGCTAACGACGCGCGCAGAACGTAATCAGGATATTTAGTTGTATCGCGGTATAAACGGTGATACAGTAGAGATGTATGAAACTGGTGTGTGAAGTGGTGTGGTCTCCTCGTAACACCTTTTTACCCGCGTTACCATTGACACAAACATGATGCAAACGCGCGTTTCATTTACGTTTGTCATGACACAATTAAACGTGCAAAAGTCTCTATGAACGGATGAGGAGTTTAGTATACTATGTATTTTTTACACTTGGATTTTTTTCTGTGTCGTGGGTGCGTTTACAAACGTACAACTACTTGTAGGTCATTCAAATATTTGTTCCATGCGGGAATCGAACCCGTAACACGCCGCGCAGCAGTTTAATAATTCCGTCGATTTATGGTTTAGTCTAGTCATTGACGTTTTTTTTGTAAGGAATACTGTACTCCCACCGTAGGCGGGGGCATGCGGGCGGCGAGAATGGGCGACTCGCAGCCCGACCATGGATCATGCCCGGGTCGACGACGGCGCGTTGTGTTCCACGCGCGCCTCAAGGAGTGTCAGCATAGTGACGGGGCCTGTAGAAGGCCAAAACCTGCCATGGTCGCGGGACGTACCCTTTACCGTGACCCCGGTACGTAAAGGGCTAGTGAAGGACACCGTGGATTTTAGTCAGTACAAGTCTGACAGTCCCCCTCGATCTGCCCTGGGTGGGAGGAATCATTTGATGATTTTACCACGATAAAAAAAAACATAAAGAAATACTGTACTCACTAATTTCTTGTGTTCCGACAAGTATATTGTTGGCATGAACCGTGGTTTTTCCTTTAACATCGAACTCAAATGTAGAATCTTCGGGTTTTATCACGACATGCAGTTCACCGTCATCGAGTTTCTTTATTTCGTATGCAAAATCAAAGGAAGTATGGAGTTGCTCTGAAATATAAAATATCAATGTTCTCAATGTGTTTTTATTGATAGAAAGAAAGAAGATAAAAAGTTAAGTTTTTTATTTGACTCACACAGGACAGAATAACAACACAAAGCTAAAAATAAAAACAAAATAATGTAAGGAAAACAAAAGAAAATATAGAAAGAGGCCAAAAGGCCCCTATCTCAGCATGTTTGATCTGATTGCCACTAAAAGCTAAACAGAAATTATAATCACCAATAGCTTTTGGCAGCGCATTCGTGAAAAATTATGCCAAAAAAACGAAAAACCGGGGTGCGTTTGTCCTATACTAAATCTATCTCTGTGACAAGTTTGATCCAAATCGCTCAACTGTTTTAGCGTAATAAAGCAAGAAACAGTTATCGTATGAAATCTTTAAATGATTGATTATTTAAATTGAAATAATTTTTTGTCTATGAACTTGAAATTGTAAAAAAAAACTAAGTGGAAAAACTCACCCTAGTCGCTGTAACTGTTTAAAGGATTAGCGTGCACAAACGCACAGACAAACACTACCAATCATTGTTTGTGGTTTTTTATCATCTGATAGCATTTTTACCCGACTACACAAGAAGGAAGGTTATGTTTGTTTTACAGATTTTAAATACTTACCAGTAGCACCTCCACCATGTCCTTCACCGTGGATGTTGATTCCACCAATAAGCGCCAAGAGATTTGGAGTTGATTCAATAACATAGTCTCCTTCGAAAGACAAGTTGTGGCATATCAAGTCGATCTTATTTCGGTAATTTGCAATATCATTCCTTTAAAAAGGGTATTTTAGTTATTTAAAATTCACCAGTTCTTTAGGGTGGTAAATCATCAAATGAGTGGTACTGACAAAAAAAATCCATCCTGTTTCTTCAAGCCCTTTGGGTTCTAGGGTACCGGTTACCTGGTGCAGAGGGGCCCGCGACCCTTACACACGGTCCCGCAACCCTACCACATGGTCTCACGACCCCAAATTTACCCTTTCGGGGACAATATTAACCAAAGTTTAATATTTAAAAGAAGCCGAGAGAAGTGACTAACTTTATTATCTTTTTCGTTATTTTTGCTTACAGTTATGCACTCCTATGAAGCAAGAGAATACGTGTATCATCATTTTTTTTTTTTTGTATGGCATCTCGCAGGTCGACCTCTATTAGGTCGTGTACTGCTCAACCGGACTTTTCTGTGGATGCCTTAAGATTTTAAGGCCTCCAGCCAGGGCAACAAACTTAGTTAAAAACTAAGCGACCACACGCTAAGGGCACCCCCTGTGGGGTACGGACCTCGGCTTAGGGCGTCGCTGGGAGAGGCAGCAAGGGACAGGCTGGATCTCAATGAATTAATTAGGGAGGGAGTAATTTTAAAACTAATAGCTCAGCTCGCGGGCTGGCTTTGCAAGGGTCGGGGGGGGCATGTATCATCATCATCATTATGTCTATAAATACTCCCATTGTTTGGACACAGCCCTCCTCTATGTGAGAGGGAGATAGAATACCTATATAATTTATAAAGCAATAGAATTGTCAATACTTTACGGACTTATAATAGCCTAGTCAACGAATGCTCAAAACAAGGTATAGAGGGAAATTCTTGGAACGCATTTGACTTCGTAACTTTGTATGGACTAGTTAGAAAGTGAACATAATGTCAAAATCCCCGCCGCTTATAACCCAGTTGAACAAAATAAACAAAAGACTTACTTAAATGCGGCAATTTCACAGCTTTTTAAACCTTTGCCTACGCCTTGCTTCAATGTAAGCTTTATCATTCCGAGAATTTCAAATTCCATATTTTCTATAGTCAATGGATCCATTTTGGGTACTCCAAATTCCGGCAAGCCATTATCTGCTATTTCTTGTAAAAATTCATGATATAAACCTTTTAGACATTTATCGTCAGTTAAGGAACATTTTTTAGTTATTTTACTAACTGAAATAAAGAAAATTTAAAAAGTTTAAAAATTTACTAATTATTCCTTTTTTTATAAAACGGCGAAATTTTACGTGTAATTCAAAACATCAGTGTATTTAAAATAAACAGTATGAAAAAGAAATATGTAATTTCATGGAAATAGTTATTTACTTGCCTCATGCAAGAAAATTTGAAAACTCAGTTCTATTATGATAAACGCGAATTGAATAAAAAAGAACGGGGATAAAATTTATACTGTTTTCAAAATATTTGTTGACTTTAAAAAGTGTCACATTTATTACAATATGCTTTATTTTTACACGTTATAAGACCGATACTCACGAACTGCTGCTGAATCGCAAAAAGCGAAAATGGCGCTGGTTAATAAAACGATCTTTAAAAACATTGTACTACCGTTTGTAGTACTAAGTGCTGGTCTAGTGTTAATTTACAAAAATTTTGTCCTGTTTATATAGGAACTTTAATGCGGACGATAACAAAACGTGAAGTTAATAATTAAATTATAAGTGGTTCCGTAGGATAAATGATTCCATCCAGAAAAGTGGACTCTAAATTAATATGAAGATCATTTGGCGAGCACAAAACCATAAATAACTTTAGCGATTAGTGCTTTTTTATTGAAATTAAATAGCACATATTCCATCTTTTTTTTTTCAAGTGTTGATTTGGCCACCCTCTGGTGTAGAGTTGAACTTATGTAACATCAGCTTAGAAAGTACTTATGCATTAAAAAAAACATGATTGGTACCTACTTAACTCTTTTACAAAAGCTCTTGCATAAGATGCAAAGTGTTCTTACAATATTTATATCAAGTCACAATATAGGTTTCTATTAAAATCTGTTTTTTACTGACATAACTATGGTATACATTTTGGCGTCACTTTTGATCTCAAACCTAAACTGCGACGGAAAAATTATGCATCCAAAACAGTATGAAGCGATATTGTATGCTTGGAAATCTCTTGACTTTTCTCGTAAACCAAACAGAAAATAATCTGGTGCAAGCAATCTAATTTGGTCGCGAGACTGTCTTAAAAGGGCACGGAGGTACTGGAACGCAAAGAGCACGCTCCACTTAGAACGGGGGGACTCATTTGATGATTTTGCAAAAAAGCAGCTGCAGTTCAAGTCATAGTATCACTACCACTGTCTTTCTTTTATCATCTACCTCATGAAGTTGAAATAAATCATTTTCATTAGTTTTGGTTATTCAGTCCTGTAGTACCCTAAATATTATTATTATTTTTCTAGCAATGAAGGAATATTTCTAGTATTTTTATTTTGTTAACAGACGTATGTAACAAAATAAGAACAAGAAATTATAGTAATACTAGAATGATGCTTGTTAATGTTATAAAAGGTATATTACTTTTAATTGTTAGAGGTGAGTCATATACTTATGTCTTGGATAAGATCTCATTTATTAAGACAGCCTTGACAAGACGAAGTCATGGTAACTTTTACCAAGTCCAGCATTTCTGTCTCCCTGCTGCCCGCTGACTTGGAGTCCGAGGCCTTATTTTTTTTTTGTGCCACGGCATTCAACGTAATTGCCAGCTAGCAAGCTTTTCTTCAGCGTTTGTCAAAAAAGGTATATTCGTCATAATTGTCAAATATGAGTCACTCATGTTCAGCTTGAGGAGTCATCTATCGAGAAACACTTGACGAGACGCAATCAGTTTCAGGTCTTAGATTTGAAAGACCCCTTTTTTATCGTGATAAAATCATCAAATGAGTACTCTGTCCGACCATGGACCATGCCCGGATCGGCACGTTGTGTTCCACGCGCGCCCCTAAGAGTGTCAGCATAATGACAGGGGCCCCCCTTTAGAGGGCCAAATCCTGGCGGTGTTCCGGGACTTACGGATTACCGTGACCCAGGAACGTAAAGGGCTATTGAAGGACACCGTGGATTATAGTCAGTGGTGGGAGGACTCATTTGATGAGTTTCTATGTATTTTGTTTCGAATGTTGATATAATTAACGCCATTGTTCTTATTTTCATACATACATTTTTCGTAATTGGTTAGGACGATTAACCTTTATGGAAAATTAAATATGCGTCAGAACAAAATCTGGACGGTTGCTAGTTGTGTTTAAAAAAAATCTTGTAATTGAAAATGTTAATGATTCATTCAATCTACTAAAAAAAGTTTTATTTAAAAAAAGTGTGAGTCAACAATATACATAAGCGATATCTCAAAATAAAAACATTTAGAAAAACAGGTTAATACTCGTATTATGTTCGTATAATTCGGATACAGTATATTTTAGACTGGTAAATTAAAAAAAAAAAGTTTTCCAAAATAAAAGTTTTTTGTGGTTGTTTTTGAAGTCAGTTACATTTTTTTTGAAAAAGTTTTTAATCGGTGTTAAAAAAGGCTATAAAAGATACTATCATGACTTTTTCAGTTTTTGAAAATAAACTGGAACTTTGACGATTATTTAAATATTAAAAAGTTGTTCCTCGTTCGTACCCAAAAGGCAGACCATCCTCAGCCTATAAATGTTCCCTCTGCTAGAACACAGGCCTCTTCTCTATGAGAGAGAATGGGCTATAATCCACCCCGCGGGCCTAGTGCAATTAGGTAGATGTCACGTCTTCGTATTATTGGTTCCAGGACATGCCAGTTCCCTCACTATGTTTTCTTTCAGCGTTTAGAGAGCAGTGGTTTTGAAATAAATTTCACAAAGTAATGCTCCTGGGTCGGTTCGAAGCCACGACCCACTTTAAAACCATGATGACAGATGAGAATTCATGTTAAAAGGCCTTTTCACCTTACAGCGTACTTAAAGTATTTACTGCGTTTATTGTATGGACAAATATAAGACGGCCTCCAGAAAACTCATTATAAGACCTCTGAAATCAAACGTGGCCTACAAAAGGTCAAACCATCATAAATTAGCAGATGAATAAATTCGAAAAACTCACATGGTGGAATTTTGATAAAATCATTTAATTTTTAAATTCATTTACTTGAAATATTTATAATTTAGGCACATTGCAACGTATCTGTAAACATTAGTTGGTCACTGTAGACCAACCAGTATCCGTAATTGTTTGAGGTAGGTTTATTTAAAACCGGATTGGTCACTACAGTTTATGTCCTCCAGAGGGTCTGTCTTAGTAACCACATAATTTTAGGTTAACACGCCTTCAACATTAATAAAGCAAACAATTCCTTAAAACAAGGACCACCGGCAGCCCCGACCCTGTCCCCGATTCTGGTCGACTACTGTCGAAAAATGTAATTAATAGGTGAAAAAATGAATCCTTGATTCATTTTTTCACTTATTAATTACATTTTTAAATATTTTTACAAAAAAGCAATAAAAAACATTTAAAAATATAAAAAACAGTAGTCGACCAGAATCGGGGACAGGGTCCGGGCTGCCGGTGGTCAGGGCTCCTGAGAGAGGAACCTTCTAACAATACGCGCCGTGTCCAGAAGTACTGCCATCTTTGCATTTATTATTATTAATTTAATAAGCCTGTACTATCCCACTGCTGGGCAAAGGCCTCCCTCCATTCATTTCAACATTCACGACTGTGCGCCACCTCCTTCCAATTCTTAAGGAAAACATCCAGTTCGTCCCACCATCTCCTTCGAGTTCTACGACCAAGCATAGAAATTGATATTTCAAGAGGTTTTCAGTATTTTGTGAAGACATGTCTTTTGTCAATCCCTACTGGGTCCGCCTGGATGAAAACCCACTCCCTTTCAGAGAGGAGGCCACTATCCCAGAAATATTTTATGTTAATTAAACATCATGCAAATATTTCACACATACATATTATTATTCGCATTGTATTAAGCATGTTTTATCTTTTTGATATTTTTTCTTTTTTTTTTTTTGGATGGTCATGAAGTCCATTCAATTACAGCTCATTAATGCAAGATGCTAAGAACTAGTGAACAGTTGGCCTTGCCTTATTTTTTTTTTTTAATGTCCATTGTACTTGTTTCTGTTTATTTCGTGGAAGATATATATAATAAAATCTGCGAGTTCAAGCATTATATGTGCTAGGACACGGAGGAGCAACCATGTTTCTCAAAATTGCTCTATTTTTAGTGTGCACAGTTTTTGTGGTCAGTGATTCGTCTTTTGGTAAGTTTATTGTTTTAAATTCCTACTCGTATTCCGATTTGTCTAGTATAATTATGATTTTTATCTTTCTTTTCGGTTAGCAGCAAGTGTACTAAAATTACATATTTATTAAAGTAGAAAATATTTTAAAGGTTAAGGCAAAAACACTTGCAAAATCTACAAAATCATTTTATTTTTCTTTTAGATGTCTCTTGAATTATTGAAAGTTTGCCGTCAAGTTCGATTATTTCTTCATGACCTTTTCTATCCAATATGATAATTATAACAAAAGTTGAAATGTAGAAAGCAGAACTTCGTATATAGCATTTTAGGTATAGCATTTTTAGGTATTTGCATAGCATTTTTTGTGTATAAATAAATAGCAGAAAAATAATTCTTTTTACAGTGGATACATTGGGAAAATGTAAACTCGAAGATGCCGCTTGTCAGAAAGACCTTCTCCAATCCATAGTGAGGGACATTGCCAAGACGGGGGTCGAAGAGCTAGGGATCCCACAACTAGACCCCCTTAAAATGTCTAATGTATCTGTGGGCGTTATGAACATCGTTGATATAACTTTGATTGAAGGAACCGCTAAAGGAGCCAAAGATTGTATCGTACTTAAATTTGAGTAAGTATTTACAAAACGTGTTACTATTTAATTTACTTTTATTTACATACAATAAACAACGTAGGAAAATTTTGACTCAATATAAATGATAACTTCGTGAGTAAGTTTATTGTTCGTGACGCTTCCTAAAATATTTTTAAAATGTTCCGATATGAGAGTTTACGGGTTCTACCTATTAAACTCGAACAAAGAAGAATTAATTTTGCCTATTCTTGACAAAATAGACATGGAATTGTTCGTGCTATACGTACAAGGACATATGCCTTTCATCCAATGCATTCACGACCAGTAGCATAAATAAAACCGATTTCTCCTAACTTTGCACCATTTTTTTAGGACTAATATAGAAGCTGAAAAGGCGGTCATCGAAATGATTTGCGACTTTAACGTCAAAGGACGCTACAAGATGTTCTCTAACAGTCCTCTTGTGAAATCTTTAATTGGTGGTGAGAATTTGAACGGTGAAGGAAACGGAAAAATCAAAATAGGTAAGAATATTTTTTTAGTATACCTTAACCTAAAATACACCTGGACTCACTTCAGTGTAGGAATCAGACAGAAGATAGGCTTTCTTGTATCCATCTCTTTCTTACACTCAAGTTATAGTCGGACGATATTCACCTAGTGATAATAAAGATCATGGTATACCCATGATCTGACTGGTCGGAACGATCGGTTAAGCCCTGTCTACTGCCAGTAGTGAACGCAATGCTGGTGGAGACAAATAACGGGAAAGGAAAAACGCCCTCCTTAATGGTCCACAGAACAGTAGAACAGAGCGGTATCGCAACAAGGCTTATACCACTCGAAGATGGAGAAGGCGTTCGGGTGGTATTATCCGTGGCGCTTCAAATGCCGAAACGCCTTTGGAGTCGCGGCCTTTCAAAGTGGGGACACTGTCTGCTGACTGACTGATCCTAAGGAAGAGACGGGTAGAACTGGAGGTGTTTGACAAATAACCTTAACAAAGTTCGATCTTTGTTCGATCGTTTATGGCCTTTGTATGATGAAAACGTGCAGTATGACATACGTATTTCTCAAACATGTTTGATTGTTTACAGGATACTTAAAGCAGTTAATACTTCCTTCATTATTACTGAAATTGGATCCCTTTAAAAAAATATCATCTACATATTAATAAATACAATAATTTTGTTTCAGAGAAATTACAAATTAAAGCAGATTTTGATTTTTTCATCCAAAAGAAAGGCGATGACTTTTACATCAAAATGAAAAATGATAAAGTCAAATATACGTTTAATATTGGAAAAATGCAGTTTTATGCTGACAGTATCTACATAGGCCAACAGGAATCCAGTGAGTACCATTGTGATGTTTATTTTCTTAGTTCTAAATGGTTTCCGGACGAACAGAAGGATATTTTATGTACATGCAAAACCCGAATATAGTTTGTTCAGAATGAGTCACTGATTCAATTCCATTAATTTTTACGCCACTTTTTGTAGTTAAACTTTATCACCAGTTAATAACAATACAATCACCGTATGGTTAAGTACCTATTGCTAAACTATTATCAACGAGTGTACGACACAAGGTACCGTGAACCGCCGCGAAATTACCATGTTTTTGAACGTACAACCAGGTAAAATAACAAACTTATAACTTTGTGATTTTCATGATACAGTTTTGAAATTTTGGCCATAGATTCTTTATACGAAAATACTGGGTAGGTGTATCAGATTTCGCATAAAGTAGAAATAATGTTGTATAATTGACTTATAAACTTACTTTGCTAGAATTTCGTTAGCGATTCAGTCTGTTTTCTTTTATTACATTAAGGCTGACTGGCCAACTAATCGGTCGGTAAGTATGCAGTTCATCAGCAATCTAGGAGAATAAAAATTAATATGGTGTAATTAGTAACTAGACAAGTAAAGGAATGTACAAAGTCTAGTTTAGGGGCAAAGATCAGATGGTTCAGTGTTAATAACACGTCGCAACATAATTGTGTTTTATTGTAGCATTTATCAACACGGTAATAAAGAAAACTGGTCTTAGTTTTATTCTTTGGACTTTAGTCTTCTTAGAAAACGTTATTACCTGTTGGAAGACATTTCAAACATTAAAATTGTCCGAGTTATTGCTAGCAGCTGACGATAATATTTTATAGTCCTCTATCTTCTGTATTTTATTTACTTTTTTTTTTAATATAAAAAAAATATCGACTGTTGTTCTAGAAATCTTAACCATTTATGCAAAAGGGGTCAGCTAATTGCTATAGGTAACTGATTGTACGTAATGGCTCGTCTACACTATCGGCGATTACATACGATTATGTACGACCAAGAGGGCATACTTGACTATATTTGCCGAACAAACCTCCTCATATCTCGTTCACAACTTTGGTCTATGCGGCGTGCGGTGAGGCGACGGCGGTCACCGGTGCGGCAGAGCGTGATTCACGCCACGTAACCAGTAGTGGTGGTCGGCACTTCCGCACCGCGTTCTAAACTACTCCGTTTCATGGTGTCACACTCACACTTTTTCCTACACGATCCTAGTACCCCGCACCGCTTAATGATCCGCTCAGAGAAAATCACGCGCATTTTAACTATGAACGGAGTCTCGTGGCGTGCTTCAAATATTTCTATACATTTGATGAAAGCCGCTTGCCGCCGTCCGGTAAACCCCAGCGACAAGGTTTTGTACGGGCCGTAAATGTTACCGTGCCGATTATAGAAGATCACACGATCAACGATCATCGCTAAGTGTAGAGCAGACATAACAGTATTAGCAACTGCTTAAATTAGGAACTAAAACAATTTTTTTATTATTTTAAAGCTATTAAATAGAGACAAAAAAGTTTGGATGCAGATCGTGATTCGGGGGAGGGTATAGCGTGAGCATTTACGTGCAACGTGACGTTACATACTCCAACATTACATCAGTGAGGGAGGAAAATTTACCATTACCATGTTCAGCTTGTAATGTATAATACTCGTACCTTGATACAACTTGTAACGTCACTGCGCTCCAGTCGTAATTAAATCTGTCAGGCGTTACATTACACGTGAATGCTCGACAGTCTGGGCGGTAGTATTGTTATATAATGCTCAAAGTTGAATCTGCAATATTACATTACAAGCGAATGCTCCTAGTGAGGTAGCACCTTAAGGTTCTTTTGTTACGTAACACAATTAAAGATGTGCACAAACCGCTTGTTAGTACATTGTTGTGACCTAATTTGTAACTCTTACAGGCAAACTCGTGACTGGACTATTGAATGATAACTGGAGGACTTTCATTGGCTCATTCGGTAAACCTTTCATGGACAGGGCTTTGGATATTGTGCTCGGATTCTTAAGGAACTTCTTTGATGCTGTCCCAGCGACGCGTTTCCTTTCTGATGACTTGAGTCAATATGCAAGAGAAGCCGAATAAGAAATGGGTTCAATCGTTTTGATCTATCAATAATTTTAATGTGAAATGTGGTTAGTATAATAGAATTGTTAACGTGTCAGGTGATTTTTCGTCTACTATTTTGTTTAAATAAAATATGTTCGAAAAATTTCTGTCTCTTTTTTTTTCAACAATTTTCCTTTTGCTTCCTTCAAGCTGATTATTTTACAATAACTCAAACAATATCATCTAAATATAACAAGAAAATTACGTTACTTACGTAATTTAAAATAACGTGATCTACACTCGCGAGCAAAAGTATGGAATCATTTATGTTTATTTATCTTAAATAATGGCGCGATTTTAATGTTTTTTTTTATACCTTTAAAATGGTACCATATTTTATTATCCTTTTCTATCTATTAAGTACTTAAGATTGCGCGGATGCGGAATAGTAAATAATTCCATACTTTTCCATACTCGAGAGTGTAGCTAGTTGCAAAATTCTATTTTTAAAATTATTAACAGAATTTTGAATTCAGTCAAAAGACTAGAAAACTACTAGAAAATGTAGCCACATATGTCTAGGATAGATGCAGAGAGGGATGGGTTCACCATATACTTGAACGTGTGTCATTATGTTCATGTCATTTTGTGGCTCACAAAACTGCTGAGGTAAACCAAACATTGACTGTGTGTTATTTCAACGAAAAATGAAAATCTGAAATAAGCATATAAAAGGAAACACGGACTGATATGAAAGCCAGTGAAAATATGAAAGCCAGTACGTATGGTAAAAAAAAATAACTAAGAAGTTAGAGAAATTGATGATATCACTGATTTATTGCCTTTATTGTGTAAAGGGTTATTGCTACTAAATGACAACGAACTACATCGTGTCCTGACTCATGTTTATCACAGGAGCTGAGAGACGATTCTGACTGTGCTATTATTTTTTTATCGTGGTGTAATCATCAAATGAGATACCCAGGGCGGGACGGGAGGGACTGCTAGACTCGTAATGACTAGAATTCACGGCGCTCCTTCAATAGCCCTTTACGTTCCAGGGTCACGGTTACTTAATGAGACAGTCCCGCGACCCAGTCATCATGCCTACCGTTCTAAACATCCACAGGTAGACAATTTGCACACAAAGATATTTTGTTGAAAAAAAAAATACTAAGAAGTAACGAAATAAATCCGTGAACTTGAGAAAAATTGCAAAAAACAGTAAAGAATAAATAACATGATGTTGTTATTCAAATTTGGTTTATTATGCGCACTATTATAGGATAATTAAATAATTAAGCTGGTTCGCCACAGGAGGATTCAAGAGGCGTAACGAAATAATTTGGAATAATTAATTACTTAGTAGGTTATTTAAGGAAGTGGTTTTGCGGGTTTTATTATTCTTGAGCAAGTTATTATTAGAATTAGACAGGTTATGGTTGTTTCATGTGTCTGCTCATTACAATAGGGTAGTTTACTGCATAAATAAATTGAAAATCTGTTTAGACCATCAGTTAGCGTATTGAAAAAGAATGAAAACATATTTTTCTTTTTTAAATCTATTAATATTGTTAAAGATGAAACACTCCAAAATTCGGGAGTGGGGACTTATTACGCCTGTAAAATTGCCGGCCGAGTGACGTTTTCCTATCTTATATTTACGTAACAATAATAAAAGATACGTTTAAATATTTTTCAATAACCTGTCTTTCAGACTACGTTTTTTGAGTAAAATAGCCTATTCTTCACTGATATCTAAGTAATGCGCTGTCTATACTTTTGAATCTTAACAATTAAGCCTAGGTTGGTCTGTATATGCCGTCTCATCAAGGGGTAGACGTGTATACCGGTATAAAGCAGTATTTACTAGATATCGCATGTCAGACAGGCAAACGTTTCATGTAAGCCCATTCGTCAACTAGGCGACGCAAGTCTCCGATACCTACCTTACGACTTTGACATCCATTGACGCGTGTTTGTGTACGAAGCTTTATGGATTTGTATTACGATAGTCGCCTGGATACCGTTTCGTAAGATACAGTTTCTTGTAACTCAAAATTAGATGAGTTTTGCATCGTCATCCAGTGCTAAGTGCAACTTACAATCTGTATATCATGCGTAAGAAACCGCAAGACACAATTACTTTTTTTGTAATTTCATCACCACTGCTCTTATAGCGGCGCAGGAGAACATCGTGAGGAAACCCGAAAAAATGTCCTAGAACCAAAAATTCGAAAACATGAATGTGACATCTACTAACCCACACTGGACCCGCGTAGTGGATTACTGCACACACACACACTAACATAGAGGAGGCTTGTATATCAGCAGTGGGAACATCAGCTTAAGCTGTGATGCTGAACAGCTTTTCCTTTTTAATAATATCCACTTAAAATTAAGCAACACGATCTATCAAAGAAGTCATAAAAGTATCTTTTACAATACAATCTTATAAATTGCTACCAAGCCATCAATTATATCTTCCTTCCACCATACTTGTTCGACTAGAAAATTGCCAGTATTTGTACACTGGCAATTTTCTAGTCAATGTTGTACAATAAGTGAGTAACTCGGAAAATTGCTTGTTAAACAAATTGTAAAGACTGTGATCAGTGATTTTGTTAACAGAGATATTTGTTAAAAAATTAAGTTAAGATTGTTAGAGGGTTGAAAAGTGATATTTAGCGATAACAATGACGAAAAAATAATAAACTTGAGAGTGACTCCAGGATGTGGGACCAGAGTCGACGGCCAAGAAAATTGCTTTCCAGAAAAGCAAATGGGAAATGGTCCTTGGCACTAAATAAATGTTTAAAAGTATTAATGGGGCACTTTCGACTTTAAAACGAGAAAAACCAACGAGCAATTTCCAGTTCAGAGCATCATTTTACACAGTTAATATAAACACCATTCATCCGGCACAGATGTTGTTCAAGCTCAAGTGGCATTCTCCCTGTCACTTCCAACCTAAACTATTTTGTTACTGTTTAACCAGAAAAAAGTACATTAACATCAAATTACCACTTGATTCCCAACCATAAATCTATCGCACTAAAGCCTTATTTTCTTTCTCTTAGAAAGAAAACATATTCATTATTCAAACTGAATCCTGTACACCAGAAAATAAGGTCGAATTTAGACGAACATTATTCATATATGTCAAAGATGCATCTTGTTATGTTTATGTGAGTGATTTCATTTACATTTCGCTCGGTGATATATTGTCGCGTACATTTTTCATTTGCGACGCTTTTCATGTATGTCCTTGTCAAGTGGACACTTGAGCTTTTAGCATGGAACTTTTTTTTTCTGGGAATGTATATATTATTGTTAAACCAGAGTGCGTCGTAATGAAATATGAGAGTGTGAAAAAGCAAAAAGATCTTGCAAACTCCATGGTGTTTATTTTTTTCAAATAGTGGACGAGGTTTTATTTTAATTGCCATGAAGAACGTCAGCAGCTGTAAGGTTATATGTATATTTTTTTTTAATTCAGAAGTAAGGCCAGCTTTTAAAAGGATGACTTACACTTCCTTTTTGTTAAAAATGTACATCCTATTTACATTTGCTTAAGTAAAAGTGCTACGGCCAGAATACCTGCTTATCTCAAGTTTTCAAGCATCTGATGGTTTTGTTCTCAGGATATCATTAGGGATGGAAAATTTCCGTATCTTCGAAGATAAGTTTTATAGTATGAAAGATTTGTTTAGCTTGACCCAACATAACTGTTTCAAATCACATGAAAGAGTTTAATTCAACGACCCTTATAAAACACACTAGAAAAGATGGTCACAAACTTGAACAATTAATGGTTACTGGCAAGGTTGATGCGCACGCATGTCCGCGCGGATGGGCGGAAAAGTGCACTTCACGTCACATTGTCTTGTATGAAATCCGTTAACACTCACAGACACCGCCAAACCGCGTGGATGAGTGGAGCGGCGCCAATACATTTATTCCTCTGACTCCGATAGACTGCGCGGACGAGCGGTGTAGTGTGTTAAAATAATGTTTTAAACTAACGAACTCAGTTTCTTTAAATATAACAGTTATAAAAGCAGTCATATAAATGAAACCTGTTCAATTTCCTACTCCCCTCGCACTTTGTTGAACAATAACTAAACAAATTGTACTGACGCATTTTGCATACAAAGTATAATTTTATGTTACTCAGATCTTACTATTAAATTACATAAAAAAAGTTATTTACGTCATAATCCGTAATACAAGTGCTTACGACATACACTCTACGCAGAAATCACAACTCTACGGTATTAAAATTACAGTTCATTTTAACTTACGCTGTTGCTAAACCATAGTTGTACAAAGAGACAGTTTAGAAATAGCAATGCACTGTAAAGGATGACATTCATTGCGCTATTATAACTACATTTTCATTTACAACAGAAACAAAACAAGATATAGAACGAAAACGGAACAGAGAAATCAATAGAGTTGAAGATGGATAGTACAAACAAACGTGAGACAGACATTCACGTGTTGACACAAAATTAAGGGTTTCGGTGTTTGCCTTACATAATGAAGAGGCTGCAACGTGTAATTTTTTCTTTATTAGTTTATAAAGCGTCGAACAAGCGAGTCCAGACCAGTCATCTACTTTTGACTAGTGTCAATCAGTTGTTTAGTAAAATGTTGCAAATACTCATATATCTGTTATTCGGCTTGTTCAATTCAGTTTTCTCTATGGGATTACGTAAGTATTAATAAGTAATTTAGTTAGTGAATGCGTTTTCATTTTGCGATTATGTTTGAAGCGCCGTTTTAGATTAAACTTCATTTAAAGCCATTATTATTTACTGCAACTAATTCACATTTTGTGTAACCGCTCTCAAATGTTTATAATCTATGCCAGTATTAAAATCTAATTGGGTAGTGATTAGGATGTATCGATTCTGAAAATACTACGAAACTGTTTTTTTTTTATTTTGGCCCAAAGTCTATAAATCTATATTAAACCACAATAAAAAGACAAACATTAATCGTAAGCGCAAAACTTTTTAAATCTGATAAGATCAAAACTTTTTTAATCTTGATTATCGCATTGAAATTCCCATAAGTTATTTACAAATATTATTATTGTGATCAAGTATTGAGCATAATGGTGAATTTCCACATTTGATATTGTGAAAATTTACAATTATCCTCAATCATATCTTAACTTAATGGACATGGTATCACAGACCCCACGCGACCGCTTACGTAATAATCATTTAAGCGCAACTAACTGTGAATTTTAATTTCACTAAACTATTTCAGCCTCCTTCATAGCCTCATGTTCAAGAAATGATCCAAAGCTCAACGAATGTGCTTTGAAATCAGCTCGAGATTCTATTCATCAATTCTCCTTAGGAGATACAGAAAGAGGTCTTCATCCCCTAGACCCGTTGTATGTCGCAGAAATGACGGTGTACATCCCAAATAAGCAAGGATTCAGAGTTATATTTAAGGATAACTATTTTACAGGACTTTCAAAGATGCATATGGAGAATCTAAAGTAAGTTTACTCTAAACAGATAAAAATATTTTATTTAACCTATTGTATAGCTTTTACCGCGGGCTTTGAGCGCGGCGACCGAATCAAGAAATTCCGTAACGAAAATAAACCTAACACTGTCACTATCAGATTTGTCATATCAACGTGAATGAATAAAATTTGAATGAATGAATTTTTTTCTTGACGTTTCACTTGATTGACGTGGCTGACCCTATGGTCAGCCACGTCAATGGGAAGTTACTCTACTAATTTAGGCTATGGGGGCTATCCCCATAGCCTAAATTAGTAGAGTAACTTCCCATAGAGCAACGATGGGATGATATTCTCGTTAAATATTCGCGATAGGCGATATTTTTTCTTTTTTTTTTCATAAATAAATAATCATAATTGCATATGTTGATAAAAAATACTATGCTACAACTTTACCGCGGCAGTCCCCGAGTGCCACACGATTTTTTTGTCATTATGAAAGAAGTTATCTGGAAAAGAACCTGAAAATGACATAGCTAGCAGAGTAAGCAAACTGAAGTGACAGTGGGCTGGCCACGTTTATCGAAGAACCGATGGCTTTTGGAGCAGTCGTAAAGTGGGGACCGCGTATCCGACGCCTCGATACTAGATAACCCGACAACCTTAAGAAAATGGTTGTGACAGTCTGGTTGCGGAAGGCAGAGGACAGGGTGTTATGGCGCAGCTTGGGAGGGGGTTATGTCCAGCAATGGACTGTGATAGGTTATTTTATGAATGAAAGAAGGTGAGAAGGTGAGATAACGACTGATAGAGAAGTCTGGATCTCATGAACGTCAATTAATGAATTGGGGCAAGGGCCGAAGAATAATGAGCATAATTGTAGCGACATCAACTACTGCTGGGAATGCAGCAATGACAAGAAGCGAGCCTGTGTTGCACTTTCCAAGTCACGTTTTTGTCTTCTAATTTATTACACAATAGAACTCGTAGCCCGCCCGGACTTCCCAGGCTGCAATAATATAAAGCTACCTCTTGAATCACTTGTCTTTTGAAAACGTTTTAAAATATAATAAGGGTACGAAGACGGAACGCGGAAGTCACCTTCACCTTTAAATAGCAGTTTGAAAAAAATGCGGCAATTATTATTTATTCGCTGATAATGTAGATTTTGAATTTTTCTAAATATAAATGCTCGACTTTGGTCTTTACTCCTTAGCATAATCTATTATATCCTATTATACATAATGAGTTATTCAACAGCATGAATTATAAACAATGACAAGTTTAATTATTATCTACTAAAGCGGACACAAACATTGTCTAGAGTTGTTTCATCAAGTGACTGAGTATTTCTGTAACCAATGATTATCCAGTTATGAGTAGTTGTTCAAATACCTAGAAACAGTTAGCTAGCTGGTATTAAATCTGCTGAATGCTAATGTAATATTTCATAGTCATTACTATAGGGACTTCATCAATTTCTTTATCGTTGATTTCTTATATTTTAATTAAAAATCTATTCATTGTATCCACAGAAATCTTAATAATAAGGTAATAGAAATGCTATAGTACTACATTTTATAGCGGGACGAGTGTCGCCGGGTCACAGCTACCACCACATAAACAAACAATAGATACACAATAACGCCTACATATGCACTTTGCATTGCTGCAACAAAACCAAACCTTTTTGCGAAGACATTACGCAACATTTTCTAAAAACGTATAATCTCAGGTCACGTGACTCCTGCAGCCAATAAAAAACGTGTGCGAAAAGCAGAAAATGATATCGCGCGCTCACTCTCACGTAGGAATAGTGCAGTGCAAGTGCAAACTACTACGAGCTCATGTCGATAAATTATAATTTTCCGTTGAGTGTTAATCGCCAAGGAATCTAGCAACAATAGATAACTAATTTTATTGAAAGGGATTCAATAAAACAATAAGTGTAAGTAGATACATTTAGTTTATAATATAGTTAAATCTCAAAGGCTCTCCAATACTTCACCTTATGAAAAAAAAAGCAATGACCAAATAGGACGGACTATGTACGAACTTAGATACAAGTGGGGAGGTAGCAAGTGTAGTGGTGGACTACAAATACTTAATAAACTAAACTAATTTTAAAATAACATAATTGTTTTTTTTTTAAGTTTTATATAAATAACAATACATAAATATGTAAGAATATTAATTATATACTATAATAAATATAAATACACACCTAATATGGGTCACATTGTAATTATTTGCTTAATAATTGTATTAAGCAAATAATTTGTAAAAATGAAAAAGTATGGGACTTCTACATTATTTTGATTTTGAAAACTGAAAATACATCTCATATTTAAACATTTAGCATAAAACCATAATGTTTTCCAATTTGGTAAAACTAAGAATCAAACTGAACGTAATTAATTTATCGATACAGAATAGTAGTGGCACGTCACTAAATTGCGGCCAACTCATGCGGCTTGTAACAAGAATTGTTTATTGCGCCGCGAGAATGCGAGTCCGCATGACTATAATTCCATTGCTGCTTTTAGCAGTTGTAATAGTAGACATGGACAAGCTTAAGCATTGATGGTTATTGAATTGACAAAAAAAACGTTTTTCGTGATAAATCGTTGTAGCGGTGGTAAAAATATTTGATTTGTTTATATTTACTAAAAAAGACAATATTTCAAAAATTAAGTACTTACATATGAAATGTTATTCCTTTATTTGTTAAGTTACAAGTTTTGGACGAGTTTCCGCAGTTGGATACGCTGCAAAACACCATGTTTACCTCTCCGCGTCTCAAATAACACAAGTAACCGCAACAAACGCTCCTCGTGCACTTGTGACCTACGATACATATGCGCGGCGACAAGGTCACGCGTCTATGCGACTTCTATTGCCTTATTATTAAGATTTCTGTGATTGTATCGTTAAAAAGTAAAATTTCGAATAGAAAGTAAAGCAAACATCTTTTTAAAAAAAAAACTCTATTAAATTACGGACAAATAGAAAGCTTTACAAAAAAATAAAAATCTTAGACTATTTTTAAACATTTGTTAAAAATGTTTTAACTAATAGTTTACTTAACAGTGATCTAACAACTGGATCTGAAGCACTAACGGGTTAGTAAAGTGAATTCATTAGAATTCATGTGGTCTGGTTGCCTACGGGTAAATAACCGAATAAGTACGGATATGAAATAGTTTTGTGACTATAAGTGACATAGGAAATGGATAACTTCACATGGCATAAGAAGCATTAGCCTATGTAGATCCGGGGTCGCAGCACTTACGAAAAACCGTAACCCCGGGCCATTAGAAGAAGACCGTGGATTTTAGTCAGTACGAAACTGACAGTCCCTCCCGCTCTGCCCTGGGTGGGAGGACTCATTTGATTATTTTATCACGAAAAAAAAACCTATTTAGATGACAACGTAATATTTTGTACTACTGAAAGTCATGTACTATGTAGATATCTGGTTCCATTAGCGTTTAACTGTCAGTGCGTTGTGAATACAGTTAGCGTTAACAAAAGTGGTATAGGATAGTATTATAATTTTATAGATAAATGAAAATGATAGTATCTTCTATCTATCTATATATATAAAAGGAGAACTGACTGACTGACATATCAACGTACAGCCGAAACTACTAGGGCTAGGAATGTGAAATTTTGCACACGGCTTCCTATTATAATGTAGGGGAGCACTAAGAAGGGGTTTTTGGAAATTTAACCTTTAAGGGGGTGAAAAGGGGGATTTAGGAAAGTACGTAAACCACGCGGACGAAGTCGCGGGAAAAGTGCTAGTCTATCTATACTATAATAAATCTGTAGAAGGGTCAATTCTGTACATTGAAAATATTGAAAAAATAAATAGCGGGGGGTGTTGCTGGATCGATACCAAACCCAAATATATGATTAAAAAAATTTTTGTCTGTCTGTCTGTCTGTCTGTTTGTGCAGGCATCACGTGAAAACTAACGGTTCGATTTCGATGAAACTTGGTATAATTATTCCTTATTATCCTGGGCATAATATAGGATACTTTTTATCCTGGAAAAATACGTAGAAAAAAAATCTCGTTTTTCAGTTTTATTCATAGACGTTGTTCTGTAGAACCGCGAACACACGTTGCATTACCCGCAGCGGATTAAGCGCCGTAATATTTATAAGATGTCATTGTCAGAGTTACTCAAAATGGGGAAATAAACCATCCACGCGAAGACCGACATCCGCGCGGACGGAGTCGCGGGCTAGTGATTAGTATTTGTAGATTTTTTAACAAAAAAATATCCCGAAATTGCCTTAACAATTACTGTGAGGTCTGTCAAGCACATAGTCAACGACTTTAACAAATTCAATTTCATGAGCTTAATTATTTAATTCGGTAATGGTTTTACCTTGCTTCTGTCGTGGTCTACAATTAAAAATTCTTTTGGACATTTTCCTGGTTTTAACCGGGTTTTGAGGAAACGAAAAATAAAGGATCCTTTGCAGGTAGATATAGCAAATCTTTAAGCTTTTATCGGGGAATTATTCCTTGTCAAGTCAATTCAACCCAATTAAAATATTTTTCTCAATTTCTACCTAATCGACAGCCAAGCTAACTATCTATATAATACTCGAATTTAACAGAACCAGTAAAATGTTTATCTATCTGTCTGAAAACAGTGTTGATTTTAGCACGCTTTGTACTAATTATGCAATTAGTCGAAATTATTCTGCTGAATGTAGAAATACAGAATAAGTAAAAATTATATATTACTAGCTTTTGCCCGCGGCTTCGCTCACGTAGAATTTGGTCTGCCTCATTAAGTTACGTGACATTTTTTTTAATACTTATATTTTTTTATGTAACTTCACATCGTACATCCCAAATTTCTAACTTCAAAATTAGTTTCCATACAATCTTTGAACACCTATACCTAATATTTAGAGGGAATCTCTTGAGGGTGGAACTATCTGAATTCCTTTCTAAGTGCTCATTATTTTAGAGGGCCAAAGCCTGCCGGGGTCGCGGGACTTACGAATTACCGTGACCCCGGTACGTAAAGGGCTATTGAAGGACACCGTAGATTTTAGTCAGTCAAGTCTGACCTGTCTGTCCCTCCCGCCCTGCCCTGGGTGGGAGGACTCATTTGATGATTTTACCACGATAAAAAAATAATAATAACAGAACTCTGCAAATTTCGAAATTCTACCAGTGGTTTCTTCATCAATCTTTACCTGTATGGTATGTTTATAAAAAGTAGCCCTATGTCCTTCCCCGGGCTTGAGAATATCCTATCCAGCACAAACGGATTACTAAACACTGACTAATAAACAGGTTGGACCAATGTTACTTGCATTTAATCACTACATAGTATAAAACAACGTAACTTTCTTTGTCCCGTGTAACGATCGAACTCGTGTAACGATCGACATCATTGCGCGATCACCGCCATCTATCGAGCATAAGGACCACTCGACATATAGTACTAATAGAATTATCTATACTCCGTTAATCATCCGCCTAGCGTTTTTCCCAATTATATTGAGGTCGGCTTCCAGTCAAACCAGATGCAGCTGGATATCAGTATTTTACATGGAACGACTGCCTGTCGGACCACCACAACCCAGTAACTGGGTAATACGATACCCCGTGGTAAGATTGGCTGTCAGACTTTAGAGCTTCTGACGGTAACGACTGTCAAAAACCTTCAAATGACAGCTGGGACCAACGGCTTTACGTGCTTTCCGAGTGCTTTTTACCCATCCACAGACCAACCTCGGCAAGCGCAGCTTAACCCGTAAAAATATATATAATAAAAAACTTTTTCAAAAAAAATATAACCGCTTCAAAAAGAACCACAAAAAAGGGAAAATAATCTACAAAATAACTTTTATTTCGGAAGTCGATGGCAAAAAAAAACAATGAAATAAAAAATAACAAAGCCATCGACTTCCCAAATAAAAGTTATTTTGTAGATTATTTTACCCTTTTTTGTGGTTCTTTTTGAAGGCGGTTATATTTTTTGTTTGAAAAAGTTTTTATTTTTCTTTTTTTAAGTTAAAATATTCAACCCAAATTCTTGCCAAATACATATAATATAATCCGTAGCACTGGTAATAACATCCCTCATGTACACAATAAGCTAATAAAATTCCCTATCTCAAAAACTACTGAACCGATTTTGATGAAACTTGCAGTATCCCCTAAGTTGAACGATACCTAGCACAAAAAAAAATTATTTAAATTGGACGTGAAGTTCCGGAGATATGCGAACAATGAATCAGTCGATGCCTACTCCTTACTGTTAAGGAGTTGTACCTTCCATCATCAGCTCAGCTACATAAGATAATGATTACCATACGCAAGTACTTAAATTACTTCAGAAGATTTACGAAAAACGATGCGTGGGCCTATAAAATTTGAGGGTTGCCCTCGATTTCTCCAAGATCCAATCATCAGATCCTGATTTGGTGACAATGGGACCTCAAGGGAAGCACCAGCTTTCAAACAATAAAAAGAATCATGAAAATCGGTTCACCCAGTCGGTCGTAATGCGGTAACAAACATTAAAAAAAAATACAGTCCTCCTTTTTTTGAAGTCGGTTAAAAACTATCCTATGTCCTTTCTCAAGTTCCAAACTATGTCTGTACCAAATTTAACAGTAATCGGTTCAGTAGTTTAGGCGTGAAGAAAAGACAGACAGACAGACAGACAGACAGACAGAGTTACTTTCGCATTTATAATATTAAGTTAGGAATTAGGATTTACCGGATTACTAAATCTATTCGTGTTAAAATTACAGTTAGTACGTCGTATCGTTTACTAATTTATCACAAAATCATACTGCTGTGTGAACGCATTTCTAGTTTAATAGTTAACTTCAATTACCTAGGGGAACAGTGTATAAAACGGGGACGCGAGAAAATCACGAGAAAAACAACAGGACGCCATTTGTTAATGGCCGCTTGCAAATGACGTTCTGATGGCGCTTGCGCTACTTTAGTGTTGAGTTAAGTATGCCTAAAGAGTGTCTGTCCCCATTATACCTCGCGTCCCCCGTCTTATACACTGTTCCCCTACCTATTTGTTAGAAAACAGTAATCACATTAATTAGCATTGTTGGTTTAATATTGTAGGTAGGTATGTACCGCATCTGTCGAACGACATTAACCAATTTTTCACAAAATTATTCTGCTAGCTATAGGAACGTAATTCTATAATGAACTATGTGCCCGACTAACGACGACGCGGACGTCATGACTCACGGACAATTAGCTTTGGGCCTTTTAATTACGAATAATATTATGAAAGCGCCTTAACTTAAAGGGTCCGTCGAAATAATTAGGCTCAGACGATGATTCATTGCGAACAAAAGGCGTAATGGTGTGAAAAACCGCGCAATGATCGCGCAGAATTTGATTCAAACTAGCCGCCTGTGTTCGTTAAATGGATGCAAATACATTTTTGCATATTCATTGCTTCAGAGCTTTGTTCTGCAAGTTTTCTTGTTCAGACTTAAGAACTTGGATTAAAAATGCGTGAGCGCTTTAAATAGTGATTTCTAACTTGCAATTTTGATTAAGTTCTTGTTGATGTTGGAAGGTCGGATTTTGCGTTTTAATCTTTTAAAAGAACGTCTTTGATGTAGATAGATAGAATACTCCTTGTTTTATTCACTATATACAAATACCAGTATTACAATGTAATGTGCAGAATTAGTTACTAAATGTTTTTTCCGTCTTATGCTGATACAAAGACGGTACGGCACGTTTGGCGCAGTGGCTACGCAATTGGACTGCTGCGCTGCGTGTCGTGGGTTCGATTCCGACACGGAACAAATATTTGTATGATCTACAGGTAGTTGTTTTGGGTCTGAGCGTTTGTGTATGTGAGTTTATATGTTTGTAAATGCACCCACGACACAGGAGAAATTCCTAGTGTGGGGCAACGTTTTTTTTTTATAAATAAAAGAAAACAAAAGAGTCTCCTTTTCATAAACTGGAGACCTGTGTCTCAGAAGTGGCAGCATAATGGCTTAGGTTAATAAGCCATTATACTGCCATACCATGTTTTTTTTTTAATTCATTGTGGTGTCCAATACGAGTATATTACGACGTTTAAATTAATCACTTTCATTTTTAGGTTTGATTTGAAAAACAAAATGATAATAGCGGATGCTTTGGTCACCTTGAATGTGAAGAACACATACGATTTGAGTGGTAAATTACTCATGATACCAGTCAGTTCAACTGGAGATTCCAATATACATCTGAGTAAGTGAAAAGAAAATACTTATTATGCATTTTAACTAAGAATATGATGATATCGAGGCCATAATATAGTGACGGCAATTTTATAACGCTTAGCAAACAATTTCTTTGTGCAAATTAACTTTCAATATTAATTTATTATTTTGTTAATTTCATTGTCATATTTTTGTAAAAAAATACGATAAATAGAATCGACTTGGCGGGGGAACTGCCGTGCCCCCAGATTATGTGTAAGGTTTTGCTAATAATTGTATCATTAAAACCAGAGTAATAGATCCCAAAAAAACGCCAATTATCTGATATTTTTGATCATCCATAATTGTCGGTCGTAGTGAACAGACGTATCGAGCAATTATTGCAATAAACAAATAATCACTTGCGAAATTGTGACCTAGTTCAACCAGTAGTACGCATTATCGTACATTAGACTTGTGTAAGGTGTATTATTAGAGAATGACCGGTGTTTAAAAGAAACAAAGTAACCTGCTTCGCGATGGAGGATAGTCCATTCAACCGGAGTAGTAAATGTGTTCGCTCCCCGCCTTCTACGCCTGTGCCCGTGGCCGTACCAGCTTCTTCCCCTAAACCGCCTGTCCAAAGGAACGATGCTCCTGAAGTTGTCTCGACACCAGAAGTTCAGAACTGGATGTCAATCATCGAACAGAGCCTTAACGAGATCTGCAGTATTGCTGCTGACGGAAAACTGAATGTGGAGCAAAAAACGCGGATTAACAGCCTATGCCGGAAGGTTGGGCACGGGACCTCGCAGATGGCCGTCATGTACCAGTCCGTCAAAGCTAAAGCGCTCCAAGCACACTACACTGTTCGAACTCTTGAAAGCCAACTCGATCTTTCGCAGCAATTAGAAAACCTTAAGCTGACTATCGCAGATTCGACGAAACCTGCCCGTGGATCTTCGTTTGCTGACATGGTAAAGAAAGGTGCCAACAATTTTATCCAGCCGAGTCATCTAAGTTCTGTGGCCATCTATCCAAATGACAACTTGAAGACCAGTGACGAAACCAAATCTCTTGTCCAAAAAATTATCAGCCCTGAGAGAGAGGTCTACGTAAGACGAAGAACGGTGGTGTTATCATCAGTACCGAGACGAAAGACGATATCGAGAAGCTGAGGAAATCGGTGCAGCTGACCAAATCAGGCCTAACAGTCGACGAGCCATACAAAAGGAAGCCTAAGGTTGTTATTATAGGAGTGCCGACATCCATGCAAGAAAATGAGGTTTTTGCTTGTTTGTACAATCAAAATCTTGCCGAAAAACTTCAGGACTGCAGCCTTGAGACATTTTTGACCTCAATTAGACTAAGTCATAAGTCAGGTAAGAAAGATTCTGAGACTTGTAATTTTATTGTCGAAGTATCTGCAGTCATACGCAAAGCCCTGGTATCACAAGAACGAGTTTTTGTAAATTAGTCGTCATGCCCTGTGAGGGATTTTACTTTGGTCACACGTTGTTATAAGTGTCAGCAGTATGGACACGCGGCCAAGTCATGTCGACAGACCACGTACACCTGCGGTCACTGTGGTGAACAAGGTCACTCGATTAAAGAATGTCCAAAGAATGCTGATGAACCAAAATGCGCTACTTGCCTGCATTTTAAAAAACCTGCGAAACATAACACAGGTGCTGCAGACTGCCCAGCAAAAATAATGGCTGAAAAATGGTACATCAATTCTGTAGATTATGGAGGCGCCTAAGAGCGCCGTTAATTAGTTATTTGTTTGACCTTACTACCTTACCATTATGCTAAATAATTTAATATATGATTTAGATAATTTCTCTGTATCCGAGTCCAATGTTTGTGAAGCGGAAAACTGCAAACAATATCTATCTGGCTTCCAATCTCCGCTAACCATACTAACACAAAATATTCGCAGTGTTTTTAAGAATTTTGATAGCTTTAGTACATTTCATCAACGACTAAACATAAATTGTGATGTTATTGTTTTAACTGAATGTTGGCTTGCTAAACAATATAACATACCATTAATCCCGGGTTATAATATGTATAAAATTACTATCAATTACAATCAAAATGATGGGGTGATAGTTTATGCACGAAATCATTTGAATGTTTCTATAGAAGAACCTGAGATGCACGACTGTAACAGACTGTTAGTTAAAATCGGATCAGAATTTGCGATATTAGCATTATATCGACCTCCGTCTTTTAGAAACACTAGCGTTTTTATTGATTCCCTGAACAACACTTTACAAAACCTGTCATTCATTAAAAACACGGTTGTAATCGGAGATATAAATATCAACATTCTTCCAGGAAGTGCTGATTCGTCAGCTCAGGACTACCTCAACCTATGCGCCTTTCATGGCCTGCTCCCAGCACACAGCTTTCCTACACATCAGAGTGGCTCCTGTTTGGATCATATTATGTTAAAATCGAATTTCCCTTCACTTGCACTTGTTGTTAACTCAACAATAACAGACCACAATGCTGCCCTACTAACCCTAAATTGTAAATTACCTAAACAAGGCACTCGCAAAATGTCACAACTGAATATAAATAAACTTGAAGAAGATTTACGCGTCATCGATTTTGATCCAGTCTATAATTCCGCTGACCCGCAGTTTGGCATGTTGTATGTAATTGAAAAATTACGAAATGCTATTCAGAAAAACACAGTCCTATCCCACTTGAGTAACAAAAACTACAATATAAAACCATGGATCACACCTGGTCTCATCCGCTGTATGAAACATAGGGATAAACTGCATATGAAGGCTAAATCTTATCCAGATAATATAGTATTGCAACTTTCGTACAAAAGATATAGAAATTACTGTAATGACCTCCTTAAAAAAATTAAAAGCAACTACGACAAAGTGGCATTGGAAAAGGCTGGAACAAATAGCAAAAAGATCTGGAAATATATTAAAAACGTGACGTATACTACGAAACAGTATGAGTCATCTTCAGGTTTATTACAAGCACACTCGTCCCCGCTGGAATCCGCTAACATAGCAAATAATTTCTTTGTTAATATTGGAAAGAGTCTGGCAGAAAAAAATACGAATCAATCTCACAACATAACAAGTACACCATCAACATGTAACACTGCTTTAACATCCTTCGCACTGTTAGATACTGATGAGACTGAGGTAGAAAGTATAATCATGACCTTGAAAGAAGATTGCGCTGTTGGCTGGGATAACATCTCTAATAAAATTATTAAAAAATTCAAGGACATTTTGGTACCACCTCTAACTTATATTTTCCGCATTTGTTTGTCTTTGGGTCATTTTCCAGAGTGTCTCAAAAAAGCTGTAATTATACCTGTCTATAAATCGGGAAGCAAAGATCAAGTGACAAACTATAGGCCTATTTCTTTACTGCCTTCTATGTCAAAAATATTAGAGAAAATTATAAATAAAAGATTGTTAAAATATTTGGAAGATAAATCAATTCTGTCTAAACGGCAGTTTGGATTTAGGCCTAGAGTTTCAACTGCTGATGCGGTACATCATCTAACTGACTATCTTGCGCAAGAACTTGACAGGGGTAACCATACAGTAGGGATTTTCCTGGACCTAGCTAAAGCTTTTGACACAGTTTCCATTCCGATGCTGCTGCGCAAGCTTGAGATCATGGGTGTAAGAGGCACCCAGTTAAAAATTTTCCAAAGTTATTTGGAAAATCGATCCCAGTGCGTAAAGATTGGCAATGTTGTCAGCGCTTTTCAAAATAATACATTTTATGGTGTTCCCCAAGGAAGTATCTTGGGGCCCACTCTATTTTTGATCTACATAAATGACCTTTGCGATTTAAAACTAGAGCGCGGCACTATCATAACTTACGCTGATGACACTGCTTTGCTTTTTTCGGCTGACTCAGAAAACGAAGTCTACAATCTTGCGCAACACGGATTCAATATTGTAAATAAATGGCTTCTAAATAACTCACTAACTTTAAATGCAGACAAGACAAACTTCATTAAGTTTTCGATGCGCAAACAAATACCCAATATCCCCTCAACATTGCATGCTCATTGTTGCCAAGTGCCTACAGAAAGTCAATGTAAGTGTCCCAATATTAAAAAGACTGACAAAATAAAATACCTAGGTATTATAATAGATGAAACCCTTTCCTTCAAATACCACATGGAAGCATTAAATAATAGAATTCGTAAGTTGATATTCGTATTCAAAAAACTACGGATTATTGCAGATGCAAAAATAATTAAGCAAGTATATTTTGCTCTTTGTCAGTCAATTTCGACTTATTGTATTACTGCATGGGGTGGAGCGAGTAAAACACTGTTATTGCCCATTGAACGAGTTCAAAGAGCTATTCTCAAGGTGGCTACTTGTCGGCCTTTTCTGTTCCCTACTAACCTTCTGTATAAATCCTGTGAGGTACTAACAGTTCGACAGTTATTTATAATCAGCACTGTACTAAAACAACACACAGCTCTTCCTTATAGCACTGAATTTACTAATAAGAGACGGAAAGATATAGTTTGTCCTCAAAAAAGTACAAAGCATGCTTTCACAGCCAAATTTTATATGTACCTTGGACCGCTACTTTATAATAGGTTAAATGAAAAAGGAAACATCTACTCCTTAAATTTCAGTAACTGCAAAAAAATCCTTAAGGAAGCTTTACAATCAATGTCCTATGAAGATACAGAGAAGTTACTACTTGTTCTTAAGTAACGATTGGTCAAATTATTGTAATTTTCTATTTATAATTAGTTAACTAAGTTAAACACCATAATTTTTAAACATCTTATATTGTATAGTCTATAGATTATTATGCTTATTATGTGATTATTTAATAAATTAATGTTACCTCCCTTCGCCTGAAACACAGGAATTCCTAGTTCAGGCATAGATTATTTCTGAACTTGACATAGATTTAAGAAAAATTGTATTTAACGTATACCTTATGTTTTTTGAATAAATTTATTATTATTTATTTATTATTATTATTTATGCACGCCCATGCCGTGCAGACCCTGCTGATTACCGTCCGATCGCCATTACCTCCATTCTCTGCAAGGTTATGGAAAAGGTACTGAACAGTAAGCTGCTGACCTACCTTGAAGACAATGATCTCCTGAGTGACCGTCAATATGGCTTTCGTCGGAGACGGTCAACTGGAGATCTTCTTGTGTATGTCACGCACTGCTGGGGCGAAGCCATCGAGAAACACGGTGAAGCACTTGCGGTTTCGCTTGATATCTCGAAGGCATTTGATAGGGTTTGGCACGCTGGTCTACTTAGCAAGCTTCCTGCTTATGGCATCCCAGGTGATTTTTGTAGCTGGATATCAGACTTCCTTAGTGAGCGGTCGATCCGAGTTGTCGTTGATGGCTGCTCCTCTGACCTCATGGCTATTGATGCCGGTGTTCCTCAGGGGTCTGTTCTTTCTGCAACTCTTTTCCTGCTGCACATCAATGACCTACTTCAATCTGGTATTGTTGGGTACGCAGATGACAGTACAGTTTCAGAGAGATACTTGTCCAGCGCAAAAACCACCGGGGATGAAGTTTGTTCCTTGAGAGTGGCCATGGTTGAGCGGCTAAATTGTGCCTTAAACCTTGTCTCCCAGTGGGGTGATGACAATCTGGTTTCTTTTAACGCCACCAAAACGCAGGCTTGTCTTTTTACCGCAAAAAAGAGTTGTTTGGACCAAACTCCTACTTTTCGGGGTGTATCTGTGCCTGTGAATGACCGACTCGAGCTCCTGGGCATGGAGTTGACTCCTAGTCTCAACTTTGGCGCCACCATTGAGATCAAAGCCCAACTTGCGGCCAAAAAGCTGGGCATCCTAAATAGAGTGAGGCGGTACTTCACGCCTGGACAGCTTTTAACTCTGTACAAAGCACAAGTCCGATCCTGCATGGAGTATTGTAGCCACCTTTGGGATGGCTCAGCTAAATACCAACTCGCTGCTCTTGACTCAGTTGAACGCAGAGCTAGGAGGGTCGTTGGCGACGTAAAAATGGTGAATGCCAAGCTCCATAGCTTGACTCATCGCCGCAAGGTTGCCTGCCTGTCGGTCTTTTACAGATTGTACTTCGGAGAGTGTGCCCAAGAACTCCACGACCTCATCCCACCAGCCCCCTTCTATCATCGTACATCTAGACGCACGGCAAATTACCATCCGTACCTTGTTGCTATTCCACCAATTCGCACTAAGCGCTTCCAAACGTCTTTTATAATGCGGACAGCGAAGGAGTGGAACTCTCTGCCTGCGACTGTGTTTCCGAACGCATACAACCCCAATCTCTTCAAAGCTAGAGTGAACAGGCTTCTTCTGGGTAAGCTCGCTCCATCGTCGACCTTGTCTTAGTCACTCCTGACGTAGACTAAGGTCAAGAGCAAACCCATCGAACATAAAAAAAAAAAAAAAAATTTATCCGACAATTAAAGAACTGACAATTTACTAAGAAAAAATAATTATGATAATTTCGAACAATGAATGATTCAATGTCCTTTGTTAAACTGGATTTTCCGGCCACTGACGCCCTGTAATCACTGTCAGTATTTTTCAAATGATAGCTCAGACCAACTGCTTCTTTTTTTTTTCGTGTTAAAATTATCAAATGAGTCCTCCCACCCAGGACAGGGCGGGAGGGACTGTCAGACTTGTACTGACTAAAATCCACGGTGTCCTTCAATATCCCTTTACGCACCGGGGTTACGGTAATTTGCGAGTCCCGCGACCCCGGCAGGCTTTGGCCCTCTACAGGCCCCGTCACTATGCTGACACTCCCAGACCAACTGCTTAACAATACCTTCTAACACTATGAGGAAAACTGATAGGATTATCTATCGTGTTTCTTTTTTGGATGGTCACATACCAATGAACCAACCTTGGCAAGGTCTACCTAACTTTGAAGACTGACTTGTGCTGCTATAATTTTTTTTTTTGCGAGAAGCTATTAATTAATTCTCGTGGCTATTTTTGTTTTTATTTTTCGTTTTTATATCATACTGCTGTCTTATTTCCATGGCAATTTATTATTTTATGTTTGTGGGAATACAATTATGTTAACTCATATTTTTATCTGATCCCAAATTCCACAGTTACTTCTTAAAAATAGCACTTATTCATTATTTTATACATACTATCAGAACAAACTAATTGTAGTTATAACAGACAAGTAAACAGAATTAAAATTTCAAGTTTATATGTGGTGAAGCCGCTGTTAAAAGCTATATATGTATTTAATAAAAATAAATATTTATGACATAAAATGTTTTTTCAGAAAACACACTTCTACACATTCGTTTCTGGTATGAGCACGTTGAAGGTCCTGATGGTAAAATTCACTGGAACATATATAAACACGACATCAAGTACGAAGTGGAAAAAGCATCATTCAGACTGGATAACCTCTTAAGCGACAAAAACATTGGTAAGTGGTCGGCACTGGTTGAGGCCATGCTGCGGGGCAAGACGGAATAGGATGCCGTCGCCTCCTGCAAAGTAGTCATGCTAGCAAAGGAGGAGGAGGAACGCGTGACCCAGTCGTCACCAGTGCTCCATAGGGTATAAAATAAAAAGTTGAAGTGTTTGAAAAAGTTTTCGCAAAGCTTTTCTATGAATAATCATAAGACATGAGAAAAAACAGAGTGCTCGTAAATGTTATCATAGTACGCTAAAAAAAATGAGGTAAAGCAAAATACATAGGTTTCATTATTTGAAAGACACGGTAATTTTTCCTAACAATTAAGTAGTTTATTACTCATAGTTTTTATTTTCCTTGAAAGATGCAAATCTTGAAGTCAAGTTGAAGGACTTAACATATTCTCACATTAAGATAATGACAACAAATGATGACACATCTTATATAGTTAATAAGTTTAAACAGAAATTAGTGATTCATCTAGCATATTACTTAAAAAAACAAGCGATGGCAAAATGGTTTCGCTTGCTTTTTTTAACTTGTGTAATGCGTTCATTTTGGTATAGGTACAGAGAACCTAAAAAGTAACAAAACCAATATTGTGTAATCATTGTACTTAACAAATTTAAACACAGAACTCCAATCGAACAGAATCGTTTGTGGTTCAATTAAAACAGTGTTCGAAAACACGAAACATTTAGTCCAACCGAAAGCGATTAAACTTAATAAATTCATCCATTTATTCATTCCCAATAGAATAAACGAATATAAAAAAAACAATGGAGCTTTGCTAGGCAACCAGAGTGTTAGGCAAACAAAAACTGCCACAATTTTATGATTGATCGTTCTGGAAGCATTTCGCGGACCGATAACAATAAAACAGAACAATTTATGATGAAAATGTTCTGGAAATGTGAGGACGAATTGCATGTTTTGATGTTTGTGAATTTAGACGATTGGCAATACTTCAAATCTATGTGTAGGATGAAAGGGATAAACATGATATTTCAAGAGTTAGTTTTGTAGATAAGGTCAGTTCTATTGGCCGAGTGTGCTAGTGTGTCATTCAGAATGACTAATGGTGCATTTGATTGATGCTGCTCGAAGAAAAAAACGCTCTTCCAGTGTGATCGAAGCGCATTCTTCATTGTTAGACCAGAATTGTTTACAGGCATAAATATTACACTGTTTTGGTATATTTTTCTAAATTGAATAGTTTGAGCGAGAGACACTTCTAAAAATGTGTGTCTCTTGTGACTTCTATAATAAAATAATGATAAAACTAAAAAAATATATATGACGTACATTACTATGTAAAGTTCCACTGTAAATTGATGGAATTGCTTTGAACGAGATCTAGTAAGTAGTTATATAATTATGCTCTAAAGACCAATGTTAATTCCACACACAAACAAATCTCAATACTTATATCTGTCAAGCTAAATTGTTAAATTCGCCTTGAAAGTTTTATAATATAATATAATATAAACTGGCACAACATTTTATTAAAAGACTAAGAGCTGTCGCTCACTAGAGTTTCCCTGATGTCCGGCCTTCTAGAAATTATTAGTCACCATAATGAGCCCATTCCCATTTATCTTCATAGTACTCAACAGAGAGATAAAAAGTCTCCGCAACAAAAAGTCACAAGTGAGCGGCTGGCCTTATTCTGGGTACCCCAAGTCAGGGTCTATTTATATCCAGATTCATTCAGCTATTAAAGCGTGAAAAGGTCGCATCCAGACCGATTTGCTTTCACAATTACAATATTATTGGTTATAAACACAGACCCGAATCTCTCAAATTCTTTATAGATTTTCTATTTTATCACAATATCAGACGGTTCCTATTCGATTGGGAAAATTTTATAGATCAAGGTTGGTTGTTCACTCTCTGCATTTAGTCCCACAAATTCAACCACTTCAGTAAAACATCTAACAATCTAATACGTCTAATATTTACAGGTGACCAAATCAACAGGCTTCTAAATGAAATGTGGCGTGAAATAGTTGCTGACGTGGGCCCATCTATCTGTCAGTCGCTCAGTGCGGCTGTCGTGGAGAATTTATCAATATTGCTGGCACAAGTGCCGTATGATGAACTGCTACCGGAATAGTAAAGTACATCCCTATAGGCCTAGGGATGTAGCGTGCAAGAATATGTTCAAGTGATTCGTTCGTGAAATAAAATAATATTACTATGAAGTTAGTATAATGTTTTCCTTGTCATGATAAAAACATAGTCTACTAGATTTCTTTTGAAATTATGAGCCAACAGTAGGTACCCATCAAAAAATAATTGCAGGAAACGGAATCGAATGTATGGATATCAAAATTGTGGCGAAAAGGAACTCTTTTTCATTTGTATTGTCTTTGTTTAGTTGTCGATTCGGATTACTTATACCGGAAGTACCCATCGATTTATTTTTGTTTGAAGTAAATGTCAGATTTTTGGAGGTAGAAACTGTTATAATATTTATACAACATTATTTTTTGTTTATGCGAAACCCGATACACCTTTTTGTGTAAAAAATCTATGTACAAAATTTTAAAACCGTATCATAAAAAAATCACAAGGTTATAAGTTTGTATATTACCTGGTTGTCCGTTCAAAAACATGCTCATTTCGCGGTACACCCGCGTAAACCGCGTCTCCTGTGTTATACACTCGTTATAATAGCTTGCAATAGGTACCTAACCGTACGGTGATTGTATTTTTTAATTTAATGGTAATAAAAATAATTAAAATATGTTTGAAAAAAAAAATATAACATGGTGTAAAAATTATTGGAATGGAATCAGTTACTGATGAAACTATATTCAGGTTTCGCATATACTAAAAATAATGTTGTATATATATAACATTTCTAGAACTTAAATTTTTAAGTATTTTTCTATTCATTTTAGAAAAAAAAAACTTTCAAAGCAAAAACACATTTTTCGGAAAAACTTACTTAGCTGAAATAAAAATCTGTAGTCTTTGCTCACCCTACTAAATCGTCCACCAAGGAGATAGAACATTGTCTCAAAAATCCTATTCCACATTAATTTATGGTCGGCCCCTGCGAGCTCTTAATTAAACCTCTACGGACCAGAAATTAAATGCCCAGAGAACCTCTGTTTATTCACTAATTGCTGACTTACTAAATATCGGATTACCCATTACAGGTCGACCATATTTTCACCTATTATTTCAATAGTTTTTTGATACCCTCGAAAAGGTAATTTAAGTAAGTATGAAATTTCACGTGTTTAATGAAGGTTTCACTGAATTAATGAGTTTTTTTTTTTAAATTTTAAAAGTATTTTAAGTCAGTACTAGCCCGCGACTTCGTTCGCGTAGATTTTAGTCCTTCACCCTATCACGTCGCATTTCATCGTCCGGCTATGCTTTTTTTAGCGTGGTAAAATCATAAAATGAGTCCTGGAAGGGCAGGCTCCAGGGCAGAGCGGGAGGGACTGTCAGACTAGTACTGACTAAAATCCACGGTGTCCTTCAATAGCCCTTTACGTTCCGTGGTCACGGTAATTCGTAAGTCCCGCGACCCCGGCAGGCTTTGGCCCTCTAGAGGGGGGCCCCGTTATTTTTGCTAACACTCTGAGGCGCGCGTGGAACACAACGCGCCTTCGACCCAGGCATGGTCCATGGGCGGACAGCGAGTTGCCCATTACTCGCTGCCCGCATGCCCGCGCCTACGGTGGCCGGAGATCGTCTGCCGACGTCTGTTGCCGTAGGCGTCTACCACTGCGGCTGGGGTCGAGGGAGGATGCTGTCTTCTCCCTAACGCGGCCCGCCTCCTCTTTATGGCTATGCTAATACTTTTATAACTTGCTTGACAAAATTGTAATAGCTCGGTCAATATACACGGTATAATATATTTGTACATATATCTCATAAAATTATGAAGCTTGTAACCAAATGATTATTTTTTGAGCTGGTTAATTAGTTCCGTACATTACCCTGACGTACGAACATATTTTACCTTCTTATTGTATTAGTAAATATAGGTATCTATAGTAAGAGTCTGGAATGTTTAAGAACAAAGTTTCTAAAACCGTCATAACAGACAACCATGACAAAGACGCAGTAATAATCTTATTCATTACTCCTTTACAGTACTTAAAACCAAATATAGTGTGTTCTCTACAAACTGCCTGTATTTCAGCATACCGTGAAGCATCATCAGAACGGGGTACGTACTTGCAGCTTGTGATTTAATTAAATTTTAAGTTCATCCATACGGAAACCACAGTCCGCCATCTTTGAAAATTATTGGATGCCGATGTAATACAGGGTTGAGTTGAAATGTTCCAGGATACAAAATCCTGAAATTGTATGAGGGTGTTTTGTTCCAGATGTAGTTTTATAGAATATTGTTTATAAAAGTACTCGTAGGTTGAGTATACTGAAAAAAAACTACGTTACTGTGCAAACAGCGCATGAAAAAAAAGAAACTCCTTATAAAACGTATTGTTTGTTTTTTTAACACTGATTAGAGACTGAAGTAGTTTATCGTTTTTTTCAATTCGAATTATTTATTTTGTTTATTTCGGGAAAACAAACAAATAATTCCATTAATTTCTTAACCTACAGAAATTTCTTTTTTTTAAACGTGGTAAAATCATCAAATGAGACCTCCCCACCCGGGGCTGAGCGGGCGGGACTGTCAGACTCGTACTGATTAAAATCCACGGTGTCCTTCAATAGCCCTTTACGTTCCGGGGTCAAGGTAATTCGTAAGTCCCGCGACCTACAGAAATTACTTAACAAAGTTGATATAATCATACGTAACTCACAACGTTATCCATCTTCTCTAAAGCAATATAATATTATTTTTGTACTAGGTATATACATAAAATTATTACGTAACGATGTTGTGTCAAGAAAAAAAGTATCGTCCATCTACTTTTACACCAGTCAGTACCTAAACTGGTGTAAATTTCACAAGAAAATAATAATATAGTTTCATTTATTGTGCACATGCTCGTATTACGAAGATACTGCCAAGTAGTAAACACGTACGAGAAAATAAAATGTTACTAACTCCGTGGTAAATTCAGAGCCAAAACACATGTTCACATAAAGCCGGATACTAAAACAGTACGAAAACAAAACAATAGGCAGACATACACATAAACAATTTATCAGCTATCTTTTACATAAAGATTTAGAACTATGACTGCAATTACAAGGGAGAAAGGCAAAACAAAAGACGAGCTACAAATATCTGGGCCCAAATGTAATTTTCTTGAGATAAAGGTGGCACAATGTGCCCGCCTTACCGCCGGTGAGGAAGATGAGATTACCAGGAATGGGCACCATAATGCTGTTTGCGTCGGCGGAGGAAACTTAAAATATAACGCTTGAAATTGCTGATGCTTGCGTCTCTGTGAAAGAAATGTCTGTCTTGCGAAATGGAATTGTATGATCTGGGGGAGTTTTTATGTAATGGTGATAATGTGTTTAGTCGGAAAGTTCCACATTTGCACTTTTTCACTTTTTTAGATACATGTCAAGAACATCATGACACAAAAGACAAAGGATGGAGACGATTCTATACTTTTAAGTTTTGTTTGTTGAAATTTTAAGAAAGTTATCATAAATATATTACGCAACAAACAGAAATCTGTTTGTTGTCTAAGATTTCTTATTTACTGTGAAGGTAAAATTACAAATAGTTTTTATAAGTAAATTTATTTTCATAAATATAATTTTAATTTACATATTTATATGATATATATTTTTCGAGTACTAAGTAGACTCAAAAAGGCGCTGGACAAAAATACATGGAAAAACTTGGGGGAGGCCTTTGCCCAGCAGTGGGACAGTGAAGGCTGATAAAAAAAAGTAGACTCGAAAAATAATTTCAAACAAAAGTACTCGGAAGACAACAAAATGTTTGTTTAATATTTGTATAGAAACACGCAAAGATGTATAAAACATTACTAATGCAGAGTAAATAAATGAATAAAATGTATACATTTGCAATAGAAAATGCAACTGTTTCATAAAGGACTATGCTCTAAACTAACAAAAATACATCATCATACATCTTGCAGTACCCTATTATTTACACAAGTTTCCACCGTCACGCAGCCACCTAACATGCAACAATTCCGATTCACTTCCTCTCTGTTTAAAAGCTTCTAGTTCCTTGAGTTTGTTAAAAGCCGTTAAAGCCAGTATGAATTGAGCCTTCGCGGCGTACACAATGGACTGAATAGGCAACATTAAGACCAGATTTTAGTCGTAAGTAAGGCAATGACTTGAGATACTGTAATGCAGGCATCGTAATCTGTGGGTTCTTCGATAGACCTTACCACCATGGTGATATTAATCTCACTGTAAATAACGCGGAAGTTTTGGTGGATACTTATTACATCCAAAAAATACTGAACGCATTTGGACGAGCTCAGTCAACGAACAGTTATACTCGTAGAGGGAAAACTTGGAACACAATGTTTGACTACGTAACTTTGTTTGAACTAGTTAGGAGGTGAACATATCAAAAGTGGCCCCTAGCCCTTGAGCTGTGGTCGCGGGACTGTACGAATTACCTCGTGACGACATCGAGGATTTTAGTCAGTACGAGTCTGACAGTCCCTCCCGCTCTGCCCTGGGTAGGAGGACTCATAAGATGATTTTACCACGTAAAAAAAAGCCCTTGAGCTGTGGGGGAGACGGGGGTTGAAGGTATAATTTTTTGGTTTTTCGCTTATATTTCGGAAACCATGCGTCCTAGCGTCATAGCATTTATGAACAATATAAAAGCTGAATAAAGTTTTATTCAGTGAGCATTTCGATATTTGGTACAGTTTCCGAAATATCCGCTCTTGAACTGTATTTGAATTTGCCGAAGATCTTGAAAGCAGAAGCAGTATTTTTAGACTCTTCCTCGATCACCTACGTTGAACAGAGCCAGGTGAATCCTGCATCTTGAGGTGGCACGAGCCTCCAACAAAAGCACACGGATAGTTAAAACCTGTAAAATATACGAGTATTGGGCTACTCTTTTGCTTACTTTCGTAGTATAATTTGTGACACGGTTAGCACGGTGGCTGAGCGATTGGGTTTCTGCGCTGCGTGTCGCGGGTTCGATTCCCGCACGGGCCAATTATTTGTATGACTTACAAGTAGTTATTCCGGGTCTGGACGTTTGTGTATGTGAATTTATATGTTTGTAAACGCACCCACGACACAGAAGAAATTTCTAGTGTGGGGCAAAGTATAAAAAAATATATATATACATACGACACATTGCTTACGCTTGTAATAAGTAAGACCAAACTCTTTGACACCTTATGATACTAGTGGTCGTTCAATACGACAATACCCAAACCAATTTTTTTACTGTGGTGAATTAAAAATACAAGGAAACAAAGTTAGGTACATTATTTTTTTCGGTTTGGTTTCCATTTATGTTTTATTACTAGTATTACAAGATAATACGTAACTTTTCTATTTCCAAGCATTTTTTGCCATTCTATCTATATCATCAACTCATCGTTTCAAGTTTTCCATTTTGTGATATCTTGCTAAAGTATACTTCAATATTTTCTGTAGCACATAATTCAAGACTCTCAAAACTTCCTATCTAAATAAATCCATTCTCAATTCCGCTTACTTGAGTTTTTTTAAGAGAAAAAATAAATGTATCTGTGGTTCCAAGTACTTGCTTGAGTCTTCTTGTGCACCTGCTGTAATTGAGGACCGTACACTAAAATATGGCTCACAAGTCTGAGAGCCACCTGACAGTTATTCTCTGGGCTCTCTCTTTCTTTAACAACTTTTGCTTATATTCATCCGGTAGCCCGGAACAATGGTCCTTCAATTTTGGGTAAAATTACGTAAGGTTGAATCCTAATACATAACCCTACGTAATGACGCTCTTCATTATTTCAATTTGTAAACTGGAGAGTTATCCGGTAGTCAGTGGTCCGAGTTTTTTTTATTTGGAGTCGTTGGGATTATTTTTAACAAATAATATTTAGGAGGTCCTAAATCCGGTTTTATCAAGAAGTACAGTATTTCCTCATATCAACATGGCTGTAGATTTCAGATAGGCAGTTGGTGTAATTATGTAAAATACTGTTATTAATTTGTAATCGTTTAAATTGGATGCCGTCTCTAGCACAGTATATAAATATGATGTGAAGATTCCGAACTACAAAAATTCTGATGGAACAGAAGTACTGAATCCATATAGTTCATATTATATTATACAGTTTCATGAAAAATAGTTTTAAACCTCTGCCTTACAATTTTATTCAAAATGATTTATTTTGTTTTCACACAAGTATTTGTCTTGTCTGAAGAATAGCACCGACCAGTCAACTTAAATTATCCATTTATTTCTTTGTAGACTACGTTACTATTCCCTTTTGTGCCATTTTACGATAAAAGAATTCTGCAGCTGGTGCCAAAAGAAATAATTTCGTCGGCACCACCGAGAATACAGAGATTTAAGTTCAGGATTTTAAGATAATGGCTATTTTTATTACATTTTGTTCAAACAGTGCTAAAACATCTTCGCAAACTTAAAAGGCGAGGGATGTCGTGTTACATGGTCGCAAGGAACACTTAAAGGAGATAGCGACCGCTTAATATTTCCCAGCTAGCTTACTCCCAGACGATGCAAAACGCCCAAGGGCACAAAAACAATTTACTTCTCTAAGACCAGTTTTATAACGGTAGTAGGAACTTTGCAAAGGATTCTCTTGTACTTTTAGAAGTCTATTTCCATCACAAAGTCGTACCTGAGGCTAGAAACGTAAGAAGCTCTAGCTCATTCCATCCATTGTAAAGATTCTGATTGTCTTCGGGGAAGTATGAATGGGAATAGTAACTAGCCAAGAGATATTTATCTTCTCAAGACTAAATAGTGTGTATAGCTGTACAAGGCACATTTGCGGGAACACAGATCATGTATAATGGACATAATAACAATTTTAGTGGTCATTTTTGGTGATTCGGTAAAAAGATAAGTCAAAAGGGTCGTTTTATTGTTTTGGAAAGGAAAATATTAAGGAAAAAGCATCGAAAGCAATCAAATAAATTATAATGTATAATAAGACAGAATCTCATAATATGCGGTTGAATAAAAGTATAATAATAGACAAAAATATGAATAAAAATTGTAGAGAAAAATAATCCACCTAGCAGAGGAATATTAAAAATCTGTTCATGTATAAATCGCTGAGAGATTTCAGCCGAGGTAAGCGGGTTCCATACCTATTTGCGTTTAGCTGTCCAATATCTAGTCGGAATAAAATGTCCATCGAGACCTACGGTTTAAATCCGACATGTGCATTTTGACTGCGATCCCGGGATCAAAGTGTGGTGGTGCAAAATAAAAATGACGCTGTGAAAAATACGAAGCAAAAAGTTATTCAACTACATATTTAAATCTAGAACGGAAAATTCAAATCCAATTTGAAGTTTATAATTTAATCTCTTAATAAATTATAATCGTCTAAAAATTATTATCAAATGTGAGCGTAAAGATTATAGTTATGATAATATTAGAGATAATGCGTTTTGTCAACTTTGTCTAACATGTTAATTATTTATTAAAAATTACTTTCGTATTAAATAAATACAACACTAATTTTGTTTGTTACATTTTAAAACGCGGACGATGCGGGGGAAAAGGCTAGTACCTACCTTATATTTGTCTATGTTATTGGAAAGTAGAGTATTAAAAATTGTTTCCTAAGCAGTTTGTCGATGGAATTATAGGTCGGGCTTACTTAGATTGGACGGCTTATTTCAGACTTTAAATTGTTAGACTTAGACTGCCAAAGTCTATAAAACCAACAAGTACCAAAGTGAGTTTCCCTTCATTTAATAACAACACAAACTGACAGGCCTGTTGGTGTAGTGGTTAGTGACCCTGACTGCTATGCTGGAGGTCGTGGGTTCGATTCCCACCCAGGACAAATGTTTGTGTGATGAGCACGATCTGATCCGATTTGTTCGTGTTAGTACCCATAACACAAGCTCTGCTTAGCTTGGGACTAGATGGCGTTGTGTGATAGTTGTGGAATATTTATTATTTATTTATTATTTATTAACTAGTTTAGGTCCCCGATGTAGTTTATTGTGAAGTTTATGAGACATTTTATAGTTATTAATCTGAAGGTACCGCGACTAAATAGAGGCACTTAGCCAACGTATTGGCAATTAACTGTGAGCGTCTTTACTAATGAAGATCGAACGCTCCTCCGGTATCAAGGATGGTTGTAAAGTATGAACCACTTAGGGGTTGGAATGCCACTGATAAAATTGATATGAGATTACAATGATTTTCTGGAGTAAGGTATTTTTGTATTCATTGCATGTTATTTTCGACATTGCGTTGGAATTTGTACTGGAAGGAATGTAAAAAAAAAACAAATTCCAATTTCCCGTAATTCACTACACCATAATTTATTAAAATCGTTTCAGCTATTTAGTCGTGAAAGCGTAAATAACAAACTCATTTTTGGATTTATAAATATATATTATGCGGCATAATTAAGAAAGAACGACAATGATCTACATTTGCGAAATGATTTGAATTCTATGTAATAATTAAGTCAAGGTCTTTTTTATCGTGGTAAAATCATCAAATGAGTTCTCCCACCACCACCACCAAGACTCGTACTGACTGAAATCCACGGTGTCCTTCAATAGCCCTTTACGTTCCGGGGTTACGGTAATTCGTAAGTCCCGCGACCAACCAACTAATCATAAGTTCAAGCTGGTGCAAAGCTGAAGATCTGAACTACATAAAGGAAGCTGCCCAGCTGTTGGGAGACACAGGGTGGCAATAACAGTAGGTACTTAGTGATAAATTACGACCCATTACCTATGCTCTATTATTGTCTAAGTTCTATAATTTCTTAGGCGACCTTTCTGCTGACTTGTAAGAGAAAACACAATAATACTTCTTCACATTTCAACTCACGCAATTGTTACTAAACTACGGTACTAACACTATTATTTAAGATGTAAACCTGCTACTAAATTGGAGAGCATTATCTGTAATAAATAAATTTATAAAAATTAATTAATATGTTGAAGCGATGTTATCTGCCAAAAAAAACACAAGAATTCATTATAAAATAATTAATTTTCACCCCAACAACTCTTGTTTCCATTTTTAAACTTTTACATGATTGTCCAAAAATAAAACCGTACCTAAAATATATTCTCGAGAATTTTCTAGATTTTATCGAGTAAAAAACGTAACGAACTTAATGACAAGTGTCTTGCCAGAGGGGACAAAAAACACAGTACCGTCTTTAGAGGTGGAACATGATCATTAATTAAAAGACAGCAGATGTTCGGAAGAAACTTGCAATTAGACGAAGATAGTAAGTTAGGGCGGGGAATGGCGGCCTAGGGGGAAATAACCATTTTATTACCTACCACTACTTTATGTGAAAGAATTATATTTATAGATAAGATTGCTTGCGCGCTTTTCCCGAAATAGATACTTTTGAAAAGACTACCGGGTTTCGTTATTTAATAATATAATTCAAAAAAGAGATTTTATAATACAGAGGACTTTTTCCGTAGATTCAATGAATCCTTTGCAAGTAGCAGAAACACTAGTCGAGCAGATCATTCCATCTCCATTTTCTATGAGACAAAGGTGTTTCTAACTACGCCTTGCGTCATAATTATAAATCATATTTTTATTTTGAAACTAGCGACCCGCCTCGGCTCAGCACGGGTGTAATCTCTACTATATTATGCATGTTTTATACATATAAACCTTCCTCTTGTAACCTCATCAAAATCCGTTGCGTAGTTTTAAAGATATAAGCATACAAAGGGACAGACAGCCGGAAGTGACTTTGTTTTATACTATTTAGTGATTATTTAAATCTCATAAATACCTATTTTTTTATAATGAACGTTTACTTGTCATTGGATACATGAACTGGTCGTTGTAAGACGACTAAAAAGTCACGGTGTATGGGGAACAGTGTATAAGACGGGGACGCGAGGTATAATGGGACATACACTCTTTAGGCATACTTAACACAACACTAACGTATCGTAAGCACCATCAGGACGTCATTTGCAAGCTGCCATTAACAATTGGCGTCCTGTTAGCGCTTGCGTTACTTTAGTATTGTGTTAAGTTTGCCTTAAGTGAGTGATTTCAAGCGCTTTCGAGGCCCATTTCCAATTATCCCAAAGATCGTGTTTTGCATACAATAGCACAATAATAAAATACCTTTACCCTACTTTATAATACCTTTTTAATATAAATGTTATTTTTACGTATAAAAACTTTCACAATTCTACCCTAATGGAAACTAAATTGAATAACAACATTAACCTTGGCACCGAACTGAAAAGCTTCGATAAAATTCTACTACAAACTTTTGTACTGAAAAAAAGAGGTAGTTCGTTAAAATTTGACGTCATTAAAACGAGACGGATACTACGAGTATAAGGTGTCGAATACCTGTCCGAGTTTTCAGAAATATTTTCAAACTGAAAAAGTTTTGAACACACGCGTGAAAACGAAAGTTATTACGGAGAGAACAAAAATGTTGATTAGAAGAAGAATTCAGAAATGGTTATGTTTTATTTAAATACTAGTTTAATCACGCGGCGTTGCCCGCGTGAAGTTCGGTAACTATCGCACGGGAATGTCATATCGCGAGTTATAAAAGTATCCTATGTGTTATTCCAGCCGGGTCGCGGGACCAAGGGATTACCGTGACCCCGGTACGTAAAGGGCTATTGAAGGACACCGTGGATTTTAGTCAGTACAAGTCTGACAGTCCCTCCCGCCCTGCCCTGGGTGGGAGGACTCATTTGATGATTTTACCACGATAAAAAAAAAATGTGTTATTCCAGGTTTTAAACTTCCTGTGTACCAAATATCCAACTCCGTTGAGTAGTGTTGTGACATAGTAAGAAACATCCATTCATCCATTCTCCCCAACTTTCACAATTATAAGAGTAGGAAGATTTCGTCCGAATAATTATTTTTCATTGAACTGCAAATCTTTGACATTGGCAATAAATATCAATAAATGGTGCAACTTCGAGAATTCTGAAGCAAATTGCGTTTGCTCAATCGTATGTAGATTTTATGAGCCTCGTATGCAATGGCCCATATGAGTCACTCTTACTTTTCATGTAACTGTTGACGCCATTTTCTACCCTGGGGCCTATTCAGAAAACCACCAAGCGATAGGTTAAATTCGGCGACTTTATTGGAGTTTGACAAGTTTTTTATTTCAAAGCCTCAATATTATACATATTTTTTGTCAGTTTATAATACTTGTCGTCAGATCACGGACCACGCTTGGCTCGACGGCACGTCGTGTTCCACGCACAACTCAAAGAGCTGTCAATAAACTGACGGAGCCCCAAAGCCTGTCAAGGTCGCGGACCTGTCTCATCAGATAACCGTAAAGGGCTATTGAAGGTTCACTGTTGATTTTAGTCAGTACAAGTCTGATAAACCCACCCGTTCCGCCCTGGGAAAGAGGACTCATTTGATGATTTTATCAAGATAAAAAAACAGTATTTAATATACTAATTCTATTACTAAATACAATTCTTAAGGCTTGAATTTCTGTTACGATGATATCAGTCGCGTACGTCTGTAGCGCTTACATTGTGTACAATTAAGCAAGATACTGCGACGCTGACGTTAGCGACGCGTACTACTTTGCTTTTTCGCACTAAAATACGCGACCGACCATAAGCTACCGACTGAATGCGACCGAATTGCGTAATATTAATTTAAACCTGAGCATTATCGAATTAATTTCTAATAGATTTCAAAATCTACTGAAGCTATTTAAAATAGCTGTATCTTTTACTGTTAAGGGCCCATAATTATGTGAATCCAATAGCGTTGAAAACGCCAGTGTATGTAATTTTGACATATTACAAAAGTGCTGCTATGTAATGCTGCATCCGGCTAAAAAAACATGTAAGACTGTTTCAATAATCCATATATAATTTTACAGGTCTGTTGAATATTGGTAGTCATATAAACAAACCTCTTTCAACTTATTACAGCTTTGAGCAATATTTTATCAGCTCCCGAAATCCGATGAAAGCCATTCATAACAGTGGGTTCTATCAGGAAATCGAAAGGCAAACCAAGACGCGAAATAAATTGCAACCGTACGCGGTCACGCATGAAAATTCCTCTTTCATATTAAATGGCAAGTACGAATGATCAAAGTAATAAATATAAAACAGAGTAATAAATCTGTTCGTCCACATCCTTTGGTCCATTATTACGGGAAGAAAGACCCAGAGCGCATTAACTTTGGAGTGTATCACATTCGTATAGGAATGTTATTACCGAGTTCCTATGTCTACAAGAAGATTGTGTGTGCTTTGCTGTTGAAGCGAGATTTAGCTGTTGTAAGCTGAAAGGATTCCTTTCGTTAGCTTCCAGTCTACCCTCTGTGTTTACTAGTTCTATTCTATGAAACAGAAATAACTTGATGTACAAACACGGTCTCCCGGTACCGCTCAATGCCACCGCACGTAATTATTCTAAAAGTTACTAAAGTAGTCTACCCAACGACAAATATGTTACTTTTATAACTTCCTCCGACTGGGTGTAACAAACAAGTTGTTTATAAAATATCAAACCAACACATCCGTAAGTTTGTCGGGCTATAGGAAACAGACAAACAAAGCGACTTTTTCAAGAACAAAGACTCGACCCGCTGTCCTATGACGAATACAAACTAGCAAACATGGAAATGCGGTCTTAAAAATCTTAAGATATCGTGTTAAAGACGGTTTTACAAGAGCTTATTTAGGGACGTATGTTTGTTCGTCGGAGGATGAACCAGTGCCGTTGCAGAATGTGTGTTTTCCATGAGAGAGTGTATCTGTCTATACCACTGCGGATTTACAGGGAATTGAATTTTGTTGTTCATGGTGGCGATATGCTGCGGTGTACCCCATACCTCGAGTTGATAATAAACGAATTATAAACAACTTATTCGATATTAGTTTATGTAAGGATATCTCCAAACATTGCAATATTGGAATATTTTAAAAAAGATACCAATTGTTTCCAATTAAATGCGACTGAAAAAGATAGGATTCAGCAATTTTCAATATTGCTTGCAGCTGTTATTATTGTCTTGAGTGCGCTTTTAGTGCTACAAACGTCGCTTAAATGCCGATAGTTGCAACGGAAGAAAAATAGTAATTGAAAAAGCTCTATAATTAAAGGCACTTTTCCTATTTTATCAATACTAGTCATCGTTCAGTCGCCGACGGATCTTTAACTTCAGTACGAGACAGTACAAATTATGGTGGTCATATTACCCCCAATATACTTTTAAATTCTATGAATATAATATAATATAATGCGCGGAAAATTCGACGTGATTTTATTCAAGATTGTTCGAAGCGAATATGGTGGAGGCTGAAAGATAAAATCTAGGGTGGGATTTGCAATATTCAAGTCAAGTGGCATGGAGATCGCCATTCTCGCTACTGTAAAGGCGCTACCTGACTGAAGTATTGGCCTGTAATGTAACAAAAGCAGGATTTGATAACGAGCATTACTTTACAAATGGACGACGGCGATGAGAACAAGCAAGAGAATAAACATAAGAAGCAAAAATAATTGTAAATGACGGCACGGTTAGCGCAGTGGCTGAGCGGTTGGACTGCTGTGCAGCGAGTCGCGGGTTCGATTTCCTATATACAATATTTGTATGGCCTACAAATTGTTGTTCCGGGTCTGGGTGTTTGTGTATGTGAGTTCTATGTTTGGTAAACGCACCCACGACACGGAGAAATTCCTAGTGCGGGAATATGTATTTAATAAAAAAAAAATATATATATCGATCTGAATTTTATTATTTTATTAGTGCCCAACCGGCGTAGAGGGCCAAAGCCTGCTGGGGTCGCGGGACCAAGGGATTACCGTGACCCTAGTACGTAAAGGGCTATTGAAGGACACCGTGGATTTTAGTCAGTACAAGTCTGACAGTCCCTCCCGCCCTGCCCTGGGTGGGAGGACTCATTTGATGATTTTACCACGATAAAAAAAAAAGTGCCCAACCGGCACTGTCATACTTGATTCTTGTTAGTCACTGACGTAATGCTCGCAACTGAACTGACATTACAAACGAATGTTCCCGGTGAGGGCATTAAATTACTTTAGACGATTGTGGTTGCCTATAATGTAATAATCCAAGACTATATATAGTATGTATGTACCTTATACAAGTGACTTAAACCAACAGTAGGCATTTTTGCAATTGGGAACTGTAATACTTGGTTTTCAACACCCACTGATGTAACGCTCGCAACTGAACTGTTACATTACAGGTTATATTCCTTGTGAGGAAGAGCCTTAAGAATTCGCTCAAAATATTCCAGTGTAACGATAATTTTAGACTATTCAATGAATATTTTACATTATGCATTATTTTTATCTCTAGATCGGTTTCTCACATCATTGTATTATTTGAGAAAATCTTTGTTTTTCCTATTAAGTTTTATAATTAAGTTGTGCTGTGAAAAAGATATGATTTACCTATATATGTTTTGAAGAATCTATAAAAAGTGTTAAAATTACATAATCATTAAGTTGAAAAATAAAATAAATATAATTTATTTTTAGAGTGCTTAACCCGATGAATCTAGAAGTGTTCAAATAATGTGGAATAGAAAACTTTTAATACCCAGTTTTCAATTCAGGACTTTGATGAAGCAAATGTTTAATCTGTCCTGTTTGCTTTGTACGGATTGGAGAAAATAATTATGAGTCATCTATTTGGGAAGAAGAAAATGTCTGGAATGTGAAAAGTTAGTGTAACATAAATAGAAGTAGTTTTTTGCAATTTCTCCCCCACTGGTCACCCTTTTTTCCAAATTGTAAACCTTCCAATTTGTTTATTTTCCCTTTTCTGAAATAAGCACGTAGGAAATAAAATTGAGGTTCGTAAAAAGGAAGCTACAGTGTCTATTCTACGGAATTCTAAACCATGACAGACGTACTAAAGTTGTCAAGTCACGAGCTGTGTTGACGTTTCCAAATCCGCCATCTTTAAACTATTCTGCGTTGTTTGTTTACAAAACAGGCACCTGCAGTTTGAATAGAATTTAAATTCGGCTGAACTGTATTTAAAGGAACTGTTTTTGCTCTGATTAAAACTCATTACGGGTTCCTGTTTTTGAGCTCACTGAATAAGAAAGAATAAACCAGTGTTTTTGTTAAGTCGGTTTTGGAAGACAATTTCGCTGTGCTTTCAATCTTTTTGTTTGTTCCTACTTTTCGTTTCATATTTGCTTTGAGCTTTTATTAACATGATTGTGATGTCGTTAAATTTTCTATCGACTAAAATTATAAGATACGGCCGTACTATATATTTAACAATCGATCTGGGTCAGTTATGTTATTCAGTTAATAAACTGATTACTGACACATTTGTAATCACTATAAAATATCTGTCAGTGGTAATTGGCGCTCATTTATTTGGGAAAATTTTATGTCAAAAAGTGTTTACTATGTCTTTAGCGCAATGCGTCGGTCGTGAGGACAGTCCTAGCAAGTCACATTTGTAGTTCACAACCATTACTTTTCGACGACAAACGACCTATTGCCAGAAGTGCCACATTTGGCCACTAATGGCTTTCTGTTTCATGCTGACCTCAACTTGAATTTACGCAGCGATGTCACTGGAATAATGAAGAGTTACTGCTTTGAGTTTAAAGTGTTCTTTCATTATTGGACTATAAGGCGATAGAGTTGTAGGTCGCTGAGAAAATCCAGAATGGATTTTCTATTGATCTAACATATAAAAATCTTTTATCACGAAATAGCACCAATTTAAATAATTTTTGTTGTATATTTTTGGTATGAGAATTTGTTGCCAAGTATTTATCACCTTCGTACCCCTTACACATTTGACGTCTAGTGAAGTGGAGACGGATCAGTAATTATGATAAAAAATATGAATAAATTAGCCCATATTATTATTTTTCTGAAAAAAAGCCTCATCTCGTTAGATGGAGCGGGCTGTAATTTACAATCACGTGGTTGGTTGTATTTTGAGTTTCTTCAATTTTTTGGTCATTTGATAAGCCATATGCCAGTTTGCTACTAAAGTTTTCCTGGACTGTTTTGAGATCCTGTGATAAAGAAGGATTTTTTTTATAGAACTTAATTTACTTGCAATGTTTGCATGTGTGTGTGTATGTGAGTTGTGTAGTTTTCGCTTAGGTTACTGTTTACTTGAGGATTGATAAACTCGAGCATTCACTTATAATGAGCATTCTTGCGAATGTTACATTACAGAAATACAAACAAGACATTTTTAGCATTCTAACGAACGTTCTCAAGAGCTTTTTTGCTGACTCGACTGTAGAGTCTGATATCTTTATGAAGAAAAATGTTTGCCGACCATCGACTAGAGCGTCCGCTAGAAAGATATTGAAAAAGTTCGTATCGATGTTTAGCTTTATGCTTGACTCTGTTCGTTGTTCAGTTCGACAAAATTAAAAACGGCGATAGTTCGATGTTCTGTTACAAGTTAATACTCAAGTCTATCAGCACCTTTAAGCTTAAAACGGGAAGTTTTAAAGTTCCATGCTTATCAAGAGGAAAGAAAACTAGATGAGCCTTCGTGTTCTTAACAATTGACGGAGTTCGTAAAAGTACGAGTAGTAAACAAAAATCGATTTATTGAATTCTATCTTTAATTCTGTTTTCAGTTCGGTGTTTGGCACTAGAAACAGCTCTTTGATAAAATCTCTAGACTTTTCTTGTTTTCTTCGTTTTATTTCGGCGGTATCTTATTGGATTTTATCATAGCAGCTTGGTTTCTTTGCTTAGTGTTATTGACTTGACTTTCGATTCAATAGCAGTTTTATGTGCGTAAATGTGTGTTTGTAATAAAGGGATTTGTTACATTAAATAATGTAGGAGTTTTGGGTCAACTGAAGCCACTCGTTTCTGGACGGGGTTCACTTGACCATATAATTTATTTTTGTTGTTTTAGTAGTTAGCTGGACCCAAAATCACACGAATCAAATTTACGATACAGTCGAATGCAACTAAATTAGGTTTATTGTCAATAAATGTGAAATTACAAAACTCAAAGTTTCGGCGTCATTCCGTCTGTGTTTCTCAGTGGGTCCAGTCGACACATTAAAAATGTGATTAGGTCGAGTGATCCCGAGGATCCAATTTAGTTGACCGAAGACTAGTAGGTAATTTTGGGTTCACTCGACGCTAATTATAACGCCTAGCGCTATCAATAGTACTTTAGCCGCGCGTAGATACCTATATACGAGTACATTGTGTTCAGCATACCACCATGGTGAGACAGTAACATCAGCGGCGTTTCTATCGCTGCTTTTGTTCACCAAAATACGCGAACGACTGTACGCGACCGAAATTAGCGTAACATTTATGTCAGGCACTTGTGCGAGCGCCTAAGATAATAATATTTATTACTAGCTTCCGCCCGCGACTCCGTCCGCGCGGATGTCGGTCTTCGCGTGGATGGTTTATTTCCCCATTTTGAGTAACTCTGACAATGAAATCTTATAAATATTACGGCGCTGAATCCACTGCGGGTAATGCAACGTGTGTTCGTGGTTCTACAGAACAACGTCTATGAATAAAACTGAAAAATAAGATTTTTTTTCTACGTATTTTTCCAGGATAACAAAAAACTTTTTCAAAAAAAATGTAACCGCCTTCAAAAAGAACCACAAAAACGGTAAAATAATCAACAAAATAACTTTTATTTCGGAAGTCGATGGCTTTGTTATTTTTTATTTCATTGTTTATTTTTTGCCACCGACTTCCGAAGTAAAAGTTATTTTGTAGATTATTTTACCCTTTTTTGTGGTTCTTTTTGAAGGCGGTCACATTTTTTTTTAAGTTTTTTTTTTCTCTTTTTAGTTTGAATATTCAACCCAAATTCTTGCCAAATACATATAATATAATCCGTAGCACTGGTAATAACATCCCTCATGTACACAATAAGCTAATAAAATTCCCTATCTCAAAAACTACTGAACCGATTTTGATGAAACTTTCAGTATTCCCTAAGTGGAACGATACCTAGCACAAAAAAAAGAATTATTTAAATCGGATGTGTAGTTCCGGAGATATGCGAACAATGAATCAGTCGATGCCTGCTCCTTACTGTTAAGGAGTTGTACCTTCCATCATCAGCTCAGCTACATAAGATGATGATTACCATACGCAAGTACTTGAATTATTTCATAAGATTTACGAAAAACGATGCGTGGGCCTATAAAGGGGTATGCAATTTTTAATATGGAGCTTGGCATCAATTTTTTTTTCTTTCGCCAGTGATAAAATTTTGTGCACAATAAGACTACTATCTAAGAAGTCCATAGAAAAAAAAATCAAGTTTCTAAACCGTAACCAACCAGAGATATGCTTCGTTCAGAGATATGCTACGTTCTAATCAGGAGTTATTTTGTGTAGGAATCCATAGATTTATGGATGTACTAGCTTTTGCCCAAGGCTTCGCCCACCCCAACAGCCTTTATGTATAGCCTATAACCGTCTCTAGAGTCTCATCTATCTATGTACCAAAATTCATTAAAATCTGTTCATCCATTATGACGTAAAAACGGAACATACCGAAATACTTATTTTGGTGTTTGTAATACTAGTAGGTTTACGAGGAATAATGAGTGGTTTGTTTATAAAAATGTTAAGAAGATCTTTTTAACCGACTTCAAAAAAGAAGGAGGTTCAGAACTCGTCAGAACATTTTTTTATGTATGTCCCAGGTTTCTCAATGACATGACACCTGGACCGATTTGGGAAATTCTTGTTTTGTTTGAAAGGGTATCTTAACACATGGATGGGCCCATGTGTGTTTACTTGGTCAGGATCTTGACCACAATCTTTTTTTTTATCGTGGTAAAATCATCAAATGAGTCGTCCTACCCAGGGCAGAGCGGGAGGGACTGTCAGATTCGTACTGACTAAAATCCACGGTGTCCTTCAATAGCCCTTTACGTTCCAGGACCACGGTTACCTAATAAGACGGTCCCGCGACTTCGCCAGGCTTTGGCCTTCTAAGGGGGCCTCCGTCAGATTGCTGATAGCTCTTTGAGGCGTGTGTGAAACACGACCATCTTACAGTGGCCATCCAATGGCCATCCTACAGTGGGCGAAAGTCACTTCGCAACGTCCGATGCCGTGCTGGGTTGTGAGGTTGAGACTGTTCTGTCCGTCACGGCGCCCGCCTAGCATGACTGCGCGAAGAAGGAGGCGACCGCTTCCCATTTAGTCTAGTCCCATTTAGTCGCCCGGCATTATTGCCCTGCAATAATGCCGGGCGCAAGAGGTCTCCGTTATATCGCTTCCGTGAGGACACGACGGTGCTCAAGCGGGGCAGACCTGCACCGCATGCTCCACCGTGTCCTCCAGGCGATTCTCGCTATGGTGACACCCAGACGTTTCTTCCTTCCCTATAAGACACAGGAACCCCCCGGAACTTCCGTGTCCGGTGTGGACCTGCGTCAAGCGGAAGGTGAAGACGCTGTGGGGCCTCTCCAGCCACTCCTTAAAAAGAGGTCTTACCGCCGCGATTGCAGCGTGCCCGAACCTCGGTTGTGACAGTCGCTGTCGTGATTAGCTTACAATGTTAGAAACAAGACGTCTTTTTTATCCTTTTTGTGGATACAGGCGTAATATTATGTATTTGCGTAAACAATGCATAGATATGCGATAGCAGCAATCGTAGATTTGCTGTCATTTATTGAAGAGTTCCCTCGATTTCTCCAAGGATCCGTCATGAGATCCTGACCTGGTAACCATGGGACCATCTGTTAAGATACCCTTTCAAACAAAAAAGAATTTCCCAAATCGGTCCAGGCGTCATTGAGAAATAACAAGAGAGGGAACATACACAAAAAAAGTTCGAAGACGAATTGTGAACCTCCTCCTTTTTTGAAGTCGGTTAAAAAGATCTTCTAAACATTTTTATAAACAAACCAATCATTATTCCTCGTAAACCTACTAGTATTACAAACATGAAAATATGTATTTAGGTATGTTCCGTTTTTACGTCAAAACGGCTGAATAGATGTTGATGAATTTTGATTCAGAGATAGATAGGCCTCTAGAGACGGTTATAGGCTATATATAAAGGTGGTTGGGGTGGGCAAAGCCGCGGGCAAAAGCTAGCACATCAATAAATCTATAGATTCCTACAAAAAATTACTCCTGATTAGAACAAAATAAAAACCGGCATATCTCTGGTTGGTTACGGTTAAGATTTTTTTTATTATTTTTTACGAAGTTCTTAGGTTGCGGTCTACTAATTGACTAACATTTCATTACTGGCGAAAGAAAAAAAAAAGTGATGCCAATAAGTTGCATACCCCTTTGAGGGTTGCCCTCGATTTCTCCAAGATCCAATCATCAGATCCTGATTTGGTGACAATGGGACCACACGGGAAGCACCAGCTTTCAAACAAAAAAAGAACCATGAAAATCGGTTCACCCAGTCGGTCGTTATGCGGTAACAAAATTAAAAAAAAAAATACAGTCGAATTGATAACCTCCTCCTTATTTTGAAGTCGGTTAAAAAATATCCTATGTTACGCCCAGGATAATAAGGAATAATTATACCAAGTTTCATCGAAATCGAACCGTTAGTTTCCACGTGATGCCTGCACAAACAGACAGACAGACAAACATTTTTTTAATCATAAATTTGGGTTTGGTATCGATCCAGCAACACCCCCCGCTATTTATTTTTTCAATATTTTCAATTTACAGAATTGACCCTTCTACAGATTTATTATAGTATAGATAGAAGAAGAAGATAATAACAAATTACCAACTTTTATCAATAATTGTACATCATTTTCATAAAAAATAATGTACTATTTTGTGAAATTTCAATGAAAATGTTCAAGGATAGTAAAGATTTGAGACTGCTATACCCCCGTTTTTAGCATCTTAAATAAGTCCTCCCGCCCTGAATTAAACGGAAGGTACTGTCAGACTCGTACTGACTAATATCTACGATGATCCTTCAATAGTACATTACGTTCCAGGGTCACGGTTATCTGTTAACAGAATCCCGAAAACCGGCAGGGACTGTTATAACCCTTAACATATTATCTATAATCTCTCACATATTAGTGTCATTAATTAAAAGTTATCCCATGTTAATGAAAATTAGTAATTATACAGCAGATTTTAAAATGACTCCGTCATAACCGCATTTTAATGAAGTATCCAATTAAAGACATGTTAATTAAGAATCTTCGTGTCTAACCCTCATCAATTAGAATTGCTTGAAAGAGCAGAAATTTTACGGTTCTCTAAAGAGTACCGTCTATTAAAAGGTTAGTATCACTAGCTTAAGCCTGCGGCTTCACCCGGGTTTCAATCGAAAATAATGTCACAAGAACGCAAAACCGAGACAAACGGTATCTTATGTGTTATTCCAGACTATAATCCATCTCTAAGGCCAGCCGCGTTTCCACTGACGCGGTGCTGGGCGGAGAGGAGCGGAGAAGAGCGGTGAAAAGTGGTCAGTGTTTCCACTGAAGCGGAGCTGGACGGAGAGGAGCGGAGCTGGGCGGAGAGGAGCGATGAAGAGCGGTGAGTGGTCAGTGAGCGGAGCAGAGCGGAGTGGAGCAGGTTGCGTTTCCACTGAGGCGGAGCGGAGCAGAGCGGAGGGCATTTCACCAATCACAAGGCTTGAAATCCACATCTCTTCTCCACCCAAGCCATGTGATTGGTGAATCGCAACGGAGACAACTGCACGCGAGTCATTCACCGCCCCGCTCCGCACCGCCCCGCTCCGCACCGCACCGTACCGACCCGCTGTCCTCCGCTCTGCACCCCAATGCTCGCTGTTCTCCGCACTGCACCGCCTCGATGTATGAATATCCGCTCAGCTCTGCTCCATCCCGCTCGTACTGTTTCCATTGAAGCGGAGCGGAGATTTCAAGCATAGTCATTGGTCAATTTGTGCACCGCTAAGCTCCTCTCCGCCCAGCTCCGCGTCAGTGGAAACGCGCCCTTAGGCGGGACTGCAACGCCACCCCGCTGACAATTTTGACATAATGACAGCAGTCATAAATTAATAAAAACAACTGTCATTTTCAAACAACATGTGCTATTCCAAAATAAAAATACTGTTGAAAAGCCGAATAGACACCTGATCTAAATATCTAAATATTTTTTGCAATATTTTACGAATTAAAATAAACCTTCAGTGGCGCTTTAGAGTCCAATCAGCCGTTCTGACGTCATTATGTATAAATATCCATCCATTCAACCATCTATAGGTTTTTTTTACGTGGTATAATCATCAAATGAGTCCTCCCACCCAGGGCAGAGCAGAGCGAGAGGGACTGTCAGACTCGCACTGACTAAAATCCACGGTGTCCTTCAATAGCCCTTTACGTTCCGGAGTCACGGTAATTCGTACAGTCCCGCGACCAAGGCTTCACAGGGTAGCAGAGCATATAATAAGTTTATTCGTTTACTCGACAGGCGGTAGAAAAGCTTAGTCCGAATATTTTTATTTCAATACCTTCAACAACTAAATATCACTCATTTTTCTATAAATTATGTCCTCACAAATTACTTCAGCCATTGCTATAAACCGTATGAAAATTCATTCCATAGTTTATCGTGTGTAGACAGACAAACATACAGACGGACATTATCGGGGAATTTTTATTATATTATGTAGTGATTTATAGTGAACATAAATTGTTTACTAACGCAAAAATTGCGTGTTTTCCAGCTAGCAGGCATGAAAGAGAGTATTTTATTTTATTTACACCGATAGCATCAATCTCTGATTTTTATTTTGTTGTATTTTCACTGTATTTAGAACAAAAGAGGCTTGACAACTGACGTTCAATTGTTTAGTTGGTATTCCTTTTTTGAAAGAATTTATTTTTATTTAAGTTGCGTTCCTGTTTTGTGAATAGACAGTTGAATAATGATTGTGTTGTAGATGGCGCCACCGTACGTGTGGTGAAAAGAGTTCCAATATATTTCCGAACATTTTTTGTGGGTTATTGCACCTCATATTTGTGTGTGTGGTGTATAGAGAATATGATTTTTTTTTTTTTTCGTGTTAAAATCATCAAATGAGTCCTCCCACCCAGGGCAGGGCGGGAGGGACTGTCAGACTTGTACTGACTAAAATCCACGGTGTCCTTCAATAGCCCTTTACGTACTAGGGTCACGGTAATCCCTTGGTCCCGCGACCCCAGCAGGCTTTGGCCCTCTACAGGCCCCGTCATTATGCTGACACTCTTTGAGGCGCGCGTGGAACACAACGCGCCGTCGACCCGGGAATGGTCCATGGTCGGACAGCGAGTCGCCCATTACTCGCTGCCCGCATGCCCGCGCCTACGGTGGCCGGAGATCGCCCTGCGACGTCCGACGCCGTGGGCGTCTACCACTGCGACTGGGATGGAGGGAGGACGCTGTCCTCTCCCTCAGGCGGCCCGCCTCCTCCTTCACGAGCATGACTGCTTCGCAGAAGGAGGCGACCGCTTCCCACTCCGTCTCGCCCCGCAGCATGGCCTCGACCAATGCCGGGCGCGAGAGGTCTCCGCCTATCGCCGTCGTGAGGACACGGCGGTGCTCTGCCCAAGCGGGGCAGTCCTGCACCGTATGCTCCACCGTGTCCTCCGGACGATCCTCGCAGTGGTGACACCCAGGCGTTTCTTCCCTCCCTATCAGACACAGGAACCTCCCGAAACTTCCGTGTCCGGTGAGGACCTGCGTCATGCGGTAGGTCAGGACGCCGTGACGCCTATCCAGCCACTCCTCAAAGAGGGGTCTTACCGCCGCGATTGCGGCGTGCCCGATAGAGAATATGATAAAAGAAAATTGTTGTTACTTTTTTAGTATGATTGCTACAAAAATATGTCGTCGAAAAATAAAAGCACGCTTTTTTTGAATTTAAAATACGCCCGAGTCGCTTTTTCTTTTGAAAAAGAACTTTAAGTATCACAATCAAAGAATGTGTTAAATGTTTTTCTCCACAAAGGCTGTCACAATTGCTGTGTAACTTAAGCATGTAGTTCGTGACATTACAAGAGTAATGTTTCAATTTTCATTCCCTTTGCGTTCAAAAATTTTAACAGCACACTATGAATGAGCTTCGTGGTTGAAATATGGACCCTATTCTTAAGATAATAAATCTTGGACTAGTTGTATTTTACAGGTGAACTATATTTATTGCTGTGGAGCCTGAAATGTTAGGTATTGAAAGTCGACTAGAGATTTGACACTATTTGCCTAAAGTTGGTACTTATTCGGGAACAACCAAAAATGTAGCTTTTCATAAATAAAGTAGCACCTAATTCATTTATTAGCGAAAAAAAAACGAGATTAAAGAAACACAAATTGAGGAACTTTTCCCTAATAACAAAGCAATAAAAAAAAAAGGTGGTCGAAAAATGTTCACCCGAAAAACTTTAAGTGAAGCTGAAACGCAACTTAGTACTTACTAAAGTTATAACAAGCAAACACTTGGCTCACTAGAAATGTGCCATTTGTACTTAAAACAAAACTTTTAATTAGACAAGTGCTCCATCCGGTTTGCCTGCGGTTTTCGCTACCGACATCGCGGGCGGCAACTTTCTTTGATTTAACAGAGAACTATCCTTTACTACGTTTATGTTATTATCAATGTCTCTTTTTGAAGTGTGAAAAAATGTCTTGCAATACTGTCCTTATGGAATATTGCCAGTATTCTTTAAGAAAAGTGCAATTAAGCCATTGTCAAACAGACAGGCGAAAGCGAACCGGACCGAATCCGAGGCGATAACGAACCGATACGAGACGTCAAACTGAGTGCAGGGAACCGAGGCGTGGCAGTTGTATTAGCTGGCTTTTTATGAACGACGTCAAACAGAACAAATACGCCTTCGCCACGTCTTCGCCTCGGTTCGGTCACGCTATCGGATCGCTTTCGCTTTTCTATGTGACTGGATTCAAACAATTCCATACATTACAAATAAAAACGCCTCACTTCGCATTCGCCGCGCCTGTTTGTTTGACAAAAACTTAAGAGCTTTTTGTTTATCGAGCAGTACTGATTCTTCTTTGTCTTTGTCGAGAGCATTGAATAATTAGCCCCGACATACGAGTTGTAAGTCGTAGGATCATTGCCTGCCAGGCGCGTGTTATTATAAAATATGTGATTTTGCAAATACTGAATCGTTCTCAAAAACTTTAAGTATCACTTAAAAGTTTTCTTTGTCAAAATAGTTTAGAGTTTTAGAAACGCTGCACTTACAAAGGCGAATGTTGGCCTTTTTATGAGAAAGCTATTGTTAAGTGCTAAATTGTATTTCGCTCTACCATATTAAGCGCTTTGTATATTTCTTTTGAAATAATTTTTTTTTGTGTTTAGAAAGATGGTGGGGTTACTCACTAGACTTTCTGACAAATTTCATATTTTCACCGTTCTTCTTGTAGTAAGTATATTAAATAAATTAGGCTTAACACTTTTATAAAAATAACATGGTTCCACTAACAAAAACTTTTCAGTGCCTAATATTCAAGACTGAAACTTAATGAAACTCTAACTTTCACTTACAAATACTATTAAGTTGCCCTCTAACCCTTCTAAACTAGTACCGTTGGTACTTCGCGTTAGACCCAATTGGTTCGGCAACTCGGCACCCATACTTTGCAATCCTTCCAAAAATAGTAACAAACTAAAACCAGTCTTGCCTTCCGAGAAATTAAGTCACTTTCACCTTACCCAATTAGTAGAGGGAAAATGAAGATTGCGCCTCGAGTAACCTATTTATTGTAGCTCTAAGTTACAGGAGAAGTAATGGTGATGTCTAATTAAATGTTAATCCAATAAGGAAAGGCAATTCTGTTTTCTTAGTTAACAATTTCTGTCAATGAAATTATCTTGCGCGCTTTTAAAATAATTTTAGGTAGTAGTAAAAGGGACGCTGGGGCACTGAAATGGTCGTTAAGATATCTATATTTATCTTTGAAATACACTTTCTGTTCCTTGTGAAATTAAATTATTTTCCTTCTTAGTTTCTAATAGACTCGCACCCTATTACATGGGCCGCTAATATTGGCAAAATGTGGGTTAGGGGAACAGTGTATAAGACGGGGACGCGAGGTATAATGGGGTCACACAGTCTTTGGGCATACTTAACACAACATTAACGTAGCGCAAGCGCCATCAGGACGTCATTTGCAAGCGGCAATTAACAAATGGCGTCGTGTTGGGCCTTGCACTACGTTAGTATTGTATTAAGTTTGCCTTAAGTGTGTGATTTCCCATCATACCTCGCGTCCCCATCTTATACACTGTTGCCCTACACTTTTGTTTTGCCCTTCGAAGATTGTAAGCACAATTTTATGTTACGTACTGTTTTGATTTTTTCACTTTTTACCATAAAGGCAAACGACGGGTGCCAGCCAGAATAGACTCAGTTTTACTAACTGAAAAGTTTTTGGAACAAAATTTGGGAAAAGCCATAGCATCAAAATCGAGCCGTAAAATAGTATCGAACGAAAATTTTATAATCAAATTATTTTGCAAGCTGTGAAAAAATAAATCGACAGCCTTGATAAGTTTTTAAAGTAAAACGAAAAACTTTCAACCACTTTGCCCGAGCCTTTTCCAATACCAATTCTTTTAACAATGTAATTTTAATCAACATTTTTCAAAGCGTGCTCGTATGGTGAAAAAAAGTATTCTTTCTATTCAATAATGATAGAATCGGTGCACAATAGCCCGCGAACAGTCTGCAAATGGTAATTGAAGAGCAGAATCAACCCGTTTTAATGCCGATCAGACATTTTTTCCACCCCAGTGCACTTTCTAGCCACCTCCCCATTTGGTTCACTTCATAATCTTTAATGTGCGCAAAAATTTAATCACCCCCAAACTTTTCTTTACCCAGGTTATAAAGGGAAGAGAATTTTGCATAATTATGATATATAGTTAATGTTTTACGACTTGATCGTCGACATGTTTATTTTTTGACGCCATTACAGTTGACTTTTCATGTTCTTTCATAACGAAGATAATAAATTAATGTTGGTAGAATACAGTCGTAAATTGTAATTTTTAATAAAACTTTAAAATATTATATTATAATTTATGCAAGACTTCACGTCGAGACTGTCACGACACACGGTTGGTACTAGCTGTTAAAATTAAAAGCACTGGGTTTTTGTACATGATAACATACAAATACAAACCGGATTTCTTATTTTACATCTATCTTTACTCTTATTGTTCACGTCAGAGATCAGAAAACGTATAAAGAAGTCTTTAGTAGTTGAAACGCTGTTTAAAAGCATAACGATAGTTTGATTGAGTAGCTCGTCTGAACACTTCTCACTTACCGAGGCTAATGCATTTTTAAGCATCGATCATACAGCTGTTCATATTAAAATTCATAGCCATACTGAGCTGACGTTTACAAAAAAGTATAAATGAATGGTTTATGAAAATCGGTGAAAGAGCATTAGCATTACATAATGAACTGAGTTATTGTGTCCGAGTCAATGCGGGAAGGAGTCTATGCGGTAAGAAGGGTCACACTACTAATCTACGCGCACGCACATATATCTGCGCGCCCGCCATCGACAAGAAGCCCTAGCTGCGTGTGGCTGGCCACACGCAGAGCTAACGTCCGTCTATTTTCTTCAAACTTGCACTCCGTTCTATTCAATGTCACCTGTAAATCTTCAATATAATAAAATTGTTCTTAAAAACCTACGAGTACCATTCAAGTAAAACTCCAACACCTTTTTTGTAGACTTTCGTATGCACACAATAAGGTGGGTCGTCAAATCCTTTATAACAGCCAGTTATTCGATGAGTATTTAAGCTATCAATAGTTGTCTGATAAAATTGTTTGCCTAACTACTGATTAAACAACTTCCCTAAATTATGCAAGTTACTTTATTAACCAGCTGTCAAATTAGGGGGGATAGGGGAATCAATAAGTAAGCCAATGCTCATTATCAGTAATACTTAGCGCGTTTAGTTATAACGCGATGCGATACAATTCGATTAATTTGCGTCGCCGACCATCTAGAATTGGAAATCATCCTTACTACCACGACATACTCGTAAAGGCGCTGCTAATATAAATCATGCGGTCGTCTGTAGGTAGATAGTAAGAGCGCTTAGTTGATCCTAAATTAATGGTTACATGATATGTCGATCTTGGGACATCAATCCTCGCTCTCGACTCTCAGATAGCTCTGTGCTTTATTTAGGAATATATGATTCACCTTGTGTAAAATGAAACCTAATTAAAACGTGCAAAAGGCTCATATTACTCTTTGACTTTGCCCTTAACAAAAAAACATATACAAGATAACTTAATAAACCATTGTTTCTACTAGACATTTTAAGTATTCACGTAATATAAAGACTTCACATTATGAATACAAATTATGAAACCCCTGAAAAGGGACAAAGAAAATATAACATTTGACGTAGGTCCCTGCCTACGTAGTATTGTATGGGTTAGAAAAGGTAGCCAAGTGATGATCTAGCTACCTTTTGTGGATCATATTTAAAGGGCGGCCCGGATTTTGTCTAGCTGATAATATTGTATTGTTGTATTTATACGGTGATTATTTATTCAGAATAGAGGGTTGATTAAACGCTGTCGGGTTTAATCTAGCAGTTAGAATAAGTCTGAAGTTTGAATATGTTGATATTTGATTGATCAATAGGTATACATCCTAATATTGAATCACATACAGAAACTCTCTACCGTGCGTGTTTTTACGAACGTATGTACAACTCTAATCTTTTCAAAGTTAGAGTAAACAGTATAGGCTTGCTCCATCGTCAACTTTGTCTTTGTCACCTCTGACCAAGAGTCCAGACCGATAGTACCCACTGAAAAAAAAATGGGCACTTTTTTTTTAAACGTTGCCCCACATTAGAAATTTCTCCTGTCTCGTAGGTGCGTTTACAAAAATATAAACTCACATACACAAACACCGGAACAACTACTTGTAGATCATACAAATATTTGCTCCATGCGGGAATCGAACCCGCGATACGCAGCACAGCAGTCCAATCGCTCAGCCACAGCGCCAACCGTGCCGTCAACATTAAGTTTCATTCAATCTGTTTACAACACAAGAAAGTGAAAATAAAATGAAGAACTATGTTTTCATTTCAAAATATAAATTATTCCTTCCTTTCATAAATTAATTTATATTAACGTATCCCTGGGAATAGTTCCTCAATCCTGTTAATTTTGTATTGTCCTAACGTATACATAAACTACGTATTATTTTTTTTCGAAAATAAAACACGGAAAAAAGTTAAAAACAGTTTTTTTTTTTCATTTAGTACCAATTTAAAAAATTTTTTTTCTTGAATTATTAACATTCCCTTGTTAACAGATTTCCCCTAAAACGGTAGGATGCTCTTTTTTAATTAATAACAATGGACACCTAATCAATCTTGTTGACACAATTTTGCTGCGACCCTTTATATTGTTTTTTTTTGTGTATCATCTATCTTATTCTATACATAAAATATTGAATCAAAGCTTTTTTATTTCATTTTATTTATATAGAATAATCAATAATCCTGGCCAGGAATCGAATCCGCTGATTTTTTTTTAACTTGGTAAAATCATCAAATGAGTCCTCCCACCCAGGGCAGAGCGGGAGGGACTGTCAGACTTATACTGACTAAAATCCAAGGTGTCCTTCAATAGCCCTTTAAGTTCCGGGGTATCGGTAATTCGTTAGTCCCGCGACCGCGGCAACGTCTGTTTCGGTTTATATTATAACAAAGGAATAAATACGTGTCATTTTTTTTTTATGATAATCTAACTTAACATACGAACTAATTATAATAATACATTTTTCAGTTAAATACCCTATTCATTACCCAATTATTTTTTCCCATCACATTGACGTCAAAGTTCTCGTTTACTTTACGTCAAAAATCGTGGGACTTCAACTCTGTAGTCTCACTCAACAGTTGTATTGCTGTATACTCGTAAATCGTTAAACCTATGCAAATGAGCCCTGAAGTAGACCACAGGTGTTATGCTAATGGAGCGTGGAACGAAAGCTTAGCCGCGGACTTAGGAATTATGAGGATTATTATTCTAAGCTCGTTTCAGATAAATTGCTCTTGTACTCATGAGCTCATGTATACCATGTGTTTTTAGAGAAATAGTGAATATTTGTTTGTATTTTCGCTGTGATCTTTATAATATACCAGCTGTCTCCCGTGGTTTCAACCCCGTTCCTCAGCATCTGTTGGTAGGCATGTTATATAGCTTATACAGGGTGATTTTTTTCAACTGGGCGTGGATGGCTATATCCGAAACTATGAGGAATATCGAAAAACCTTGAATAGAATCTCGAGGCCGATTTTAATGAAAACTAATACTGCATCATTGGATTTTAGAAAAATCAACCATCCTAGCCAGGAATCGAACTCGCTGATTTTGGAGTAAAAATAACACCCTATATTATTATACCATTAGATAGTGTTGCTAATAAGGATCAAATTCCTGTATATAGCCTTCCAAAATTGACCATCCAACACAAAACATTTTTTCAATTGGGACCAGTAGTTCCTGAGATTAGCGGCTGCAACCAAACAAACTCTTTAACTTTATAATATTATTATAGAAGTGTATTACTAACTGTAGCCCGCGGCTTTCCTCGAACCCCCCATACATACCCCTCTATAAAATAAGACTTTAAATGTAGAAAAAAAAACGCATTTTTTGTTTTAGCAGGACTAACACTATTATTAGTTTATGAACTATCGCGTGAAATTGTAAACTGTCGAAAAATTGTAAATGTTACAAAATAACGCTTTTAATTTCGATAGTTTTTTTTTTCAATGTCAAATTGTGGAATTACAAACAACTTGCACTTATCGATAGGGCTCAATCTTTGCGATTTTATCACCCAAAAAAACGGAGCATTATTTTTGCATGGACTCGAAAATTAACTTCTTTTGCTATTAAAAATCACGACATACAAATAATATTTTTTACTTTTCGGGTTTTCCAAACCCTTCTAAGTGTGTATGATAAAACCACAGAAATCTTAATAATAAGGCAATAGAAGTCGCATAGACGCGTGACCTTGTCGCCGCGCATGAGTATCGTAGGTCACAAGTGCACGAGGAGCGTTTGTTGCGGTTACTTGTGTTATTTGAGACGCGGAGAGGTAAACATGGTGTTTTGCAGCGTATCCAACTGCGGAAACTCGTCCAAAACTTGTAACTTAACATATAAAGGAATAACATTTCATATGTAAGTACTTAATTTTTGAAATATTGTCGTTTTTAGTAAATATAAACAAATCAAATATTTTTACCACCGCTACAACGATTTATCACGAAAAACGTTTTTTTTGTCAATTCAATAACCATCAATGCTTAAGCTTGTCCATGTCTACTATTACAACTGCTAAAAGCAGCAATGGAATTATAGTCATGCGGACTCGCATTCTCGCGGCGCAATAAACAATTCTTGGTACAAGCCGCATGAGTTGGCCGCAATTTAGTGACGTGCCACTACTATTCTGTATCGATAAATTAATTACGTTCAGTTTGATTCTTAGTTTTACCAAATTGGAAAACATTATGGTTTTATGTTAAATGTTTAAATATGAGATGTATTTTCAGTTTTCAAAATCAAAATAATGTAGAAGTCCCATACTTTTTCATTTTTATAATTATTTGCTTAATCATTGTTCAATGTGACCCATATTAGGTATGTATTTATATTTATTTATAGTATATAATTAATATTCTTACATATTTATGTATCGTATTTATATAAAACTTAAACAATTTCAATTATGTTATTTTAGTTTATATTTTAATTTCAATTATGTTAAATTAGTTTAGTTTATTAAGTATTTGTAGTCCACCACTACACTAGCTACCTCCCCACTTTTATCTAAGTTCGTACATAGTCCGTCCTATTTGGTCATTGCTTTTTTTTCCATAAGGTGAAGTATTGGAGAGCCTTTGAGATTTAACTATATTATAAACTAAATGTATCTACTTACACTTATTGTTTTATTGAATCCCTTTCAATAAAATTAGTTATCTATTGTTGCTAGATTCCTTGGCGATTAACACTCAACGGAAAATTATAATTTATCGACATGAGCTCGTAGTAGTTTGCACTTGCACTGCACTATTCCTACGTGAGAGTGAGCGCGCGATATCATTTTCTGCTTTTCGCACACGTTTTTTATTGGGTGCAGGAGTCACGTGACCTGAGATTATACGTTTTTAGAAAATGTTGCGTAATGTCATCGCAAAAAGGTTTGGTTTTGTTGCAGCAATGCAAAGTGCATATGTAGGCGTTATTGTGTATCTGTTACGGCTAAAGGTCGGTGTGAACGTAAACTTAAGATTAGCCGGCTAAACTTAGGTTTATCTTCGACGAAATGTTAATGTTAGTTTGTTCTATCTTTAGCCGGCTAAACTTAGGTGTAGCTGCAGGTCCTTGGCTAAAAATGAAGGAAATGGAATGGTCTTGCTTTCGCGGGGCGTCCACGCTTCCCAGCATGTCGACGGAGCCCCGCTTCGCGGGGCTCCTACTTCTGGGTGGTTTAAAAAAAAAAATAACCACGAAGAGGATGGCGGGGTCTTTCAGACCCCGCCATCCTCTTCTAACCTAAATTGTCCGAGTCGGGGTGCCAGCGAGTCCCGAGCTCGCTTCGCTCGCTCATGTGTAATGAAAGTGATTATTTTTTAATAAAGTTTTCGTGTCAAAATAGTAAACATTATTACATTGTTTCCATTTCCTTCTACATTTTTAGCCAAGGACCTGCAGCTACACCTAAGTTTAGCCGGCTAAAGATAGAACAAACTAACATTAACATTTCGTCGAAGATAAACCTAGGTTTAGCCGGCTAATCTTAAGTTTAGGTTCACACCTACCTTTAGCCGTGACATATCTATTGTTTGTTTATGTGGTGGTAGCTGTGACCCGGCGACACTCGTCCCGCTGTAAAATGTAGTACTATAGCATTTCTATTACCTTATTATTAAGATTTCTGTGGATAAAACACAAAAATCAAGTAGGCTTGCCTCATAATTAATTCACGATAAAACTAAGCGAACCAAAGAGCAGAAAGTAATGTATATGTGAAGGAAATTTTGAAAAGGTGATATTTGAATTTGATTCGACCTTTGAGGCGTCCCAAGGGTGGTTGGGGTCTAACACATAATAGTAAGAAAGGCTTTAGTATTTATTGAGGGAAAGAGATAGTAAATATCTATAAAATACATCCTTGGAAAATTCTTTCGTCCGTCACACTTTTGAAATATAAAATGTGTTTCTATCATTCCGTATACATATTTTACACTTAAAAATCTTAATATTTTATAAAATACTAGCTGTTCCCTGCCACGCTTCGCTGTGGCACAAAAAAACTGTTTTATCGCGGTCACGGATATGTGACTGATGCAAAAAATAGATAAAAACAATCCTTGATGCGGATTATACATCATGTTAAAAAAATAAGTTAAAAATAACTAAAACCAGACTACAAAAAAATCGCGCACTGAAAAGTATAAAACAAGAACAAGCCGTGGTCGTATGCCACCTAGCCAATAAAGATTGTGTGAAACAACCGCAGGTGGCATACGACCACGGCTTGTTCTTGTTTTATACTTTTCAGTGCGCGATTTTTTTGTAGTCGGGTTTTAGTTATTTTTAACTTATTTTTTATTTACACTATTTTGGGGTTATATTATTCATAGTAATTTATGTTATATGTATAGTTTCTGAGTTGTGAATTTAAGATTTATCATTTGATTCCCATGTTGACACTGTTAAAATCAAAAATTAGCTAGTGAAAGCTATATAATGTATATATATTTCAAATGTGCTCATCAAGCCCTTTAATTTGATACCCATGTCGATATTGTACGAAAAAAATTTTTTTTTCGGTAACGACTTTTCATCCCCTAGAGGGCGCCATATTGGATTTGGCGACACGTCACCTACCCTATAACCAGCGGACAACTGAGACGCTTCTAACGAGACCTCATTTGTCATGTAATGATAAGTAGTTTAGAAGTTATGAGGGAACAAACAAACATACATACATACATACATACATACATACAAACATACATACCGGTCAAAATCATAACCCTCCTTTTGGCTTTGCCGTAGTCGGGTAAAAATATCAGCTCAATCGGTGCAGAACTTTTTGAGTTTTTGAAGCGTACCCAAACCAACATAACATTTTATATATATATATAGACTTTATAAATTATCTTATATCTATTTGTTAACTGTGTGTGTAACCTGTTCAAACTGGTTATACAGTAGTGTGACTTCCTAATCGTATCGTAGTCTAATTCCTGATCTATTTTCTATAATAGCTACTGATTGCTATTGATTGCACATCTTTAAGAATCGGATAGGCAAATTTAGTCGTATATTGGATTAGATTGCATATATAGACAAAGATTTGGATCAAGATTGCAACCGAAATCAAGAATGCAACCTTGATATGTACATACAGCAAAGAGTACACAGTCAAATCTCACGCGCAAACATACAGACTGACATAACCGGGGAATTGTTATTATATTAAGTAGTGATTTATTGTGAACATAAATTGATTATTAACGCCAACTTGCGTGTATTCCAGCTAGCAGGCATGAAAGAGTGTTTTTAATTTTTTTTATTGTATTTTGAACAAAAGAGGTTGACAACTGGCGCTCAATAGTTTAGTTGGTATTCCTTTTTTAAAATAATTTATTTTCATATTAGTTGCGTTCCTGTTTTGTGAATAGACAGTTAAATAATGATTGGTTACAACAAATTACATTGCAACTTATCTAAAATTTGTTCAAACATTATTTATGTTCCCCAAATAAATTGCGTTTGCTTTCAACAAACTTGGCAAGTGATGAAAATATCATTGGCCCATAAATATAAGATATCATGATCGCGAACGATAGTTTCCAGCGATGGCTATATCACTTTACAGTTTATTGTACACTAAAAATAACTTCCGTCCTGATAAAGTAACGGATAGTACGCTATGTCGGCTTTTAATCACTTTTTAGTACAAAAATATCGATACTTTGATCGATATAATCTCCTTTTCCAGAAATATATTAAAAAAAAAATACTGGAACTAAAACGCGTACTTACTTATTAAGGAGAAATCTTTTAGGATCGATTCAAAAGGCAGGCCCTTTCAAAAGGCTTGATATTTTATATATTTCTATAACTGTCGACATTATTTATATAATATTTACGATAGTTTATAAATATCTTTCAAACAACATTACAAAAAAAAAAGTTTATTTTAATCTAAATGCGAGACTTTTAAACGTATAAACCGCTGAACGTAGGCTGTTTTGTAAGATTTGAATCACGGTATTATTAGTATAATTTTTGACTAACAAAGGGCGAAACTGCGGGAAAATCTAGTCATTCATACATGTTTGACTAATTTCTGTCAGCGATATTCTCTATATAATGGTACGAGTATCTACCCTACCTAAGCTCTCTTTTCGATAGTTAGAGAACTCTTTGTACTCCCACCCACAACAATGTTGCCATCATAATCCCATCCACGAGAAAACCTACGTCACAGAAACACTAGACGCCTCAAAACAACATCATTTACAAAACTTCAACAGTAACGTCAAACGTTACCCAACGATCCAAGTCCAATCATAAACGAACAAAGTGATCAAACAACTATCCAAACTTAGGTCATCTTTAACATCTAGGGTCTTAAAGTGAAATCTGTTACCGAGTACCGATTATCCCTTCGACCTTAACAAACTTATCACTTACAAGTGCTCTGCGGATGCTTTTGTGGTGGTAAATAGGCTCTTACTTGAGGGCCACGAAAATGTCGCTAAGGGTCATTTTTCAACTGTCAAACAAAAACCAATAAGTTCTCTCAAATCTCAATCTGATTCTGTTTCCAAAAAAGATAATTTTAATTTCCATCTATATGTGTTTAAGTTGATTTCAGAATGATTCGCTATTGAAGTTACAAAACCATTTGTTTTCAACGTATATTTACCAGTAACAGGGTCTTGCACGCCCACATCTGGGACTAACTGGTGTGGCGTGGGTATATTTTGTACAACACCTCTGGAAAATACTACTGTAATGTTACGTTGTGTACCTACAAATAGTGTTTGCGCAGTGCGCTCTAAGTCAGTAATGAGAAAGTAACACAAACCGCCAAAAGTGGAAAGATTTGATAGAGACTTGCACTTAGCATTCTTCTCAGGGTTCTTCTTCTTTATCAATATGTAGCCACACAGCTCTTTCTTCTCTTTTGCTTTCAGCATTATTAGGTTGTAAAAGAAAGACAGAGTGAGACATGCTAGTGCACTTAAACGCTCAAAGCACTAAAAAATCGCTATAAGCATTCACTTCGTGGCCGTAACTTAAGGCCATGTTTACACTATCAGAGTGAATAAGAGCGGTGGACGTTGACGGATGGTGTTTGTACACACGCCGAGGGCCCCTGTGGTTCTACGTAAACAACAGGTTTATTTATTTGCAAAGTTTTCTGAGTATTACAGTGGTGGCGGAAGTTTTGGGACTAAGTTTTTCCGAGTACTGTCTGTGTTGGGCTTATTATCTACTTAAGGACAAGGCTTGTTTACCTAACTGTGGATGCCCTTCGGTCTTCCAAATTCTTTGACTGTCTGAAGTGTAAATAAACTGTGGTGTTTAAGATGGCTATGCACATGGTTGAATGGTTGCAGGAATATTGCAAGAGGTACCATAGCTACCATAGGTACCATAGCTCTAGACGACAAATTGCACTTGAAGGAATAGACAGGGTTTTGATCAGCACGAGCCTGACTGTCCTGCTCCACCTTGAGCAAGAGATAATTCGGGACGGTAATTTCTCAACCAAAAAACAATAAGTAAAAAAGAGCTATGCTCATAATTTTCAACGGGCTTGCGGTTCTAGTGACATCAGACAACACGTATTTGAAAACAAAGAAGATTATCGGCTAAAATAAAAGACAAGGTTTCTATTGATCTATTACTTGATTTAAATCGTCGTTACCAAATATGTAGATCAAAATAATCCTGCCGTAAAATAAGCTGCCTTGTCAAAACATGAAACATATCATAACATTTTATGATCACATGAATCACAACATAACTTTATTTTGTTCGAATGACTTCATAGTTTTTTCTAACAGTACCTAAGAAATAAACAGAAACTGTTTACATCAGCAACAGTAATAAATCGCTACAAATGGTTTTACACCCGTTTTATCACTAAACGCGAGTGTTTGTGATTTTTTAGTGCTAACCTTTATGGGCTGAAGTCTGAAACTATTCGGCTTGTGAGTAATGAATCTAAAGTTTTTTTGTGAATTTGTTAGAAGACTCCAAATTTTCCTTTAGCCATGGTTTTTATTCTCCGACTCTTCTTCAACTTTCTTTATCATTCTGATTCATACATTTAGTATGGAGAGTCGAGTTTATCTTTTTATTTCATGATGAATGCTTTTCAGAGTGATGGTCTGAAACTAAAACATTTAAACTACTCTAAAAACGTACTAACATACTCGTATTTTATTTACAGATTATAAAGCAGGCACTGTAAATATATTTTTTTACAAGTATACTTATTAGCTTTGAACGGCGATGTCGATTGCTTGCTGTCATTATAGCCCCAAGAAATAGAAATACGAGTAGAACTCAAGTTGAAAGTGTTTTAAAGTGCTAGGTTACTCCATCAAAAAAATTTCTGTAGCAGCCCAGATTTAAATTCAAGAGCAAACTCGCCCCTGAGGGCCTGTATTAGTCTTAGTTAGCCTCTTTTATAGGACATTAAGTGGAGCCTGTTCCGATATAGCCCGGGGAATTGCCAAACTTAAGTATCAGATGGTGGATGGGATCGAAATGCTCTATAGTGACGACCACCACACTGGAAGTTGCTAGGAAAAGGCGGTAACATCTGGTGCAAACTGGCAAAAGCAACGCGTGTGGACGACTTTTAGTGAACGTCTTCTTGGCAAATAATAAAGGACGTAAATACTGCGTCACTGTCACAATTTAGGAAGGTACCTGCAATTTCTATTGATATGTATAAATCCTAAGGGATACCCTTTTTTTCTGATTCGAATTAGTCCTCTCGCCCTGGGAGCGCAAGGGACTGTCAGACGTCCTTTTCATTCGGTTGCCCTTTGCATTCCTGGGCGGTACTCTATGTAGACAGTCCCGCCAGAGGTTATACCCCCCGTCTGACGATAGCGGAACTTAATATTGACTCCTAAAGATGAAAAAACAGCAGTTGGTATATGGTACCCATATTGGAGTCCGGGTATACATCTGCAGAGAATACAATGTAATCCAACTTCGTGTTTTCTGACTAACATTATTAAGGCAACTCTAGCAAAGCATAAATTAGGTTAGGTTGTTCGTTAGCACATTAACTTAGTGAGTTAAGTAATAGTTTCGGTAACGAAACAATCTGTCTATACCGCATGTTTGGGTTCTTGGTAACGCTTTTAGATGTTGTATATTGCAATGGCTTCAACACTTCAGTGAATAGTTTGACAATGAATTAATAACGTGTATGACTGATTTTAACTCTCATACACAAATACTCAGACCCTGAACAACTACTTGTAGATCATAAAAATATTTGTTCCGTGCGAGAATCGAACCTGCGACACGCTGCGCAGCAGTCGATCGCTCCGCCACTGCGCCAATCATGTTATCAAACATGGGTTTTGTCATTACTGATTTTAAGATGGCAAAATTGCATGCCATATTTATTAAAGTGAGAAATAATTTTTATTCCAATAGAGGATCTTTTTTTTTGTTTTGTCTAAATATATCTAAGTTAACACTTATTAATGACTATTATTTGAAACCAGGTTTTATGATCAAGTCCTGTAACACGTGACACTTGTTACCCCGAATGCGCACGCGACATAGAGATGTCTGCCGGCCTTTAAGACAGCAGCGTTCCTCTGGACCGCAGTTAGAGCAACTGAGGAAACAGGTTGCTTTTTTTTTAGAGCGGAAATAATTTGACAATATAAAAAAAATATATATATAAATGGAAATGTTTTCTATTACTGACAAAAAATAGAACAAAAGAATCTGCGGTACGTAATATAATTCCTTAAGTTTTAATTAAGTGCCAACAAAATAGCACTAATACATTTCTCATAAACGGTGGGTTTATGAGAAAAGAAATACTGAAATTGCTTTTAAATAGAATATCTCATCCAACTTCAAAACGTGAAAAAGATAAAAACCAGACAAAATGTACAAAACTTAACTTCAATTAATGTCTGAGTATCATTAAGCCCTATCAACATCCAAGTTCGCTAATCACTTCAGCCACTAATACTTTCGTCGAAAACTTCGTCGACTTTGAAAATTATTTGTCGCGACAAAAATAAAAGTTAATACAACTTTCTCTACGACAACTCGAGTTGACAACGACATCGTCTAGGAAACTTTACGTACAAGAATTGTTTTTCGAGATAAAACAGACAGAATGTACCTATATATTACCTACCTACTCAGTAAACATAGAAAAACTAACGGAGCATTGAACTTGGTAGAAAAGGTTTTTAAAGTTTGATCGACCGATAAAATAGTTGAACGTTAAAAGTAAAATCAGTAAACGATTGTAAACCTTGTAACAGAAGCTAGAATGTTAACAAATTGTTCTCAACTCCATACAGCCAATTTAAAAACAATTAAATTCAAAACCGAACAACTCCAAACTTCTACATACAACTAGAGAAATTAATGAAAGTTTTACGACAAATGTTCCTCTAAATATGCAGAAGTGTTACACTTAATTAATGAAGGGTCCATGGCTTGTATAAAACCATTAATATCTAGGCTTCAACGTTGAACAGACAGTGCAGAAGGTGAACTCTTTATATACGCACTGTTATAGATTGCCAATGTTAGGGAAAACGCCTAACAATCACTTTAAAGTGATTGCATGTATTATCTGATTTGTGGTGTCAGCATTTTAAAGGCATCACTGCCTAGCGCTCCAGAGGAGCGCCAGTCTCGTCTCGATCGCCGAACCATTACCACCTCTTGTGTCTGCCAGTTCCTATTTCAAGGTCTAAGCCCTAATTAAACTTTTATTTCATACAGTGTAATTAAAAGTGTTTTTTTTAAAAATCCTATTGAAAGGTCCCGTATAACATTTGGTGGCAGCGGTGGGATACGAAAATCCCCTACCCAAATACGCTTCGAAGAACTCATTGAATCATAATAGTGTTCCAAAAGGTGCCAAAAGTGAAGTGCCAATATAACAAAATTTAAAGTGTAAAAGTGCTAAAGTGCAAAGGTGCAAAAGTGCTCGTACGAGATCATCAACATCCTTTCATCATCATCTCATCATCTCTTCATCCTCTGTTGACACGGAGGTCTCCGACAGCCACTGTTCCACAGTCCGCAATCCACAGTGATCTGTGGAAACGATGCTGACCATCCTCATAGCAGCTACGTTCCTGTGAGTGAATAAAGATAAATTACTACTCCCTTGTGCGACATTCAATCTCATTGTGCATCCAAACCAAAACTGATAAGACTCGCGACTTTGTTTTGACTACGCGCTACGGCGACTCATCTACAAACATCTATAGTGTATATGTAAGCTAGCATAAGGAGGACGTGACTTCTTGTAAATCACTCGTATTCTAATTTCTTTTGTTGTTTTGTTTTTTTGTGTGTGTTACTAAATCTCTAACATGACTTCTAAATCTGAAGATGGCCCCAGTGGCTCTAAAGGCCCCAAACTAGAAATCGACGAAAAAGTCGAACTCAGTATTCTCTTCAAATTCATAAAACCATTTGACGGATCTAGAGAAAAACTAAATCCCTTCATCGCTAATTGTCAAAGCGCTTTCGAGATCGCTACAAAATTACAAAAACCCATTTTATTTAAATTTATACTAAGTCAATTAGTTGACAAGGCCGAGTCGACATGCAGCATTAAAGACTTCGATTCTTTTGAACAATTTATAGACTTCATAAAACAACAATTTGGTGAAAGAAAACATTATGCCCACTTACTCACGGAGCTCCAAGATTGCAAACAGAGCCCAACCGAGACGGTTAACCAGTTCGCGCTTAAAATTGAAACATGCCTAGCAAAACTATTGACAGAAATAAATATCTCTATACCAACTAAAAGAAAGACGGAACTAGCAGGACGTGTTGCTGCCATACAAGATCTTGCCCTTCACACCTTTATTATAGGACTCAATCCTCGCATCTCACAGGTAGTTCGATGCCGTAACCCTGACTCACTGAATTCCGCTGTAAGTTTCGCGGTAGAAGAGGAGAAGATCATTTCTAGCATACAAAGAAGATCAAACCCAAACACGAACTTTTACAATGACAAAACAAGAAATACAAACTCTCGCCGCGAATCTCAACCAAGTTCACGAAATTATCGTCCCGACTATTCCAGACCAATTAATACCAACGACATGATTTGTCGTTATTGTAAAAACATAGGACACAACATCGAAAACTGTCGCAAAAGACAATATAACAATAGCAGAAATCAACCCTCTGCTTCAAATTCTTTTGGTCGCCAACCAAATCTCCCTCAAAACCCTAACTCTAACCCAATGCGCAAGGTCCTTAACGTAAACCTAGACAACGAAGAGGGAGTTGACGAAGTTGATCGCAACGATTTAAACGAGTAAAATTTCCCGATATGCGTCGCACGGGAAATTATTCCTACCACCTCAAAGACGATGCCTCTATCACTACTAAATCAATTACTAAATCCACTGAATCCTCTGCATCATATACCAAACCTACTAAATCCACTGTTTCCACTGACTCTACTAAATCAATTACTAAATCCACTGAATCCTCTGCATCATATACCAAATCTACTAAATCCACTGTTTCCACTGAATCTACTAAATCAATTACTAAACCCACTGCATCCTCTGCATCATATACCAAACCTACTAAATCCACTGTTTCCACTGACTCTACTAAATCAATGACTAAACCCACTGAATCCTCTGCATCATATACCAAGCCAACTAAACCCACAGAACCAGTTACTAAATCTATAAAATCCACTGTATCCCAAAAATCTATTAATAAATCTTCTAAACCCACTGTTTCCATTCCAGTTCCAAATCCAGACGATTCTTCTCCAGACGTCTTACAAAACCTGAAAAATAAAAATAATATAAAATTATATAAAATTAATAAGAATACTGAAAAAAAGTACTTACCTTATGTAATTATCCAAACTTCAGTAGCCGACAGACCTCTATCCTTCCTAGTTGACACTGGTTCTTGCGTAAGCCTCCTAAAATTGGATTCCATGACCATTCTCCCAGAATTAAGTGATGAAATAATACTCCTTAAAGGAATCGACCCTGGAAGCGAAACAACCTCGACATTAGGCAGTTTTAAATTACAAATATTTCAAAAGTCAAACAAACCTTACAGTCACGAATTCCACGTTGTTAAAAATATTAGCCTTAGTTATGACGGTATTATAGGTACCGATCTGTTAAAGAACTTAGGTTGTCAAATAGACTATCACCAAGGAGTGCTGCAAACAGACGAGAACTGTATTAAATTAAAATTCGCTGAACCTTTATACAATATTCCGCCTCGTTCAGAAACCGTTATTGAATGCACTGTCAACAATCCTAATATAAAAGAAGGCGTAATACTAGACCAACACATCTCTGCCTCATTACTAATCGCAAATTGCATTGTTAAAGTAAAAGATAATAATCGTGTCAATATTACAGTTGTAAACATTTCCGAAAATTCCGTTGTACTTCAATCTAACCTTAACCTAACAATAGAACCTCTAAATAGCCAAAATTGGCCTAACTGCAATGAGTCAAAGCCCCAACTTAACGCTACCACGCGAACTAACAAAGTCCTCGAACAACTTAGAATTTCTCACCTCAATGAAGAGGAATCCAATGCCTTGTTACAAATTTGTACAGATTTCTCCGACATTTTCCACCTCCCAGACGAACAACTTACTTATACTAAAGCCACTGAACATAAAATCAGGACGACCACAGACATTCCTATTCAAACCAAATCCTATAGATTCCCTGAATGCCACAAAAAAGAGGTAGAAAGTCAATTAAATAAGATGTTAGAACAAAAAATAGTTATACCCTCAAATTCACCCTGGTCATCACCCATTTGGGTTGTGCCTAAAAAATTATATGCTTCAGGAAAACGAAAATGGAGAGTTGTTATAGATTATAGAAAACTCAACGACATAACAATCGGAGAAACTTATCCTATTCCACAAATTACAGAAATTCTAGATCAATTGGGGAAAAGTCAATATTTCACAACTTTAGACTTAGCCTCAGGCTTCCATCAAATCCCAGTATCTGAGCAAGACGCTCCTAAAACTGCTTTCTCCGTACCTCAAGGACATTTCCAATTTACAAGAATGCCGTTTGGGCTTAAAAATGCCCCATCAACCTTTCAAAAACTTATGAATACATGCCTATGTGGACTACAAGGCTCTCGCTGCTTTGTGTATTTAGATGACATCGTCGTGTACTCACCAGACCTTCCAAGTCACATCCAAAATCTATCTTCTGTGTTCAATAGACTCAGAGACTATAACCTAAAACTCCAACCAGATAAGTGTGAATTTCTATGCAAAGAAGTCGCTTATCTTGGTCATGTCATTAACAAAGATGGTGTACAAGCAGATCCAAAAAAGATCGTAGCCATCACCGAATTTCCCATACCAAAATGTCCCAAAGACATTAAATCTTTTCTCGGACTCACATCCTACTATAGACGCTTTATTCCAGACTTTTCCAAACTAGCAAAACCACTAACTTCCCTTCTGAAAAAGGATACACCTTTTAATTGGAAAAACGAACAGCAACTTGCTTTCGAAACGTTACAGAAAAAACTAGTAACGTCACCTGTCCTTGCTTACCCTGATTTTACTAAACCCTTCATCCTCACTTGTGACGCCTCAAACTTCGCTGTTTCTGCTATTTTATCACAAGGTCCTATAGGAAAAGACCGTCCCATTGCCTATGCGTCACGAACACTTAACAAAGCTGAATGTAATTACAGTGTTACTGAAAAAGAATGCTTAGCTATCGTCTTTGGAACCAAAGCTTTTCGTCCTTATCTTTACGGGAATCGATTCACAATAGTTACAGACCACAAGCCCTTACAATGGCTGTTCAACTGTAAAGACCCTGGATCTAGACTAATTCGCTGGCGACTCAAATTAGAAGAGTTCGATTATGAGATCATACATAAAAAGGGGAAAATAAATACGAATGCAGACGCACTGTCTCGATTTCCAGTTAATCCTATTCAAGATGAACCTCCTACAATTCCTGACCCTCTCCAACAAAACATCGACTCCGAACTAGATCATCTCTTAGAAGATCCTCTGTTAAACTTACCTTCTCCTATTCCATTCTCCTTTGAAAATGAAGACCTGCTCAACCAGGATCCTAACACTGATTCTAATATGATACCTAATATTCCACCGAATCCTGTACAACCGATACCACAAGATAACCCGACATTATCTCCAGAAATGCTTGACCTAGAACCAAACTTACCTTATCTTGACCTCAGTCCTGACAGCGCAAACCTTAACCTTGACTTTGACTCACTTCAGATCCCCTCGCCAGACACACAACCAAATCTAAACAATGACAACTACACACAATTCCTGAAAACAAACCCGAATAAAGGAAGTCCGAATAATACAATCCTAAAGGAACATAACGAAAATCTTTTGAAAACAACCTGCAAAATCATAATAATTCCCACATCTATAGACTTGGACGAATCCAATCCCTATATTTCTGAAATAATCCCTTTCTCCGAAAATGTTGATGAAATCCATAACGCTGAAAAAGAATTATACCATTTTCTAAAAACTAATTATGAAAATAAGACGGTTTACCTCATCTTCACTAAAGTTCACCATTTTGATGAATCATCCTATCCCGCTATTTTTGACACCCTGAAATCTGAACAAACAACCGAGATTGCCATTTCCGACTTCAGAAACCCGTTTGATCATCATTCATTTACTAAAATCTACAATATCCTAACTCATATTTTTAACAACACGAAAATCCAAATTCACGTTTACTTAAACAAAATAATATATCCTACCTTAAGTGAAAGACCCAAAATAATGCGTGAAAACCACGATATCCCTGCATCCGGACATTTAGGATGCATACGGATGTATAATAGAATTCGAGAACAATTTTATTGGAAAGGCATGAGAAGCGACATAGATGACTATGTCAAGAAATGTAAACTTTGTCAAGAAAATAAAGCACTAAGAAAACTAAACAAAGCTCCTATGGAAATTACAACCACATCCACATCACCATTCCAAAGAACTAGATATAGTAGGACCCCTACCCGAATCCGGCACTGCTAAACTCAAATATATTCTAACCTTACAAGATGACCTAACGAAGTATTCAACTGCTTATCCTATACGTAGTACAACTGCCGAAGAATCTTGTGATTGTCTTATCCACTTTATTTCTCTCTTTGGAATTCCTAAGTCTATTCTTACCGATCAAGGTACCAACTTCACATCCGACTTATTCAAAACAACGTGTCAGTTTCTCAAGATTAAACAACTTTGGTCATCGCCTTATCATCCTCAGACACAAGGAGCCCTTGAACGAAGTCATTCAACTCTCAAGGAATATTTAAAATCATTTATTAATCAAAACCAAGATAACTGGCCTACCTATGTATATACAGCTATGCTAGCATACAACACAACAACGCACTCTACTACAAAATTCACTCCTTACGAACTAGTCTTCGGTCACAAACCTTTTATTCCCAACTCTATATATGAAAGCGAACCTAACGCAACATATTCGGACTACATAAGAATGTTACAACATAAATTCAAATATACCAGAGAACAAGCTTTAGAAAATATATTAAAATCCAAAGAATCTTCTAAATCCTATTATGATACTCACACCAGATCACCACCACAATACAAAGCCGGTGACTACGTCTACCTTAAAAATCATCTGAGGCTCAAAAAGGCTTTATCACCTATCTGGAAAGGGCCATATAAAATTATAAAAGTACATAATAATAATACAGCTACACTCTTAATTAATAGACGCCATGTGACGCACCATTTCGATGAAATGAAACCAGCAGAAGTCAAAGATCTTGTATTGCAGTAATATTAGTTAAGTATCAACCAGTCATATATTTATCTAATCTCGTTCATTCTATTTCAGCACATTGAATAATGCACACCAGGACTTTATCAAGTCACTTCCTTCTAGTTCTGGCATCTACTTCGACCCCTTAGGTTCCTTAAGTTTAGTTGATAGTCACCTTAGTATAGTTATACCATATGATGTTTCCTTTATTAACCCACATGTTTTAAACCTCCGGCAAATTCTCTATAAATCTAAACAAGTATGTGACAATGGTAAGATTTTTGATTATTTAGAATGTACAAATCTTTTTGAACCATTGAACACGCGTTTTAATGATATAGCTCACGACAACGAAGCTATTTTTCACCTCACATCTCGCCAGTCGAGAAGGTCTGCATTTCTAGGTTTTGTAGGCACTCTATCGAAAAAAACTATTTGGCACTATGGATGAAGACGATGCCATTCGATACGACAATGCCATTAATGAGGTAGAAACAGACCAAAAGAAACTAGCCCTTTTAATGAAAGAAAATATATTAGTTACCACCTCTTTACTTAAATCTTTCAATGAAACTCTATCCACAATCAAAGTAAATGAAAAACATCTGAAAAATGCAATCGATGCAATATCTCAAGATATTCTAAACCTAACATACGTCTCAAGAGAATTAGGTATTAGGTCTCGCATGCTAGAATTAACTTCTATGATAGAAAATAGTCTCCTAGCCTTATCTTTCAAGGTTGAAGATATAATTAACTCTATCATGTTTAGTAAATCTAACATCTTATATGAACTCTACACCGAATTGGTCGATAATTACCGATTCTTACCTGAATCTAAACAACTTCCAGTTCCTTTAAACCTTGATAACATTCATACTATTTTGAATATATCCGAAATATCTAGTTACTTCAATAAAGAAAAAGTAGTGTTTATAGTAAAAATCCCTCTAATTAACCCTATACAATTAAATGTATATCATAACTTACCTTCACTGGTTCCTCATGATAAAAATAACCCAAGGTCATATTCGGCCATCATCCCATCTTCTAAGTATATAGGTATAAGTAAAGATAAGTCAATGTATTGTAAGTTAGATAAGCTAGATTACTGTAGAATAATTAATAATAATCATTACCTTTGTGAAACATCAATACTGTACTCCTCCTCTGCAACACCTTCCTGTGAAACGGAAATTATTACGAAGGTACTTACCTCAATACCGCTGATTTGTAAAACTAAATTCATTCGTGGCCACATCAGCATTTGGCAGCCACTACGCCATAATAGATGGTTATTTGTAATGTCTGAAAAAACTAAAATAAGCATTGAATGTAATAACTCCCAATCTAACGAAATGGAAATTAATGGAAATGGTTTACTATACTTACCTGCTGAATGTATTGCCTATTGTAAAGATACTCGTTTAATACCTCATGAAAATCGTGAAATTCATATGAAAACCATTGTCTCCAATTTTAATATTTTAAACGATTCATGTTGTAATGTTGTAGCATATAATAATATTGTATCTAACTTACCTGTTGTTAACCTTAAGAATGTAAATTTAGACTCATTAGCTTATGATAATCCGGAAATTCTGAAAAGCCTCAATAATATAATTGAAAAACCACATATTGTTCTGTATCAAAGGTATTATTTTAGCATTACGATTGTAATTGTAACCTTTATCATATTGTTTATTATCTATAAGTTGTATAAAACTGGCATACACAAAAGACTAATGAAATCTAAAGAAAATAATACTCCTGAAAATGATAACCACGAATTAGATGAAATTAGTACTTCAAATATCAATACGGGACCCTCTCTTAGAATTGGCTAAAATAATTATATTTTACTTTTAAAACATAGGTAAACTTCACTTCAGAAAAGGTGTAGTTTACACTAAATCGGGGGGCTGTTATAGATTGCCAATGTTAGGGAAAACGCCTAACAATCACTTTAAAGTGATTGCATGTATTATCTGATTTGTGGTGTCAGCATTTTAAAGGCATCACTGCCTAGCGCTCCAGAGGAGCGCCAGTCTCGTCTCGATCGCCGAACCATTACCACCTCTTGTGTCTGCCAGTTCCTATTTCAAGGTCTAAGCCCTAATTAAACTTTTATTTCATACAGTGTAATTAAAAGTGTTTTTTTTAAAAAGCCTATTGAAAGGTCCCGTATAACAGCACGCACTGACACAAAAGCTTCGCTTAAGCTTCATCGCGAGTGCAAGCGCACTCGTAATCGTCACTTGTTTGAAGTTGCCGTGCCTTACGTACGTGTCAAAGTGTGGGTGCGCTGGTTTTGCCCGCTCTATGAAACTATCCTTCTGTACCTATCTATTCCGTGGTAACAAGTAAAGCAAAGCAGTGTGGCACTAATGGCTCAGCTCTAATGTCCACACCATCTGTCAATGTCATGTCTTTGCCCGCTTTTTGTAGCACTTATGTACGAAACTCTCAGTTCTATTCACTTTATTATAATGGTTTTCCTTTTTTATTTGCTATGATGACCGGATGGATGGGTTTATAATCAGATGTTTGGCTTTTATGGTTACTTACTCGTTTATATGGCGATTTTGATATTATACTAATTATGAAGTTTGAATAAACGAAATCATTCGGAACTCAGATGCCTTTTCCCAGCAGATGTCGCAACTTTTTTTTAAGTGGTAAAATCATTAAATGAGTCCCCAGGGCAGCAGGCAGCTGGAGGGACTGTCAGACTCGTACTGACTAAAATCCATGGTGTCCTTCAATAGCCCTTTACGTTCCGGGGTCACGGTAATTCGTACAGTCCCGCGACTAGAACACGTAACTAGCGTAACACCTATCGAAAACTTACTTTAAAAAGAATTGAGAACAAACCTCTTTTGAACACATAATGAGCACTTAATTATGAAATAAAACCGTGTTCATTATATGAATGAAATGAGATAACCACGAGCAAGAGAGAATTACACGAATCATTATTTATGATGGTCATTGTAATGAAGATAATATCTTCGAATTTATGCACCTACGGTCAGAGTAGGTGTATTGCTTATTATAGCATGTTGGCAATATTATTACAATGAAGCAAGAATTTTGACAATCGATTTAGGTTTATTTAACGGTAAGCTCATTGTAGAATAAATTTTACAAGCCTATTAAAAATGTAAGTCTCAATTACGACAAACACAACCAGATTCATATAATAAGGGAAAAAACAAGTTGTCAAGACTAAATTGATATTCCCTAAATGACGTATGATCATGAATATGATGAACACAAAGACTCCTTATAGACAAATGACAAGAATAAAAACAAATCGAAAAAAAACAACCGCGGTAAAACTAAAGTATCTATGCTATGGTAGAATAGAAAAGTATGCCACATGAACATAGTCGACCTCTCGACTTATACATAAATCCCCTTCTACGACCAATCGACTATTCAGAATTTCTATCCAATTTCATACTCGGATTATAATATTTTATACTCGACGGTCTACATCCGACCGATTTATATTGATGAGATGCTTAAAAACTTTAATTTCGTCAGAATACGTTCGGTTCGTGAAACTTTTAATAGAGCTTTTCAATGCAGACGCAAGTTTAAGCCAATTTTAATTACAAGCCACTGAGGTATTTTTGTCGCTGATTCCGGTTTTACGCTGACTGAAGAAAAGACCGAATTAATCACATATTGTGTTTGTTATGAATGTGTTATATGATTGTTTTACTGAATGCGATGTTAACAAAAGGATTATCAAAACTGAATATTGAATATTTCAACTTAAAGTTCTGAATAGTGAATGGATCGTCTATAAAGTTGAATGGTATTGTTCTAATTCAGTTCTAGTTGTTCTAGTTTGAAGGAAATCTGTTTGTTTCAGTAACCGTATTATCTGTAGTAAAGCATACTGACTGGAACTCTATTAATTGATTAAGTTTGTTTCTTATGCTGCCAAAAAAAATTAATTTGGTTTAAATCAATAACTCTTTAGTATATTATGTAGTTACATTTGAAACGTATGCACTTGAAAATATTCCAAACCATACCATAATATGTACCTATTACGAAGTAGATCTTATCTCTTTTTTTTTTATCGTTATAAAATCATCAAATGAGTCTCCAGGGCAGAGCGGAAGGGACTGTCAGACTCGTACTGACTAAAATCCACGGTGTCCTTCAATAGCCCTATATGTTCTGGGGTCACGGTAATTCGTTAGTCCCGTGACTCCGGCAGACTTTGGCCATCTAAAGGGAGGCCCCGTAATTTTGCTGACACTTTTGAGGCGTGCGTGGAACACAACGCGCCGTCGACCCGGGCATGGTCCATGGTCGGACAGCAAATTGCCCATTACTCGCTGCCCGCATGCCCGCGCAGATCTTATCTCTAAACTAGAAATAGTAATTACGCGAGAAAATCGAATTTGATTTTGACTAAATGTGTAAATTTTAGTGCTAAAATACAATCTACTAGTATTGTTACCTCAGGCCTAGATTAAGATTAATTACTATCATCAAAATTCTTGTTCTACGTGCTTTTGTTAAAATATCTAGATAATACAATCTAGTATCTGACGTTAAAATAACAAAGCGCCACAATAGTTTATCTTATTTTATGTAGCAATTTCAAAATAACCTTTTAATATTTGTGACCCGTTACTATAATAGTGATTGATATGAGCCGTAAGAGAATAATTTAATAACTAATCGATCAAAATATTGTCAAATTAAGAATAAAATATTAATAACTTAGAGTGAAACCTAATGGTTTCAGGGCTCGACGTAAATAATACAACCAATCTCAAATTCAAGTAAGGCTGTTCACACACGTCACCGCTTGTACGCGCGGTCAGTCGGAGTCGACGCCGGTGTCGCGAACTTTGAGAGGGTTTGCCGCGCAGAGGCTGATCATCATCATCATCACACAATGATGTTCCCACTGCTGTTACATAGGCCTCCTCTCTGTGAGAGGGAGTGGGCCATAATCCACCACGTCTGAATATCGAACGTCTTCGAATTTTTGTTTCTAGGACATGCCGGTTCCCTTACGATGTTTTCCTTCACCGTTTTGGGAGCAGTGGTGATGAAATAAATTAACAAAGTAAAGCTCCTGGGTTCTAATTTTAAACCTACATCTCGTAAGCCAGGGCCGATACCTCTGGGTAACCACTGCTCTCAGAACCTGATAAACATGATAAATATCCCATTTCAAGTTCTAATTACAGTATTAAGTTAGAAAACTACCACCAGCAGACACCTCTAGACACATGACAACATATCCTGGTATTCTGAATTAACGTACACACTGAAGCGACGCATGTTGAGTTAGGAGTTTGACAGTGACATAACCGCAATGTCCACATGAATTACCTCTGCCCTTACCTCTGTGAATGCTAACGACATCATCTTCCTGCCCTTATCCCATTTCACTTGGGGTCGGCGCAACACGTTTTTTTCTTCCATTCTCCTCTATCAAACGTCACAGTATCATTTACTCCTTTTTCTTCCATATCATTCCTTATACAATCCATCCATCTCTTCTTTGGCCTCCCTCTTCCTCTCCATCCATCAACATTCATACTCATCACTCTCTTAGTCACATGAGTGTCATCCCTCCTCATCACATGTCCATACCAAGACAGACGATTCCCTTTAATTTTTTCTGTAACAGGCGCCACTTTCAAACTTCCCCTTATAAACTCATTCCTTACTTTATCCATTCTTGTCACTCCACACATCCATCTTAACATTCTCATCTCCGCTACATGCAACCGTTTCTCATCCAACTTTTTCACAGCCCAGCATTCCGATCCATACAATACAACAGGTCTAATCACGGATTTGTATATTTTCCCCTTTAACTTGAGGGGCATCCGTGGGTCGCAAGTTGTTCCGGTGACCTGTCGCCATTTCATCCATCCCGAGTTAATCCGGTGTGTTATGTCCCGGTCTACATCGCCATCTCCTTGGACAAGCGACCCGAGGTACCGAAAGTCGGAACAGACTGGTATGGGCGTTCCGGCAAGTGTAATGGGCACAAGACTGGAGAGACCGCCAAAATCGCAAAACAAATATTCCGTTTTGGTTCTGCTCAATTTCAGGCCAACGTTCTCCAGTCTTTGCCACCACGCCTCCAATCTGCTCTGGACCTCTAAGCCGCTCTCGGCAATAAGCACAATATCATCGGCAAACAGCATACACCAGGGGGCCTCCTCCTGAATGTCCGACGTCAGAGCATCCATTATCATCAGGAAGAGGTACGGGCTGAGAGCAGACCCTTGGTGCAAGCCAACCGCCACATTGAAGCTGCCGCTAGTGCCCGCTGTAGACCGGACTTGGGTACTGCATCGACTGTACATAGCACGGATCAACTGCACATACTTCCCAGGCACACTTTTCTCCTTAAGGGCCCACCACAGAACCTCACGGGGCACCCGGTCGTATGCCTTTTCGAGGTCGACGAACACCATGTGCAAGTTTTTATGAGCACCTCTGTATTTCTCACACAGTTGGCGGATAGCGAAGATGGCATCCGTCGTACCCCGACCAGGCATAAAACCGAATTGGTTCTGTGAAATTTCGCTCTCCTCTCTCAGTCGCCTTTCAATAACTTTCTCCCAAACCTTCATACTGTGTGACATCAGCTTTATTCCTCTATAATTATTGCATTCCAGCACATCACCTTTGTTTTTAAAAATGGGCACTAGCGAACTATTGCACCATTCGTCGGGTATGGCTTCTTCCAGCAACAGCTTATTGAAGAATAAAGTTAACCATGTCCAACCATACATCCGCAATATTTTCCACACTTCAACAGGTATTCCGTCCGGTCCTAATGCCTTACCATTCTTCATTCCACTCACTGCATTCCTCACTTCATCCACACTTATTTTTCTTACTAATCCCTTATTTACTGGTTTATTTTCAAGCATACCATTCCAGTCATTCTCCTCATTCATCAGTCTTTCAAAGTAACCCTTCCACCTATTCACAATTTTCTCGTCTTCCGACAGAATCATTCCAACATCGTCTTTTACGCACTTTACTTGACAAACATCCTTCGCCTTTCTCTCCCTAGCTCTAGCAAGCCGGTAAAGTTGTTTTTGGCCTGCTGGAGTATCCAAAGTGTCATATAGCTTTCCTTGGGCATTTGCTTTTGCTATAGACACAGCTCTTTTGGCTTTTTTCTTAAGAGCATCATACTCCCTCTTTCTTTCAGCTTTCAAACTAGCACGCTCATTACCAATGCTCTGCCATTCCTTAAATTTCTTCTTTTTTTCCTTCAAAACATTCTGTATCTCTGTCGACCACCACCATGTATCCTTATCTATCGTGCCCCTTCCTTTCGTCTCTCCCAAAATATCTTTTGCTGCGCTCCTAATACACCGAGCCATCTCATTCCAACATTCATTTACGCTTTGGTCGTTCATATCACCCATCTCAATCATTTTATTTACCACTCGCTCTCTTAATTCTCCAGCACAATCATTCTTCTCTAGCATATGCCATTTTATTTTAGGAGGGGGACGCTCTTTTTGTTTTAGAAGCCTTACTTGTAAGACTACTTCCATAACCAGGAGTCGATGTTGTGAGACTAAATCTTCTCCCGGTAGCACTTTGCAGTCTTTGACGAGCTTTATTTTGGTGCGTCTAACAAGGAAGTAGTCTATTTGCGTATTATGTGTCCCACTCTTATAGGTTATTAAGTGTCCATCGGCTTTTTGGAACCAGGTGTTGGCTACTGCTAAATCAAATGCAGTGGCTGATTGCAACATAGTTTCCCCCTCATTGTTTAAATTCCCGAAACCCCATCCCCCGTGTACTCTTTCATAACTTCCTCTCATTCTTCCCACATGCCCGTTAAAATCACCTCCAATAATTAATTCCTCATGCACCGGGATGGTTATTAAAACTGTATCAAAATCCTCCCAAAACTTCTCTTTGACTCTTTCCTCACATCCTACCTGGGGCGCATACACACTTATCACGTTCAGTACAACATTCCCTAACATAACTTTCACAACTATCAATCTATCATTAATTCTTTTTACATCCATCACGCTTTCTTTCAAATTACTATCTAACACTATTCCCACGCCATTCCTTTTTCCATCACTTCCACAGTAGAAGAACTTGTATCCCTCCCCAATTTCCCTCGCTTTTGTACCCTTCCATTTAGTTTCTTGCAAGCACGCCACATTTATTCTTCTTCTTTTCAATACATCTGCTAACTCTCTGGCTCTTCCAGTCATTGTCCCAACATTCCAACTAGCGTACCTCAATCTTTCTTCCCGGGCTCGCTTCTTACGTCGCACCCGTCCGGGTTGGTGCGACAACCCTTGTCCATTTCCCGCAGGGGCCGGGTGCTGCTCCTGCGCGTCGCCTGCGGGGTACGCCCTAGCACTATCGCGCATATCTATTTCTCTCAACATATTGCTTAAAGATTTGGCTTTGATTTTATAGCCGGCCGCCTGCCTGACACTAACCCTCTTTGGGAATGCGTTTGTTGGTGGTTTACCCGCCACCATTCGAGTGACCCAAGGTGCTTGGTAGCATGCACTGGGTCTTAAGGTCCATTAGTCGCCTTTTACGACACCCATTGGAAGATATGGGGTGGCGCTATTCTTTATGTCCGGACACCACACGGACTGGTGACACACACCACCGGACGGAATTTAACGTTATGTCGTTAGTGAATGCTAACGACATAACGTTAAATTAGCATTTTTTTTCAAATTGTGTTACATTTTCAGTATTTCGTTTTCTTTGGCAATACTTTTATAGTACATCATTTTTGATATATGATTTGTTTATTTAGATATTAATTAGATGTTAAAAACTTTGCGAGGATTTTACAATACTAAACATTTTTTATTCGTAAATCTGTTAATGGCACCACACAACATTGTATTGTACAAACGCAAAAACTTGTCAAGAAAATGTTTTAAGCTAAGATAAAATACAACTCCGAACATGGAAGAAGGACGCCCACGTCTTTGTTCCTACATCGATCGTTTATTAGGTAAAGGGCCCACTACACGGAACGATTCAACGTTACGATCAATCTGACAATCGTGGCGATAGTTCGCAGAAAGTTAACCGCTCACACACGAAATGATTGGTAGTTGCGATCGATCATTCACTTGTTTGAAACGGAACGACAAAGACTTGCTATTACAGAAAACGATAGTTATGATATTCAAGATTGCCTAATTTTGAATTTCGATCTCCGATTGTTAACGATCTTCACAAACACTATAGTAGTACCATTTCCAAAAGACTCAGTGCCCCGGAGCCGAATGTTCAACTTTATGTTCTAGATCATAAAGTTGATAATCTCAAATGCGTCGTAGAGTCTTTAATGTAGCATAGTTGATCCGTCGTTTCAGTCAGTCCGACCGACTGATCTTAACGATGAATCGTATCGTTTACTAGGTCCTTTAGGTATTCTACAAATCTGTCAGTGGTTGTCATTCACAGCCAGATTCCACCCACTCGAGTTATTTACGCCTATTGGTCGGTCCTTACTTAAAACCCACGCATATTTTTAAGCATCGCAGACATTTTGCAAAACATGAATTCAGTGAAAATATCTAAACAAATAACGACATTTGTGATGATCAAAATATTATGCCTGGTGGAATTTTCCTGTACAGGTAGGATACACGTATTTTATCTACTTAGAGATTTCTTTCTTTCTTATTTTTCTTTCTATGTTTGGAATTTTTAATATACTTTTCATTAAATATAAGAGTTATTTTTAAGAAAAATACTTTTCTAATTGGGATTGTGTTATTTCAAAAGAAGATTTATTTCACACGAAGGTCGTTCATAAATAAGCAGTTTGAAGTTGAAGACTAGAACTAAGTTGAAGACAAAAGATAAAAGTCACACCCTGTCGAGTAATGTTGCCAAAAATGTCGAGAGAAGTCCAGCAACGTCACATTACTGCACCCGATGTCTCTGGCGACACAGGTCCCATGACAGTCCCCGATTGTATCCCTGGCTTTAAGCACTTTTCAGTTCAAATTTCTTGCCTGCTTAGTCGAATTACACAAACAGCATAGTACAAATTGTTCCAAAAAACAGCCCAGTTTAAATAAAAATACAATGTCGTGTCAAAAAAAGACCTACACGAGGCCAAGTTCTAACATCACCCTACTCAGTAATGTTAAAATCACAACGTTTCGTTGTTCCAACTTCACAATGTGGAACATAATATCACGCTGTATGAATGCGGCTCTCGCCAGCTCAAACATAATTTTGTACGGATTCAGAATGCATTTAGAGTGTTGTGTAACCTGTGAAACTTTATGCTGAAGGGTTATGGCATGGAGTTCTAATTTCAATCAGTGTTTGAAGTTGACGTTTAGTACGTTTGAAATCTGGTTTTGAATGTTTAGTATGAAAAGCCTTTCGAATAAGTACTACAAATAAAATGTACTCATATTTAGACGACGAAATAGCCGTTGGCGGGAATTAACGTTTTCGGAATCTAATACTAGCAAAGCCAAAGGCTAGATATAGGGTTGTAAGATTACAGCAGATGTTTGAAAAGGCTATGGAACAAAAATGGGGCAACGGTAGTTTGGCGAGCTGGTCTGAAAGTCTGATAACGAATATTATATTATACCATGGCCCTGGAATGAAGGAACAGGTTGTTTTTTCGTCAGTAAAGTCTGTCAGTCTCCTTGCCCTCAATTCAGAGTGGAAGGAGGCGTTTGATGTGAATTACTGGTCAGGTATATTTATATAAAGTAAGAAGAGTACGAGGAATAAAATGAGGAAAAGCCTAAACAGATGTGATCATCTACCTACTATTTAGTTTAACATTAAATAAGATTAAGTCGTTAAGATAAAAGCTATAAATCCGCAATTAAAGAATATAGTAAAGTAATTTCTAACTATTTATTAGATGTTGGTATTCAAGCTTAATGTTTTGCAATTAATACGCCAAAATTAAACCTAAATACGTTTGGGCTCTAATCGCTATCAATTCGAATCTAAACGCCTACGTATTTATTAGTAGTGTAATTTCAATAAATTACACTAGGTACTAATAATAAATGTAAACAGGCATACGTATACACAAAGTAACTAATTCCCGGCGAGAATATTCACCAATAAATATTCTGTTCCGTCTATAATGTTGGGCCCATGATAGATTAGTTTGTGCAACGAGCTAATATCAAACTGTGTGCTTTGTGAGATCAATTTATGCTGTATTTTACAGCTGATATTAATTGGCTGTGGAGTTATTTATTGCACGACGTCATTGGGTGCCAAAATTGGGTGTCTTTCGTCCAGCAAATGCTGAGTTGGTAACCCTTTTGATGCGGACGAAAACTTTATTTTTTTGTTATGTGTATCCATAATTAAGCGTATGTTTTCTATTCTACTTACTACTACTTTATATTCTACTAGCTTCCACCCGCGACTCCGTCCGCGCGGATGTCGGTCTTTGCGTAGATGGTTTATTTCTCCATTTTGAGTAACTCTGACAATGACATCTTATAAATTTATATTGGACCCAAATACGGCTAAGCCTATAATAATTAAGGAGATCGCGGTTCTACAGAACAACGTCTATGAATAAAACTGAAAAATAAGATTTTTTTTTCTACGTATTTTTCCAGGATAAAAAGTATCCCATTTTATGCCCAGGATAATAAGGTATAATTATACCAAGTTTCATCGAAATCGAACCGTTAGTTTTCACGTGATGCCTGCATATACAGACGGACAGACAGACAGCCAGACAAAAATTTTTTTAATCACATATTTGGGTTTGGTATCGATCCAGCAACACCCCCCGCTATTTATTTTTTCAATATTTTCAATGTACAGAATTGACCCTTCTACAGATTTATTATATGTATAGATTGGTGTGGCAGGGCCATTGCAAAACAGTGGTGGTAGGTTGGCTTGGCTAGCTTGGCGTTCTGGATGTATGACTGGGTTTTGTTCCAGCTTTCCATAATGCCTGTTTTAATCTTTTGTGATGACGAGGTTGAATTTATAGTATTGACTGTCAATGTATTTAGTAACATAATATACGAGTACATTGTAGCTTTATGTTCACGATTTTATAAATGTACATAATAATATTTTATGCTATTATTATACAAAATAAAGCAAGAAAGCCGAAGATGAATCTTCAGAGCTACTTGTCGGATTCCGAAATATTCTTCCAATAATTGGAAGCTAACGTGAGCGATTACACAGGGAAAACTGTTTTCAATCAATATTTATTTCATTTTTGAGGAAATAAAAATTCAACTGCGAGTGGGACTCGAACCCTTGTCTCTTGGATAAGTAGGCCATCGCAACACACTTGTTTGAAGCTGAACCTTTCATTTCATTGTTTTTGAACGTTTTTCAGTTGAATTTTTCGTGCTTCAAAATCTTTGCAAGAACGCGACGCAGGCGTTTTTGAGTATAAATACGTGGCATTGATAAAAAGAAATTCATAGAAATTTGTGGCCTTTTAAGCCTTGTCGTTTGAAGAGAAAAAAAACAACAAGAACTTTATAGTACTTTTTATTGTTTTTAAAAGTATTCACATCGTAGTTTAATACACTTTTCCATGCGCTCGAACCAGTTATTAAAGCATTTATGCCACTGCAAAGTAGGGATGTTCAGTATGGGTGATTTGAAAGCGTCGACTACTTCTTAACCGGACTGTAACCTTTTAATACGAAGAGATTTTTTTTAATTTAGGACATTTAGGCATGCGGGCAGCGAGTAATGGGCGACTCGCTGTCCGACCATGGACCATGCCCGGGTCGACGGCGCGTTGTGTTCCACGCGCGCCTCAAAGAGTGTCAGCATAGTGACGGGGCCTGTAGAGGGCCAAAGCCTGCCGGGGTCGCGGGACCAAGGGATTACCGTGACCCCGGTACGTAAAGGGCTAGTGAAGGACACCGTGGATTTTAGTCAGTACAAGTCTGACAGTCCCTCTCGCCCTGCCCTGGGTGGGAGGACTCATTTGATGATTTTACCACGATAAAAAACAAGGACATGTGAAGAAATCATTAGGGCTTAGGTCTGGACTGCATGGAGGAGGGTCAAGAATTTCTACGTTTTCTTGCTTCAAATACTCAATCGTTTGACGAGCGCTGTGTGAGCTTGCATTGTCGTGGTGTAGGATGATGCATCGCTTTTGGTTAGATTATCGAAGCTCGGCAAACAAACCTTGGTATACCACTCTGCATTAATTGTTCTACGATCTTCAAATGCAATTATCACAACATAACCGGTTTTTGCCACGAACGTAGCAATCATCTTCTTTGAAGTGCTTCGAGAGCGAACAACTTCCGTCGGCTTAGGTCTTGAAAGTCCCAGATTGTGGATTGCTATTTGGAATCAGGATTGTGGGCATAGATCTAAGATTCGTCACCACTGATGATATCGTAGACGTGATGTGACCCTCCTCGGTTGAACCTTTGAAGAGTTTTCAGATACCAAATGACGCGGGTCACCTTATGATCGTCAGTGTAGTATGAAGCAAATGTGGGACCCAACGGGAAACCAGCTTTCTCACACCAAGCGCCTCATGCAAGATCTTTTGCATAGTTTGCCCTGAGATGCCTAGTATTGCCTCTATCTCCAACATGACGATCTTTGAATTTTAGTTGTCTCACAGCAACGATGTTATCTTCAATGATGGTGGATTTTGGATGTCCTTCACGAGATTTGTCGTTAAGACTGGTGTGTCTACGCTGAAGTTCTAAATATAAGCGTTCAACAGTCCGTAGACATGGGGCTTCATTATAGAACAAAGAAATTAACTCTTATTAGTTAGAAATAAGCCTTTGTCAAACAGACAAGCGATAGTGAACCGGACCGAGTCCGTAGCTATAACGAACCGATACGAGACGTCAAACTGGGATTGACGACACCAGGGTAAGTCGTACCTACCGCTACACGCGACTTACCCAACAATAATACTCCGCATGCACGACATACACTGATGCGCGCCGTGTTCTAAGTTAATATAGGCACGACGCGCGTCGGGGACGTCGTGCGGGGACGCAGCGACTTCCAGAAGGTCAAACTGGGTACAGCGAACCGAGGCGTGGCAGTTGTATTAGCTGGCTTTTAATGAACTACGTCAAACGGAGCAAATACGCCTTCACCACGTCTTCGCTTCGCATCGGTTCGGTCACGCTATCGGATCGCTTTCGCTTTTCTATGTGACTGGATTCAAACAATTCCATACATTACAATAAAAACGCCTCGCTTTGCATTCGCCACGCCTGTCTATTTGACAAAGCCTTTAGAAACATTGAAGCCGCGTTTGGCCTCTTTAAAAGTTAAGAAAATGATTCGAATGATCGTAGGTGACCTGACAGGTTCAAAACAACGCTGTGACTAAACTTAATTTAAAATTTTTAAAGTGTTTTATTATTCTAAATTAATTTGAATATTAAACAGTTCAAAATTCGAAATTCGCGGCAAATATGTAAACGACAGAACTTAAAAGGCAAACTATCGTATATAAAACTTTAATAATATTTATTTCAGTTTTACGATCCAACACCTCCTTTGATAATTCAAACCAAGAATACAAACAAACAAAACAATCAAGTTTTAAATTAAAAACCGTTGAACACAGAAGAATTTTGAAGTGAAAACTTCTTTAGCGGCGTTGAGCACTTTTTCTGTAATGGGTATAAAATCTTAAACTCGCGTCAGGACACGTGACCCTGACCGAAAAAGCGTAGGACGGCGCAGGGCGCTTGCGTGAATGTTCGTGTGACTTTATTACTTTTAAAGAAGTTTGTATGCTGGATACATTCGTTGCTAGGTAACATTGTTTATAAAAGATGTACGTCACATTGGAAAATTATTGAAATAAAAAGTCAACCATTTTTGCGAGTTTTACTAAAATCTGTTCACAAGATATTTCCAACAATTACTATTCAAGTTTTCACTTCTGCCGGCACTCCCAGAGTGCAACCCGTCGTTTTTTTTGAAGTGAAAACTTCTTTAGCGGCGTTGAGCACTTTTCTGTAATGGGTATAAAATCTTAAACTCGCGTCAGGACACGTGACCCTGACCGAAAAAGCGTAGGACGGCGCAGGGCGCTTGCGTGAATGTTCGTGTGACTTTATTACTTTTAAAGAAGTTTGTATGCTGGATACATTCGTTGCTAGGTAACATTGTTAATAAAAGATGTACGTCACATTGGAAAATTATTGAAATAAAAAGTCAACCATTTTTGCGAGTTTTACTAAAATCTGTTCACAAGATATTTCCAACAATTACTATTCAAGTTTTCACTTCTGCCGGCACTCCCAGAGTGCAACCCGTCGTTTTTATTTTTATAAAATGTCGACGCAGCTCATAAATCTTGCGGGAGTGCAATACCAGTACTAACCTTTTACAATGCAATAAGTTCGCTTGAAAACTATTATGAAGCTTTTACCGACGAGCTACGAGTATTTATGAGACAAATAATTATTAATTAACTCAGAAGTAATGAAAACAAAGATCTCCGCACTTTCTTTTAAACTGAGTGTGCTCAATGGGAGAAAGAATGAATAGGGTATTTCTTTTATTTTTTGTTTGTGGTTACCTCTCTTTGAAGTACCGTGCTTGACCACGGAAAGTGACTTGCACGGATATGAATCAGCCATCTTGCTAGAAATGACACTGCAAGTGTTTTTGGTGCCTATGTTGTGTTTGGCCTAAATTCCTGCCCCTTTCTCATGCCAAATATCTCTCTCTCTGTTTTACGCAATATTTCATTTTTTCTTGGCTCTGTAGAAATAATCTTGGAATAAATTTGTTAGCGCTTAAGGCCGCGTGCTGGCTGGGCGTAAATAGAAGCCTATGGTTTGCGACGCTTTCGTCACACAAAACATGCACAATACTATTTTCCTATATCGTCTAACAAAGGAAATAGAATTAATTATAAACCCATTTGCAGGGACAGTTTTGGTTAGAGGCCAAAAACTTCATCATTACTCTTGCATACAACTAAAAGAGGCGTCAGTTTATATTCTAAAGCCCACACAGCTTTAATTTAAGGATCAGGGAGTGTAATACATGCCTTTTTATTATCCTGGTAAAATCATCAAATGCGTCCTACACCCAAGGCAGGGCGGGAGGAACTGTCAGACTTGTACTGACTCTAAATTTCACGGTGTCCTTCAAGAGCCTTTTACGTTCCGGGGTCACGGTATTCGTTAGTCCCGCGACCGTAATGCATACCTTACCGGTATTCCGTGTCGCCTCGTGGCGTACTCTTTACAACTTTTTTTAATCCGCAGTTGCACATGTCATTTGAGCGTGTAATTTGTTATCACGTAGTGTTATAAGTTGAGCCGCCAATTTTGTTCCTATCAGCCATCATATAATGATGAAAATAGAATTACCATCCTGACATGTGTGTAGTATGAGAGTGAATGAGGCAAAAAAGTAATTCTAAAAAAAAACTTTTAACTAACAGAATAATGCTTTGTGCTTTCTTAAAGGACAATTCTTTGAACACCATATACCTTTTACCAGTTCACTCAACGTGTATGTTGTGTTGTAAGAGAAAAGAATAACCAGTAAAACAAGACCCATCTAACAACAGGTTCTTTGCAAAATTCGTAGCGGAAGAGATTTTAAGGGGTCAGCCTATAATGGTGCGGTTTTCCACCTGATTTTCCCACACAATAAGCTGGAAATGTTCAATATTTCGACGCTGCATGCTTAACGTGGCTTGTTTATAGGATGTTCTGATGCTATCGGCTTATAGGATCTATAAATTGTGTATTTATTAAGGGATAAGTATTTGCAAATACGTGTTATCCCCTATAGTAAATCTATAATCGAAGCTGTTATGATAAGCTTGATAAGTTTGTTAGTTAAAGTTAGTCAATTTTGTAATAAAAGCTTGTATGTTTTCCATACAATTTACGTCGTACATACTACAAGTACGAAGTAAGATGCATTTGAAATAGAATGCTACGGTCTCCAGTGATTCTGTATTCAGCATCTGGATAAATGAAGTGCGAGCAGAAGCTAGTGAATAATAAATGAAATAAAATTAGACATAGATTCTCATTGCTTTGCATCTTTGCAAACAACAGGCACGAGCAAGTTTTGAACACAAGGGGCCACGGAAGGAACAAGGTAGTTTACGTCATTAAGAAACTGACAATTTCTTCTACGACACTGGGGTTCGGGATTTGACAAAGAAAAATACAAAAGGCAATTTCTCCATAGAGATCCACGCTTTGGAATGTGCGACAGTTCTTTCACAAGTTATTTATTATGTGTTATGTCTGGGACTGTAGCATAGCTTATTTTTGACAATTCTAAATAACCTGTAAAGGTTTAATTGAAATAAATGCTTTGAGTTTGAGTTCTTTTATTTCAAATCTGGAATCCAGAATATCAGATGAATTTCATCGAACTAATGTATTATGATTGACGTCCTAAGTTAACAGAAGATAAAAAACCTGCCAATTGCGTATCGGACTCACACACGAAGGGTTTTGTACCATTTTTTATAAAAATGTAAAACATATCGCATTTCTTGTATATTTTTCTTAGTATCTCGTTATAACGGCAACAGAAATACATCATTTGTGAAAATTTCAACTGTCTAACTATCACGGTTCGTGAGATACAGCCTGGTGACAAACGGACAGACAGACAAACAGACAGACGGACAGCGGAGTCTTAGTAATCAACCCACTGAATTAATATAAACGTCAATTAGTCGTACCTTGTACGAATCCTTCATCAAGCAACCCTCATGTGTAAAACAAATTAATTCAAAGACGGTTCGAGCAATTAGCGATAGGAAATGAACATCTGGTCCTGGTCGGGTCATCGAGTGTAATCAATTAATTAAGTTCAGGATGTGAGCCCAAATGGCTACTTAGAGTTTCATTTGCTTTTGAAATTGCTTGGGAGTTTCTGAGGTAAACTTGGCCTAGATTGAATGTGACTTGGCCTAGATTGTGTGGTAGAATTATAGTAACGAGCATGCGGGTGATAAGTAACGGGCGACTCGTTGTCCGACGCTTCCACGCGCGCCTCAAGGAGTGTCAGCATAGTGACAGGGCCTGTAGAGGGTTAAAGCCTGCCAGGGTCGCGGGACTCACGAATTACCGCGACTCAGGTACGTAAAGGGCTATTGAAGGACACTGTGGATTTTAGTCAGTACGAGTCTGACAGTCCCTCCCGCTCTGCCTTGGGTTAGGATTCATTAGACGATATTACCGCGTTAAAAAAAGTATTATAGTAATAGTTATGTTATCGGGGTTGCGAAACTGTCTTATCAGGTAACCGTGGCCCCGGAACGTAAAGGGCTATTAAAGACACTGTGGATTTTGGTAAGTACAAGTCTGACAGTCTCTCCCGTCCTGCCCTGGGTAGGAGGCAATCTTTTGGTAAGACTGTGTTGAATCATCATTGGTTAACCCAAGCAGTAATATTACCTTCAACAAAAGTAATTTACTTTTACATTCCAGAATCGATATCAACCACTTCCGAAACTAATAAAAATTCCACCACAATCTTCGCATACTCGTACAATCTGAAAACGAAACACAAAGTAAATAAAAATAGCTCTTATTTCAATAATAACAAAGCAAAATAGCTTTATACAATACCCCGTAACAAGATATCCGATTGAAGTTCGGAGACTTTCACTCAACGGCCTGAATGAAACCGTCTCTTTGGGAATGTAAAGCACAGAGCATAGCTACAGTGTAATTGAAACAGTATCGCAACTCAATCGTTTTTGTATTATGCAACCAACCACTCAATTCATATGAATCACTCACTCAATTGATATGGCTTACTATCTAGCCAGGATATCGTGGCAGTGGTACGCAAACAGCAACCGCAGGGTCAGGGTGGACTTTTAGTCAGTAATCAGTAACACGGGTGTGTTACTGACTAAAACTCCAGGTACAGTAAAGTAAAGGAAATTTTGTCGCGGGACTCACGAATTACCGTGACCCCGGTACGTAAAGGGCTATTGAAGTACACCGTGGATTTTAGTCAGTACGAGTCTGACAGTCCCTCCCGTTCTGCCCCGGGTGGGAGGACTCATATGATGATTTTACAACGTAAAAAAAACTCGGCACTTGGCAGAGCAGAAGGAATCAAGTGTAGTGAGTATTGGGTAATTTACCGTCTGATCATGGGCCATGACCGGATCGTCAACGCGTCGTATTCCACCTGCGCCTGAGTGAGAGTGCACAGAGCTGTCAGCAATCTGACGGGGACCCCTCTTCAAATATAGAGGAACCTTTCAGTTTAGAAGTTACTCATTATTATCATTTAGACCAAACACGTTGGACTAGTGGTCGATAGTATAACAGTTGAGCATGAGGTAATTAATGGGTTTGAATCTCATGTCGGGCTTCGTGTTTTTGAGTTTCTCCAAAAGGAATACCTCAAAATAGCTTGCCAATTTCTCAGGAGTCTTAATAAGTGCCCAGTTAATGGCAAACTGAATAACCTTTATGGATGTTTATTTATTTAAAACGAGATTGGTTTTAGCCTCAACCTAGAGGCAAAGATAAAGCCAAAGATGGAGCGAGCTCACTTAGAAAGAACGAACTCCTGCGCACCGACGTCGACAAAACACAGTAAAAAGTATTTGGCGCAGATCTCTGAAACTTATGATTAATATGGCTTGTCTATATTAAAACATAAACATCTTCTTGGAAGATAATGTTGATTTTCTTACTGTTTCCTCTTTACTATGGATACAGTCCTACTGGAAATGTATCCCCTGGGGGATAGGGACAGCTGCGCGCTTTAAACTACTCGCTATACGAAGTGTGTGGGTATTTGTCAATAGGTTCTGTATTTTATTGGCACTACGGGTGGATGTGGGTGAGCGGCGTAGATTGACGCATTAGCTCTGTTTACTTAATCCCCAGCCGGGTTGAACGGGGGATGTTTAGGGGTTTCGAGTGCTGTTGTAGACTGCAGTGAGTTATGAAAGTTGTTTGTGCGTTTTTGAAGTGAAAACTTCTTTAGCGGCGTTGTGCACTTTTTTTGGAATGGGTAAAAAATGTTAAACTCGCGTCAGGACACGTGACCCTGATCGAAAATTCGTAAGACGGTGCAGGGCGCTTGCGCGAATGTTCATGTGTGTTTATTACTATTCAAGTTTTCACTTCTGCCGGCACTCCCAGAGTGCAACCGTCGTTTTTCTTTTAATTTTTGTTCATCAACTTCGTAATAAGTAGGAAGTTATTTTACGTAGTACTGGTGTGTATTGTTTTAATCTAACGAACTGTGTGTGTGTGAACAGCAATGTTTATTAAGTTTATAATGTATAATTTACTATTAAAACTTCGAGGTAAAGCTGAAATCTTGTTCGTTGTTTTTATTTACAATTAACTTATCGCTATCTATTTCTGGTAAACATCTTTTTCTTCATTGTGTTCACAGTTTTAGATACTTTTATTAGGTCCATTTTGTCTATTTGTACGGAAACAAAGTTTGAGTGAACGAGAAACTATAAAGCAATTAATTGAAATGGCAAACTAATAGTGTAGTAACTAGAAAGTTTGGACTGATCTGTGTGGTAAACTTCGGTACGATTATTTATCCTATGTTTGCTTTCACTGACAAAGCCTTATGACTGTTTAAATGAAAGCGATCTTTTGTGAGGGTCAGAGGCCCTAGCTTTTAAATTAAACGGGACATTTGACATTAATTTGGTGGAAAATATTAGTCCCTTGTTCGAACACTAACAGCGCTTTTTTATTTTTCATACAATAAACCTTGTAAAAACTAATTGCAAGTATGCTGTAGGTAAGTTACAGAAATCTTTTGCTAAGGTCTAGGGTTGCCTGCCGGGGTCGCGAAACTTACGAATTATCGTGTACCCGGAACGTAAAGGGCTATTGAAGGACACCGTGGATTTTAGTCAGTACGAGTCTGATAGTCCCTCCCGCTCTGCCCTGGGTGGGAGGACTGATTCGATGATTTTATCACGCTAAAAAAAAAGCCTCGGATTAGACTGCCAGTCGATCTGAAGATAGCAGAAAAAGCCTAGGTAGATCGATACTATCTGTTAGATTTTCCTTAGAGCTGAATGTTGATAATTGAATTCTGAATTATTCCAGTTTATTTTCTAAATTGCTGCCTAGCTTCTGAAAATTGCAATTTCGTTTCAAATTGTAAACTCCATTTTCTAATGTCTCTACACTCTAACACTATCAAAACAGCCATTTTTGTTTATTTGTTGAAATTGAGCAGAGATTTTTTAAAGTCTACCTTTTCATCATGTTTCGCATCGAACAAAATTGAAACTGCAACTGAATTCTAGGGCTCAATAAAACTTTAAATTGCTCTCCTCCGATACTGTTTGTAGTCACAGACAATTTGTGTTACACTTAGCACAAAAATATTTACATCATACGTTAAATTTAACGATACTTTTACTGTGATATTCATAATATTATCTTCCTTTCCTATAACCAACCCACAAAACGTCCCACAATATTACAACCTAAGAAAATCCCAACCTGTCTGAAAATACACCCTCGGGGTTAACTTTGTTAACGTGATAAACTAAAGAACTTCTCACACTGATTGTAATGCGATAACGTGCGGCGGAATGCGACGCGCGTGTTCGGAGACAGTTTATAAAGTAACAACTGGATTTGCTGCATTTTGTTCGTCGGTCTCCTGTGGTTTGTTGGGGATTTTGTGCTGTATTTTGCTAGAAAGAGAAGGTGGTACGTATTATATTGTCAAGTATCTAGATGTCAAGTCGCAGTGGTAGACGCCCACGGCGTCGGACATCGCAAGATGATCTCCGGCCACCGTAGGTGCGGGCATGTGGGCGGCGAGTAATGGTTGACTCGCTGTCCAACCATGGACCATGCCCGGGTCGACGGCGCGTTGTGTTCCACGCGCGCCTCAAGGATTGTCAGCATAGTGACGGGGCCTATAGAGGGCCAAAGCCTGCTGGGGTCGCGGGACTTACGAATTACCGTGACCCCGGTACGTAAAGGGCTACTGAAGGACACCGTGGATTTTAGTCAGTACAAGTCTGACAGTCCCTCCCGCCCTGACCTGGGTGGGAGGACTCATTTGATGATTTTACCACGCAAAAAAAAAAGTACGTAGATGTTAGATCGTAAAAGAGGAAAATAATGATAGTGATAATTTGCATTTCGGATGGATTTTATTAGATAGTTACTGTTAGAATATTAACATTAGAATATATTATGTCAATATAGTAATAATATATATCACTAATAAATTAAACATAAAAAAGGAGTGCTGTTTTATTTTGTGTAATAAATCATAAAATATTTTTACCTCTTCTTTTATTATTAACACAAATTAGGCACCGCAAGCGTAGTAAATGAAATGCTCTAAGTAAGCGCAGTGTACGAAGCAAGCCAAGCGCAGCACGCGTAGCAAGTCAAGCGCAGTGCGCGTAGCAAGCGGAGCTCAGTTCGCGTAGCAAGCGGAGCACTCGTAGCAACCTCGTAGCACTAGATAACAAGCGTAGCACAGAAAGCTACGACATTCCGCGTAGCTTTGCGTGTAGTGACTTCCTTGTTTTTTTTTTCTTACTTACTTTCGTTTGACATTAAGTTAATTTGTTAATTTTCCGCATCAGTAACTAATTCGACATCATAATGTTTGTGGCTCAATAAGGGTGGCCATTTGTAATTATTCTACTTTTATTTTTGTAATAATATCCTTTCGGAATTGGATTCGATGAAAAATAAATAGAGCTGTCGTTTCTGTTTGGTCGCATTGGGGAGTTAAGAGGTATTTATTTAACTATTACTGTTTACGTGGTTTTTTTTTATTATTTTTATAATACAAACTTTCATTAAAAATGTATAAAAACCTCTTGGTAGTTGCTGTATTTGATCTCGTGGTAGATCTCGAGTCACGTTGATTTTATTGTTTTTTTTTTTGTAGATATTGTAGGTATGAAAATAAGTCGGAAAGTGATTAGCATTCTTTTACTGCCACCCTTCTTTAAAGAAATGTTTAACGCTTAGTGTACTATGTATGGGTCAGCTTGCTAATATTATCTAACCTGTGCCGACTTCGCAATTTTCTCTATGTAATTTAATGTAACGTGTTTCTTTTAAAATACAACAAATTTATCTTTCATAACATCGCTTTTATGGTGACTCTGTGTGACCAAATATCTGGTCTGAAAGAATATTTCGAAAATGAAATAGTTTACTGAACCATAAAGAAACTGCAATTTCCTTCAGCATGTACACTGAAGTCCATTTGGTGGAAAGACTCGACGAGATATCTTTTTAGCCAGAGAAATATGCCCCTGATTATAGCCTTTTTTTTTAACGTGGTAAAATCATCAAATGAGGCCTTGTCATTCCTGCATTACCCTGGGTGGGACCCAGGGTAATGCAGGAAGGACTTTCAGACTCGTACTGACTAAAATCCACGGTGTCCTTCAATAGCCCTTTACTTACCGGGGTCACGGTAAATCATAAGTCCCGCGACCACCCTGATTATAGCCTTAGATATTCAGTACTGATGATTACTGGAGATTTTGTTATATGAAACCTTAGTTCCAGTTTAGTGGTGGAAAGTGAAACATTTCTAAAAAATATTTATCGCTGTCCACCAGTTGTAGACACAGAGAATACTCCAGCTTACGATCGTCTCGCTGTCCACCAGTGGTGGCCAGGAGGAACTTTTACATAAAATCTTCCTTTTGTACACCCCGGGGGGGACAGAGGGAAAGTTTTATATTAAACTTTCCGCGATCCACCAGTGGGGGACAAATTGGGAGTGGACATCGGGAATCATCGAATATATGTATGTGCCTGTAAACCGTTACACGTTTAACAAAGGTTTCACTTTAACACTTCCAGCTGAGCATCTGGGTATTCAAATGTTTGTTGCGCGGCGCATTATTTTCTCTGAATGTATGCGTAATTGGAATGTATGTGTGCGAGTAGCCTTATAAAGTGCACAATAACTAACCTGGAGTGGCGCTAGCAGTCCCAAAATTTAAAGTGACACGGCACGATGACGTAAATTGAAGGAATTTGTATAAGCCTCAGCCGTTTATACACGTTCTTTAAAGAAATACATATTTTTTACTGACGTGTTTAAACGTTGTGTCAAATAGCGTTTATCAAAATTTACGTATTAATAATAACGTTGCTCAGCTCAAAGTGTTTATTTATGTCTTTCACCGTGCTTTACCTCAAAATGAGCCACTAAAAGCACAAAATGAGCATTTATCAATTAAAAACCACACAGATTTGCCCGCACACCGCATTCAGCAAATAACAATAAACGATAGTTGTTTAATCTATGACAACAATTCGAACAAAATTAACTGTGGCCTCACAACTGCAGTAATTAATGAGTGAATTGAAACAGTTGGTTGGTAAACCTCGTTTGTATGAAATGTTGCTGGTTAATTTTGGTACAGTGTGAGGTAAGGTAATGAAACAATTAAGTCTTTGTCAAACAGACTGGCGTGGCGAATGCGAAGCGTGACGTTTTTATTTGTAATGTATGGAATTGTTTGAATCCAGTCACATAGAAAAGCGAAAGCGATCTGATAGCGTGACAGAACTATCGGACTGACGTCTTGCTTCGGTTTGGTATCGCTTCGGAAACGCTTCGCTTTCGCCGGTCTGTTTGACAAAGGCATAAAGGTTGAAACAATTTATTGGACTTGACTTACGGTATTGAGGCTGTATATTATTTGTTGAATAACATATCTATATATTAATTTCTTTGCCTAGCCCGTTCTTTACCACTTCTGGGCAGTGATCTGAAATTTCCTAAGGTTTCAAGAAATCTTTTACGCCACCTGAAACCAGCCCTCACCGCCACATTTGTTTTATGGAGGCCCCCTTCAATCATTATTTTATTCTGTTTTTTTCGTTAGTCTCTGAACATTTCAACTGTCTTACTATCACGGTTCATGTCATACAGCGTGGTGACAGACAGACAGACAGCGAAGTCTTATAGGTTTACCGTTTGGGTACGGAACCCTAAAAACTTGCTGCTAGACTGACTGACTGACTTGCTAGAAATAATTCAGGTCTATTTTTAGCTTTACATTGTATCGCACAGTTCGCAGTACACTTTACTGCTCTACTCAGACTTTGTATTATTGTGAAAAAATATCACAACAACTGTAACCACTGAAAAGATAGGCACCAAAGGCACATTCAATCTTGAGTTATTTTTGAGTTCCATATAAAGAAGCAAGAACTATTGTCACCAAACAGGCATAAAATCCAGTTTTCGGGCTGTTACAGATTTTCTGATGGAAGAAAACCAACAACACAGGCACTAAAATCGAAAGCCGGATAAAATAAAATTCAATACACGGTCGATAATGCGTCGCGGTCGCATCACCGCAAAGAAAACTATCCCTACAAACTGTACTAAAATTTTATTCGACTATTTGAGAACTCGTAAAATGGAAACTTATTCACTTTCCGACATTGCTGCGGACGAATCTTTTGTCGATCGTCATTTATTTACTTTGTCGAAGTCCATTTTAAAATTTAGTATATCTTTATGAGATCTATATTCTTGCGTATCTACGAACGCAGCGCGTGATGCCCCCCTAGTTAGATGGACTGACAACATAAAAAATTAACAGTATGGCTGAAATCAGACAGGGAATGGAAGACGGAGCGCAGAGTGTTAATGTGTTACTTGTGAGAGGCTAGTAGTTATGTGTAACTGTTTAACCATCAATGACCTGAGTGATGGTCAAGATTCAGTTATAAACACAATGTGTTATTCATGACATGAAATGAGCTACACTCCTTTTAAAGTATTGGCCTTTTCCCAACTATATTAGGGTCGTCTTCTAGTCCAGTATTTTACATGGAGCGACTGCCTATAGGACCTCCACAACCCAGTAACGGGGTAATATGATACCCCATGGTAAGATTGGTTGACAGACTTTTAGACCTTACTTATAGTAACGACTGTCAAAGATCTAGAAATGACAGCAGGGACCAACGGCTTTACGTGCTTGCTGAGGCACGGAGGAAACTCGCAATGACAGATTGACACCCATCCACAGACCAACCTCGGCAAGCGCGGCTTAACCCGGAAGATCGGCCTGTGCGGCTGTGTTTATTTAGTCACGAACTCTTCAAAATACACAAATACAGTACCCTAAATACAGTTCTTCAAATGGGTGATTCCCATTTGACCGTGGTCTGACAGACCACGGTCACGGTCACTACGGTTGATGTAATTCGTACAGTCCTGCGACCCCGGCAGGCTTTGGCCCTCTAGAGCGGGGCGCCGTCACTCTGCTGGACACTCTTTGAGGCGATCGTGGAACACAACGCGCTACTTAAGTAATTCTCAGGGAAATTCAACTGGCACAACCCTATGACATTTTTGGTTAAAAAGCTCAACCATGAAGTCCACAAAACTTACCACTGAAAATTTAATGTTAAGCACGAGTTTTCTTTTATATACTTATTCGGAATTTAGAACACTTTTCATAGTGTTGTCAAAATAACCCACTGATGTCAAACCAGAGTGCCTATATAATACACTAGCGACCGGCCCCGGCTTCGCACGGGTGGACATTTATTTTTTAAGCTCTCTGAAAAAAAAAATCCGGGATAAAATATAGCCTATACGGATTCGGAAGAATCCCTCTAAGTAATGGTAAAAGAAATTTTGAAATCGGTCCAGCAGTTTTTGAGCCTATTCAATACAAACATACAAAAATACAACGGTTTCCTCTTTATAATATTAGTATAGATAAAGTTATAGTGGAGCGCGTATTACTTAAAAATAACTCTCAGATTTTGCTAACCAACCTGTCATAGTAACTCAGACATACAACCGAATAAAGTACGAAAATAAGATTGAAATTTTACGTAACATAGAACAAGATTGTATATTGTATTACAATGTTCAGTTAATATAAATAATGGTGAGCATAAACATTGATGATGATGAGATTTTACTAGAATATGCCTTCATTCAAATCCGCGAAAAAGTGAGATACTAAGTTTCTTCTAGCAACTGTTGGTACCATTTTTTCTTTATTTCATGCCATTCTTATTCACCCTCTCAACATAATATTAGAAGTTAGAATTCAGTCAGACATCCCTGTCTCTCCGAAACGAGGAGATTTCTAGTGAGACCAAACCCGAGCGAATATCAATGTATCTCTAAAAAGTATAAGTACCTACTTACTGCGTCGTTGACACTTGGACTTTTATGATCAATTAAGTCTCAAAACCATGTCTGTGAGGTTCCCAGAGGTGGCTTAATAAACTCTGACAGTAGACTAGGGTGGCCACATTCACATTTTAAAAAAGAGAGACTCAGAAAATCGTTACAATACTGATAATTCATCATCTGCCTAGCTTTTTCCCAACTATATTGGGGTCGGCTTCCAGTCAAACCAGATGCAGCTGGATATCAGTATTTTACATGAAGCGACTGCCTGTCGGACCTCCACAACTCAGTAACTGGGTAATACGATACCCTATGGTAAGACTGGTTGTCAGACTTTCGAGCTTCTTACTAACAGTAATGACTATCAAAGATCTACAATTGACAGCCGGGACCAACGGCTTTACGTGCTTTCCGAGGAACGGAGGAAACTCGCTATGACAGATGGTCACCCATCCACAGACCAACTTCGGCAAGCGTAGCTTAACCCGGAAGATCGGCCTGTGCGGCTGTATTTATTTAGCCACGAGTTCATCTTTACAATACTGATAATTAAATATTTTAATTAAGATGCCTAGTCGTCCTACGTACATCACAACTTACTCTCAAGTTTCCCACAGTATAGCTGGATTGAATCTAATTTCACGTTGACTCAGAATACACGCTACAATTTAGTTGGAAGTGAATTAGCTTAGCACTAATGGTAGGCTGGAGGTACAAACTCGATTATAACAAATGGGTACCGTAACTCCAGATAATGTATGTGCAGTTGGTAGTCTGTTACTGTAATTGTATCAATATTTGTGAAGCCAATACAAGTACACATAACCTACCTACATCAGTTAGCTTATTTCTTACTAATATTTAGAAAATCCAAAATATATACCTTAACGGGTGGACCTTACATTATAGAATGTCCTGATTCATAGTAGGCCACTCAGAAGTGAAGCAAAAAAAAAACGACGGCTTGCACTTTGGGAGTGCCGGCAGAAGTGAAAACTTGATTATTAACGTTGAGCATGTTTGATATTTTGGAATGGTTAGGGAATAATTTTGCACCAATTGCTTTATCAGTATAAAAGTACTATCATTTATGTGGTAGAATACAATATTCATTTATTGCGCTATCGTACACGGTCGAGGTCGACCTCGACCTCGACCTCGACCTCGACCTCGATTCGTGGCACGCTGTAACATAGACGAACATTCGCGCAAGCGTCCTGCGCCGCCTAAACGAAACAGCCTACTGTTTCGTTTAGGCGGCGCAGGACGCTTGCCCCCTCTCTACGGCGGCGAAAATGTATGCCTGGGCCTACCCAGGCATACATTTTCGCCGCCGTAGAGAGGGGATAGCTGTCTACTCTCCATCCGTCCTACGCTTTTTCGATCAGGGTCACGTGTCCTGACGCGAGTTTAAGATTTTATACCCATTACAGAAAAAGTGCTCAACGCCGCTAAAGAAGTTTTCACTTCAAAAATTGTCCCCTTCGTTCAATTCGTCGATATGTACTTAACCGAAACAATGTTACTTAAAGGAGAAAATATAATATTTATCAGCGAATTAATTTGTTCGAAGCGAAGAATTGCTCAGCTATGCATATAAATAATTTTTATGGGTTCAGAACGTGGTCAGAAGTATCCCGTATTGATAATACATAAGCAATAATAAGGTGGTTTCCCCTTTACATCAGACGCGCATCTTTCTACTACCTTAAACGGATCGGAAGCGATTACCAATTTCCGAAAAAGAATTTGAAGAAAATCTGTTCAAATTCGGGTCAGGATAAATTCAAGGTTACTGCCGAAATAAATCGTTTCTTGTGCTAGCTTTAACAATGTATATTTTAATTGAAGCCTAGTGTTCTAGTTTTTTGGAGACTAAAGATCCCGAGATTATTTCATTGACTGGTTTTTTGATTTATTAAAGGCTCATTGACTCATGGTCGCAGGCTTGTGCGACGTCTTTCTAAATGTCGACGTTTGCGTGGCGAGTTTTGTGTTAAATACTGATAGACAAGTGCATCTGGTTTCGACTGAGATCCGACATATATTTTTTTAATCGTGGTAAAATCATCAAATGAGTCCTCTCACTCAGGGCGGAGCGGGAGGGACTGTCAGACTCGTACTGTCAATCCTTCAATAGCCCTTTACGTTCCGGGGTCACGGTTATTCGTAAGTCCCGCGACCCCGGCAGGCTTTTGGCCCTTTAGAGCCCGTCATTTTGCTGATACTCTTTGAGGCGCGCGTGGAACACAACGCGCCGTCGACCCGGGCATGGTCCATGGTCCGACAGCGAGTCGCCTTTTGAGCCGACATACGAGTACCTAATTGGGAAATAGTGTAACAATGGTCTCCGAACAAACTAAATAACTCCACAATTGCGAGTCGCAAAATGTCCATTTAATAACTGTTAAACTTTCTAAGAAGAACATAGTAACTTGATTTTCGTTAGCGCTGACGAATCAATTATTCATTTTACCAAGTTTACCTTCTAACTTTTAAGCCTTTTAAATAAATAAATAAAGCCTTTGTCAAACAGTCAGGCGTGACGAATACGAAGCGTGACGTTTTTATTTGTAATGTATGGAATTGTTTGAATCCAGTCACAAAGAAAAGCGAAAGCGATCCGATAGCGTGACAGAACTATCGGACTAACGTCTCGCTTCGGTTCAGTATCGCTTCGGAAACGCTTCGCTTTCACCTGTCTGTTTGACAAAGGCATTATGGAAAGTTCAATCAGTGTGTCTAGTCTTTCGTGGAAAATTACTTAAATGATGAAAGTTTTCAATATGAGATAACGACACTGCAATTCGAAGAAAGATGGATCAAGAATATAAATGATCAACGAAATGCAACTGCCAGTAACAGCTAATGTGTTTTTAAGTGAGTTAGAAGTGTTCTTGAAGGCAAAAACTATTTGCTACTTTATTTCATATTCAATTCAGTTTTCCATTCCTTCGTCTGTAGTAAGTGCATGGCAATAGTGACAAAAAAGTCGTATTAAATGCCCATCTGTTCTTAAAGGTTCGCGGGACTGACTTAAATGGACACCGCAGTCCTGAAACGCAAAAGGTATGTGAAGGAGCAGGTTGGTTTTTAATCGGTGTCTCTTCCGCTACACAGGGTGCGGGAGGACTCATTTGATGATATTTACAACCCAATAGGGTGCTCTAACCGAAGAATCGGTAATTGTAGCTCCTCGAACTTCGAATGTTGTTCCAGCTCTGATCTTAAGTTAAAGCCTCGATAAATTAAAGTTTTAAAGTGGAGTGACCAACAAAAAATGTAAACGACAAAATTATTTTCTACCGAAATCAAATGTTAATTCTGTCGAAATAAAAAAAGAAATGCGAAAGGCCTGGAACGCGATTTTCACTCATCAAGGCCCTCGCCGAAAATCGCGTTCCAGGCCTTTGAGGTTGTACCCAAGAAAAATATGTGTTTTATTCAGATAGTACTTTCGACTTCTTTAGTTCTAACATTTTCTGACCTACTTTTCCTGCCGATATTATTATCCTGGGTCCATATTATTATCTCCAAAAGGATCTTTGCTCCACTTTCCCCCTTTTGTTTACCCGGAAAATCATGCCACCATGACATACACTCGTTCAACAAAACGCATATATTTTCATTCAAAAATACTTCTTCATTCTTAAAAATAATTTTCTTTCAGCGGGGAGGTTTTATTTTTCGTGAGTCAAAACAAGTGGGTGTGTGTTATCTATGTCGGTAATGGCGGCGTTCGTGACGTCACTTGACTCTCATTAGGCGTTGGTTACGGTGTACTGGGTGCGTAAACAATGGTGTTAGTCTCTATTTACATACATTGAATGGGGTTGTAGTACTCATGTGCTTATAGCCGGGCCACAGTAACGGCATTTCCTGTTGATTTTCGCTATAATATTCTTTCAATGTTTGTGGAAACGTTCATCAACGTGATAATAAACGGCATTTAGCGTTAGGGTGCCTTGCCACCAGAGATGTGCGCTAGCTGTGCTGCGAGAATGTAAAAGCTGAGCTACGAAACTGTGTGACCACTTCCACTGATACTACGCTATGTAGCGTCGCGAGTAAGATGTGCTATGAAGATTCGCTTTTTTTTTTTTTTGCCTGGTAAAATCATCAAATGAGTCCTCCCACCCAGGGCAGGGCGGGAGGGACTGTCAGACTTGTACTACGTACGTGTCCTTCACAAGCCCTTTACGTACCGGGGTCACGGTAATGGGTAAGTCCCGCGACCATGAAGATTCGCTGCCGCAAAATAGCTGCGCTAGGAAGATGCGCGACAAGCTATGCGAACTATCGATAGTACACATAGCACGCATCCTTCCTAAAAAACACATCTTAGTTGAATCCGTTTTCACCAATGCTGTGCTATGTAAACTTATGAATATTATTGGTGGATATCAAACGCATCCGCAGCAACGTAGCATAGCACATCTCTGGTGGTAAAGCAGCCTTAGTGTGGCCATAGTGTTACTGTTTCAACTTATTATAACTATTCTCTAATTAAATCTACTTTTTCTATCACTAGCCAGAGTACATGTTTTAAAGTCAATGAAGGAAAGGACTGTCGGACTCATACGGTCCAAAACCTACCGTGTTGTTTCAAATGCTCTTTGGCCCTCTATGGGGGCCTCAACTTGTTTTAACATCCAACATTCCCAACGAGGAAAAACAGTACTTATCTAAAGTTCAAGTAAGTGGTTTTCTGTTGCTGCTTCATAAACCACTTTTCCCACGAGAGAAACAGGTGAAATTATTGATGTGTACCTCCTAACAAACTTGGTTATCTATAGGATAGGGATCTGCCAGATCCGATGCTAATTCTCAAATAATTTAAGTAACCAAAACACAAAGGAAATCTTCTTCAATGCAAAATGATTAGGTACCCGGAATTCGAAATCAGTTTCATAAGCATTCCGTAGCAAAACTGATCCTGAATTTGTTTCCATAAACTCCAACTTGTCCTCAGACTGGGATTCATAAAAAAACCGAGCAAAGAAAAGCAATCAAACATTGATTTTATACGAGTGTGGGATCAAAAAGAAAATGGAAATTCTATGTAGTCGGCCTCTAAATGTACCCTCTAAAATATACGGTATCCATTATACTCTGCGGGCTCAAAGGTAATATTCTTCGTGTGAAGTTCAAAACTCCGTAAAAGCATTCTTGTCGTACAAATTAGATTTTAAAGCGCGACGCTGTCGCAAGCACTTGACACTCATTACTGTGCGGTTTGGGGAGAGAACCGCATAAACAATAGTGTATACGGGCCCCTGTGTCGTGCCCACTGAACCCTGAATAAATTCATGTGTGGAAAGAAAATAAACATGTTCGTATTTCGCCTAGAGAAAGGTGCAAACTTGCATGTTTTTTGATTTTTTTGCTTTACTGTTTTGAATGCTCGGTCTTTTTGTGATGAAATAGTAATGTTAAATTTTTTATGGATGTTTTTTTTTTATAAATTTTAGGTTTGAGTTTTAATGTGGGTTTTTAATCACATTGTTTTGTATCGAAAATGAAATATTAATTTAGGGGTGGGTAGGCACATACTGTGAATTTAATTAAAACAGAAGCTACTAAAATTATTTAACAAGCAAAGATTTTAACACTTTCATCAAATTATTGATACCTCAAACCCACTAAATACACAAATATAAACACAAAAAATAGCAAATATTAAAAAGCCTTAATTAGGATTGCAGATAGTATTCTGCCTACGTATTTCTTCATGAAACAACAATCTTTTACCGTCAATCAATTCCAACAAACAGAAAAGTTTCCTGTATAAAAAATTATCTTCACAAAAAAGAAATCTACAAACTTTTATCACAGTGTTTGCCGCTCCAATCCATAAAACGGTGTAAGGAAAATATTATCCATTGTCTTGAACAATTGTTTGACTTTCCACTGTTCTTTAAGACTATTTTCCTGTGATAAAGCTACAGGTATTTATGCTAGTCGCACCTGTAATGAAGTTCTCAAACGGAGCATTTTAAGACTTCGGAGTTGAGCTTTAAGTTCAAGTTAATTTTAGTCGCATTCACTTTAAAGTCATATACAGGATTAAAAGGTCTGAGGATTTTATGGTCCCTTTTAAGTTTTCAATGTAGGCTAAATTATTCGTGGGCATGCGGATGACGAGTAATGGACGACTCGCCGTCCGATCATGGACCATGTCAGGGCGGCCCGACGGCGCGTCGTGTTCCACGCGCGCCTAAAAGCCTGCCGGGTCGCTTCAATCTCAGGGACCCGCATACACGCAATCAGTTACGGAACTGTATTAGACGTTAATGGTGCGAAAGATTTCACATTAATTTGTAATTTAGTAGGTTGTTCGACAATGGCTCTTCGGGTAAAACTTAAATTTGTTTCCTACTGGTGTCTTAAAAGAAACCTATATATGTTGTCTAATTTTTGTCATGTTCGATTTAATTATTAATGTTTTTTTTTTTCGAAAAAGTTGCCCCTCACTAGGAATTTCTCCTGTATCGTAGGTGCGTTTACAAACATAGAAACTCACATACATAAACACCCAGACCCGGAACAACTACTCGTACTTATAGATCTTACAAATATTTGTTCCGTGCGGGGATCGAACCGGTGATTTTATGTACGTTGTTTGATAGCGTAAACTATCTATAGATAGAATTCCCTCTATTTCCACAGGATCCTATCATCAGATTCTAACCGCCATGGTAATAGGACCAGTTAGGTTACACCCTTTCAAAAAAGAAGAAAAAACATTCTAAATCGGCCCAGGTGTCTTTGAGAAATCGGAGAACTAACAGAAAAGAAAGATTCGAATGAATTTGGAAAGTTTGGTCAAAATTAAAAAAGGAGGGGTCCTTTTTTAATTTTGACCAAACTAAACCTAAATGTTCCTCAACAAAAATATTCGAATTTCTTTTGCTATTTACACTATACAGAGTTGTTATTCGTCCAACAAACACACTGTTTTCAAAAACCCTTTTAAAATGAAAAAGTCCTCTCATAACGGGAGTTAGCGAGAGCATCTAAAAAACACAGGACAAGATTATGACGTCACTCGTAGAAAAGGAAAACGAACAAAACAAAACACTAGCGGCTGCTGCATCAGACGGCAGGCGGATAGTATGACCCTCGGTAGACAGATATTGCAGTAGAACAGGATAAAATATACACAAACCAGACCCAAACATGTTTAAACAAGACTTTAGGGATACATTTGGAAGCAAATGTGGCACGTCAGAAGATTTCTCCGGGCTTTGGCAGCATTCAAAATTATGTTGATTAATAAAACCCGACTACGAAAAAATCGCGCACTGAAAAGTATAAAACAAGAACAAGCCGTGGTCGTATGCCACCTAGCCATTAAAGATTGTGTGAAACAACCGCACTTTTGTTTTAATAATTATTGTTAAGCGTTATCGGCCATAGCTATTAAATTTTCCATTGTTTTTCCTGTTTATTATCAAGCAATTAATAAACTTCGAAACCCTAAAAAAAATTACCTTCTGCTCAACTACCTGAATTGTGACAACAAACTCGTAGAATATTTTATAAAGCACAACTTCTCACTGTACAAAAATTGTTTTAAAATTATGAAGTGGTCTTGTGATGGTCCTTAAAAAAATGGAATATACATTTTAGAAGCTTTTCATTGACTCTTTTTTTTGCGTTTTGTTTCAATCAAAACAATGGGAATTATATTTTAGGTAGACGTTTTTTAAAGCCGGCTTAAAAGCTACACTAGCTGGTGAGCAGAAAAAAGAAGAAAAATATTTCTGCCTAAAAATTCACTCCTTTCAAGTATTTTTTTTTATTATACGTTTTCCTTAACTTTTCCGTATATGATTACTTCCCAGAAGATCATCCTTATTAGCAACACTATCGAATGGTGTGATAATATGTGTACAGGGTGTGATTTTTTCCCAAAATCAGCGGATAATCCTGGGCAAGAATCGATCTTGGCCAGAATTAATGATTTTTCTAAAATCCAATGATGCAGTTTTAGTTTTCGTCAAAATTGACCTCGAGACTTCTTTCAACGTTTTTCGATATTCCTCATAGTTTCGGATATAGCTATCCACGCCCAGTTGAAAAACTTCACCTGTATATACAGATAGAGAAGAGATAATTTGTGATCTGAATTTTCAGACTAAATAATAATTCTATAATGATTTTCCTTGATTTTATAAAGACAATATTTCAGATCAGAATATTCTTAATTCCTGACGATCACCTTCCAACCCTAATACACGATAATTTGATCATTCATCGACAAGTAAAGCACAACACTAGACTATGCCAAGTGTTGTTATGTGAACAGAAATGTTATTGGCTTGGCTGGCCGCCATATTGGGTGGCTCGGTGACTCAAGTCTTGGCGAGAACAAGAAGTTGAGACTACATCGCTCATATGCTGGTGTTTAATATATTCTGATCAGAGGCAGAACGTGTGGGAAAAGTTTGATAAATGATCTTGCATAATCAGTAGTTATTGCATTCGTAACTCTATTTGTGTGTCTTAACGTATAAAATAATGTAGTCGCACACGTCGTTATAATTATAATCTAAGCATATGGAGCCAATAATTGGATATTAGAGATAAATCAATTAAGGGTTCTGATGGCTTCCCCAAGTTTTTTTTTTTGCTGCGAACATATCGTTGTCAGTCGAAAGTCTGACAATTAGTCTCACTAAGAGGTATCGTATTACCCAATTAGTGGGTTGTGGAAGTAAAATATTGATATTCAGCTGCATTTGGTATTGACTACAAGGTCATTGTACAACACTATAGCGTTTGACGCAAGGTCAGCGTCAAACCACATTAGATATTAGGAGTTATAACTCAAAGTAAGTAGTTGGCAATAGATTAATTAAATACATTTTTCTTTAGGATATGAGGGTCTTTCTTAATCTAACAATTTATAAAAAAGTACTAACTAAAAGTATTTACATAACTAAAACTAGAAATTTAAAAATAAAACGAAATCATTTTTCTTAGGTCATAATTACAGTATAATCCAAATATTATCTGAATGCAAGAATAATGATATAAAATATTCTGAGAGTATTTATTCAATTCACGATAAATAATAACGATTAATAACCATTAGCAAAAACTGTAACAAATTCAAAGTAATTGACCAAAATATTATTTACAATTAATCCTAAACATTTTTGATTCATAAACCTAATTTTTCACAATTTAGAATATTAATTACAAGCTAAATGACCACTGGAGAGCAATCAATTAATTTCAACAGAACAATCAAAATTTCACTTCTGCTCATTGATATCAATTGTCTCGGGCAATTGCCTGAGAATTGTCGATTAGCAGCCGGCTTCAAATAACCCAGATTAATATAACTTAATTTGTGTACAAAAGGCAATAAATTATTCTCATCTAACAACGATATTACTTTGATGGAACGATATTTGTTGAGTGTTGCAAATAAATTGTTATACGCCGAATAATCGTTTATTGTGGTAAGCAAGCATTTCATTAATTTATCTTTATCTTCATTTGTATTTATTTTGCTGTGAATAAGATTGACTCTGTTTTATAAACGTCTTTTGAATCAGTTTTTATTTAAAATATTAATGTGTAGGTATAGTCTGGATCTGGATCACTAATTAAAACATCTTCAAATATTACAAGCTTTTTTATTTACAAAATTATCTATACATATATTTGTATAAGATACAATATAATAAGGTTTATAATTAATAAAAACAGAATTAATACTAGAATGTTAAGTAGTATTCTGTACTCGAAAATATTAGTCAATCCTGTATGAATAAATTGTGGACCTTGTACGGCGGTGCACGTGTCCGAAGCAATGATCACAATTTGCCCGATTTGACCGAATGACTGTCTCATGCAACTCCGGCATAATGCGCCAGTCATAATTCTGCCCCGATGGGGCGGACACAAACAGCGTCGCCTGTTAGAATGGCGGCCATCTTATGACATCCTAAGCTACCGTTAAACTGAACATTTTCCGTTCAAATATCGTTCGAAAATCTTTTCTTTTTACTACATGAGAGGAAGCACCTGGAACTCAAATTGGATAAAAAGAAATAAAGTTGAACTTTCGGCCAGAGAATTCAGAGAGAGCTCAGGGATTGCAATATAGGTATGTCTATATATTTCGAACGTTAGCACTTTTCTGTCTGGGTACCCCTTTGGGATGCCCGAAGGTGTAGACAATATAGACATGACGGTTATTAAGTTACCCATAAGAGGGATGGGAATTTCTGTAAAAATGAAAATAAATATTGAAAGGCGAGATAGAAAGACAATACTTATGAGCTAAAAAAGACATTTTTTTTAAATAAAGTAGGTGAACAGTGTATTAGACGGGGACGCGAAGTATAATGGGGATATAGACTCTTTAGGCAAACTTAACACAACACTAACGTGGTGGAAACGCCATCAGGACATCATTTGCAAGCGGCCATTAACAAATGGCGTCCTGTTGGCGCTTGCGCTACGTTAGTATTGTGTTAAGTTTGCCTTAAGTGTGTAATTTCCCATCATACTTCGCGTCCCCGTCTAAATACACTGTTCCCCTTATTCAAGATTTTTCTATGATTACCTACTTTTTTTTCAATTTATTCAATATCAAAATAAAATCTGTCAATCCCTTAAACTTACTTAAACAGATCAAAAGATCATGACACAATTCAAAAAATAATTCTTCCCATTTCCTTATTCCTTGAACCTGTCAGTTTCCTCAAACAGAAACGAACAAACACGAGTTTCAGAAATCAATTCATATGTAGATACAGAATCATAATTTAATATCGTTCTGTACAAATATGCGCTAAAGTCGAACGCTATTTCCACGGAACCATAGCCTGTAGGGATGGGCTTACTCTATGATTTTTGGCCGACTGGCCGACTAGTAAGCTAAGCCAGGCCAAGAACTCCAATGGAGGGGCCATTCCAATGACAGGAGTTCAGTCGGCATATCAATGGTGTTTCAAATACATCGAGTTCTTCATAAAAGCACTCGACCGTACTCGTTGTGCAGTAATTGAAATTGATAATAATTTCTCTGTTAAAAGTTAAAATATTTCTTTTATTACGCTAAATTATTAAGTAACAAAGGAAGATTCCAAACGTAAATCCTAAAATCCTAATCCTATCTAATGTAGTATTTGTGACGTATATTCGTTAGTTTATTTATAACCTTTTCATATCATCATGAAATGATTTTATGAAAACTGCATAAACATTATTAGGTTCACAAAAAGGAAGGAGAAGAAAAGGAATATACGTTATAATCCTTTTATCAAAAAAGTCTTTCCTATATTAAAAAAAAAATTGTATAGCCGTATTGACTTCGATTTTCTGAATTGAAGATCAATTGACCGAATTGATCTTCGAAATTCTAAATTAACACGTGTGAAGCCTCGGACAAAAGTTAACAATTAATGAACTGTATAGTTGATTATAATAAGTAAGAATGTAAGACAAAATAACAACAAAGATCACAGTCGGTTCAGTATTCGGTGTTTTTTACCGACTACTCACCGACTGTCGGCGTCGGCACATCCCTAATAGCCTCGTATATGGGAATATTGGAAGGAAACAGCCTTCCAACATTACGGAAAGTAGGCCCGGAGTTCCGTATACCGCATGTCACCATCGCTGATATGTGTTTCAATTCGTGTCGCTCGGTTTTATAGCGTTGCGGTTCAGAAGGAAAATTGAGCACTGATTTGTGTTAAGGGTTGAATGTTGGGGTAAAGGGTAGTAATGAGGGGTTATTGGGTTGGTACATTGTTATTGGGTATTGATGGTTTTACGCACAATTGGCGTTTTAAAAGTTTCGTCATAGTATTTTTACTGATTTAGAAAACATTTTGTAAATGTTTCACGTTGTAGGTTTCAGCATTATTTATCTTACAACAGTCTACCTGTATAGTACGCGATGATCAAATCGTGTCAGAAAGTATGACTATATAGTTTTGAAGTATTTATTTTCAATATCAGTCAAAAACGGCACATAAACTTCTTTACATTCATCAGTGCTCACTATTAAAAGTCAATATAAATAATTAAATAAAAACTAGCTTTACCAAGCCAGGTTGACCATGCTCTGCTCAGGTGCAAATCGACAATCTCGACAAAAAAAAAACATTTCAACACGGGGTTTAAAGAAATCATTCACGCAGACGGCTCGGTTAATTATCTCAGTCTTTTTTCTGAGTCTTTTTTGATTTTTCGGCCTCGTAAACTCATCGCTCACTCAACTCACTAACTAATTTCATCGAAATCGTTCGAGCCTTAATTGAGTTCCGGAATATATACAAATATTGCTTGTATGATAGTATAGGTTAGGATAATGATCCTTTTAAAGAATATCTTATACATTGCCTGCATAACAAGCACGGGAGGAGACTACAAGTGACGGCTGTTAGCAATGAACACGAAATGATTGACACAAATTGGACGTATCGCGAGACTGTCGTTATTGGATACCAATCACAATTTCCCACTAGATGTGATGCGGTTCTGGCTTATTTACCAGTATTATGACTTTAAGCATTGATAGTGATGTAACGGGGCCCCCTCTAGAGGGCCAAAACCTGCAGAGGTCGCGGGACTCTCGAATTACCGTGACCCCGGTACGTAAAGGGCTATTGAATGACACCGTGGATTTTAGTAGAAAAAGCATTGATAGTGATAAAAGCTACAGTTATATCTTACTTACTGACTTTTAGTAAAAAAAAAATAAGTGATTCGATTTCGGGCCGTGAAAAAATGTTCTTTAAGAATATTTTCTTCTAATTTTATCTTGGCTCCTATCGATTCTTCGTATATCGACTTACATGTGCCAGTATTTAGTCAGTTGGGCAAAACAGGTACGCCCCAATCCTAAGAAAAATCAGTTTAGGCGTAAAAGGCTAATTCTTAAAATGGCAACCGAGTCGCAAAAGGACAAGTTCTCAAAATGGAAAATTCTATAAAAGCCTAATTCTCAAAATGGACAATTCTTAAAAAGCCTGTTTCTTAAAATGGCAAATGATCAAAATGGAAAATTGCAAATCAGGCTTTTTGAGAATTTGCCTTCACCGGAAAATCATGAAATCAATCCTTGGTGCCTAAAGTAAAAAAGAATGAAGATGAAAGTAGTTCCGTTGAGGGAACGAGATGGTGCTAGACGACTTGTATAGCTCTGTCTCTTTCCCTCAGCGGAACTACTCTCGCTCTAAGACGTCGTGTTAGGGCACCTGATCTTTGGTTGGAGCGGAAGGGGGGACTGTCAAACTCTAGTCGACTAAAAATACACAATGTTTCTTCGGTTGCTCTTTGTGTTCCTGTTTGCCCTGTTGGTGATCTTTTAAGACAGTCCCTCGATGACCTTCTGACCCTAAACTTTCCTAAATCCTATGTAAACCTCATGAAATTAATAATGGTACTGCAGCTAACAAAACTCAAAGAAAGTCAATAAAAAAATATTGTAATCACTTTGCTGCCAATAGCCAAAAATAAAACAAAAAGTCCAGCTTACCGAATCGTTTTAGCACAGGAGTTCTTGAGAAATTTCACTAATTAAAAGTTTTCTAAATGGCTTCCTTCATCGTTAAATTGTATATTTTATGACGATTAGAGGCGAGTTTCTACGAAGCAGAAAAGTTTTCTTTTTCGATGTCTCTGAATAAAGGACTTTAAATACATTGATGTTACGTATAAAATTGACCGTATGAGCATCGTACACGCAGTTTTAGGCTGAAGACACACGAGTGTAATTTTTTGAGTTGTGAGTCGCGTAATTTCATGTTCTGGTACAGTGTAGACCACTCATTTTGCGTCACGAGAGATTTTTCTTTGAAAGCGATCGAAATTATGCGGCTCAAAACTCAAAAATTTACGCTTGTCTGGCTTCAGCCTTAAACATAAAGCTAATTCTGATACAATGTTATACAGTGACATTAAGTAATTGCACATTTTGCTAGGTACAAACGGACCCTAAGGAAAATCAAATCATAACCTGACATTATGAAAAAAGTGTCGATTAATTCACATTTTCAATTGTTTACAATCCACCCAAATCCAATTTAACTGTGCCTATATTTTATTCATGGATTTAATAAACGACTGGGTCTGTAACAGTTTATTATGCTCTCTACCGTTTATAATAGTTTATTGCCAATTCTAATCTCCTGCATCATTGAAGATAAGGCTATAACTTGACTATTTCAAAAATCTTACTCTTGAGTGATTAAGTACCTTATCACTGTAATTGGGTGTTTATGTATGCGAGTTTCTATGTTTGTATACGCACACACGATACAGGAGGATTCCTAGTGAGGGGCAACGTTTTTTTTTTTTAAAAAAAAATGACAGCTGTATTGATCCCGGGAAATTGAATCTTACATAATGTCATCGGCTGGAAACAGTTTTGCCAGACGCTTTAAAACTTCTTGAATTTGAATTTATTTACAGAGGACAATATAGCGGCGGCGACCTCTCGCGCTCAGCTTTGATAGAGGGGGTATGGAAGCAGTCGTGCTACATCCATGCCTTAGCAATCTGACGGGGCAATATATATGCCTATAGCGGCAAAAACGCCTGCTAGGGTCGCGGATATGTCCTAACCGTGACCCTGATACGTAAAGGGCAATCCAAGGAACACGGTGGATTTCAGTCAGTACTAGTCTGACAGTTTCTTCCACTCCACCCAGGCCGGGAGGACTCATTTTACCACCTGCACGCGTAGCATGACCAAGTCTATCTCTATTCTAACAAGAATAGACAAAGTTATTACATCGCTATTTCTACGCAAATCGACTGTTTTATTGCACACTAGCTTCCGCCCGCGACTCCGTCCGCGCGGATGTCGGTCTTCGCGTGGATGGTTTATTTCCCCATTTTGAGTAACTCTGACAATGACATCTTATAAATATTACGGCGCTGAATCCACTGCGGGTAATGCAACGTGTGTTCGCGGTTCTACAGAACAACGTCTATGAAGAAAACTGAAAAATAAGATTTTTTTTCTACGTATTTTTCCAGGATAAGAAGTATCCTATGTTATGCCCAGGATAATAAGGAATAATTATACCAAGTTTCATCGAAATTGAACCGTTAGTTTTCACGTGATGCCTGCACAAACAGACAGACAGACAAAAATTTTTTTAATCATATATTTGGGTTTGGTATCGATCCAGCAACACCCCCCGCTATTTATTTTTTCAATATTTTCAATGTACAGAATTGACCCTTCTACAGATTTATTATAGTACTAGCTTCCGCCCGCGACTCCGTCCGCGCGGATGTCGGTCTTCGCGTGAATGGTTTATTTCTCCAATTTGAGTAACTCTGACAATGAAATCTTATAAATATTACGGCGCTGAATCCACTGCGGGTAATGCAACGTGTGTTCGTGGTTCTACAGAACAACGTCTATGAATAAAACTGAAAAATAAGATTTTTTTTTTCTACGAATTTTTCCAGGATAACAAAAAACTTTTTCAAAAAAAAAATGTAACCGCCTTCAAAAAGAATCACAAAAAAGGGTAAAATAATCAACAAAATAACTTTTATTTCGGAAGTCGATGGCTTTGTTATTTTTTATTTCATTGTTTATTTTTTGCCACCGACTTCCGAAATAAAAGTTATTTTGTAGATTATTTTACCCTTTTTTTGTGGTTCTTTTTGAAGGCGGTTACATTTTTTTTTTGAAAAAGTTTTTTATTTTTCTCTTTTTAGTTTAAATATTCAACCCAAATTCTTGGCAAATACATATCATATAATCCGTAGCACTGGTAATAACATCCCTCATGTACACAATAAGCTAATAAAATTCCCTATCTCAAAAACTACTGAACCGATTTTGATGATACTTTCAGTATTCCCTAAGTGAAACGATACCTAGCACAAAAAAAAAGAATTATTTAAATCGGATGTGTAGTTCCGGAGATATGCGAACAATGAATCCGTCGATGCCTGCTCTTTACTGTTAAGGAGTTGTACCTTCCATCATCTACATAAGATGATGATTACCATACGCAAATACTTAAATTACTTCATAAGATTTACGAAAAACGATGCGTGGGCCTATAAAATTTGAGGGTTGCCCTCGATTTCTCCAAGATCCTATCATCAGATCCTGATTTGGTGACAATGGGACCACACGGGAAGCACCAGCTTTCAAACAAAAAAAGAATCATGAAAATCGGTTCACCCAGTCGGTCATTATGCGGTAACAAAATTAAAAAAAACAGTCGAATTGATAACCTCCTCCTTATTTTGAAGTCGGTTAAAAAGTATCCTATGTTACGCCCAGGATAATAAGGAATAATTATACCAAGTTTCATCGAAATCGAACCGTTAGTTTTCACGTGATGCCTGCACAAACAGACAGACAGACAGACAGACAAAAATTTTTTTAATCATATATTTGGGTTTGGTATCGATCCAGCAACACCCCCCGCTATTTATTTTTTCAATAATTTCAATGTACAGAATTGACCCTTCTACAGATTTATTATAGTATAGATGTATGACACAATTGGTACACCATTGAAGAATAGTAAAATTTCTTTTCTATATTTTATACATTTCCATGCTTGAAAAGGTAAACAATCTATCTACGTTCTGTCATTTTGTCTTTTTTTCCGTTGACAAAACCTGTTTCTACGGCGCCATGCTACGCGTGCTGAAATAATAAAGACAACAATGAATGAAACACTGAATGTATGAATGGATAGCGTTGTTTAGCTCTTTGAGTTATGAGTCAATCTACACGATAACTGACAAATGCTTGCACTGACTGAACAGGTCCACTTAAATCTGTGTAGTTCTTTCCTTAAAAGACAATTTCAGACACCTGCATGGTCTTCGTATGACTTGAACAGTACAATTACTGGACTTTAAAAGAGACAGTGATCTCTGAGTTTGTTTCGGATGTTCCTTCTCAGAGTAGTCAGGTACCGCATCTAGTTTAAAAAACATTGTTTGAATTGGAAAAGTGTTTGTAACAACCAACTTGCGAAATGAATATCATTTATAAGACAGTCGGAACCAACGAATTTATGTGCTTTCCGAGACACGGAGAAAAACTCGCTATGACAACACCCAACAATAGACTAAAAAAAAAACTCGCCAAGTAACCGACTTGTGCGGTTTATATTGTTTAGCAACGAGTTCCTCGTTTGCTATTTGAGTTCACATTAACAGTAAATAACCGAGCTTGGTGATGTCAACACTATCTATTCCGCCATTGTCAATCCTAGGCCATTTATAATGTTTTATTGAGGTCAACACTTGTTACGATTGGTGACTTTGGCTGTGGCAATGGGGAGTGTTCTAGACCGATTGGCGAAATTTATAACAGCTTGTTGTTTAGACTGTTGTAGGATGCTTGACTTTGGAATGAAAAGTGGCAACTCTGTCGGGTAAGGCAAATAAGATTTTTTACAGTTTGATACAATATACTTAACACCACGCTTGTCATCCTCGAAGGATTAGGCAGGGTTGCACCTACCTGTCAGACTTGACTGACTAAAATCCACGGTGTCCTTCAATAGCCCTTTATGTACCGGGGTCACGGTAATTTCTGAGTCCCGCGACCCCGGAGAGTTGTACCTACCTAATTATAGTTTAAGTGAAATGTATTAGAAGGCTTGCCTATGCCCTTAATCGGGCACAAATCCGAACTCTGTGACTGCTGCTGAGAAACGTTTAATGGCAAAATTCAGTTAAAACATTTAAACCTGGGATTTCATACTCTACGTATACAGTCGCGCTTTCGACCACTAGACTAATAAGGCATTCAAAGAGTATGAGTTAAAGGCAATTACAGCACCAACAATACCTCGGTAATTGGAGACCATGGAAAACACTTTAATACCTTTTTTTGTTTTACGTGGTAAAATCATCAAATAAGTTCTCCCACCCCGGACAGGGCGGGAGGGACTGTCAGACTTGTACTGACTAAAATCAACGGTGTCTACTACTGCGGCTGGGGTGGAGGGAGGACGCTGTTTTCTCCCTCACGCGGCCTCCTCCTTCACGAGCATGACTGCTTCACAGAAGGAGGCGACCGCTTCCCACTCCGTCTCGCCCCGCAGTAAGGCCTTGACCAATGCCGGGCGCGAGAGGTCTCCGCCTATCGCCGTCGTGAGGACAAGGTGGTGCTCTGCCCAAGCGGGGCAGTCCTGCACCGTATGCTCCACCGTGTCCTCCGTACGATGGTCGCAGTGGTGACACTCAGGAGTTTCTTCCCTCCCTATCAGACAAAGGAACCTCCCGAAACTTCCGTGTCCGGTGAGGACCTGCGTCATGCGGTAGGTCAGGACGACGTGACGCCTATCCAGCCACTCCTCCAAGAGGGGTCTTACCGCCGAGATTGCGACGTGCCCGGACCTCGGTTGCGACAGTCGCTCCCTCCGTACTGCCCTGAGATCGCGCCGGAGCTCTTCTCGCCGCGCCTCGACTTGGCGAGGCAGCGGGCATTCGCCCCGGCGCTGCGCCTCCACGCGCCACTCATAGACGCGCTGAAGCACAATACCTTGGGAAGCAAACAGCAAAACCAACTGTTATTTTCAGATTTTTGTGATTTACCTACACTCGTATGATTGTGGCAGCAAATATTAATGATTCAAACTAGGTACTAAAAATAGCCAGTTGTACCCAGTATACCCAGTTTTACCAAAGGTAAAGGTTAAGTTGGCTGGATTAGAGAAGTAAGACTGATCAGCGACTGGATCTAGACATGAATCCATATCCAGAAGGACGCAAGTTCGAGTTCTGCTCGCAGTGGGATCATGACGTAGGCGTTAATGCATTTTCAAATATTTAAAAATTTAGACATGAACCGTTCTGTAAAAAAATGGTGTATTTTATGTAGAACGATGTTCCAATCAAACAGTTAGACTGGAAGTCTCCCCCCAACACAGTGCTGAAAAGATAGGTATTATTGGTGGTGCCAATATTGAAAACGGGGATTAAGTGACTAAATCCCCATCTCGAATATTCTCACACAAAAATAGTCAGCTAGGGTACTAGCTGACTATATCAACCCCGGATTCCGACTTATTCTCCGACTTCGTTCAGATCATTATCCCTTCCGCTTTCCTCATATTTCAGTCACCTCTAAGGGGTGTATCTTTTGCGAACTAATTTATGGGAGTGTGCTCTTTAATTTATTACTAGGCTCACTGACTTCTACGAAAATCTATTTCTTATTGTCGTTTTAGGTGCCTTACGATTTTCATTTCCCCGTTTTCTTTATCTCTTTGTTAAAATCTACATGTCCATTTTTAGACGAGTCTTATTATTTTTATGTTTTTATAAACGATGCCCCACATTAGACATTTCTCCTGTATCGTGGGTGCGTTTACATACATATAAACTTCACATACACAAATGTCCAGACCCGGAACAACTACTTGTAAATCATTCAAAATATTTGCTCCGTGCGGGAATCGGACCCGCGACACGCGGCACTGTAGTCCGATTAGACACTAGCGTGCTATAGAAATTATGACGTCTACGCTGTTGTCGAAGACGACGTGGAATTGGTGAAGATTGATGGCGCACCTTTTTTGAGGTCGCGTCGTCAAAATCATCAAATGAGTTCTTCCGCCCTGTGTGAAGCGGATGAGACTGTCGGACTAAAACGGAATGAAAATATATCCTGATTTTTGATTACATTTTGCGTTTTAAAGCCCTTTTAAGACAGTCCCCGGAGAAATTCCCCGGAGAAAGGCCCTAGAGAAATGTTACGCCTTTAAAATTTAAAATACTGTAGTTCTAGCGACGTAAAAGCAAAGCATCTAAAAATGTTGCAATAGATACTCCTGGATGTCATCACCCATCGTTTTCACCAGCCCATTCCCAAGTTATTGCATCTAGTCAACTAGAATCCGAAGGCAGGGGTTGTAAACAGTTTTATAGTTTCTATCAGCTATAATGAAAGCATCCGCGATGCGGTGTATTAAAGTCGGCGCCTATACGTCCCGTTTACGGTATCTTGTTACAATTTTATTGTAGAATATAGGAAATAAGCGTATAATACGAGAAAATTGGATTATTTTATTGGCGATTGTCAATCGCTACGTTCAAAAATGTTACGTGTGTTGTTTAAACATTCTGTCATAGGCTTCCAGTTTATGTGGCCGAATATTACATGTAACAACTGCGTATTTTTCCATAGCCCTGTTAGTAATTCTAAGCCTTGGTAAGACTGTCTTGATTTTCAGATTATGGGCTACAGAAGTAGTCATTGCTAGTTATTAAAAAAAAGTTAAAAAACTCTCATCAGAAGCTGCAGTAACATTCTGATGAAGATGAAGGTTACAAATAAGGTTTTAAATAAAAAACTCATTACGCGTATCTAAAGCCAATTGCATCACAATAAAGCAACTGTTTGTAATGCAACGACTATATTAAGGTCGAGTCAAATTGAAATGAATTACGTCCCATCGATTTTTTCAATTTGGTGTCGGTGATTTAAAAATCATACATATTTATTATTATCATATTTATTTATTTATTTTATTTAAGTTTCCGGACATTTCCACACAAATAAGTCACTACAATCGGTGTAAGTGAATATCGTCCCACGTCCCAAACGGGATTCGCTTCAGTTTGGTCACAGCTTTAAAGCTGCAGTAATTTATTGGCAGTCTAGTGAAATATTACACTTCTTTCACTACCGCTCGTTCCCTGTTTCGGTTGAAAAACGACAGAAAAAGTGAATAAAATAGAGCTTTACGGGACTTAAAGTTTCCACAACGCGACTAAGAGCCATTAATGCTGGATAAATAAACAGGTTTTATTTATTTATAGTTTTCACAGAGGTGACTGAGTATCTCTTGAGCTTTCATAATCTGTTCCTTAATTACTTTTTACTTCATTACAAACGCTTTCATTTTATGTAGTTTTTAGGTCGAGTATTTTTCTTGTTTGCGGGTTCTGTTAAAAAGTAGTTTGTTATTTTTATTCTAGAGGAAGTGTTTTTTTTTTTTTTATCGTGGTAAAATCATCAAATGAGTCCTCCCACCCAGGGCAGAGCGGGAGGGACTGTCAGACTTGTACTGACTAAAATCCACGGTGTCCTTCAATAGCCCTTTACGTACCGGGGTCACGGTAATCCCTAGGTCCCGCGATAGAGGAACTGTTTAGGCTGTTGGGTTATTGTCTACAATATCGGAGGATACATTTAATTGTCGTATGTAAACTATCTATTGTTGCATTATAGTTTTTTTTTTTTTTTTTTCATAACTCACTAAGAGATCGGACTGAGCATATTATAATCTTCGGCTATGGTGAGTGCTGGCCAACCGGATCCCAAAAGTTGTGGTAACCCGCGATCCTCGCTTGTGTTGCCTGCTGCAAGACAGCGCGGTTAGTACGATCTGCCAGCTCTTGTGACTTAAATATGAGCTAGACCAGAAAGTTCGTATGGATAAATGGAAAGACACCGGGGCCCTTCCGGCCCAATCCGACCCTGTCACAAGTCAACTACTGTTTAAGAAAAATAGCATTTTTCTTTACTATGTTAGTCTTTAACGGATAATAATTATAAATAATCACCCCACTAAAGGGTCAAATTGGATTGATCAGTGAACCTCCAAACACATGACAACTGTCTAAAAGTTTGATTGACAAAACGAATTACAATTTAATCTTACCTTCTTCTAGGTACGCTTATAGATAGGTACATCAAATAATCAATACAACTTGCAGGTACCAATATTACATTCCTTCCAAATTTTTCTTATAAATCGCAGCTTCAATTAGTGAAACGATCCATACAAAACGGCACTTATTATTTTCCTACGAATCATTGCACTGTGTAAAGGTAGTAATAGACTTGAGCAGTCACTTGAAACAGAGCATCGAGCATTTGCCGTCTTTAAATTTGTCGAACAGAACAACTAACAGAGCCAAGCATAGAGCCAAAAATTACTACGAACATTTTCACGATCTTTCTAGGGAACGCTCTAGGTGATGGTCGTCAATTTTTTTTTTCTTCATATGAATTTATCAGCATTAACAGTCGACTCGTCAAAAACCTCGCCAGAACGTTCGTTAGAATGCTCACTAGAACACTGGTTTGCTTTTCTGTAATGTAACATTCGCAAGAATGCTCATGATAAGTGAATACTCAAGTTTAACAGCACCTTTATATGAAATCTCGTCCCGATGAGATTCCATACCTGAACGTTCTTCCATTATGTGGAGGCAAAAGGCATTTTTGAAATATTGAATATAATTTTCCTTCTATACCACGGACAAATTGAATGAGAAAATTATTTTATGAAAATACCTATAGGTTATTCTGAACATTCTGACGTTGTGGTTTTGGCGTACCTATAAATAATTTGGTTACTCTTGTTCTTGTAACGAAATTCCATACATCAATCTTTGTTATACAATTTTTTACATATAGCAATCAAAAATGTGTACGCGCAGCCAAATTCAGAAGTGATTATTTAAAAAAAAAAGATTTTTAGTTTGAGATACGACCTATTTAAAATAAATAAGTAAAATCTATTCTATCTATCACTGAATAATATATTATTCTTAATCAAAGTCCCTTGTCATGTTTGTCGATAAACTCAAAATGTAAGAGATAGACCAATGAAGAAGAGACTATCAAATAAGGCGGAATAAAAACCAACCTGTTCCTTCAGTAGCCTATTGCGTTCTTAAGACGCAAACATGAGCTATATTTAATTTTAAAACAGCTACCTCTATGAAGCTAGGGCGGACTACCAGCTATTAATTAATCACTTTGTACCTAATAAAGAGGAAGGATAATAAAAAAAAAAACAAAAGAAAATTTCATCAACCTCTCTCAACAACCCCTGCAGTCAATGAATATCACATGACAGTAATTCTATTAACAAGGGAAACATTTTACGCGATATCACATACACCCCGTGCATGGGGTAAGATTATACCCCGTAACCACCCAGGTCACGTCTGAAACATTCAGTGTGACCGAGACTGGGTCTTATATATAAAATAATAATATCATTCGTTGTACCTACTGTGTATTGTAAAACGATCCGTCTGTCCGTGCGTGTTTATAATAAGAGGAGAATATAGAGTTAGATATGTTATTGTAGTTGGTAAGATAGTTGTTATTAATAGAGTTTCATCTTGTGTTGCAGTAGTTGTCTTAATAACATTTCCGTCTGTATCGTAGTGAGAGGATTGGTTTGCGTAGACTGTGTAACTGTCGGTACTAGTTGCCCAGCACCCATGACGTGACCAATTCTATCTCTTTATTATCATTTGTTATTACTCTATAATTAGCTATTTGACTGAAAAAATCTAAATAATCCGTCAGTTAGATTATCAAAAAATATTCGACCCGTAATTTTCTTTTGTGACGTAAACCAAAATTAACTGAGATATATGATGCTTTAAAAATTACCAATACGTCATAATTTAGTACAATTTTTATTGAATTCTGACGTCACGAGCCCCACTCTCCAGTTTTGATGCGTTATGTCATGGTAAATATTCATTGATTTTACAAAAGAAAAAATACGTGTCCGTTATTTTCCAAAACTCTAAATGACGGACTAATTAGATTTGTAATTTATTCATACTGTCAAATAGCCAATTCCATTTTTTTCGCCGGAGTATGACACAACCCCTGGGTGACTGAAGTATAGAAAATTTACATTTTAAGACTCTAAAAAGGATTCTTTCTACATTCTGTCATTTTTCTATTTTTCCGTCAACAAAACTCATTTCACCGGTGTTATACACACGTGCAGGGTACGTTTAGATTGCAAGCTACTTTCATGCACACACATCTGAAATTTTGTCTTTTTAAATTTTTGTCATGTGGGAATAAATTGTAACCTTAGCTCTAAGAGCCAGGTCTAAGAAAGATACGCTAATGGGAATTCCCATAAGCAAAAAATATTAACTTCCATACAAACATTTTGCCTGATTTTTTGTTCGTTGATATTGTATTTTAGGCGTTATAAACGCCCGAGTAAAAATATATGCTTTTATAAGCCAGTAAGTGGTCCAGGTCATTCGTATAATCTTTTAACAATCTAATCAAAACATTTCATAAAGTTAAAAATAGTATAGATTACGCTGTGTAAAAAATTATCAATTTTAAAAATAATATGTTATCCAATGTTTAACTCTCTCAAAAGCTTTCATTTTAAAATGAGAACTGAAACTTTTGAGAACGTTGAGTGTGGAGGGCCACTTTAAATCATTTTAAATGATAATAATATTCAAAGCATTATAAAAATATTAACGTTTTAAAAACTTCTTTCCATAATAACCTGGCATGACCTTTCTACAATACAGTATTTTACTAAACTTATGCTTAAAATACTCCTAATTTGCAAGATTAAAAGCTTAGTTCAGACAAATGAAATCGTCTCTCGCGCGATGGAACTCGAGATGACACAGACGTGAAACGCCGTATGGCACAGTTAGTCTTAATAGTTTAAGATCTCGTGGAATATTAACCTTTACTCATCTGATATTTGTAATAACTTCAGCTATATTGAAGATCATACTCTAATTTCAAGTACTTTCATCTAATCTAATTAAAGTAGGTACCAAATTAAATATTTTAGGTCTTGAGAGTACTTTCAGGGGACACGGTGGAGCATACGGTGCAGGACTGCCCCGCTTGAGCAGCGCACTGCCGTGTCCTCACGACGGCGATAGGCGGAGACCTCTCGCACCCGGCATTGGTCGAGGCCATGCTGCGGGCCGAGACGGAATGGGAAGCGGTCGCCTCCACCTGCGTAGCAGTCATGCTCGCGAAGGAGGAGGCGGGCCGCGTGAGGGAGAGGACAGCGTCCTCTCTCCACCCCAGCCGCAGTGGTAGACGCCCACGAAGACGGACGTCGGAACATGATCTCCGGCCACCGTAGACGCGGGCATGCGGGCAGCAAGTAATGGGCAAGTCGCTGTCCGACCATGGACCATGCCCGGGTCGACGGCGCGTTGTGTTCCACGCGCGCCTCAAAGAGTGTCAGCAAAAATTACGGGGCACAAAGCCTATTAAAGGTCACCGTGGATTTTAGTAAGTACGAATCTGAAAGTCCCTCCCGCTCCGCCCTGGGTGGGAGGACTCATTTGATGAATAAACCACGCTAAAAAAAAAGGTATTGAGAGTACTTAAATATGATTCATAATGGAGAAGAAAACTGTAGTTAGATTATTGTATCAAAACCGTAATTGTGAAATACACTTACAATCGGAATCCAATGGTTTCTAATAATTTAAGAAAAATAATCTTTTCCAATGAATAAAACGTCTCTAGTCTCTAAAATGTAGTTTTCCCAGTTCAGTTATGTGAATTTTAGGGACCATACAAAAAATAAAAAAGGTCGATGTTACACTGACTCTTGTACTACAGTGACAATAAAACTCGGTAGACGTATTTCACGGTAAAGATTTTCCGTGTCTACGCGGCTGCAGCCATTTGTTATAATTTCCTGACTAAATACGCCTCGGTAAGAACATAAAAAACATTATTTTGTAAATTGTGACAGATTATTATGTCTTGGACAAAAAAAGCAACGTAATTATGGAAGCGAGTTTAAAAGAAGTCTGATGGTATTTTTGGAATGTCATGTTTGTTTATTTTTGCTTACTTCTATAACGTCGTGCAAAGTCGTCAATGATGGAAGGAATTGAGGGAGCCATGTGCCCAACACTGGAACAGTACAGGCTAAATTATAAAGATACTTCCACGACAAATTCAAAACAAAAACATAAAGATATTCCAATCACATTGCACTTGTCAGCAGAACCTCGAAGGTCTGACAACCAGTCATACCAAGGGGTCGTGTTCAGGTCAGATGTGCAGTTGCTCCATGTATATTATTGATATTCAGCTGCATTTAGTTCTACTGGAAGACATCCCAAAAAAATATTTTTTTCTTTTATTTATTACTCCTTGGTAACATGCGTTGCAGTTCGTTAGTTAGTATGAAAATCTTATTTACTTAAGCTTGCCTTCTCTCTTGAAAAGTTACATTCTCTCCATAATAAACCACAGACCAAAACGTGTTCAGAAAAAAATATAGGTCACAAAAGTAGAATACAGTCTATACTTAATCGTGTTTTTTTTTCATCGTGTTTTGTCCCACTACTGTTTTTTTTTACGTGGTAAAATCATCAAATGAGTCCTCCCACCCAGGGCAGGGCGGGAGGGACTGTCAGACATGCACTGACTAAAATCCACGGTGTCCTTCAATAGCCCTTTACGTACCGGGGTCACGGTAATTCGTGAGTCCCGCGACCCCGGCAGGCTTTGGCCCTGTACAGGGGGCCCCGTCACTATGCTGACAATCCTTGAGGGCCACTACTAGGCAAAATTTTAGGGAACCTTATTAAAATTAATACCTCAACAGTGTAATAAAGATTGTGATGGCGGTTCTCAAGATAAACCGGTGTCCCAAACATCAACACGTTTACTGTCGTTTCGGCGTCCGGTTTAAGCTGTAAACCGTAAGTTTGGCCGTAAAAAATGCCGTAAAACATACTATCATTGATGGACTAGTTCGGTTGTGCTGCAGTGATATTATTTTGAACTCACGATGCTGCATTCCTCAGTACTTTACTTGTCCCTGGAGGAGGCATTATGACAGCATCAATTAATTTAAAACGTTTATACTCGATACAACGCACGGTTGGGGCAGTGGCTGAGCGATCGGCAGCTGCGCAGCGTATCGCGGGTTCGATCCCAAGTAGTTGTTCCAGGTGAGTATTTGTGCACGTGTGTTTCTATGTTTGTAAAAGCACCCACGACACAGGAGAAATTCATAGTGGGGAAAAGTTTTTATTTTCAAAGAAAAAAGAAATGTTTGCAGATCTAATTGTTTCGTCAATAAGAGTACTGAGCACGTACTTTTTGGTTTTTGTTTTACTTTAATGAATACTGACAAGTAGAATTCTAACGCATCAAAACTCGGGAGTAGGAGCTTGTGACGTCAGAAATAAAAAACCAATTGCCTATAAGTGACGTAACATGAATTTTAAAAGTGTCGTACCTTCGTCAATTTCGGATTCAGTAAAAAAAGTAGATAAACGGGTCAAATAATTTTTGATTATCTAATTGACAGACTTTTCAGTCATCTTGCCTATTTGCACTTGCCATTTCCACAACCCTTGATTGACTGGTAGCGAATGCCTTAATTTGACTAGTAATTAGTAGGAATAATAATGATAAAGAGTCGCTATATTTATGGCATACTAGTATAAGATATTAGCCTCTGTAAGACAAAGAAATGCAGTCGCGCGACTCACGAATTTACGCGACCCCGGAACATAAAGGGCTATTGAAGGACACCGTGGATTTTAGTCAGTACGAGTCTGACATCCCTCCCGCTCTGCCCTGGGTGGGAGGACTCATTTGATGATTTTACACGATAAAAAAAAGACAAAGAAATGTACAATAAGCTTATTTGTAAATAATTTTTAGGTTTTCCTCAGATTAACCTTATTTTCTATTTTTACTAGTTAACTCTACGTTGATCAAAAGGTATAAGTCGACATTTTTGTTCAATTTTAAAAGTTGCGTAGTCTTTTCGAAAGCGCTAGCAAATGAAGATGTGCAAATCTATTCAATATGTTGGCAATTTCAGAATGTTGGATATTGTTCTAGAACATCGATGTTGACAGGATGACAGCGATTCATATCACAAGCATAATAATATCTGATGGATGAATAATGAAACAACAAAGCTTGAATGTCAACATAAATGCATAAACGAACGTTTGTATACGAATGAATACGAATATATATAATATCTCTTGCGAATTTCCATCAAAATGATATAATATGACGGTTTTATAATTACTATTGTGTTAATGTCACATCCACATCTCGTCTGGTATAGGTACGTGTACTAACCACATCCTAAATAATATCCGCTATTCTGCATACTTAGAGCTGCCGCTCACTGCAGACTTTTTGTCGCGGAGACTTTTTGTTCCCTATCAAAAAGTCTCTATTACCCGCCGGCGACCACTGGAAACTATTTCTCACCCAATTCGCTGGATGCGAAGTACTAGGTGGGGTATCAGAAACGATTGCATCGCTCATGGTGGCAAAAAGTAGAAAACATGACGGCTCTGTCTCAGAGTACATTCAGCTCTGTCATCTGTAAATTTCGCCTAAAAACATAGGTTGTTGCACACAGCAGTTGTTGTATTGTAAACTGCAAGAATACTAACCGAAATAAATTTATAAGTAATTTTAAGTTTTACTTATTCCCAAGCTTTTTTGGAAAGATGAACAATGCAGGAAATAATTGTTAGCTGCCGTGAAATGAAGAGAAGAAAGTAAAAATCATCATATCCTCATTTAAATCCTGTATTTAATATTTTTCTTATACATTATACATTTTGTTCATATTATATTCATATACATTTTGCCTATGTTTATTTAAGATTGTCATAGAATACAAAAACAAGTGATTTATTTATTTATGTCAAAATCTGATTTCAATTAGAATGGTCAAGGCCGTCAAAGTTGCGAACTCTAGGTGGCGCTAAAGTCGTGCACGGTGCTAATACTAGACAACAAGGCGTTTGATCTAGTTAATTTCGAAAAGTTGTTGGATAAAAGTGAGCGATATGGCATTCGGGGTCCTGCTCTAGCGTGGCTACGAAGCTACCTCTATGACCGAAGACAATGTGTGGAAGTGTACCGCGTTGACGAAAACCTGTTGTCAACTACTTACAAGTCATGTTTTAAAATTAATAGGGCAGGAGTACCACAAGGTAGTATCCTGGGACCACTCTTATTCCTACTATACATTAATGATCTGCCAAGTGTCACTACTCATAAGTGCGTACTCTTTGCTGACGATGTGTCAGTGGTGATACCTCAAAATAAATTTGACAATCACGAAGAAGCAGTGCGCACTACACTAAGTAATATATTGAATTGGCTTTCACATAATAATCTTAAGATAAACATAGCTAAGACTAAATACATACACTTCACTAATTATAAACAAATTCCAACAAACATTAACATCACACTTGAAGGAGAACAAATTGGCAGAGTCGATAATATTAAATTCTTAGGGCTCACTTTGGATGAACATTGTAATTGGAAATCACATGTAGACGTAGTATGCAAAAAACTTAGCAGATTTACTTATGCCATAAGAGAATTAAGGAGAACAGCCAATGAAACAGCAACTCTTACGGCATATCATGGATATGTAGATCTGTCTTAAAATACGGACTACTGTTATGGGGCAACTCGACTCATGTTAATAGAGCATTTATATTGCAGAAAAGATGCATCAGAGCGATATGTGGGGCCGGCCCTTTTGAAACATGCAGACCGCTTTTCAAAAAATTAGGTGTTTTGACTCTCGTGTCTATGTACATATTAGAGGTAGGAACGTTTGTGAGGAACCAAACACACTTATTTGCTAAAGTCAGAGAGAATTGCAGGTATAAATCAAGAGATCCTACCAAGCTGAATATCATATCATGTAAAAGCATTTTTCATAAAAAGAACAGCCAAATGATGTGCATAAAAGTGTACAATCACATCCCACGTGTTTACAGAGAACTTCATATGAATAAATTCAAAAACAAAGTAAAGCAATGGTTGATTGAGAATTGCTTTTACACACTAAATGAATTTTTCAATTACAAGCAAAATTAATCTATGTTAAGAATTGATCGTTGATTATAAATTTAATGTAATGTCTATCTTTTTTATTATTTCCACAATAATTTATTTTGACATTTCTTATTTTGACATTTCAGAATAACATCATATAATTTATTTTTGACATTTCCTTGACAAACTTAATTTTCTTAACAATTCCATTTTTTAATTATGTGACATTCGTATAATTTGTAATTGGCTTCAATTTATTTCATTTTTTTTAAATAATTATATTGTGATGTAATGCATGCATACGTATAAACATGTAATTTTCGCATGCCTACTGCAGGTGAGATGTCTTTGTACCACCCATAAATTATAACAGCCTTGTAAAACCATCTCTAGCGAATAAATGATTCTATTCTATTCTTCTATTCTATTCTATAACATGTCAAAAAGTCACCAGTAAGCAGTCACTGGTGACAGAGATGGTCAAGTACCATGCAGGTATATGGGATTATTGGGATTACGTGACAAATAGTTTCTAGCAGCTGACATATTTGACAGGGAAACAAAAAGTCTCCATGAAAATAGTCACCAGTGAGCAGCTGACCTAGTTGATTACTAGCATCATTACTCTGAGTTTTGACCATCTATTTAAGGGTGGATGGGATCCACTCCGGGAACGTCACCACAGCACTGGCGGTGTTAGGCCTCACCAGAACCACCAGCCTCTCCACCACCATACTGTCGTAGTCCGGCGACAAGGTTTTACTGTTTTCCATCTGTAGGTGAGCTCGCTCCATCTTAGGCATCATCTTCGCCTCTAGGCTAGATTGAGCCCGAGATCAAGAAGAAGAAGAACTTATAATTCCATAGATCTGATTTTGCTTTTTGCCGTTGCAGTTGGCTATTTTTGACTGTCTCCGGGTCGCGGGACTGTCTCCAGGGTTACGAGACCGTCTCCAGGGTTACGGGACTGCCTTATCAGGTAACTGCGGCCATGGAACGTAAAGGGTTATTGAAGGAACACCGTGGGTTTTAGTCAGTACGAGTCTGACAGTCCCTTCCGCTCCAACTATGGTGGGAGGACTCATTACCATGTATAATAATTTACACCCCCATTTGGGCAGAGTCACAGGCTGCAGCTTAGTATTTTATAGCAGTTTTGTTCAGGTTGTCTTATAACCCTGAAAAACAAAATATAAAGGAGATTTTTATGTGCCAATTGATCTTTGATCTAAGCCCTAAGATTTTCTGATGTTCTCGACTTGGGTGATTAAGTATGGCCTACCTCTTACACATCTCCCTTGGTATAAAATAAAACACAAAAGTTATACAAACAATTTATTTTCTCTCCCTTTGCTGGTTCAACATTTAAGTAGACATCAACAATGTTTTTAATCATTACTTCATTATGTATAGAAGAAAAGTATTGTGCGATCTGAATAACTTTAAGAATTTCCCTTCAAACAGTCTTATTATTATTTACATAGAATAAATTCACATTAGTATCAGTGAAAGTTTTATACATGAAGTTATAAAGAAATGTAGTAGACGAACTAATTTTATAAGACATTAAAATTAGAAATACACAAAATTAGCTCTTATTGCATTAATGTATAGGTATAGTTTCATAATTATCCAATTCGACTATTACAAAAAATACAAAACTTCCTTTACCTGATTTGATACTAAAACATCTCTTTAATATGATACCTATCCATACGTAGTATAAATATTTACGTTATATAATATTACTATTCTTCTGGGAAAATTATTTACACATACAATCGTGTCTCCCGCAGAGGTAGTCGGAGATCACAAAGTTCTACGTCTATATTTTTGGCACAATTGTTTATCAACGTCCACAGCTCACATTCACACACTATTGAATCATTTATAGAAATCAGACCCGAAGCTACTGGTCCACATGTACTTAAAACTAACATTTCTCTTCTAATCCATCAAACAACTAAGGGTGTCTTTTAACTGGCAACATACACTTTTGCTTACAACGGTGTCTATGTTCCGGGGATAAATCCAAGTGAACAACATTAACGGCCTTATCAAAGGTTACCCTCGGAAGTCATCGCGTCAACGTCACTTCAGTGTCACTTGAGCTCCTGGAGCTCTCTTTGATAACGTCAAGTTCTCTATTAGACAGAGATGAAGTACGAGAGAATTTATGAGCACTATATTCACTTTTTTCATCATGAATGTCATGACCACAACCATTACCGTAGTCTTTGTCATCATCATCGTCTTCCACAATATCATTCACTTCAACTTCTAATAAATTATCGTGTTCTTTCTGTCCATAAGCGTTAAAACTTCTCTCGTGACTTAAACTGCGTATTCTATCGAGATTATGTTCTAAGTTTTGCATATCGTCGTCAACACCGGGCGAGTCATCGAACTTCCACTTAATATTTGAATTAAAATGTTCCACACCAGGGTACATACTTATGCTATTACTTCTATGCCCGAAAACCGGACAGTTTCGGTACTCTCACAACTCCGGGTGCCTACCGTTACAAGTCTTGTTGAAGTTTCCCTCATCTAAGCTTAAATTGGAACGAGATCGTCCGCATTCGAGACCAGGACTAGGTCTAAACAGGCACATGTCTGAGTTTTTCAATCTACACTGGCGAGAACAGGATTCAATTTGAAAGGCTGATCTATCGAGGTGTCTATAATCTGTTGGGCCATAGCCATCGAAATATCTGGGGTCTTGCTTACAAGCACTGCTTTGACAGCCAGTCCCTTTGAAGGAACCTGAACATCGGAGAGGATCTCGATGGCATGCCTTCTGAATGGCGTGAAGAGATGAAGATGATACTGTACGTTCTAATATCTCGCCCCAATATTTTTCTCCGAGGCCTTCAAATTCTCCTTTGGAATGTAGACCATCTGACGTGACCGGAGACCCACAACAACCTGTTGTAGGTTTCTCGTAGCTCGGGAACGATTTTGATCTTCGACAGCAGACCTGCGAAAAACATATTTTAGTCTAGGTATTCGCAATGAATTTCTTATATATTTTTATCTACTATCATGCTATTAATCCTCTATAAAAGAACCTATAACAATTAGCTTATTGCCAACATTAAAACACTCAATGCTATAATGATCATTATATCATCCAAACGCGTGTTATAATGAATTTCAAAAAAAGAACATTCTCATGCAATGACATTTTCACCACCAGATCGCTAAGATTTTGAAAAAAGAACAATAAATTGTAGACTAATTCGTAATTTCGGATTCTCGTCTTATCGTGTTATTTCCCGCCATCTTGAATTTACATAGTTCTGTACAACACCCTATGGTATGAAAATCTTTTATAGAGGATTCACATCTTGATTGTAGATAAAGTCTTGTATGCAACTGTTATAATTAGGTATTAAAACACTCATGTGATACTATTATCACACTCGGCTACGCCTCGTGTGATAAACCCACATTCGTGTTTTAATACCCCTGATTATACAACAGTTGCATAAATAACTATTAATAGTTTACTTGCTGAAAATAATTTATAACAAACCAAGAATGTTTTAGGGTAAACTGTACTTTTACTAAAATGCATTATTTGGATTTCATTAAAATATCCATTCTTGAAATAATACAATTATACAAAAGAAAAACACAGTTGTAATTTTAATTTTCAAAGTAAAACAGCCCTTTAATGGATAGTACTTTTTTTTGCGTGGTAAAATCATCAAATGAGTCCTCCCACCCAAGGCAGGGCGGAAGGGACTGTCAGACTTGTACTGACTAAAATACACGGTGTCCTTCAATAGCCCTTTACGTACCGGGGTCACGGTAATTCGTTAGTCCCGCGACCCTAATGTATAGTACTTACGTAGTATTGTAGCAGTTCATGACTAATCCTTCTAAAGTGACTATTTAATAGCCAATACAGAAACGGATTCCAAAAACTGTTGCTTAAGGCCAACCACGTGACGATGAAGTCCAGAGATGGTGGGACCTGTTTAAAACAAAAAAGTATTAGTAAAATACAAAAAAAGCATTAGTAAAATACAAAAAAGCTTGTTTTGAAGGGAATAGTTTTTTTTTCTTTCCATGCGTATACAATATTATAATTTCATTTCTATAATAATCTATCCCTACAGTTAAATTTTGGAAACGAGTCCTAATAGTTACGGAGAAAGAAAATTTAAGAACATGAAAAGCGTCTTCAAATCACAAAAGACTTCAAGTGTATTTCACCATTGAAACTGAACGTAATTAGAATTTCACAGCATAAATATAAACGGCGCTCCTTCGTTTAATTTCAGTTTCTGCATTTCATTGCAATAAAAACACTGACAGTTCTTAATCTCGGTTTAAATAATTTTACTGACATTGAAGCAAGTTGTTACTGCAATTTAGTGTTCCTGTTTCTATCTTGCATTTTAGATTTATTGTTTAAAATATTGTGACCATTTTGTTTTCTAAAGAAGTGCAAATGCAAGATAGAAACAAGGAAACTACATTGCATTTTATTCGCACTCGTTATAATAGTACAAAGGCTTTCATTACTATTCATATCGACAAGAAAATAATAAACGCTTTCGAAATATTTTATTGGTCAGGAGAAAATTGACAGACAATTTGTAATTGACATGTTTAGAAGAGGAAGATTTTAGAAATGCTTGATGTTATTTCTATGATAGGAATATAATGATAGACCTCGAGATGCCTTGATACGTTTTAAAAATATGTCTTTTGATGCCTTTTAAAAATACTAAGGCCGAGATATATAGTCATACCTAAGCAACAGTCAACAACATCGTGGAGCTTGGCACAAGCAAAGAGAGGCCTATACCCAGCAGTGGGTGAAGACGGGCTGTGGATGATGATGATGATGAATCAACAACCAAGCCAAAGTCAGTGCTTAACGACGTTCTAAGCATCCATTTTGTATAAATAGACAGTTCTTTATTATTTACTTTCGATGAAAGCCAACCTAATACTGAGGCAGTACTTCGCTCAGCCATAGTATCGATTTTCGAGAACTTAGCACGCTCTAAGTATGGATTTGACATTAGTGTTTGTTATTGTCAAATATAGGTAATTTCCATGATAAAGCCAGTGACATTTTAAAATGCGGTCAATAAATTCATATTTATTTATTTCTAGACATACAATTTATATAATATTGTAATTTATTATATATTTTTTATAATATTGTAATGTTTTTAAATAATGATTAATCTTAATTTTACTTATTGATAAATTCGGTTCAGTATAACATTAAATCTATAATAAAATAAAGCGAATTCGGTTGTTTATGAAATTAAAATTATCCAGTATATTGTGAACGCTTCTGGAACATGAAAGTAAAATATAATATTACTTTCGCTTGAACTATGACTTAGCCGGTACTATGTCAAGCAATGCCAACGACTGTTTATCTCGGCCAAACCCCATTCAAAAGTAAAAATTAACCTCCTTGTATTGTGATAACGTTGAAAATCTATTAACGATTGGTTGGTGTAACTTGATGTGCTGATGAGATAAAAAAAAATACATAAAATCAAAACACTATTCTACAAATAAATAGTTATTGTTTTTTTTTTCGCAACAGCAGTTTTTTATTTTAGTTATAAAAATGATAATCGTAATTAACAAACAAACAATATCTCCAAACAACATCAAAGCAGAAATCCATACCTTGCAGCCGGTACAAGCCGCAACCACTTCCTGTATAGTAGCCGGAGTGACCATAACGATGAAACCTAATGACATTGCAGCCATAGTCCGTGATGTACTCACACTATGTGGTCTTACTGGTGCTTGAATCTGTACCGCAGAAAATTATATTGTCATCATTTGTTACTGTAATCTTACTGGACGGGGTAATGGGGATTGTTGTTCATTTTATGAAGTGGGTAACTGGACATGATGGACTGTTGGTATTTATAAATTGACTTATATTTAGGCTGAGATTTATTAACGTTGAATTGAAAATGTACTTAGGCTAAGGCTCAGCTCAACTAAACTCGACCCACCTTCCTACTGAATTACACACTGTTAGTCATAAATTAACGAAAAAATAACCAACTTAAAGTTGTCATGCGGAATTATCTGTCAATTGAGGCTAAGACAACAATTTGGTACATGTTCTGTCCGGTTGTCATGACGACTGAGTCTAGCTAAACTGATTAATTGACTTAAGATGGGTCTTAAAACTTAAGTGTAACTATTAGACTAAAAACGTAAATTATAGAGACAAGTGCGGGATAAATAAACTTTACAAATCCCAGTCACAGTGCCTTCGGCGCTCACAGATCATAGCTCAATCCAACACTCCCCAAAACGTTCTTAAAATTTCAAATTGAGAAACTTCTTCACTTTTACGACGAAAAGAGAGAGATAACTAATCCAATCTCTACAACAATCTCGATTTACAAAGCAAAGTCGTTATTCTAGACTAATGTTTCACTCGATCTAATACAATTTCAGCGGGAACACGGCACTTAAATCAATGAAACCGGGAGAGCGTCAGTCGTACTTAAAGGAAAGACAATATATCATATCTCCAGTACATTGATAACGAAGTTTTGAAAAAAGATAGGGAAGGAGCTGAGAGGAGAGAGGAGGAGGGAGCTCAAGGATAATTTTATTCTTTTTGATGCAATTACTTTGAGCGAGATTTTATTTATAAATATTACTCTTTTTTGTGTAATGAATGCTTATTGTAGGCTTATTTTATCTCAAGATGGAGATATATTGCGAAAAGGCAAAACCAAAGGTATCCCGTAAATTCTGAATATATGGTACGTGACCGGTTTTGAGAGCATAAATGTATATTTAATGTTATCATTGTGGAAATTGTTTAGCTACTTACTGAGAATACCAGGAATTAGGTACACTGAGTAATTACATATTTTGAATATCTGGAACTGACATTGATATTCGGTCCTGTAAAAACAGGGTAAAAGGGAGACAGGGTAGGGAAAATCGATATCATCACCTACCATGACTGAGACGCAGTCAACGTATATTTCATAGCATTATATTTTGTGTGATTCTGCTTAAGTAGATTTAAAGCTATGTCATCTAAATTGGTCTTGAGTGGGTCCAGAGTAAAAACGAGAGTAATTCCAGTGTGGGAAAGAGACAGAGCTAAACAAGTCGTCTAGCGTCACCTCGTTCCCACACTGGAATTATTCTCGCTTTAAGACGGCATGGTCAGCCACTTGGACTCAATCAAGACCAATTTAGATGACATGGCTTTAAATTTACTGAAGCAGAATCACACAAAGTATAATGCTATGAAATATACGTTGACTGTGTCTATTTCATTATTCCTATCTTGAATTATCAAATTGTATCATTTTCCAAATTTAATTTATAGTATTATCATAACATTTCTACAGAAGAAAGAAATTAGTCGAGCGAAGTCAGCGATGTAAGTGCAAGCAACGCGCGTATAGCGCTGAAGCAGCGCGTTTTTTATTTATATCAATTACTTTCACGCAGGACTTTATGGCAAAGAGGGTGCTCTTAGTCACCATGGAGTAATAAATGACTTAACTATCCTGCTCTAGACTATTCAAAAATGGAAGGATATCTTACCACTACTTCATGTTCTCCATGCGACGTTTTTGCACACGGTACAGGTACTCCATTAGGTCTTAACGGTTCTGGGTCGAATTTCCCTCTTGTTTTGCTGACGTGGAACCCAGAACCGTAACAGTACATAAGAGCCATGGTTGTTGGAAAGTAGTAGGCGCAGCATGATAGGATCCTGGCACAGAAAAAAAAATAATGAAGACGTTATTTTTGTGATAAGGAAACTTTGCAAAATTACTTCCGTAGATGGAAAATTCACAAATGACGTTATGGATTTTATTCATTTCTTACTCGAATGCCTTTCATCATTTAAAAAATAAACGTTATAACGGATAATTTAACACCAATTTAAAGTTTCAATCTTTTTGCATTGTACCTCAAATAGTTTTTATTATAAGCAGATTCAATTAAACAAAAATATCCACGGTTACTCACATGGTACAGGTAAAAATAAAACATACATTCTCTTTAGTATTTTGAATCGAAAATGAACCATTGTGTTGCATGAACTTTTTATGCCATTAAAATTGTGATTTAAAAAACATTACAGAATATGAATAAAAAAACGACATGAACTAAAGACATGAATGAAGAAACTAGTTACCTGAATGCCACTCTGCTATGAAAAACATCGCAAGCCATGAGTCCGGTGGAGTTAAAGTAATACCCAGATCTTGGTAGCACCATAATAGCAAATAGAGAGACTGACAGTATCCAAGTTATACTTATTACTAGTACGCAACCCTGTAACAAATAAACAATTTTAATAATAAATAGGTATGTCTATTGTGATACCCGTTGGCTTTTTTTTTTGCTTAGTAAAATCATCATATGAGTCCTCCCACCCAGGGAAGACCGGGAAGGGACTGTCAGACTCGACTAAAATCCACGGTGTCCTTCAATAGCCCTTTACGTTCCAGGGCTATGGTAAACCGCAGCCCTGCGACAAAGGCAGGCTTTGGCCTTCTGGAGGGGGGCCCCGTCATTTTTTGCTGACACTCTTTGAGGCGCGCGTGGAACACAACGCGCCGTCGACCCGGGCATGGTCCACAGCGAGTTACCCATTACTCGCTGCCCGCATGGCCGCGCCTGCGGTGGCCGAAGATCGACTGCCGACTTTCGTCGCCGTGGGCGTCTACCACTGCGGCTGGGGTGGAGGGAGGACGCCGTCCTCTCCCTCACGCGGCCCGCCTCCTCCTTCGCGAGCATGACTGCCTCGCAGAAGGAGGCGACCATTTCCCACTCCGTCAAGCCCCGCAGCATGGCCTCGACCAATGCCGGGCGCGAGAGGTCTCCACTTATCGCCGTCGTGAGGACACGGCGGTGCTCTGCCCAAGCGGGTCAGTCCTGCACCGTATGCTCCACCTTGTCCTCCGGACGATCCTCATAGAATAAATACCCTTTGGCTTACCTGAACAAATAAAAAAACTCCACTCTACTATTTGCGTATGTCAATTTTACTTTACGTAATTAACTAGCTGTTGAGGTTTCATCGCCGTCCGGTTCCTATTGGTCGTAGCGTGATAGTTATTATGTAGCTTATAGCCGACGTCGATAAATGGACTATCCAAATGTGAAAGTTTTTTCTTATTCGAACCAGTGATTCCGGAGATTAGCGTGTTCAGCCAAACAAAATCTCTTTATAATACCTAAATTTCAGTATATTATTATTTAGTCGTGTACAGTATTAATTTGATAGAGAAAAGCTGAATAAACAAACAAAAGTATAACATTATTAGCCTCTAGTCCTAAAATAAGTCTATTTATTAGGTACCTAATCCAATAAAGTAACCTCATCCTTTTCGACCTCAGTGTAATATAAATTGTATTGTCAGTACATTTTGTGCGGTCTAGTGACCCCTAGAACTTAATTTACTTTGACGTTATGAATAATAACCCCTTTCATAATCTAAGCACTCGTGGTCAGCGAAATATAATTATCTGGACTGTGATAAAATTTCATTGCTTTCTCATACAAATATAATAATTATGAACTTGACACACTAGACAATTCCCCTGTATGGTGAGTGCGAATGCAAAAAAAAACAACTACGTCTAGTCCATTAAAATATTTGTTACTTTCAGGTACTGTGTTAACCGTATCTACATAAAACTGAGAAGATTTCAAAGTGAATGAAATCCCTAAATCCTCTTTAAAAGTCTGCTTTCACTGATTTCAAACACAAGACCAAAGTTTCAGCATAAACCTAATAAATTATACAAAACATTTCATTTTGGAGCACGAAAAAGTTCATTTAAATCACGTACCGTACTACCCTTTGCTCCTAAGTAAGTTTAGTCCCGATTCTTTGAGGAACTTGCTAAGCCGGTCAAAGAGAAGATTTCAGTGAAAGATACGAGGTACATGTGTCCTCAAGTAAAGCTCTTTAAAGGACGGAAACTTAGTAAAACATATCAAATATTTAAAAGCTTAACTTCTTACGTGAAGTGATTTTAATTTTAGATAAACTAAATTATGCACTACTAAAGGTTTACTGGCGCTTAGTTCCATAAAATAAATTAAAGAAAACTTTTATACAGTGTGGAAAAAAAAACAAAGTCTCTCATTAACAATCATCATAATGAATTTATTCGCCTGCCTCATACTTCCAAATGTATCTACTAGGCCCGTCATTTCAGCAGCCATCTATTGTCTAGCTTTCGTCACACAGTACATATTCATCTTCGCAATATTGAGGAGAAACAGTAAAATAAAAGAAACAAAATATAATAAATATAAAAACAAACGCGTACCAACCTTTTTACTCGAATGTTTATGATAAGTGTCTGGATGCAACAAATACAAATATCTATCGATAGCCATGCATACGAGTATAACCGCACTTTGCTGACTCACGGCCCCGCGAAGAAGAGCCTGGAAAACAAAAAGGTTTTAATACAAATAAATTTAGAAACAAGTCACGTCAAAGACGAGGAAACATTGCTGGGCTTCTAAATGGCCTTGATCTAAGAAACAAAAGCCCACTTCGTAAGGGAATAACGAGTCAACGGGCGTCGGGCGTCACTTACAAAGCTTAAACTTCATCCCTACTTTGTGCTCGGTCACTATAAACCATTAGCTGAGACCGCATTATGTGCTTTCATAGAAGTTTTAGCAATTTTATTGTTCACGGATCGCCGCTTCGCGGGAACGTCAACAATTACCCTTTTATAAAGTTGATCTTGTAACTATAAAAGGCCTTCAGATCTTTTTCTTGGTAATCGTCTTTTATTGTTGGGCTGTTTTCTTTTTTTATTTTCTTTAATCTTTACAAGAAAAGAAAAAGTTGAGCGTCCAAAATGATCATCAAGCATCAGCAGTTATATTAAACCAATTTATCCCTGACATCCGATTACCATTTAACTTTGCTTTGCGAATTGCAAACTTTTTTCCTCGGAGGTAACTTTACTCATTTTCTCTTCATCTCTTGTTTAAACAAAGTTTACAAGGACCTCGTAACTCCGTATAGCTCTAACCAAATTAAGTAACTCTCCTGAAAATTTGAAGGCAAACTAATTTTAGTGTAATAAAACTGAGTTATTTACTATTTAAGTTTTAGTGAAAGATGATTTTTTTAGCGTTTTAAAACTAAAGTTTATAATGCTGTCGGTCAGACAGAAATAATGGAATCATTTAAAAATAGACTTTAACGAAACGAAATAGAACGATCAAATTTACGTATATTTTATTGCAAGAGTAACTTACCTGTATTTGACAGAATATCTCTCCGTATGGCCAGCACTTGTACAAAGCCGGGAGCAGAGCCACTGGAGCGATCAAGATTCCCGTGAATAAATCGTTGAGTGCGAGCGAGGTCAGTAAGTATCTCGGCTGTAAAATATGGCACCACATAAATTACTTTCGTTGAGAACTATCATTGTGAATTAATGACCAAGAAAGATGTCTTATGATGCCAAATAACTTAGGTAGAACCTAGTAATATTCTACCATTATTCAGAAGCCTAAGAATGTTATTATCTGACAAGCTATTATTCAGACACAACCAAGGTTTTACTATAATTGGCGGTTTGAAAATTCAGAGAATTCTGTACTGAAAATTATGAAAGTAAATTATATTGAAACAGCCGTGCTGGAATTTTTACAAATGGTAATTGCCCATTGTGGAAAGTTGAATGGGATTACTATTGAGTTAAAAGGCATAATAAAATGATTTAAGTACAAAATCATTTTATATTTTCATTTATTAAACTTATAGTGGTTGTAAGTGAAATAATATTGGCGAAATTAACAATGATGTGGATGAACATGCATTTACATACCTGGTTATCAATATACTTGATGTATCTCCTGTTATTCAGGACGCAGATCAGTACCAAGTTCCCGAAAACGATTGACATTGACAAAGCAAATATGAAGAAAGCTTTTAGGATATCTGCTGGGGCAGGGAAAGTCGAGGGCCAGCCTTTGCCGTTCAGCCAACAAGAGCTGTTGGATAAAGATGGCGCTACGAGTAGTGCGCCCTTGGTGGAGTCAAACATAGTCGGTGCCTGTCGGCAGCGCACTTTCCTCTTAAATAAGGCATTTAGATCATATGATTTACACTGACTTCAGACTTTCTTGGTGTTTTGTTCTTTTAAGCATAATATGAAGCACTAGAGTTCCTTCTATCTTGGGTTTTTTATTGTGAGGTGTGTCTCCATCATAAGCTTCTAATGATGTCTTTGATTTCCTCCGGAGCTTGTCTTGTCTTCATTTTTTATCTGGAACAAATAAGAGACCTGATTTAAATAACGTAGAAATCTGTACAAGTTTAAAAATAAGATAAGCTGTAGCGATATGGAAAGGAGAAAATATCTAGTACTCGTATAAACATTAACACAACTGTTATTGTACAGAAAATTATAATGAAGGTAGAGTAAATTAAAGGTACTCATTTTCTTGTCATTAAGTCTAAATAATGAGGACTGGATATAATTACCTAAATTAAGTACAACGCTTCAGAGAATAAATTAAGTCTTAGCTTACAATATTTAATTGCGAATTTTGCATTGTTTGTAGATATATTTTAAACGGTTTAAATTATTCTAAATGTGAAAAAGAAACGGCTTTTCTAATCAGAATCTAATTGAAGTCAAACAACACTCTTTGTTAGAAGTAAATTATGTTGCTCTCTTAGGACTAAATCCTTGAGTCTCACGCAATGTACGATGTTACTTTAAAACATTTTATGATAGCGAGAATTCTTTGCCGTAGTTTAAAGATAGGAAAAATAAAAGGCCATGTGTGGAGCGTGCGTGACAAGACACGTCTTTGGAATCTTCTTGAGATATATTTTTCCAATCTGAACTTTTCCTGAGATTGGTGGCAAATGCTCTGTCAATTTCCTGAAGGAAATAACGTCTTCTGTCAAAAATAAAAAGGCTTTTATCGGTTCTATTTTGTCTTCTTTGTTAATTAATTGAAGACTCCTCTGAAAATGAAGAGATAAAGATATTTATTCGTAGAATATGGTAGTATACATGGTTAGAACAGCATATCCACAGCATAAAGCGGCATACCAATTTTTATGATTACAATGAGGTAACGTTTAAATGTAGCTCGACTAAAAGAAGATAGACAATTATATGCATTTATATAAAAGTGTAAATAAAACTAATTTAACTTAAAATATCGCAAAAAAAGGGAAAACACAATAGCAGGTAAAACAATAAACTTTAGTTGCACATCTATTAAATAAAATCAAATAAGCAAACAATACAATTACTGGTGCAAAAATTACCTCGAACAAAAAACACTGTAATGAAAAGTCTAACCGAACAGTATACGAAGTTGTATGCACCAATAAGGGAAAAGGGATCCAAAAGCGAAATTTTACTGGCGCCCATAAATTTGTTTTTGTTCAAGAGACGAGACATATTAGGAAGTAAATGCTAAGTAGATTGATCCATCTGATGGAGAAGTAACCTATAAAATAGTGAGTCGTTCTTTCTGTATCTTCAACACATCGGTCCGTGAAGGTTTATCTATAAACATGGACCTTTTTATAGATTGAAGGGATGAACTTGAGAGAACTGTTGTCGGGAATATATTCAATTTACTTGAGAAAATGGTTGGTTTAAGAGACAATGTGACCGATAACTTTATTGATGTAGGTGGAAACATATTCCCGCGTCGTGGCGTGAAACACCAGATGTAATCAGATTCATACATTCAAATGTATCTCTTACTATATTAAATGTGTGAATCTGATGCTTCTGGTTCGCTACGACACGCCAAGTGACATAATAACTTTAAAATATAAAATTAAATAACGTAATTCAATCTGAACTACATTCTAGGGCAGACTATCTCTTACTTAATATCTTCTAATAATAGTATTTTTTAAATATTATCTAGTCTCAGTTGCCTATTAAAATTAAGAAAGAAAAGCCTCTGAGCATTAAGAACTAATTGCTGTCTTTCCTTTAGCACTAAAAACATCGAAATACTTATGAGCTCAAATTGAAATCTTGGCTCACCAGCTTTATTAGCTTCTAGCGCTTGGACTGTAAATACAAAGATCTCGACATCTACTGCCGAAGGAGAAAAACATAATAAAAAAACTTCATTCGAAGTACTTGAGAGGTCACTTAGGATCGTGAAATTTTCCCAAAATTGGTGCAAAAACATGAAGAAGTTTTTAACGATTGTTTATTTTAACAATAGAAAATCGAGAAATAGACTAGAGACGAAAATATTTAGTAGCTTCCAAGAACATGGGCGTTACATGTTTTCGTTTTGATGTAACATGCCTTTGGCCATTTACCAACATGAAGCAAAGACTTTATTTTAAGAAGCTTACCATTTTTAAATAATACAGTCATTAAAAATATGTATAGTATGTATCTACCTAGATGATTTATTTATCAACCAATAAACAGGTCACGAATGTTACGTTGCAACGGATAAATCCCATGTTTCTTTTTCAATAAGAACATAATTACAATGTACTTTTTAAAGTAGTTTCTTTGGCATCACTGATAATGGTGAAGGAAAACATTGTGAGGAAACTTGAACTTTTTATTATCAACACAAGTCTAAAACGCTTGTGGGGTTACTATAAGCGGCTTAAATAATTCCAACACGAAAAGACTACTCCTCATACGAAAAAGAAAGGAGAGATTGATGAATCATTGTTTCATCATCATCATCAGCCTGTAAATGTTCCCACTGCTGGGACATAGGCCTCCTCTCTGTGAGAGGGGGTAGAATGAATGTTTACACTGTTGCCAATCAAACCCGTGAAGAGACCAGCGTCTTCAAAAGTAAACACTAAATATCATTAGCAATAAGTTCTCTTCAATCAAATTCCCAACTAAAAAGAACCCTTACAAATAATCTCGGATTCGGCCCTCAATTCAAAAATCTTTAAGACCAACTTACGTGAAAATAGTTCTTTGATTACATCTTAGATCAAAGGCATCGCTGACCTTAAAGAGTTTGAATGAAAGTCTACCGAGTATTGATAGCTTCTTCGTTATATTCATTAAGATATAAAAGTAAAAGCTCTTTAGAGAAGATGTAAAGATATTTTAATAAAGTATTGAAAATAAAATTGCCTGTCATTTTTGTTCGACAGTCGTTACTGTAAGTCTCTTCTTAGCTTCTAGCTTTGGTATCCAGGCTGACTATCGCAATACAAGTCCATAGAGGTCCTTATAGAGGCACGCGTCAATGGATTCCAAAGTCGTATGGATTAGGAGACTTGCGTCGCGTTGTTTACAAAGGGCCTGATTCTATTAATCAGAAGCTCGAATGTCTGTCAACCAGACTAACCAAAGCTTATAGTATTACCCAAATACAAGGTTGTGAAGGTTGGATACGCAGTCGCTCCATGTAGCAAAAACAGCTGCACCCGTTTCCTTAGACCTTAACATAGTTGGGAAAAGGCTAAGCAGATGATGATTGAAGCTAAAATTTCCTTATTAGTCTTGTGATCATAAGCGTCTGTCAAGCATGTTGTGAAGTGATTTCCAAGACTCTTATAACAAAGAATTTCTTAGAATCAGCCATGGATGCCAGTGATGAGGATCAGCAGTGCCATTATCAATTAAGACAGCTTTGTGACGCTACGTAACCTAACCCATCAAGCGGCGCGAACGGTGAGCGCTCGCCCTTCGCGATTGGACGATCTCAAAGTCGAAGAACACATCGTAGAGTCCAACGATGTGCAATGAGTTACTTTTTTTTATTGTGGTAAAATCATCAAATGAGTCCTTCCACCCAGGGCAGAGCCACGGTGTCCTTCAATAGCCCTTTACGTACCGGGGTCACGGTAATCCGTTAGTCCCGCGACCCCGACAGGCTTTGGCCCTCTACAGGCCCCGTCACTATGCTGACACTCTTTGAGGCGCGCGTGGAACACAACGCGCCGTCGACCCGGGCATGGTGCATGCGAGTCGCCCATTACTCGTCACTCGCATGCCCGCGCCTATGGTGGCCCGAGATCGTCTTGCGACGACCGTCCCCGTGGCTTAAATTTAACTAATGCAGTTTAGGAGCACACATCTACCAAATCCTTCAGACTTCATTATAAATTAGTCTGTCCTAATATTGAGGTACACGACGGCGACGTGACCTTAACACGTTGAAAATATCTCGGGAAAACTACAGGGGTCCACTTACTTTTAGTAGTTCAGTTTTATTACTAACGGAAACGTAAGGCTAGTGGATTATAATACTGTTTTATGGCTACAGAATATATCTTTCGGTGGATACCAGTGACATTCTCCAGAACAATTTGAAATATTTCTCACAGTCTTAAAACATTTTAAGAGCACTTTGGCGTAGCGCTTTTAAATTGAATTTACAAATAGTTACATTTTAAAAACATTCAATTTTGCGTCCTCTACCAAATATTTAAAGTATTTACGATACATTTTAAATAGAACAAAAACTCTTACATTTAATTTTGTACCCACTGATAATAAATCTACGAAAAACAATAAAAAGCTGCCACAAAATAAGTTCCATTATATTCTTGCGATAATGTCCCCGGTTCGGCCAAACTTAATGCCACATTTGGCGACAACGAGTCTGGCCCCAGCGGTGACCTTTGTTTTGGTTTTCATATTTTTATTGAGAACGCGGCTTGAATAAAAAACTGTATACTTTTTTATTAGTTCTTGGGGGCATTTTGTAGGGCCGCGAAACATATGAAGACGTGTAATGGGTTTTGATATCCGGGTTAATATCTATCAGCAATGTAGGCCACATGTCAGTGGTGACCTATCAAGTGTAGGGTGACCTCTCATTGTATTCAAACTTTGCACTAGTCTAGGGCTTGGAGTTGTGTGAGTGCTAGAAAGAAGACAACGTCATACAACCGACGATGCGACCCAGGGTTGAATGTTTTAAGCTATTCCCATGACACTAAGGTATTTTTTTTTCAGGTGTTCTGTTGTTTTATCTCAGGATATGTTCCTGTTTTAAAAACATGGTCTAATTACTCGATAAACGTAACATAAATCTTTACCTATTTAAAAGTCTTCTTAACACCTTCAGACGCCTCAACTGAATTTACTGAAACCCCAGAAATTAAAACTCAAAAATTACAACGAAATAAGTTCCCTTTAATTCTTTTCGAATTTAGGAAATAAATCTTCCAAGGAGGACTTATTACTAAAGACGTATTCAGTGGATACCGATTAGTATCGACTGAAAACGCCTTAAGTATTAAGTCACACAAAACAATTTAAATGTAGTATTTAAATAATATCCTTGGAGATATTTTTTGTGGTAACCTGTGGCCTCGACAGAACGATTCCACTGGTAGTGTGCGATGGTAGACCTCGCCAGGGACATCTGGGTCGCGAAAACCACCCTGTCTAAGTCTGACGCCAAACAGTTCTTATGTTATATACCTATTTCTACGCAATAACGCCTGCTTCGCGTTTTCGCAAAGATATTTTTGAGGAATGAAAAATTCAGTTGCAAGCGGGGCTCGAACCTGCGTCTTCTGGATAAGTAATCCAGACGCCTTATCAATTAGGCCATCGCAACCACCAATATCGAAGCTGAATTTCACATTACCTTGATTTTTGAATTAAAAAAAAATATTGATGTGTTCCATCGCCGCGCAGGACTACCAGTTCCTTCTGGGTGAGCTCGCTCTATTTTCATCTTCTTCATCACCTCTCATCTCTGCTTCTGAACCAGGTTGAGAGAAAAAAAAAAAAACATTTGAAAAAAAAAAAAACATTGTCTGTTTCGAGTAACGCTAGTTTTACAGTAAAAAGTTGCTCAAAACACTAGTTTTTCAGCTCGGAAATGAAAGCATAGAAAGTGGAATTCATTTTCCAAACTACCATTAAACCCTTGCGTTATTTGAAGCTTAACTTTCAGCATAGAATGTCGCCAACTATGCAATGGTGAATTCATGCACAATCTTTCGCTTGTGCTAATACAGTAACTGTGTCACAGTTAAGCCTTTGTCAAACAGACAGGCGTGGCGAATGCGAAGCGTGACGTTTTTATTTGTAATTTATGGAATTGTTTGAATCCAGTCACATAGAAAAGCGAAAGCGATCCAATAGCGTGACAGAACTATCGAACTGACGTCTCGCTTCGGTTTGGTATCGCTTCGGACTCGCCTGTCTGTTTGACAAAGGCAGTACTGTATTCGCACATTCAACCATTTTAATTTCAGCTTTCCTTGCGTTTTTAATAGGTAACGTTTCATCAAAAGCTATTAACAACTTAAAACTTTAAAAATATTTTTAAGGTAGGTAAAGTTAGTACATTTATTACTTCGTTCCATTAAAACCATAATAAAAACTCACGAATTATTTTAAAAGTTTCCACAAACACTGGTGATAGATAATTTCCTTTGAAAATGCGCTTAATTTTTATTAGCGAGGAACTATGTCGATCTCTAGAACTCAGCCGCATGCCAATAGAACTCACATTTTTTCATGCTCTACTGAGAATTGATCTGCCAAGTTCACCGACATGCGAGGTTTCTCTAGCTAAGCACATGACTTCCCAAAGTTCAACATTTCAATCAGTTTATAAAAACCATCAAATCTTAATCATTTATTTTTGAATAAGTTTCGAGTTCGCGATTTTAGATAGAATTATTATCATCACAATCAGTCCTGTTAGATTTCACTGCTTAAAGTTTGTGTCATGTCATTGCTTGCACCATGTGTAATTGTAGGTCATTTAGGGTCAATTCACACCGAAACGCGACGACACATTTCAATAGAGCTATTCAAAATACAACTTTATTTACCACACGAAAAGCAAGACATTTCCAATATCGTAGCGTGTCAGTTCAAGTCGCGTCGCATCTCGTTTCGGTATGAACTGACCCTAAAGAAGTTGTATTATCATCCGTAATAAGGAACACCATTACCTCAAATGTCTATGTGAGTCGTACCATTAGTTCCACATACAACATAACCCACATCTTGCGTCACTCAAATGAAGCCATACTTAGCACAACACTTACAGGTAAATGGGGCATTACCGCGTTGCAAGTGTAATTAGTACCGCTAGAGCTTCAGGTAAATTAATTTCGAGATTACTGTGGCGACTGACCTTCATTTTGTGTAATGATATGTGTAATTGTAACAATTTAACATAATGTAACATGTTGATTACATAATGGACGTAGCGTCATTTTGTTGCGGTTAGAGATTTCAGTATCAGAATATAATAAATACGATAAATAATAATAATATAATACCTACTTGACTAACCGCCCTGTATGGCCTAACAATGTCTCTAAAGATACAAGACTACCTAGTTTAGGAGACAGGTTTATATGAATTGTGTAATTTATGTAGAAATTCCAAATTATTTGAATTTTGTGGAATAAATGAAATATAGATTTACTTTACGTATTTATCGACTATACGCAGGTAGAGGACCGAGTCGAAGGCGTGTTGTGTTCCACGCGAACCTCAAGGAGTTCTGCTATCAGGAAAACGATGGGGTCCGATGGGGTCCGATGGGGTCCAGTGGTGCCAAATACCTTCCGGAGTCGCGGGAATGTTTTAAAAGATTACCGCGACTCCGCAAAGCAAAGGGGCAACAAGGTGCCTCAGGCTGTGTCGCATCGCGAATAGTAGGAGTAGTACTCATTCGATGATTTTCCACAACAAAAATGAGGATCAATCCCGCGATCAATTAACATCCAGACGCGACGCTGCACGCATATCCATTCTATCCAATAGAACGACTCAAATCTAACTGTATTTAATACACGAAAAGATACCTACACATTTCCAGTATCATCGCGTCACGTCGCGTCTCGGTGTGAACTGACCCTTAAGGTGCTGATGCCCGAAAAGATTTGATAAACACAGTCTTTTTTCGAGGTGTAATAATTTACAGAAAATTGTTATTAGGAATATTATTCTAACATAATAAAGTAATTTGTTTACAAAGTAAGGTACAATTTTTCTCTAGTAAGGTCAATTTATCATAATATTTTACGTGTGAGCATCGCTTAAATCTAATAAAAGCTATTGGGATTGCCGCTGGGGAACTATAAATCTTAGGGTTTTTATGAGACTTGACTCTAAGCTTTGTAATCTAGGGCTATAATGTGAGGCGAAGCGCAAAGCTGTACAATTCTTTACTTTTGGTAATATTGTTTGAATGAAAAGCATTTGTCAACATAAATAATGTTCTATTTTTGTGAATTGTTTACTATTTCACCTTTTTAATCCAATGCTAATTTAAGTAGAATTAGACGTCATGATAAATTAATACAGAATTACGAATTATAATCTAAATAAATGCAAAAATTGCATGAGTTTAAATCGTAGTTTATTTTCGTTACTCAGCTTAACACCATGAGAAAAGTAGACTTTATATCTTCACCGGCACATTGCCAAGACGTAAACCAAAATCACCATTTCATATTGTAAAGGGCATTGCACACTCTTTCGTTGCACCCACAATACGACGGAGGCGTAATCACATACTACATCAGATTATGATACAGATTTGGCAAGAAAGTTAAGCGATACTTTCTTGGCAAACAGTTTGTTATAATATGAATTCAACGACAATAGATAAACTTTTACTTTGGTCGCAGTTCATTCAATACTGATATTGTGCGATAAACACGGGAAAGCTTTTACTGTTGTGCCATTTTAGGTTTTTGATCCCTATGTTTCCGCACCTTTTCTGTTGGAACGAGGCCAGCTTTCGCGAAATATAAAAACAGAATTTGGCCAATAAAAATAATTGTATTTGTACAAAAAAGTTGTGGCGATATCACGCAACGCTGGCGCGTCAGCACTGCGTGTCGGATTTGTTCCAATTTTGTGTGATTCCGTGCGATTTCATAACGCGTATGTGCATTACGCTTAATAACCCGGTGTCGCGGCGTGAAACCGAGTAATATTTTCACAAAATGCGTTATTTGCACAGTCGCTATCGTAAAATCCGTCTTTTATGCTTCGCCGCTCACACGACTTCGAACGATGATAGCTTCTAAAATTTCCTTCGAATAAATCCACTCAGCCCCATTGAAATCTTATTGAGTAATCTTGTTTTATTTGTTACCTCTAACGACGGCGATATTTGAAATACTTAATGTTCTCGAAACTGTTGAGCTTAAATAGATGTCTTAAAACTGAAAGATTTAAGACCGACAATAAGTTTTATGCAGACGGGCGGTGGTTACAAATGACTTCGATTTAATCTCTTTGTGTGGATTTTAAGATCTTTCTAATGTTTTAAACCCTAAGGTTTAAAATCGTTTATAAAGTTAAGAATATATTCAATGAATGAACTAGTACCTAGTTTTACATAATCGATTCGACATAGATACTTTGCAAAAGCATGGTCGGAATTTTTTAAGATTACAAAACAGTACCTGATAAATACTAGATTAAAAGAGGTTTCCTGACATAATAATTCATGAAAGTCTAGCACAACTGTCTCGTAAACCTTACCGAATATTAAACTGGCAGTTACTCCCCACTGAGACTCATACCAAACTCACGATTCATTTAACTATGCCATTAGTGTAAATAAAAAAAAAAAGGCTAATACAGTAGGTATTTTCAACTAAATTGAATATAGGGACCATCGACACTCTGTGAACTAGATCTATGCAGACCAAAATAAGCGTCATCATCGTTAGCCGTAAGAGGTACACTGAAACAAAAGCCCGGAATAGCAATACATGGTTGTATAAAACGACAATTGAATATTTTACTGCTTAAAAAATTGAAAATCTGTTTAGTTGTCAGTTATAATATTGAAAAATAATGGACACGTATTAAAAAAAAAAGAAAAAATACGGGTCAAATATTTTTTGATAATCTATCTTTCGGACTAATTAAATTTTATTAGTAAAATAGCTTATCCGCCACTAGGATCGAATTTATTTGCCAGCTATCTATCTATCGCTACTCTCATGATATTAACACATAACTACCTGCACGCGGTCACCATGACCGCTAGCAAAATATTTTTACTCACCGAAGCCAAACGCGCGCACGTAGGTCCTTGCCTAGCGCGCACTCGACGCTAAAGCACCAACAGTAAAGGTACACAGACGCACACTAACATGCGATAACGGATTTCGACGAAATTCAAATTCAAAAAATTGTTGCGGTCACCATGACCGCTGGCAGGTAGTTAAGGGTTAGTAAAATAATACTAAGATATCATATTTACAGTGGACCGTTTTACTGCAAAATGTTCCATCGCTCCACCACCTAGGAAAAAACAAACTTGACTACGGACCAGACCGCCCACAGAGCGACTTACTACCAAATTCTCGATTCATTTAATAATTTAGTAGTAAGCTCTTTCAAGATTTTTATATTACATAAAAAAATATTGAATAATATTCTTTAGACAAAATATCCAGCGAGACGAAGGTGTTCGATATTGGTAATCGAGATATGGAACTCAAATGGAGTTGGGCAGGACACCTGGCAAGGTGTGGTGACGGCAGGTGGAGTAAAGCTGTTACAGAGTGGCGTCCAAGGAGTGAAAAAATAAGCCTTGGCCGTCCGGCGGCGAGATGGGCAGACGACATTGTTGCCATTGCGGGAGTGTCCTCGATGAGGCTGGTGCGAGACCGTGGAGCTTGGCACAAGCAAAGAGAGGCCTATACCCAGTAGTGGGTGAAGACGGGCTGTGGATGATGATGATGATGATCCAGCGAGGATCGTCCGGAGGATACGGTGGAGCATACGGTGCAGGACTGCCCCGCCAAAAAAGATATGATGGATCTGCTAACAAAAAAAATCTTAGCAAGAAAAAATTCAAGGATATTATAAAAGCCAAAAGTAAACCCGGAAACACGGACTTAGCTTCGGACAGACCGCCCAAGGAGCGACTTACTACCAAGCTCACGAAATCACGATTCATTTAACAATTTGCCTCACCCTAGCGGGTGCTTACTTTATTTCGTGTAATCATATTTTTCCTCTATCTTTATTTTGTCTGTATCTAAAATTGGTTTTGTTTTCCAATTCTCAATGTTGTTTGGTGAGTTGTTTTTGGTACTTTAATTCTATCGTGGATTTTTTTTTATTTTGTTGAAATTTTCGATAGGTTTAGTTTTTCATGGATAATTAATTATTCAGTACGAAATTAAAAAGGCGTCTTGATGTTTCTTATTCTTCATTCAATAATTTAAAAACGACTGGTTTTTTGTTGGACTCGCACTAATTTAAAATGGTTCGTTTTTTTTATATCGTTGGTAGGGCAGTTATGTTTAAAATAAATTTTCGATTACGTAATAAGTCAATTGCCCTTGTGGAGCCGGGACGGGGTCAAATTACTAGGCAATAAAAACGTTCACAGATTATTTAACATTTTTTTAATCAACAAAGCCCTCCACTTTATTTCATAAAAGTGCCAATAGAACCAAACCTCATCTGAATGATGTCGACGTTATTATTAGAGCCTAGAGTCTAGGGTCTAGCCAGTCGCTTTACGAGAAGCACAATGGAAGGAATGATATAGAATTTTCGCATCCGACCATTTACACTTGGCGCCTTCTTTAGTTGCCTCCTGTAGTGAGCACCGCCCGCCGTGCCGTGTAAACTAGCTTATAAGTAATTGTCAAGTCACTTGACTGTGTGCACTCTTCAGCACGTACGTAGCAATGTAGAAAAATATGACTTAAAAAAAAAAACGACGGGTTGCACTCTGGGAGTGCCGGCAGAAGTGAAAACTTTAATAGAAATAAACACACACGAACATTCGCGCAAGCGCCCTGCGCCATCTTACGAATTTTCGATCAGGTCACGTGTCCTGACGCGAGTTTAAAATTTTTTACCCATTCCAAAAAAAAGTGCACAACACCGCTAAAGAAGTTTTCACTTCAAAAATATCGTCACTGTCATAATAAAACATTATTGTTCCTGATATTGAAAATTACGTCTTTCTATCTCCCACGTTGAAACAATATTACCTGTTACTTTTAAGTAAAGGCACACTTCTCTAACTGAGTCGTTATCGTCAATCTATCGCCATTAAAGTGACGTAATAGCGCTAAAGATATTGACAACCGTTGACTGTCATAAATCTTAACTTTTTACTGTTTTTCAATAAAATGTTTGTTGACAGAGCTTAGTAACCTCTTTTCCTGTTTTTAGTACCGTAGCTTTCATGTTAACAAGTTTTTGTTTTAATAATGGAATATATTTATTAAGTGCCATTTATCATCCATAGCTATTTAAAATATAGAAACATTACTTGCCTTAGGTTTATAAGAAACTCATAATATAATGTCGTTGGTGCCACTTATTTTACCGTGAAAATATAAACATAATTATGAAGATAGAAGAAAAACATTTCCATTAATTTCTACTTAAGAGCGCGTATTCTGAAAGTGGCCAACGTCGCAAATAGTTGTCATATATTAACAAGTTTATATTAATTTGGCAATGTTAATGTATAGAAATAAGAAATATGGCTCTGTAGTGCACTAAAAATGTATTAGGGAATGCAAAAATTAATATCGTATTACCGAATAAATAGTTTTCGATGTAAAAAAAGTATTTGGAACCTTTCCAAATACTTTTTTACACCTCAAACGGTTACAATATCAAATTCAGTGTTTAAATGGCATTCCTGTATCAGTTTTTTAGTGCACTACAAAGCCATATTTCTTATTTTCATACAGTAAAATTACCAAATTAATGAAAAAATTCCAAATATTTGACAGCTATTTGCGACGTTGCCAACTTTCTGGATACGCGCCCTTAACTTAAATTAATTGTTTTGTGGAGAAAACACATATACCAAACTTCCGTTGGACAAAAAAAATTAACATATTAAAGTATAATTCATAACATTTCATTTATAATAATTTCAGAGAATACTTACATATTAAAGGTAAAAATAACAGGTCAATACCGGGTCGACTTCATAGCATTATTATTTAATTCCATTCGTTTTGAATAGCTTTACCTGCATTTACAAATAGCATTACGTTTACTGCGAGTATGAAATATAATAAATACTAGTTGTTGCCAACGGCTTCGCCTGCTACAACTCCTAAATTATCCCACGGGAACATTTAATTGGGATAAAAGGTATCCTTTTTATTAATCCCGGTCGTATACCATCTGTGCACCAAACAATCATACATGTGTCACGTTTATAAAAGTAGTAGGACTATCAACAAAGTTTTAATTACACACTAATGAGATGCAACAAAAAAAAAACAAAAATTTATGCAATCTATGCATAATTACACAACTCCACTATACAGGGTGTCCCAAAACTCAACGTCAAGCCGAAACGGGGTGACAGGATTGATCATAACCATCACGAGAAAAATCTGAAAAAAAATCTATCCCGTGCAGTTTGAAAATTATGGGCATTTTAAGAAAAACCTAGAAATGTGATCAAACTGTACCATTTTTCGGTTATTGTGGTTATTCTTTTTTATTTTTGTTCATTTGAACTTTGGAAACGTAATCCTAAATAACATTTCTAGAATCCCAATAAAAAATAATGACACAATTGCCTCAAGTTTCCGAGAATTGAGACTATTTGTTAAACTACGAATTTAAAATTTTCTAGATTCGTCGACTTTGACAGGCCCTCCTATAAAAAAAATGTACTAGAGTGCCTTGGCAAGTGGCATTAAAAGTTGGCGCATTTAATCAGAATTCTAAAATGGTACAATACTTGTTAGTTCCATACAATAGAAAAGAGTAAAAAAATTAAAACCTCAAGTAACCCGATTTTTGCTATCACATTTTACTCAGTTAAAATGTTTTTAATTCGCACAAGCTGTAGGTAGGTTCTTAATTTTAAGACAGAATGATGAGAGAGATGGATAATGGGTATGTTTGTCATGAGTGAGCGAGACAGATAGTGACGCCACTTTTACCAAAGTGAAAAAAAGTTAGTAAAATAATTAGGTTTGTTGGACTAAAAGTCAGATAGAGAAAAAACATTTTTATTACAATAAATGTTCAAATTGTTTACCATCAGCCTCAATACAAGCCCTACATCTTCTTAAAAAAGATCTACTTATAAGTCGGGCATATCTTCGAGAGTTGATCGCCTCAGCTGCTTGAGAAATGCGTTCACGCAGGTCGGCTACGTGATCAATGGGCTTTGAGTAAACTTTTTCTTTGAGAACTCCCCAATAGAAAAAATCCAGGGGATTTAAATCTGGTGAACGGGCGGGCCACAAGATAGTGCCTGAACGTCCAATCCACCTTCCCGGATATTCCTGGTCAAGGAAATCTCTTACTTGCACTGCGAAATGCGTACCCATACCCATTATCCATCTCTCTCATCATTTTGTCTTAAAATTAAGAACCTACCTAGAGCTTGTGCGAATTAAAAACATTTTAACTGAGTAAAATGTGATAGCAAAAATCGGGTTACTTGAGGTTTTAATTTTTTTACTCTTTTCTATTGTATGGAACTAACAAGTATTGTACCATTTTAGAATTCTGATTAAATGCGCCAACTTTTAATGCCACTTGCCAAGGCACTCTAGTACATTTTTTTTATAGGAGGGCCTGTCAAAGTCGACGAATCTTGAAAATTTTAAATTCGTAGTTTAACAAATAGTCTCAATTCTCGGAAACTTGAGGCAATTGTGTCATTATTTTTTATTGGGATTCTAGAAATGTTATTTAGGATTACGTTTCCAAAGTTCAAATGAACAAAAATAAAAAAGAATAACCACAATAACCGAAAAATGGTACAGTTTGATCAAATTTCTAGGTTTTTCTTAAAATGCCCATAATTTACAAACTGCATGGGATAGATTTTTTTTCAGATTTTTCTCGTGATGGTTATGATCAATCCTGTCACCCCGTTTCGGCTTGACGTTGAGTTTTGGGACACCCTGTATAACACCCATTGGCACATCACTAGCGGAAGATAAAAACAACAAATTCAACTAAGTATCCCTAAAAATAAACGCACAAAACAGGTCAGGGATATGTTGTCCCATTTGGCTACAACATGAACTTGGCTGGTCGGCCAAGACTAGAGTGAAACCAACCCCTATATTATAAGTACGAAAATTATTCTCCCAGTTTCTTTGTGCTTTAGACACTGGCTTCATACAACAACTGTACCACGTTTGCTGATTAAAAAGTAAAAACCTTTTGTAGATACACATCTAGCACGGAAAGGGTAACTTCAAAATTTTATTCGAGTAAAAGTTGTGTCGAGTTCTAATTGACATTGTTTTTGATTGAAAAAGTAATTGAGCACTGTTTTATGTAAATGTTGAGATAAAAAGGGGAACAGTATCTGTTTTGTTTTGTTATTCTGTGTAATTTATAAATGTCAACTGAGAGTAATGAGTGTAGTGCTTTCAGTAGGAGACAGCACTGAATATTATTTCTGTTTGTATGTGAGATTTACACTTCGTAATAACTTATTATAAATTTTTAGGTCGGGTTTTCCCGACGAGGCTGAAACATAAACAACTGACATTTTGTGTTCCGAAGCTGTATGTGTCATTATTATTATGAAACATTGACATATTTTGCCATTAAATTGTGCTGGTCATGTCCAGTACAAGATGGTGGAATCAAATCTGACAATAAAAAAACAATACTTAAAATGCAGAATTTTGCCCGCATTTTTTGGTGTGCAGTCAATTTTTTTTTTTGTACCAGGAACCTCGAAGTAAATTAAATCCGTGAAAAGTTGCAAACGAATAATCAATATTCGAATACAATGATCATTACACTAAATTCAAAGACACAATCAAATCACAAGCCCTATTTCACTAAATAACATCCACAACAATCACTGAAATGGTCAGTTTTCTTGCACTACACCACACTAACTCCTTGCCTTTCCGGCTATCTGACATTACAAGGCAATAAAGGGGGAAACTTTAGAAGTAAGCGAAAAACTTACTAAGCTTATTTTCGTTGTGACACGAGAATTAGTGAGAACGAGGAGCAGGTACATTCTGAACATGGAAAAGATTGGTTCAGAAGGCCATCAGGCGGAGGAAGACGCTCGCACTTTTAGTCAGTATAGAACTGTTTTTTAGACAGTATTTGGTGATCTCTGATTTTTTTATTTACGCAGGTAAGGCTTACTGTTCACACATTTACGTATACTGTTCCGTCCGTAGGGTTGTCGTCCATTTTTGTGAAGGTCAGATTAATTCTCAAAATAAGGCAACGAAAGGATAATTAAACAATGAAACGTACAGTACTCCAAAATTAATAATGCACATAGAAATCTTCGTCACTGTTCGGCAATTGTCGTATTCCCCGAGCGTCGGAAGACGATATGTATATAGAGTGGTTAAGTGCATTTTCTTCATGCATAATTTAGTAGAATTATGTGTTTTGTGCTAAAAGAGATAAATGTTGATTTATCAGTAACGAAATTGATTCGATAATTCGATGTAAGTAAATAGCGAGGAAAACGAATTCACCTTTGAAAACAAAACCAAAAAGGGTGTGTAATAGCAGCTCTATATAGTTCCACACAGAGAGAACACGTGCAGTCACCACCAATATATAAAGACGACTGACGGACGTTTGACTGACCGGCGACAGCCGCCGACCGCCCGAATTGTTTTCAATTGTTTCACATGATTCGACATTTGACATTGACTCCTATTTCTTTCGAACAAAGTGCAAAATGCAAGTGCATTTTTTGGGCTCTCTCCGATTCAATGATTCGGGTGTTTCCAGGAATACGACAATTAGCGAAGATTAGCATGTGCATTATTAATTTGGGAGTACTGTATAATGTTCGGGCTTTTTGAATGTGTTCGATATTTCGTAAGGAATTTTTAAATTTCGATATGGTTACTCTCGTGGCGAATACGCTACTAATTGCTTTTCCATTCCATTTCACTTATAATGTGGAGCATAACTTCTGTATCTATCTATTCTGTGTGCTTAAATTGCAAGTCGTTGAAACGTAAACAACATTTGATACGGTCTGGTACACTTGTGTTTGGGAAAACCTCACACTTTTACGATCGATTGTTCAGAATAGGTTTCTATTCTAAGAAATTGTTATGCCGATACGGAAATTCTTGCGTCGTATTGAAGCGAAGATGGGGTTACTTATATGTATGTGATATTGTTTTATGCGCGCCCTTTTATTTCAATTCTATGCGTGGAGGATAGATATTCAATTTCGATTGTATGTTATGAATCATTTGTCATCTTTCCATATATTTTTATAATTTAACGCTACTTTCCCTGTCTTTATATGTTATGTAACCACGTTGTTCTTTTAAAATACCATCATAAAGGTTTTAAAGTTCGAATGAAACAATAGTAAGTCGCTCATTGTTATTAAGAAATTTCAATGTTATGTCAAGTTAAAAGTTTGAATTTAATTACGCTGAAAGAAATATAATTTCTCTAATAATACCAAATTAAGTTATCTTACTTTGAATACAAATCAATGAAGCTATTTTTCTCATTTATTGTAGGTAAACAAAAAATATTATTTTACTGTTAAACCCCGCTGCCAAGAAGTTTAAGCAATTTACATACTCAATATAATTTACGCCCAACCGCTTATCTTATTCATGGAAGTCCCAAGAGGTCTGAACGTCTGTTACTTTGTTGAAGCCACTTTAGGTAATCAAGAGGTAAGTAACACAGTTTCATATTTTCGCAATTGTATTATTATATTCTAGTAAAGTTGAAAACTTTCGCCTTGGGAAACGAATTTGGATGAAATGAATTTCATAGTAGACATACTCAAAACATATTGTATAGAAAAGTGAAAGTCCCTAGGGGTAAAAACTTTAGCGAGAAACTACATCTTGACTGAAGATACCTTTATAAGTATACAGCTAAAAAACTTCTTCAAAATTCTGCCAACGTTCGCAAGCGAATTAAATTTGATTTCCCTGACAGTTGAGAAAACTTGTGCCGACGCAAATTCTGAACGAAAAAAACAAATAAACATCAGGAAACGGCACCAAGTTCGTCGTGCTCTTTAAATCACGGCTTGGGTAATGTCCTTTGTCTTTTTATGATCGTTGCCCCGAAGAGAATAGCTAAATAAAGATAGCAGAAGTGAGATACGAAGATCCACATGGGTTCTCTATACTTATAATATATTACTAGTTTTTGCTCACGGTTTCGCTTTAATTTGGAATTTGACAATCAATTCGGATCGTATTTATAGCGCCATATATTTTCATATAGATATTATTGCTGTTTGTCTCGGGAACAGTACCTTTTTCGAGATGAAGAGTACTCTCTCTATGTCCCTTTCCAGGTTCACCTGACAAAGTATATGCAAAATTTGGTGCAAAGGTTTGGACGTGAACAAAACAAACTTTCGAATTTATAGTATAGTTTGATACCCACGCATAGATCGCAGTCCTTAGTAATCACAAAAAGTGTAGACTTACAAATCACGACTCCCAGACAAATCTTACAAGGAAAAAGTGAAGGCAATTTGTTTGACCATTTTTACTTTCCGACAAAATATTATTAATATCAGGGCTAAAGTAGGCTTATGTGTAAATGTGTCCGTCACTTTTTTCGCCTTCAGACCTTCACAAATACGAGCAGCTGATGAATTCGCATTTTTTTTTTCATATTAGACGCTTTTTCTTTGTTCTCGTTTGAATCTCTATTAGAGGGAGATCGATTTTCAAGTGTTCATTAACGATCTTTTGATCAGTACCTTTAATTACGGTAGAATCGAGTACTGCTGCTACTCAAAGCCGTCTGACTACGACACTCCTAAAATTAACTACGTTTTCGTGGAATTTTGTGCGATTGATCATGGTGATATCACGAAAGGCTCATACACGATGAAAAGGGAATGAATCATGTATGTGGATTACAGTAGGCATATCCGTACATTTTGGAATCAATTTGTTTCTTATTTCGTTTGGTGTCTTCGATATTTTTATTTTATTTTTTCGTAAATGTATGGAAAAACGTCGTTTGTTACACGTGGGCATTTATATTTTATTATTACTGTTCTCAGATCCATAACTACCTACCCTGCAATAGGCGAGGTTGTTATGGATCTCCAGTGGGAATCTCACCTTGAATGTAATGACAAACTTTCCCCACTTATATCAAAATGTACTATTCTCAATCAACCTCTTCATATAGAACGGAAATCGTAAATGATGTAATCGGGCAAAAATATTGTAGCAAATACTTTAAAAAATATATGATACGAAATAAAAGTACTTGTACAGTACTTTGATCTAAGTTGCGACTTTTTTTTATCGTGGTAAAATCATTAAATGAATCCTCCCACTCAGGGCAGGGTGGCAGGGACTGTCAGACTTGTACTGACTAAAATCCACGGTGTCCTTCAGTAGCCCTTTACGTTCCAGGGTCACGGTATTCGTTAGTCTCACGACCTCGGTAGGCTTTGGCACTCTAAGGGGTCCCCGTCATAACTAAGTAGCGACTTAGCTCTTCTGTCACAAATGTTGTAATATCCGAAAGTTTTTCTATAAAATATCAAATATTTTTTTCTGTACCAACATTATTCGGGCACATAAAACATGGGAGATGAAAAAGTAAAGAAAGACGTTGATCGTATTACTGAAACCTCCGCCACAGTAATCAAATATGAGATATGTTACAATAAAACCAAATTCGACGCTAAGCGAGTAGAAAAGTAACCATATATAAAATGTATTATGACCAGTCATGTGTAAAATTCATTGGGAATCAATATTATTATATTGTAATAATGTTTATGTATTTGTTTGAGATTCTAATTTTTTTTAGATTGGTTGTTTTAATTGGCACTCAGTGTATAAAACATTCGTGATGAATACGAAAACATAAAAGGCCTTGTCAAAGTTTTGACATCAAATTATTTTTGCCAAAAAAGAAATACCAAAGACTTTGAATTTTCTCGATGCCATTACAAACAACAAAAGGGAAAACAGTATAAACAAAAACAGAACACAAAACTATTATAACAAGACGTGTAGAAAACAAACGTCCATTATTTTTACCGTTCCATTCCAACATGTAACAGTTCTATAGTGAAAACTTGCCGAACTAATACCGTTCCTTTGTCCCATTATTTGTATTCACAATTCGTAAACAATTGACGGAGAATAACTTTTGCTACATTTACGTTTGCGCCCACACGATTGATGTTCCTTTAACTTCATCAAGTTGCGTGAAGAGAAAAAACGGTCTTACGAGGAAGACGTCAATTCCGTGGAGACAAGGACGGATAAATTATGTGAATACTCGAAGGCTTTGTACTGGGTACACAGATGTCGCGAGCATATTGTTAGACGAAGTGTACGGATTTGTTTTCTTTTTTTTTGGGAAGAATCAACATGTGTGAGGATAAATTAATTTATTCTGGGAGTGAAAATGGATTATATTAATTGTGTTTATCTACACATACTTATATATTGTATACTTTTTTATTTTATACTAATATTAGACCTCGACTTTGCAGGCGTAGCAGTTAGAAAATAAAGTACAACCTGCTTTACTCTCTGATAATAAATTCAAATAATAAATTCTTTCTTATCATTACAGCACAAAAATTCAAATCTTTTATTTTTTAAATTTTTAATTAGACTATATTTTCATTAGAATAAGCTTAATAGCTCTCTGTTGGAAAAATATTTACCATCTTTACGTTTTTCAGTATTAAAAGATGTTGGCAGTGTAAATCACCATTTCTGAATTTAAACACCGCCATTCCTTTGTGACTTAACGCTGTAAAGTTTTAATTTCTTTTTCACGCTCTTTTGAATCTGCTTTGTCCACTTTTCACATCTTTGTCAGTTTCAAATTGTAACTTCCAGTAATCAATGTACTCCACAGGGTATATTTTCCGGGGTCGCGGGACTGTAAGAATTACCGTGACCCCGGAACGTAAAGGGCTATTGAAGGACACCGTGGATTTTAGTCAGTACGAGTCTGACAGTCCCTCCCGCTCTGCCCTGGGTGGGAGGACTCATTTGATGATATTACCAAGTTAAAAAAAACAGGGTATATTTTAATCAGTATTGCGATTAACAAATGAGTTTAGTTTGGTTTTTAAACTGACACGTTCAGTAACATTGTGATTATAACATCAAACGGAATTTTAACCCCGTTTATTTTTTGTTAAATTTTTAACAATAGGTTTTCAGTTTAGCTCCAGAGTAACTTCACTTACAGCGTCTGCAATATCTAAAGGGGTATCCATTTTTTTTTACGTGTTAAAATCATCACATGAGTCTTCCCACCCAGGGCAGAGCGGGAGGGACTGTCAGACTCGTACTGACTAAAATCCATGGTGTCCTTCCCCTTTACGTACCAGGGTCGCGGTAATTCGTGAGTCCCGCTACCAAAGGGGTATGAGGTATGGGTTCCAATATAGTACACCCTATGGATCATCATTATAATGAAACTTAAATTACACCCTACATAAAGGGTTTAGTAGTCTACAAATAAAAGCACCAAGCAACGCAACGTACAGTACACCCTATATGTATATACCATGTACAACATTATGTTTAGTATTTGCGAAACCTGAATATAGTTTGTTCAGAATCAGTAACAGATTCGATTCCAATATTGTTTACACCATGTTTTTTTATTTATCCCCAAAACTATTTTACTTACATTTTATCAGCACTTAATTATAATACAATCAACATACGGTTCAGTATATGTCACAGGAGGCACGGGTTGTGCGGGGGTACCGTAAACCACTGCGAAATAAGCATGTTTTTGAACGGACAACCAGGTACCGTAATAAGCTTATAACTTTGTGATTTTTCGGCTTTTTTAGGCTTTGTTTGGACTATTTAGTCGATGGTTTATGTGAAGTTTGCACAAAATCCGACGAGCGGTTCTTCATTTATCACAATTTTTGTAATTCACTTTATACGTAGCGAAGCACATACCGGGCCGCTAGTAGCTTATAATAGTTTACAAATATCGATATTCAACAATCCTTGTTAACCTAGCTAGACTAGCTACGCTATCACCACCGTACTAAGTGTCCTTACCTGCACTAGACTTGACCTCAATACAGCTACTGATGACGATATGAAGTGAGCACTTATTGGGCACATGTAGTAGAATCGGTTTTTCGAGTCCACGATAACCTAATGGTCTAGAAATAAAGGTTAGAATATTACTATTTACTTTAACTTTGGAAATCTTAAAACAATCATATCCGAAAATTCTGCAAAAAGCGAAAGTTTTTTTTTTATCGTGGTAAAATCATCAAATGAGTCCTCTCACCCAGGGCAGGGCGGGAGGGACTGTCAGACTTGTACTGACTAAAATCCACGGTGTCCTTCAATAACCCTTTACGTACCGGGGTCACGGTAATCCCTTGGTCCCGGGACCAAAAAAAAAAGCGAAAGATAGTAGTTTTTACGAGTTACATAGGCATTTTGTTAATTTGTTAATATAGGTGGAAAGTTTTAAAACTGCTTCTCCGATTCTAATACTTTCTTACTAATAAAAGAAGCATATAAGATTTTTGACGATAACACAAATGAAACCGTAACTAAAAGCTATATTGGTATCCATATTTTAGTCTTGAAACATCATCATTAATAATTAATTCATCAGCTGTAACTAACAGAATGTTGATTGTATCTCTGGGTGCGGTCCTAGTTCCATAAATAGAGCCAACATGTTGTTTATCACACACTTCGTTGCTACTGTTGTTTTCCGTGACACTTTCCATACATTTGCATACTTTTGTGTCATGATTGTGTTCATCGTAAGACTAGCGAATAATCTTCCTACGCTCTAAGCGAAATTGTTTGTTTGTCTGAATGTTTTGCATAAATCTTAGTACCTAGTTCCTTTTGTGATGATCCTCTATCTACCTACTATACTACTCGTACCGTTTTAGGTAACTAATTGAAGTTTTTTTGTTACATGTGCTTATTAAATATGACAAGCCATACCGTTTTATCTTTTGAATATGTAAAATAAACATGCCGTGACAAAAACTTGTGTTGGCGCTGCATTTGACGATGTGATGCTTCCATACCATACACGTTGAAGCAACGCTAAACTTCGTTATTAGAAACGCGATACTTCCAACTAATGTTTAAGATGCATAGCTCTATCTGGTTTTACATCGAAGTTTAAGGTAATTTCTGGAATATTTAATTGTCCATCATTTTCAATACATCATTTACTCTTATATTTAACCTCAAGTAATATTCCAGTTTCTACTCAAACATTTCTACATGACACAGCAATTTCATTAATACATTTCAGTATAGAAGTAAAGGCATTCAAGAGGCATTTTCTGCGAAGACGGACGAGGCACCCACACCTGATGGAAAATCAATATCTGTATTTGCATATCTTAACAACGGGACATATAATATTCACTGATATATTATTCATTAAGTACGCTTTGAAGATATGGTGTGACTCTATCGAGTTTTTGCGCTTTCAATATTCGTAAAATGACTTTCAAAATTATACTTTGGAAAATACATTTTATGTTAGAAGTTTTCTGGTAAATTAGTGCGAAAATATACAAGTGTATTTGTTATGTAACTCAGTCGCGAAAGTTTTGAAGTTATTTAAGACCAATCACAAGTTTTTTGAAACTAATCGATCATTGAAACCTCGAGGGTTTAAAGTGTAATTTACTGTTCTTATTAAGAAAAGTAGTACTTACTTTTTTATTTAATATAAATGCTGACTTGCTGAGTGAACCAAATCTGAAACTATGAGGAATAGTGAAAAATACTAAAGAATGAGAAGTAATTACATTGGTCAGCAATTATAAAATTTGGCAAGCCACCCAAAAGCAGCATTTAAATAATTTGGTCAGCATACAAAGATTTTGTTTGCAATAAAAAAAATCAGGCAGCAATTCTTGTTCCGCAACTAATTTTGATAATGGTCAAAAATTAAATCATACATAGGCAGCCAACAATAACATGAGTCTGCATAATAAACGTTCAGTCTGCAAAATAACTACTTGAGCGGCAAGATTTCATGATTGAGCGGCAGAAAAACATGTCTATAAGCAGTATATTTGATTGGTATGCATATTTAAAACATGGTGAGCAAAATAACTACTTGGATTGCGTTTTTGTTGAAAAAGCGGCAATGTACGTTAAAAGTGGGCGGAGCAAGAGCAGGCGCGTGACACGACTTGCTGGCACCCCGACTCGGACAATATAGGTTAGAAGAGGATGGCGGGGTCTTTCAGACCCCGCCATCCTCTTCGTGGTTATTTTTTTTTTTAAACCACCCAGAAGTAGGAGCCCCGCGAAGCGGGGCTCCGTCGACATGCTGGGTGTCAATTAAATGGTTAGCATAGTATTGTTATTTCTGTGAGCAGAAAAATATAATCGGTGAACAAGTGAAGTATTTTTGCTACTTTTATATGCAGCACAAAATGCATTTTTTTGCTTACACTCTGAGTGCTTACCAAAATTTTATTAAACATGAGCAGCTGATTGCAGCTTATATAATTAATATGCTGTACAAAAATAATTACAGCCATCCAGAATGACATAAATTGCTGATTGATTTTGAAATGTTTGCTGACCATGAGTTGCTCACCAATTAGCTATTTCTGCTCACCGATTATATTTTTCTGCTCACAGAAATAACAATACTATGCTAACCATTTAATTGACACCCCTAAAGAATTCTCAAAGTCGAATTTGATGAAACCAAAACTACACCATTGAATATTTGAAAAATTAATATGGCTAGGTATTGAATCCTTTAATTTGTGCAAAGATGAACCACTCTCTGGTGGCAAATTAATAATCTTAGATTATATAATAATCTTAGAATTTTGACAGTATTTTGACTTTTATACCATTCTAAATCTTAATAAATCTTTCACCTACTAGCCAGAAAACTCTTAACCCATCCAATAGCTATGATATTTTTCAGGAACCAAAACGGTAGACACCCTAAATTGGTGTCCATTTCCGTGCCATAATCGTATCGTTTGTCTCTCACCGTCACAAAGGAAGCGCTGGAGAGTGCGAAAGCAGACAGACGACTAATGGTTCATACTCAGGGAATCGACGTCACTTGCTTTCACACTAGTCCAGTCCTGATAATGCATGGTACAAAAGTAGAGTAGGACAGAAGGTCAACTCTATACAAATTCGTGCACACACACAGACATGTACGCACGTACGTACGAGAATTGGTGTCAAATACATGACTATTGGTCCATACTCGAGGAACCGACTTCACTTGCTTTCACCCTAGTCTAGTGATAATGGTCGCGGGACTCAGGAATTACCATGACCCCGGTACGTAAAGGGCTATTGAAGGAAACCGTGGATTTTAGTCAGTATGAGTCTGACAGTCCCTCCCACTCTGCCCTGGGTGGGAGGACTCATTTGATGATTTTACCACGATAAAAAAAGTCTAGTGATAATGCATTCAATTGCTTTCACTCTAGTCTAATAATAATGCATGGTACTAGCATAGAGTAGAACAGAAGGTCAGTTCACTCTGCATGCACTCTCTCTCTCTCTGCATGCGCACTTGCGATTAAACGTGCAAGCATGCGTACGTGCACACGCATGTGAGTATGCGTTTTCCCTGATTCTGTGGATTCGAACTTCTGCATTTGAATATTTCGTGGTATGTGGCTCGCGTCAACTCTGATATTTGTACTACATATAAAGGAGAAGCGCGTATTCAATTTTGTGAGAAATGTATTCAAGAGGATGTGTGTTTGTCACCGAAATTAGACTGTTTGACCTTTCGCTCAGAAGTATAAATGGCTTTATATTTTTCTAGACTGTGGAGCTTTAGACCTTGACTCCTTACCATTGAAGAGCATAAAAATAAGAGCGTTTTTTCAGCGTCTTGTTATTTATTTCAGTTTGGATAATATAATATTCTTACGTGACTGTTGAGTTAAGAAGTTTTTCTAAAGGTCAGAATATGTCATGCTTTGCCTTAGAGAGACTAGTATGTACCTATTGAAGGTTTTTTTGGACTCGGTTTATATAACTTGTGATATCAATGACCTAAATATCCACTTGCAAGAGCCAATACAATTTGTAACTTTGAGCGAAGCGTGCTTCAACGTTGACCACAGCATTGCTTACCATCAAACGAGATAGCGCTAAAGCGTAGCTTTTGCATAAACAGAAAACTTTATACAAAGTTGTCGGATAACGTTTCTGTCGCCTGACATTTGTATATGTAAATTTTTAGGATCTTTAGTTCAGTGGAACAGGAAACATACAAATAAAGTAAATTTTTACAAATAAACATACAATTAAAGTTATCTTTTTTTTAATGAAAAGCACAGTGTTTAACTCGGCTAAATTACTTATTTAGTTCCTCGAACTATTAGCGCCCTAACTACGTTACGGACGTCAAAACTCGCGACTTAAATAAGTAACTTTCACCCCTTGGATAACAATGTACTATTATTATTATCATCAGCCTGTAATTAGGAACATTTGCTGCTGGGACACAGGCCTCCTCTCTGTGAGACGGAGGGGTTGTGGTCCTTAGTCTACCACGCGGTCTCAGTGCGGATTGGTAGATGTCACATGTCTTCGGATTTTTAGCGCTAGGACATGCCGGTTTCCTCACGATGTTTTCTTTCACCGTTTTCACCGAGCAGTGGTGATGAAATAAATTACACAAATTAATGCGCCTGCCTGGTTAAAAACCCATGAACTACAACTCGTAACTCGGGGCCGATACGTTATCCAATATCTTTTTAGTATTTTGTATTTATTTGTAGATCACGAAACCATGAGATAAACACGACAGGCTTAAATGTTACTTTCCAGAAGCAAAGTTATACACCAATATATCAAAGCTACAAGGTCAGAGCCTACTAAAATCACATAAATCAGTTCAGAGATCCAAGCGATTATAGACCAAAGTGCTTGTAAACAGTCCATCAAAGAGACAATGGTATCTGGACAGCTGTCCGCACCTTTGTGACGTCACTTAGTGGCACTAAATTACCACCATTGTAGATAAGTAATGGGTACTTACGGGTTCTGACCTGGAAATAGATTTAGAAGTCTAGGCGATTAGTCAGGGATCTGTGATGTAGGAAGAAATATTATACTTACTATACTACTATAATATTGTAAAATGTGAAAGTGAGTTTATTTGCTACGCTTAGACTTCTAAAGATTTTGATCTTCTGTTTGGATAAAAATTGAGAAATAGAGTGGAAGAGTGAGTGAATACATCCGCGAGTATTTTTTTTACTTTTTTTTGGATAACGTTCGGTTTTTAAAAAGCCCAATTCTTGAGGATGCTATTATTTTTGCTGCACCATGCTTTAAAAGTCAGAAATAACGGGTAAAACCGTAGAGCACAGCTAGTAATGCCAATTATACATATTTTTAATAAATATATCTCAACATAGGCTTCATTTTTCCTTGAGTTAGTCATGCCTAGAAGGAAAAAATTATAATTATTATAGGCTAACATTATCTAGGTACTTGGAAAAACCTTTGAAGGCTTTGAACTGTGTTATTTTTATATACTAAACAAGCAAACAAACACGCAACTCATTATTCACTTTACAAGATTCCGTTGTCAGATAATTATTTAAGTAGCAAACAGTTTTCTCTTCCCTCCGGCGATTTCCAAGCCACACGTACGAAACTTTTTCTTTGTACCAAGTTTGCGACCAACTTTGGTACCAACTTTCCGAATTTACCGCCTGTAGCCGTGCACCTATCGAATAGGTATTGTGTCCTTTAACATTTATTCGTACGTTTTCGTACCTTTTGCCAACATCACGTGCGATAAAAACGCGTACCTAGACTGAAAATGGAAAGAGAAATTCGGTTATTCGACGTCTTGATATACGCATGAAGATAAGTCGTGATGTGGTTGTATATTCCGAAATTGTACGGACAGGAAATAAAATATATCGTCAGTGAATAAAACTAGCTTATTTATACATTTCTGCTTTGAAAGAAATGTATACCTACTTATCAACATAAGTAAAATTCATAACAAGGTTATTCAAAATAACTCGTATGAAATATTTTGAGGAAAAAGTATTACAGTAAAAGCTCCCCTGTAATCTTCATGACGAATTATTATTATTAGATGGAATGAGCGGACCAGGTAATTCGATCAGAAACTCACGATTTTCCTCATTTAGAATACGATTTATAAAGTTAAGCTTAAAGTGTTCAATCTCAAATAAGATTTTCTTGAGCGCATATTTTTTTCCCTTTTTGCTACCGAATAATCACCTTCTAATACACAAATCAAACTACATTTCTCCACACAATAAAATCCCCATGTCAATACCATACCTCCCCATTGATCACTAGAAACAATAACTAGAACATATCACACAACACTTAGAACAATGGCCGCCGAGACAAGCACACAGCGTGTGATCGCAAATTGTCTTGTTTTGACAAGTCATGACGTAACGTCATTTGGCTATGCCATGACAATATGCACTGTATATGTATGTATATACAGTGCAGATACCTATGAGTATAACACACTGAATAATAGGCTTGTGTTTGAAGTGTGGCTCAAGTCGATAGTGCCAGAATATGATTTCATGTCAAGTTAAATGGTACAATCAAGTTCTAAAATATGTGCACACTGTTGAAGGTTTAAAAGTTTATGGATATTTTCGAACTTGACTGTACAGTCTGTGGATTGTTATTTTATTTTATTAAATACTAGCTGTACCCTGCCCCGCTTCGCTGTGGCACAATAAACTGTTTTTTCAACAAAAAAAATAGATAAAAACAATCCTTGATACGGATTATATATCATGCTAAAATTTCTTCTCATGTGACAGCGCACAGTGTGTAATTTTGGCTTAGTTGTGGCCAGGTTCAGTTTATGTGTTTATTTGATAGCTTTAACTATTTTGGACGCTTATCAAAGACAATGACAATTTTTTTTTGAGTAGTTTTGGCTACATAACAATTATCGAGAAAACCCCATAGAAACCATAGAAATTGAATATCTTTTTTTAGGTACATCAGTAACAAATGAATTAAGTAAAAAAACAAAACTATAATATTGCCAAAAACTAGATTCGAAACGCGGATAATTAAGACGTTATTCAATGTTTTTAGCAAAAACATAAATATTTTTTTGCCGGTTTTTTTTAAATTACCGCATTTTCTTTTTAATGGAAAATATGTACGACATAATAATACATCTAAATAAAAAATATCAGCTCAAAAGAATAAAGGGGTGACGAGATATAATTTTTTAAAACTTTTGTTTAGGGTTGTCACTAACCTTCTTAACCATTTGATTAATTTATTCTGGTCATTAATAAAATCGTCATTTGATTGATTTGAATTATACTAGATTATTTCAATGAATTACACGCGCAAAAGCATTTTGAACCGATTCCAAAAAAGAAGGATGTTTCAATTCAATAGAATATTTTTTTCTATTTTATTAATATTATATGACCTTTAAAGTTATACTTTCCTAAAATGTGAATGTCAAAACTTTAATAACATAAGCTGGGAGTACCTCCACGTGAAGGCGGTAACAATTTTTACTGGCTAAAACTCCCATTCATATGTACATAATTATATCAATATGGAACGTAGCTTCATATAGATAGATGCCTTCGGGCTTATGTTTGAGTTGTTATGTGTAGCCTACCCGGTAACGCAGGGGAGCAGCCACCAAAAATTTTACTGAATTCGGAAAACGGAATTCATAGGTACAATAGAATCAGACCAGTCATACATTGTCCCTTTTTTTTCTTTTTTTTAGGGTGGCAAAATCATCAAATGAGTCCTTCCGCCCTGGGTGAGGCGGAAGGGACTGTCAGACTCTTACTAAAATCCACCCGTGTTTCTTCGGATGCCCTTTACTTTCCGGGGCCGCGGTATCCTGGAGTAAGAAAAAATCCGCGACTCCAGCAGGCATTTGGTCCCGTCGGCGAAGCGTGGAACACGACGCGCCACCGACCCGGGCTTGGTCCTCGGTCGGACGGCGAGCTTACCCATTACTCACCGTCTGCAAGCCCGCTCCGCCGCTGTGCCCTCTGCTATTCAGAGGGACACGCGTTGGAGCGTCAACCCGACAGGCTATTCGCATACGGGCAAAGAAACCCTTTAGGCACACAGTGCCTAAGGAAGAGTTTTTGCCCACATCCCAAAGTGCACCGGCCCGAAAAACTGGTCTTCCCCCTGGACGTATCCGAGAGGGAACTCCAGTCCACGGGCGCACGTGGAGGTTTCCTGTAGTAGCACCCCAGTCATATATTGTCCCTGAGGAGGAATTGACCCGTTCTCCTGGGGTTTTCATTTCGGGTCTTAACCGAGTGACTTGGGGCAAGAGAATATTGACCCTCAAGACGATCCGCGAGAAGTGGCTAAATTATCTATAATGCCTCAGAAATTTATGAATCTTGACTTATTTAAGTTATTCGAAAATAGAGCTCATTTGCAAGGACCCAAATCGCGACCTCTGGATATTCCTGAAAACGAAAGAACAAAAATAGTTTTGAGTGCAATTTACCCCAAGCGTATTCCACTAGGAATTGTCTGATTCCAAGTTTGCCAATATTTTAGGTATTGAAGAATGGCTCGTCAATGACTTACATACAATTCTGGTGACAATATCATGCGGCTTAGAAATAGAATCTAAAAAGTTTCAGGAGTTTTGCAATGATGTCGCAACAAAATATGTACAAAAATACAGTTGGTACAACATGTCTGTCACCATGCACAAAATTTTAATGCATGGTGCACAAATTATTGATTCTATTCCTATACCTATAGGAATATAGTGAAGGGGCCTGTAGACGGCCAAAGCCTGCCGGGGTTGCGGGACCAAGGGATTACCGTGACCCCGGTACGTAAAGGGCTAGTGAAGGACACTGTGGATTTTAGTCAGTACAAGTCTGACAGTCCCTCCCGCCCTGCCCTGGGTGGGAGGACTCATTTGATGATTTTACCACGCAAAAAAAAAAACCTATAGGAATGCTCTCAGAACAAGCCGGTGAATCACGCAACAAATTTTGGCACTACGATCGTGAGCATCACACTCGTAAGTTCAGCCGTAAAGCAACCGTCCTTGACTTGATTCACCGAGCTTTAGAGTCTTCTGACCCGCTTTTGTCGAGTATGTCAATTGACAAGAGACAAAAAAACAATAAGCGGTCTAAAATTCCCGATAAAGTTCTAAAACTTTTAAACTCAGGATAACACGGCGACCAGTTGTTGCAAAAAACTGTCGATGTGTTTGAATGTGATTCCGGCGATATCAACATCGTGTTATCGTCAGACGAAGTATTTATCGATTGCGATAATGACGACAACAACAAAATATAACTTTTGTATTTATTTTTATTTATCGTTTGGACAACCCTATTTCCATAGAAATTTCTAAAATATTTAGAAACGCTTTTTCTCACCACCCCTTTGAGTTACGTATATAATTTTTTAGGACGTGATAAACAACAGTTATGTACATATTTAAAGCAAAGAAAAAAATGCGGTAATGATAGGGGTAAAAAAAAAATCAATAAAAAGTGAAATTCAAAAATGTTCATGTATTTCATTAACAATCAAAGCTACAGCTCCTTAATTTTTTATATGGATAAATATCCTGATTTTACATCGTTTGTGGTATTGGAAAAAACGATACCATTAATACTTTTGGAGAAAAAAAAACAATAACTTTTCTTTGAGGTCGTTGAACTTTCACAAAAAAAAAATATTTCGCTGAAAATATAAACAATTTTACCGTGGGAATTTTTACCAATGATTAAGTATCACAAGTTCTTTCGAATTAATACATAAAATATATCTGGCCAGATCTGAGTCAAAATTACACACTGTGCAGCGTCATTACGACTGCGGTTGTCAGCGAGTGTTATCCTCGCTTCCGGTAGATGGCGCGGTCACTGGTACAGAGCTGATCGTTAAAAAAACTGTTTTTTCGCGGTTGCGGATATGTGACTGATGCAAAAAATAGATAAAAACAATCCTTGATGCGGATTACATATCATGCTAAAGTTTCAGCTCAATCAGTGCAGTACTTTTTGAGTTTTTAAAGCATACACAAACCAACATAACATTTTTATATATATAGATTTTATCACTGAGCTATAAATTCGATTAATTATTTTAGCAAACTGTTTCTAACTATCAAAGTGGGTATATTTCTCATTGAATATTTCTATTAGTATATTATTATATATGTTACTGTAAAAACCCGAAGTACCTAGTACCTACCTACCGAGTTGGTAAATGTCCAAAAAGGTTTGCGATTCGAACTTTTACCAACATTCTCTTGGTAAATCTTAGGGTTAACATTAAAGACACAGTAAATGTTGAAAAAAAAGCATGACGTGGTTCAGTTAGACGGAGCCCCGCTGCGGGGAACCAAACCGAACTTCGGGGTGCCACTGACGTCTACTTTCAAAGGCATCAACAACTCTTGGGCACCTCGAGGTTCAGTTTGGTTAGGTTCCTTTACACCTTGCCCGCAGAGAGGCTCCGTCTACCTGAACCACGTCCAGTTAATTGAAAAAAATGAATGAGAATTACTCATTGTTTTATTCCTAAAACCAACATTTCCCAAACTCTGCTGGTAAGAGACCGAAATAATGTCTCTTTTTTATAAAATTCAGACATTTACCAACTCATGCCGGTTAATCTTAGGATTTACCGGGAAATCTTAAGATTTACCGTACTTCGGGCTTTTACAGTAACATATTTACTACTAGCACTTTGCCCGCGACTTCGTCCGCGTGGGTTTCGTACTTTCCTAATTCCCCCTTTTCACCCCCTTAAAGGTTAAATTTCCAAAAACCCCTTCTTAGTGCTCCCCTACATTATAATAGGAAGCCGTGTGCAAAATTTCACATTCCTAGCCCCAGTAGTTTCGGCTGTACGTTGATATGTCAGTCAGTCAGTTCTCCTTTTATATATATAGATGATTTTATTTTTTACCTTGTCAGCCCCATCAAAAAGCAAAGAAAATATTAAGTTTATGACTGTTCGACCACTCTTGATTAAAGAACATCCTCCTGTTCCATCCACTTACGTGGAACTTCGTTTACTCTCGCCAATTACCAAGGAAGTCATCAAAAGTGTTCTGCCGTCTCCACCATAAAAAAAAAATATCTTACATAAATAAATTACCACAACAGGTAGACGGACAATAAAATTAATGTTGGAAAATTAATTTCTCTACGTCAAAGCATTATTTTAATGGGATTCGCCGTGCTTGCTATAGCTTTAATTGCTCTCTTTAAACAGTGTTCACTCATTTTATATAAGTTTGTAGTAATGAAAATTTATAATGTACAGACGCCAGCACATTAACCTACCACAATCTATCAAATTTCTCATTATTGATCGAAGTCGTTAATAGATTTTCAAATTTATCACAATAGTTGAAGGTTCGATTGGTAAAATTTGACATATTCGGGTAGGTTGACCTGCTGGCGTCTGTATGTCCTTTTTTAGCGTGGTAAATCATTGAATGAGTCCACCCATCTAGAACAGGGCAGGAGGGACTGTCAGACTTATACTGACAATCCACGGTGCCCTTTACGTTCTGAGGTCACGGTTATTCGGTAGTCCCGCGACCACGGCAGGCTTTCGCCCTCTAAAGGGGGGGAGCCGTCATTGTGCTGACACTCTTTGAGGCGAGCGTTCGACCCGGGCATGGTCCACGGTCGGACAACGAGTCGCCCATTACTCGCCCTTCGCATACCTATAGATTTAGGTAGGTTGATGTGCTGGCATCTGTACATTAGAGGCGTTTTTTAAATTTTACATACAATAAACGTAGTAAATAATTCAAGTACGTTGTTGATAACAAACAGAGATCTTGTAATAAAGCCTCTATTACCTGTTACTTATACTTTAAAAAGACTATCAGTAGACATGTCAAATAAAACTATGGTCAGTCCCTGTGGAACGTATGGTAAGTGACAACACAGCATAAAAGTGACAAGCATAAATAATTGACAAGTTAGGTACTTTGGGTTGGATATTGTAAGTAGATTACGATGTTGTTCCCTTAGTCCCGACTACCGTAAATATATTATTTAAATGTCTTTTTTCTAAGACTTATCTGCCCTTGACGTAAAGGAAAATCCACAATCATGCTCTCGAAGGAGGTGGCGGGCCGCGTGCTGGAGAAGACAGCGTCCTTCCTCCACCCCAGCCGCAGTGGTAGGCGCGGGCATACGGGCGGCGAGTAATGGGCGACTCGCTGTCCAACCATGGATCATGCCCAGCACAAATGACGGGCTCCCCTCTAGAGGGCCAAAGCCTGCCGGGGTCGCGGGACTTATGATTTACCTTGACCCCAGAACGTAAAGGGCTATTGGAGGACACCGTGGAATTTAGTATGTACGAGTCTGACAGTCCCTCCCGCTCTGCCTTGGCTGGGAGGACTCAATTGATGATTTTACCACGCTAATAAAATATATTATGTTCAGCTGAGAAACTGTCCAGCTAAGAATCTGTCCAGTTGGAACGGAGGGGATTAGTTTTCTCTGAAGCTTATACAATCCTTATGAATACACATCTAAATAAGGTTGTGATCACTAGCTACTGACGCTTTGCATTTCTGCCACTGGCAACACCGCAACGGCACAGAACCGGAAGGCGGACCGAACGAGCGAGCGACGACGATTACAGCGCTCCGGCCTCTCATACACTTCACTTCATCCACGACATCGGCCCGGGCCGGCCACCAACGTAACTCTCTTATTCATTTACCAAACCAATTTGTTACATAGGGACAGACAGACAACCAGAAGCGACTTTGTTTTATACTATGTAGTGATGATTTATATCCACCTGCCAGCAATCACGCAGCACTCGCGTCTGCACTAGTATAAGCTGTTTTTTTTTTAATTTTATAGAAAAACAACTGAACTGTTTTCATATTCCTAAAACTATTTTTTTAAATAAAGAATCTAAAAAGAAGAAGAAGATATAATATAATCTATCCTACTCTGGGAGTGTCGGCAGAAGTGAAAACTTGAATAGTAATAAACACACACGAACATTCGCGCAAGCGCCCTGCGCCGTCTTACGAATTTTCGATCAGGTCACGTGCCCTGACGCGAGTTTAATATTTTTTACCCATTCCAAAAAAGTGCACAACGCCGCTAAAGAAATTTTCATTTCAAAAAATAGATTTTCAGAGATATCGCAAACTTTTTTGATTTGTTTACATCGCAATCTTTATCACATAGTAAACAAACATGACCATCAATATACATGTTTTGTTTTCTGAAATTGAAGAGACTTTGACTCTGCATTGCGCAATCATTTAATGTATTTTGTTATCAAAATAACAGCATTTAATCAAGGCCTACACGTGACCTGTTAACTGAATAAATATGTAACACATACGACCGCATCCCTCAATGTACAGGCACTACCTAAAATATATTCACACTTACTCTTACATAAAAGGTTTTGTGGGCACAAAAATTTATATTCTTTATAACAAACAAAATTTAATAAAATAGCATTGGGTTTTCAAACAATTGCAGATATATTTTACTCCAAAAAGGAAATCACTGTGATTTACTACTTTAGATGTCTAGAATCCGCTATGCCCGCACTGATGAAATTAGTAGATAAAGCCCATTATTTTTCTCATACAGAGCCTACCCTTGAAAATATTTTAGGTTAATTTTATCTAGAAATTTCGTTATTTTATAAGTAATTCACACATTTAGCCGTGACTGTACATCAAAAAATCGATAACTTAATTTTAACATCTCTACTCACGTAAGGAGGCAAAGTGCCTAGTAATAATTTATAGGTACTCATCAAAGAAAAGTTTTTTAGGCTGGCAACTTGGCACGAAGTTAGATTATTTCAAAAACGGAACGTCATCTTGTAAAAAAGTTTTGCGATCACCACGGACATCTGAATGGTGGACGTGGGTTGTATCGAATGTTGTAGAAAAAAAAAATATTGGGCTACTTCAGAAGTTTTGATCATGGTTATACCTGTTGGAGTTTGATTAAGACCTTGAACTGATTGATCAGTAAATACTCGTAGATACTTCATAAATAGAGAGATAGGGGAACAGTGTATAAGACGGGGACGCTAGGTATAATGGGGATAATAATATAATATAATACACTCTTAAGGCATACCTAACACAACACTAACGTAGCGCAAGCGCCATCAGGACGTCATTTGCAAGCAGCCATTAACAAATGGCGTCCTCTTGGCGCTTGCGCTACGTTAGTATTGTGTTAAGTTTGCCTTAAATATATCACACAATTAAGGCAAACTTAACATTTCCCATCATACCTCGCATCCCCGTCTCACACACGGTTATATGCAAATAGATAATACATTTAATAAACATGACAAAAATCAACTTAAATGTCAACGCTATAAAGGACTACAAACACGGGAACTTCTTTACAATTATTCCAAAGCTTAAGGTCATTAAGTTTCCCTCTAGTCTACCACATGAAAGTGTCATTCAAGTAACACCGTCAAATCGATTCTCAAAGGATATTCATTGAAACGATTGAAAAACATGACATTTACTTTTACGAACCCACTATCCACTAAAAGGAAATCAGCTTTACGGCTCATTTACCGCCCACCATTTAATTTTATTTTCCTAGCGTTTCGGTACTTAAGCTGGTAAAAAATAGTACGGTTTCATATTTTATTTTGATGTCCTGTAAATAAAATAGTTTTTATTTTGTGGATACCGAAAGACAACTTTTTAAGACACTACTAAGAGGCAAAGAGGCGGTTGTTTAATTTGTGGTAAATTAACTATTGATAAAATGCCGTACAGTAAAATATATTTAACAAATGGTTGAAAAAAGTAAAAAAATACTTAATTTAACGAATGACCAACAAAATGGCTTGCACTGTTAAATGTGGTAGCGGGACCAACGAGCAACGATGGCTCCGGAAAGTAAAAGCCTATTGAAGTACACCGTGGAATTTAGTCAGCATAAGTCTGTCAGTCCTTCTGCCCTGGCCTGGGTGGGGAGGACTCATTTAATGATTTTAGCACGTTAAAGAATAAAAAAGACTGTTAAAGGTTATTCAAATTTTGTTCTTATTTGAGATGAGTTCTAGTCTAGGACAGAGGTGATAGACACAAAATTTACTATGTAATAAGTTTATATAGAAGAAGCCTGTCTAATTTTGAAGAGTTACTCTACACAATCTCATCAATCTGATATAACTACTACTACTACTAGACTAGCAGTTCAGACACGTTGTTGTAATTGAATATCAATCGTCATTCAAACCATTCATTAAAATTGTATCAGTAATATTAGTAAAAATACAAATCTTAAAAGTATATTATTATTATACATTACAAAATTTTCACAATTAAAAAGTGGTTTCATATTTCTATAACATAGTAGATATTTTATCTTGCTTCTCATATTACTTGTTAGCAGAAAAAAGATCACGTTTGAAAAATTACAATAATACCAAAAAACGCTCTTAAAATAACAAGTGAAGACTTATTTCAGATTGAATAGAATATTCCCTTGTTACAATTCTGGCATTGAAAAAAAAAAACAAGAATAGAAATTAGATTTATTCTAAGGCGATCATCACACAACACCGCTCAATAGCGTGGTCGGATGTCGGTAGATTTTGTGACAGTGCATCGCAACGCTCCGCGCTTTGCGGGTAGACGCAGTGACAGACCTTCGTCCGCGCTGTCGAGCGGTCTACGTGTGTGATACAAAAAAAAAAACATTATGTGAGATCCATTTCCCCGCCCGTCCGCGCGGACCACCGAAGGCGTATGACAACCGACTTCTTACACAATACTTATTGTCTCCGCTGCAGGTATTATGGGTATTTACAGAAGATACTGAATCATTTAACTATAAAAAACACTGAAGGAACAAGCCAGAATTGTCCGTCTCCTATGCAAAGAATCACTTTACCACCAGAAGAATATCAATAATTCGATCTACCAAAAAAAGGAAAAACATTGTAAACCGCCTTTAGTTGTAGTTTGGGACTGGTTTATTTGCCTCTGAACAAACTTGTAAGAGCAATACATATGTATAAACAATCAAATAAACGAAATATATTTTCCTTCCAAATCTGATCGAACCCGAAGACAAACAATTCGTAGAATTTAAACAAAAGGCAGACTTACTATCTCATGTTACAATGTACATTCCCAATACACATTTGCGGGTTTCATTAAATATCTTCAAACAATACTCGCACATATTGGTAGCATTTCCAGCTAGCCAGTTTAATTCGGCACTCGAAATTGTAGTTGTTTCAATAGTCCATACAGACCACATTGGAAACATTTGTACTGATTCATTGTATTACAATGTTCTACCCACAATCTAAACTAAACCTTATTGATTTGTAAAAATGTACGGTATTGTACGTACGGTACGGTCAGACACTGTTGAACGTGCAGGTGAACAGTGTTTAAGACGGAGACGTGAGGTATGATGGGAAATCACACACTTAAGGCGAATTTAACACAATACAAACGTAGCGCAAGCGCCAACAGCACGCCATTTGTTAATTGCCGCTTGCAACTGAAGTCCTGATGGCGCTTGCGCTACGTTAGTGTTGTGTTAAGTATGCCTAAAGAGTGTATGTCCCCATTATACCTCGCGTCCCCGTTTTAAACCCAATTTGAATATGAGTTGAGACGTCATGGTGGATTTTTGGTTTTTGATTCGATTTCCATGCGAGCCTCAAGGAGCTGTCAACCAACTGATGCGGGCCAAACGCCTGTCGGGGTCGCGGGATCGTCTTAAAAGGATGCATCCCTTCGACGTCCCTCACATTTCTACATGTTGCAAAACAAAGTCCCCTATCTAAGTCTCCACCCTAAACATGAGAAATTCCTAAACTATCGAGGCCCCAGTATGACTTTTCACGTTTTGGTGACGTAAACTGGAACTTCGACGTTTCATTTGATAGAACTAAGTAAAATAAAAATATTCTATTATTTTATTCTGTGTTACTGTCAGCTATAAGAAATTCTAAAAAGTCCAAAGCTTGGGTTTTATATATTTTGTTTCTTAAAGTTAAAATAAAAAATTCTTTAAAGAATACTTATTTAAAATTGTGGTGTGGTTGTTATTTACTTCCATTTTCCTTCCGTTCAGGAAATAATATATTCCAGATATTTTATGTGTACATACAATATTAAACTGACTTTTAATTTAAAAAAAAACGACGGTTGCACTCTGGGAGTGCCGGCAGAAGTGAAAACTAATAGTAATAAACACACACGAACATTCGCGCAAGCGCCCTGCGCCGTCTTACGAATTTTCGATCAGATGTCCTGACGCGAGTTTAACAGTTTTTACCCATTCCAAAAAAAGTGCACAACGCCGCTAAAGAAGATTTCACTTTAAAAAAAAATCGGTCATAAACTACTGGAAATATTTCTAGTACGCTGTAAATAAAATACAGAAATCTTGTGATAAGGCCCCTGAACGGATTGACATAAGATTTCACTAATGGCCGTTGTGATTCAAAAGAAAGGATTAGTAGGAATCTTGATCTTCCGAACATCAATTCATTAATTCTAGGTGGATGAATAATGGTCTTGAATTTTAGTCCTGAACTAAGGATCAAAGTACTTTTCTATGAAATTAATATCAAACGAATAAAAAGGCATTGTGATGGAACCGGTGTATCCAAAGCAAGAAATTCTAAGACATGTGACATGTAATAAGGGGTTATTACATGTCACATGTCTTAGAATTTCTAAAAAGGGACCATTATACACCAGGTGAGGGGTCACCTGGTGTATAATGGTCCCTTTTCACAAATACATCCCAGTCCCAAATATCAATGAACGATATACTCAATTAAAATTACGAACGTGTATAATAGCGTTAATATATTCAAAGTATACTGTTAAAGATGATTCTGAATGTAAAGTGATCATTGCCAACTGTTGACACGGGTGCCTCGTTATAATATATTCTATTACGGAATATAAAACCCGACAGTAATAATGCTTTAAATTATAAACGAATTTATAATTGGCAATAATAGATTTTCCCTTTGACAGAATCTGTCTATTTTATATGGCGGGATTTTTGGTGCAGTCGTCGACCGATTGACTGTATCGCTGCGCATCTGGGGTTCTATTACCGAACAGAACAAATATTTGTATGATCTACAAGTAGTTATGACCGGGTCTGACTGTTTATGTATGCGAGTTTAAATGTTTGTAATCGCAACCACGACAGGAGAAATTCGTAGTGTGGGGCAAAAACTTATTTTTTATAGCACCTATTTATTCATCATTAGTTCAATGTCATTAAAAACAAAATTAAAAGACGGCGGTATAATCTTGACAGATTTTATCAGTATTAGAAAGAAGAGGCACAGGTTGGGCAAAAATGGAAGAAATAAAAAATAAAAAACTTGACAAATCTCTGATTAATAAATCTTTCGTTAAATTATAAAAATTGTGGCAACTTGACAGTAAAAACAAAGTACCAAATCACTTAGAGCATCTGACAAACCCTTTCAACATCTAACTGAATTAAATTTAACCTTCAGTTAATTACAGGCTTTTAGCAAGCGGTGATAAGCGCTCAAAACTGGCAGAAGGTCTACCTGAAATTAAGCTGTAAACTGCCTATTAAAACCGGTTTGCTATAGTACTTATATGAGTGACAGGGAAGGGACGATGGACCCCTTAAAGGACACACTGACCTTATTCGTGAGGTTCTTCAGAAAGGTCAGGTGCAAAGTATCAGCGTGCCTGTACGACCGGCTTTATGAAAATGTATGAGATGAAATAGTTTTCTGTGGTAAAAAAAGATGGAGATTATGAATGCATGTTTTGTCAGCCTACCATTGGCATGCCATACCAGGCAGCAAGACTAGAATTGCTACACACATCGGGCCAGAATTAACGGAACGGAATCTCTTGAACAACAAAGCCGACTTGAAACGTACTGTCAACTTTCTGTTTGACAAATTAGGTATTGCACTTGTTCGGCTTCCATCGGGTGGTACCGATTAGATATCATCATTTGAATCGGTATTATTCGTAATAGTACTTTTATTCCCAAACTGAAGATTCATATTATGTAATTTTGTATATTCGGTTATTACCGCCCGACTGGCTTTCGTGTGTGTGAAACAATTGAAAAGTCTCAAGGACCTGTAATTTTACCGGCTCACACTTAACACCAAGAGAATTATACCTAGCGAGTAGCGACACAAAAGTGTCGCACTACGTCTCTTTTATGGTAAACTACCTCAATTACGACTGTGGTAAACTGCTGTACCAGAAGATGTATTACACACTTAATTTTTGGATCTTTTTTTTCTATACATATTACTTCAAAATGATTGCAGTAATAGTGATTTTTTTTATACTTTGTCTCCGCGATTACTTCATGTATCTAGGTACCTATGTTTTTTTTAAATATTGTTTTTTAAACTTTCTCATAAATCCATCCAAAGGTTGTCTTGAAAAGATCGCTTTTAGCGATAATACCGCCCATTGTGTCACCCTATGTATAAGATATACTCTGTACCAATAATTTATATGGTGTGCATAATAAAGTGTATTCTATCTATCTATCTATCTGTTAAAGTCATAAATTAAGTCCTCCGGCCCTGGGTGGAGCTAAAGGCACTAGCAGACTGTAACCGCCTAAAAGCTTTTTCCTTCCCAGGACTGCGGTATACTGCTTAAACAGCCCCGCGACACCGACACAGCTAAGCCCAAACTACCTGTGGGTACAAGAATTTGTGGTGTGTTTGGGGCGTATACGTAGCGTAGCAGCCAATTAGTTACTGCGCCAGATGTGCTGATGCCGTCAATTAAACCATGAGCATCTTTGTAAACATCAAACGTTCTATTCACCTAATATCACAATATAAATTGACCCTTCTACCTACTATTCATAAGCTTACCCCGGCAGTTACAAAGGATAAAAAAGCAAATAATATATTAAGCCAGGGACACACTGAGGGACAAATGCTCTGCGATACGTCTCAAGCGATGTCGTGCGAAGTTGGCAGACTTCGCTCTACATGTAGCATCGCTACGGACATAAGTCGAGTGATGTCGCCACTTTGATAAAGTAAGCACACATTCGAACTCACTTTTAAAGTAAATCATCGCAGATTCTAAACGTCATGTTCGAAATTCGAACTCGGTATCTCGTTGAGAATCCGAGATGATTTTCTTTTAAAAAAATATTTCGATTGTCCGGTGATTTAGGTGAAGTGAGCCCGTAATCGTTACAGAACAGCACTACTGATAATACGAGTATGTCAAGCGAAATCGCCGCATTGCGCTCTACAACTAACATCGCTACGGAAATAAGTCACGTGAAGTCGCCAGAGACAAAGATATCCGTATTTATCGTTCAGTGTACTTGAAGAATTATGACGTTACTGAAAATGAAAAGCGCCTCTAGTGTACAAACGAGGAACTATTTTTTCCGTCAAAATCCCCGTTTACTCTACGTCAAAACTCGTGATAAGACCTCGGATATGTCAAGCGACATCGCCAGGCTTCGCTTGACATGTCACCGACGCATGTCGTGGGGCATTTGTCCTCTGATATCCCTGGGTTTACACAGCGCACATTTTCGTGTAACTCATTTCGACGAAAACGTGATAGAGTGATACTGACCAAAATGGCAATCTATATAATAATGGATAACGGAGACAGATAACAGCTCTATGGCGTCATGTTGTCCCTTCCTCCCCTCTTTGTGTAAAACGAGTGTTTCTCTGTTTTGGTATACAGAATATATCACGGAATATAAATCTATAGAAGTATTATTCAAATAAATCTTTTTTTTTTTATTAACGTTACGTTACGTTGCCCCACACTAGGAATTTCTCCTGTGTCGTGGGTGCGTTGCGATGATTCCAACGATGGTGACCCGCTAAAATTATTTCACAACGTGAAATAATTTTAGCGGGTCGAATTAGTTTAAAAAATACCCAGTCATAATTAAAATGCAATAGAATTGGCCATGGTTCGTTGTTCTTGGTAATATATCTACGGACCGCTGCAGAACCCGAAATAATGCTTGGCAAAAGAGGAAAACCGTTGCTTTATATTGCACCAAAACAACTTATTTTTTATGTAGGTACCTACATTCTAAGCAAATTAAGAATATTCTATTGTATTATTCTGTGTTACTACTGCCAGCTATGTCTTAAAAGTCCAAAGCTTGGGTTTTAAACATTTTAGTTTCTAAAGTTAAAATAAAAATTCATTTGAAGAATATTTAAAATTGTGGTGTGGCTGTAATTTACTTCCATTTTCCTTCCGTTCAGGAAATAATATATTCCAGACATTTTATGTGTACAGACAATATAAAAATGACTTTTAATTAAAAACTCTTAACGTGTGGTTAAACAAAAACAGTACAAAGTCAGATGGCGTCGCTAGTTTAGTAATAAAAGCATTAATAATAAAGCTGACACCACAGTCCGGATCTAAAACCAAGACTCGGAATATTTGTATTCATGAGATGTAGGCCCATGAATGCGTATTATGTGCCATCTAGAACATCTCGCAAGTATAATATCTACGAGAAATATTCAAATAAGTTATTGCTTCTTATGAAATGTTAAATCAAACCAAGCGACGCAGACACCGAAATATGTGGATGAATGGATTAATATAAACTCAAATAAATCTGAAGAGCACGATTATTTGTAAAGAATGGGAGCATTTGGAATGAAAGAATTAGACTTGCTTACGTAGAAATATTTGAAAAGAAAAAAAACTCGCGCCGTCGTATGATTACAAAAAGGTAGAAAACGAAGCGAGATGAATCTCTAAAAGAAAAGGTAAAATGTCTCTTTGGAGATTATGAAGACGATAATTTCCACAACTTTCGTCGACATGAAAGATTAACTTAGTTACACAATCCTTTCACATCAAAGGTGTTAATTTCCTTACTTTCAACAAGTCTTTTCTTGTTAAAGAAGTCAGTATACTTTGATAATGATGATTCTTTTTTTATGTAGTTCATTGGTATTTGTAATCTAGATCTCGAACATGTCTAAAAACTTCTTAGGACATTTATTTCCCCGACACTGGAACACAAAGGCTATTAAATGTAGAGGGTGGTATTTAGTCACTTCCTTTCACTTCATTCACAACTGTTGATCTCGTTTAAGCCATTGTCAAACAGATTAGCGAACCGGACCGAGCCCGAAGCGATAATGAACCGACACGAAACGTCAAACTGGGTGCAGCGAACCGAGGAGTGGCAGTTGTATTAGCTAGCTTTTTATGAACGACGTCAAACAAAGCCTTCGCTACGTCTTCGCATCGGTTCAGTCACGCTATCGGATCGCTTTCGCTTTTCTATGTGACTGGATTCAAACAATTCCATACATTACAAATAAAAACGCCTCGCTTCGCATTCGCCACGCCTGTCTATTTGACAAAGCCTTTAATAAATTTCCGTAAAAAAAAGGGTTAGTTATCTACAAATACTAAAGTCAATAATGATTGATTGTCAATATTATCTATGCTTTAGCAAAGTTTTACCGAGAGACACTATCTATCATTATTCACTGACATGGAAACAATATCTGACTGTTACTGTTTCAAATACTTATTAACTATCTCAATATTTGAAAGTGGCTTTACTATTATATCAATTCAATGATCTTCGCTATCATTGACTCCTGGTAGCACAGCCTTAGCAACCTCTTACCTAAATTGGTCCACTCCAACATTTACAAACACAGGCGCTATTACTTCAGTCTGTCTATTGAGTACTTGTAAATTATTCCGTACTATCACTGACATTAAAGCCTTTATCGGGTCCTAGTACAAGTTTCTTAGATAAATAGAATTTAATGGAGAATCTCTATCCTCTTACATTCACTCAACCATAAAACTGAGTTTTGAAGATCGTTAGTAACCCTTACAAAGGTAAATTAGCTTTAACTTCATAGATCAAATATTTTATCTTTGAAGGCCCAAAAATGTATGCTAAGTTAATAAAAGAAGACTAAAATACCCTTAAGAAGTCTTTAAGGAGTGTTTTTTTTTAAATTAAGAATTAATCTTCTACTTCTAGTTACGGTCACTGCAGGCGCAGGCATGCGAACGACAAGTAGTGGACAACTCGCCGTCTGGTCAAGGGTTGGACCCGAGGCTGAAGGGATAAAATTGACAATTCGAAATTGACAGATGTTGACACAACTTGAATAAATAATTGAAGTTGTTAAAAGCTTCGATAGAATCCGTGACTATCACACAATATTTAAAAGTAGGAATAGCAAACATTTAAATGGAAATCCATTAAAAGTATAGAAAATAAATCTATTCACAATCCGTCTAAAAATAGGTGAATTCAAGGCAAAATTATTTCGTAATTGAGTAAAATAGGGTGGGTTTGAGTCAGGGTTGGAACAAAAAACATGTTTTTTTAAACTGTTCAAATTGTTTTAAACAAGTGTTTCTTTTTTGTTATTTTTAGTTTAGGGCATAACTTCAAATAAATTTTAACTTATAGGCCGACGTCTAAATTGTATGCCTCATAAATAGCGTTGATCGTTTCAAATTCGCCGTTAGTAATTAAATATTTACAAAAAACGATCACTGAAAAAAAGCATCTAATGTTTCAGTGATTATAAGTATTATTTAATTACAATGCCAACAAAAGTTCAAAGTATACCATAGAAATAGCATAGAGTTAAATGGTTTTATGTGAAGCTATTTAAACTCCTAAATATTAATTTATTTTCATTTTTTATCAATTCATCCGTCATGAAAAGTAGTTAAAGTGATAAAAAATACTGTTTAATTTCAAACTGTTTTAAACATGTGTTTTCAAACAACTTATTTTAATCATGCCAACCCTAGTTTGCGGGAATGTGGCACGTAGAACCCGGCACGTTTGCAGGCATCCCCAGCTATTTCGGATATTCAAAAGGTCGTCCGTTTTAAAGGACCTCATTATTGAAGCTTATCTGTGTTTCGACTTTGAATAGACTATCTGAATTAATTTTATCATGGACTTCATCCTATGGTTATTCAAATATTCATCTTTGTTTGAAACGCCCCACAAAGAGGTTTATTTATGTTTTATTTCTGAATAATTTTGTTATGGTTATCTTTTATTTTTTTACATGAATGAAAGAAACCGAAATCGGACACATTACATATACATATAATGTGTCCGATTTCGGTCTGTACAAACTTAACTTGCTCATTTCTGTCAATAAAAATATTCTAAATGTATCAGGGAAGAGTTCCTAGATCAATTTCACAATTTTTACGACAGACGATCTTTAAATCGTAAAGCTACAATACTTTTAGTTTGTACCCTTCATAAAAAGCGATTAATAACCAAAAATGTCAACCATTCTGGGGAGTTTCGGTTCCCACCTCACATATAAAATCATCATATCGAAACAGACACATTGTAATTGTAAACTGTGTACGATTTCTAGTATTTTTGTTTATGAAAATCACTTCCGTGATTAACAAACCTTTCAATTTAACCTCATATGCATTTATTTTTAGTATTCAACGGCGAATTCAATACAAATAAAACCTCCATAGTCATTGAAATACATTTGCGTGCACCTCACACAAAATTATTGTCCAGTTTAATCTCTAATTAGAATGCGCTATCAGTACTTAACCAATTTTATTCACGAGCTTAAATTAATACACCATAATGTAAATTATTAACTATGTTGGTATTTATGCATTAATTAGTAGTACTTAGTGTACAATTGGGACTATTAATTTAAATCCAAACGTTCATAAAGCATATAGATCTCTTTCGAAGTGTTTGTGTTTTAACGTGAGCTACTGAAGAATAGCTCATATCAACAAGAAATAGGTATATCTTTAAGTGCTCAAGTCCTAAAATAATATTAAATAAATATTACAGAAGCAATATCTCCACAGAAAAGAGGATAAAGTAATAAAATCCATTACGTACAGTCCAATATTATACAAAACTCAAAGAAAATCTAATTTCAGTAAGACTATCAAAAACATTGTCTACTCAGAAAATAAAGACGTTTACACACGTGAAACTTTCATTTGTCTTGTCTATAGAAGGTAGTTTATTATGGGTCCGTCCATTACGGGCCTCACTAATGGAGAACAATTCGAAATAAGCGGTCAAAATCAGGGGTCGACCCGAGACTCAGTGAATTTAGTTTAGGTAAATATTTAAGATAGTAGCAGAGATAAGTATGAAAGTATTATCACTTTTGCATTGTCTTGCAAACAGGTATATTGAAGGTTTGTTACGATTTCCATTGGATAAAAGGGTATAAATAGATAGAGCTATTTATAGGTTGTTGCTTTATTAACTTAGCTACCAATTTAAACATAACACCAATCAGACCACATTGGCAAACTTTTTGGTATTAACTTTTCAAACATAATTAAAGCCGAAATTATGTCAAGCCCTTAGATATCCAAAGGCAGGTTGACAATAATGGATACATCAGCAAATGTACAAAGTAATTTTCAGAAATAACCAACATCATAAAAGACACTAACTGTATTTTATTTTACGTTGCGCTCTCGCGCTCGCACTTTTGACAAATTTGATTAGATGTCGTCCTATAAATCGGTTGTAGAATTAAAGTTAAAAGCACAAACTGTAGCATAACATGAATAAAAAAGGAACAAAGAATATGAAGTACTTACTAAACTAAACTGTTTTGTAGTCAAAGTGCCGTAGCCAGTAAGTATCCCATTATAAATTTCAAATAAACGACTCCAAAGTTGCTCCTGTATATTTCACTCAGATTGTATGCAACGCTGGTGGGCTAATTCCAGTCACTCTTGGGAATAGCCATGCAAACTTTGAGACTAAATGTTTCGGTCAAAGTAGATAAACTTTGGCGATTTATTTAAATATTACTGTTAATTTAGTCTCTTGCGTCGTGAAACCTAAAGTGTTTTCTTAAGAGTTCTTAGAAGTCAAAAGTAATGTTTTTTTAATTATTATCCGCTATTATTATTTTTTGTTTACAATTTAATTTACATTTTTAAATTGTATTAAAAAAAGTAATAAACATTTAAAAATAGTATCCCACCAGCACCGGGAATCCTGGAAAATAAAAGTATTACTGCCATTGTATGTTACCTGCATAAAACTTAAAGGTCATTGGTGTTCTCCCTACGACTAGGGACATATTGAAAGAGAATTGAGACGATTTAAAAAACTGCAGAACGATTATGCTACATTCATTTATCATAATATTTCTTTGATAAAACCGGCAAACTTAATAAACAAAAACATTGCAGAACAAGTACATTCATTTGCCATCGCCGTTGTTAAAACAACTCCCAAAATCAGAACACTCCGCTAATAAAGATTAACAGCGTGCCAAACGGTATTTATCCACAATTTACATCAGCCAAAGTGCTTGCATTTAATTCTTCCTCGCTAAGAGTAAACCTGGGATTAAATTCATTATTACTATAATATATTAAGGCTGAACAAACTTAGAGGCTTAATTAAAACAGACTCTACGCACATCTCTGTAGAAAGTACTTACATGGATGTAATGTCACAAAGGGCCTCAGAAGAGTGGCGTAGACGCCTTATAACTTCGAGTGTTTATGAAAATTACATACTAAACGGTGGTCGTGTTAATTAAATCTCACCTACCTACTTTCACTAACTATGTATGATCCTTCAAGAGTTTTGTAGACATAAGTCATCTGTTTTTTTTTTTTGTTTATGAGCCTTTCTCTATCGGTAGGTTTCCAGTCTGGCCAGAGGCAGCTGAATATCAATATTTTATATGGAGCTACTGCCCGACTTCCAATTTCCATTTCGCACTGAGTAATTACCCTGACTACCTATAAAAGTTACCAAAGAACTACAAATTAATAACAGTTGGGACCAACGACTCATGCTTTTCGAATAGGTAAAATAATTACCCACATGGAGCTGGGAGCTGTGCTCACCTGTTAAGGCACATTCCTAGAAAGACTAAAGATATATTCCCTGAACCTGACTGTGCACAAGCGCGGTTTAACCTTGAAGATCAAACCGTGTGTTATTATTTTGAAATGAGTTCCATTTAGGTCACCATCGTGTAGACATAAGTACGAACGACAAATAAATGTCTCGAAAAAGTGCTCGTGAAGAAAATGTCTTCCGATTTTTTATTATATCAAATGTTACATTTTTGTATCAAAACTTTTTGAATAAATGACTTTATAACTCTGTGCATGAATAAAACAATTTGTTTTGAAATTAAAATAAAAGAATTGTATACGACAGAAGTATGTTTTAGTACATTTTGACTTGAAAGTTTTAGTGGGGAATGCGTTGTAAAAGTTATGTTTTGAAACATGTCGTATATTTTTCTTGATTCAACATGAGTAGTGGTCGTAATAAATAGTGTAGTAACACACATATCACAATAAATAAGGCACTGTTACCTCGAACAATATTTTTAAGGAGAAAAGTTTATTATTGAGTCAATAAAGATTCAGCAAACAATGAAGAAAATAATGTTATAGAACTATCTGAACATTTTTCTATTCTTGTTTGTTTTTGTTATTAACGTATATTATAAACAAAATTAAATGACGCCAACCGAAGTTTTATATAATTGAATTTGTGTTGTTTTAAATATTATTGTGAAATTATTCACAGTTTTCCACCCCAACCGTCCCCATTTTTATAAAACTGCAAACATTTCCGCGCATAGTTCAGCCATGACAGTTGCACTACTAAATAAAATCAAAGCGAGGGCACCTACACGTCACTTTGAAGTGCCAAGAGTAAGAAGTGAAGCCACCAGCGCGAGTTCTGAAGACGTTCCTAGATTAGAACAGTGTAGGCGTGCCTAAACCCGGTTTAAATTGAAGAGCTTTGGTATTTGCAAGGTGTTTCCTAGTCGCATTTAATTTAGAAGTTTTGTGAATCGCTTCCATTTTGTTCTTTGGAAAAACGGGTTGGAGAGTTTTGGGGTGGAAGTTGTAATGATTTAATTGGTAGTAGTCGGTGTAGTATTTTGTTTCAAGTGAATATTTAGACTGTGACATGGGAGTTTTTTTCTAAGACTAGTAAGATAGTGTTCTTTGAAGAACTAAAGTTGTAAGTGATTTTGTTGGCGTATAATGATTTATTGATTGATTATGTTTTTTTTAAACCGAAATAAGAAAAAAAATTGTAAGGTCTCAAATTCTGGTCTCGTTATATTTTATTATTATGTTACAAAAGTTAAAATAATGACGTTAAAAATAAAAAGCATACAGATCATTGAAATCGGACCAATCCTCGGAGTAATCGGTGTAGACAATGTTGATAATGTTTTAGGTTTTTGTTGATTTTTTAAAAACCGCTAGTCCGATTTTAACAAAATTTGCGGGGAACCATTTGGGTATACACTATCCAAAAAAAAATTTCGCAGAATTTTTTATCGGTTGGTAAGCGACGGAGTTATGCGCGAACAAACATAAACAAATATATAAACATCCGAATTGATAACCTCCTCCTTTTGGAAGCCGATTAACAAAAGAGGCTTAATTAGCATCGGTTACCTTGACCTTACTAATAAAATACGAAAAAATAAAAATTCCTTTTTTAAATCCTTCAAAGCCAAAGTACTATAACAATTAGATTAGCATAATAATGAAGAAAGTCTCGAAATGGGAATAAGGTAGAATCTGACATTTTAATTGAAAATGTTGAATAAGTAATTAGCTGAAATAACAAAATTCATGGCGAGATAATTTTCGGACGAAACCGCTTGATAATTTTATTGAGTTGTTGTAAAAATTAACATTGCCGACGGCCTACATTATCATTAAGTTGGACGAAAAGTCTTTTCATTTTGTCGTAACTTTTCGGTTACTTGGTTTACAAAGTCCCTTTATCTTTCTTGGAATATGATCTGCTTGTTGTTAAAAAGGGCTCTTTTTAAAAGTACTTATGATCCCTTAGGCTGATTGATATTGGGTGGCTATCCGTTCTGAAAAAGTTATTTCGATTAGTTAAAAAAGACAAAACCGTGGTATAAAGCTAGTAATTAAAAGTGATATTTTCTTGGCAAACTATTACATATAATTTCAATACTCACATGAATGCAAATCCAATAATTCTAGTAAGTATTAACTAAATTTATGTTAGTCGGTAGAGCTACTTACCCGACTTGTCGTCGTAAAGTCTGAACTTATTTTAAATCCGATATCGATGCGATTTCGCCTTGTTGCAAATGATTGGATACATACCGTTTTATCAACGAAATAAAATAGTATCACAAAATTGTCGTTTCACCACTATTTAAATTTTCATACATTGAGTCTCCTTTCATCACTTTTTTATTTTGCGTGTACTCAATGCCGTTTCTACACCTTTCTGTTTGGAAGGATCAGTTAGGAAGAAAAAAATGGTTGGTTCCATGGAGTAACTGTGCACTCCATCTGTGAGATTATCCGTACCTTTAGGATTTACTTCCCGCCTCGCTTCAACTAAGGGGTTTATCCCGAGGTGTGTTAATAGATGCTTGAAAGTTATACCTAACCGGTACATAACTCCGCCGTTGACTGTGTTTTACTCATGGAAGCTGGAAAATGCTCTGTTGTATTGTCGCGTATTTAGCGTGGCGAAGTTCTTTGAGTAATCCTAACTCTATAATAATTTTAAAAGATAGTTTGTGTGTTTGTGAAGCCTTTACGCTTCAAAGGCTGATGAATTTCAATGATATTTGGTAAGTGGATAAAATTTGATCTGCTGACAAAGTTGCTTTTTATTCAGATTTCTAACAGTCACGCGAGCAAATCCTCGTTGAAATTCTAGTCATTATAAAAAGACATAATAAACACTGCCAACAAACGCTCACAGATCACATATCAGAACTGTATATCATAATTTACAGTTTACAGAAGGAGGTTTTATGAACGAGGTTATAGGCAACAGCTGGTCTTCTATTAAAAAAGCAACATCGCTTTTTTAAACACAATAAAACTGTACAAAGATTAATTTCACTATAAAACATTCCCACCACATAATTTTCCTTCCCACACACGACAATAAAAACACAAAACACTTTTCGATTTCCTTGTTAAAAGGGGAATATTTTCCCGCATCACTTCAAGTGAAAGGGTTACCGTGTGCTGCGATAATGGATGCTGCAACTTGTGCCTGGTTCTACCACAAAATAGATAGGTAACTACAGAAGCTTAGCTTCATGTTAAATTATATTTTTTGTTTCGTCAAACAAAACGTTGCCCACACGATCAAGACAGCGAGTTCCATGCAAGATAGCAATTGGTTCGATAAGGCACTAAATAAGAGTTCCCAGAATAGGCTAAAAAAAAAAAAACTACTAGTATTACTATAACAGCTAGAAAAAATGCCTACCAGCTAGCCTAATACATTTGCTGGTGAGTATTTCATTTTCCTTCATAGAATGATTTAAACCTGCCACACAGCAATACTAAACGATGTGTAAATAAAAATCAGCAGTGAATTTTATTCACACACCCCATCAGTAGAAGCTACCGTAGGTGCTCTCCTTAGAGCACCTACGGTAGCTTCTTTCTTAACGATGTTAAGAGCAACGATTCTATTCCCTTGAATAGAATCGTTGCTCTTAACATCGTTGCTCTAAAAATCGCTGCTCAAGCTATCTTCAATAAACACACTCCTAATTGTCATTTGTTTCAGGTCGTCATTCGTATCGTCGTGATACCCTTTTAAGCTGTTTTTCTTTATCACTACTACTACATACTAGCGACCCGCCCCAGCTCCGCACGGGTGCAATCTCTACCATAATATCCGTGTTTTATACATGTAAACCTTCCTCTTGAATCACTCTATTTATTAAAAAACACGCATCAAAATCCATTGCGTAGTTTTAAAGATCTAAGCATACATAGGGACAAACAGACAGATAGCGGGAAGCGACTTTGCTTTATACTACGTAGTGATAATCTAATAGAACTGACCTTCTGTGCTGCTTATTATGTTATTATCCACTGTTGTTATTTTACAAACCAAAAACATTAAGTAAAGCTCTACTGAGCGGAAATTTTAACAGTATTTGTTAAGTTACCACGTCTTGTTCTTTGTTCCGTAAAATTCGTATTTTCATGCAGATTTAAGTATTTGTGAGATTACGGGAAATCCTTTTCAGTAAACATCTTTTGTAAAATGAGGTTTAGTTTAAATGAACTTTTCATGGTAAATAGTCAATATTTAATTCTCTTTGTCTATTTAGTTTTATAATAAAAAAGCTTTCCTTATCCCTATGGATAAGATTTTTGGCACTTGTTAAACCTATATGTATTCTGCTTATGTATATGTACTTACATTGAAATTGTTTTAGTCATTTCAATAACACTAGAAAGTCTCTATAAAAAGTTAATCGGCGTACACAGTCTTAAATAAAAGTCCTGAATAAAAAAAAACCAAAACATTTTGACTGTTTAAACATCGTTTTTACTAAAACAATACAATTTTACGTAGGCTCTCTTTTATAGTTTTTATAGTACCATTGACTTTAGCAATATGGTTCAAAATTCTTCACCAATAAATAACGACCTACTTATTGTAGCGTGTCCTATTATTTTTGTCCAATAGTTGGCCACTCCAGTCGCGCCTACAATGGCCATTGAGGTCATCTTCAATACAAAGGGATACTTGGGAATTCCCAGAAGATGTGACGCAATTGAATAACAGACTTAAGGATGTTATTATTATGGCCAATTTGGTTTGAAGCCTTTCTGTTTGCTTCTAACAAGATCGGTATTAGTCACTGCAGTTCGCATTTAAGCCTTTGTTTTGACAAAGGCTTAAATGCATGAACATGCAGACTGCGTGACGAATGCGAAGCGTGACGTTTTTATTTGTAATGTATGAAATTATTTGAATCCAGTCAAATAGAAAAGCGAAAGCGATCCGATAGCGTGACAGAACTATCGGATTGACGTCTCGCTTCGGTTCGGTATCGCTTCGAAAACGCTTCGCTTTCGCCCGTCTGTTTGACAAAGGCATTAAGGTGATTGTGTTTTGTTGTGAAATTGTTTGTCACGCCTTAAAAATTGAGCATTTTGAAGAAAATCATTATTATGATAGATAGAGATTAAATTACACTTTAATCCCTATATAATAGTCCGCTGGAATAATTTTTGACCTCCTATGAAAATTCGAGAAAAATATAGTAACGAGTAAGAAATACCTACTTTGCTTGATACGTTATATTGAACATATTCCTAATTCATAAATAATATTATCCTACGCTTCTAGGGTTGTATAGTTTATATATACTTGAAACGTAAGTCATGAAAAATCAGTACTTAGATGAAATCCAAATATATTTAGAAAGCCTATTAAACGGAGAAATAAATATGAAAGGAAAATAAAATATGTAAGCGTTTACTCCGTATTTAATATTTATATAGCAATTTATTTCTACTCACTCAAACTACGCTTTCGTTGGGATTTTTTTTCTACAAAATCTGACAAGGAATACTTTGAAATAGGATTTACTCGAATGCTTAGTTTTTTTTTATAAAAAGAAAATTCCTTTTTAAATTCAGAATTACTGCTCTGAGGCAGCGTTAGAGGTCAGTTCGAAAAGAGTACTTCTAACGATCTAATTCTTTTATAATACAATTGCTTATGAAATCAACACCCGATTTTTGAGTTTTGTTCTCATTTTTTCGTAGCTTGTATATATGTATAAGGTACTCCTTTATATTGTTAAACAGCTAAAAATAAATACAAAAAAGTTTAAAGTTTTACATTTAATAGGTGAGTACATTAAAATTAAAAAAAAAAAACATTCAAGTTTTATGCAACGACCTTTTTTTCCTTTTTGCATAAAACTTGAACATTTAAATTGTCCAAAGAGTACCTACGTTTTAGGTTGTCTGTCAAACTGTTTGAAACTGGACAACAGAGTATCTGCAACGGGCTAATAATTACGTTTCGTTCCACGGTGATTTTTAAAGTACGTTAATTGATATATTATAACGTGATAACCGTTAATAACAGCATTAAAAACAAGTTCACTGTACCAATTAATTATTACCTATTTAAACGTATTTAAAGACGATGTTTTTACCGCTGCGCACCGTAGTAACATTTGTTTTCAGTTAAAATAAACCTAAAAACGCTCCTAAACAAGCATTTTTTGTCGTAACACATTTTTGCTATTATTTCATTATTCCGGTTACATTTCTATATAATTTGTGGTCCGTTAATTATAATAAGATGATCACTTTTTTCATGTACAATATGATTAATAAACGTTACCGTTTAACAGTGGGCCGAAAAAAAATTGTCTCCTTTATTTGCAACTATAAATATTCAAACCAAACCAGAACACAGAGGCTGAACAAAGCCATCATCATTGCCATAAAAAGATACAGTTGAAAAAAAAATAATAGCTTAACCCTCTTCCCGCTACAATAAAACGTAATTTACGTCCCTTTTTAGGGTTACATGTCTGCGGAGGTCGAGACGAAACTATTGTAGAAAGATGACTTATGTGCTTTTGAAGAATGGTTGCAGTTAAAACAGTTCATGTAAGATTTTTGCGGTCCGAATATTAGTAAACCACTCGTTATATTTTATTACAGCTCAAGGAAAAAAACTTTAATAATAATGTTCTACTAATTAAAACAACCTTCAGAATAGAAAGAAACAGATAATGTTATTAACTGCTTGCTTAAATAGAGATATTGAACAAAAAAAAACGCCATTTATTATTCAGAGAAGAAACGCTATTTATTTAGAGTTTGTTATAACATTAACTCTTTCAGTCTTGGTGGTTAGTGTCACTAACCACCTATTTACGAATTTTTAATTTAAAATCCATGCCATATAGCGACAACAGGTTGAATTATCTTGAAAGTTTGAACTATGCTTGGCAAGATGCGACCGATTACCGGTGTATTGAGTTAATGACAGTTCATGAGCGTTGAATTGAATATTGCGCTAACGCACTATTGCTCGCGTGTTTGATAAAAAAAAACTGTAAATCGGGTAAGTGAGCTTTCTTATTCAATGTTTTTTACTCAATGTTTTGCCATATATCTATTTTATACGTATTCACATAAAAGTATTATTACTTTCGTGTTTTCGATGTTTATTCACAAGGAAAAAATAGTGGTTAGGAAACTAACCACCGTGACTCTTGCGGGTATATGGTCATAATCTAAATGAAACGTATGCGTGTAACTATAAGTATCTTTTTCGTATTTGTTACAGTATGTCGCGCCCGCTAAAAGATAGAGAAATTGCAAATTAATTGTTGGAAGAAATTCCTTCAGGTAGCGATAGTATTTGTAGCGATGAGGATGATGAAGAAGATATAGAAAATCAGCCCAATCCGCTCGTGTTAGGTGATTTGATTGGAGAAATTCAAGTAGCCCCTTATGACAGTTTTGATTCCCATGACGACCTCCCTTTGTTTAGTTTAGTATGCCAGAATTCTCATTCTACAGTGCCCAATACTGTGAATAGAGCTCCAAAGTGGAAAAAAACATTATAGAGAATGTTACACCTCTTTCACTGTTTCGCCATTTTTGGACAGAGCATTTACAAGACATTTAATGTTTTCAAACTAACCTTTACGCCACTCCATCTGGAAAGCCTTATACACCCACCACAACAGAAGAACTAGATGTTTTCATTGCTCTGAACTTGGTGATGGGTATAAAAAAATTGCCGAGCTACAGAGATTACTGGTCTTCAGCACCTGATTTGCATGACAGCTATGTTTCAAAGTTCATGAGCTTCAACAGATTCAGTTGGCTTTTGAATTACTTGCATGTAAATGACAACAGTGTAATGCCCAAAAGAAACTGTCCAGATTTTGGCAAACTTTATAAAATAAGACCTCTACTCGACATTCTGCAAACTAATTTTCAAAAAAACTACAAGCCTTCAGAAAAAGTTGCGATTGATGAAAGCATGATCAAATTTAAAGGCAGGTGCTCTGTAAAACAATACATGCCAAAAAAACCGACAAAACGAGGGTACAAGGTTTGGATGAAGTGTGCACAGTCAGGTTACTGCCTAGATTTTGATGTTGTATACAGGCAAGCTGAGTACTGACGTTGAAAAAGACTTAGGTGGTAAAGTTGTCATGAATTTTTGTCAAAATTTGAAAGATAAAAATTATAAAGTCTATTTTGACAATTACTTCAACAGTTACCATTTGCAAGTAAAATTACGAGAGGACAACATTTTCGCCTGTGGAACGGTAAATTCAAACAGGAAGTTCTTGCCAAAGCTAAAAGAAGACATGCGTTTAAAAAGAGGCCAGCATGATTACCGTATAAGTGATACAAAAGTAAGTTTGCTGAAATGGAACAAGAGATCAGTATTTATTTTGTCAAACCATCATGATCCTAAGAATGTCGGAAAAGTTAACCGCAGAGAGCGGGATGGTACCATTGTTGAAGTGTCCTGTCCAGAAGCCGTGAAAGACTACAACGCGAATGTGAATTTTGTCGACAAATTCGATCAGCTAAAAGGAAGTTATGCTGTTGATAGAAAATCTCACAAGTGGTGGCACAGGAAAGTTCACTATAACTGATAATAATAATAATTAATATACACAATTCATCATAGTTTTGTTTGTATAAATAGTCATGGTGGTTAGTGTCGCTAACCACCTCATTCCTCGAAAGCCTTACTACCTAGATTTTTTTTGCCAACTTTCTGTGATATTTTAGTTGTAAATGATGCTAAAACTAAAATTTAAATGTTCAAAATATTCTTCATGTGAAAGCGTGACTGAAAGAGTTAATACTATTTGAATACGCTTCCCTTCCTACTAATTTGAGAACGCCTCGTTGTAACGTTTACTACGTACAAATGTCACCCAAAGTGAAGGCATCAGGTTTAATTCAGACCAATATTGAAGGCGCTTACGATTGCTGTGATTAATTTGATAGCTAGATTTCACCTTTGTGTAAAGCGTCTAATTTAAGGGCCCGTTTGATCTGTACTTCATTTAACTATTAGTTAAAATGCTATTCAATTTTTAACCATTCGTTAAAACTGAACAGGAATTTAAGTTAACAGTTACGATCCACGGGAATACTTCGCCGAAATATGAAATGGAAACTCCAAGCGTTATTTTCATATCAATGTAAGGCTTAATAAATATAGCTATTGGCAATACAGACAAGGATTTCACTCCCCAGATTTCGAATTAATTACCGAAACGTTGTTAATTCGATTCATTATCTTAAGTCGTTTCAAATACCCACCTTACTTACAATTGTCTAAAGCAATAATACAAACAGAAACAGATATCAAGATAACAAGATATCAAAGTATGTAAATTACTTATTCACGCGAATCAAATCTGTTAAATATGATTTCACTGGAAGACGAAGTTATCGGATAGAAATCCAAAATCCTTTGGTACTTGTATACCTTAAGTTGGGGTCTACGCTAGAGAGCTGAGCACGACCTGAGTCAAGCCGAGTCGCTCTACTCGCTGTGTCACTTGTGGACATACTACGTGCTTACAACAATCTCTCTCTCCTCGAACGCATAGTAAATCCGTTTGTGTTCGTCAAAAAACAGTCAATATGCGGAGCACAGCCGACCACGAACCGAACACTCGAAGCAAGCTCGTTCGAGGTTTATAAGTCGGTCGTTAACACAAATTTGTGCTCGACTCGTGCTCCGGTCGTGTTCAGCGTAGAGGCCGCCTTTAGAACTCTCGTATAACGAATTGATTATTGTAAAGCAGCTTTGCAATACTTAGTTGAGGTAAACTCACTATCAATTTTGGTTGGGAAACTGGTAAATGTGTATATATTATTTAGTTACCCCTACGATGCAGCTTGTGTGGTGTAGAAAGTTGAATCAGTTCCGAAAGATACAGTTCCAAATGCGACTGCAGAAGCAAATCGCAAGAGAAGACAATACAGCTCGATTGCTGTTTGGAATTTAGATATCTTCATTAAAGATTCATATTTTGACAATTCACAATCGCCTATAATGGTCAACTCGAAATGGTTCAAAGAAGAATTTCCGTGGAGTATGGGTTCCACGGATGGAGCTCGCGTTCATTCTTGAAAATACCTTCAAAAGATAGGTTTCGACGATTTAAGATATAAGTTAATCACAGCATATTTTTTTATTACCGGGTTTCGCCAGGAATCGCTGTTGAAAGAGCGGATTTAAGAAGGGACCCATGACAGAAGACCAAAGAGTTTGTTATGTAGTAAACGAGTAGAGATATGAGAGAGAGCATAGAGATAGGACAATCTGTGTTGTCGCGGTTTATGATTTTGGTTGCTATCGAAAGAGCACCTTAAATTTATAAACTAAAATTATACATTAGTTCATCATGTTTTCCTAGACGCAGCACAGATGGTAAATAAATTTTTGGCAGTAATATTATTAAGTTATGATTAATCAGCCCACCTTGAGAGGATATTTCTGTGATCTACAATTAATTATACCGGGTCTAGATGTTTGTGCATGCGAGTTTAAATATTTGGAAATGCAGAAGAAGTTTCTAAACTTAAAAAAAACACGTTGGCCTAATGTGTTTTTTCAGGAACCTGAACAGGTATATTTCATAGTAAATTTTAGATTAAAAAAAACATTTCTATTTTTTTTCGAATTTTATTTCTTAAATCATTATACCTAATCTGTTCTCTACAAAGTCAAAGCCACTGAAGTCTTAAACAGTCTACAATTAATTATTAATTTCTGTTTGACAAGACGTTACGAACACAAGCTTCAATTTGAAGTATACTTGCAATTAAGTAGCTTATCTGCTGTGTAAAGCTGCTTAGAAACAAAAGAAAGATGGACTCACGATAATTTGTTTGTTTGAAAAACAATGGAATGGTTTTAATTGTGTAAGAACTAATCTTTTTCTTTACGTTAAGGATTAGGACTTAAAAAAGGAAATTTTTCGTAATTTTGGTTACGATAGACCTAGGGCAATTTTCTTTTAAACCCCGGCGCAATGCCAACATAATTAAAATGTTAATTAAATAATACGTAGAAGTAATTTAGACTCCACTGCATAGAAACCTATTCCTTTATTTCCTTTAGAAAATTATTCTTTTATTCCTTTACATTTTTAGAGAAATGGTTTGAAAATGTATAAGATTTCAACAAACAGTTGACCTAACCACTGATCAAACAACTAGCCTTAAGTCAACGGAAAGCAAAACAGATTGTAATGTATTTTGTCCTAACATTGAAGTTATAAACCTAGTTTAACTAAAGGCTCTGGTTACACAGCCATATCAATTCTAAGTAGATTCATCTGCTTAGTTTAGGTTAGTTAGTGACTGCTTAGATTTATTAAAATATTTAAACATTATGTAAATATCTAAACTTATTTTAATTTTACGGGCCGTTGTCAGCAGACTCGAAAATTATCCTACGAGAACATAAAATCAGGATAAAAACTATCCTATGTGTTAATCCAGGTTATAAACTCTCTGATATCAAATGTCATCCAAATTCGTTCACTAGTTTTCGCGTGAAAAAGTAACAAATTAAACAAAAACATTCTCGTGTACAGTATAAGTAGGTTTTTTTTTATCGTGGTAATATCATCAAATGAGTCCCTCCCGCTCTGTCCTGGGTAGGAACCCAGGGCTGTCCTTCAATAGCCCTTTACGTTCTGGGGTCGCTTTGGCCCTCTAAAGGGGGGCCCCGTCACAGTATAAGTAGGATAGGATAAGAAGTAAAAATGTAGGATTTTTTTGACCTGGTAAAATCATCGAATGTGTCCTGCCGCCATAGGCGGGACGGGAGAGACTGGCAGACTCGTACTGACTATAATCCACGGTGTTGCTTTAAAAGCCCTTTACGTTCCAGGGTCACGGTTACCTGATAAGGTTGTCCTGCTACCGCGGCAGGATTTGGCCCTCTATACTCTGACGAGGCCCCCACGTCAGAGTATAGTAGGATAACATTTTTGGTGGTGTTAAATTCTGTTGTAGTCAAATATTCCACAAAATTATTGTAGGAAATTCCAACAATTTTCAACCGTATTTCAACCTGCCCTAACTCTTGAATACAATTCTTTGAAATTCCTTTACATTCTTAAAATATTATCTACTTCTCGACAACCAAAGTTTCAGTAACAATTCCCTTACAAAAGTCAATAGCAACACGATGACTGTAACTGCAGCGACTATACGTACTATTTCATTTGCTTTCAAGCTGGCTACAGTAGGCAAAACGCCAGAGTAAGTTACTCTTCCAATGAAAGCGCAACGTAGTTCTAAAAGTCGTTTGAATATTGACCTGGCAGAATAAAACTAGCCGTGTTCGCGGATTCACTGGAAGTTATTAGTTTTCTAGAGTGAACGGCACTTTATGCTAATTCGACATGAATTTTACTAGTAGGCATTTTTAGGATTCATCCGAATCCATTGATTGATGGTGCAGTTGTAACGGTCCCGACACACGATTAGGTAGGTAGGTAGATCGTGAGCTCGAATACAGACAGGCGTGTTACGTTGTGTACTTATTTTTTTTTCATCGCCAATGCTTTCAAAGCTTTTAAGGCAAATATTGTAAACGGTATGCCCTAGGGCCAAAAAATCGTAAGCATGTGACAAAGTAAAAAGTGATCTTGCTTATGCAATTGATTTACCAACACACATATTTTATACATTTTATTTTACATACCGAACCAGAATTTCTAAATGGAATTTAATTTTCATAAAATAAAGAATCTGGCCGAAACAGACAAAACATTATATTCAGAAAACCGACAAAGCTAGAACCAGCCTTCATTTTTTACTACCCATAAATTCAAAAACTCAACAACTTCGCAAAATTTTTGCGATCCTTCACCCCTTAAACAAACGGGCACTCCATTTTTTATATTCCAAACCCTTATCAGTATGGAAACTGTCCAACATTCAGCTCGGTAAAAATACTCGTTTACGTAAAACGCAAAACCGACATCGGTTACTCCGTGGTTAATTCTCCTAATAGTTCACAAGGAACATTGTTCCAGGCCACAAACAATGTTTACGCATCCTTCGTCGTGATTTGTTGCCAGTCTTTTTATTGTCTCCTTTTTATTTTTTTTCATCTAGCCACACAATTCGCGAGCTCCAAATTCGAATTGTTCTCCCACAGAGAATTTCCACTGTGCCGAGTTTTAATTGAGAAATGTATTTATTGTTTCAATATTCACTGATATTTTAAATTATTACATTTTTCCCATTTACAACATCGAATAAAAGTTGAATTGTTCAATTTTTAATTAAACATTAATTATTCAGTTGGATGAACGATTTCTTGGAGGGACACTTGGTTGGTCTATAATAATTAATGGACCTTATGTAGTGTAAATCTCATCTTTCACTCATTTACTGAGCTTTCTAATTTTGTCCGTACCGATAACTCTTACCCGTAATTAATTAATACCTACGATAGGATCTACAGCTTTGTGTTGCCGCACCAATCGGTTTAAAACCTCTATCAATAAATACAGGGAGTGAGTAAATAAATACTTAGAGTGGATTGCCCCAATGAAACAGAATATCTTAATAATCACGTATATAAACGCGATTATTAATTACAAGTAAACCGACATCACTGACAACTCTTGAACGCACTTCAAAGGCGGCAATTCCGCCATTGTAAATTGTAAGAATTAATAACAATGTTGTAAATTGTAAGAATTAATAGCAATATTGTAAAACAGTTATTATATAATTTTTGTGTACATTAAAGTATTACAGTAGTTGCCTGGTAGTCGAAATTGGATCATAGCTCAATGAAATGTTATGTTTAACAATCAAAAAATTCGTTTACTTCTTTTTTCTTCACACCTTCTCAATAGAAACTTTGACTTTGTTAAAAACACTCTTACCTCCACCTAATTTTCGTGATAAATCTGTACCTCACGTAAATGTCAGAAGTGATTTTTTTTTTTAATTAAAGGCCAAAAAACGCTTGGAACGCAAACAGGCTTTTGATTTAATCCCAAAGTGAAATCAGTCAGTAAAGATTTTAATATAACAATCATATGACACCCTAAAGAATCTAATCGACCTAACCTGTAACCCTATACCGATCCAGTTTTATGACATTCCCACTGTCACTTCGTCACCACACACTTGTGACATGTGTAACGGGATTGCCAGCAATTGAATGCTTGTCTATACATAGACGGCATCCAGTAACGGTTCGGACTGAAGACTTCTTTTTTTTTATCGTGGTAAAATCATCAAATGAGTCCTCCCACCTAGGGCAGAGCGCGAGGGACTGTCAGACTCGTACTGACTAAAATCCACGGTGTCCTTCAATAGCCCTTCACGTTCCGGGGTCACGGTAATTCGTACAGTCCCGCGACCCGGACTGGAGACTAGCCCCAATTTATCGTACCATCATTATACCTTTGATAAGTATCAAAGATGTAAAGCACCAAAGGCCCTTCCGAAAACTTTTAACATTAAAAGCCACGTTAGTACTTACAGACTTTTCGCAATATGGTACTTATTCTAGGAATAAATCAATTTTGATCAAGTCTATTGCTCATTTTGGCTTAAAGTTAATATTTTCAAGGCTCGGTATGGAACTAAACGTTGAAAATCAAATTTTCAACACTAAGGTTCCAATGAAGCGGAGCGGAGCAGAGCAGAGAGCGCCTCGACTCGAGAGTCATAGGCGCTAAGCAAGGTACCAGCTGTCATAGCGAACAGAGAATAAATCAACACTGCTCGTAGGCTACCAGAACTATAAAAAAACTTGTTCTAATGCCTGAACATTAAGCTGTAAACACTGTAACAGTAATTTGCGCTGAAATAATTGAATTTTCAGTTTTTAGTCCGCAAAACAGATAGAGACTCTTGAAATAATAATTAAACCAAATATAGAAAGATGTAATTATAGGAACCTCATAAGTGCACTCAAGAGAATGCGGATTGAAAAATAATATCTTATTTTCATAGAAATATTTTAAATAATAACTTTAAATCTCACGTCTTGGATCCGAGGCAAATAAGATTAGTTATAAAATACCCACGAAAAAATTTAAATAAACACATTACCCTTTCCTGACGTTGCGCAGTCGAGTAATAAAAAATATCTCAACAATACTTGAGAGAATGAGAACGAATTTCATATCCTATTAGCCCTGTACGTACATATACGTCTTCATCGGTATACATTTCACCCCGTCTTATGTTACGTACGTATGTGTTACCGTACAAAAATACTACATCCAATAAGAATTATTTCCGAGTAAAGCATCAATAAACCAGGCTTCAAGTAACTGAGCCCATTGTCTTCAGAAAATATTAGATATTTCGGTTCTCAAAGAAAATTGCTTTAAGGGAACCTTTCACTGTGAGCGGTAAACTCCAAAGAAAAGTTAAACCAATTATTAGGGAGTAAGAAATATCAAAGTGTTGGTATAACGAGGTTATGGATTCATTTATAGATTTCTCGCTTCTCGGCTATCTTCAATTCAATTTAATTACCATTGTTGGTCAAAAGTTAAAGGATCAGGTCCAGTTTCATCCTTAAAAACATTATATTTAAGAATGAAAATTGAATGCAGACAAGGTCAAAATAATAACAAACCCTTTGATTTCTTTAATTGTAAAATCAACGCAGTTAGTTAATGAAATACGAATTCAAACAAACACGATCAAAAGTTATTTCCATTCAATCACTGGGATTTCAATTTACAAAGGGAACAGGGTCCAAAATGTAATTCCTCAAGATAAGATTGAATAAAAAAGTGAATTAAAAGCTGCGTTAACGACGACTCCATTGTGATTAAAGTGAGAAATTAGTCGGAAAATCCTCTCCTCTGTCAATCTTGGGTTCCACTTTGTAACGTTGACGAATCACTCCAGTGTACACAACCCTTCGGACGAACTTGAACGAAAGTTTTATTTCGTTATACCCCTGAACGGAACATCGAATTGTACAATTTTAATAGCGGAATTTAGTTTTCCAAGTTCCACCTATTTCCTCGCTCTATTTATAGAAAAGAGTGCTTTAAGCCTCTTTTCTTAAGTACTATATAGGGCGTGAACCCTAAACCTAGTTTCGGTAGGACTTGACGAAAATAGTTCCTATCTACATAGACTTAAAATCGTAAAAGTAAATTGGTATCGCAGATCTTTTACAAATCGATGTGTGATTTCGTATTGCTACTTACCACGTTCATCTGTCAACATAGTCTACATTCATTAACTCGACACCCACCACTTTAGTAACACTAAAATTTTGACCTAAAAAAAAGAAAAATTAAAAAGTTTCGAGTCCACTCCGAAACTAATTCACATATACTGTTTATTATAATTTAACATGGCCAGTAATAAAACTTTGAATTTAAATATTCGATATTATTTTTCGAACGTAGTGTAAGCGGAGCGTCCGAATCGCGCAGACGTCATATCCCGGCAACGTTTCAGTGAAGACTGAATGGTACTGAAGCTGAAAATCTGAAATATTTGACGACCGCTGTGGACAGCCACCCGCTGCCGTGAAGATAAGTCCAATAGTACTAACGCTAAGCTGATTACGAGCTGTGTTTCGTATCTCTATCTTCAATGCTCAAGTTTTGTGATTACAGACACCTTTGAGTACCCGTTACAGGATTGTTTCAAGACTGTTATTAAGCGTTATTGTTCTTGTTTCAGGTTTTCGTATTAAAATTCTAGTTCAAATAATTTCTTGGTAAATATGATGCTAATTAAGGAGTAAAATGGAAACAACATCAAATGTTTCAGGGAGTTAACACCTCGACGGACATAATGAATGTAAATTGTGGCTGAAAGGTACTATCACATAAGACCCAAGCTGAATACATAATGTTGACCTTTAGTGCCTATATTACTTGGTCGTATTTAGTGATTGATTACTATAGACCTCAAATATAATCCTGTTATTGGTTATTATAAATCTTAGTTTAAATTAGAAGTCGTAAGTAGTAAAGTAAAGCAGAAAAATTATAGTTTAAAAAAACTAAAAAAACACGCTTTAATAGCAATCGAACTAAAAAATAGAAAATAATTTTTAAGTATAAGAGAGTTTGTGTTACTGCAATATAAAATCCAACAATCAATTATCATAATTAACTTAAAATAAGATTAATATAAATATTAAGATATTAACAAACATTCAAATAAAGTGAAAAAGCGTGGGGTGCTTGATATCGAATGTGATGATCATTTTATTAGTTACTGTTTGCAATATCAGAATTATTATAAAAATATCATTGAGCACCCCACGCTTTTTCACTTTATTTGAATGTTTGTTAATATCTTAATATTTATATTAATCTCATTCTAAGTTAATTATGATAATTGATTGTTGGATTTTATATTGCAGTAACACAAACTCTCTTATACTTAAAAATTATTTTCTACTTTTTAGTTCGATTGCTATTAAAGCGTGTTTTTTTAGTTTTTTTAAACTATAATTTATTTTCTGAATTTTTAGTCTCAAGACGACAATAAAAGAAATAAAGAAATTAAAATGCGCGCGCACTATTTCGCTAGCAGTGACTAATTATAAAATTCGAGGATTGAGAACGGATGATCGCGCAGCAATCGTCAGCAGCGACCAATAAGGAAATTTGTCTTTTGAAAGTTGGAGAAGCCAGAGAGAGGAACAGGCCGTATGCAGAAGAGAGCCAATCGGCAGCAAAAGACAGAGAATGACATTTTCATCGGCGATAACATGCTCACTAATCTAAATATATTTTTTACTATCACTCCGCCCGCGACTTCGTCAGCGCGTGTTTCTAACTTCGAACCCGAAATATTATTGAAGACAAACTGATTTCGGGCACGCCGCAATCGCGGCGGTAAGACCCCTCTTTGAGGAGTGGCTGGATAGGCGTCACGGCGTCCTTACCTTCCGCATGACGCAGGTCCTCACCGGACACGGAAATTCGGGAGGTTCCTGTGTCGGATAAGGAAGGAGGAAACGCCTGGGTGTCACCACTGCGAGGATCGTCCGGAGGACACGGTGGAGCATACGGTGCAGGACTGCCCCGCTTGGGCAGAGCACCGCCGTGTCCTCACGACGGCGATAGGCGGAGACCTCTCGCGCCCGGCATTGGTCGAGGCCATGCTGCGGGGCGAGACGGAGTGGGAAGCGGTCGCCTCCTTCTGCGAAGCAGTCATGCTCGCGAAGGAGGAGGCGTGCCGCGTGAGGGAGAGAACAGCGACCTCACTCCACCCCAGCCGCAGTGGTAGACGCCCACGGCGTCGGACGTCGCAAGACGATCTCCGGCCACCGTAGGCGCGGGCATGCGGGCGGCGAGTAATGGGCGACTCGCAGCCCGACCATGGACCATGCCCGGGTCGACGGCGCGTTGTGTTCCACGCGCGCCTCAAGGAGTGTCAGCATATTGACGGGGCCTGTAGAGGGCCAAAGCCTGCCGGGGTCGCGGGACTTACCCATCACCGTAACCCCGGTACGTAAAGGGCTAGTGAAGGACACCGTGGATTTTAGTCAGTACAAGTCTGACAGTCCCTCCCGCCCTGCCCTGGGTGGGAGGACTCATTTGATGATTTTACCACGCAAAAAAAAAAGACCAACTGATTTTACAATGTTCGCCCGCTAGGGGTTGATTTTTGAAATATAGATAATTACGCATCCTTTATTCGATTGGGAAACTATTTATGCCAAGTTTTGGGTTTGTCGAAGCAAGCAGCCTTCCCTTAAAACTTAATCACCCTTTTTCACCAACTTAGAGGGTGATTTTCGAAAACCCTATAAACACGTGTTTGATTATTTTTTATCTAATTTTTATATACTGAGTTTAAAATTTATCGGTTAGCGCGTTATGATTTTCCCACACAAACTTTAACATCGTCTAGCTCTAGATTACCAAAGGAGGGTAGTTTTAAAAAACGAATAATTCCCATCTTTTTTTTATTTACTTTTACTCATATTCGTACCAAGTTTCAAGTTTATAAACCTAACGGATAAGATTTTACATACAAAGGTTTTTACCCCTTTTCACCCCCTTATAGGTAGATTTTCGCAAAATCCCTTCTTAGTGATCACCTACATAATGAATCGCACCTACCTTCCAAAATTCAGATTCTACGTTTAGCGATTTTAGATCCTTCCCTTTAAACTTGAATACCCCTTTTTACTAACTTGAGGGGTGATTTTCGAAAAACCCAAAAACACGTGTTTAATTATTTTTGATCTAATTTATATATACTGAATTTTAAATTCATCAGTTAGCGCTTTATGATTTTCCCATACAAACTTTAACATCGTGTAGGTTACCAATGGAGGGTAGTTTTAAAAAACTATTAATGTCCATCTTTTTTTATTTACTTATACTCATATTTGTACTAAGTTACAAGTGTATAAACCTAAGGAATAAGATTTTTCATACAAACATTTTCACCCCTTTTCACCCCCTTGGAGGGGGACTTTAATATAAAATTTATGATATTATTGTATTGTCATCGGCCCTTGACCGCTGTGCAAAAATTCAAGTTAATCAGACTGCTGGAAGTAGGCGAAAATGAAGTTAAAAGATTCCGTTACATACATACATACATACATACAGGTCAAGCTAATAAAAGCGTGTTAATAAAAAGCTGTTGGATCTTTATATTCATGTGACATTAAAAGGTCCTTTTAAAACCTAACGAATTTAAACAGTAGTTTATGTTCATCATTTGTATCATCATCTCTCTAGTTTTTACATAAAGTTGGAGCTGGCTTCCAGTCTAACCGTATGCAGCAGTTCATCGACTGTATATTTGTAAGAAAATGCCGAACTACTCTTATTAAAATTAAATCAGAAATATTATTTATCGCGGCAGACCACGCAGGAGATAGCGAGACGAACTAGACAGATTCCGAATCTGTCTAGTTCGTCTCGTCCTCGTGTCGTCTCGTCTCGTCCTCCTGGATGGAAAGAGTGGAGGGATGCCTTTGCCCAGGAGTGGGACAGAGCAGGCTAGAGAAAAAAAAAAGCGTTTGACATTTTTAAAATCTTCGAAGCTAATATTCCAGTTAACATTCATTAGGGTTTACTAGGTAGACATTGGGTTCACGCTATGTTAGGTCCACAAATTGGTATCCCCGAGGGCAGACGTTTTCCACTAGTGAAGCCTACCCCTTCTATTGATTGACTGACATCTGCTTTATTAAAATACCTTAGTCAAGGCAAATCAATATTAATGAAAGCAGGTGTAGGAACAGACTTTTAGGTATTTTTAATCCCAGCGTCAAACACATTTATTCGTAGAATATGATAGGTATACCGGTATTATACATGGTTGGTACAGCATATAATTATATCTTAATCTAAACTAATATTATATAGAGGAAAGATTTGTATTTTATGTGCGCGTATGTTTGTAATGAATAAACTCAAAAAATACTGGACGGATTTCAAATACTCTTTCACCAGTTGAAAGCTACTTTGGTCCTGAATGACATAGGCAATAGGGGGGGGGGGGGACGTGAGCAGACGAAACCGCTGAAAAAGGCAAAAGCTATTATTAACTAATATTATAAATGCCGTAGTGAGCCGATTATCGAAATTTGGTATGAACGTTGTTGGGTGTACAGAGCCGGACATAATAATAATAATTAAAAAAAAAATATTGCCCGTGGCTTTGCTCGCATTCATTTTGAATTTGTCAATCAATTCGGATCGTACAAGTGATGCACCCCATTTTCATATGAGCGTTAGTGTTGTTTTTCTCGAGAACAATTATTTTTTTTTCGGACATAGGGTACCCCATACCATATCCGTCTCTGTTGTTGACCTGAATCGGTTCAGTGATCTATGCGAAAGAAGGTGACAAACAAACGCATTTATAATATTAGTTAGGATACCAATTAAAAAGTTCTTACAAACAGATCTACAGTGCTTCTTAATAAAGAAAAGTACCTTTTTTTTTTTGCGTGGTAAAATCATCAAATGAGTCCTCCCACCCAGGGCAGGGCGGGAGGGACTGTCAGACTTGTACTGACTAAAATCCACGGTGTCCTTCACGAGCCCTTTACGTACCGGGGTTACGGTGATGGGTAAGTCCCGCGACCCCGGCAAGCTCTGGCCCTCTACAGGCCCCGTCAATTTGCTGCCACTCTTTGAGGCGCGCGTGGAACACAACGCGCCGTCGACCCGGGCATGGTCCATGGTCGGACAGCGAGTCGCCCATTACTCGCTGCCCGCATGCCCGCGCCTACGGTGGCCGGAGATCGTCCTGTGACGTCCGACGCCGTGGGCGTCTACCACTGCGGCTGGGATGGAGGGAGGACGCTGTCCTCTCCCTCCGGCGGGCCGCCTCCTCCTTCACGAGCATGACTGCTTCGCAGAAGGAGGCGACCGCTTCCCACTCCGTCTCGCCTCGCAGCATGGCCTCGACCAATGCCGGGCGCGAGAGGTCTCCGCCTATCGCCGTCGTGAGGACACGGCGGTGCTCTGCCCAAGCGGGGCAGTCCTGCACCGTATGCTCCACCGTGTCCTCCGGACGATCCTCGCAGTGGTGACACCCAGGCGTTTCTTCCCTCCCTATCAGACACAAGAACCTCCCGAAACTTCCGTGTCCGGTGAGGATCTGCGTCATGCGGAAGGTAAGGACGCCGTGACGCCTATCCAGCCACTCCTCAAAGAGGGGTCTTACCGCCGCGATTGCGGCGTGCCCGGACCTCGGTTGCGACAGTCGCTCCCTCCATACTGCCCTGAGATCGCGCCGGAGCTCTTCCCGCCGCGCCTCGACCTGTCGAGGCAGCGGGGATTCGCCCCGGCGCTGCGCCTCCACGCGCCATTCGTAGACGCGCTGGAGGGCAGTCGCCTCCAGATCCCAGGGCAGCAATCCCGCTAGGAGGTTAGCTGATTCGCCGGCGATCGTGCGGTATCCCCGGATCATCCGGATAGCCATGACAAGAAAAGTACCTTACTGAAATTAATGCATGCGTCGCGAAACTCAATGATTTTCTACGAATGATTTTTTTTTAAACAGCGATCGAGATTTGAACCTGCGACGTTCGGATTCATTTCATGCAAGGCTCTTACCAATCGAGCCACCGAAGTACGAATTTCCTCCTGTTTCGAGTCCGGACTTTGGTAGGTATGACCTACCAAAGTCCGGTCTCAAAACAGGAGGAAATTCGTACTTTAACCTGTCATTACCCGTCTCTGTCATTCCTGCGTAAATATAATGAGTCTCACTCGGACAAGCCACGTGTCTTGCGGTGACGATCAGCGCCATCTATTGCAGAGTAGACACTAACTTCTCCCCATAGAAAATCATTAACAATTAACAAAATTTAAACAGACGGGAGCCGTTGTTCTCCTTTATATATTATCTCTTTTCATTGATATACGCCCACTATAGTACGTATACAAGCTTGCTATCTTAACTAAAGGGTACCGGGTTGTATAGGCCCTCCTGAAAAACAAAAGCTCTATAGAAATCGATGCTTTGTTTAACTAAGATCAAGGGCGACAAACTAAGATGAAACTTGGGGGCAAGGTTGTCTTATAATACTTCTGGAATACAGAGAGAAAATCATATAAAAAGCTGTTTTTTTTTTCCAGAATATGCTATAATAATTACGATGTTTAAGTGAATATCAGATATTTTACTTGAGTGAACGATTTACTCGGGTAACTGTGTAAATCTTAACGCTTCAATAGTAACATCGATAAAATTATACAGGAATGTACGTTAATTTTCTTAATTAATTTCTGTTGACGTTCACACAAATTAAATTTGTTTGTTTGGCAACACGTCTTCTTTTCAGTCGCTACAGTCTTGCCAGAGTGGTCGTGGTCGTGGTCGTCACATCTAGGGTGGTGGCTCGCTTCACAATTTGCCGCCATTGTCTCGCACCGTTGCCTCTCTGGTACTTTCGTGTAGGGGACCATTCAAAGCAGTCTCGATCTGACGGCGACACGTAGCGCCATCTATTATTAAAAGAACTTTATAAAGCTATTAACAAATATATAATTATTTATTTTGCGAATGTTATCAAGATACGGATAAGCAGAGTAAAAATCTCCGACTCAACTAAATTGATCGCATATCGCCATGGAATACCAATGACACGTTTCATACAGATTACCATAATTATATAGGTAATTGGATTTCGACAGATCAATTGCCTATAATTGGTTAATCTCCGTTGACATATTGCGTGGGGCAGTAATCCCCTAGATTAGGTACCCTGCAAGGATTCTAATGTCTGTTACCGAAATACTGATACCATTATACCCTAGACAGTCAATCGGATTATTTTATTAAACGAATACCTACCTAGTAAAGTCTTATTAGAGCTTATTTTTAATTGAGGTCCTAATAACAACTTTATATTATCCCTCTTTTTTAGGAAATCTTTAAATTACTTCTCCCGGTTTTGATAGAACGGACTGTCAGACTGACGAAGTGACAAATAAATACATGAATATAGAAATCATAATAAAAAGACAACATCAATTAATTATTATAAAAAAATGAAGTAGTGGCGCAAACTAAACTATTTATGCGGTTGTTACACTAATAATCCAAAACCCGTCGCAAGACAATTGATCAAGATCGCGACACTGTCTTAAAAAGAGACTATGGCTCTGGAATGCAAAGGGCAACCGAAGAAACAGGCTATTTTTATTATAGTTAGTAAAAGTCCGATAGGTCTTTTTAAGATCGGATAAGTTTTTTGTTTTTTTTGATAATTTTGCCAAACCAATAAAAGCTGTCAATTGCTCCGCTCAGCTCGACTGAACAACATCACACTCGTTTCTTTTTTTTTTAACAGGCAAGCTCATGAAAAAATAGGCCACAAAAAGGAGTCCCACTCATACGACTGCACATCGCTGCAACGGCGAACAGAAAAAAATATTTGATACGGTTTTTCATCATTCATTTTTACAATTCTCTTATTACATAGCCAGTATATTTTTCCCCGTGGAACTTTTTGTATGGACCACTGACACACCGAGTTTGAAACATTCGGGCGCCATGATGAATAATGGCCAAAGTTGAAAGAGTTTAAAATTGAACTGTCCATATTTCGGCTGAATATTAATTTCGTGGATTCTAGTTGGCATTAATAATGGAAATTAATGTTAAAAATAGTTAAAGTGATAAATTCATTCGACAGAGGTTTGTGGTCAGGTTTGGCAGAGTATTGCTTGAGTTATGAGAAGTTTCAATCTATCTTACCAGTATATCTATTAATATACTATAAATGCGTATGTTTGTGAGGGTGGATGGTTGTTTATTACTGTTTGACACAAAAAAATACTGAAAGGATTTGGATCACAAATAGATAAAATATCATAAGTTAAACTAACCTTTATGTAATCTGACGAGTCAATGAAATAAAGGACCGGATGACACGGTAAGAAAAACTTTTAGGAACTTTTAGCAACATTAATTTAATCCACTTTTTATAAAAAATATATTCAACTATTGAGTCACGTGTAAAACATTCAACAAATTCGTAAATTAAACACGATTAAACCCAAGTCTGAGTCAAAATGTACAACTTAACTATGAATGTGTCACCTTAATTAATAAAATTTGCATAACAATCATATGCAATATAGTACCCATGTTTGATATTCTAGCGTAATAGTGGCATCCCTTGAGATATAATTAATAATTGTTTTATGCAAATCAACATCCCTTATCTTTGGTGAGGCTACATACGCTTCTGTTTGGAAGTCAAGTAAGGGCTATGATAATTGAATTAAGCACAAAATTGTGCTTAAATGCTTAATCTTTTTATGGTGGTTAGATATAAAATAATAGGTATATAACGTTGGATTGAAATGTTTTTGGATGACCCTTTTTTAATTTCATGTTGGGTAATTAAAACATTTTTTTTAAACCTTTAAAAGTTTTGAAGTAATTTTAAACACACATCATTATTTAAAATTATGTTATTCACTATAATATTATCAATTTACTTCACTATAATATTAAGAAGATGAAATGTTTAACATCTAGGTATAGATGTTAAACATTTCTTTTTAACTAAATAAGAAATACCACCTTTTTAAGTACCTAACTATAATGCATATATATTTACTGAATAAATACCTACATTATTAAATATTTCGTTTTCATCAGTAGCTATCTTGAACTGTGCCCAACCCTATAAATGGAACCTGAGCATAAGTGACTTTATGTAAATATGCCTCTAGACCCAGACCAGTCCTTTTTATAAGTAATGTTCTTAAAAATTCAAATCAGCTCTTATCGTCAAGGTCCAAATGAAAAACTCGACGCTGCGTTAACAATGTCTACGTAATTAAAAAGCTTCGTGTATTTAAATACTTTACGGTACAATGAATTTTAAACAAATCATCAAATAAAACAACAATAAAACCCATTGATTGTTAAATTTATTGGCTTTCTAATTTCTTACTCCGTTTATCTTTTTAACGAATGTATTCAGAAATAAATTGTTGGGGTCGTACATGCGGCCGACTACAAAGGATTGTCAATTAAAAAGAGGTCTCAACAAAGTGATCACCGCGTTACGCTGGCAAAATATAGTCAACGAAGGCTTTGTTGCAGATGTTGCGTTTTTAAATTTTGGAAAATTTAAAATGTCAGCACTGACCCTGACTCCAAAAATCATACTTTCTATTGAAAGGCTTTTTCTATCGCCTTAATAGACAAAAATGAGACACTAGACAAAAGTTCGCGGTTTCACCAACACTAGATTGCCTCAAACATGTCACACAACTTTGTTATATTTGAAAAATCGAAATCTTTTTTGTTACGGTAGTTTTAATATTAAAAAAAAGTTTTTTTTTTAATTCATACAGGGTATTTCTATCTAAAGAAAAGCCACAACATTATTTCTTGATTAAGTTCAATTTAGAAAGAAATATCAGCAATTATGCTAGTGTGAGTTGTAGAAATTCAGTAACTATCTATCGGTGAGTCAATTCTTGTAATGATGATACAGTTACAGGAATAAAGTCATATTTTCAAGGAAAACTCCCAAACATACAATCTAATAAGAATTAACGACCAGCATACTGTCATTTCGTCTACCAAAAGCCAATCAAAAAAAGAAGTATGCCCGAATCTGACCGCACCTTGTCGATCTTCACCGAACATTGTCACCACTTAGTCGGAGAAAGGGATGAATCAAACCACTGGACAGTTATTAATGCAGGACAAGTGTGTGCATTCAACTGAAGAATGGGGATTCGATGAACTCCGATTAAGTCGACGAAAGGAAATGTAATCGCTCCTTTGTGTGAGGCCAATTTCGATTTAAAATACAAAACATCAATAAAACTGATTGATTGTCGTGTTAATTCATTTATTTGGCGACTTTCGTTGATTATTGTTTACTCCAATAAGTCTTCTGGTTCGAAAATCCACAGTTTTTTAATCAAATTAAACACTAACCAGCTCTTACCCGCGGCTTTAGTCGCCCTCTCCCCAAGTCTCCCCTTTAGTTTTATGCAAAATATTATTATAACTCAACTCAGTTGCAGGTCGTGGGTTCGAAGCGGTGTAATTTATTTCATCACCACAGCTCTTGAAACGGAGAAGGAAAACATCGTGAGGAAACCGGCTTGTCCTATAACCAAGAATTCGAAAACATGTCAATATCTTTTTTTTTATCGTGGTAAAATCATCAAATGAGTCCTCCCACCCAGGGCAGAGCGGGAGGGACTGTCAGACTCGTACTGACTTAAATCCACGGTGTCCTTCAATAGCCCTTTACGTTCTGGGGTCACGGTAATTCGTACAGTCCCGCGACCCCGGCAGGCTTTGGCCCTCTAGAGGGGGGCCCCGTCACTTTGCTGACACTCTTTGAGGCGCGCGTGGAACATGTCAATATCTAGCTATATATTATACCGAAATCTACCAACCCACACTGGGCCTGCATGGTGAATTATGGCCCACTCTCTCAGAGAGGAGGCCTGTGTCCCAACAGTGGGAATATTATGGGATGATGGTGATGACGATGATCCATTTTATTACGTCCCGAAGCTTCGATCAACTATTTAGGATCGAAGTTCCCGAGGGTTAACTTTCGAGTTACACGCGGGCTAAGAAAATACACTAAATGTTACGCGAGAGTATATTGTATACTATATCGCAAAATTAAAGCAGTTAATCGTCTCTCTCCTGACACATTAACAATAATCATCATCATTCCCTATAGCTTTCATTAGACGTACATTCCTGAACGCATTATAACATTACGTACCTACACATTATCGCTTACCACAATATTATCCCCGAACTATGACAACAACATTAAACTCACTCATTAATACAATCCCTTGTCAGCTCCCAACTCGTAATGATAACGTTATCTCCCCTAATTAGAGACAGCCTTCAAGGTAGGGTGAGCGTATTAATCAATGTCTGTCCATCGATGGAATAGGGGCCTGGGACATGGACTTGACGTTGACTGGATGCTCCACCTTAATATCAATCAGTTTCAACTTCTGCTAATTGTTTCATGAAGTTTGTAATCAATTTGTGAACGGCAATTGTTTTTGGGCAAATATTTGTGCGGGTTTGTTATCATTACGAGTTGTATTTGTATTGTTACGGGTGTACGATGAGTAGGGGAACAGTGTATAAGACGGGGACGCGAGGTATAATGGGGACACACACTCTAGTCATACTTAACACAACACTAACGTAGCGCAAGAGCCATTCCGAGGTCGCGGGACCAAGGGATTACCGTGACCCCGGTACATAAAGTGCTATTGAAGGACACCGTGGATTTTAGTCAGTACAAGTCTGACAGTCCCTCCCGCCCTGCCCTGGGTGGGAGGACTCATTTGATGATTTTACCACGATAAAAAAAAAAAAACGCAAGAGCCATCAGGACGTCATTTGCAAGCGTCCATTAACATATGGCGTCCTGTTGGCGCTTGCGCTACATTAGTATTGTGTTAAGTTTGCCTTCAGTGTGTGATTTCCCATCATACGTCGCGTCCCCGTCTTACACACTGGTCCCCTAAGTTGATTTTTGGAATGAAGTAAAAGAATATTCATCCGATTACAATTAAATACTTTTAAATGCCTTTTGTCAGCAGTGTACGTCTTAAGGCTGATGTTGATCTCTAGAATAGTAGACGTTCGGGTAAAAAAACAACAATAAAAAAGCCGCGCAAAATAAATACTAACCTATTGTAGGTGACTTACCGTCTTACCACAACAAAAATGAACATAAACGACATTTCACGTTGATATAAGAGTCGTTTTGCAGTTACACTTTTTTTAGACAAGCATTCAACAGATGTTTATATTTTTGTGTTTCGCGGGACTTACCCATTACCGTGACCCCGGTACGTAAAGGGCTTGTGAAGGACACCGTGGATATTAGTCAGTACAAGTCTGACAGTCCTTCCTACCCTGCCCTGGGTGGGAGGACTCATTTGATGATTCTACCACGATAAAAAAAGGCGGTAAATCTTTTAAAGCGACAAGTTTCAATGACTGCGTAAATACTTTAGGCACTTTTCCACTAAATATAAGAAAAAAACAAAACTCAGTTCTTTCTTTCAAAATATTTTAGTACCAAAACATGCTATCCAAAAATCAGCAGGGTACACACTATAAAAAATTAACGGCAACATTGTAAGGCGACGTCCGTTCGTGTGTATACCAACTGCGTCAAAATAAAATATTAATACTGCAGTCATATCAATGGGCGTCTAGCTGGAAAAATGATATAAATATCAACTGGATTTCTATAAAGACTGGTTCATATAGTAATGTATTGAAACGCAACGTTCTATCAGTTTATACATAGAACTACGAAATTTGGCTAAAAACTAGAGTCATCGATATAGCTCATCAAGATGAAGTGGCAATGGTAGGGTATATCGCTCAAAGAATTGATTACGGCTGGGGAATAAGGGTTTCGAGTAGCGACTATAAACAGGAAGACGCAGCGTAATCATCCTGTGTTCCACTAGATGGACCGACATCATGAGAGTCGTTGGCAACCATAAGATGAAAGTGGCGAATGTTCATCGGCGTAGACGGACGTGGACGAACGTGGACGAACGTGGACAAACGTGGACGGACGTGGACGGACGTGGAAGACGTTACTTATGATAATGTAAACGTTAAGCAGTGGTACCTGATAGTAAATATGCTCATTTGGCTTTGCCCAGGCAGTATGGCGTCTTTTATAAAGTATCAAATTATTAACCAAAAAATAAACCTCGTTCTGGTGCAATCGGGTAAAAATGCCCAATCCGGTAATCATAAACTGGGTCTTAAATAATAATGTTATTAGATTATTAAAATTATCTTAGGTATGAATAGAAAGGTCGCGGGACTAACGAATACCGTGACCCTGGCTATTGAAAGACACCGTGGATTTTAGTCAGTACAAGTCTGACAGTCCCTCCTGCCTTTCCCTGGATGGGGGAGGACTCATTTGACGCTTTTACCACGCTGAAACAAAAAAGGTATAAATAGATATAAAGCAATAATTTGTTGAAATGTGTCAAAGAAGCCTTTTAAAGTAAAATGTAATACCAACACCGGGGTCGCAGATTGCAAATCAAAAGTCCACAGATAAGAAAACCCTGTAAAACAGAAAAGTTAATTAATTAATCTAACTTACAAATTAATTTAATTCCTAAAATAAAGTTGGCAACTCAAATCAAGGCCTTTCATTATCAAGAATTTTGTGAGCTTCCAACTTGCTGTCAAAATCTGTTTTAATTGTCAGTCATAGCCTAGTCTTTTCTGCCTACTGTTCCTGGTAGTAGAGGAGGCTTGTGTTCCAGTTGTGGGAGCATGATAGCCTAATTATGCTACGTGAACTGGTCGCCATCCAGTCTAGCCAGGTTTATCTGAATATGAACATTTTAAAGGGACTGCCAATCTGAACTATCTAATACAGTTAGAATTGGGTAAAAACCCTTATCAAGAATGGATGGATATCAAATTACGCCTGTGACGTCTGTCAAAAATCTTCAAATTACAGTCAAGACTTAGTATGGCTAAGCTTACATTTCAAATCACGAAGAATACTCGATAAGAAATGAATTTTCACCCATCCACGGGCTAACCTCGGCAAGACCGAGTCAACTTCGAAGATTGTGGATGTGATGTGGTGGTTAGATTACTATTTATTTAGGGACAAAAAACAGCAGTGTGTTATAATAAGTAAACATAGGTTAGAAATTAGTAATAGAGATAATAAATAAACTACGTCATATTTAGCCACGTGATAGGCGAAGTCAAAATTTGAAGGCAAGACAAGCATGCCGTATAAAACCAAACCTTTTAATAAAATCGTCACCGTACGAAAAAGTGTCAATCAGCTTCAAATTGAAATGGTTCCAGTACCTGAACAGGTGACGCCGTGTCTCCAATAATTACACACGTGAAATTCGTACTTTTACCTTATTTATGATCGGCGAATTTAACGGCCTGTTCATTTCCAAGCCGTTTACTTTATATGTTCTGACATGGTTATTGAGACAAAATTTTGGGACATTTTTGCGAGCGAGAAAAATGAACATTGTTGTGACTCGTGTATTTTGAAATAAAAAATTATTCGCTGTTTGTTTTGTGGATATACCTTTTTAAATCCCATGGGAGTCATAATAGATGATCAAGGGAATTTTAAACAATGAACTGGCTGTTGCAGGTCTAATTAAAAAAAAATCGTTGGGAAACAGACACTGTCCAAATGTAGATAATAAAGATTAATTCCAAACATATTTTTTTCTTATCTGAATAACCACATCCCACAGCTGGGTAAAAGCCATCAGCCCATACAACCTACAAACCAGACATCGTAGTTTAAACATATTATGCTTATTGTTAAATCAAAATATTTGAGCAAAAGCTTAAGGCTTTAATTTCGCTGTTACGCTGATGTCGCGTACGTAGGTCGCGTACCTACGTCAGTCGCGTATGTCTGTCGCGCGTACCAAATATTCATTGTGTTTTTTATACCACCATACTGTAATGCTGATATCAGCGGCGGGTTCTACGCCACCTTTTTTCACTAGAATACTGATGACGACGTCATCGTAACAGGATTTCAAGCCTTAATGAATTCGAAATAAACGGTTGAATCTCAGTAATGGAGTATCATGTTCCCTTATCGTTTTGTTTTCCTAACATTCCATTGAACAAATGGCCATCCCATCTGTGACTGATAAACAGAGTCCTATTATAAATTGGTTTTGTTTTTTGTTTCAGGTACCTTCAATCAATCAAGAGGAGGTTGTCCAAAATTAGCTTGCAAATGGATCCCTCTTATGATAGATGGTATAATAACATAAACATGCAAATTGTTACCGTTAATTCGGTATCTAGCTAGATGTTTCTAAATGTTTTTTTTTTTATTGAGCGTTGTTTAAAATATTCATTACCAAAATAAAATGAACTGGATTAATTAAACAAATTTAATAAATACCGTTGGAAAATTCCTCCTTAACGCTGTCAGCTAGTAATGTGCCCTAAAGACTGCAACGCAACGCTTAGACTCTGGACACGTACAAAACCACAACCCGTGGATCTCGGCAAGCGTCAAAATCAGTAGAAAATATGCAGCAGATACTAAAAAAAATATATGAAACAGCAGATTTTTGTTACTCTTCAGTTCTAAAATCGTAAAAAATGATTTGGTATATGTAGGTATGTGTATATCTCAAGTAAAACTCAATTTAAAGTTTTAAAACATACCAAATTAAACCTCCGGGCTATCCACTGAAACACACATCAAATATTGATATATCTTACTTAATAGGCTTAACAATCAATCGCAATGTTCGCGAAAGTTAACGAGTTTTTCATCCCGATAGCTTCCCCGCAGGATATAAAATAATTAAAAACTCCGAATGGCCTATTGGAGTGTCACCCTTGTTAAATGTCAACCCTCAAATGTCACTGGTCCGTTTAACAATATAATCGGGAATGATTTGACGGGTTTAGAGAATGATTGGTATGTTAAAAGCCATTCTGTACATATTTTTATTTGTCAGGATTGTTTTTGAACTTTTAACTCTTGTCTTTTCGTATTAAATGGATACGACACGCGCTTGAATATGATATTAGTTCGAGCGAGGATCTAACGTTTTTTCGTATCGATACGAGTCTGAACATTAACGCCGCGCAAAAAAATTTTGACAACGCAAAGTTAAAACTCCGTCCATGCTTCTGTTCTCTTTTTTACAATGGGAAAGAATGTTTAGCATTTTCTAGGATAATTTTAGATTCAGTGATAATCAAATTGCTTATGGGTTACGGGACTGTCTATAAAGAAGCAGGGTGGTCTTTCAATCAGTTTTAGTCGACATCAGTCGTATCCGCTCCACCCAGGGCGGGAGGACTCGTTTGATGAATAGCACACAAACAAAAGGACATTGCTCATGATTCTGGAGCATTACGAGTAACAAAGGTTACAATAAATAAAAATCTTTTTGTTCACGTAAATGCCTTCGATTCTACAAGTACGCAACTTGTATTCCAGAAAACTGGTAGAAATGATCATATATTATGTAAGTATGTCACTTTCTGTGCTCGTATTCTTGCAAATAAAATGTCACATAAACTAAATAATATTTCTTTATTTCTGTCAGGCCTAGGTTCGACGTTAGTTGTCCTATTTCCATAGATCAAGTTTGGCAGATTCGAAATAAAGTACCTAAGCATAAAGATAAAAATATGTTACCTAATCTACGTTTCAGATGTTCAGGTCTTACACAATTTCGGAGTAATGAAAGAGAAGTGTACCCTCCACGATTCATTTCATCCATAATCAGATTTGTCGTAATAAAATATTCATAAAGCGGACGAATGGGCTTTGCAGGTGCTACTAAAACGGTTCCCTCATAAAAAAATATTTCGGTAAAAATATGAGTGACATGCACGGAGGCAACATAACAGCACGTTTGTTGAATATTTTCAGTTGTTTTTTGTTAACAGTAGTAAACAACTTATAGTTTGACTTTTTATTATTTATGGACCCTTTAAGAGACCTTTCGCTGTCAACTAAGTTTTTTGGACATACTCGTATAAACAAGTAAGGTAATAGCGCGAAAAAATATTCCTATGAAACGAGTATTCTTTTCGGTGTACAAGATCTTTCAACAACTTTTTAGGGTAGAGCTCGATGTAAAGCATTAAAATGATTGTGCTGGTGAAAAAACGAATTTCGTGAAAAGGCTGAACAATCACTTTCAAAACATTAAAATTCACATAAACCAACACCCAGACCAGGAACAACTACTTTTACTTCATACACGTATTTGCACCGTGGCGGGGTGAACCCGTGACCTGCATATAATTATGCATTTTAGTGTTTGTAACATTTTATTGTTTTCTGCAAAATCAATAAATCAAAATCTACAATTTTAATATTTTTAAAAATCCAACCTATTAAACTTTATCGCAATAAATAAATAAGGTTTTTAAGCACTGGTAATCTCATCAATGGGCAGGCCTTCGAAATAGTTGGCCACGTTCTTGAATATTCTCTTCGAGGCCGCGGTCATCATGGGTCCGCCGAATTCATTTGCAATCTGCTTCCAATTTTCGTTCAGGAATTTCAACATAATCTCACCTAAAAGAGGAAAAAATATTTGTGTTATTTGAGGAAGAAAATTGAACTTTCGGTACAGGGTGTGAAGTTCCTCATTGCTGTGTGAAAAGACTGGGTCGTCCGACAAGACGGCTGCCTATTGCTCGACTGTTGCTTTCGAAATTTTAAATATATTTAGACCTTACAAAAGTTTAAGCCTTTGTCAAACAGACAGGCGTGAAGCGAGGCGTTTTATTTGTAATGTATGGAATTGTTTGAATCCAGTCACATAGAAAACCGAAAGTGATCCGATAGCGTGACAGAACTATCGGACTGACGTCTCGCTTCGGTTCGGTATCGCTTCGGACTCGCTTCGCTTTCGCCTGTCTATTTGACAAAGGCATTAAGGTCATATGTTAACTATACTTGAAACCAAAACGATAGGTCCAAAATCAAATCAGACCTGCTGCTGGAAAAATGTGTGTGTCTGTGACAGACTTCAAACCAGGAATGCCAAAAAGGGTCAAGGCTTATTCAGATTCAAATTCTAATAAAAATTGCGAAAGATGAAAAACACTTACTAAGTTGCTTGTTTCCATTGAACAAGTTGGTCAGATGATAGTGAGCGTTGTCCTTTACTTCAAACTCATTGGTAAACTTCGTAGGCTTAATGATATTCTTGCCGTCAGCGTTCTTGACCACATTGTAGTAAATGTTCTGTTTGATTTGAAGGTTTTCTGAAAGAAGGAGTATTTTTAGCGAGACTTCATTATCATCAGCCTATAATGTTCACCCTACTGGGACGGAAGTCTCATCTCTGTGAGTGACGGTTGTGCGGTTTGATGGATGTCACATGTCTTAAATTTTTTGGTTCGAGGACATGCCCGTTTCATGTAGTGAGACTTGGTTAATTAAAAAGCTTTAAAGTTTTATTGCTTAAAGGTAAATGATAAATTTATACTAACATAAAAATATTAATTTAATAAACCACTCTGACTTTTCAGCTTAGCTTTTTTTTACGTGTTAAAATCATCAAATGAGTCCTCAACGCGCCGCCGTCAACCCGGGCATGGTCCATGGTCGGACAGCGAGTTGCCCATTACTCGCTGCCGCGCCTACGGTGGCCAGAGATCATCTGCCGACATCCGTCGCCGTAGGCGTCTCCCACTGCGGCTGGGGTGGAGGGAGGACGCTGTCCTCTTCGTCACGCGGCCCGCCTCCTCTTTCGCGAGCATTACTGCTTCGCAGAAGGAGGCGACTGCTTCCCACTCCATAATCGCCCCGCAGCATAAGCCCTCGATCAATGCCGGGCGCGAGAGGTCTCCGCCTATCGCCGTCGTGAGAACACGGCGGTGCTCTGCCCAAATGGGGTAGTCCTGCACCGTATGCTCTACTGTGTCCTCCGGATGATCCTCGCAGTGGTGACACCCAGGCGTTTCTTCCCTCCTTATCAGACACAGGTACCTCCCGAAACTTCCGTGTCCGCTGAGGACCTGCGTCATGCGGTAGGTTAGGACGCCGTGACGCCTATCCAGCCACTCCCCAAAGAGGGTTTTTACCGCCGCGATTACGGCGGGCCCGTACCGTACTTACTTACTAAAAATGTATACCTGTTCCTTCACTTGCGATTTGCGTCCCAGCAAAATACTCAAAGTTATATAGGTACTTACTCAGTCTCAATTTACACTGTCCGTTACCAGTGATTGGTAGGATCAGGATTCGACCTCCAGCCGTGTAGTGACCCTTCACTGAGACGTCCACGTGGAATGTTACAGAGATGATCTTCTTCTTTGTGTCCCAACTGGTAAAAAATTATATTATAACAGGGTCATATTAGGCAGGTTTGAGGTACAGATAACTTCTTCTAGATTTCACATACAAGGCAATCTATGTGGGCCACACCTCAGCACTTATTGTGCTGTCTAGAATCCGCGCCACCGCTCATAACCTGCGGAAAATTCGAGGTACTACATTTTTAATACAATTTAATGTAATGACATAGACACTAGTTACTCGTCAAAAGGTCATGAGTCGTGGCGCAGACTCAAATAAGTATTTTTTCTCAAGTCAAGTGAAAGTCTGAAGTAGATTTCTAAAAACTGTTAACATCACCACGGCTTTAAGCCTTTGTCAAACAGACAGGCGTTGCGAATGCGAAGCGTGACGTTTTTATTTGTAATATATGGAATTGTTTGAATCCAGCCACATAGAAAAATGAAAGCGATCCGATAGCGTGACAGAACTATCGGAATGACGTCTCGCTTCGGTTCGGTATCGCTTCGGTTCGGTATCGCTTCGGAAACGCCTCGCTTTCGCCTGTCTGTTTGACAAAGGCATTAGTGTCAGGTCGACACTGTCCCATCAAGAACGAACATCAATTTTATTGAGTCGGAACTGCATTGAGTGGCATCAAAATATTATTAAGAGACTTTAAATAATTTAAAGGTTTAGGTACATCTAAATGAATTCAAAGAAAAATTGTGCCAAAAAAAAATATCATAATCGGTTCACCCAGACGAAAGTTATGCGATGACAAGCATAAAAAATTAAAGTAGAATTAAGAACCTCCTCCTTTTTTGAAGTCAGTTAAAAATCTGGAAGTCTGAGCCTTTAGGTTACTTACTCAACATTGTCAACAACGGCAGTCTTTAATCCCTTCATGATACCTTCAGTCAAAGTGAACTGGAGGCCAGCGAGCTCAAATGCGAGGTCATCCATGGCCATAGGATCCAGGACTTCTACCTTGTTGCCCGGTATACCCGCCATGAAAATTGGTATCATTTGCTGAAACGCCGGTGTCAAACAGACAGAGTCCCCAAGCTTGCATTTTTCTACGGTTGGTAATACTGTGAGGAAAGAATAAATTTATTTGGTACGTGCAAAAACATTGAGGTTATCCTGACCTGGTTTATTTTTTTCTTTCTATAACTTATCATAACAATTTACATCCGATTATCTGGTTCTAGGTTTTATCGGAGCATTTGCAAATCCATATACGATTTTGTATAGAAACAAGTGGCTTTTACTAACTCTATTGTAGTCCATAAAAAAGTTACATTTCGGGTTGACTTTAATATAAAGAAAACTATTTTTCATATCCATTGACATGCATTCTATATCCACATCCGAAGGAATCATGTCAAATACGATGAAAAATTGTCGTAAATAACTTAATACGATGACATATTATTTACAAAGAATTTAATGCTCATAGAAAATAAGTAAAAAGTAAGATCGATTCCATACATTATATTATATTATTCATGAACACTGTATGACAAGGCCTTTTATTAATAGTATATTAATTTTAAATACATGAAAGACGTTTATTACATAGGAACTTAACAAGTTAAGATAAAAAGGCTAATATATATAGCTAAATGAAATGAAACTTTAACTTGTTATTCCAACACGTTAATTAAATAATACATCTACGAGTACGTTACTAATTATTTTTTACCAGTATTTTTCCTAACTTTTTTACAAATTTTTAGAAAAATACACTTAATATTTTAGGCTCCAGTTGGGAAACCGTAGTCGCTGTTTCTTTTTTATTTTTTGTTATTGTCTTTGCCTGTTCCCGAATTTTCTCATAGAATGGATGCCACTAGAATGAAGACCTCAACTGACTTTACAAAATTATGTATTCGCTTCAATTTGCCTGTGAGTTTTTCTACCTAACTCGGGAAACGTTTTGCCAAGATAATCTTTCAATCGATGTGACATCCTGAGTGAGAGACTAAATCGAAATGTTACTACTAGTAAATAAATAAATAGTACAGGTACCTAATTACGTGTTTTTGATGTATCCACATTGTCTCACGTACACCAAAAATTGCAAGAACACTAATTCTTTACAAATTACTCAGCCAACTAATTAGTTGGTCACTAATGATCACGAAATGAGAAAATAATTGATATTGTGATGATCGCATTAAGAAACCAAATATGAGGCCCCTTCTCAAAGTTTTTTTTATGCGAAACTGATTGTGTCTAGTATTACGATAGCAAAACTAAAATTGCATTATTATATACTTTACTTTAATTTTCCTTTCATTAACCTTCAGCAAATCAGGTAATGTATTTTTGAAGTGAAAACTTCTTTAGCGGCGTTGTGCGCTTTTTTTGGAATGGGGAAAAATGTTAAACTCGCGTCAGGACACGTGACCTGATCGAAAATTCGTAAGACGGCGCAGGGCGCTTGCGCGAATGTTCGTGTGTGTTTATTACTATTCAAGTTTTCACTTCTGCCGGCAGTCCCAGAGTGCAACCCGTCGTTTTTTTTTTTTTGTTTTATTCATTTGTCCTACATGTATGTTCCCTTATTTCGTTTTTTTTTATTCAACTTATTTTTGTAAGTGAGACAAAAAGCTATGTAGGGGTTAACTTATTGGTAACCAATACGTCTTATACTTCGTTTATAAATGGCTTCATAATTGAAAATCACTTTGGATATATTAAAAGTGGCTTCAAATAATGACGGTGTTCATTCCATTTTAGTTTATTTATACCTAAGTAAAAATAAATATTTAAGAGAGCAACGAATAAAAATGTTATATTTAAATATAATTCATTGTAGACTTCTCAAACTAAAAATTTATTATACATGTCTAAATTAGTTTAGGCTTTGGCTTTATCTACGATCCCGACAATATTAATAATTAGATTTTATTTTGCGACAACCTTTTCTTATATTAAAGACTGTTTGCCTTTCTTTTTGTTTTCCACCTAAAGGAGAGTCCTTTTTTAAATTTAATTTCGTGATTCAAATTCCCAGAGATAGTTTATTTTTTAAATAGCTAAACTTAATAATTCGAAGTTCAAATTTAAAATCGCCAATTAAGAATAATTCTTATTAAAATTATCTTACCTGCCGATTGTACAAAACCGAACACCAGCACAGCCAAGAACGTTACTTTGAACACCATTTTTCTATCATTTAAACCCTTAAACAGTTTACTGAGGACTGTTCATGAATTTAAGGTGAATGTGCTAATATACTAAACTATGTCATCAATCGTAATTATGTAAGTAAATACGCCCATAAATAATATTGCAATCATCATTTACAATAAAAAAAAAACTAATAGAATATTGCAAAAAAAAATCTTAAGGTTTTATTTCTAAACGTCACCACGTCGCCGCGTCGTTTAAAACTGACGTTTTGTGTTAAAACTTAAATATTAAACAGTTTGTCGCCAAAAAAAAAATAGTAAAATTACGCCAATGTTCATGAGGCCAATTTATCATAATAAAGTTAATATTTTCGCTGATGACATCCCCGTGTTGAATCATAGTTTTTGCGAATGAAAAACAGTATTTTACATACAAAATCTATTAAACGTAAGAACTCAAAATTAATCATTGATGATTCCTAGCATTTATTTTGTTATCTGTTTGTTTCGGAAAACTACTCATATTGAGGGTCAAAAGGCAATAAGTAACATTTTAGTCGGAAATGAGTTGTAATGGCCATCCTATTTTAAGTTTTCCGATTTTTCGAATACCTTTACTCCCTTGACTATACAAAGATTTTTTTCTGCAAAAAACTGCAGATGCCAATTTTTTGCAGCTTCAATTTAAAGGTGGACGCACATTTATCCGAGCCGAACGCGTTGACGAAGTCGAACGCAACGTTTTTTAGAATTCTATATATGAAATCTCGTGAAACCTCGCACACTTCCCCGTCGCTTTCTTGATATTGTGCGGCCTCCTTGGCTTGGATTCGTTCGACGCGTTCGGCTCGGATAAGTGTGCGTTCAACTTTAGACTGCTCTCCTTAATAATTTGGTTTTTATCACTTATACCTTTTAACCGACAATCTATATATATATATATAAAGCTGAAGAGTTTATTTGGATGAACGTGCTAATCTCAAAAACGACTTAACAAAATTGAAAAAAAAAATATTGTAAAAATAAGCAGTACCCTTCATTTACAAAGATGTTTAGTACATAAAATAAAACATATGTGTTGTATTCTTACCTGGGTCTGTACGTCAGTAAAGACGGCCGCATCGGACAGAGGGACACGGCGATGTCGTCGGATCAAGACCTGCCGGTAAGCGGCACTTGCGCGAGGGCACTTGCACCCTCGGTCATCCTCGGTCAAACGTACAAATTAACATACATACCTCTACTCATACTCCTTTTGGCTTTGCCGTAGTCGGGTAAAAATTACTAAAATAAAGCTAAACTAAACTAAAAACATCGTAAAATTCATCCTCAACGCTGTCAGCTGGTAATGTGCCCAAGAGACTGGCGGCGTTGCCTCTTTGAATGGCAATACTTACCCTCTAACCAAGGTAAAAGCCAGCTCTTGGGTAACGCGAAGCGTCAACAAATCTTTTAATAATTGGTTATAGATAAAGATCGGGATCATGATTGCAACCGATATAGGAGGTCGAAGGTTGACTGATAGAGAATCCCTTGTGGCATTAAGTCCGCCTATGTATTACGGTTTGCACATGAAGTTTACATAAATAAATAATAGTCATTTTCAGCATTAGGTTATCTATTCGGAGTCACTACCAATGAACGCCGTTAGTGTTGAACAGTTCTAGTCGAAGCTAATTTATGTGTCGATGACAATCTATATGGAGTCGGCCCAGAATTGGGCCACGACTTTAGCGCTCTCAGAAAAGTCCATCAACTCCTGCAACGAACAGTTGGCAGGGTACGATATTAAGTGCCTTCTTGTTTTTGGAGCAGCATCACACTTACACTCCAGACCAGAATCATCAGTGTATTTCCACCTTACCAAATTTTCTTTGCGTTGGCTTACCTGGGTACGGAGTCTGTTTATAGATTTCCAGGTCGGCCAAGGCAGCTCATTTCCAGGAGGGAGATCTTAAGCAAGCGGAACGAATGGATCTGGTAATGACACACTCTCTCGCCACAGTCTCCAGGGATAGTGGCTGAGCAATTGACTGGTTCAATTACCACATTAAACAAATTATTTGTTAGCCCTTCAAGTAGTTGTTCTGGATAGTGCATATATTATGTGAGTCAAAATATTGACACAAAAAATAAATCCTAGTTTTAATCCGTTTATTAGTAGCTATGCTTACTAAAATTCAATTATGAGCCAATCGGATTGGTACCATTTTAATTGTTTAATACCCGGAAGTCGCTGGCTTGTGGTCACAGGTCAATTAATCCACGATTAAATTGGTTTAATTCAATTATGTATGGATACCATGGAGTTAACGAGTGGGTTCAGTATACTTCACTTGCATCCAACACTTAGCTTATGTGACAAAAAGTAAGTTCAAATTGATTTATTAAAATGTACATTTTTTCTACAGTTCGTCGTATAAATACTCCCCAGAATTTTGATCTTTGTCAGAGAAAATATCAAGTGGTGTTAAATAAGGGTGTGATTTTTTCAAAATCAGCTGGTTTGTTTCCAGGCTTAAATTGTACTAGCTGTTCCCAGAAGTTACAACCCCGCTGCTCGGCTACTATTAGTCGTAGCGTGATGATTTATAGCCTAAAGCCTTCCTTGATAAATAGCCTATACAACATAAAAATAAATTTACAATTCGAAGAAGTGATCGACTGGATCACGCCAGAAAACCTGAATGGCTCCAGATGAAGTAAGCAACACAGATAGATTTAGTCTGTAATAACACATAAGTCCTTTTATCCTAATGTTACGCCCACAGATTGATCAAAAAATTGTGACAAAACGGTGTCGTGTTTGCTTGTGCAGATACAGATCGTTCTAAGTTTTAGAAGGAGGGGATGAACAATGCCGTGGGAAAAAGCTAGTTATGATAATAATTTGTCTGTGCGCATGCTGACTACTATACTCGCAGTGATTTTGTTAAACATTCCTTATAACCGCACACGGCCAAGAAATAATTTTGTTTTAGTAGAAAATTAAAAAAAATCTTGTTAATTATAAAACATTTTTCTTGATAAAGACGCAAAAAAGGAGTGTTTTTTTATATATGTTTATAAATGTCTTTATTCAACCGATTTCGATGTATTTGAAAACAATATCGAATAGTTTTTATTTTTGTGGTTCAGTTACGTTTTTAGTCAACGTCTATAACAGCCTTTCTCAAAGTGGGTGATAAAGCCCCCTTGCGGGCGCTGCAGTCCTAAAGGAGGGTGGTAAGGGACCCAGAAAAAAAATAGGGGAGTTGTGTAGAGGCTTCGGGGGGCGATTTGTAATTTCATCTAGCTAGGAGGACTCTTAGACACTGACTGAGCTCTCGACTCTCAGCTACAACTTGTGAACATCAACATCAACTAATATTAATTAAGAGATTGCTCGAGAAACTCGGTTCGATATTTCTCTCCGCGTAGTTCATGTTTCTGTCCTGTTTTATTCAATAAATAGAAGAAAAATCATGTCAATCGGTCGCTTCGTTTCAAAATGAAAGTAGACACAAACATAAAAGATACTCTGTCTGAATACTATAAAGTTGCGTTTGAATAATCATTCTCATCAGCAGGTGTAGCCCTTAAGAGTTAACTTGAGACTTGAGCGCCGTTGTGTACTACCTACTGTGCTCAGGTCTCAATTAAACTCTTGCGGATTACAGTAAAAGTCTCTTTTAGAATGATTGTCTAATCTCCCCTTATACATATAGCTCACAACAATTAATTAATTTAATTTGAACTTATAGTGGTTTTTAAGTAGGTGAACAAAGAGGCTCTAAATATTAATTTATTCTCAAAGTGGGCAGTAGACAAAATAAGTTTGGGAACCCCTGGTCTATAACGTGTTGAATTTATTAGAAAAATATGTTATAGTATTATTCAATATCCAATCTCTAATTAATTAACACTATTCAACTATCTACTACTTATTTATATATTACCTACTCATTATAATATAACAAATACTAAACAGAAAAGAAAAAACCAAAACCATGTTATTCAGACAATACGCAGTATTTTAGATTCAAAAGCAAAATAAATGTAAATATTTCTTGTACGAAAACGTTGAACAATGGTTGAAAATTATTTAAACCTAGAATACACTAATCGGAGTTCTTAGAAAGCCATAATAACAGAGTCTTTTAACTGCCTCGGCTTTAAATATTTTATTTTAAGCTTTACTTAGGATAGAATTTATTTCTTCTTCATGATATCCATCCATTTTATGCCGTTATAATATAAATAAGAATAGGTTTTTTTACATAAATATGGGTACCTTATATAAGACCATGTTGCATCCCTACTACTTCGCAAAAGCGTAGGTATACAAGGAGAGCTAAAGTGCTTAAGCCACGCTGAAAACTGCTCAATACTTCTGCAATTATCCCTTAATACAGAAAGGCAGACCTGGCTGAAAGAAACTGGTTTTGAGCAAAGCCAGACGTAGGTATTTAAAGATGCGATTTTTTTGGTCCCAAAAAAAGTATTTTAGGCATTTCGAAACCTTTATACCTTTAAAATTGAATATTTAAACAGAGGGAAAATGAATGAGCCAGGTAGTTTTGTTGGTTTTTACACCTAGCCATAGCCAGATGCAAAAATAAAAAATAAAACTATTTCCTACCATTATTTTAATGGCAACTGGTTGCGCTCGTGTGTTAGACTGGTTCACAATATGTGTATTTCACTAAGGCGCAACACTTAGCGCCTACTACTCGTACCTTTTACTTCAACTCTACAAAACGGCCCAAAAAACGACTCGCGTGGGTTTTTGGTCGTAATCGCGCCAGGAAAAATTAGATAAAAAGAACAACGGTAATAATATAAAACACTGTATTTTATTCAAATTTCACAACCGAACCTTTAAACTTTGTGGGAGTTTCTTAAACATTAATTTTTGGTAATATCTTAAACGACGGCGATTTCATCCAGGGGTTGTGACTGCAGGTAAGTTTTGATGGCGGTGAAGACTTTCAGCATCGGTTTCTCAAGCACGGGAGTGGCGAATTCCTGAGAAATCGCTTTCCAGTTTTCATTCATGAATGTGTGCATTGCGTCACCTAAAATCAGAAAAGAAAACAAGGTCTTTACAAAATAATCGAGATTTATAAAAATAGTATACATTGCGAGTATTTGAGTTCCGTAAATAGATTCGTATGTTTTTATAACTACGAATTATTGGAAAATGTCAGTTGTTTGTGAAATTTTTTAGACTCCAAGATATCGATGTTTTTCTTCACCGTTTTGAAGGTTTGACACAATTTGTGAGTATAACAATAATTATTGGAAATATAACTTTTTTCATGAATCAACTTAGTTAAATAGAGGAGTAGAAATCCTAACTTTAGAAGAATATAGGTAGGGGAACAGTGTATAAAACGGAAATCACACACTTAAGGCAAACTTAACACAATACTAACGTAGCGCAAGCGCCAAAAGGACGTCGTTTGTTAATGGCCGCTTCAAATGACGTCCTAATGGCGCTTGCGCTACGTTAGTATTGTGTTAAGTATCCCTAAAGAGTGTATGTGCCCAATATACCCCGCGTCCCCGTCTTATACACTGTTCCCCTACTTCCAATTGTAGGAAATTTTCCATTTTGATCACTTGCCATTTTGAAAATCAGGCTTTTTGAGAAGTATGCTTTTAGAGAGTTTGCCATTTTGAGAACTTGTCCTTTTGCGACTGGATTGCCGTATTACGAATTAGGCTTTCTGCTCCTATAGGACGAATTTCATGAATACCATTTTATTTTTTCTTTTCTTCCAATGTCATACAGCTTAAGACAGGTTGCCTCTTTGTTTCAATCACGTTGTTGTCCAATTGTTTATTTTTATTTATTTGTGTACACAGAAAACGTACGGAGTAATATACAGATACTGATACCATTCGGTTGGCATTGGCAGTAAAAATTTAATAAAATTTCAGGTTATACTCGTATTAGGAACCTATGATATTATATAGATAATAAATAAATAAATAATAAATATTCCACAACTATCACACAACGCCATCTAGTCCCAAGCTAAGCAGAGCTTGTGTTATGGGTACTAGACAACTGATAAGCATACTTATATATTTCTAAATACATACATATTATAGATAAATTTCACCCAGACACAGAACAAATGATCGTGCTCATTACACAAACATTTTTCCTGGGTGGGAATCGAACCCACGACCTCCGGCATAACAGTCAGGGTCACTAACCACTAGACCAACAGGCCTGTCAGAGATGGTCTAATAAAATGATTAACGGTGTCTGAATAGCGAAATTAAATAGAAATAAGACCTATTATTTCTTATATTCGAATCATTACGTACTAAAATAACTACAGATTGGAACATAAGTGGTTGATTGGGTCTTTGATTTATAAAAGGGGCTTAGGCGGGTACTACACGACACCGGTCGACCGCGCGATCGGACAATGACCTCACATTGCATTGGCATATTTGTAATAATCGCGGGCGATATTAAAATCATTCCATGTCTTTAATCACTCACTTAGAACATGTCTACACGCAATGTCATGAATGGTCGAATGCATTGGAAACGTCAAAGTACACTCTCGCAGCTATAAATGCGGTGAACGCGCTGTCAAACGCACTCGCACCTAATTAAACTACTTCAACAAAACAATTGCACACACAGCGATTCCATTACGAGTCGCGATGATACGCTAGCGGAATAATCGGTCACGGAATGGTCGGTAGAGATTACCCAATGACAAAAATGCGGATAACACACGTACCGACCGGTAGACCGCACGGTCGAATGACATTCGCTGTTTCTCCGCACGGCGCATTGCCCATACAGTGGTTGAGCTATCGACTCCGTGAACAACTGCGATTCCCACACGAAACAAATATTTGTATGACTTACTTGCAGTTGTTCCGTATTTCACTATTTATGTAAGTATATATGAATTTAAATGTTTCAAAGAAAAGGTGGATGGATTGTCTAAGGATTGATATGGAAGAAAAAGGAGTCAATGATACTGTGACGTAAAAAAGCGTGTTGCGCCGACCCCAAGTAAAATGGGTACAATACTAGTGGAGCAACGTGTTTTTTAAAGAAAAAAAAGACCCGAGCGAAAGAGACAACGCTTAATCAAAAATTTTCTTTGGAAGGAAAAATTCGAACTGCGAGCAGTATTTGAACCTGCGACCTCCGCATTCAGTACATGCGACGCTCTTTCCCACTGAGCCAACGAGGTTCCTGCCTAAAGCGTCGAATTCTTTAATACATTTCTAACGTCTTACGATGAAGGCGTAATTATGCGAACGAGCTGTATCGTGTGACCATCGCCTTTTTTCTTTGATAAATCAGAAACCCAATCAACGAAAAGTAAATAATCTTCGGTACTAACTCAGCTGTTTGTTTCCATTGAACAAGTTGGTCAGCTTGAAGTGTGTGTTCTCGTTGTTCTCGTAAGTGTACTTGTAGCTCTTCAGGTCGATGATGTCTTTTCCGTTCTTGTCCTTGATAATATCGAAGGGCATTGTCATGACGACATCAAGTTTTTCTGGAAAAACAAATAGAGATAATTAATAAAAAAAAAATACTCCAAAAATAAACTAACCCGTTGGTCTCGTTTAAAGAAAAAATGAGCTCTCCCGCCCTGTGCGGAGCGGAAGGGACAGTCAATTCTGTTCGTTCAATTCCTTTACGTTCCAAGGTCACGGTAACCTACTAAGACAGTTTAGTGACCCGTGGAATAAACCTCTTACACTTGATTCCCGAGTTGGACTGTTTTTTTAGAATCAGTCTGAATATATGGTATTGCCCTTTTTTAACTGGCACAATGTGTTCTATTTTTTCTTCTCACGATTTTTAAAACTCATCGGAGCATAAGTAACAGGCGATTAGTTTGAATAAAAATTTATTGTAATTTCCAATCATTATATTTTTTCTTTTTTTACTGGGTCCTCAAGATTATTCAGGGTCCTAGTACTAACAGCATTTTTAAATGTACACAAAAACAAAAGTTTGAGACCACTAGCATAAGGTGATATTTATTTTGAAATGTTATGGAAGAACAGTTGAACTATTTTATTGTTTTATATTCTAAATCTTTATTTGTAAATAAAGAATCTAAAAAGAAGAAGAAATCATAATAAAAATGATTTCAGTGTTTCAAAGTAATCGCAATCTTTTTGTTGATGTGTGTATCTCTAAACGCCTAGTGGGTGATTCTCGGGGCCCAAGAGTTGGTTGTGGTTGTGGTTGGTTGGATGCTACGCATGTCACACTTCAACGTGGCGTCGATGAAAGAAGGAGTCCTTTGACGCCTTTACAGTTACATAAAACTTTTACAGAAATATTATAAATAATGTAACGGAAAAAAAAGGAAAAAGAAAACTTACTAATCTTCAAAGTGGCATCTCCGTCTCCACTGATTGGCAGGATGAGCAGCATACCACCAGCTTTGTACTTGCCCTTCAGAGTAATAGGAGCAACGTGGAAGGAGAACTCGATCACTTTCTTCGCGGTGTCGATGCTGGAAAAATACATTTTAAAAAATATGATATTATGCAAAGATATTTTTTAAAGAAAGAAAAAAAAATCAGTTGCAAGTGAGATTCGAACCCGCGTCTTCTAGATATGTACTTCAGACGCCTTATCAATAGACCATAGCAGTTCACACTTGTAAGTTGAAATCCTCTATTCCCTCGTTTGAACGTTTTTCGGTAACTGAATTTTTTTTTTTAACCACTCATCATTTTACGCAAAATCTTGCATTTTCTATTTAAATTAATTTATCTTATCCATCTTCCATTCTTTTTCTTTACTTTTTTTTTAAATTTCTCTTCTGCCACAGAAACAGCTCATTTTGAGAATTTTACAACATTACGGACGTTAAACTGATACATTTTCTGACAGCTTATGAACGACTGAATCCATTGAAAACTGGTAATCTAAATATTACTCATACCTAAGGAAATTAAACGCCGTTTTATTGAAAACTCCTGCCTCTTAAGCCACATTTCTCAAAAAACGCATGAAACTTGATTGAAAGATTGCAAGAACATATTATTGTCTCATTAGATTTTAAAATGATACCGCTTTACCCACTTTTAGTAAGCGTATAACAAGATTAAATAGAGGTTGTTAATGACAAAGTAGTATTATCCAAACTTTTTAATTGAAACTTTTTCGATGTAAGTGTTGCAGAAAAGTATCCTTGCGCATTCTTCTCCATTGAGATCTATGCTTTGGAATGGGCAACTGTGACTGGAACTGTAGATAACGTATTAATTTTTGATGTGAAAACTTCTTTAGCGGCGTTGTGCACTTTTTTTGGAATGGGTAAAAAATATTAAACTCGCGTCAGGACACGTGACCTGATCGAAAATTCGTAAGACGGCGCAGGGCGCTTGCGCGAATGTTCGTGTGTGTTTATTACTATTCAAGTTTTCACTTCTGCCGGCTCTTCCAGAGTGCAACCCGTCGTTTTTTTTCTTTTAAATTTAGTGCCTGTTAAGGTGCTGGGCTAGTTAGTAATCGAAATGAAGTTATTGAGATTGAGTTCAGTTCCACTCACTTGAGTTTATCCACAACAGTATTCTTGAGTCCCTTAATATCAGCATCTGAGATGGTGAGCTTGAGTCCAGACACATCGACTTTGATGACGTCAATGTGGACGGGGTCCAGCACCTCTGTGCCTATTTCTGGGATGCCAGCAGTAAATGCAGACAAGGCATTTTGTGCCGACTTCTTAACGCAGCTTGAATCGCTTAAGGAGCATTTTTGGATGGGTGGTACTGCAAAAGAGAAAGATAAAAAGGATTAGACGAAAGTAAGCCAAACCAAATTTTGTCTAGCGACCCAGCCACTAGTTGGGTTCCAACACAGCCAAGGTGGATCACAGCCCACTCTCTCACAGAGAGGGCTGTGTCCCAGCTTTGGGAACATCATAGGCTGTTTATGCAATGACCATGTTACATCAACTGCAGCTGTCCCTGATAATACATTGTAGGTCTTGTGCTATGTACAAATTAAATCGATATTCCAATAACTCTGTTGTGTTTTGCGCTTTAGAAACCCAAAGATGACCTTTCTCATAGAACTGAGAATTAAAAAAATTGATTAACATTTTTCAACACTAGAAGTATTGTGAACTCCCAAAGTTCAATGATCTTTGATTTACAATGAGGATAACTGACATTCAAATTAGCATTGAATAACAAAGGCCTATAAAAATGAAACATTGCTAAAAGGTATTGTTTTGTATTACATACTAGAGTTTTTTTTTTTTACGTGGTAAAATCATCAAATGAGTCCTCCCACCCAAGGCCGAGCGGGAGGGACTGTCAGACTTGTACTGACTAAAATCCACGGTGTCCTTCAATAGCCCTTTACGTTTCGGGGTCACGGTAATTCGTGCAGTACCGCGACCCCGGCATGCTTTGGCCCTCTAGAGGGAGGCCCCGTCAAGAGGGGGCCCCGTCAGCGCCCCCTGTAATAGTTTCGATTTGAGAATATAATGTAGAGAACCGAGCATTAAGTGCCCCATTTACGGAACGATCCGTTACAGTGCGTAACTTGTAACGACAATACAATATTGCTATACTCAAATGTGGTCCTGACGAGGTCGCGGGACTGTCTTAAAAGGGCATGGAACGCAAAGGGCCTGTCATGGAACAGGGTGGTTCTTAATCAATCAGAGTCGGATAGTAAGAGCGGGAGGACTCGTTTGACGATTAAAAAAAACTGTATGGTCTAGGTTTACAGCACATAAACGGGTCATAAACAGGATCTCGTATATAACGCTACAAATGACTCATGAAACAAGTTAATCTAATAGGTATTACGTGACATAAACAGGTATAAGTAATGCCTGGCATGATACACTTTCTTAGAAATTTAGACTTGACTTACTAGCTGTACGTGAGTAGATTTTAGTACCAGTAATAATAATTAATTAGGCATTTAACGTGTACCTGACGCCTTAACACAAGCTCTCACGTTTTAGTAAACGGGGACTTTGTTAATTTGATGGCTAATATAAGTTCCTCTTTCGTACATTAGAGGCGCTTTTTCAGTTTCCTTTTTTCGGTAAAAAAAAAAACTATTTGTCCGAATAGCTCACTCACTTCGTAAGTAAGCTGTTCGGACAAATAGTTTTTTTTTTTGGTAAAATCATCAAATGAGTCCTCCCACCCAGGGCAGCGCCGACAAATAGATACGTAAAATTTATGCTAGGACCTCCGGCGCGTTGTGTTCTACGCGCGCCTCAAGGAGTGTCAGCACAGTGACGAGGCCTATAGAGGGCCAAAGTCTGCCGGGGTCCCGGGACTCACGAATTACCGTGACCCCGGTACGTAAAGGGCTATTGAAGGACATCGTGGATTTTAGTCAGTACGAGTCCGACAGTCCCTCCCGCTCTGCCCTGGGTGGGAGGACTCATGTGATGATTTTACTACGTAAAAAAAACCTCCGGTTTCCTGGGAACTGGGATTTTTTTGTCTGTGAATGTTGTGTTGTAAGCGTGACGTTTATAAAACAACAAACAGAGACAAAAAAATGTTGCATCGCACAATCAAGGTTTTATGCGAGATTAACAAGAATATGCCAACTTCTACTGTTAGCGTAGTGGCTTCCACAGCTCACTTCTTACAGAGAGGAAGTCTGTGTCCCAACAGTGGGGTAAATTAGAACCTGTTAATGCTGTGCTATGCGTATATATATCTATCGAATTCTCACTCTTTCTAGCCGTGTCAGAACTCAGAACAACACTTTTTTTTAAATCATAAAGTTAATTAAAGCTGGTTAAAGCGAAAGAGACTGCCAAAATTGACTGAATAAAAAAAACAGTCTGTTCCTCCAGTTACTATATGCATTCCTTAGCAGCGGCGCCCTTAAGACATTACTATGAAGGCCAACCCCCCTTCACCGCGGCAACCCGCGTTGTGTTGATTTTGGCCCACAATATTTGAAAATTTATTGAATGGAATATGCGAATAAGTTTCTTTTTTTCACGGGTTGTAACCATTTATTATAACAAAATGGCCACAACTAACGCATTCTTCGTAGTTTTATTGCAAACATTTAAAGACATTGATAATAACTCATAAATTACATTGACGCATTATACTTGAAATCTGTACTTTTTGCACAACTTGGATATCAAGTTATTGTGTTGAACTCAACCTGACATACAACAATACAAGTACTATATTGTGTCATCATTACTTAATTAAATGTCCTGTTAATTATACTGGTTTTTATCAGATGCTAATTTTATGAGAGAACAAAAGATAATCGTAAGACAGATGCCATCATTGTAACAACATAATTGTTGAAACGACATACGTTGAGACTGCCCGGTTAGATATATCTTAGTAATTTTTTTTTTTTTTACCACAACTATCACACAACGCCATCTAGTCCCAAGCTAAGCAGAGCTTGTGTTATGGGTACTAGACAACTGATAAACATACTTATATAATTCTAAATATATACATATTATAGATAAATTACACCCAGACACAGAACAAATGATCGTGCTCATCACACAAATATTTGTCCTGGGTGGGAATCGAACCCACGACCTCCGGCATAGCAGTCAGGGTCACTAACCGCTAGACCAACAGGCCTGTCTATGTAATAAGTAATGCATTTAAGATTTAGGTACTGCTTAACCAATAGGTATACAATTTTTAGGGTGCCGTTGTGCCGTACCCAAAGGCAATGGCGTAGCGAGATCGAATCTAGGAGGGGGCAAGACGCTTGGCGTGTGAGGCCTTTTTTCAGGACGAAAAATATAACTGGCCTCCGCAGCTCGCACGAGGCTCCCGTGTTGTAAGATGACTTGGTTTCTCCAAGTCACCATACCATGTGATTGTGATGTGACAGCAACATCAGCTTTGCGAGACCTATTGGACTTTTTCAGTTCCCAGTAACAAAAAAAAAGTTACCAAGTTATTTTGGAAGATAAAAAAAGGCCTGCCTTTTTATTTTACGTGGTAAAATCATCACATGATTCCTCCCACACAGGGCAGAGCGGGAGGGACTGTCAGACTCGTACTGACTAAAATCCACGGTGTCCTTCAACAGCCGTTTACGTACCGGGTTCACGGTAATTCCCCCCCGCGACCCCGGCAGGGAATATGCAGGCCTCGCGCGAGCATTGGAGGCGCTTGACCTAACCGTGATCGTCGGCAACATCAGTATTACGAGGCCTCTTTGGTTCTTTCAGTTCCCACTCATCAGACGCCACAAGTATAATAATATAAATAAAATAAATAAATAAATATTCCACAACTTTCACACAACGCCATCTAGTCCCAAGCTAAGCAGAGCTTGTGTTATGGGTACTAGACAACTGATAAACATACTTATATATTTCTATATACATACATATTATAGATAAATAACACCCAGACACAGAACAAATGATCGTGCTCATCACACAAACATTTGTCATAGGTGGGAATCGAACCCACGACCTCCGGCATAGCAGTCAGGGTCACTAACCACTCGACCAACAGGCCTGTCAGCTGTCATATAATTGTAGGTCATGTTAATTTCTTAGTAGAAGTGTTGTACTGACTGGTGATCGCTGTTGTCAAGATTTTTTTTTTCTCTAAGTGCGGGGCCTCTTCAGGTACAATGCCGGGGCTAGGGTCCGCTTCGCCCCCGTCTAACTACGCCCCTGCCCAAAGGTTAAAACAGATTTTTTTTTTTTTTTTTAATATTCCACAACTATCACACAACGCCATCTAGTCCCAAACTAAGCAGAGCTTGTGTTATGGGTACTAGACAACTGATAAACATACTTATATATTTTCTAAATACATACATATTATAGATAAATTACACCCAGACACAGAACAAATGATCGTGCTCATCACACAAACATTTGTCCTGGGTGGGAATCGAACCCACGACCTCCGGCATAGCAGTCAAGGTCACTAACCACTAGACCACAGACGTGATTATTTTTGTCGTTTTTAAATATAAAGGTGGGGAACCATTCGTGCTCGAGTCCGTCTCGCACTTGACCGGTTTTTTGTCACTTTTCCTGCATTGTCACTTCTGCACCGTGCATCATTCTGTTTTTTTGTCTCACGAAATTAACTCTCAATATTATTCATAACATTATCATCATCATCGTATCAGCCCGGGATCACCCACTGCTGGGGGAGGCCTCGCCCCTTTTTATGCCATATCTCTCGGTTCTGTGCGTCTCTTATCCATCTATTCCCCGCGATCTTGACGATATCGTCAACCCAACTTTATTCATAACATAAATTCATAAATAGTATTTTGTTGCTATGAGTAAGATAGGTCAAAAGTAATACAGGTAGGTAAAAAAAACCAACACACAACACACGCAACAAAAACAAAAAAAAAATACCTATTGCCATTCCGTCAGAGGACAGACGCGGTCGCAGCGACGTAACTTATTAATAGAAACAGAATTCTACTTGAATTACCTATTTGCATTTTGATTTTATACTACTTAAATAAAATTTTATTCATTGTGAATGCTATCTGATTTTTAAACGTCAGAAAAAAAAGCAACTCCTTAATAAAATGTTTTTTTTGTTATTTTGTTTTTGTAAAACTATTTGAAAATGTATTTAATAAGTAAAGGAATAAAGGATAAATCAATAAAAATAATGTCAATGTGATTTGACAGTGACGCACAGTGAGGTCTACGAATATTAAAAGTTTGAGTAATAATTACAGTTGAAGAACTGTCATGATCACTCTTGCAAACATTGACATCTATAAATCATCAAGTGACAAGGTAAATAATGGTTCATAGAACCCATCCTTCTATTAACAGTCGACCGTGACCATAAATATTATAAAACAAACAGAATAAGTACGTGATAAAACTACAAATTGTTTGATAAAAATGTAACATCCTAGTGCTCGCTGTTATCTATGTAATTAAGTGCATGCCTTATCTTGATTTTTGCAGTATAATGAAGAAAAAAAAACGGTTGAATAGATCACGTTTCGCTGAGTATTTTTTTTTTTAATTACCTATTTTTTCTTGGAGGCAGGATGTGAAATAAAGTAACAAAAAAACCTTTTTTTGATGATGGTGATCATAAAGTCACTGCTCTCACCCTAAGTAGCGGAAGGGGCGGTTTAAAATACTATCTGTCCCTTCAATTTCTCCTATAACTGAAGGAGCAAAACAGTGATTTACTAAAGGTTCAGGGCCTATAGGCAAACGGCAAGCAACAATTGTTAACGCTCAGCAGTCGCTAATACATTTTCAATTGTATATCCCATCGCATAAAGTTAAAAATCTATTAAATATTATTTGATCGTCTACGTTAGTTTTGTTCGCTCTCGCTCAGCAGTCTTTACTAGATTTTCAACAGACAGACACAAAGACAGCTAAGTCTTAGTAATATAGTACCGTTTACCCTTCGGGTACGGGATCCTATAAACTAAGGATCTAGAAGCATCCTTCATGTGAAACATCACTTAATCTCTTTTTTCTTCTACATTTAATAACATAATATACATTTATAAAGCAAATAACAAACTATCAGCTCAGTTATTTTTTACTCTGACTGTATAATCTAGCTATAAGGTCAATAAAGGTGTTAATTAAATACAAGGAAACATGAAATTGGTGATGATCTAATGTTCGTATGCAAGATGAGGTCGATCATGTATACAATATGTTGTAGGCGAATTGTATTAATCGCTGTATTACCTTAGCAGTTTCTTAAACAGCGGATCCAACTTTTTGGCACCCTAAGGCCGAACCTCAGGGTGCCAAAAAGTTGGATCCGCTGTTTTGGCACCCTGAGGTTCGGCTTGGATAGGTTCTTTTAACCATGCAAACGGGAATGGGAGCCCCGCAGCGGGGCACAGTCTTCTCGAACACGTGTAACATTTTTTTAGCGAATTGGCGATCTGAACTTTTGTCATTTCGCCTGAGACATAAACATCATATTATAAATAATATGTCTAAATGTTATAGATATTGAAGAAAAACTAATATGGATTGGGTCCTTTATTAGAGCGACAGAAGCCAAAACCAGTTTTTTTAGGTCTTCAGACAGAAAATAAAATCTAAAAACTGTTGTTTATGTTTGTACACATCACAGAAAAATCACTGTATGGAATTAAATGCAGTTATGGGGTTAATGGGGCACAGTCTTCTCGAACGCGTGTAACATTTTTTAGCGAATTGGCGATCTGAATTATTGTCATTTCGCCTGCGACATAAACATCATATTATAAAATGTTATAGTGTTGAAGAAAAACTAATATGGATTGGGTCCTTTATTAGAGCGACAGAAGCCAAAACAAGTTCTTTTAGGTCTTCAGACAGACAAAAAAAGCCTAAAACTGTTGTTTACGTTTGCACTCATCACAGAAAAATCACTGCAAGGAATTGAATGCAGTTTTCACCCAATACTGCTAGAGGTGTTACTTAAAATATAGGCTTTATTTTTATTGCAGACTATTAATATTTTATTCGAATTGTTTTACAAATAATTACTTTTTTTCTAAATTACACGCGAACGAAGACACGATCAAACAATAGTTTCATATCATATTGTCGGTATTTTTATATAAAGTTTTTGTGTTTATTACATACTTCTCTATTAGCTCTTAAAGCTGTGATAATTTATTATAGTATAAGGTAATGCATATTTAATATCAAGCTATACCTATTAATGTAACCTGTTCAGGTTTGCATTTATTAATTAAAGACAGGAAATATCGTTAGTAAATATAATATTCTTGAAAGTTCAAGTATGTTGACGTTGTTCTCTTTTTTGCATTTATTTATTATAAAAACAAGTAATAAAAGCAACACAATAAAAGCTGCAATAAAAATGCCGTTTAGGTACAGCATTAGATTTTTTTTTTTTTTGGTAAATAATTATTAAAAGAGGTTAGTAAATTTATTACCACTTTTTCACAAAACATACATCGAGAAGTTGCCAAAACAAACTATTATACTTACTATAGAACCATCTTAAATTCCTGATCCTAATAACCCAACGATCATCACTACATAGTATAAAGCAAAGTCGCTTCCCGCTGTCTGTCTGTCTGGCCCTATGTATGCTGAGATCTTTAAACTACGCAACGGATTTTTATTTTGAAATCCGTCGATAGAGTGATTCAAGAGGAAGGTTTATATATATAATACAAGTATTAGATTGAACCCGTACGAAGCCGGGGCGGGTCGCTAGTTACTAATATTATCCTAATCCAGACTAATGTCATATTTACAAAGCAAATGTGAGTTTATTATGATTGTATGATGATTTGATATGAGTTTGTATGTTATATTATTTACATATCTCTTGCTCTGTAAGTACACCCTTACACCCCTGAATGCCGGGGTGTATGACTATCATTACAGCATAGGTTTTGGAATTTGAAAAAAGAACTGTCATACTCATACTGCACGAAGAATATTTTTAAAAAGTTAATTTTTTTTTCTCGGTATCGATTAATTACTCGAATCGAAATCTAGACAATTTATTTTATAAAGATTTTATTTTAAATATGGAACTATTTGTTTCCACATCGTATGTTAGATGGAATCGATTTAAAAATCAAACTGGCCAGCAAGATTTGACGCGCTTGCGTGCGTGAAAAAAAAACGCAGGCTACTAGTAGGCGCGCATCATCTGAGCCATTTTTTAATGAAGAAAATAGTACCAGTCAACTGCCGCCATTTACGATGCAAGAACCTCAAGTCACTCAAACTCAAGTCTTATCATCACAAACTCATATTCAAACTATAAATATACCTAAAAAGAACGTGACCATATCTCTTACAAATTGTAATAATTTTACTATTAATTTTAATTAAATACACATTTTTTTCTTCTTAATAAATGTTCATTGAAACCTGCTGTCTTGTTGTTTACTTACCTCACAATCGATATGTAAAGCAGAGTATTTATCTCGGGCGTAAGCATCAATTGCAGACTCGGGTTAATTAGCGCCTTCGCTTCGCTCAGGCGCCAAAAACCTCGTATGCAATTGATGTCATACAGCCCTTGGTTAATAATCTACTATTAAAAAACCGTTAAATTATTAAAAAAGGAAATATTTAAATTAATAAGATACCTCCGCGAAATATTCTAATTCCATTATAAAATAATAAAAAAATAAAACTTACACGCTGCATACAAAATCGTTAACTGCGTTAACAAAACAAACGTATTAAATAAAGCACTCATTGCGTTTAACTTAATTTGTTGCACAACCGTTCCAAAGCTCTGACACAATACAAATTGCTTGAAACAACGCCTCCTGTTATATATATAAACTTAGAGCTATGTGCTGTCAAGGCCAATATGATTAATCTCATCATAGAATATAAAAAAAAAAAACGTTATCTTCTTTGATTAGCGAAGAGTTAAGTAAAAACGCCGTACGTTTAACCGTCATCAATAGCGTACTACCCTTACAAGATAACAGGAAAATAATTTATCATATATTTAGCAAGCATTCTGGTAAAATTAAACCTTAAGCAAATTGCTAATGTGATCAACCGCTTATAAAATGCCGTGATTGGTTAAATTTGTTAATAAATAAAAATGCGTTCAATTTTGACAAATAGATTTTCGTTACAGAAATCGGGTGTTCGATAAAATCATTATTACCTCGATCACCTCGATTAAGAAGGTCGGGTGCGTCTGCGTAGTACTCGCAATCGGCGTGCCAGTATGACCACATGTATGAATGTGGATGAGGTGAAAGAAGTAAATGTTATTTATTTTGCAAATAGGTGTTAGCACTTTTACACGTCAATACACTTTTTTATAACTAGATGAGGTCAGTGTTTCGTACCTGACTACTCTCTATCATCAAATGAGTCCTCCCACCTAGGGCAGGGCAGGAGGGACTGTCAGACTCGTACTTACTAAAATCCACGGTGACCTTCAATAGTCCTTTGCGTTCCGGGGTCACGGTATTCGCTACGCCCGCGACCCCGGCAGGCTTTGGCCCTCTAGAGGGGGGCCCCGTCATTATGCTGACACTCTTTGAGACGCACGTGGAACACAACGCGCCGTCGACGCGGGCATGGTCCATTGTCGGACAGCGCCTATGGTGGCCGGAGATCGTCTGCCTACGTTCGACGCCGTGGACTTCTACCACTGCGGCTGGGGCGGCCGGAGGACGCTGTCCTCTCCCTCGCGCGGCCCGCCTTCTCCTTCGATGTAAAGTGTAACTGAAGTTAATTTGATGAAAAAAAATAGTTCCTCGTTCGTACACTAGAGGTTCGTACACTTTTTCATTTTCCCGTACAATAAACGCGGTAAATACTTCAAGTACGCTGTAAATTAATCACAGAAATCTTGTGATAAGTCCTCTATAAATAAAAGAATAAGTATGAAAAGTGGTAATTTAGAGTTATATCACAGAGCAACAAAACTATTAGAAACTTATATTTGAAGTTCATTTCACACAAAATCGCAGAACGCGTTAGATTCTCGATGATGAACGAATTGATTTCCTTAATATCAGTAAGTATTTGGTACGGAAGCCTAACGCACGGATTTTTTACTAAGTACTTCAAGCCCAGACAAGCTTCGTTACTTGTAAATAATTTTAATGATAAAAGAAGATGCCAGAAAAAATATTTCTGAAAAAAAAAATACAAAGTCATTATTTTTAGAATTTAGCAATCAATCACTTTATAGTCTTACAAACTTTTTTCAAATTCACAAAAAGCCGTCATAACAAACTTTGGAACACAAAAACTTCAATCAAGATAGGAAGGTACTCCTCAAAAACTTATAGAAAAAAATAAAAATAATGAGCAGATCTAGTAAAAAGTAGTAAAAAATCTTTAATTGCCAAGTGATTATCTATACTTACATATAATACATCTGTAGAAGGGTCAATTCTGTACATTGAAAATATTGAAAAAATAAATAGCGGGGGGTGTTGCTGGATCGATACCAAACCCAAATATGTGATTAAAAAAATTTTTGTCTGTCTGTCTGTATATGCAGGCATCACGTGAAAACTAACGGTTCGATTTCGATGAAACTTGGTATAATTATACCTTATTATCCTGGGCATAAAATGGGATAATTTTTATCCTGGAAAAATACGTAGAAAAAAAAATTAATTTTTCAGTTACTACAGAACGCGAGCTCAACAGCAGTAGCTCAATAGAGGGATCTCCTCAATTATTATAGGCTTAGCCGTATTTAGGTCCAATAGATATTTATAAGATGTCATTGTCAGAGTTACTCAAAATGGAGAAATAAACCATCCACGCGAAGACCGACATCCGCGCGGACGGAGTCGCGGGCGGAAGCTAGTTATAAATAACAAGATGAGAAGTTAAAATCTTTTCCGGCCTCGACTTACGAGTTGTATGTCGTGGGTTCAAACCCAGCCAGCCCTGATGATGATGATACTCTGAGGATAACCGTGAATTTATGGGAAAAAAAACAGTTTTTCTAATCACTAATTTCTCTTTTTAAAACAAAAAATAAATTTTATTATCAAATAAATACAATTTTACAAACATTTGTTAATCGTTGAAAAAAACACACACATACCAATGGTGTTTTCATACTATAGTTTCTTTTTAGAGATTTCCGTTTACTCAATTATTAAACGTCCTACAGGTAATAAGAAGAACTAAGAATTAACATACCTATTTTTGAATATCATAGACTAGACATTGTACAGATGTCATATTTAGGTATATCCAATTACAAAATTAAATTAAATGAAACCTCACATATTTCTAACCTACCTAGGTTTTAAAATATACTCACGCCAAATAATATTATTTAGATACGTGTTTCTATCATTTCATGGCCAAATAAGTAATGAAAAACTGCAAACAAAAACATATGAACTACGTGCCTTAAAAACTGTGTCAAAACTTGACATATATTTAACATAATTATATGAACAACGTATATAGGTGCTATGTAATTACTATTGGCATTGGATTAGCACATTTGAAAGGCACGTATTCTTCCACACATAACGATTTTACTTTATATCTGGACCGTATTTGGGCACCTTCAGATGATTTCATCAAAATCCTTTCAGTCATGACATGACTGAGTAACAAACATGAGTAACAAACATCCACCATCCATCCATCCATCCATGGATCGCGAGACTGTACTAATAACCGTGACCTCGGAACGTAAAGGGCTATTGAAGGACACCGTAGATTTTAGTCAGTACGAGTCTGACAGTCCCTCCCGCTCTGCCCTGGGTAGGAGGCCTCATTTTATGGTATTACCAAGTAAGAAAAAAAAAACATCCATCCATCCATCCATAATTTATTTATAATTTTAACTAGATAACCTTTTATAAATATTAATTAAGATGGCGTTGTCAAACGACATGCAATTGCGCTTGCGCCGCATAACCCTTGACCATGAAAACGAGAACCAGGGCATTGAAAACCAGAAATCATTTCCTGCAGCAGAATGCATGAATTTGAATTTATTTAAATATATTTTTTTTCATAATTTTAAAATAGTAGATTATTAACCAAGGGCTGTATGACATCAATTGCATACGAGGTTTTTGGCGCCTGAGCGAAGCGAAGGCGCTAATTAACCCGAGTATGCAATTGATGCTTACGCCCGAGATAAATACTCTGCTTTACATATCGATTGTGAGGTAAGTAAACAACAAGATAACAGGTTTCAATGAACATTTATTAAGAAGAAAAAAATGTGTATTTAATTAAAATTAATAGTAAAATTATTACAATTTGTAAGAGATATGGTCACGTTCTTTTTAGGTATATTTATAGTTTGAATATGAGTTTGTGATGATAAGACTTGAGTTTGAGTGACTTGAGGTTCTTGCATCGTCAAGCGCGTCAAATCTTGCTGGCCAGTTTGATTTTTAAATCGATTCCATCTAACATACGATGTGGAAACAAATAGTTCCATATTTAAAATAAAATCTTTATAAAATAAATTGTCTAGATTCCGATTCGAGAAATTAATCGATACCGAGAAAAAAAAAATAACTTTTTAAAAATATTCTTCGTGCAGTATGAGTATGACAGTTCTTTTTTCAAATTCCAAAACCTATGCTGTAATGATAGTCATACACCCCGGCATTCAGGGGTGTAAGGGTGTACTTACAGAGCAAGAGATATGTAAAAATATTTAAGATACATTTTATAATATCTTGAAGGTGCATTATTTAACAAGACTATCATCATTAAAATACAGGAAAACATTATTAACCTTCAGGTTTTTTTGCCAAAATAATATATAAACTTAGCAAACTAAATCCAAAAATTATGCTTCGTCGTAGTACTCGTATCCAAGATGATTTTGCAACTTTATATAATTCTAATAAACAAAAAACGTTAATAGCACATTATATTCTTTACATAACATTTTTTGCTAGTAGCTATCTTATGTCATCTTGCCGAAGTAGATAACTTATACCTTACATTTTCGTCATCACCATCTTCCTGCCAATACCCTATTTTACTTGGGGTCGGCGCAACACGTTTTCCTCTTCCATTCTCCCCTGTCGGACGTAAAAGCATAATTTACTTTCATATCTTTCCTCACAAAATCTATCCATCCTTTCTTTGGCCATCCTCTTCCTCTCCATCCATCAACATTCATACATTGACTTATATCCTAAGGACAGGCCCAGCCAAAAAACGAAAATGACACCAGTTTTTTGGCCCCCAGCTGTCAGTTCCGGGCCAAAGCAACTCAGTCAACTCAGGTTACGTCGTCGATTTAAGCAACGTAGTTCGTGTAGTTTATCATAGATGGCGCTACTTTTTGCTTGTATGAAGAAGGCTTAGGCAAAATGTTCTAATGGGCGTATACTTCCTTTTGAAATCATTGCATTCATACCTATCACTCTCTTAGTCACATGATTGATACCTTAAATTTTCATCATGGTTTTCATATTGAGTGTTTTCTATTTGATTCATTCAGGGCCTATTGTTTATTTTATTTTTAATTTATTGAATGGTATAATTTGCATGCCTATTGAAGAACTACAGACCCATCACGCTTCTGAGTCATGTTTATAAGCTGTTTTCAAGGGTTATCACGAACCGTCTCGAACACAGACTTGATGACTTCCAGCCTCCCGAACAAGCCGGTTTCCGAAAAGGCTATAGTACCATAGACCACATCCATACGCTGCGGCAAGTTATACAGAAGACCGAAGAGTATAACTTGCCATTATGCTTAGCGTTTGTGGACTATGAGAAAGCCTTCGATTCGGTGGAAACATGGGCTGTGCTTGAGTCACTCCAGCGATGCCGTATTGACTATCGGTACATCGAGGTATTGAAGTGTTTGTATAATAACGCCACCATGTCGGTCCGAGTACAGGAGCATAGCACGAAGGCGATTCCATTGAGAAGAGGCGTAAGACAGGGGGACGTTATTTCCCCGAAACTGTTTACTGCCGCAATGGAAGACGCCTTCAAGCTCCTGGAATGGCAAGGACTTGGCATCAACATCAACGGCGAATACATCACTCACCTTCGGTTTGCCGACGACATCGTAGTCATGGCAAAGTCGATGGAGGAACTCAGCATGATGCTCGATGGCCTCGACCGAGTTTCACAACGGGTGGGCTTGAAAATGAACATGGACAAGACGAAAATTATGTCAAATGCCAATGTTGTGCCCACCCCAGTCTCTGTTGGAAACTCGGTACTCGAAATTGTTGACTCATATATCTACTTAGGACAAGTAGTCCAATTAGGTAGGTCCAACTTCGAGAAAGAGGTCAACCGCCGAATCCAACTCGGTTGGGCAGCGTTCGGGAAACTACGCAATGTCTTTTCGTCCGACATACCTCAGTGCCTCAAGACGAAAGTCTTTAACCAATGTGTGTTACCAGTGATGACGTACGGCACTGAAACGTGGTCTTTCACTATCGGCCTCATCTCAAAGCTCAAAGTCGCTCAACGAGCTATGGAGAGGGCTATGCTCGGTGTTTCTCTACGTGATCGAATCCGAAATGAGGATATCCGTAGACGAACTAAAGTCACCGACATAGCCCACCGGATTAGCAAGCTGAAGTGGCAATGGGCAGGCCATATTGCTCGCAGAGCAGATGGCCGATGGGGTCGAAAAGTTCTAGAGTGGAGACCAAGGACTAGCAAGCGCAGCGTAGGACGTCCACCAACAAGGTGGACAGACGACCTTATAAAGGTCGCCGGAAGACGCTGGATGCAGGTCGCTTCCAACCGGTATATGTGGAGATCTAAAGGGGAGGCCTATGTTCAGCAGTGGACGACCTATGGCTGAGATGATGATGATGATGATAATTTGCATGCATTTGTTATTGGCAATTTCATAAGTCCGGGCAATATTAGTAATGGCCGGTCTGTATTCATAATGCCCGACTCAATTAGACAATGTGATTAAAACAGCATGATTAATCAATTTTCCCGGTCATTATGAATAATGCCCACCCTATCTTGAGCAAAGTAATAAAATAGGTGAATAGGTGTTTTTGTTTATTAAATGAAATTAAACTTATAAAATTTTCATGAAAAGTTAACAAAAAAAGCGGGGCTTCGTCGAGCTACCTCGGTAGGCGGTAATCAGCAATTTGACTAAGGGTGCAAGAGCGAGCGAAGCTAGCTCGGGACCCGGGGCACCTTTTAAGCGGACAGGTTGGGTTCGAAGGGGATCCATCCCCTTCGTGTTAGGTTACTTTAAACCTTGCAAAATGAAATAGGAGCCCAACGAAGAGGGCATTTCCCGTTAAATAATTCATACTGTCCGGTCCAAGTGATAATTCAAGCTATATCAAACACTGACTTATTACATGGACCACAGGCCGTTGGGCATTATTAATAATGGCCGGTCAAAGTGATAAATTTATCACTTTGCCCATCGTTCTTGAGCATTACTTATAATGGCCGATCCTTATTAATAATGCCCAGTTAATTACGTTGCCCATAACACATTCTTTATTATTTTACTACTTAGTCAAAGTTGTATTAGGTCAATTCATTCTCCCTGACGGCGTCGGCGTGATTTGTTACGCCGACGACACGCTCGTCCTGGCGAAGGGAGAGTCGCACCAGGCGGCGGCCGACGTGGCGACGCAGGCGGTAGCGACAGTCGCTAATAGGATCCGGCAGTTGGGACTCGACGTGGCGCTGCACAAAACAGAGGCCATGTGTTTTCATGGCCGTCTGAACGCGCCACGTTCAGAGTCCCATATTACGGTGGAGGGGGTTCGCATCGGCGTCGGGAGGACGATGAAGTACCTGGGACTCGTCCTCGACAGCCGGTGGAACTTCAGGGAGCATTTCCTGCATTTGGCCCCAAGGCTGAACCGGGCAGCAGCCGCTCTCAAGCGGCTCCTGCCCAATCTCGGCGGGCCAAATGCCTCCTGCCGGAGGCTGTACGCCGGTGTCGTGCGGTCCATGGCCCTCTACGGGGCCCCTGTGTGGGCCCTAAGCATCCGGACGCGACCACTCAAGCTGGTCGCATGCCAGAGGGTCATGGCTATCCGGATGATCCGGGGATACCGCACGATCGCCGGCGAATCAGCCAACCTCCTTGCGGGATTGCTGCCCTGGGATCTGGAGGCGACTGCCCTCCAGCGCGTCTATGAATGGCGCGTGGAGGCGCAGCGTCGGGGCGAATCCCCGCTGCCTCGACAAGTCGAGGCGCGGCGGGAAGAGCTCCGGCGCGATCTCAGGGCAGTATGGAGGGAGCGACTGTCGCAACCGAGGTCCGGGCACGCCGCAATCGCGGCGGTAAGACCCCTCTTTGAGGAGTGGCTGGATAGGCGTCACGGCGTCCTGACCTACCGCATGACGCAGGTCCTCACCGGACACGGAAGTTTCGGGAGGTTCCTGTGTCTGATAGGGAGGGAAGAAACGCCTGGGTGTCACCACTGCGAGGATCGTCCGGAGGACACGGTGGAGCATACGGTGCAGGACTGCCCCGCTTGGGCAGAGCACCGCCGTGTCCTCACGACGGCGATAGGCGGAGACCTCTCGCGCCCGGCATTGGTCGAGGCCATGCTGCGGGGCGAGACGGAGTGGGAAGCGGTCGCCTCCTTCTGCGAAGCAGTCATGCTCGTGAAGGAGGAGGCGGGCCGCCTGAGGGAGAGGACAGCGTCCTCCCTCCACCCCAGCCGCAGTGGTAGACGCCCACGGCGTCGGACGTCGCAAGACGATCTCCGGCCACCGTAGGCGCGGGCATGCGGGCAGCGAGTAATGGGCGACTCGCTGTCCGACCATGGACCATGCCCGGGTCGACGGCGCGTTGTGTTCCACGCGCGCCTCAAAGAGTGTCAGCATAGTGACGGGGCCTGTAGAGGGCCAAAGCCTGCCGGGGTCGCGGGACCAAGGGATTACCGTGACCCCGGTACGTAAAGGGCTAGTGAAGGACACCGTGGATTTTAGTCAGTACAAGTCTGACAGTCCCTCCCGCCCTGCCCTGGGTGGGAGGACTCATTTGATGATTTTACCACGATAAAAAAAAAAAAAAAAAAAAAAAAAAAAAAAAAAAAAAAAAAAAAAAAAAAGGTCAATTCATTCAAACTTGCCCACATGTTTTTAATTATTTTATTGACATGAATAAGAACAGAAACTTAATAAACACTAATTCTGCAAGTATTCTCCTTCTTTTTCTACTGCTAGCGTCCAGCGCTCCTTAAGCTTCTGTACTGCTATATCTGCCTGCGATATTACCTTGCTCGATTTCTTTGGCCAAACATTCTTCTAGCTCCTCCCAGCGCTGGAATGTGTTACCAAGAAGAGCGCTCTTTAAAATAGCGAAGCAACCGTAATCGCAAGGCGAAAGATCGGGCGAGTAGGGAGGGTGGGCCCACTCCGTAATCCCTCTACTAAGGAAAAACTCCTTGATTTTATGCGATTTATGTGGCCTGGCATTATCGTGCAGGATCATTACTATATGCCTCTTTGCCGATCCATGACTAAATGACGCGATAAGTTTTGTTTAGCTATCAAACGTCCGAACACGTCGCAACTTGTTAACGCACTTATAAATGCTTGGACTCTAGTACAACTAGCGAGAAAAATATTTTTTAGTAGTCAAGTTTGAATGAATTGACCTAATAAATATTGTGGCATTCCTGGCCACTAAGATTCTATGGTCAAGTGGTTACTCATATTTTCGTACTGACTATTATGACAGTCGTCGGTAGATTTAGTTATAACATAAAAGCGGATATATAATATTATGTAATAGCTATTAGTACACGTTCGCAACTAAGTGATGCTGATGAAGTGCGTACAGTTTCTTTAAAACCTTTATTGAATAATTACCTGACTAACCTCTAAGTGATTTTTATAGCCCGAAGATTTCGATCGCTTCGCTTCGAAGATTTTTAACTAAAGGAGGATGAGCATCTTCTACCCCTGTCTCTAAAATATACAATATTTCAACAGCTTTCTGGGATGCTTATTTAATAACCTTCATATTATAACTGACACTATGGACTTATTTGTCGTAAATTAACTATATTGTATTGATGAGAAATTAACATCAATTCTTTACATAGTACAAAACAAAGTCGTTTAAGTCTGGCTATAGGCGCATAACTCCCGAAAGACTTTATCAATTTGGATTATTCTTTTTTACGTGTGTTCGTTATTGTATGCGGTCAAGAATTGTTAAGAAAATCTTTAGGTAATCTACCGGGTAGAACATTTGAACACATGCAAAACTGGTGCGGTCCGCTAAGTAGTATGAAATATAAATTGTAGACAAATGAGTGAAAAAATAATATTACCGTCTCGATTTCTTTGGTCAATGCCTGCCATCTTAACACAGTGTTGCACAAAACAAAAAAATAACATTTTCTATAAAATTACAACTCGGCAGAATTCCCGACGCCTCAGATGTATCTTCTGTGTTTGTTAAGTAATACTTCAGGCAAACACGTCTGGAGTATTTTTCTAGCAAACAAAATTGAGATTTACGATCCAACTCGACTAGATTTTTTATATATTTTTTGTAGTATTGCCTCTATAAATTATAATTTGCGCTGTCTAAGTGAAGGATGAAGTTGAAAAAGGCAAGCATACCCATTACGTATTAAAATGATTGGAGCTAGATTTTAATAATGCACACTAGTGGGGTTCGTTTGTTTAAACGGCTGTTAGCGCAGGACAAAAGTTAGTAGGTATTTGTTGTTGTTTTTTTTTTGGTGCGACCTCTACCTGATATTTGGAAAGAAACTAACTAAATTCAAAGCCATTTTTTGTTTAACGTGGTAAAATCATCAAATGAGTCCTCCCACCCAGGGCAGAGCGGGAGGGACTGTCAGACTCGTACTGACTAAAATCCACGGTGTCCTTCAATAGCCCTTTTCGTTCCGGGGTAAGACAACTCAGTTAAATTTAAATTCAACTAACATTCGGATAGTGTTACGAGTATTAGAAACGTGTGAGAGAGTTAGAATGTGCGAAAAAAACTTTTTTTGCTGACTGAACTTATCATAATTAATGTCTTCCAACTTGTTACGATCGCGTGAATAAGTTAACAAGAGGGGAGTTTTTTGTGGTCTATTTAGTACTTATCCATCACAAAGAACAAGGTGCAAAGGCTAGCTGTTTCAATTCATAAATAAAAAAGAAAAGTCTAACTGTTTTTTTACACATATGAGTAAACACTCGACCATAGATTCTTAGTGGCCAGGAACGCCACAATATTTACAACATTGACTAAGTAAGTAGTAAAAAAAAAAGAAAAACGACGGGTTGCACTCTGGGAGTGCCGGCCGAAGTGAACTTGAATAGTAATAAACACACACGAACATTCGCGCAAGCGCCCTGCGCCGTCTTACGAATTTTCGATCAGGTCACGTGTTCTGACGCGGGTTTAACATTTTTTACCCATTCCAAAAAAAGTGCACAACGCCGCTAAAGAATTTTCACTTCAAAAAATGCTGTTTGTTAGTAACTTAGTACACTAGAAGGTACAGACGGCTATACATTAAGATAAGTAATCTGATTTTTCAGCATAATGAACGATCAGCTTATAGGTACTTATAGTACCTATAAGCTGATCGTTCATTATGCTGAAAAAGATTAAGCGAAACCAAGATAAAATGGTAACGTACCTACATGTAAGTTACCATTTTATCTTGGCCTCGCTTTATATGATTTTTCGTATTTTACGCATATCATGAGAAAAAGGTTCGAATGATTTGCAATAAAAAATAATGAACACGGCAAGAAACGTAATTATAATAGAAAAAAACATTGTAGTGTTATAAAAACTACCACATCATCGTTCTTGAGTATGTTACATAGAATCTCGTTATAAATAGTGGCCAGAGGTGACCATAATTATGTATTTACGGGTAGTTTACGTGTAAGTGCGCGAACAAATATTCCGCACACTATTTCGGTGTAACTAATCGTATTACTACATTAAATCTTGAACTGAACAAATTTTATATGGGACCAACGTGGTACATCTCATTTGAATCAAAATATGTGCCTTTTTTTAGCAGTGGTGATAACGGTCCCGAGCCTACCTCGCGAGCGTAGGTATTAGGTTCGAACCCAGCCACGTGCATTACCTATTGTAATTTAGACCAAATCCTTGAACCAAAAATTTGAAGACATTGTGACATCTACTAACCCGCATTAAACCCGCGTAGTGGATTATAGCCCCCTCCCCCCCCCCCACACGGAGAGGAGGCTTGTGTCGCAGTCACAGCAGGGGGATTATCATGAGCTGATTATGCTACATGCCTTTAAAGCAATCAAACGACTTAAAAAATCCATCCCGTTTGTCATTAAAATTAAATAACCCATAATACTCTATAAACCGCAAGTGATCCGTAACAACTTGCAGTAATATAAAAATTCTGTCGCGTACAAAATTAAATTTCTTTCTACAGGGCATTAGGCACGATTCTTTTCAATCTCAGTATAATCGCAATTTAATTTCAGTTTCGAATCGCGACTTCTGTGTTCTGTCCTATCTCGTTTCAATGCAAATTGCCACAAAACGCTTGACGACTGAATTATTTAATCGAACGCCGAGACTTTTTGAATGAATATTTTTTTCGGCGAATGTAACACTTACGTAATGTTTAAGAAGGTTATTTTGTGGAACGAAAAGTTTTCACTTTTCAAACAGACTAGCTTTTGTCCGCAGCGTTGCCCGCGTGAAGCAAAAATCCGCGTAAATTGGTATCAATCTCACTGGAACGTCATACTTATTTTTTTACCTGGTAAAATCATCAAATTATCCTCTCACCCAGGGCAGGACAGGAGGGCCGGGGCCGCGGTTACCCGATAGTCCCGCGTCCCCGGAAGGCTTTGGCCCTCTAAGGAGGGCCCTGTTATATTGCTGACAGCTCTTTGAGGCGCACGTGGAACACGACGCACCGTCTACCCGGGCATGGTCCATGTACGGACAGCGATTCGCCCATTACTCGCCGTCCGATGTCCGAGGAACGTCATACTGGGGTAGAAAGTATCCTATGTGTTAGGTATAAGTATCTAGGTTATAAACTATCTGTATGTCTACTAAATTTTATCCAAATCTGTGCAGTAGTTTTGAGTGACACCGTAACGTAACGAATATACATCCATTCTTACATACTTTCACATTTACCTTCTTATGTAGTAAGGTATGCCATGATCAGTGTGCCTCTTCGTTTTAAAGTCTAATAGGTACCTACTTTGTGTGTACTACAGTCCAGTTTGCTCGCTTTTTTTTACGTGGTAAAATCATGAAATGAGTACCCAGGGCAGAGCGGGAGGGACTGTCAGACTCGTACTGACTAAAATCCACGGTGTTCTTCAATAGCCCTTTACGTTCTGGGGTCACAGTAATTCGTACAGTCCTGCGACCCCGGCAGGCTTTGGCCCTCTAGAGGGTTGTCCCGTCACTATGCTGATCTAATCTAATTGACAATCTAATCGACACATCTCAGAAGTAAAAGTAGCTTCTGAGTTATCTGTAGCGCAAATCTGGAGGTCAGTGTCCTATTATATTTGAATCATAGGTACGTATGTCCTCCAGACTGCAATCTATTGCAGTTGCAGATACTATTTTATATATTGCGAAAGTTTGATGTTCGTTGGATGTTTGTTACTTTATAAAGTCAAAACGGCTGAACAGATCTGGATGAAGATACAGAGATAGTCCCGAACGACATGTGTGCGAGCGAAGGCAAAGCCACTTGCAACAGTAGGTAATGTTATAAGTACTTAGCTACGAATGGAAAAAAATATATTTGGATTGGATTTTTACGGTTCTATGTCATAGGACATCGGTATAATAATTTTTCATCATAATTATCGGCGCAACAAGGATTTTGACATCATCATAAATTCGTTCTTTAAGGGGTACAAAACAACAACATTAGGAAAAGACTGGAATGATTAAGATAAATTACAAATTTTATTCAAAAGTCTGTGTGTCGCGATTTCGATCCCCGAACAGAACAAATACACACATCAAAAGTGTCTAGGGATCAACATATATTTTTGCAATAACTTTTCTCCTGATTGATATTAATTAAAATTTTTTTTAAGGATTCATCAAATAAAGTGTTTTCGTTTGTCACAGTAACGATAAACCAAGTCACCTTTGCATTAATAAAGAAATTTGCCATTTTCCTAATAAAGGGATTTTTGACATTTGAACCACTAACACAAAAGTTCGAAAAAAAGACTGAAATAACAGTTTTCTTTAAAATTTTATTGGGTAACTTAAACAATTAATAATCCGTGTTTCTACCGCGAACACTAACAATACAAGAACATCGGTTTGGCATACTCAAAATGAGTTCATCCAAATCACGCTGTGGAATGGCCGCCCATGTTCGTTGCAACAACAAAAAAAGGTCTTCTTGCGACTGGATACCCTCCATATTCGGCAGAGCTCTTCTCTGTAGCATATCCCATGCATGCTCAATCGGATTCAAGTCTGGCGACTGAGCAGGCCAGGGCAGGACATTGATGTTAGCTGCGGCGAGAGTCTGTCTTACAACTCTTGCGGTGTGCGGTCGTGCATTATCATGCATTAACTGAAATAAGGGACCGATTTGCACTTGTAGAGGAACGATGACGTCTGATACAATCGTCTCAGCATAAATTTGAGCGTTGAGGTTGCCTTTGATCCAAATCAACTCAGTTCTTCCGCCGATCCAAATACCCGCCCATACCATGATGGTTCCACCACTATAAGGATGGACTCTGATGAGTCTCGTTTTGGTATGAGACCGGATACAAGACGTATACGACACTGGAGAAGCCCTGGACGCCAACAGCGATTAAAATCCTGCCAGGAAGTCCATCCTTATAGAGGTGGAACCATCATGGTATGGGCGGGTATTTGGATCGGCGGAAGAACTGAGTTGATTTGGATCAGAGGCAACCTCAACGCTCAAATTTATGCTGAGACGATTGTATCAGACGTCATCGTTCCTCTACAAGTGCAAATCGGTCCCTTATTTCAGTTAATGCATGATAATGCACGACCGCACACCGCAAGAGTTGTAAGACAGACTCTCGCCGCAGCTAACATCAATGTCCTGCCCTGGCCTGCTCAGTCGCCAGACTTGAATCCGATTGAGCATGCATGGGATATGCTACAGAGAAGAGCTCTGCCGAATATGGAGGGTATCCAGTCGCAAGAAGACCTTTTTTTGTTGTTGCAACGAACATGGGCGGCCATTCCACAGCGTGATTTGGATGAACTCATTTTGAGTATGCCAAACCGATGTTCTTGTGTTGTTAGTGTTCGCGGTAGAAACACGGATTATTAATTGTTTAAGTTACCCAATAAAATTTTAAAGAAAACTGTTATTTCAGTCTTTTTTTCGAACTTTTGTGTTAGTGGTTCAAATGTCAAAAATCCCTTTATTAGGAAAATGGCAAATTTCTTTATTAATGCAAAGGTGACTTGGTTTATCGTTACTGTGACAAACGAAAACACTTTATTTGATGAATCCTTAAAATTTTTTTTAATTAATATCAATCAGGAGAAAAGTTATTGCAAAAATATATGTTGATCCCTAGACACTTTTGATGTGTGTAGTTGTAGAAATTATTTTTTCTTTGATAACGTTGCCCCACACTAAGAATTTCTTCCTGTATCGGAACAATTACTAGCAAATCATAAAAAATACTTGTTCCGTGCGGAGATCGAACCTGCGACTCGATGCACAGTAGTCAGCAGGCTCAGCCACTGCGCCAACCGTAACGTCAAAATCGATCTGCAATTAGTTGTTCTGGATCTGGATATTGAATTGTTGGGTGTCGAGTTTAATTAATGTTTATAAACGCACCCATGATGCAGCACGATGAGGCAACGTTTAAAAAAAAATGAAAATACTAAGTACGAAAGTTTGGTTAGTTTCCAGTGATATAATTACTTATGACAATCAAGATACTATACCTACTTGCATATAGGTCAAAAGACGTCAGCAAATTATTTTAATATGCTCCCGATCAATGCGGAAATCGACTAGTAGACCTAGGTTTCCTACCAGATATCCTAGCTATTAAGTTCAAGGAAATTACTACTTCTGCCCGGAGCTTGGAAATTAAAGTATAATTATTTTGCTGTAGTTACAATTTTAATTATTTTGCTGTAGGTATGTACTTTTTCTGTCATGCTAATAAGATAATTGTATTTGTATAATTGTTATACGTAAATAAGACGTACTTAAAATAATAATAGGCTGAAAAGAATAATTAGACCAATTTTCTTACAATGTATAATGCGTTTCAACTGAGGATAGTTGAAGACGCCATTTGTGACCGCAACACTGTACCGTGTAAGGGCTTAAAAAACCCTTGCACGGTATTAAATAAACAATTATCATTTGAAAATAAGTCTAACGAGATAATATAAACTATTAAAAATGAATTTGCACAGAACATTTTATTGCTAAACGTTATTTTCAAGTGATTGTTGTCCGTTAGAGACTATCCTTCCTAGTTGAATCGCACTATAAGCAGTCCCGTTGATTCAAAATTTAATTTGTTTTACTACACGATAAAATAGACATTTTCACCATCGTCGTCGATGTGAACTGACCCTTACTCTCGCAGCTCGCAAGCCCACGCCTAAGGTGGCCTTATCTTGTGGTAATATGGTAGGTACCATTATATCCATCATGACTAATTAATAATGATGGATGTTTATAATGAACTAGCACTTTGTTGTTACGTACTTTCCTAATTCCCCCTTTTCACCCCCTTAAAGGTTAAATTTCCAAAAACCCCTTCTTAGTGCTCCCCTACATTATAATAGGAAGCCGTGTGCAAAATTTCACATTCCTAGCCCCAGTAGTTTCGGTTGTACGTTGATATGTCAGTCAGTCAGTTCTCCTTTTATATATATAGAAGATAGATGAATGGATATTAAAATTTTCAATTAATCACACTTAAACCCAACAAAACATTATTAAGTTATTATATCATTGCAGGTCTTCATACAATGTCATGGTCATGTCTGCAGACGGACAGGTGGTGGATGGACGTAGTGACGTAGGACGCCCTGCGGCAAGAGGGGTCGATTATTTTAAAGAATGCGGCTGGCAGCGGATGGATGCGTACTGTCCAGGACAGGTAAGGTTGGCGCTCTTTAGGGGAGGCTTACGTTCAGCTGTGGACGGCAATAAGGCTGATTATTTATATATAGATCGTCACCCGACCTTCACCGGGGTCTAACTCGACAACTCTCAACTCATTAGGTAACCGTGTCCCTAACACGTAAATGGCTATAAAAGGGACACAGAGCATTTTAGTCAGTACGAGTCTGGTAGTCCCTTTTCCACCCAAGTCGGGAGGACTCATTTGAGGAGTCCCGTGAGTGATGATCTTATTATTCTTCTTCGTCACTTCGACGACTGTCTTTATTATTTTGGTAATTAATTGACCAGTATACCACATTATCAGCGTTGACAGCTACCAACAGAGGTCCTGATAAGTACAGGTGGAATAGGGTATTTTACTGCATAAATAAATTGAATATCTGTTTAGTCCGTCAGTAAAAAAATTGAAAAATAATGGAGACGTATTATTTGATTTTTGAAATTAATGAATATTGATAAAGATAAAACGCTTCCAAATTCGGGAGTAGGGGCTTGTGACGTCATAAGGCTAGTTAAATTGTACCGACCGAGTGACGTTTTGTGATTTTTAGAAGCGTTGTATCTTCGTTAATGTTGGTTTACGTAACAAAAGAATAAATACGTGTCTAATATTTAGGAGTAATATTTAGGAGTAATCACATTTTTTTGGGTAAAATTGCCTATTACACAAATCGATTGCCGGATAGGAAATCAAGGCTCATCTGCTTTGATTGATTTGTGATGATCTATTGATTCGATACAACATAAACCAGTCGCGAAGATAATTATTCTGTGCAATAGGTACTTATACAGTAGTAAGTAATTTAACTACAGTACGCGGAGGTACCTATAGCATACGTACCTATTTAGTTAGGTATGCTACATGTACTTAGTGAATTATTAATAGTACCTACTTAGGTGGGTACTTGCTTGCTTTTATGCAAATGACAAGCTTTATTACCTAGTTTTAATAATAGGTTTCTAAGAATGCGAGAGTCTTTAATCATTGTGTTGTTGATACAATCACGAGAAATTTGTAACACATACTTAGTACTTATAAGTTCTGAACTTGATTTAAATTCGATGCAAGCCCGTGCTCTTAATAAGATTGTTATAATTTTGAACCCTTATTTATGGAATGTAATATTTTATTTCCAAATAACAATGATTAAACCACGAATATATCTAAAAAATATCATTGTGTATGTGATTGTACCTACAACTCTAGTACCGAATAGGTACCTACTTGTACCAACAATTTTAGTAATTTATACCTATGACGCACAACCCACAGAAAATAGATACGAATTAAATTTTATTTGTTAATAATACGTCACTGTATCGAATTTATCCTATTTTATAAGAATAATGGAACACGTGAAAAATATTGATGATAGGTACCTATTCTTTGCATTTCATTATAAATTCCGAAAAAGGAGGGATTCTCTAACGGCCAGATTTTACCAATAAGGAGACGCGACGATGACGCCAAGTCATATTGTGTGGTAAATCAGTCATGCACATGGCTTCAATAGTTCACCTCGCTCAAGTATCTCTCGGGCGCGCCGCAATCGTGGTGGTAAGAACCCTCTTTGAGGAGTGGCTAGACAGGCGTCACGGCGTCCTGACCTTCCGCATGACGCAGGTCTTCACGCCAAACGCCTGGGTTTCACCACTGCGAGGATCGCCCGAAGGACACGGTGGAGCATACGGTGCTGGACTGCTCCGCTTGGGCAGAGCACTGCCTTGTCCACACGACGGCGACAGGCGGAGACCTCATAAGATGATTTTATCACGATGAAAAAAAAAAAGCTCAAGTGTGTCTCCCCACCGCTTCGCACATCTCCCCACACACATCTTCGCTTTGGTGTAGACCAAGGCCTTATTGTCAAACATACTTCTTTGCCCACAATGGCAATGCCATTTAAATTGTCATTTAAATAACATTCGTTTCAATCAGCAGTTTCTTTTAAAATTCTACACCCACAGATTTTATACAATAAAGGATTATATTTCCTTATGATGTTCCTCTGCATTCCTCGAATTGATGAAAACAAGTGGGCCTGGATGAAATGAGTTCGCAAGGAAAGGTTATTAAATAAAAATACAAAAATGAACCACAAAAGTTAGATCAATTTAATTAATTGTAAATATATTTTTTAAATTTATTAGCATTTAACCCTTTTGCCTAAATTGGTCATCATAATTTACAGTACACAGAAGAAAATAACGACCTATGGTACTAGAGACCATACAATTCCAAAAACAATAAAATTGCTTTTCTCCAATAATCGAGAACAAAAAAAAAACATAAATAATAATACATAAATGGCATATACTTGACTAAAATATAAAATACGGCGCAAAGTACGTAGATACAATATTTTCTATACAAAAAAAGGAAAATTCATCTACATAATGTAGGTTCGTGAACATATTAAAAAACTCATAGCTACTTATTTTTATGTGGTAGTGTTGTTATTATAAATACAATCATAATAAATTATCACAACAAATAAAATTTCTCCCATTTCGGGTACTATGTCGGAAAGCAGTATGTTGTACAGACGTCAGCACTAAAACTAAACTTACTTTTTTTCCCAAATGACCATGAACTTTCTTCTTTCGCGATAAAGGTGAAAATCTATTAAAGAAATATGACATTCGGGTGGGTTGCTGTGCTAGCGTTTGTACAAAAAAAATGTTAAAACTTATACCTATTTTGTAAGATAAATTATATCACTAGGAAAAGTCACAGTTAAAAATATTTGAGGGAGTTATTCCCTCTTCACCAAAGTTTTATACCGCTAGGAATGGTTGCATTTACTTGAGAAAATCATACATGGAACAAAGGATACGATTTCCAGTATGAGTAAGTGAGAAAACATCCAAGCATCGTCATCATCTTCCTGTCCTTATCTCACTTTACTTAGAGGCAGCCAACCACGTTTTCTTTCATTCTTTCTTACTAACTAACCTTACTTCTATTTCCTTTCCAAAAATCAGTGTGCATTCTTTATTACGAGTACTTGTATAGTAAACAATTAGCAAACATGATTTGTATTACCTATTTCGTAAAATAAATTTCGTGTGGCAAGAGTAACTTATTAAGTAAAAAGTACACTTACATTGAAAATTAAAATTCAAGAAGCATAATTTGCAATATTAATTATTAAAAATGTTTGTGCAGGTTTTGATTATTTATAAATTGTATAATTGTATAAAGTTACTAAACTTTTACGAAATACATAAACTAAGACCATTTCCATTCGTTTTTAGAAAATAAATGAAAATTTTATGAATAAAATTAAGCGTACTCAAATTACATTCATTGCTAATATCAACATACTATTAAAATTAAGTACATACGTCTACTTAAACTACTTGTCAAATATCACCTCAGAAAACTGCCATTTATGCTTAAGGCTATTGTTGGAAACATGAAAGATACTGCAAAAATAATAAATTCTCCTCTATTTCTTTACTTTAGGTCCATACAATTATTCAGCTAGGCCTATCGAGATATTTATTTGAAAAAATAAATAAATTAAAAACGAAACTCCTGAGTTTGTTACTTTCATTAAGCTACGATGGAAATACGTTGCTGAGAACTTTGCCGCGAGGCGTTTTTTGTGGTTTATCGTTTTTTTTTTTTGACAAAAACTCATTTTTGTTAGTCGGTGCGCCACTGCCAATAAACATCAGACAAGTATATAATATTAAGCTTATTCCTAGCTATACAATAATGTTGCTAGTGATATCGAGCCGCTACTATTCGCTATATACGAACTCGATGGTGGGGGCTGTCAAATCGACTTCAGCGCGCGATGTAGCAGAGATGTGAAATAATTCGGGACTCTCGGGAGTGACGTATGTTAAGCTTAAAATGCACCAAAACTTGTTTATGTACTTTCACTTGGTTTTATTTAATTTTTAATGAAAAATAAGGCGTTTTTTTTTATAATAACCTCTAGTTGACAAGAATTGAGAGATTTAAAGTACCGAAATAATGTTACTTAAGGCGCTGTCATTTTATTTTTTTTTTTTTTTATCGTGGTAAAATCATCAAATGAGTCCTCCCACCCAGGGCAGGGCGGGAGGGACTGTCAGACTTGTACTGACTAAAATCCACGGTGTCCTTCACTAGCCCTTTACGTACCGGGGTCACGGTAATCCCTTGGTCCCGCGACCCCGGCAGGCTTTGGCCCTCTACAGGCCCCGTCACTATGCTGACACTCCTTGAGGCGCGCGTGGAACACAACGCGCCGTCGACCCGGGCATGGTCCATGGTCGGACAGCGAGTCGCCCATTACTCGCCGCCCGCATGCCCGCGCCTACGGTGGCCGGAGATCGTCTTGCGACGTCCGACGCCGTGGGCGTCTACCACTGCGGCTGGGGTGGAGGGAGGTCGCTGTTCTCTCCCTCACGCGGCCCGCCTCCTCCTTCGCGAGCATGACTGCTTCGCAGAAGGAGGCGACCGCTTCCCACTCCGTCTCGCCCCGCAGCATGGCCTCGACCAATGCCGGGCGCGAGAGGTCTCCGCCTATCGCCGTCGTGAGGACACGGCGGTGCTCTGCCCAAGCGGGGCAGTCCTGCACCGTATGCTCCACCGTGTCCTCCGGACGATCCTCGCAGTGGTGACACCCAGGCGTTTCTTCCCTCCTTATCAGACACAGGTACCTCCCGAAACTTCCGTGTCCGGTGAGGACCTGCGTCATGCGGTGGGTAAGAACGCCGTGACGCCTATCCAGCCACTCCTCAAAGAGGGGTCTTACCGCCGCGATTGCGGCGTGCCCGGACCTCGGTTGCGACAGTCGCTCCCTCCATACTGCCCTGAGATCGCGCCGGAGCTCTTCTCGCCGCGCCTCGACTTGTCGAGGCAGCGGGGTTTCGCCCCGGCGCTGCGCCTCCACGCGCCATTCATAGACGCGCTGGAGGGCAGTCGCCTCCAGATCCCAGGGCAGCGATCCGGCAAGGAGGTTGGCCGATTCGCCGGCGATCGTGCGGTATCCTCGGACCATTCGGATGGCCATGACCCTCTGGCATGCGACCAGCTTGAGTGGTCGCGTCCGAATGCTCAGGGCCCACACAGGGGCCCCGTAGAGGGCCATGGACCGCACGACACCGGCGTACAGCCTCCGGCAGGAGGCGTTTGGCCCGCTGAGATTGGGCAGGAGTCGCCTGAGGGCGGCTGCTGCCCGGTTCAGCTTTGGGGCCAAACGTAGGAAGTGCTCCCTAAAGTTCCACCGGCTGTCGAGGACGAGTCCCAGGTACTTCATCGTCCTCCCGACGCCGATGCGAACCCCCTCCACCGTAATGTGGGACTCTGAACGTGGCGCGTTGAGACGGCCATGAAAACACATGGCCTCTGTCTTTTGCAGCGCCACGTCGAGTCCCAACTGCCGGATCCTGTCAGCGACCGTCGCAACCGCCTGCGTCGCCAGGTCGGCCGCCGCCTGGTGCGACTCTCCCTCTGCCAGGACGAGCGTGTCGTCGGCGTAACATATTACGCCGACGCCGTCAGGGAGGTCGCCGCGCAGCACCCAGTCGTAGCCGATGTTCCACAGGAGCGGCCCCAAGACCGATCCCTGTGGAACACCGCACGACATCTCTCGCCGGTTCCATTCTCCCCGGTGACCGGGGTAGATGACGGCTCTGTCCGTCAGGTAGTCCTCGACCGTACGACGGAGGTAGGACGGCACCCGGTGATACCGGAGTGCCTCCCTGATGCAACTCCAGGGCAGGGTGTTGAAGGCGTTGGTGATGTCCAAGGACACCGCCAAGACGACCCTGCCCCGGGATACCGCATCCCCCGTCGTGAGGGCCCTCACGCGCATGATGGCGTCCACCGTCGAGCGCCCCCTGCGGAAGCCAAACTGGCTCTCCGCAAGGTCCGGGCCCACCCGATTCAGGTGCCCGACGAGGCGGTTTGCAATCACTCTTTCAAAGAGCTTGCCCACCTCGTCGAGCAGCACAATGGGAAGGCGCTGTCATGGCGCAAATATCGAAATGGTGGCCGTATTATGACGTCTTAAAACCAGGCTCGTTCCAGTGAGTGAACGAGGTGGCGCTAGACGACTTGTATAGCTCTGTCTCTTTAACTCACTGGAACAAGCCATGACATCTAGTTTCCCGTGTATTTATACTTATTATCTGACGATTGAAATAGGTGCGGTAGTTATCGCAAGTGACCACCGAGTGCTAGTTAGCACTCGCTAGCGTACTGTACTGACAAATACATAACTCATCTCGCGGTAAATTTTTCAACAAACAATCCGATAAAGAGTAAAATATGTATAGAGTCAATTTCTCAACTGGGCATGGAAGGCTATATTCGAAACTATCAGGAATATCAAAAAATGCTGAAAGTAGTCTCGAGGACGATTTGACTAAAACTGCATCATTTGATTTTCAATAATCAATAATCCTGGCCTGAAATCGAACCCGCTGATTTTGGAAAAAAAATCACACCCTATATTAACTATGCCATATTTTGATAGTGTCCCTAATAAGTATCAAACACTGTAAAGTGATAATGTATGGCATACTCCTTTCAGAATTTTTCGATATTCCTCATAGATTCGGATATAGCCATCCACGCCCAGTTGAAAAATTCACACTGAATATCCATTTATTGCTAATTAAAAACACTATAATACTATGATAAAAACTAAGAGTGAATACTTATGTAAAACGTCTTTATGACAATATTAAATATGGCAAAAAAGTTGATTAGAAAATTTAAATGGTGCCAGAATACTGTTATTTAAAATTGTGTTTATTTACAAAAGTTTTAGTTACCTACCAAAGACGATACCATTATAAATACTGTTTTATTGTAAAGTATTAAACAATTAAATGAATACATTTTTTTATTATTATTGAGATCAGTTCTAAAGGATTTAAATGATATTCATTTTGATATGCATTAATAAATTTAGAAATAAATTTAAAAATGGTTCCATCCTTAGTAGCAAATACTGATCTGAAAATACTTTGATGTAAACAATAGTTTAAGTGTTGAAACTATGATAGTTTTATAAATATATCTTTCATATACAAACTCAGTTTTTCTTCACTATAGACTTCTTGTATGGCGAGACGAGGTAAGCCTCGGACAGCGAGTAATGGTTAGCTCGCCGTCTGATCAAGACTGGGCTCGAGTCGGTGGCGCAAGGGCAACGCAAAGCGCAAGTGAAGGAACTGAGTGATTTTTAGTAAGATTGTAACAGAGTGGGTATTCCACCTCCTCTGTTGCTTCAACCTTCTTCCTTTTGGATCTATTTTGATTTTTAAATTTAAGTTTTAAAACCTGTAGTGGCTTCTTTAAATATTGTCCCATAACTCTTCCCTCTTATTATTCTCTATTGCGGCATATCGTTCAGAGGGACGTGAACGACTGCCTCAAGTTTAGTCTCACATATCTTCTGCTCCACCAACGGAAGGAGGCCTTGGCTAATGCATTCAAAAAAGGTCCATTACAACTTTTACTATTAGACCGTAAAAAACAGGCTGTTCTCACCACATACTGATGATTTACATGACCACAAATGCATGGGGGCAATTGATTTTTATTTTTGCTGTTGATCCCATATAAAACTTTTGGTAAAGAAAAACTAAGGTTGCAGAAAGAACTCTATTAAAAATTGTGTGTAATTATAAAAGTGATATTATAAATATTATTAAATTCTATGCCTACCTTCCTATCTACTCAGACTTTATTAAAAATAAAACACTACTCTTTTAGAGTAAATAACTAGTTTAAATACCTCAATGCCCCGAATCGAGTAATTAAATTTTTATCACACTACATTTTCGAATTTTGGTATGTTTTTTTTTAATTATTTACAAAAGATTAATTTAGAATCCGGGCTCTTTTAATTTGGGCGACATTTTTAATCGTCGCTCAAATCAAAAGCTGTCTTATATTTAATGACATAATGCTGATTAGGGTTTGGCCTACATTGATCAGTGTACTGACATTTAAACAAAAGCAAAGTTCCGTAATCGTGATTGGTCGTTGAAGAAAATTATGTTTTTATTTAGTATATATTCATTTCGTAAAAGCTTATTAACGCATATTATGTAACAAATTACAGTACAGATTTCGCAACGTCATCCTTTTTTTTTTAAATAAATAACCAATAAATGATAATATATATATATATATATATATTTTTTATATTATCATTTATCGTTTATATATTGTCATATATTATCATTTCCGCGAAGTTTCACAACAGATCTAATTTTATTCCATATAAATAATAAGAAAATTGTAATAATGTAGCCCAAACCTTAATCATAAGTAGATCACATAAATATTAATTACCTACTATAAGAAAATCACACTTGTAAAAGACTTTTTAGTAAAAGATTAATTGCATTGAAAGCAAATTTAACAACGAAGAACCTTCGAAAACAAAACGGAATTACTTACTTTGGTGAATAATTCTGAAAGTTATATGGATCGGATTTTTTTATATTTTTGGAAAGTTCTTCTCTGTTAAATATTTGCTTCTAAATTACAAACGATTAAAATTATCTACTCATACATACCTACTCAAATTAATATCACTCATTAATATACAGGGTGTAGAACAAAATTATCGGTAGAATATACGTATACATTACGAGACAGACACAGTTTGATTACCCTTTGTGCTTTGAGATCAGAATCGAGACTACGTATTTTACACTTTGAATACACCCTATACAAAACTATGAAAAATCCTGCGCATATAGGCCAAAGTTTTGTTTGACGTTCATTCGATTGGCTCACAAAAATACACAATAAAAGTAAAAAAATGATTTGATGCGAACTAAAAAGTTGTGGCGACAATGTTTTATTATGCACTGGATTTCCAACTTTCAGTACTGTTCCAAAGGTAAAGGTAGAGAATACATAGTGTACTCTTACCAAGAAAGTGCGCTCTGGCTTTTAAACTCTTTTAATTGCGCACATGGTTTTCAACTCTCAGTATTTGACCGACAGTTGAGATTACCTCTGTGCATGTCAGCTTATCAAACAACGTGCTGTCGGATTTTCGACTCTGTCTACTGAGCAGAAGATTGTAAATCTAATACACGATAAAAACGACATTTGAATCACATTATTTTCTACTTACGAAGACTCTTCCTCAACCAGCGCAGTCTGAGACAAGGAAATCTGCTGCGATCTCGGCATTCTTCTCACAAAGAAGGTTTTAATGCATGGTGCTAGTAAGTACAGGAGTACACCGCCTGCTATAATAGACACCGCGCATAATGCCCATTGGGCTGTTTTGATAGATGTCGCTGTTTCTATAACTGGCCTTAGGAGTTGGCAAGTTGATTTGAGCGAGGAAGAAGTGTTGTATGGGCCTGTGATGCGAGTGTTGGCGCCACAGTCTGATGTTTGGAAGCCAATCCAACCCGCTGATCTGTTGAATGTTACCTGAAAACATGGAAAAGTATGTACCTATTTGTGTAGATATAATTTACAAGTTACTTCATAAATGGATCAAGGACTGTTTAGATGAAATACAACCAGGTTTGGCTCTTGTTCAACTCCTAGTGTGTGTATAAAGGAGACCGCCCCACAACACACATGTTGGGACACAACATGTCCCAGAATAAATAGAATGTGTGAAAAAATTATGATATTGTCAAGTGATCGTAAATCTTAGTTTTAAATGGCCTATACTGTCTTAGTGATAGGCAAAAAGGCCTGCAGCGGATCCTTTCTTCTGCTTCTTTATTAATATTCAGTATGTAGTCGTTTTGAACGTATTGAATGTTCTCTACACATATTGCGCTGGTACATACATCTTTGTATGTAATGCAGATTTGTCGAATGTATGGTTCATCGAAATACGCAATGTAACGCAGGTGAGAGTCATTTAGAGGAGGTTATGGACGTCGCAATTTTTTTTATTACGTTTTTTTTTTCTTACGGCGAATTTCAACCACCTGTTATATATAAATTGTTTACCTGTAATCCCTCCATAGCAATATATCCTATGACAGTCTCAGTTCCTCCTGCATCCAGTCCTAGTTTATAACAGTAAGTTGACACGGTGCCCGTCGTATCACTGCTATTGTGAACACCCACTACTAGCATGTAGTTCTGTAAAGGAGCATAATAATGTATCTATTAGAATATCGTAACGATAATAATAGAACGTAAAGGACTATTGAAGGACACCGTAGATTTTAGTCCCGCCCTGCGTCCTGGTGGGAGGACTCATTTGATGATTTTACCACGTAAAAGAAAAACTATTAGAATATCAAATAATAATTTGTTACAATTTTAATTAATTATTTATTTTTATTTTATTTGAAATTGAAACAAACAAAAATAACATTAATTAATGCAATGAGCACTTTAAAGCTTAATACTTCACAAAAGGATACCTTAATCGAAAAATTGTTTTCGCAAACCCGCAACATTTTGTAAGTCTTGTACGTATACTATTATATTACCTTACCATAAACCAAAGGGTACGCGAGAAAAAAAACTTTAGTTTATGTGTAGAGAAATTACCATTTTTTTTTTATCGTGGTAAAATCATCAAATGAATCCTCTCACCCAGGGCAGAGCGGGAGGGACCGTCAGACTCGTACTGACTAAAATCCACGGTGTCCTTCAATAGCCCTTTACGTTCCGGGGTCACGGTATTTCGTACAGTCCCGCGACCCCCGGAGGAAGTACCATATACCACATTTTAATTTACTACTTTTTCAGCGTAGCTAATCTGTATATTCATGCCAAAGAAGAAAATCCAAAGTTTTTAAGCTTAGCTACGGACAGACGAATGGACATTGGACATGGGGAAAGTATGGGTTCCTTGAATTATAACAAAGAATTTAACTATAGTTTACCTGTGGTGGTATCTCCAATGTAAAATACTGGTTATCGGCGTCAGCGCTCAAAAGATCTATGGCTAACCAGGGCAACGTCCATACTTGAGGCTCTGGCCAGCATGCAGCCTGCAACCATTTTAAAATAATCTTAGAAAGAACAGAATTTTACAAACGAATATTTTAACGGATAAGGTTGATATGCTAGTGTTTTTTTTTTAATTAAATTGCTAAAAGTCCCGTGACCATTGCCATCCCTCGAATTATCTGATAATGGGTCAAACCGTTCAATGATTCTGATTAAGTGATAACTTTGAATTAAATGAAGTCAAAAGTACATATTTTCTTCTAAAAAATAAAATAAATTGCTCCGCCGCGACAGTGTAATATCACTGCCGTGACCAGGATTCGAACCTGGGTTACTACGGCCACAACGTAGGGTCCTAACCACTAGACGATCACGGCTACCGGAGCTGGTGACAAACGGCGTGAAATAAGCGCTCGCTTTGCTCCGAAACTGGATCACTTTCACAATCGTTGCGGTTCATTGCGCCAGGTAATCATTATTTACATTGCATTCATAATCGCGTCGAAAGGCGTTTAATCGTAATGTGATATGGCCCTTTGTCAAGTTTAAAAAAAAAACAAGTAGGTATGTTTTTTTTTAAATCGTTACTGTATTAAATATTTTATATTTTTATTGTTTATATTAAAAAAACAAATAAATAAAGATTTAAAAATATAAACAATAGTGGGCCACCAGTATCGGGAACAGGGTCTAAGCTGCCGCGGCGGGCAGGGCTTCAGAGAAAGGAACCTCCTAACAATGCGCGCCGTGTCCAGAAGAACTGCTTTCTAAATCAGGCCCTTGATCTAGCTGCCTAACGAGAGCCTCCTTAGATGTTGGTCGAGGCTCTTGGCAATTAAGCCATGGGCCGTCAGGACTATCGGCACAATGATCGCTGAATCCACATCCCACATAGCGACAACCTCGTGAGCCAAATCAAGATACTTGATTTGCTTATCTTGCTTATTATTATTTTTATTAAATTATTTACCTCTCTTCTATTCCAGAACTCATCCAATATAAGCACCTGAGATTTTCTAAATTCATTCTTAAGTTCGTCGACAACCTGAAACATTTCAAACTATAATTATACATCTAATATTATGAATGCAAAAGTTAGGATGGATGGATGATTGATTAAATCACGTCAGAACGAATGCAACAAAAAAGTATTAGTCGCTGTCACTGACCTCGAAGCACAACCGTGATTTATTTTTTATCAATTTTCTTTTCGCGGTTGGTCATTGATGCAGATCACGCCTAAAGAGGCACGCCATCTAATTTAATTTGATCTTGTCGTTAAAAATCCCGACTTCAGAGGTGTTTCCGTCGAGAAAGATTGGACTGTGAAATGAACTCCCTTCTTTTTCCCAATGAACTACAACATAGGGCTCTTCAAAAAGGGCATGAAAAAGTTTCTGCAATCTCGACAATGCGCGGGCGATACCTCTGGTGTTATAGGCAATAGCATCTATAGGCTACGGTGACCACTTTTTTTTTAACGTGGTAAAATTATTAAATGAGTTTTCCTACCCACCCACCACAAGGGCGGGACGGGAGGAATTGTCAGACTTGTACTGACTAAAATCCAAGGTGATCCTTCAATAGCCCTTAATGTTCCAGGGTCACGGTTACCTGTTGTAACAGTGCCGCGACCCCGGCAGGCTTTGTCCCTCTAAGGGGGCCCTCTATTTACTTCAGATGGGTGATGATGACATTTACCTGTCTGAACAATTTATCCGGCAATTTAATCTGCGTAGTACCACTATCAACAATGCTCTTCACATTATTCAGTTCCACACACATATCTTCATCAGGTTCTTTCACTTTATCTTCATCTGTCACCTCTTTTGTTTCCGGAGGGGACTTCATGACTCTGATTCCTATGACACCTACTTCGTACCATCGTTGACGTAATACTGGAGTCCGGAATGTTTTGTTGTTATTTGAATTTGGTGTGTGGTCATCTATAATAGAAAAAAGGTGTATGGGATTTTTTTTAAAGTGGTAAAATAATCCTGGCTATCTTAGGAGGGGGGGGGGGCAGATTGCGGACAGCTCTTTGAGGGGTGCGTGGTACACGACGCGCCCTCGACCCGGGCAGGTGCGTGATCGAACGGCAAGTATATATTATGGGTAATTTATGAATTGAAAACATCATCCTCAACTCCGCCGTATGTACGTACTTTACTTTCGTAGCCTCAGTTATTGTACTAATAGGTACTTAAGTACTTATATGTAGTGGAGACAAAATCTGAACACATTGTAGGCCTGCCTCTGAAACTAGGGTCCCCTGTATCTTAAGACAGAAGTTTCTTCTAAATTATAATAACACAGCTACTGCATTTATTGGATTTAACAATGGTATTGTTGCCTCTATACACCGACTGCTCGAGCAGTTAGCCAGTGATCATCATACACGGACAAACTCAACTGTTTGAAGCAGCCATCGCTAACTGCTCCAGCAGTCGATATCAACTGCTCCTGAAACATTTCGCTGGATTTGCTCGAGCGGTTCCGTCTTCACATTTTTTTTTTAAATTTTGTTAATGTAGGTTCGAGTTTGACCACTTTCTCGCCTGGTGGTAAGCGAAGATGTGGTAAAGATAATACTGATACATGTACGTAAAAGACTATGGTTCAAGCTGTCAGTGTATTTAATGGGATAATTCGTGACTAAAACGAAGGCAAAACCGCTGGCAAAAGCCAGTATTTTTTTTAAATGGTGTACTCACCTACAACATTGAAATAACCATAATGCGTACTATTAGTCGTGCTTATTGGTCCACAGAGTTTTAAATGGAATGACATTGGTTTGTTCACTTTGCGGTCAAAGGCATCTAGCCAGGATTCCACTGAGCCAGACTTGCCCCAAGCGCCTACTGGCATGTAGGCTAGTCCAAGGAGACCCTGGAAATGAGAAGATAAGATGAGATGCTGTTTTATTTTTAGTGTGGCACGGAACTGTTTGATGAGATAGGGGAGGGAGTAGATATTTGAATGCAGAAAATTAAAATACCTACAGGTAAAACACCATTGTTCAAAACATCGAAAACTAAATATCGAACGAACCTCAAACCGTCCAAAACTCAAAATCGAGATTCCCAAATTCGGCACCTCCCAAAATGTCCAAACTTTAAGTAATTGGGTAATTGGAAGTTTCGAGAATTTGACATTTGGGGATTTGGGTATTTTGACACAGTTTGACATTTTGAGAAGTGGACATTTTGTTCCTGAATGTTAACGAGCTTCATTGTTATCAATTTGACAGCATAGTCGGCTCAGTGGCTGGGCGATTGACTACTGAGCTTCGTATCACGAGTTTGATTCCCGCACGGAAAATCAGACCACAATACAGGAGAAAATAAAAAACCCCTACCTTCGTTACTAAATATACAAAAATGAATGAATTTCAACCATTGGTCGACCACTATTATGTGTTATTTCTTCAAGTCATCTTTTAAACTCGACAATATGCAAGTTAACCAATATAAGCATTAATTAACATAATAGGGGAGCGGCGATATTAAAATAGCCGGCTGACGCACCCTACGCATTCAGCCTTGATAAAAACATTACAACAACATGAGTTATTCTGACAAGTTATTCCAGTTGTTCGTGTTGATTCAAAAGAAGATTAACTTGTAAAGGAACAAGCTTTTTCCCTCGTTTGGATTACAAAAATTACCAGGATTTGGATCCTGGTAATTTTCAACTTGGTCTATTTTTAACGAGGTTCAAATAGACAAAAATCTATAATGTTAAAAAAAGCTACCGTGGACCATCAGAGAGCAATCTTCTTCTTTACAACTGGCGCGGGCAATGACACTACACCGTATTACAGTAAAACCACGAAAAAATACGGCTAAAGGGAGAGCAAAATTACAGACAGTTACTTAGGATAGTTACTTTCGAGGTATGGATCAGGACCAGAGGCGTAGCTACCGCCATATCAGCCGTATCAATTATACGGGGCCCCCAAGTGTCAAGGGCCCCCGACGATTGGAATAAAAACCATAAAATTTTGCTCTTAAATGAATACTTATCGCGGCGGTAAAGCTCCAATTATTGAACTCTATTTTCAAAAAGGCTATATCTAGTTTTGAATGAGCTAATGAACTAAAAATGAGCTACTATCAGTCAGTAATAGCATTAGTTACACGAGTCAGGATGCTATTGTCTTTGTTCTACTAAACTTAGATTAAAAGGGCCCCAAACAAGTTTTGATACGGGGCCCCTTCTGGCCTAGCTACGCCACTGATCAGGACTATGTATGAAGGAGGTATTGATATATTGCCGAAATTTTTTGCTTTTCGCTGAAAACTGCTTACCTGCCACCCAGAGGCTTTAGTGAAGAAATCATGACTGTCAGTAATGAGTGCAAAGTCTGAGCGCACTTCTGGTATGCTCAGTGACGGAAACTGTACGAAGTCTGAAGCCAGGAGCCCTGTCCATGTTCCTTGAGTATATGCAGCTTGTATCTGTAAAATAAATTGAAAAGATGAGATGAGAATAAATTGGTCCAAAACTTCACCCATTCCCCATCATAAGGTCGCGGGACTTACGAATTACCGTGACCCCGGAACGTAAAGGGCTATTGAAGGACACCGTGGATTTTAGTGTCAGTACGAGTCTGACAGTCCCTCGCGCTCTGCCCTGGGTGGGAGGACTCATTTGATGATTTTACTACTATAAAAAAAAACTCCGTCATATACAAGTACAACTGAAAACTAAAAAATCTTTCCCATTGTCTGGCAAATGCCATGCAAAATAATCAAATATTAAAAAATACATGACTGTGAAGACTGCGTTACAAATGTAAGGAGAGCTGGTATTAGCACAGGGTTTTTCAGGGCTGAGTGCCCTCTGTGCTAAGCCCTCTGGGTCCTTACACCTCATCATTATTTGCAAGATGTCCACTGCTGAACAAAGCCCCCCCCTTTCCACCTTACTTTCACTTACTGATACACAAATAAATTACTAAAGGTTCCACTTACACTACTCCCACTATTATAGAGACTGGTTGAGTTGTCCGCATGGAAGTATTTGTCGCTGTCATTCCGAGCATAAGAGGCTAGGGCTAAAGTTGTGCTCCCTGTATCTACTAGTAATTTAAACTGAAATAGGACAAATTATGGATCAATAAAAAAAAAATTAATACCATAAAATATTCACTGAAGAAAAAGCTATTGCTGACAGACCTATCAATGCCCACTGGATATAAAAACAGCTACCAGAAAGACTGGTAGGGTGGATTTCATCAGTTGGGTACCCCAATTATACGAATGTACATGCCAAAGGGGGGGGGGGGGTACCCATGTCTTGATGCTGATTGTACTAGCAGTTTAATCTTAAAAAATATTATACAAAAATTTAACAGTTATTAATTTAAATTAGGTTGCATCAAAATCTGTATTTTTCAATGTTGATCACAGACTATAGAGTGTCTATAAAAGGGTCAGCTTCCAGCCTATGGATGCGGTTACAGCTGAACACCAATTTTTTATGTGGAGTGACTGTTAATCTGACCTTTAAAACCGAGTAGTGCATTACAAACAGGAAAACTGAGCAGTATATTTAGAAAGACTTGAATCTATTAATCTCTTTGTTAGAACAACAATTACAAATGCAAACACAATCCAGTAATAAAAAGTAAACTGTCAGAGCAAACACCATTGTGTTGGGCATCAGAACAATATGTCATTGACTTGTCTGAGTGACTTTATAAACTAACTGATGTAATTGTTAGTAAATAAGTAATTCCTCCTTATTATGACGTACTTAGTTGGGTTATGAAATAATTAATACATTAGCGTTTACTTACAATATTTTGCATATTGTGAGAAATTTTCTAAATTATTAAATTTAAGTAATATATTACTTAAATTTAATAATTTAGAAAATTTCTAATAATAATCATATAAGGAACTAAGGTTTTGAGCATACAGAGAACAAACAACAAAAAAATCTTCTCAATCTAACCAACAGATTAGAAACACATAGATCCATACACATAATAAACATTAATTTATGATTACTGAAGAGTAGAACATTCAGTTTATATCAACCAGAACTTATTAGACTCTTCTTTATACCAAAGAGTTGCATGCTTATTATCTTAGCTTAAATATACTTGAATGGCCTTCATCAATTTAGAAATACCTCTCCTATATCCTAGCAGTAAGACTAAGACAAATATTATTAACATCGACTACTAAAGAGTGAATGATAGCAATACAGTCGTAAAGTCAATGAAAATAATAGAGGAATGGAAGGCAGCTTTGTTCTATTTTTAAAGCGTTCCATACGACCTCCGTTAACGGGTAAAAACAGTACAGTTTGGATATTGGCCAAATGAACCTAAAGCACATCGTCATGTTATTTGTTTACATAAAACCTTTTTTTTAACTTGGAATCTAAGGAGTGACTCTATAGTTCTTACCTTTTGATGAGGATGACCTATATTAACTTCTATACCATAAGCTTCCCCGGCATCGCCATATAAATTGATTTCTTCACCGAAACAACAACTCAAACGAACAATGCAGAATTGAAAGATAATTAATATCACTGACATCTTTATTTTATAGTGACATCATACGTTTGAACAATTTAGATCACTGAAACTTTATTGGAATTAGGAGTCTTTTTTGTATTCGTTTGAGATAAATTAATGAAATTGTTTCAAGATTATAAATATTTACGCTAATCCACTCATCAGTCGCTTCGCCTTCGCAGTTGTCAGTACTTGCTTGTCAGTCAGATCCTTGGTCAGATCTAATAGATTTGGTTGGATTTTCTGTCATATTGACAGTTGACAATGACATCCTTTTACCTTTTCTAAGAAATATTTCTAAGATGGCTTCTGGACTTTTGTGCCGTTTCCAGACAGTTTTTTTTATATTATTTTTTTTGAACTGACCAAAGCACCAATTATTTAAAATAATGTAGTAAGTCGTCGTTAAACAATGATGGGGTCGACGTTGAACCACGACGCCTAGAAATTTGTGACCTTGAAGGAACCTTTAATAGGTGACCAATATTATGGTTATAATACTGACCTCGGAAATTATTAATAAACGCATTTTCAAACATTGTCAGCCCATATTTAAAGGAAACACCCATTTTGGAATACTATTCAGTATAGAAATAATATTATCCTTTTATTACTGTATCATGGACACTCTCATCATCATCATCATATCAGCCCGCGATCACTCGGGTATAGGCCTCCCCCTTTTTATGCCAAATCTCTCGGTTCAATGCGTCTCTTATCTAGCTATTCCCCGCGATCTTGACGATACCGTCAACACAATAATTATGGACATTATTAGAAAGAAAAGAAAAGCCGGTGCCTTTCATTCATTTCAAGGTCACCGATTTAGGATTGTTTTTGTAGAATCACACGCTCCCTATATTTTAAACTCCTTGGTTTTGCCACCAGTGCTGTAACACGATCCGTAGACCATGAAATAGAAACTTTTATTCGCACATGGGAATGCATTTGTAGTAGGGCACTTTTTTAACGCCCGTAAATAAAGCGCTTGTGCGAACGGGTGCTAAGGCTGAAAGCACAGGTTTCCTGCTTAGAGATTAGAACCCCAGACTCCATCAGATTAGGCCCGTTAATTGAATTAATGAGTGGTACAAAAATACAAGGTTTTATTTTCCATCGACTCTTTAAAATGTCATGTATAAATAGTAAACAAATCTGTAAATAAATGCATGGCAGGTTCAAGATAAAATTCATGTTTTTTTGGAAAGATATTTTAATTATGGCAACAAAGACAGAACGCGGGTTTTTCAATGTCAACGAATTGTCAGACCAACTGTCATAAACTTCAAACTTGAAACTATGCACAATGCTGTCAAATTAGATAGAGCAAGATAGCTTAATTCATTTCAGCAAAGTTTAAAGTGAAATCAAATACTTTTCATGCTCAAAATATAAATATATTTATTGAAAACGGAACGCTTACATCAGAGTGTGTTGTGATTCGGCAACTGTGAAGATAAAACTAAAAAACCCCATATATTGCAGTGAACACCAAATAAATTTGAACAATGAGTCTTTGGGTAGATAAACATAGGCCGCGTGATTTGATGAAACTGGATTTTCATACAGATCAAGCTGCGCGACTGAAGAATTTAGTTCAACAAAGTGATTTCCCCCATCTTCTAATTTATGGTCCTTCTGGAGCCGGCAAGAAGACTCGCATCATGTGTTTACTACGAGAACTGTACGGTTCAGGCGTGGAACGTCTCCGACAAGAAACCATGACGTTCACAACACCTTCCAATAAAAAAGTTGAAATCATGACTGTGAGTAGTAACTATCATATTGAAGTCAACCCAACTGATGTCGGTATCCACGATAGAGTGGTTATCATGGATTTAGTTAAGAATGTGGCCCAAACTCATCAGATAGACTCCTCTGGACAAAGAGAATTCAAAGTTGTAATATTGAACGAGGTGGATGACCTAACAAAGGACGCTCAGCACGCTTTACGTCGAACTATGGAGAAGTACGTCGCAACATGTCGCCTTATACTTATCGCAAACTCTATTTCTCGTGTCATTCCAGCAATCAGATCCCGTTGTCTGACCATCAGAGTACCTGCACCTACAGAGGCTGAGATAGCCTCTGTTCTCAAAACAGTCTGTAAGAAAGAAAGTTTGTCTATTCCTCCAGAACTGGCATTGCGACTTGCAAAAGCTGCAGACCGTAATTTAAGACGGGCATTACTAATGTGTGAAGCATGTAAAGTTCAACAATATCCATTCACGGCAGACCAAAAAATACCTGAGCCTGATTGGCAGCAATTTATCAGAGAGACAGCAACTATGATACTGTCAGAACAGACTCCAAAAAAGCTTGGTGAGGTCCGACAAAAACTGTATGAATTGATCATTCACGGTGTACCCCCAGATATGATTTTTGGAGGACTTTTGAAGGAGTTAGTTAGGAATTGTGACATGTCTATGAAATGCCAAGTTGCCAGTCACGCAGCAACTTATGAACATAGAATGAGACTCGGCAACAAAGCTATTTTCCATTTAGAAGCATTTGTAGCCAAGTTTATGGCAATCTACAAGAAGTTTGTCGAAGAATCCATGGGGGATGCTTTTTAAGGAATGGTGTTAAAAAAAAACTCAATTGTGCCTGTTTTTATCATTTTTAATAAATAACTAAATTCGATTTTATTATGTTGTTTTTATGCTGAATGATTTCATAGAAATAATAACTGTGTGGTATTTGAAATATTTTATTTTTCACTGTAATACTTATAATAGTGTCTTATGGGAACTTTTGCAGAAAATAATCTGAAGTTGTCTACTATGGAATGCATCAAGGCTGCTGTGATTTCATTAGAAAAATGATCCAAGATAGATTGTTTCTTCTGTATAGCATCATCAATCATGTATGCATCTGGAGAATCTGTAAAAAATAAAATATCTCATTAGTAACAATAAGCTTATAATTTATATGAACTATACTTATATCTATAAGATTGTCAAGCTTGTAATACATTTGAAACTGTAAGATAAAGTTAAAAATCAATAAAAGACAAACTGTCTTAACATGGAGGGCTGAAACAATTTGTATTTAATGGATTTTCAACTTAACACTTAAGTGGCCCGGCGGGAAGAGCTCCGGCGCGATCTCAGGGCAGTATGGAGGGAGCGACTGTCGCAACCGAGGTCCGTCCACGCCGCAATCGCGGCGGTAAGACCCCTCTGTGAGGAGCTGCTGGATAGGCGTCACGGCGTCCTGACCTACCGCATGACGCAGGTCCTCACCGGACACGGAAGTTTCGGGAGGTTCCTGTGTCTGATAGGGAGGGAAGAAACGCCTGGGTGTCACCACTGCGAGGATCGTCCGGAGGACACGGTGGAGCATACGGTGCAGGACTGCCCCGCTTGGGCAGAGCACCGCCGTGTCCTCACGACGGCGATAGGCGGAGACCTCTCGCGCCCGGCATTGGTCGAGGCCATGCTGCGGGGCGAGACGGAGTGGGAAGCGGTCGCCTCCTTCTGCGAAGCAGTCATGCTCGTGAAGGAGGAGGCGGGCCGCCTGAGGGAGAGGACAGCGTCCTCCCTCCACCCCAGCCGCAGTGGTAGACGCCCACGGCGTCGGACGTCGCAGGACGATCTCCGGCCACCGTAGGCGCGGGCATGCGGGCAGCGAGTAATGGGCGACTCGCTGTCCGACCATGGACCATGCCCGGGTCGACGGCGCGTTGTGTTCCACGCGCGCCTCAAAGAGTGTCAGCATAATGACGGGGCCTGTAGAGGGCCAAAGCCTGCTGGGGTCGCGGGTCCAAGGGATTACCGTGACCCTAGTACGTAAAGGGCTAGTGAAGGACACCGTGGATTTTAGTCAGTACAAGTCTGACAGTCCCTGCCGCCCTGCCCTGGGTGGGAGGACTCATTTGATGATTTTACCACGAAAAAAAAAAAAAAAAAAACACTTAAGTGTATAAAGTTGAAAATCTACTAAAGACAAACTGTACCTTCAAATTTCCACTTTTTGATCTTGTTCTATTATTCATTATATTATGGGCCTATTCTTGACCTCAGTCTAAGCTTTTAAAAAGCATAGATGAGGACTAAGATTTTACCTAAGGATTTTACAAACCAGTGGCGGATTTACCAATAGGCTAAGTAGGCTGGAGCCTAGGGCGGCAGATTTAGAGGGGCGGCAAATGTAGCCCAAATAATAAAAAAAACGTATAATTATACCTTATGCGATCATGAATTTCAAAATATTCCAGTAGTGTTTCAATATTAAAATAAAAAAACTAAGTAACTGTAAAAGTTACTAAATTAAAAAAAGGGGCGGCAAAAATTGAATAGCCTACTAGCGGCAAATTTTTAAATCCGCCACTGTTACAAACATACCCATGCCTCTTTAATCTTACTTTGAAGGCAGATGCAATGAAAAAAGCATATTCTTTAGCAATTCGGTCATATGTCGTATTTAGTCTTTAATCTTATGACAATGTTGAACATTAGCCTCCCCCTTAGTATGTCGGTGACTCTGGCTCTTCGGCGAATATCCTTATGCCGGATTTTATCCCTCAAAAAACTCCAGGCATAGGTCTTTCCATGATTCGTTGAGTGACTTGTCTCTAAAAGGCCAGCAGTCAATGCCAACGGAGAAAGTTCTAACTCACTTTAACTTTGATTAAGTAGACTAGGGAATTCAGTGAGGGTATTAACACACTACATTAAGGGCAATTATTTATTAATCAACTAATGGATAAACCTTGTTTAGTTCTACATAGAAATCCTAGACAGACTAAACATCTGAAATGCTCTATTTAGGCTAAATGATTGACTAATAATTATGTGCTACTTCTGACATAGGTAGGTACTCGAATAAATTTTTGTAAGAACCATTTATTTCTGGTACTTTTTAGAGTCGTCTTCACTCAGGAATATATTATAAACAAAAAAAAAACTTAGAACTTAGAACTCGTCTACAGCAAAGAGAACAAAAAAAAAAAACAAAACAATAAATCAGGGGCTTACTTGGCTGCAAATAATACGAAGGTAGTCGCATATTCCTGACAGCTATCCTCTCTGGACCGATTACAATATAATCCTCATTATCGATGCCCCGCTGTATCATACCTGAATAAGTAATGTTGCTCTCCGCACCCTCTGAAATTTAAAACGGTTTTAAAGCGGGTAGTCGGAAATTACCGAAAGTGCACTAAACTGCAGTTGAGCAAAGTTTAATTGCACGAGACGGGGTTTTAGCGTCTAGTTACATTGGACTTAGTTTGTTTTGGACATAGGTCGTTTTAGTTTGTGTTGTTGAAATCGGAAACAGATACCTTCCCTCAAACACATTGCAGCGCCGGAAGTTGACTTATGTACCGACTAACTGTAGGTACTCCGTGGCTTCACCTCTGCTACACGACTCTTATTGGTCGTAGCGTGATGTTATATATAGCCTATAGCCTTCCTTGATACATAGACTATCTAACACAAAAATAATGATTCAATTCGAACCAGTAGTTCCTGAGATTAGCGCGTTTAACAAAACAAACTTTTAAGGTTATAATATTAGTATAGATATGCAATGTAAGCCACTTATCGATATTGGAAACGGGGGAAAAAGGCAAATTTCTCTCGTACCTACCTACTTAATTACGATTCATAATGTCTACGTAGGTACGTACGTGGTAGGTAGATAGATAAATTTTTTTTCATCGCAGTTGTGAGGTCATGACTTTTTATGCATAGGGCCTTTCCTTTCGATAAACGTTAATTCTTTCCGTAATTGTTATTACCGGCAACAGATTATAGGTCACAGTTATAAAACCTACCTCGACTCACTCATTTATAAATTAAATATGTGGGTAGGTAGGTAGTAATCGTAATTACAACAGGTAAAATTGGAAAGCTTTGATACTAGAATCTAAATACTTCATTATCAGGCTACAGCTTATTACTTCTAGGTAACTAAATAATTACTACCTCTTTATAGACCTCCTTTTTACTATCCGTACCTGTCGATACGGACAGCAAAAAAGGAAATCGGTCTCCTTACTCGTATTAACCGATAAAGCCGGTAAGTTGACAATGAACAACCAACTTAACAGGTTTGTGTGGGAAAATGTACCTAGTTACTTTACCAACCTTGATGATTCATAATTTCTTTGAAACAGAAATCTGAGTGGGAATTTATGGGGAGACTTTTTCCCAGCTGTGGGACAATACAGGTCTCGGTGAAGCAGGTAACACCGAGCAGCTGCCATGGCCAATCGTGGCAACATCAATGTTAACTAATTTCAAAGATTCCTTTGCGCATAATTATTCTCAAAGGTCCATATTGACTTTTTCAACTAATTGACTTTTTAGCTTACCTACTTTTTATACATATTTGAATATCTGTACTTACGAATATCCATTGTGATATAGGCATTATGTGGTTCTCGTCTTCCAGCCACTTCCAAACTTATCTGTCCTGTCAAATGCAAGTCATTGGTGAATACCACTCCGTTTTTCCCACCGTCGAGGTCAAACCTGGAAAATCAAAACAACAAAAAAATATTTATTGTTTTGGACAACAAAATCAAAATAAGTAAATAAAAAATAAAACGTATTCTGCATAGAATAATAATAATTTCTAAAAGTGAACAAAAACAAGAAGATACTTTTGGAGATGCTGGGATTTGAACCCAGGACTTTCAGCATGCGAAGCAGACACTCTACCACTGAGTTACATCCCCGTTGGGAAGCTACATTAAAATTAAGGACCAGTATCTAGATGATCTCGTGTCCGACATGCAATGGACACCATCACATTTCTTACAAAGCGAGCCTCGTAGTGAGACAACACCTTTATTCCTTTTTCAGAATTTGTAGCCTGGCTAAAAAATAAACCTTATGATCAGTTCACATCGAGACGCGACGCTGCGCGCAAATTTCAATGGAGTAGACTATAAATCTAACTTTATTTAACTACTACACGAAAAGATACACCATTTTAATATCGTCGCGTCGCGTTTCGGTTTTAACTGACGCTTCTAACAAGGATTAAGTAGGTAGGAAACCAAGATTAAAAACCACAAATCTCTATTACACAAAATAATAAAGTAAAATTCTTTTTGAATAATGATTAAAACCTCCTTCCGGCGAGTTTGGTCCACCTGGCACCAGTGACATTGACCCTTCTCAGTAAAATGGACGTATGCTGCTCGGGTAAGGACAAGGCCACACTGTTGATAATCGCGGGGTCGACAGGCTGCATGCCGAAGTGACCGCCGTCCATTAGAAAAAAGAAAGTCCTCAAACTGCGACGTAGGCAGTCGATGTTGTCGGCTTTGCATGTGGGGAAGGGAAGTGGTGACACTGAAAAGAAAAAAAAAGTGGTGAAGTCCGGATGTTTTGAGGGTCTTTTTATAATATTTAGTTACCGAAGTACCTATAGGTATGTAATTAAAATGATTGACATTAATTTATAAGATGGCCGATTCGCAGACGTACGAATAAATGCTGTCTAAACAGATAACCGTGTCCCTGGAACGTAAAGAAATGGAAGGAACACGGTGGATTTTAGTCGGTACGAGTCTAATGACTTCTCCCACCCTGGGTGGAAGAGCGATTGTATCATTTGATGATTTTCCCAACTGAAAAAGATGTAAAGCAGTGGGTCGAAAGGACATAGGGTTTTTTCTTATAAAAAATCCATAAAAAAATACCCGTCGAAAGACCTCATCATTCTGATGAATATTGTTATCAAAAACATTAGATGACAATATTCATTTCAAATGTTACACTCTCAGTAAGTGCCACTATCGACGTGAAATCGAGTGATCTCTATGTTCGAGTAGCATCTGCTTTAAAAATAATTTTCGACAAGACTGTCATTATTTTTTTATTACACAAAAAAAGTAATTTGCTGCAAAACACTGTTAACAGATCCACAACAACAGTTCCGATGATACGGTCTTACGATCATAAAATTTTATGAATATCAATTTGATTTCTCAATAATCATAAACGAAATTGCTTCTACCGTACCCGCCAACATCCTATTCTTTTTTTAAGAAGACAATATCAAAGATTGTGACTTGCAATTTGATTAAAATGCGGTTACGAACTGTAATTAAAGTCTTAAATAAAATAAAAGCTTAAAAACAACACCGGTTGTGCTAAATTGTCATCTGCCCAGGGTTTTTATTTTTCCATTTCAAGTAATTATTTCGCGAACTGTTAAAGATAGTAATGGAGATAAAAACGAAATACTGGCTTTATTTCTCATGTGAGGTCATTGACACCAGATAAATCACTTTGATACGGAGACATTTGCAATAAAGGGTCTAACCGTTTTTTTTAAAACAACTTTCCGTAATTAATGTCCGGAGTGGACCCGACAGTTGCTAACTCAAAGTTGTTGGCTCAAAAGTCAACCTCTGGATAAGTAATTACGTTGCAGGGATTGGGTAGGCGGTTTTCGTTTAGAAGAGTTTCATAATAAATGAATCACAACTTTTATAAAATTCTGCTTATTTACTGCATGCATTACTTACTTTGAAAGTACGCGAATTCGTGATTTGCAGCGCCTCATGGCGTGTTACAAAATTTTCAAATGTATAATTTGATCTTACCGCTCGCCGCTCCGCGTTAAATCACCGCTCACATAGACAGTAATAGACTGATACATATTGTCATCCACTTTGTCAGTTTTTTTCTTTTCCCAAAGAACAGGCCATCAATTAGGTAAGATTGTCGTACTTAGTTTCATTCGACCTTCATCCTAATTTGCCTAATTTGAAACATGCCTATCACCTAGAGTCTAATTAGGACATTCAGAATTGCCTCGATTGTTGTAATAGGTCATTACGCTTTGTATAAATCAATTAAGCCGTCGGGAATTAATTGGTAAGTAGTTTGGTAATGTTACTTAGCTATATTCAATTAGATAGCGACCACAGAGTGGGTCAATATAGTAATTGTCAATTGCTGCAACAAGGCAAATTGCTTATAAGGTCCACATAGAAGCAACATTGTATGTTTAACCTAAACATCGTACTTATCCTACCTATCGTCCTTATTATTATGAATATCCTGGTGGAAGCGTCTTCACCTGCGTACAATTCAAAAATTATCCCATCAGAACCTATCGGGATAAAACCAATACCAAAACCAAATCTGTTCCGTTCTTTTCGTGTGAAAAAGTTAGTAACAAACATCGATCCATCCGTATCACGATCATCACTTTTAACTAATGTGCTAATTCTCACTGCTTCAACATAAAAGAACCTGTTCAATAGGATACCTTTCTATAAATAAAAAATAATTTGAAGGGGTCGCTGTACTCATAATTGTAAATGTACATTTGTATTCATGTTAAGTAATTCATACAGAGAACATCAGAATATTTTTTTTGGAGAATTCAGTGTTGGTCGCATTACAAAGTAAGGTGTTCATATGTACTCAATGATCCCGAGGTTATGCTAAACAAAAACTAAGGTTGTATACATTTTTTTACGTAAATAATGTAAATTTGGACCTTCAGTAGATCGTGTAAAAACCTTTTTTGCATTTTTTTCTTTGTCCAAACAATTTGAACATTCCGAGTGACCCTTTTAAAGGAGACCGAATACCTATTAGATATTTTTTTTATGCCCGCATAATTTTATACGAGAATACGTCTACTTAAATCCGTTTTCCGTATGTATGTCGACTTCGTCAGAGATAAGTATAATCTAAATGGATTTCAGGATGACTAGTGCCTACTATTGAATGTGTTTTCAAATAACTGTTAAGCGTAAACAGACTTTTATATACAAGTATGTGTGGGTTCAAAATTGGTTAATAAAAGAAAACATATTTGTTAACCAAAAAATAAATTGCGATCACAGTAGATAGGTATACGAGTAAACCTGTATAACCTTGAACAAAGTTTACAAAAGGATATTAAAACGACCAAAAGAGCAAAGGTATTGGAGAAAATAATGTTGGCCATTACATTTTGTGGTTCTATCGACACCTGGCGTGATATTGAACTTTGATTTTGGTTCCACAGAGGTGTAGTTAGACGATATAATAATAGTTATTTTGTCTATGGCGTCTGATTGCTCTTACATTCTTATTTTAAATTGATTGCGATCAAAGGGCGTTGACTTTTTCATTTCCATAATATAAACGAAAATCAATTGCCACATGTGAAATGGATTGAGCATGAGCATTCATTACCGACGGCAATTTACCTTTTTAGGCAAATCGAGAACCATTTGGCTTTTCTGTTGTGTTCGTAATTATCATGACAGACTTTGTATGTTTTTTTTTTGTTGCAGAGCAACCTTCTCATTTTCTTTATTAGGTGGGTAAGTTGCACCTGTTTGAAGTCGTGGCAATTTGCTAGTTCAGATTAAATTTTACTCTTGGGAGTTTCATTTAAAACAATTATGGGATATAATTTATATAAAGTATAACCCTAATCCTAACTAATATTTTGATGCGAAAGTAAGTTTGTTTAAAACCTTTCCACGCGCAAACCACTGATCTTGATCATCCTGAAATCAGGCATATACATTGTCAGGTCCACAGAGACGGACATAGGGTACAAAGGTACCCTATGTCCGTCCATCCCGAAAAAAGTACTGTTACCATGAAAACAACAATAACTTATATTTTGATAGATGAACCCGAACGAAACCGCGGGAAAAACTGTAATGAGATACAGTAGATTCGATTCCCAAGTGATTTTCTTTCAGTATTGTAGGAGTTTGAAAGGCCGCCCAGGCCTAGTTGCTTGACCACTTTAGGGCAATTAGGTTCGCCCCCAATTACTCAAACATCACTGGCGAAATGTAGAGATCTGAAGAGGATTACAATCATACGTTTGTGTAATGTCTGACTACTTATTAGGTACTAGCTTTTGCCCGCGACTTCGTTCGCGACGAATAGTGAAAACTATCCTATGTCCTTGCTCAAGTTCCAAACTATGGCTGTACCAAATTTCACACAAATCGGTTCAGTAGTTTAGGCGTGAAGAAAAGACAGACAAATAGATAGAGTTACTTTCGCATTTATAATATTAGTTTGGATTAAGCTAGGCAGTAGTAGTAGTTGTAGCGGGTGAAACCGCTGGCAACAGCTAGTATCACATAATTCAAGCGGTAAAAGCTATTGTCTTTAAGAAATCTTATTGCTGGACTTGTTGTTTTCTTCGAAGAGGCGGCTTTGAGATTGTCCGATCGTATAGCGCAAGCGGTGAGCGCCGAGTGTCGCTGACAATAGCTTAGTGGATAGCAAACTTTATTGCCGGTGTACACAAGGATAAGTAGAGAATATCACTTCTGGTTTGAGTTCCTATCGTACCGTATGCCGGTCGCGGGACTGAACGAATTACCGTGACCCCGGAACGTAAAGGGCTATTGAAGGACACCGTGGATTTTAGTCAGTACGAGTCTGACAGTCCCTCCCGCTCTGCCCTGGGTGGGAGGACTCATTTGATGATAAAGAGTAGTCAGGTACGAAACACTGACCTCATCTAGTTATAAAAAAGTGTATTGACGTGTAAAAGTGCTAACACCTATTTGCAAAATAAATAACATTTACTTCTTTCACCTCATCCACATTCATACATGTGGTCATACTGGCACGCCGATTGCGAGTACTACGCAGACGCTACCGACCTTCTTAATCGAGGTAAGAATGATTTTATCGAACACCCGATTTCTGTCTGGGAGGACTCATTTGATGTATTTACCACGCAAAAAAATACCGTACGGTATGCTGTTCAGTGTTCCTTAAAAACAAAACAAGAAATCTTCCTGCTACCTGGTTCACTTTTCAGAAAGGTTAAGGTCTGAATATCCTGTCTACCACATTACTTTTACTTTTGTTTTAAAAACGTCTTAATAACAGTTTGATGCTCTGACTTCCTGTTTTAAATAAATGAGTGCATTCATGTTCATTCAATATGGAACTGGTTTTAATATCCCGATACATTTTTTTTTTGTTGAGGGAAAACCTTCAAAAGGCTACCGGTTTTTAGGGAAAAGACCGGGGAGCGTGGGATTTTTACCTCACTAAAACCCCCCCGTTGGTCACCATCAGCACAAGGGAGGAGGCCCCGTTTCCTCTTAAAAGACCTTACCGTGGCCCCTTAATATCCCGATACCTACTAACTTACAAAGTTTGTTAAATGTTATTCTTTTAAATACGAGTACCTTCATAATTTGACTGTCAGATATGTCAAATTATGAGGTTCTTTAATTTTTATGTTTTTGCTTGTAAATAATTGTCTTTTTGTAAACAAAAGACGAAAGGTTTTTTGTGCCAAATTAAATAAACGGTGACTGTAGCACCAGTGTTAAATTAATTTTGCAAAAAAACTAAAAGCAGATGAATAAACAACATGGATTCTGGTAATCACCGAAGATTTGGATCGAATAGAAAATTACAATAGTTAGGTAAGTATATTAATATCTTGAGGAACAAGGTCATTGCTAAGTAGGCTTGATGTATACAAAGTAACTATGTATTTGTTACGAGTATATTAAAATACGACATCAGATTATAATAGATTATGCATTATTATTTAAAACAGATTTTTATTGTTACTTGTTAATATTCTTCCCGTTTATTCTTTTTTTACACACTTTATGATATATTTATTAAAAATATAGATATATTTATAATAAATTTTGGAAGTACTTTCTCGTCTTCATGGACTTTGTTAGGACTTAGTAATCAAGGGTTTCTTCGCCATCTTATTATTTTGGCCGATTATTATAAGTTATTAAAAACTGTTTTTTTTTACTGTTAAAGTTTCCAACTGATATCAAGTATCTAATTAAAAGCAATGTTCATTAAAAGTTTTCTTTTTACACTTCAAAAAAAAAAAACACATTCAGTGAGTATAAGTTCGATTGATATAAGTTAAGTAAGTGAAGTTTTAAAACTGTTTTTTGTTTTTATATAATACTAGCTTTTGCCCGCGACTTCGATCGCGTGGAATAGTGACTTCCGGCAGATTTTTGTTTTTTTATTTTTTGTAATAAAAGCTATCCTATGTCATTTCTCAAGTTCCAAACTATGTCTGTACCAAATTTCACACAAATCGGTTCAGTAGTTTAGGCGTGAAGAAAAGACAGACAGACAGAGTTACTTTCGCATTTAATATTAGTTTGGATTTTAGGTTTAGATCATGAGTCTGAGGATTTTTTTTATTTTGGTGGAAATTCATTAAACTCCTCTCCCTTTGGAACGAGACCGTCATACTGGATTGACTATAAGCCACCATGTTCCATCTATTGCTCTTTGTTTTCCAGGGCCGGGGTAACCTCTTCCCCAACTCAAGGGCTAGGTTTGGCACATTGGAATAATAAGTGCTCGTCTGAATTTAAATGTTCGTAATAACGCACGGACCACGATACAAGATAAATTCTGCGTGGGTAAATGTTTCTTTTTTTTTAATCTATTTTTTCTTGAATAATGAAAAATACTCTAAATGTGTAAACTCGGGGTCGCGGGACTCACGACCCTGGTACGTAAAGGGCTATTGACGCTCTGCCCTGGGTGGGAGGACTCATGTGATGATTTACCAAGTAAAAAAAAAAGTGTAAACTAGAATATAGGTAATTTAATAATAGGAAACCAATATTAATTAGTACCTGCTGGCATTATTCCGTTTATTCAATATTTTAGAAATGTCCTGAATTCCAAACAGTCTTTTAAATTATTAGAATTTGTTTACCAATTTTTTTATTTAAAGTGTTTAAATTATAAATAAAGAAAAATGTTATGTCGCCTGCATGCGTTAATATACATAAAACTTGACTGAATCAGGTCAGAAAGGGTAACCAACACCGTCATGGTAAATAAACTTGGCAAAGAATAGATTAATATCTTTTTTTACATAAGCCCTTTTTATTTTGCAGTTCATGTAGGTACTTTAAGTGATTTTTTGTAAGATTATATTTTTTGTTTATGATACACATAAATATAAAAGGTTTATGGTAATAAGTTCTGATGCAAGAAACTGCATTATTGTAAGTACAGCAGCTTGTTTAATACTTGTTGCCTGTTTACTTAACTCTTTTGATGATTGTCCCTCCCTAGTTACTTATTTATTTAACCATGTTAAATCAACTCATTACTTTTCGTTAAGTCCTCAAGCTGAGATGGTAAGAAATGTAAGAATATTTACTTTATTACGTTTTCTTGATGCCATTATACTTTCGACTATTATTTTAAAGTCAAAAAATCCAAAAGTACTTTGTAATGGTCAATCTGTTTACTCTGAATGTGTTTTATACCTGTGTACAGTGTGTACCTGCTATGTTTTTTCCCACTTCTGGTAAACTAAATCTTCCTCACTTTAAATATTTTTCGACTCAAAACACAAAGCCTTCTATGGGTTTATTGTAGGTGTTAGTCAATAAACCCCCTGAATTATTGGAGGTAAAAAGAAAACTCAAAGAAATAACTATTAAATTCACCATAAAAAGAAAAGGGTTATGTAGATAAAATTGGGACTTCAATTGAGTGACATCCTTTCAAAGAAAGCGTTCTCTTCCGGGTCCTACTGCCTCTAGTTACGCTAAATTGAATTTAGATAATAATCTCGGTAAAGGTCAATATACACCAAGACGCGACGCGACGTAGTGATAATGGAAATGTGACTACTTTTAATTATTTAGACTCACTATTAAGAGGCCTCTTACAGTCCACTAGCGCCGCCAATCGAAAAAATGTCATAACTCGTAAATAGAATCAAAAATACAAAATGTGGTCTGTAATTACTGTAGAAAAGGCAATAACGTAATTTTATAAAACTTAGTTAACACTTTAAATATAGCTGTTTAGCTAAATCGTGCATTTGTAACAAAAACGGCCGTTTATGTTTAGAATGCACGATTTAGCTAATGGCGGCGCTAGTGGACTGTAAAAGGCCCCTTAAAGGTGAGCGTAGAGCCGCGCTGCGTCTCGTCATCGGTGAAATGTGTATCTTTTCGCGTAGTAAATAAAGTTAGACTTTGAATCGCTCTCGCGTATGAATTAACCCAACGTTCTCCGCTCCTTTTAATGTCTTTATGAGTTAGGGAGTCAAGGTCAAGGTTAATTCATAAATTCTGTAGAAGGCGAGAAGTACCTGGAAAAACTACACACGTGATGAGTAACGATTTTAAAATTCCTGGAAGAAACTTAGGGAGGATTGGGTCTTTGCCCTACATCTTGACAGAATAGGCCAGAAAATAAAAATGGAGGGAACTTCTTAGAGGATTTATGAAAGTATCTAGTTTTTTTTTTGTTTTCATTATGCTTACGACAAATATTTACAGGATTTATTCTAGATATTAATCTGTCTGCCTATATTTCTATGCTTAGTTATGTAAGACAAAATGACTATCAGCTTAGATGTAATAAAAAGAGGGAGAATAAAATTTATTCCTTTTTATCTGTTTCTTTTTTAGGTATATGGCTAATATTTACATAAATTCCTTATGAAATATATACCAGTTACAAATAAGATAAATGGACAGAGCTGCGACAAATATTAGTATTTGGGTCAAGATAAATGGAACCTCTCTAACTCGCGATTTTTACAAATTAAATTGGAACGACAACCCACTAAACGGGAAATAAATTAATGCCTTGTCTAGTACCCTTTAAAACGTTATAAAATTAAATTAAACCGCTTGTTATTTCGTTATTTCAAATCTCGCTCCTTGCTAATCCTACTCCTATTAATATATAGACGTGAAAGATTGTTTGGATGGATGAATGTTTGTTACTCTTTCACGTAGAAACTACTCGACGGATTTGGATTAAATTCGGTACACAGATAGTTTATAACTTGGTTTAACACGTGGGATAGTTTTTATCCCGATTTTGTTAACAACAACAGCAACAGCTAGTATATCATAAACGTGAAAGTTTATTAGGATGTTTGTCACTCTTTCATGGAAAAACAAGTAAAATTCAAGCTTTAAGGTTGCATATCGATGAGAGGATAGACACGGAGATATTTTTTTTTTTTTTTTAGTGGCAACACCGCCCGAGTAACATGTCAAATTTTTGCTCCGTATTTTATACTTAAATTAAATTAGTAATTAGGCTGTAATCTACTATATTTTAATGTGTAATCGTATTGTTATTGTGTAAATACGCAGGAATATTGTTTTCCAAATAATTGGACCAGTTTAAAAAGTTTTCGGGTACCTAACAGAGTTGCCGGTAACCTAAAACAATCAGCTGACGCACTTACTACGGATCTAAAACGGGGAGTATTGTTCACTTTTAACTATAAATTGCACACATTTCTTTACTATATTCTTACACGCAAATTCCAAGTCTTTAGAATATTTTTATTTGCTAATTTTGCACTCCATTGTTGGTTGCAAAATCATTTGTTTACATCTCACACAACTATTTGAAGATTGATTAAGTTTTTAGCAATACATAGCTAATAAATATCTAAATAAACCTTTTATGATAATTAATAAGCATTATTGTCTTTATGTTATTACTATTTTATTAATAAACCAAGTTTTTTTTTTTTAGTCTTAGAAAGTACCCACTATAAATAAAAAAAAAGTTATCAAGTCAATAATTGAATTTCCAATTTGTATTGATAACATATTTGGATTCTAATAAATCAGCCTACCTTATTTCAATCCTTTACTTAGCACTTTTTCACACTTTCCCTTGTTTAAAATTTTAATTTTCCCCCGTTTTATCACTATTTTTTTTTTTTTCTCCATTGATTTATTCTGTTCTCACCCTTTCTTTATTTCTCACTTTCAGTAACCAATCCAATAACCATGCCTGTGATGACCCGTAAGGCTGCTGCTCAGGATATGGAGCTAAAGTTGAGAACAGCTCTCCATGAGCTAAAGGAATCAAATCTCAAAGTCCAACAACTGTTACAAGAGAGAGAAGAGAGTGAGGTGGAGATCGTTAAGGTTAATACCAAAAACTCAAGCCTAAAACGGGAGTTAGTTGATCTACATCAGCAATTCTTGGACGTTGTTGATGAACGGGATCAACTGCGGATGGTCATGGATGGGTTCAAAAATTGCACTAATTTGTATGAGGAGGCTTTATGTAAGGTTAGGGACCTAGAAAATGAACTTATTTATGCTAATAGTTTGATTTTAAAGTTACAAAAAGAAAAAGAAAGTTCTCAAATGAATCAAACAAATAACTTATACAATGAAATATTAAATAGTAATTGTAACCCCTCTTCCTTAATAACTATAGATCTGACTGAAGATTCTTTATTGAAACATAATTATAATGTAAGTAATAGAAAAATTAAGAAATATGCTAAATTAAATAGAATTATTAAAAAATGTCACCAATTTAAGAAACAACACAAACAGTTTTCTAAATATATTCCATTGAGGAAAGAACGTGTTGATTTACTAAATAAATTAAATAATTATCAAATAAAATTAGAAGACAGTATTAAAATCTATGAAATAGATACTCAGCATTTGCAGTCTGAAATTCAGGTACTACAGGACTCACTTAGTTCCCTATCCAATAAGTATGTGACCTCTCAGAATCAAATCAGGGAACATATTCTTGCTGCAAATGAATTAGTAAGGTGTAAATGTAACTGTCAGACAGTTCCCAGCCGTGACTCTATCCAGCCTGAGGTAACGGAGGACCCGTCCCAGTCTGAGAATTCACTGCTAGAGTGTAATGATCAATCACAGGTGGCACAGTCTGAGATATTTATCAATCATGAATGTTCTTACTCAGTTATGTTCTCGGATAGGATAGGAAGAGGTGTAGGTAAATTATTGAGTAATAATTTGAGCCATTCCAGTCAGAATTATTGTATGCCGGGGTCAACATTCAAACAGATAATGGCAACAATAACCAAACATGTCTATAACTGTAACACAGACTTAACTATATTTGTGGGTAATAGTAAAAAAATTAGAAAAGCAGACCTTACTAACAGTGTGGATGAATTGTTAAAGTTGAATTGCCGTAAAATAATATTGTGTGCTTTCCCTTACTTTGAGAGTTTGTCAAAAAGTCAGAACAATTATATTCACATGCTGAATAAGCATATTTATTTCCTTGTTAGTCACTATAGTGACAAACTAAGCTTTTTTGATACCAATAGTTTTATAGATAAACTTAGGTCAACACGAGATACAGTGTATCTGCCTTTTGTATATAGACACAAAATAGCTAGGCTATTAGGTTTTTATATTTACACAGACATAAATAGTATGTCTAAGTTTAGTAGTAGTATAATTAACACCGAAAATATTAGTAATGATACTAGTATTAGGGTGGTGACCACTGACTTTAGCAGTAGTGTTAATAGTGGATTTTTTTCTTTAAACTAGTTAGTAAGACAACAGAGGTTTTATTCAACAACAAGGTACCTTCTTGCTCTGAAATATATACGTGCAATAAAGGGGCTAAGCAGAATTCCTTGACAATATTCCATCAAAATATTCAAGGTTTCTCTTCAAAGCAACTAGAAATTGAATTGTTTTTAGAAAGGACAATGTACGATATTGTTTGCTTCACTGAACATTGGTTGAAAGACTATGAAATGATAATTTATTACGAAAACTACAATGTGTGCAGTTGTTATAATCGAAAATCTAAGATGCGTGGGGGTTCACTAATCTTAGTTAAAAATTGTTTAAAAGCTAAGTCTCGTAAGGACATAGTTGATCTATCGGTAGAACATAGCGTAGAATTGTCTTGTGTTGAGCTAGATAAGCATGTAATAGTGTGCGTTTACCGACCCCCTAATTATCAAAACTACTCTATATTTGAGTCAGTAATGGAAGATGCTTTGGCGAAACTTGGAACTTGTAAAAAAACAATAATTATCTGTGGTGACTTTAATGTTAATATTTTAGAAAATAATGTATATAGCAGTAGGTTTTTAAATCTCTTTAAATCATTTAATTTGTCGAATGTGTTTTATGAACCAACCCGAATTACTTTAAATACTGCCACATGTATTGATAATGTTTTTTGCGATTGCGAATGCTTAGATAAATCTATTGTAAATTACCTTCCTTCGGATCACAGCGGTCAAACGGTTACTTTCGAGTCCAATATACAATTAGAAAAAGTTCAAATACAAACTAGACAAATAACTCCCAGCAACTTAGATAGATTTAATAATAACCTAATTAATGGATTAAATATTTCAGACCATATTTTTAGTTTAAACAATGTAAACAAATTGTATGAAGACTTTTTTTCAGTAGTTCGTGCCACATTCAATAATACTTTAAAAATTAAAATGAAAACGACTGGCCCAAAGTTTATTTTTAGTGACTGGGCAACGCAGGGTATTAGAAAAAGTAGGGAACGATTGTTTGAGCTGTACGGCCTTAAGCCTTTTATTAACTCGGAAACATTTAACAGATATGTTGCTACTTACTCCAAAATTTTCAAAAACACTTGTAAGGTAGCTAAATCCATCTTCATTAGCAAGAAGATAAAATTGGCCGATAATAAAATAAAAACAGTTTGGAAAATAATTAATACTGAAACTAATAAAAATAAAAAACGTAGTAACAATTTAATACTAGAGACTTCACGTGGTCTCATAAGCTCAGACAAAGAAATTGCTGATGAATTCGTAAATTTCTTTACCAGTATCCCAATTAAAACAACTGAAACTTTAAACTCATCTCCCTGGCTTTCTATTGATTTATTAAAAGCGAACGTTTCAGCCTGCCCGAACGAATTTAAATTTAAGCATATAAACCCCCTAGTCGTCATAAAAGCTTACAAGCAAATTAAGATCAAATTAACTGAAGATCTATGGGGTATGTCTATCAAAGTTTGTACTTCAATTATTGTGACTGTAGCACCGTATTTAGCTTCGATATTTAATTTGTGTGTGGAACAAGGGGTCTTTCCAGATCTAATGAAACACAGTAAAGTAATACCGCTTTTTAAATCCGGGGACAGTAAAGACACCAACAACTATAGACCTATATCCGTATTGCCGGTTTTCAGTAAGGTGTTTGAAAAAGTAATGCTTGATCAGATGCTCAATCATTTTAACATCAATAAAATATTACACGAGCAGCAGTATGGTTTCACCAAAGGACGTTGTACCACTGACGCCGGTGTTACCTTATTAAAACACATATATACTACGTGGGAAGATGCTCGAGATGCCATAGGAATTTTCTGCGATCTCTCAAAGGCATTTGATTGTGTAAATCATGAAACCTTGCTCTTAAAACTTGAGCATTATGGCCTCAGTAAACTCGCGCTTAACTTAGTGAAATCTTACTTAAATGATAGACAACAGCAAGTACAAATAAATGGTGTCACTTCAAAGGGCTTACGGGTAGAAATGGGTGTACCACAAGGTTCAATATTGGGTCCTTTTCTCTTTTTAGTTTATATAAACGATCTACCCCATTTATTCAAAAATCAACCTGAAATGGTATTGTTTGCTGACGATACTTCTTTGATATTTAATATTAATAGACGCGCCTCACACCTTGATGACGTAAATAGCGCTCTACTGCAGGTGCACAAGTGGTTCACCGCTAATAATTTAGTTTTAAATGGGAAGAAAACTAAGTGCATAAGATTTTCTCTACCAAATGTCAAAAGTAATGATAGTGACATTGTATTGAATCAAGAGAAACTAGAATTCGTCGATAAAACGGTTTTCCTAGGAATCACGCTCGACTCAAGGCTACAATGGAGTCCTCATTTAACATCTCTTGCAGGACGGCTGAGTTCAGCAGCATACGCTGTTAGAAAAATCCGCCAACTTACTGATATAGATACCGCGAGGCTAGTCTATTTTAGTTATTTTCATAGTATTATGTCATACGGTATTTTGCTATGGGGACGGGCTGCAGACATCGAGTCCATATTTATTCTGCAGAAAAGAGCTGTCAGAGCCATATATAATCTATGTAGGCGCGATTCTCTCCGGGAATTGTTTAAGGATATCAACATCATGACAGTACCTTGTCAATACATATATGAAAACATCATGTACGTTAGAAAAAATCTGCATCTATTCAGTAAAAGAGGTGACAGACACAACTATAATACTAGAAATAGGGACCAATTAGTTCAGCCAGGTTTCAGGCTAGCTAAAGTAGACACATCTTTCATGGGGTACTGCCTAAAATGTTACAATAAAATACCTCCTCACATAATAGAACTGAATGAAACAAAATTCAAATCATGTATAAAACGCACACTATGTAGGCAAGCATATTACAAGTTGGAGGATTATATTAATGATAAAAATGCTTGGCTCAATGCTGGTCCTGCTCCACTCCTCAACAATAGGGGTAAATTTATTAATTAGGTAACTCGCATAAATATTGAGGAAGCTGCAGAAGATTGTAAGATTATCTTTGCATTGTATCGATTCAATTTCTTAGTATTATATAATTTTATTGCACATGTGTGAGTACTATGTACTACTTATTAATTATTGACTCGATTTTACCCTGGTGGTTGAGAGAATGTCATGCTCACTCAAATGTCTCGCTGATGGTGGCACGTGTGTCGGATCATTTAGCTCCCTCCAAAATGGTTGAGCTGAATGGTGCTGATACGTGTGTCATGTTCGTGAACGGGCGCTGTCAGTTGAGACTGGTCATCTCTTAGCTGCCACGGTTTATTTTAATTATTGATTATTTTGTTTCTGAATTGTTTTTTTTTGTATTTTACTGTGGACACTTTTAACTTGCTACATCGTTCTCACATAATGTACCATCTAAAAATGAATGATGTAACAAAGGTTTTGTAATAATTTTGGCGATCTAAAAAGAGTGTCCATGGAGTTTCTTGCCCGTTCTTCTCCATAGAGATCTACTTCTTGGAACGGGCATCTACGGTACTTTCACAGTTTTTATGTCTTGTGACTGGGACTGTAGCACCATAATTTTGTAGTATTTAATTATATTTTTTATGTCTTTGACAATTCAAAAGTGCCTGTAACTGGTCTACTTGAAATAAATGCTTTTGATTTGATTGATTGATTTGATCATACAGAACTCAAAACTGGTACAAGTCAAGATATTTTCCTGATTGCATGTTCGTTTTTTTTTATCGTGCTAAAATCATCAAATGAGTCCTCCCACCCAGGGCAGAGCGGGAGGGATTGTCAGACTCGTACTGACTAAAATCCACAAGTGTCCTTCAATAGCCTTTTACGTACCGGGGTCACTGTAAATCAAAAGTACCGCGTCCCCGACAGGCTTTGGCCCTCTAGAGGGGGGCCCCATCATTTTTGCTGACACTCTTTGAGGCGCGCGTGGAACACAACGCGCCGTCGACCGGGGCATGGTCGGACAGCGAGTCGCCCATTTTTATGTTCCCTTGCAACAATTTTGGAGTTTGGCAACAGCTAGTTAATAATAAAATCCAGTCACGGACGGTGTGTTTTTGACAAGCTGTGTTTGTTTGTGAATAATCTTCTTTTATGTTCCTTAGTGATACATTAAAACCATACTAAAGGTCATATTACAAACTAGCTCCCACCCGCTTGGCTACATCGGTAACCGTCCCTCAATGTCGGCACGATTGAAGTGGCTAAGCCATAGACTGCTGCGATGCGATTCGCAGCTTTGCTTCACGCAAAGAACAATAAAATTGTGTGTATGATTTACTGGTATTTATTTTGAGTCTGGGAAATAAATAGGTTTGTAAACGACCCGATACAATTGATTGATTTTCATTTAAATATAGATCCACCACAGCTTTATCCATAATACCTATAGATCTTAATATAATATAGATCAACAGCCATAGAAACTAACTAGTCAATGTGATCGGTATAGAGCCCCATAGAGCTGAAGCAAACACTAATGAGAATACTCAAAGGACGTCGCCTAATTTCTACTAGGACCGTCAATTGACCTAGCAAACAATTACATGATGTTTGTTAAGTAAACTGGGTAGTACCTACAAGCTGTAGGCAAAAAAATAAGATGTACTACTCTTTTATGTGTAAAAGTTATAGTTAGAAGTATGGAAAAAAACTCGGTATGAGTTACTGGAACCAGGATGTCTAAAAATGCCACTTAATCCAAACGAATAGAGGTAAAATTCGTAAGTGTTCTAATTTAGAGACCATTTTTAGAAATATTATTTCTACTGAAGTGATCTTTTTAGACGTCCTGGTTCCAAAAACAACACAGAGGTTGTAACCTTCTGCGGAAGTCCGAACAGACAAACTCTTCTCTCGATATGAAGCAGAATGGGCTTGACTGTACCCACCCAAGGATAGACAAAGATAGCGTAACATTATCACCCAAAACATGTTTTCAAGGGAGAATCACGACCCTCCTCCAGGAGCCTCCTCCTCCTCCTCTTCCTCCAACAGCTACATATTATCCATGTTTTATTCTACCCACTTAATAATAAAAAGAGCTAAACTTTGGATGTAGAAAGTAATCATCGAAACGACTGATCCGATTAGGAAAATTCTTTCACTAATGTAAAGCTAGATTATCCCCCATGGTATGGTCATATAATATTTGACGTTCCCTTGGGATACCTTTCTACCGTAGCACTGGCAAATCATAGGATAAAAAAAATAACTCTATTCTGTACTAAGAAAAAATATCGTAAGTCCGCACTAAATTCTTAGATAAAAATGCTAAGAAATACTTACTTGGATCATAGCTCTTATGTACAAACTGACCAACACAGTACAATAAAGTTTGGGACACAAGTATCACACAAAAACCGAACCGAACCATCTTGCTTGCACTAATAACTGAGAAGAAAAGTCCGTCCTTACCACCAACGTTTTATATACGGAGTTTTATTTTCTTAAAAACAAAAGAACCGGATTCGCAGCTTGGAGCGAATTAAAGGTGCGTTTACATTTAGGCCCGCTTGTGTCGATTTTATTGTGCGATCGAAACGTTTTATGAAATTATTAGTGTATTAATACTTGCGGTAATTCAATAAAATGGATTGCGATACACAGTTTTTCTGCATGGTTGTTTTATGAACTTGGCAGCTTGGATCAGGGATCACCATTGACTGTTTCTAAAAAGATTGATATAATAACTAAGGAATTCTATGAATAGTCTATAGTCTATGGTGTATATCTTCTTCGATCAATATAATGTGATAATAACACTAACAATTGTTTTAGTTCTTTTAAACAATAGGTAGCATCTATGGTGGTTTCCTGTGAAAAAATATTGCTTATTTCCAAAAAAAATTCGAAGTTATGATAAGAGGTGTGTGTGGATTTACGCCCGAAATCAATATTCAATCTTAATCCAAATTTCGTTCCTTTGTTGTTGACGGTTGCTTCTGATTGACATCTTCAAAACTCAGATAAAAATCCAACTAAAGATAGCAATAAAAATACAGTACTAATTTCCAGCTTAAGAGAGCGTATTCTGAAAGTTGGTAACGTCGCAAATAGTTGTCAAATATTTACAAGTTTTAATTAATTTGGCAAATTTACTGTATGAAAATAACAAATATGACTTTGTGGTGCACTAAAACATTGATATAGGAATACAATTACAACACTGAATTTGATGTTGTAACCGCTTCAGGTAAATAAAAGGCAAAGATCCAATGCTTTTTTTGTAATTTTAAAATTGCATTCCCTTATCAATGTTTCAGTGCACTACAGAGCCATAATTCCTATTTCCATACAGTAACATTGCTAAATTAATTAAAACTTGTTAATATTTGACAACTATTGGCGACGTTCACAACTTTCAGAATACGCGCTCTTAACGCTACCACGATGGTCTAATTATGGAAGCCTTATTTTTTTATAATGCTTTGTATGTACAGCTGTTGGTGTACCGAAAGTTTAATGACAACAACTTCCAATTTTTACAACAGTTGAGTCTTTGAAACAAAAACGAAGTTCAATTTTTATGATGATGCTTCTAAACTTGTCTACGAATCGAACAGCGATTTTATTTCCTTTAAAAGTCAATAAAATTCTTAGACCATAGCTTTTGTTCTTGAAGGAAAAACGCAGAAAAAAAAAACCGACGAATTTCACTATTTTTCCCTTACAGCTAATTAGGTTTGTGGCTGGCTGATAAATGATCTGTGCGAATTTTATGATATTCCTTTATGAAAAATCCTGGGAAATGAACAGAAAAATGGATGCTTTGTTCAGTGAACATTTACCGGGTATTTTTCGACCATAAAATAAGTAAATAATAAAAATCTGTTTGTATACACGAGTCATGTAAAGAGCTTATTGTGACTTGTATGAAAATATAGCTTAAAAGCGAATTCGCTTTGAAGCTTTATTAGATAACCGTGACCCCGGATCGTAAAGGACTGTTGAAGGACACCATGGATTTTAGTCAGTCTGACAGTAGGGTGGGAGCACTCATTTGATGATTTTACCACGATAAAAGAGCGAATTTCCTTGAAGTTGAATTTTATGTTACTGTTTTTTTTTTATAAAATTTTTATATCATGAATGATTTCGATTCGATTTTTGTTTTAATTTGTATCCATTGCTATACGAATACCTAAACTTACAATTACTGGTTTTCCTGAAGAATTCTCACAAAAACTATTTAAATGTATTTAATATTACATAGCTTAGACCGGCCAAAGAATTTGCAAGTTGTTTGGACTGCCTGCTGGGGTCGCGGGACCAAGGGATTACCGTGACCCTAGTACGTAAAGGGCTATTGAAGGACACCGTGGATTTTAGTCAGTACAAGTCTGACAGTCCCTCCCGCCCTGCCCTGGGTGGGAGGACTCATTTGATGACTTTACCACGATAAAAAAAAAAAGTTGTTTGGACTAAGCACCTATCTGCATTCTGAAATCTAAACTATAACTTATTCTGTCTAGAGCTTTTACTCACATGAAGTATCCATATTGTCTTGTGTATCTGCATCTGCATTGTGGATCTGCAACGTAAAGGCTTTGGAATTTTGTATTTTTAGCCTTCTAATAGGGGAACAGTGTATAAGACGGGGACGCGAGGCATGATGGGAAATCACACACTTATGGCAAACATAACACAATACTAATGTAGCGCAAGCGCCAACAGGACGCCATTTGTTAATGGCTGCTTGCAAATGACGTCCTGATGGCACTTGCGCTCCGTTAGTGTTGTGTTTGGTAAACCTAAAGAGTGTATGTCCCCATTATACCTCGCGTTCCCGTCTTATACACTGTTCCCCTACCTAAATATAAAAATAGTCCTCCTGGTCGATTTCGGCCATGGTGGCAAATCTCAGCAGAGATAAGCCATCTGCGCGGGACCTATTACAGTGTACGTATGAGTGCACAGGCCCAGGTGCACTCTCCGTTCTTTTACTCTCATAGTCCGATGGGATGGCAATCCGACACGACCGGAGAGAAATCAGGCGTGCTTCCTGAGGAACGGGGATTTTGTACCGCCAACTTCCAAACTACGTGCTGCTACTGAGAAATTTTAATAGAAAAACCCAATAGCACTATTTGCCCGATCCGGGAATCGAACCCAGGACAACACGCTCGTCAGTCACGCTTTTGACCATGACACCAATGGGGCAGTTGAGGCCTGTTAATTATAGCTGTTGGAAACCGCTCGAGGAGTTGGTGCGGGATTCACACAGTGGTAAGTAGCAATTGTTATGGGCCCCTCCTGTAAGAGGGACCCGAATACTGGATACGCGGGGCCCCCGTTTGTAATATAACTTGTAGCCATTGAAATATACTTTTTAAATTTTGCAATTATTTGTGTTATTTTAAATTACTACGAATACGTAACCATGACTTTTTGTACTTTAGAGACAATTAGTCAAAATTAGGCAAGCGCGGGGCCTGCTACGGGCCTCGGGCTTACCTAATCCGGAACTGCCTGCAGTCCTTGCAACCTTGTGAGTGTGTAAATCCTCATGTATAGGTACTTTCACCGTGAGAAGCCAAGGAGTGGAATTTCCTGCCAGGGTCTTTCTTTTCTGATAGCTGCAACCTTGGGGACTTTAAGTCAAGAGTGAATAGGTTGCTTACTATCCAAACTTTCTTGTTAGTTTGGATTTGGAATGTCTTTTAAGATGAATGATGTAACGAAGGTTCTGAAATAATTTTGGGTGATTGAAAAAAAGTTGCGTCTATGGAGTTTCTTTTCCGGTCTTCCCCATAGAGATATACGCTAGAATTTTCACAGTTATGTCTGGCGACTGGGACTGTAGCACCATAACATTTTTTTGTAATATTTTTATTATTGTCTTTTGTTGACTATTCAAAAGTGCCTATAACTGGCCTACATGAAACAAATACATTGATTTTGATTTCTTTCAATGTTCTTCTGATAGCAAGTGTGTTACGGAATAAAGGTCGTGTTAAAATACGACCATAACACAACACAAAACACGATGCTATATCAAGAGATACGAATCAGTGAACACATACGATGACATATTAGCATATTATATGCAGCGTTCCATTCATGAAATGCATTATTATGCATAGCATACGTGTCCTTTATAAATAATGGACTAAGTTTTGGCAACATTTTGTGTATTTTGTACTAGGAATGTGCTTAGGTGCGGTCAAAAGATTACGTAAAGTAAGTTATTTTCAATAATTTTATTGATTAAGTTGATTTAGACTTAATAATAATTTAACCCTTTATAATAATTTCCGCACAAACTAAACTCTTTTGCAAAAAAAAACGGGCACCTAATGAAATTTACGTTCTAAGGTCGATTTGAGTTGATTAAATGAAATGTATTTTTTGACGCAGTCTGTATACTTACTTATAATCGTGTAAATTAAAGCGCGTGAAGTGAATTCGGGCAATTAAAAGAAAAAAAAACGATGGATTCTTTAAAAGCGGCGTACACGCCCAAACAATAAAAGTGGTCGGCAATAAAGACAAGATATGTTTTTTACTTTTTTTAATTAACCAAAGTTACAAATGTAAAAACCTAATAACGAGTGTGACCTCCTCTTGCCAAAATCACAGCTTGAATTCTTCTGGGCATGCTTTCCACGATGTTTTTAATAACGTTTTGAGGAATACGTTCCCACTCTTCTGCAATGACTCTTTTTAGCTCCCTGATGTTTTGTGGAGCAGGTTGCACTGATCTTACCCGTCTCTTTAGAACATCCCAGACATGCTCAATTAGATTGAGGTCAGGACTTCGAGCTGGTCAATCTAAATGACGGATCCCAACTTCTTGCATGTACGCTTCCACGTCGCCAGAACGGTGCGGGCGAACATTGTCGTCCATAAAAATGGAATGTGTCCGAAGTGCAGTCAATGTGGTTTGTGCATATGGAATAAGGACTTCCATTATGTATCGGTGTGCATTTAATGTTCCATTTTCTATGAAAACTAACTCCGTTTGCTCCGTCGAATTAATTACTGCCCAAAACATAATGGAGCCTCCGCCATAAGAAGTGATTTCTTCGAAACACATTTCCGCATAGCGTTCCCGTGGTCTTCGCAGCACTCGCCGGCGTCGGTCCTCTCCAGACAAAGAGATTCTAACTTCATCAGAAAACAATACTTTATTCTAGTCCTCCAAAGTCCATGAAGCACAGTTCCGAGCAAACTGAAGTCGAACAACACGGTGCTCACGATACTCTTGATACCGTTGCCAAGTCCTCTGGACAGTTGAACGACTCACATTTAGCCGCTGAGACACGTAAGTTTGCGAACAACCTTCTTCAAGTAGGGCTTTAATTTTACCGGCCCTTATCGCTTTATCACTCATATCAAAAAGAGGTATTTAAGTAAAAAGAAAGATTAAATTGTTTAATTTGCAGAAAATATCCAAAAAGTTTTAAAATATCGTTATCAGTTAAAAATCGTTTCAGCAATTCGCGCCATTAGTAAAGCACCTCATTTTAGGAGGTATTCCTCGTAGCGCTCCCGTTTTCAAACGCTCCCATCTAAGCGCTCCCGTTTTGTTCCTCGAAGCGCTCCCAAAAGGAGCGCTTCGAGGAACGATTAAAAATATTAAAATTTATTTCTTCAAAGCGCTCCCACTTTTATAAATAGGGAAAAGCGTGAAGTAAACGTAATGAATTATATCGATAATTTTTAAAAACTCATGTGTGCATCATCGACATCGAAGTTGCTTAACCAAATTACAAAATTGAGAGAATAATATCTTTTTGCTTTCGGCACTCTTATGTGTATACAAGGACCAATGTTATTGTGTATTCAAAGAGGATGTTATAAATAAAACGCATAGATATACTAAATAAAAATTATATACGTATAATAATCACATTGCAGTAGGACCAATTAAGTTTTTTTTTATATACCTCAGGGAGAGGATCTAAGGTGGACATGTCTTCTTGGTGAATATCCTCCACTTCTTTTCGTACTTATTAACTTTTATTGGTCTGTTTGTATAATTATCACATAACAACACTTTCTTTCCTTTTTTACTTTAGACGTATTTAATTAGCACGTTTCCAGTACTTGGTCCAGCAATTGGTTCCATGCTCACAAACTTGCTTCCGTGACAAATTCGCGAAACTTGCGATAACAACAAAACGCAATTTTAAGTAAACACAAGTTCAGGCAATGCTCGGCTGGGTTCGTGTGAATTCGGTAAACGCGACTCTCTAGGATACAATGGGGAGGCGGGGTTACGCTTTATATGTGTGTGTGTGCAGGACTCACGCGCCGCGTGCGTCGCATCTTTAACTCTTAGCACAGAATACTTAATAGTACCTAAAGGTACAGAAGTGTAACTCCCAAAAAGAAAACAAACAAATGTAAAATCTATGCACGAAAGAATAGAGTCCATTTTTACTTGCAGCCGCATCACTCACCTACTTTTATAATAGCCTAAACTTCCCGTGCGCAAGCAAAAATGAACTGAATAGTGACGCGCGAGAGTTCATTTTAGTTTATCTGATGCCAACGACATTAAAAGGTTACTGTCGGTCAAGCTCAATAGGGTTGCGACTCGCGAGTTTGGGCACAGTTAGGTAGGAATACGTATTTTATGCATTGTTTAATTACATTATTTATGCATTGTTTAATTCTCTTATTACGTTAGTTTTGTGGCACAATAATAAATCTAACAAACCTGCGGTCTTTGTTTACATCAAATATCAAAGATTTTAAAACGTTGTCAGAAACAAAAAGATTAGTTCCGTGTCAATCCGTTCTGGCCAAGTTGAAGTCATAACTTTAAAGATCGATTGTTATCGTTTACGGCAAAATAGGTAACTAGTCCTTATCATTTCATTGTCACAGGCCCCGTGTTGCGTGTCTTTGTAGGTAAGAAGGTAAAAAAGTCGCGAAGAGAAATACGATCGCTGACCTTGAATGCGTAGTGTAGCCATTTTCTGAGTTTGAACGTGTCTAAACAATAACGTAAACATCTTCCTACTTTCTACCGATCATAATTCGACCTACCTACGTATTCAGCTTAGGTGAGTGAGAGTGATGTCAGGTTTGATATTCGTCTATTTTATTTATCTTGGTCGTCTTGTAGGCCAAATTTGTAACCTACCTAATCATACTGATCATGATTACTAGCCGGTACTTGAATGACATTAATAAGCACACCACAAGCAGGTAGATAGTTTTTTGATCATTATTAAATATGTACTACATAGATAAATATTTACTTTTTTCCTTACCTTTCGAAATCACGTGGTAGTGTGTGAAACGTGAGGCTCCTATCACTGTCATTATTTAAACAACCAAACGTTATGCAGTATTTTCTTTTCTTCATCATATATATATTTTTTTAAACTTATGCGTAAATACAACCAAACACCAAACTTAAATATTATTTAAGTAAGCGCGTGCGTAGTGGGCGGCGCGCGACAACCGACTAAATGGCCGTGACGAAGGGGCCCCCGCCGGTACTTGCAGTTTTATACCTACACCGCGGAGTGAGCCAGGCCTGCTCTTAGTTAAGAAGTTATTATCGCTATTTTTGGCAAAACTTAATTATAAAGTTGTTTTAACCATTTTATCAATCGCATAGGTAGCATCACCGTTGAGCGCAATACGTTACTGGATCCCGGCTCAGAGCAGGTAATTTTAGTCAGTAAGAGTCTGACACTCTCTCGCCCCGCCTAAGACATGGAAAGTCATTTCTACCATTGATGTAAACGATAGACACCTCATTGCCTTATTTCTACGAAAAACTTCCGACAAAACATTGATTGAGGTGTGCGGGGAGGGTAGTAATGGGAAACATAATGGAGAGAAGTCATAAGCTTTCTAAACAATAAAAGAATATGAATAGGTATTTGGTGAACTAAAGGATTTACAATGTAACAAAAAAAAAAAAAAATTACCAAACCCGTGCGAAGCCGGGACGGGCCGCTAGTTGTATATTATAATAATGTGTTCTACTTATTACCTACCTAGTTATTATCGATAATTTCAGTTACTATAGTCGCATCTCTATCCGAAAGTTAATCATGGGAGCGCTTTGAGGAAATAAATTTTAATATTTTTAATCGTTCCTCGAAGCGCTCCTTTTGGGAGCGCTTCGAGGAACAAAACGGGAGCGCTTAGATGGGAGCGTTTGAAAACGGGAGCGCTACGAGGAATACCTCAATTTTAGAATAATCCACAATAATCATTATTTTTCTTTTATTAATTTCAAATTTTTAAATTTGGAACGTAAAGAATCATGCCAAGATGCTTCAAATAACATGCCAATACATTGTCAAATTAATAAAACCTATTTCTTGTTCTTTTTCATTGAAGTAGAGAAAAAAACCTAGACTGCCCTTTTTTTTTGCAAAAGAGTGTATATATGGCGCAAACTTTGACCCACGTAATTTACTTTCTTGTAATGATATATAATTCAATAATGCCAGCGTTCTGGGCACTTTCCACATTTTTTTTTTGATTTAAAAACGTTGCCCCGCACTAGGAATTCCTCCTGTGTCGTGGGTGCGTTTACAAACATATAAACTCACATACACAAACGCCCAGACCCGAAGCAACTACTTGTAGATCATACAAATATTTGCTCCGTGCGGGAATCGAACCCGCGACACGCAGCACAGCAGTCCGATCGCTCAGCCACTGCGCTAACCGTGCCGACAAACCATTGACAGCGATGTGGATGAATTTTTTGACGTCTTATAAATTTTTCATTTAGTCATTTATGTAAATACTAGCTTTTGCCCGCGACTTCGTTCGCGTGGAATAGTGACTTCCAGCAGATTTTTGTTTTTACCCACATAGTTCCCGATCTCGCGGGATGTCTTCAAAGATGAAATGTGGAAGATATTCTAAGGAACTCTTCAAAAATCAACATAATGAGCTCTGCGTTTGAATGTAAGAAATGTATACTCACTTAGGGCATTAAAGCCGTTTTGCCGATCGAAAAAGGCGAAAATGTAATTTTTCCCTTATTTTCCCATCATTCTACTGATTTGACATTTCAGTTCAAAAGGAAAAAAATACTGTGTCTCCCTTGACAAATTTTCTATTATTTTAGGCTTTAGAAATTATGAAAGTTTCTTACACCAAGACATTTCTGTACACTTACCACGTTTTTAGTTTTGCCATCCTTTGCAAAATATAAAGGGTTTTGTGGTTTCGACACCCTTGAGCACGCAACGTAGAGTTGTCCATGGGAGAAACAGTCTTTTTCAAGATGTACCCCCGCAACTTTCAGCGTTTGCCCTTGGGCTTTATTTATGGTCATTGCAAACGCAGTTTTCAGCGGAAACTGAACTCTTTTGAATTGGAATGGCAAATCAGTTGGAATGATAGGAATAATGACAGTTTCACCTTTTGCCATCCCAGTCATAATTACAGACATTCCGTCCTAAATAGGTTATTTGTAACCGTACATAGTCTTGGTGGATCTAGGTTTCTCATAAGCATCACAGGAACACCAATTATACAACGGAACCAATTTAAAAATTTACTCCGTTCGGGCATTTTCTTTGTACTAAAAGTTTTATTATATTGATATTAGTTTTTTCACACCTTTTTACTATTTATTTACTTTTTTCCGATGAGTTAAAACAATAACATGAACCGAACTCGTGTAACGATCAACACCATTGCGCGATCACCGCCATCTATCTAGCATTTAAGGAATTATCTATACTCCGTTAGAGCATTTAATAAATTTTATTTTTATTTTTTGTAATAAAAACTATCTTATGTCCTTTCTCAAGTTTTTATTTCATTGTTTTTTTTTGCCACTGACTTCCGAAATAAAAGTTATTTTGTAGATTATTTTACCCTTTTTTGTGGTTCTTTTTGAAGGCGGTTACATTTTTTTTTTGAAAAAGTTTTTTATTTTTCTCTTTTTAGTTAAAATATTGAACCCAAATTCTTGCCAAATACATATAATATAATCCGTAGCACTGGTAATAACGTCCCTCATGTGCACAATAAGCTAATAAAATTCCCTATCTCAAATACTACTGAACCGCTTTTGATGAATGAAAAAGAATTATTTAAATCGGATGTGTAGTTCCGGAGATATGCGAACAATGAATCAGTCGATGCCTACTCTTTACTGTTAAGGAGTTGTACCTTCCATCATCAGCTCAGCTTTATAACATGATGATTACCATACGCAAGTACTTAAATTACTTCATAAGATTTACGAAATACGATGCGTGGGCCTATAAAATTTGAGGGTTGCCCTCGATTTCTCCAAGATCCAATCATCAGATCCTAATTTGGTGACAATGGGAACACACGGGAAGCACCAGTTTTCAAACAAAAAAAGTATCATGAAAATCGGTTCACCCAGTCGGTCGTTATGCGGTAACAAACTACTGTTAAGGAGTTGTACCTTCCATCATCAGCTCAGCTACATAAGATGATTATTACCATACGCAAGTACTTAAATTACTTCATAAGATTTACGAAAAACGATGGGTGGGCCTATAAAATTTGAGGGTTGCCCTCGATTTCTCCAAGATCCAATCATCAGATCCTGATTTGGTGGCAATTGGACCACACGGGAAGCACCAGCTTTCAAACAAAAAAATAATCATGAAAATCGGTTCACCCAGTCGGTCGTAATGCGGTAACAAATATAAAAAAAAACAGTCGAATTGATAACCACCTCCTTTTTTTGAAGTCGGTTAAAAACTATCCTATGTCCTTTCTCAAGTTCCAAACTATGTCTGTACCAAATTTCACACAAATCGGTTCAGTAGTTTAGGCGTGAAGAAAAGACAGACAGACAGGCAGAGTTACTTTCGCATTTATAATATTAGTTTGGATTTTAAGGAGAACATTTCCGTCATACATGATTTCTATGTATTTTTAACCATTAAGGCTGCACACGCGACGGAAGCTTAAAAAATGGAGTAACTTCTCCCGTTTTCCCAATATATCCCTTCACTGCTCTGCTCCTATTAATCGTAGCGTAATGAAAAGTATACTATAACCTGCCCAGGAGTATGAAGAATAATTGTGCCAAATTTCGTTAAAATCCGTCGAGTAGTTTTTGTTTCTATAACGAACATACAGACAGACAGACAGACAGACAGACAAAAATTTTACTGATTGCATTTTTTGCATCAGTAGCGATCCCTAATCACCCCTTGATAGTTATTTTTTAAATATATTTCATGTACAGAATTGGCCTCTCTACAGATTTATTATAAGTATAGATTTTAACTTTAACTTTAGTTTTTAAATATAGTATGTATATGTAGGTATTTAAAGAAAAGTGTATCATGATTCGAAAGACATATTCATGTATGTTGTAAGTAGTAGTAGATATACACAGTTTGTGTGTATGAGCCGGCACGCGTACCTAGTTGTTACTAATTTTATCACTATTCTACTATGAATAGACAAGGTTAAATCTATACAATTTGTGGTTCTTTCTGCCTAATTATGCCATGATCCGTAGACGACTGAAGAATCTAGATATTTATTTTACGAAATAATTTTTTCAGTACCTATCCGAGATTGCAATCCATGTCAACCCAAGCATGAGAATCAATATTTTAGAAAAAGTATCTATCTACAAATAGTTGTTCCGGGTCTGGGCGTTTGTGTGTGTGAGTTTATAATGTTTGTAAACGCACCCACGACACAGAAGAAAGTCCTAGTGTGGGGAAACGCTTAAAAAATAAAAACTATTTCTTCCTTCACTCTTTCAATGAAAGTGATACCTGAAACGACTGTAGGACTCAATGCAAGTAATCGAGGGTTCGTAATAATAATATGTAATTTATGATCCTTTGTTTTTATTTTACTGCTGATGGGGCCAATCAACTCGGTAATAAAATAAAATACTGAGTCATTCCTAGCCACAACTGTTGATACACTTCCTCACGCACCGCCTTTATAATTTTATTGCATTCTTTTTAATGTCAGCAGAGCTAAACCTGGTTTTAACATTAACAAATAGGTAAAATAAAAGGATTATAAATAAAACCGAACTCTTTTATGTTCAAAATTAAATGCATAAGTCGTCCTAAAACTGGTTCTAAAAGTATCTGCTAATCATCAAGTGCAATCATACAATTACTGCTTGTCAAGAATGCAAGTTTTTTTGAACTAAGAAAGGAGGATGTTCATAATTTGATTCTATTAATGTTTGTTACCTCAGAACTTTGTTATTTATTAATTAAAAGATTTGGAAAATTCTACAAGGTAATTTATACAGGTACGGAGTTGCCAGTTTGTCCGTTTTTTAGAGGTTGCATTTCGGTGAGTGTGCAATGGAACTGTACAATTTGATTCCTCCTGCTCTTTCCATCATCGGCTTATAACGCGTACGGCGATGTGCCATAGGTGGAAAACCACAATGCATTTTTTTATTTATTAAAACAAGTATATTTGTTTCCATTTTTTATAATTTCATGCGACAATAGGTAGAACAATTTACATTAACCTAAAAAAGAAAATTGTATAAATATCACTAAAGCCCTTGTCAAGCAGACAGGCGAAAGCGAACTGGACCGAATCCAGGCGAAGGCGAAGGCGATAACGAACTGATACGAGACGTCAAACGGGGTGCAGCGAACCGAGGCGTGGCAGTTTTAATTAGCTGGCTTTTTATGAACGACGTCAAACAGAGCAAATACGCCTTCGCCACGTCTTCGCATCGGTTCAGTCACGCTATCGGATCGCTTTACCTTTTCTAAGTGACTGGATTCAAACAATTCCATACATTACAAATAAAAACGTCTTGCTTCACATTCGCCACGCCTGTCTGTTTGTAAAGGCTTTAGATTAAACCTCTGGCACCGATGCTAAGGTCCGTAACACAAGTTATACACAACATAACTTATGGATGCCAGAGATCTCTCTTCAAATATTTGCCAAAAGTGAAATCAAATTGGAGTTAAAAGTATTTTTTTTTATTAAATACACCAAACAAAAAAAAATCTTTCATTTTTAGTTTCAAAATACTATAATTGTGCGCACAGCTAAGGAGTGGAATTCCCTGCTGGAAGCTATGTTTCTCTATAGCTACAACCTTGGGGTCTTTAAAGTTTACTTCTGGCCTAGCGTGCTTCATCGTTGAGGAGGCGGGCCGCGTGAGGGAGAGAACAGCGTCTTCCCTCCGCCCCAGCCGCAGTAGTAGACGCCCATGGCGACAGACGTCGGCAGATGATGTCCGGTCACCGATGATTTACCGTGACCACGGTACGTAAAGGGCTATTGAAGGACACTGTGGATTTTAGTCAGTACGAGTCTGACAGTCCCTCCCGCTCTGCCCTGGGTGAGAGGACTCATTTGATGATTTTACCACGTTAAAAAAAAAAGCGTGCTTCATCGTCGACCAGCAAGAGAGATACCTAGTCAAACGCGAAATAAAAGTTATATTCTTTTACACTATGAACATAGTGTGGAACTATTACGAGCATTTATTGAACAGCATTTTCGAGACTAAGTGAACGGAGATTGCTTGTAGCTTGCCATCTCCCTATTTCAATCTCGACTTTAAGTAAGTCTCCGTCACAAGCGTTCCGAACAGTATATTGCTTGTAGAGATGTGCCGATCGGTCCCCAACTAGTCGGCAGAAAAACGCCAACAAAGGTTTAAGGAAATAATAAAGCAAATTCATGGTAATAAAGTTTACGAGATGCAGTCTAAATTGCTAACATTTTCTTGCATATATCAACCTCATTACTCAGACATATTGGAGGAGACTTACGAAGCAAATTGAGCGAGCAACCGGTTGTCAGGTTGTTATTGTGATTTTTCTTTTGTACTGGCATTATGTTTGCTTGCTAGTTTATTAAATTAACTTATAGGTATTCCCCATTTTGTAGACTTCCTGTCGGCCTGGGTCTACCAGACAGGTTTTGTGGGAATTAATTTGAAACCTGAATCTGGTATTTATGAGGAGGTTATTTCTTTCGTGCATTATAGTATGTTGATTTGTTTTCATTATGTTGCTTTTTGCACACTTTTGTGATTATTTGGTCTCGGTATTAGTTAACTTATGTTTATAATCCATCAAACTTTCATAATGTAAACAATTACCGTCCATTTATAGCCAAGTTTTCAATCTACATAAAGGCGCCTGTAGGCGTTAATCATCAATATTGCTTTCATTTGTTACAGTATTAAATTAACTTCCAAAGGCAAAACCAGGAACTCCATTAATTTTCTGATAGCAACGATCGCAAAATTATTGTATGATCAAAAGCGGTTGCCAGTTGCGTAATACGCTTACTGATTCGCCAAAGTTCGTTGACTCAACACAACAGCAGCTTATCACAAACAAAAGAATTATTACCAACCTTTGTTTTTTCTTAGGTACAGTCACGAGCAATAGTATGTATACACTAAGCAGTATCCAAAAATGATGTTCTGCTACCATATTGATTAAACTTTAGCCTTTTCATAAAACTTCTATTTTGGAAGCTATTACGAAGTAGGTCTTATTTTAAAGTGGAAACCAGTATTTCACGAGTAAATTTCGTTTGAATTTTGTTAAGTGTTTAGATGTAATTGCTCGTGACTGTACACATAAAGTAAATTGCTTTTTATTTTACTTTTTTACTTGTAACATTACACAGTGATAAAACTAAAGAAATATGAGTATCTCAGGCACATAATGCTATATAAAATCGGTTCTTTGGAATCTTGTTATTTTTTTTTTGTAAAGGAATAACGTGGTTGAAAAATGGCTGTATGTTCCCTCCTACACACGTACTTAGATTAGAATAAGAAAATAAATGAGAAATAGGCAGTTTGATTGATCAATCAAATGTGCTTGTCGTGCTGGAAACATGAAAATAATTTAAAAAACATGAAATGTTTTTTATAATGGATAAAAATAAAACTTTTAAGAGCTTCGCCTAGCAGAAATATGAACTGTTTTTTTTACGTGGTAAAAACATCACATGAGTCCACCTACCCAGGGCAGAGCGGGAGGGACTGTCAGACTCGTACTGACTAAAATCCACGGTGTCCTTCAATAGCCCTTTACGTACCGGTGTCACGGTTATTGGTAAGTCCCGCGACCCCGGCAGGCTTTGAAATGAACTCTGGAACAATTTTTGTTTAAGTCCTCGTACATCTTGTGTTTCTTTTAAACTAATTGACTACAGTGTACACAGACAATCTTTGTTTAGGTACACAACTCACATAACACTAAAAGCATTTGCCGAAAAGGGTTCTGTGTTTATTCTGCAATTCCTTCTAAAAAAAGGATATCACAAGATTTTTGTTTCCCTAACAAAGCAATACCTGGCAAGAATTCTCTTTAGAGTTTGTTTAAATTATAATTCCAATTACAGTCTTATTAAGAAATAAAAATGTCTTCAGTTTTTCTTTGATTACCCGCGCCTTCTGCAGTACTGACATCGAGCTTTGTATAATTATTCCCGTAAAACTTTCAAGATGATTATTGAAGTTTGTGGATTTATAAACACCGGTTTCTTTTTACGAACCTATTGTCTAAACGTTTTCAGAAACCGGTTTATTCCTATGCCCTGAGGTCGCAAAACGTTTTGTTATTGGTTGGCAAGCAAAATTGCAAATTCATTTCTAATTTATCATTTGTAAGCAAGACTCGGTTTTAAATTACTGTGTATGAAAATGAAACATTAATTAATATTTATGAAACAAATACTTCCAACCATTTCCCTGAAAGAGTTCTGTGATGTAAATACTTGAAACGTTTCTTTGAAAAAGTCCCGTTATGAATTTCTATTTAAAAGTAAATAAGAGGACTTAAATTTAATAAAACTTCCTGAATTGCTTCCGTGTTTTGGTTTAAATAATAATAAAAATATTCATTTATTTCGTACAAGCCTGCTCCCGTTTTTAAAAACCCTTGTAGAATCTTGTCAGAACCGGGTATGGCCGATTCTATCAAAACATGATGTAGAACAAAAGACAGGAGGCTCAAAAGAAGCTTTCTTCTTAAAGTATGTTACTCACACGCGCGCCTCAAAAGCTGTCAGTAGTCTCCGTCAGACTGCTGACAGCTTTTGAGCGCGGTCCTCCTTAGAGGGCCAAAGCCTGCCGTGGTCGTGGGACTGTCTCATCAGGTAACCGTGACCCTAGAACGTAAAGGACTATTGATGCAATGGCAGTATGCTTAGAAGAATTGACAGAAAAAGGAAGCCCTGTGGACATTCTATGCATTACAGAACATTTTATTATGGAGAGCTTTGAAAAGTATTTAACCATACCTAACTATCAACTTGCAGCATGTTACAGCCGTAAAGAAAGTTAAAGGGGTGGAGCATGCATACTAACAAGAAATGGACACCAGTATAAGGAATTAAAGCAAATAGCCAAAATATCTGAAACTGGTGTTTTCGAGTGTTGCGCCATAGAGTTAATTAATTACAAGATAGCTATTGTTTGTATCTATAGAGTACCAAAAGTGAATAATACTAATATGTGCATGGATAAATTACATTTAATTTTACAAGAACTAACTAAAAAGTCTTTTAAAAACATTGTCGTCGCAGGAGATTTTAACATAGATGTCTTAAAAAGATCTTATCAAACATTAGATTTTGAATGTTTGCTATTAAATTATAATTTAAAATTATCTGTTAATGAACCCACTAGACTTAAAAGTCAAACATGTATAGATAACATTGCACATAACTTTAATAGACCCTGCAAAATACAAATACTAGAATTCGCATTGTCAGATCATACAGCACAATTGATAAAATTACCTGTACAAAATTGTTTACCTATTAAATATTGGCGTATAACAAAACGTAATTATTGTGAAGAAAATGTCATAAAATTTAAAGATTGTTTACATAGTTTATCATTCTCTGATATTTATGATACGGGTGACCCTAACCTATCCTATGACGCTTTCATAGAAATACTTTCACTGTTCTACTGTTTATGCTTTCCTAATGAAACTGTAACTATACACGCAACAAAAAAGCCAACATGGATATCGCGTGGGATCAAAGCTTGCAGCAAAAAGAAACGACAACTTTTGTGGATATACAGAAGAATCCCTAACGAAACAAATAAAATAAAGTTAACCAGGTACTCTAAACTACTAAAGAAAATTACAAAGCTGACACAATTTGCTCAAAACAGTTACAAAATAAAAACATCAGACAACAAATCTAAGACTAGTTGGAAAATAATTAATGATTCAATGCAAAACGTCCCTAAAAATCCTATAACTAAAATAAATCATGAAAGTAACGTTATAACAAATCCCCAAAAAATAGTGGATGCTTTTAATGGTTATTTTATTGACAAGGTTATCCAAATACCAGAATCGGGACATAACGTTACGTCGCAAATCCATAATAGTGAAAAATCATTTTTCATGCCCCCCTGTCTACCACGGGACGTGTATAAAATAATCAACTCTCTGAAAAATACAAACAGCGTTGGTTATGACGGAATATCTACAAAAATTCTAAAATCGGTTTCTGGAGAAATATGCATGCATCTAAGTCATCTCATCAATTTGTCCATAAGCACAGGTATCTTCCCTGATGCCTTAAAAAAGTCAATAGTTAAACCATTGCTTAAAAAGGGAAATAGAGAAGAAATAGAAAATTATAGACCAATCTCGATTACAAGTGTTATCGCCAAAATTTATGAAAAATTTATACATAAAGAATTAAGCAAATATTTGGAAAAAAATAATTTATTAGTAAACGAGCAAAAAGGATTTAGAGAAAACCAAACTATTAATATGGCATTGTACGAGTTTTTGTTTAAAGTTATGCTAAATCTTGATAAAACCAACCCTGTTTGTACACTATTCTGCGATATGACACAAGCTTTCGATTACGTTAGGCATGACATTCTCTTAAATAAAATGGAAGCATATGGTATCAGAGGTAATGTTTTAAAACTATTTAAATCTTATTTGGAGAATAGAAAACAATGCACGGAAATATCCTTAATAAATACAAAAACTAAACAGGAAGAAATATTTCAATCACATGAACTTCTAATTAAATACGGAGTTCCTCAGGGCAGCGTGTTGGGCCCTACACTATTCATTCTGTATATAAATGACCTACCTAAATCTGTTGATCAACCTGTGACCCTCTTTGCCGATGATAGTACCATAACGATTCAATGTGATACCAAAGACAAGTATAATAGTGACATTAACAATTCTCTTACATCAATAATACAATATTTGGATAACAATAATTTAAAAATAAATCTTAATAAAACTAATATTATGCATTTCAGCCAACGCTTACCAACTTTATCTGATGTTAAAGTTCAATATAACGACAAAATAATTGAAGAGGTCAATACTGCAAAATTCCTCGGTGTAACTATAGACAATAAGTTAAATTGGAAAGCACACATAGAAATTTTAAGCAAAAAAATTAGTAACTCTACTTATGCCTTACATAAATTAGTTTCTGTGCTTAACACTGACGCATTACTAACAGCTTACCACGGCTTGGTTTCTTCACATTTAAGGTATGGAATTATCTTTTGGGGTAATTCCACTGACAGGGATATACCTTTCAAAGCCCAAAAACGGTGCATAAGGGCGATGTTTAAATTAGACTCGACTGACAGCTGTATGCCATATTTCATTAAATATAACATACTGACGTTACCATCTCTGTACATTTTTGAAGTTGTCATGTTTGTAAAATGTAATTGGCAACTATTTCCACGCATGGCAGACAAAGTCAATCGCGTTAGACGCGATAACACTCTCCTCTGCTTACATAGTTCCAAAACAGCTTTAATGAGGAAAAGTGTATTTTGCATGGCGCCTTTAATTTTTAATAAACTTCCAAAAGGATGGAGGGAACTAAGCGCACATATATTAAAAAAGCGGCTAAAACTTTTTCTAATTAGGAAAGCATACTACAGTGTTTTAGAATTTTTAAATGACAGAGAGTGACATTACAATTATGTTTAAGTTTAAGATATTGTTATTAAGTCTTTTGCCTACATAATTATTAGCTTTTAGTTTTATATAATAAAAAAAAAAAAATTGTTTGTTACACTGTTTAATTAAGATAATAAGTTAAATGTCTTATATGTATCTTTTTTAAATGTTTATTTTTGTATGCCTTAACGGCCGAACATGACAGAGCTCTTATACTATATATGAACAACCTGCATGCCTTGTGTGTATACTCATGTTTCTACAAATAAATATCTTGTCTTGTCTTGTCTTGATGGATCACCGTGGATTTTAGTCAGTACAAGTCTGATAATCCGTCCCGCCCTCGTCTCATTTGATGATTTTACCACGACATAAATATAGAATAAAAATAAATATGTTACTCACAATTCTCGGTTCAGTTTAGCCTGATCGGCTGGCTGCTGCAATGCGTCTCACGGGTTCGATTTCGGAACAATTTTCTCTATGGTGTACAGGTAGTTTATTGTGTGCCAAGTTGTGTAAAACTATTTTCTTTCTTTTAAAAAGTAATATAGACTCATAGGTAGCTAAATACTTTTGCATTATTAAGCATGGGTCTGAAATTTGCCTTTCTACAGTTTACGTACCCAAATATTCGGTACAGGAATTATTTTGTATAGCAACAAAGCAGACTGAAGAATCTAGTGTTTTGAGGTGGCTTTGTCCAGTGCCTATCTTCAAGCCCCTGGCTTACTGGAGTTCCGCTCCTAGAGATTACGTTGTACATCGGTTCGGTGTTTACCGGTAATTTTGGCCGCAGAACTCGGCATCATTGCTTGTATACGAAGCTCTCAGATTCTAATTAAGTTTTGCGTTTCAAGTACGGTCTGTAGGGAAGGCTTCTCGTAACACAAGACGTGTGTGATGACTCGGTTGGATTAGTCTGGAGTCTACCCTTTATTAAGCATTGCAATATTTGTAATGTGTATCATCATCAGCCTATAAATGATCCCACTGCTGAGACCGGCCTCGTCTCTGTGAGAGGAAGTAGACCATAATCTACAACGCGGGCCCAGTGCGGTTGCGGTTGGAAAAGTCACATGTCTTGGAATTTTTGGTTCTAGGACGTGACGGTTTCCTCACGATGTTGTCCTTCGCCGTTGTGAGAGTAGTAGTGATGAAATAAATCACACAAAGTAATACGCCTGTCTGATTGTACAACTCGTAAGTCGGGGCCGATAGCACTGGGTCACTACTCCTCTGTAATGTGTATATCAGCGTCATTTTTTGTACCTTACATAGTTAGTAGAAGGCTGTAGGTAGGGGCCACCAAACCAATAAGGTCGTTTTGTGTAATTTTTTCTAATGTCATTGAATAAGAAACTTTATCAGCAACGGTTTAAAGTATCCCATTCGTGGCAGACATCAAAAGTCTCCTGGCTAAATGTGTCCGTGTGTTAGACTGGTAAACAATATGTGTATTTCACTCAGGCGGTAAACTTAGCGCCTACTACCTACTGTATTGTTTACTAGTTTAACACACGGGCGCAACCAGTTGCCATTAAAATAATGGTAGGATATTGTTTTTATTTATATTTTTGCGCCTGGCGAGGTGTAAAAACCGACTAAATTATTTGGCTCACTACTTTTACTTCTCTTTAAATATTTAACTTTAAAGGTTACGAAATGCCTAAAACACTTTTATGAGACCAAAAATATCTCATCTTTAAATACGTCTGGCTTTGTTCAAAACCAGTTTCAGTTTCACTTTCGCAAACATTCACCGAGTCTCCTAGTAGGTAGTAGATTTTAGTCAGTACCTACGCATCTGAATCATTCAGCTCCACCCAGGGCGCTTTACCACCTAAAAAAAACCTTCTATACCCGGAGTCTTGATAAATACAACGCAGGGTCATTATCAGTAAAAGGTGACCTTTAATTTATCACTCTGTCTCCTTTCCATTATCAGTGCTTGCAACACTTCGAGAGTTAGTTTGTGTGGCAAAACCACGTACAGAAAATGTTTCAATTTCGAGATCCTCTCGTATGATTTCACATGATGTATGGTTTTGCAGATTGCACTAACGGAGTGTCAGTTAGAAACCGCTGTGAATATACCGTATTTTGACAGTTATTGATAGATAGAACCCGACGCCATTTAGTGTGAATCCTCGGTAACATACTTCGGATTTGTAGAGAAAATACGTGCTATGCATTCTCAATTACTATGACCTGAGCTATAGATTTTCCAGTTATTTCTCGTGCCCGCCGCAATCGCGACGGTAAGACCCCCTCTTTGAGGAGTGGCTGGATAGGCATCACGGCGTCCTGACCTACCGCATGACGCGGGTCCTCACCGGACATCTAAGTTTCGGGAGGTACCTGTGTCGGATAGGGAGGGAAGAAAAGCTTGGGTGTCACTACAGTGCAGGACTGCCCCGCTTGGGCAGAGCACCGCCGTGTCTTCAACGGTGATAGGCGGAGACCTCTCTCGCCCGGCATTGGTCGATGCCATGCTGCGGGGCGAGACGGAGTGGGAAGCGGTCGCCTCCTTCTGCGAAGCAGTCATGCTCGTGAAGGAGGAGGCGGGCCGCGTGAGGGAGAGAACAGCGTCCTCCCTCCACCCTAGCCGCAGTGGTAGACGGCGGCCACCGTAGGCGCGGGCATGCGGGCAGCGAGTAATGAGCAACTCGCTGTCCGACCATAGACCATGCCCGGGTCGACAGCGCGTTGTGTACCATGCGCGCCTCAAAGAGTGTCAGCAAATCGACGCGTCGATTCGATCGGGGCCCCCCTCTAGAAGGCCAAAACCTGCCGGGGTCACGGGACTAACGAATTACCGTGACCCCGAAACGTAAAAGGCTATTGAAGGACACCGTGGATTTTAGTCAGTACGAGTCTGACAGTCCCTCCCGCTCTACCCTACGTGGGAGGACTAACTTGATGATTTTACCACGAAAAAAAAAATTGATACCGATTCATTACACCTGGTGGCCTACCAAGACGTCTTAAAGCGTGAGTAGTTCCACTGTTGGAAAGAGATAGAGCTATATAAGTCGTATAGCGCCACCTCGATCCCACAGTGGAACTATTCAGTGCAACTATCAAGACGTTATGGTAAGTCACCTGTTCGTTTGAGACCTAACTGCTAACCCGAAAAGACTCCAATCCTAAAGAGGAATCTCCATTAATCTTCGTACCGAAAACATTGCGTTGTGTGACTTAGAAGACAGGCGGCGATAACGTGGTGTCCAGATTTTTTGCTTCCACACGGATATCCCAAAGAACTAAAAACGACTAGAACATGTCAGGCTTGTTACAGTGCGCGAAAGAGACAGAGCTATACAAGTCATCTAGCGCCACCTCGTTCACTCACTGGAACAAGCCTCGTTTTAAGACGTCATAATACGGCCGCAGTTCGTTAAAACCACCTTTTTAAAAGGTTATCGTCAGTTGGATGCACATCAAGAACTATCACTAGTTGGGTACCTATCTTGACGTCACTTTGTGTGATGATATTTCCGCAAAATGGACGATCAGCCTATACTGGTTCGGTTTTGCATTCTATCTAGCCGTGTGCACCAAGCAGAGGGCTTGCCTCTTCTATTTTATTAATAAACTTACTGTATTTTTATTGTAATACTGTCGTGTGTCGATATATCCACCAGCAATTAAGACAAAATAAGTAACTGACGTGCCTCATTAATGCTACCTTGATGAAAAAAAGAAAAAACTTGTTTTATTTGTACACTGGATGTTTCAAGAAACATACAATCTGTGATACCTGACATGTTCTAGTCGTTTTTAGTTCTTTGGGATATCCGTGTGGAAGCAAAAAATCTGGACACCACGTTATCGCCGCCTGTCTTCTAAGTCACACAACGCAATGTTTTCGGTACGAAGATTAATGGAGATTCCTCTTTAGGATTGGAGTCTTTTCGGGTTAGCAGTTAGGTCTCAAACGAACAGGTGACCTACCATAACGTCTTGATAGTTGCACTGAATAGTTCCACTGTGGGATCGAGGTGGCGCTATACGACTTATATAGCTCTATCTCTTTCCAACAGTGGAACTACTCACGCTTTAAGACGTCTTGGTAGGCCACCAGGTGTAATGAATCGGTATCAATTTTTTTTTTCGTGGTAAAATCATCAAGTTAGTCCTCCCACGTAGGGTAGAGCGGGAGGGACTGTCAGACTCGTACTGACTAAAATCCACGGTGTCCTTCAATAGCCTTTTACGTTTCGGGGTCACGGTAATTCGTTAGTCCCGTGACCCCGGCAGGTTTTGGCCTTCTAGAGGGGGGCCCCGATCGAATCGACGCGTCGATTTGCTGACACTCTTTGAGGCGCGCATGGTACACAACGCGCTGTCGACCCGGGCATGGTCTATGGTCGGACAGCGAGTTGCTCATTACTCGCTGCCCGCATGCCCGCGCCTACGGTGGCCGCCGTCTACCACTGCGGCTAGGGTGGAGGGAGGACGCTGTTCTCTCCCTCACGCGGCCCGCCTCCTCCTTCACGAGCATGACTGCTTCGCAGAAGGAGGTGACCGCTTCCCACTCCGTCTCGCCCCGCAGCATGGCCTCGACCAATGCCGGGCGAGAGAGGTCTCCGCCTATCACCGTTGAAGACACGGCGGTGCTCTGCCCAAGCGGGGCAGTCCTGCACTGTAGTGACACCCAAGCGTTTCTTCCCTCCCTATCCGACACAGGTACCTCCCGAAACTTAAATGTCCGGTGAGGACCCGCGTCATGCGGTAGGTCAGGACGCCGTGATGCCTATCCAGCCACTCCTCAAAGAGGGGTCTTACCGTCGCGATTGCGGCGGGCACGAGAAATAACTGGAAAATCTATAGCTCAGGTCATAGTAATTGAGAATGCATAGCACGTATTTTCTCTACAAATCCGAAGTATGTTACCGAGGATTCACACACATTCACACAACCTTTTAAAAAGGTGGTTTTAACGAACTGCGGCCGTATTATGACGTCTTAAAACCAGGCTTGTTATAGTGCGTGAAAGAGACAGAGCTATACAAGTCATCTAGCGCCACCTCGTTCACTCACTGGAACAAGCCTCGTTTTAAGACGTCATAATATGGTCCCTGGATGCGGGAAGTAAAGCTGTGCTAGGTTGTGGTTTTATTGTTGGACAAAGTGTTGCGGTGCATGATAAAGACAGTTGTCTGTTGAGGATAAAGTTAATTAATTTGTTCAAATATGAGTTCACATACAATAGGCTTGCAGGATGATCTGTACATAGATAAAATTAGAAGCAAGTTTTCAAGTCACACTTTTATTCTACCAAAGCATTATATTTTATACTAGCTGTACCCTGCCACGCTTCGCTGTGGCATATTGTGATTAAATGGTTGAGAAGATATGTGACTGATGCAAAAAATATATATAAACAATCCTCGATGCGGATTATATATATATCATGCTAAAATTTCAGCTCAATCGGTGCAGAACTTTTTGAAGCGTACACAAACCAACATAACATTTTTATATATATAGATTAAGCCATCAGTTTTCTTACCTCAGCACATTTTCCTTATTACTAAGATAGCAAAGAACAATTTCACCTGACATCTAGCTGACTGAGGAAAAAGGTGTTTTCTAATATTTACCGAACATTAATCAAAGTAAAAGATTCCTTTGTTTATCGGTACAGTTACCTGAGACAGCGGGAGGGCCGTACTGTAATGTAATGGGGCTTACGAACGCCGGAGAAATACAATTTAAACGATTAATACGGCATTATCTATAAGCTTTTTTCGTACCATTTTTTTACGGAAACTGTAGGGCAGATAAAGCAATAAAAAAAGAGATGAAGTTGGTAGTGTTTGATTAATGTCAAATTATTTTCTTTTCCTGGGTTTCGTACGACGCGACGAGAGATCCGCTTCTTATCGTACTGCAATCAAGGAGGATGCGGGCTGCCTGAGGGAGAGGACAGCGTCCGCCCTCCACCCCAGCCGCACTGGTAGACGCCCACGGCGTCGGACGTCGCAAGACGATCTCCGGCCACCGTAGGCGCGGGCATGCGGGCAGCGAGTAATGGGCGAATCGCTGTCCGACCATGGACCATGCCCGGGTCGACGTGCGTTGTGTTCCACGCGCGCCTCAAAGAGTGTCAGCATAGTGACGAGGTCTGTAGAGGGCCAAAGCCTACCGGGGTCGCGGGACTTACGAATTACCGTGACCCCGGTACGTAAAGGGCTATTGAAGGACACCGTGGATTTTAGTCAGTACAAGTCTGACAGTCCCTCCCGCCCTGGCCTGGGTGGGAGAACTCATTTGATGATTTTACCACGTTAAAAAAAAAATCGTACTGCAATCACTGAAAGACAAGAGTTAGTCGGAAATAAGCCATTTTCTATAGAATTATTCAAGTCTATTAAGAAAAGCATAATTGCTTTCAAGGCATTCGGGTTCTTTGTTTTAGAAAGTCTTTCGTCAGGTTTTACAAATACTGCCACACTGAATGATGAAAATCACTTGCCTAGCTACCTAATCAGTAACAATATGAATAGACTGAAGTAAATAGAGTGTCCTAGTCTAAAAATCTCATACAATATACTTCCATAAGTTTAATAACGTCCCCTATTCTTCTCCATATTTATAGGCACCCTTTGATAGCACAAGATTTTATCACGCGATTCTAAATCGAAGGCAGTAAGGTCCCAAATATATTTACTTAGTCATCATACCTACTAGAAAGGTACACCTTATCTCAAAATGAATGTGCTCTCTTTTGTAAATACTAACTGTGTCCTTGGCTTGGTTTACCTTGTCATACATTTAGCCCTTTTTATTTTTTATCTTTTTAAATCATCAAATGAGTCCTCCTGCCCAGGGTGAGATAAGAGGGACTGTCAGACTCGTACTGACAAAAATCGACAGTATTCCTTCAATAGCCCATTACATTCCGGGGCCACGGATTCCTGATAAGACATTCTCTCGATCCCGACAGGCTTTGGCCCTCTATTGGGTCCCGTCGTACATATAGTCCTCCTAAAAGATATACTATCACCGCAGAAGACAGTACACTCTCCGTTCCTTTACTTTTATAGTCCGAAAGGTTGTCAAGCCGACGCGGCCGGATACAGATCAGGCACAGGACCAACGGCCGAGTCACAGCCAACCAACCCAATAGCACATTTGTTCTTCAACGAGGCTTAACGGACAGACATTTAGAGACATCGTGTAATATCAGTGTCATATTCATTTATGAAAGGACTGAAGAGATTAAACATCTCGTTTGAACCGAATTTGAAATTAAACACGAAACAATGTTCGAGGCGTAGAGATTATTGCTTGGCCTTTGAATTGTCTGTTATGTTTATGAATGATAAAATGCCTGTCCAAGATTTGAAAACCGGAGGATTACTTCGTCTCACAAGACAAGTGTCCCTGCAGGGAGTAAGATTAAAATAGAATATTTTGTTGTACTCCAACATACATAGCTCTTTTACGATATTGCTTTCATTTTATAGGTAAAATGATGTTCTATCGCTCATGGCAATATCTACCAGACAAATCTTAGATGGACTGAACGAACTTAAATTTAATAAAAAGCGAAATAGATTATTCATATAATAGTACATTGTTATCCAAGGGGTTAAAGTCACTTATTTATTGCCGAGACAGGGTTTGGCGCCCGTAACGTAGTGAGGGTGCTAATAGTTCGAGGGATTAAATAAGTAATTTACCCGAGGTAAACATTGTGCTTTTCATTACGAATACGAGGAAATTAAAAATAAGAAAATAAATTATCAGAAAAAGAAAAAGTGACTGTTGATCGAATTTTCACTTTCCCGCTTATTTTTTTTTTAATTTTTGGCCTGTGGTCGTTTAGCTATACAGCCAGTATTTTTCATGTTCATAATTAAAAACAACGGCAAAGATTTTGCCCCAATCTATGTTATTTAAAAGAAATTGTTGAAACTGAATTATATTAAAGTCATAAAGTCATTCTCAATACTTAATTGCATATATTTTTTATTATGCTGTAACTTAGAGGCTGTATAAAAAGTTACAACATGGTTCAATAGCAAAATAGAACTAGTTTTTTTCCTTAAAGGCAGCTGTCAGTTGAAAGCAATTCTCCCTAGGCCTGCAATAGATAACTTTCAAATCGTTAATCAGACATGTAATGACCTACTTTCAGAGTATGAGAAGGTATTTTTACAGCGCAGCGTTTAGATCGTTATTTCAGCTAATATTTTGAAGGTTTTTTTTACGTACCTACGTTTTTTATTTGTTGGCCGGTGTAAAATAAAAGTTGCATTAAAGCTTTTTACATGTGTACTACTTTTTATCACCTTTATACATGAACAATAAAAAGAAACACCGCATGTCCGCTTACGGTCAGCCTATGGACACCCGCAACTTCAGAGGTATCGGCTGCTCGTTGCCAACCCTGCACAAACTTTTTCACGCCCTTTTTGAAGAGCCCCATGTCGTAGCTTAGCCTGATCATTTCCGGAAGAAAACACCTCTGCAATCGGGATGTCCGCGACCATTTGGGTTTCAAGGTGTGGGAGTGAACTTCCCTACGATGACGAGCGTTACGATGCAGCTGCCTAGCCTTTTCCCAACTATATTGGGGTCGGCTTTCAGTCAAACCAGATTCAGCTGGATATCAGTATTTTACATGGAGCGACTGCCTGTCGGACCTCCACAACCCAGTAACTGGGTAATACGATACCCCATGGTAAGACTGGTTGTCAGACTTTAGAGCTTCTGACTAACAGTAACGACTGTCACAAGATCTACAAATGACAACCGAGACCAACGGCTTTACGTGCTTTCCGAGGCACGGAGGAAACTCGCTATAACAGATGGTCACCCATCCGACAGACCAACCTCGGCAAGCGCGGCTTAACCCGGAAGATCGGCCTGTGCGGCTGTATTTATTAAGCCACCAAATTAAAGTATTTTTTTTTGGATGAAGGAATTATGCTCCGATACTTATGCATTCTAAATACATAAATAAAAATATAGTAGACTGATTATGCTTATGTAAACGTCGACGGAAGCTTCCAGAATGCTTAGTCCTTCACGATTGATCATTTATCTTTATGTAATGAGGGATCTGTTACTAATTGCCTCTTGGCCTGAGGGGAGGTTGATGTGTCATGAGACACAGGAAGTTGTGTAGACTTGTTTGCTAGTAAACTGAGGGGATGTTTCACATATATTGATAACGTTTAGTGTACATTCCTGGTATTGTTTGGAATGAGATGCAGGAGTAATAATTATTCTGTGTTATTTTTCTAAATACTTTTCTGAATTAATGAAACGGTATGGGATAATTCGCACGAAACGTGCGATTTGTCATTTACGAAGTTAATCGAATGTGTGCGAATCTACGACTCCAAAATAAGTAGGCGATTGGCACAACATATTTAATTGGAGTACCTACCTATCGAAGTTTAGATACTATAATACTCGAATATTTTACTTGATATTAGGGCTTGTATTATAAATGACTGGTATTAAACAGACCCCCTTCATTGAAAAGTGGAGCTACTCAGAAGTATTGACTAATCACCAAAATGTAACTAACTTATTTAAATTGTAATTAGAAAATAATTAAACGGAGACAAAATATTATAAGGCAATTTCTAATGGCACTAACAGGACGACATGTTCGTTTTTATGATAGAATAATTTAAAGGTAGGATGCTCCAATGTGGAACAAATAAACAAATCTATTATTACTCAGTTCAAGTGCATAGAAATTGTAAATATTGACTAATTTCGTCTTCATATTTGTTTTGTGTCTAATGTTTATTGTAAACTTAGATTGACAATAATTACTCAACAACAATTAGTAGGTACCTAATAATAAATGGAATTTTACAATCTACCCTTTGTATTGGTGAACCGAGATTTAGACGACATTACAGGTACCTACTGTGTCTGTGTTGACAGCAGGCTTATCACCAAAAATCCTCAAATAAGTCTACAACGGAACGAGCAATATTTGCTATTGCTTTTAGGCTGAAGCTACATTAGGCCGCGACGCGATCTGCGACACATGAGCAATTAAACAAATAAATCAATGCTCACGTATGTGGCTACACCGTACATCAGCGATACCACGTGTAATCTGTTTCGCTCTTCCAGTCGCATCGCAAATCGCTGTCTAATGTAGTCTCAGCCTTAAGGCTGGCGAAATATAGACGAGCCATTATGACCAAAAACAACGAGGCATTATGAACAAAATTACATGGTGGGTCTGTGGATGGCTGACTATCTTTCATAGCGAGTTTCTCTCCTCGTAAAGCACGCAAAGATGTTAGTGTCGGCTGTCATTTGAAAATCTGTGACAGCCGTTACTGCTAGTCAGAAGCTCGAAAGTCTGACAACCAGTCATATCAGAGACTCAGATAGGCAGTCGATCCATGTAAAATACGTACCAATATATTAGCTGAATCTGTTTCGAATGGATGCCAACCCCAAACTTGTTGGGAAATAGACACTTGTACCTAGGTACAGGATGTCCGACCTTTTACAACAATGTTTGACATTAGCCTTTTCAATTCTCTTTTTTCTTTAATTCATAAATCCCTAGCTACCCTTATCCAGGTGCTGCCAATCTGCCTGTATAACCCAGCCTGTATATCGCCGTTCAACCCAGCTTCCAAGAATTTATTCTAATCTATTCTTGGCTTGTTCAATATTAGTAAAGGCCCATATTCCTGTTAGTTCAGCACTGGCTTCTGATGTCACAGGCCGTCGAGTTATTTTTAAAATAGACGAGGAATAAATATGTGTCCGTCTCAAAGTTGACCTAAATCCTTTTAGATCCTAAAGCCGTTAGTGGAAAAAGCCACCTCATATCAATAGAGTATAGCTTTGTTTGTAATGTTGCCTATTAACCTTTAATAGAGAAATATTGAAACCGGTTATAAGAAAAAAAAAAAAACATAAATATAAATGTTTCATCTTTGGTAAAAGTATTTCTGCAATTAAAATTACATTTTGTAGTATACTTTTTACGAACTGAAGTCTTTTCAATCTGTTTAATAGATTCTTGTTAAGTGCAAGCCCGCATTTTATTGGAAGTAAATACGTATTTACATGGGCAGCTGTTCAGAATTTCAATAGCTTAGCATTTACTGTTCTCGTATTTTCGTGACTAAGTATTTTAAAGTAAGACAGTTCTGGTGGACTTTATTTTACTTTTAACTAGGTATAATAGTAAGTAAGTATTCTTTATTTGCATAAAATGTGGTATACAAAGGTGTTATATAATATTTTAGGGCAGGACACATTCTGCCATAACAATGGCATGCAAATTTTTAAACAAAGATTATGACCTAAGTAGTTTAAAACTAACAAATGTGTAATAATCAAGTTATAAAGAAAAGAAGAAAAACATTACTAAAAGTCATACTAATGCAGACTAAAACTCATACTAATACAGAAACAAAGGCACGTACTCGTACATTTAAACCACGAAACAAACGAAACAATTTTATGACATAGAACATCACTAGAAATCGTAGACTTGATCAAAATCAAAATAAAATCAAAGCATTTATTTCGAGTGGGCACTATTGAATTGTCAGTGACAAAAAAAATAATAATTAAATACTAGAAAATTATGGTGCTACAGTCCCAGTCACAAGACATACCTGTGAAAGCTGTGAAAGTACCGTAGATGTCCAGTCCAAGGAGTAGATCTCCATGGAGAAGAACGGGCATCTGATATCAACACAGCCCATTTTATTATTGGGTGGAATATCATCAAATGAGTCTTCCCTGGGTGGAGTGGAAGGGACTGACATACTTGACTGTCTTAAAACCATACTTTCCTTCCATTACTTTTGTCGTCTAGGGCTGAGGTGTCATTTTAAGGAAGTCCTGCGTCTCACTTTCGCATTTAAATTCAGTTAGAGGGGAACACAGAAGCCAAAAATGTTGCAACATAAGTATTTTACTGTATAATATCTTTATATTATTACTTTAAATGTCATTGAAGAATGCCTTCTTGGGCAAGGCTCTCGCTGCAGCCCTGATGTTGTGAATGACGGTGACGTAGGCTGCTTCCACGATCTTGCACAGGGTCTTTTTCCTGAGAGAAACCTTGTTGGCCTCATAATCTGGTTTCATGGCTCTTGCGTCTGAGTCTGTTGGCAAACAAGACAAAATATGAATATTGCTTTATAAGAAGTTTGTTGGTGATGATGATTACGACGACTCCAGTAAAAAAAAAATTCAACGTCCAAGGGCTTAATGCATTTTTCTCTGAATCAAACTGTTCAGAGAAAAGCGGCAGAAAGTCGTGGATCATAAAACTTTTGTTTAGGGCGGTGAATTCATCAAATGTGTCCTCCGACCCAAGGCAGGGCAGGAGGGACTGTCGGACTTGACTTTACGTTCCGGAGTCACGGTACCTAATTCGTAAGTCTAGCGATCCCGGCAGGGTATGGCCCTCTAGAGGGGAGCCCCGTCATTTTGCTGACGCACTTTGAGGCGCGCGTGGAACACAACGCGCCTTCGACCCGAAATAGATAAAGATAGATTTATTGTCTGGAATAACACTTATACAATTCTCATCATATTCCTTCTCTTATCCCATTTTACTTGGGGTCAACGCAACGCGTTTTCTTCTTCTTTTCTCCCCTTTCAGATGTCAAAGCATCATTTACTCATGTTACATTCATATCATTCTTCACATAATCCATGCATCTTTTCTTTGGCCTTCATCTTCCTCTCCATATATTAACATTCATATCCTTCACTCACATATACAATTGTAAATTAATATTCGTATTTTACGTACCATTGTCCAAAGCGTTTTGTAGAACCTCATTAATGTTGACGACTGGTTCATCAATGATTTCGCATGTAGTTGTTTCTGGGCCAACTTCGAAGTATTCTTCATTATTCCTCGTCACTAGAGTGTACCCGTATTCTGAGCTTCCGAATGAAGCTGGTGAAGAAATTAAGCTTGATAAACTTTAAGGTCATTAGACAAATCATATTACAGAATATTATACAGTTTTGGAACCCTTCATAAAAGTTTGGAGTTCTTCAGATCAGGTTAAAACAGGCAGGGTGAATTCTTTTTTTTTTTTGTAATGGCCTGACCAGACGTCCAGTTAATGATCATCTTTACCACGTCTCTGGCGGCAAAGATCGTCACTCAATGGATGCCTGAGGGAGGATACTGCCTAGTATGCCCAAAATAAAGAGGTTTGAAATGAGAAAAGGGAGGCATTTACCAAATAGTGGGATAGCACTAATCCGCACGTGATTCACAATTAAACTGATCCGTCTGTATTTTTCTTGTCTCATCTAATATAATAATGCACAATGATCAGTACAGGTCATCGGAAAAAATGATGACGGCCAGGACAGTACAGAACTGGTCTTGAGACTGTGATGTGAATCAATTAAATAAGGGGCAGTGGGAGCATAGAGACTATAGAGATAATTGGAAAGAGGTTCACAAGAAGTGGATGTGGTGAAGGGAAGTCTTTGATCAGGAGTGCGACAGAGAAGGTTAGGAAAAAAACACATCATTAGTTATCAAAATCCATGTCGATGATAACACTGTGCAAATGCGCACCGATGACAACATTTATTTTTATTTAATTGAGATGTATTTGCTCTTGACTTTAGTCGAGGTCAAAGGTGACCGTGACGAAGTCAACAATAGAGTGAGCTTACCCAGAGGAAGCCTGTTAACTAAAACTTGGTTGTGTGTGTTCGGCAACACAGAACTATGTATATAAAAAGTTACTTACTTAAAGATGCTGTGTAAGCTCCTGGAAACTCCTTGTTCTTCTTAGTAAACTTAATCTTAAGATCACCACCGATGTTCAGAACAGCTTTCGTTTTTAATACTACGGACTTCTTATCTGTGTCCATTCTGAAAATAAATCCATACTAATATTATAAAGGTGAACAGTTTGTTTGGTTGAACGCGCTAATCTCAGGTCACTCCCTGTTGGTACTTTTTTTATCGTCGTAATATCATCAAATGAGTCCTCCCGCCCAGGGCGGAACGGGAGATACTGTCAGACTCGTACTGACTAAAATCCACGGTCTCCCGACTCCAGCAGGCTTCGGCCCTCGGAGCCCCCCTCATCATATTGGTAACAACTCTTTGAGACGCGCGTGGAACACGACGCGCCGTCGACACGGGCATGGTTCATGATCGAGTTACCCATTACTCGCCGTCCGCACGCTCGCATCTACGGTGGCCGGAAATCGCTCGTCTGCCGAGTCGAATTGTCTCCCGCAGCTCCCTACTGATATGGATTGAGAATATCTTATTGTACTGGATAGTTCATTTATCGAGGAAGGCTGTAGGCTGTAAAGTATCCCTAAAACCAACAGGACCCAAGCAACGTGAATGAGCTCACGGGAAACAGCCAGTTATGTATAAAGGTTATCAATGTGATGACGAGAAAGAAACAGGCAATTAGTGCTATCAATTATGTTGATTTAATTTTGCAATTTTGGTTCTTATTTTTCTTTGATAAATTTTGTGTTTTGTTGATTTATGGACTTGATGATACTGCTTTGATTTTTTTTTCGGAGTTTCGGCCCATTACTGATAAAAAGTTTGTGTTGAGGAAAAATTTATGTTTTGATTTTACGATAGCAATTTAATTGGTCGGGTACTGTTTCCGTACCTACTTGTTAATTAATTAAATTGAACATTTTAAGAAACCCCAACGCACAACATAATGACGAACTATTTTGATAAAACAATAAGAACCACCGCTAGAAATTCTGTTTTCTTATAAAAAAAGGCATTCATTTACGTTAACGCGTGTAAGACCTATGACGCTACAGCAGGCGTAAGTCTGCTTTTCCACCAGTGATGTGCTATGCTACGTTGCTACCACCTATCTACGCTATCCACCAAACATATTCATTTGTGCACATAGCATAGCACCGGTGGAAACGGATTCAACCAAGACGTGTTTTGTATATGGAAGGATGCGTGCTATGGGTCATCTTTCTCATTTTCCGCATCTTCCTCGTGCATCTACTTTGCGGTGGCGCATCTTCATAGCACATCTTACTTGCACCGCTACATAGCGTTGCATCAGTGGTAACGGTCACATAATTTCGTAGCTCAGCTTTTACATTCTCGCACATTTCTGGTGGAAAGGCACCCTTATATTACTATCTCCAATCTCCGAGAAACGCTGAATACTCAAAAAAAGAATAAACATGAATAACACGACTAATACGTTCTTTACATATGTACGATACTTTGCATTAATTATCTCGTCCCAAAAGTTCAAGACCGGAATAAGATGTTCCTGACCTTAGAAACCTCAATTTTTTTTAGTAATTCAGACTAAAAAGATTTCTGAACTGTCTCTTATAAAACAAATATATATCTCCTAAAACCAGTTTATCTTTAGTTTTGCATAATTCTTCGCATAAAATAAAGTCGTTAGTCCTAACAATACGATAAAGGAGAAGATAAGTTATGGGGCCAGGCGTTACTTTGCCGATATTCATGACGGTAAATATTATACAAAATATTTAGTTTCAATCCCCTGAAAAGGATTGGCTGGTGTTGCAGAAAAATTGCAGGATTTAGAAGAAACCTACATTGTGCATTGGCTAGCAACTGAAAGTTTAAGAACAAGAAGATTTTGCTTTCATGTTTGAAGTGACTTTTTATACCATAAAGGTGAAAAAAAAGCAATAAGCATATCATATATAAAGGGACAATGGTTTTGGTGAAATGTATTTATACCGCGGGTACCTCAGCTGTTGGTACAATAATACTTCAAGAAGAACTGGTTTTCCCGCATCCGTGGACGAAATGCGGACAAGCTACTTGACGCCGGACTTAGGCAGCTGTTCGCCAGCCAGTTGAATCCTGAAGGGGGGTACCTTTCACCAGATTTTATTTGCCATTTGCGTAATACTCAAAAGTCTTTAATTCACCAGAATCATGCAAATTTCAACTTCATCGAATACAATACTGGCCTTCTTCAATTTTGAGGAGACCGTCCTGGCTTGAACTCGACATGACTTATCTAGGACCTTAGAAACCGTTGCATTTCCAAAATTATTATAGCTGATAAAATGTTTTTGTCCTGGGATAGGACTCAGAGAAGAAATGTAATAGTTCTAACATCTTCGTCGTAGTTTATTAAAAGTACCTAAATATTTTTGACGGCACGTTTGAAAAAGACATTCGAATTCGCAGTACGCAGCTTCATTTGCATTTTAGTTAGATAAAGCTACATTGATAAGCTAATGCGTGGAGTAGGTATATTTTCTTTATATTATGTATTTTTAGTTTCTAATTAGCTATAAAATATCAATTATAAAATATGAAATTGAAATTTTGAGTCCGTGCTGATAACCGCTGAGGAGTTCTCTTCTCGAAGACGATTCTGGCCACAATATTAAATCATGTTTGTCTAAAAAAGTACTGTCACCAGAACCTAAGGTAAATGCAACATGTCAACTTATTCTTTTTTAGAAAACCGCTTTAAAATTCAGTTGCAAATTTTTTTTTGTTCTATTACCAACATACATACTCGTAGAACCACAGATCAAAGCCAGACTAGTCGGTACATCTTTACTCTTTATAAATCGACATTAATTTATTGTTTAATTCATTAATTGTGGTCATCCTACACAGGCAAATGTTTAATCCGTATGAACCGGTGCAGGTAGTCGGTACGGGTTGGGTGGGTATGTGGGTTTATTTTGCCCGCACTTATTAGTACAGATACCGATTTATCTGTACCAGCACCAGCACATTAAATAAACAAGCTCGTTCAAAAGTAATTTGAAATTATGAAATCAGGTAGACATAAAAAATCTTACTTGAAGTCATAAATCTGTAGGTTCTTCAGTCCAGCGATGTGGATGTTCTGGAATTCAAAGGCTAACCCCGAGTCTTCATCGACGACGATATTTAATTCGGGGATGATCAAAGGATCCAAAGCCTTGATTTGAAAGTCTGGCAATCCATTGGAGGACTTTTCCAAAAAGTCCTCAGTGGCCTTACTCAAGCATTTGATGTCAGTTTTGCTGCATGAGTCAAAGAGCTTTCCTGTAAACAAGAATTTTATTATAGAAATATTTAGTACTTATTCTGAAGTTTGGGTTATTGGCTTAGTCTATCTAGAGTGCTAGTGGAATGAGTACCTATCTCTGAAATCCTTTCATAAGTTATGTGAAATAAAAACTTTTGATTTTGATTTTGAGGAGTGCCCAAAAAAAGCCAGCTCCGGCAGAAACGAGTAGAATCTCAAATTAACAATATTTGTAATAAAATAATAACCGGGTATGGTCGTGATATAACTGCAAAGTGCCAGTTTTGTTATCCCTTCATACAAAAAGTAGTTCGTAGTGTTATGTTCCCCTAGTAACAAAGTAGATAGAAGTCTAAAACAAAAAAGCTGCAATAGCTGCAATCATAACAAATATCCAGATAATAATACTTAATAATCCGATCAATTGAATTTCGGTCTTAGCAACCAGTATTTGTTCTCAACCGAAATTTCGATAACAAGAAGATAATATTTTGCGTAAACAAAGATACAGGTTAGCTCCTTGGAAGGGACAACAGCAAAAATAATACAGGAAATAACATACCATCTTGCGCAAGAACACAACCGGCGAACGCAAGCAATAAAAATCCTCTATAGACAGCCATGATGTGTGAGTAATGACTAAATGAAGAATAATTAAGAACTGACCGGTGTCCACATATTACACTTTCATTTGTTTACGAACTGATATAATAAATGAAGTGACTAACGATTTTGATAACGTAGGTCATAGTTATCAGACGACGCAAGTGACACGAGTAACGCAAGTGATAATGACATTTTAGTCTTCGGATATTGATTATTGACAATAGTTCAATGCTAGAAGAATAAATATAGATATAGTTAGTGAGAGTGATAGGTAGAACATTTAAGTTGTTTCTGGGTCATGATTCTTCTCCATACTAAACTTCTGCGAATACACCTCTGTGTTGCTATCTAACCGATTTTGACACAGCGACTACATCCGAATACAAACATAGCGTGGCTGTTGAGAGCTTTGGTTTTCTACTCTATCATGTGTTCTACAATGACTCGCATGCAATCTGTTTTCGAAAAACTCCGAACATAATGTAAGATCACCTTTGATGACATTATAAGTTATAGGTGGTCTAGCTTTTAAGTGTTCACACTTTTTGTCTAATATCTCTCTTATCTCTTCAAAGGTAAACCTGCGGCTGTACAGACGGTCTACACTCGGGACTTTAGCTATATGATAATGTTCTTTATTATGTTCTTCCAAGTACATAATAATGAACATTCCACATAGGGTATGAGGTGGGCCTGTATTTCGATCGAACTCAATTTGGGCAGACAAGTGGTGTACGGCGGGTAGCTATATCCTTTACTCCTGCTTAACTTGAGCAGTTTCAACTACTAGGGAACGTATTCTCCAAGAGAACCACTGTATCATCGCCATCGCCTTCATGTTCTTCAAGAACCATAATTGGTACTTGTACTTTAACCTATTTGAGCTTGCTGGCTAACTCCTTTCGCCTAGAGTACTAGGTCATACCTTCAAATTGCTCTGGTTGAAGTGAAGTACTGAAGCAATTGATTCTGACCCGCCTGAACCCGACTACCATTTGTGGGCCGGAGGTAAAGCACGCCTCGTAGTTATGGAACCACAGTACTCACTAAGGCGGTATGTTTTAGTTGCATCTAGTATTTGTATGTGTATGTGTTGTATAGTATTCTAGTATTTGACCCCTGAAAGTTGACAAAACTGAAAGACGTCAAAAGTGATAGCGAAATCGGCCACTGTACCTATCTACATTGAACGCAAGAGGAAAAGCGATTCAATAAACAACTGCATGTTTTGTTTCTGATAAAAATATATAAGTCACGTTAATACTGAGAAACAGAGCAGTGGTGGCCCAATGGTATCGGCCGCGACTTACGGGTTGTGAGTCGTGGGTTCGAATACAGCCAGGCACATTACTTTGTGTAATTTATTTTATCACCACTGCGCTCAAAACGGTGAAGGAAAACTTCGTGAGGAAACCGGCATGTCCTATAACTAAAAAATTGAAGACATGTGACATCCACCAACCCGCTCTTGGCCCGCGTGGTGGATTATGGCCCACTCCCTCTCACAGAGAGGAGGTCTGTGTCCCAGCAGTGGGAACAAATATAGGCCGATGATGATGATGATGAGGACTGAGTAACTGACGAACTATAATAATGATTAGGCTACCTACTTTTTCAATTAGTGTTTTATAAAAATAGACTGCTGAAAAATTTGATTACTAGGCCAGCAGGTTAACTTACCCCAATCTGTCAAATATTATCAATCGAACTTTCCACTATTGTGATAAAGTTGCCTCGACAAGTCGATGCGCGGCGGGAAGAGCTCCGTCGTGATCTCAGGGCAGTATGGAGGGAGCGACTGTCGCAACGGAGGTCCGGGCACACCGCAATCGCGGCGGTAAGACCCCTCTTTGAGGAGTGGCTGGCCGTCACGGCGTCCTGACCTACCGCATGACGCAGGTCCTCACCGGACACGGAAGTTTCGGGAGGTTCCTGTGTCTGATAGGGAGGGAAGAAACGCCTGGGTGTCACCACTGCGAGGATCGTCCGGAGGACACGGTGGAGCATACGGTGCAGGACTGCCCCGCTTGGGCAGAGCACCGCCGTGTACTCACGACGGCGATAGGCGGAGACCTCTCGCGCCCGGCATTGGTCGAGGCCATGCTGCGGGGCGAGACGGAGTGGGAAGCGGTCGCCTCCTTCTGCGAAGCAGTCATGCTCGTGAAGGAGAAGGCGGGCCGCCTGAGGGAGAGGACAGCGTCCTCCCCCCACCCCAGCCGCAGTGGTAGACGCCCACGGCGTCGGACGTCGCAAGACGATCTGCGGCCACCGTAGGCGCGGGCATGCGGGCGGCAAGTAATGAGCGACTCGCTGTCCGACCATGGACCATGCCCGGGTCGACGGCGCGTTGTGTTCCACGCGCGCCTCAAAGAGTGTCAGCATAGTGACGGGGCCTGTAGAGGGCCAAAGCCTGCCGGGGTCGCGGGACCAACGGATTACCGTGACCCCGGCACGTAAAGGACTATTGAAGGACACCGTGGATTTTAGTCAGTACAAGTCTGACAGTCCCTCCCGGCCTGCCCTGGGTGGGAGGACTCATTTGATGATTTTACCACGATAAAAAAAAAGTTTTTCGGCTCTAGGTTTTTTATGATATTTAATAAATAACTAAACATACGATTTCAGAAAACATAAGCGGATAGCAGTAATAAATTGCATAAATTAATGATACGTAAATGTCGACTGATATATTTTTTAATCTCTTGTTGTTTGCCTACTCATTCGACCTCAAATTATTTATAGTGAGAATATACAGAGTGATCCAAAATTCAAAACTTACATGTTATCATTAATGAATGTGGATGGGGTGAAAGAGTATGTAAGAATTCTAGCAGGTGTCGCGCTGTAGTTTCTAAATAGCCTTTCCATGGGAAGAAGACATGAGTTTGTGTATTTATTAATTTTAAAAGAAAAACATAAAATAATAGTTACCGAGATAAACATTAGATCTTACTGCCAGAAATGAATACAAGTGATAAAATATACAATAATGTAAAACGTTAACCTGACCATCTATGGTATTCTCTGTAAGACTCCACGACGAGCTTGTAATCGATTTGCGAACTTTCTCAACGTCGAAGACAGAAACTGTTTGCCCTTTAATAGATTTTCAACTTTATGCTTTAGCAAAAACTGTCATATCTTTAAACCATAAACTTGAAAATCCACTAAAGAACACTAGAAAACCGTAGCTTCAACGCTGTCTCGGCGGTGAGTCCTTAGAGATTAGCAGTACAGCAGTATCACCGCACATCGTTTTCTCATTCAGTAAAAACAATAATCTGTAGTAAGAGATAGTCTAGTAGTTGCCACACTGCTTTTTTTTTATCGTGGTAAAATCATCAAATGAGTCCTCCCACCCAGGGCAGAGCGGGAGGGACTGTCAGACTTCTAAAATCCACGGTGTCCTTCAATAGCCCTTTATGTTGCGAGGTCACGGTAATTCGTACAGTCCCGCGACCCCGGAGTTGCCACACTGTAGCTAAATTATGGAACACTGTCACTACTCTGATAAAAAGAATGACATCACCCTGTAAATCTGTTAATACGGATGCGGTAGGTAAATGACATTGCTTTATTTGTAATCTTATTATAAACGAAATAAACTACATAATTATGTACTTGCAAACGTGCTTCAAAACATGCCTTATTACATAAATGTGAATGTGGACATTTATTATACTTTGTGATTTTTTTTTACATATTTTATAATGTTAAATACTATTTAAAAATATATTAAAAACATTTTAAAAAAATAGGAGGCCCACCAGCATCGGGAACTGGGTCCAAAGTGCCGGTGGTTAGGGCTCTAGAGAGGGGAACCATATTTTACTACTATTATTATATACTATTAAATTATTATTTTATATTTTTATATTATATACTACTATTAAATTATTAATTACTATTTTATACTACTAGCTTCCGCCCGTGACTCCGTCCGCGCGGATGTCGGTCTTCGCGTGGATGGTTGATTTCTACATTTTGAGTAACTCTGACAATGACATCTTATAAATATCTATTGGACCCAAATACGGCTAAGCCTATAATAATTAAGGAGATTCGCGGTTCTACAGAACAACGTCTATGAAAGAAACTGAAAAATAAGTTTTTTTTTCTACGTATTTTTCCAGGATAAAAAGTATCCTATTTTATGCCCAGGATAATAAGGTATAATTATACCAAGTTTCATCGAAATCGAACCGTTAGTTTTCACGTGATGCCTGCATATACAGACAGACAGACAGACAAACATTTTTTTAATCACATATTTGGGTTTGGTATCGTACCAGCAACACCTCCCGCTATTTATTTTTTCAATATTTTCAATGTACTGACCCTTCTACAGATTTATTATATGTATAGTTTTGTTACTAATTATTGCATTATATTGAAACTTTCACAAAACTTGAAAAAATTAGGTCTAAGGTCTAAGGGCATCCGAAGAAACACGGGTGGATTTTAGTCAGTAAGAGTCTGACAGTCCCTTCCGCCCCGCCCAGGGCGGGAGGACTCATGAGGAGATTCAGAAACCCAATTATTTTTAAGGACGCAATGCTAAAATCAGCTGCCAATTTGAAAGGAACTTCTATTCCTTATTCCTAAAAGACGGCAATCATAAGTCAAATATTCGCCTGAAATAATAATATGATCCCTTTCCATGTAGCAGTTTCTCAGATGAGCCAGAACTATCCTTCTTCGGCATCACGTAACATAACTCATCTCTCCCGGAGCCTCGTTTAGTATTGCGATCACGAGAGCTAGTACAGCACCGTTCCGACATGATTAACTTGTTCAATTGCTATCCTGATAGTAGCGTAAATATTTGAAAATCTTGCTTTGTTGGTCGAAATTACTTTTTTATTGCTTCAGTGGTCTTATATTTGCAGTATCTAGGTAAGTAGGTACTACTGATCTCGGGGTACTGTGATACCCAATTCGTTGTTTTGATATCTACGGGTATGTGTTCTTAAAGAATTTTTATAATAAGGAGAGGTTGTGATAGTTAGATTATCTCCTAGAGAACTCATTTTATGATTTTACCACCACAATGCCTCTTCTTTATTAAAATCGGTTAAAAAAAGAGGGATAATTAAAGTGCTGAATTCATTATGGTAATTGTGAGTATTTATGTCTCTACCACTCTATAGTTTGTAACCAATGGGCATTATATGGCCAGTTAAGCATAATTGTAATATAATTCCTAAAAAATATGGTCTATTTTCTATGGCTTGTCATAATAAGAAATAGAATAAAATAGCCCATTTCGCAAATATCGCAATTAATATTTTCGTTCTCAGTGCAATGTTCGCTGAACCGTTACTAATCTGGGGACGTTGTCTGTGGGAGGAGACTCCATTGGGATATACTTAGGTTAAACCACGGCAAGATTATATTAGTTAGAAATAATTTGATTTGATTGAAAAGCAAGACCAGAAGATAGGTACAGTTTCTTATGCAGCTAGCAAGACATACATGGTTAATGGAACTTGATTCTAGTAATAAAACAGCACCGAGCTACGTATAGCCATTGCCTTCACAGGGTGCGGAGGTCTGACAATCTTACAGCAATCCATCTGAATTCATACTTAAAACTACACTACGGTACAATTCAGTTCAAACATTTTGCGTGTCTGTCATGCTATATTTCAAAGAAATAGAAAGCAATAGAAGTAAACTGTAGAATGTCAACTGAGGCGTAAAATAACACGACACGTTTCCCGAGAAGACATGAAACTATTTGTGCGATGTTAACACCTTGACCATGAGCTACACGATTTGGGTGTTGCGCCTGACTGCATTAAAACAAATGAAATAATCGTTTAGAGGATAAAGTAAATACGTCGATTTTGTTTTTTTTTTGTCGTAAAAAACAAAGTATTCCTTTAGCATTTCGGTATTTATAGAAATCTATAAAAGGTAAATATTATGCGCGAAGCGAGTATCGAAGTATTTGCTTTAACTTTACATCACTCATGTCACGGGTCACAGGGACGCGAGTCTCGAAACGACACTCAAGGTACTCAAGGAAACGAGTAAAATGTTGAACCAAGCCGTATCGCCTGAGGTCGTGAACAGGGTGTTATATTGTATATTCGAGGTAATAAAGTTGGCTGAGCTATAGTCACAATTCGTCAAGGAGTCTTAAATAATGTAAGGCGTCTTGAACGTTACATAATTTTAAGCATCGACTGCTTGTCTGAATGCTGAACAATGCTGACTGATGAGTAGTGATGACGAACTATAGCCATTTGTATGTGGCGAACAGCAATATTAATGTTTATTTTCTACTAGCGACCCGTCCCGGTGCAATCTCTATTATATTATGAATCATACTAGCTTCCGCCCGCGACTCCGTCCGGCGGATGTCGGTCTTCGTGTGGATGGTTTATTTCTCCATTTTGAGTAACTCAGACAATGACATCTTATAAATATCTATTGTACCCAAATACGGCTAAGCCTATAATAATTAAGGAGATTCGCGGTTCTACAGAACAACGTCTATGAATAAAACTGAAAAATAAAATTTTTTTCTACGTATTTTTCCAGGATAAAAAGTATCCCATTTTATGCCCAGGATAATAAGGTATAATTATACCAAGTTTCATCGAAATCGAACCTTTAGTTTTCACGTGATGCCTGCATATACAGACAGACAGACAGACAGACAAAAATATTTTTAAGCATATATTTGGGTTTGGCATCAATCCAGCAACACCCCCCTCTATTTATTTTTTCAATATTTTCAATGTACAGAATTGACCCTTCTATAGATTTATTATATGTATAGATTCGCCTGACTTACGTCGTCGTTGCGAGCGTGTTTTGTTTTTCATCTACCCGTAGATAACCGCAAGTTTTATGTTATATGTCGCTGTGTTAAGGATGATTTTCACTTGTAGTTGGAATCAGTCGAATTTGCGTCGCATCGCGTCATCGGCGAGCTCCCTTAGGATCACTTCGCAGCTTCATTATCCGTCTGTATGTCTCTTCCAATTCTTTTTCAAGAGCATGTGTGGAGCTATCAAGTTGAAAATATACCAAATACATAAGTCAATGGCCTCTTGGAAGTCTAGAAAATCAAGCTTCAAAAAAAAAAGAAAAAAATTGCAGCCGTAAAGTTCGCAATTAAATCAAAACCTGGAGGGCATTTGTTGACCTATAGTGATTGAATATGACAAGAAACAAAGACTCACAGGACAATTATAGGAAAAAGTCCGGTATTTTAGATAGGTATGGTTGTCTTGAAAAGATCACCAATTGGCAAAATCTGTGTCCAATTTATGTGTATCTGTAATTTGTATGGTGTGCATAATAAAGAATATTCTATCTATTCTATCGTCTATCTATCTATTCTATTCTATCTATCTATTCTATCGATGTTTTATAGCAGAAATAGAAAATATTTCTTGTACTTAAAATTATTATCTTGTTACCCACCACATTATGATGGCTACCTATTAGCTTTATATAATGGATTTTGTTGATTGATGTGGTCAGTGTGATGTGGTTTGGTAGCAATGACCTGACTTGTCCTAACATTTTGTGAACACATTGATTTAGGCCGTGTTTTTAGATAAACTGTCTAGTATCAAATTATGTTTATTTTGTTAGATGGTTTTTAGTTTCATAAACAGTTTGAAACCTCATAGAAAGCATGGCGTCATCAGATGCGCACGAGTGCGTGATATAAATGTAAAATAAAGATGCCAAATTTTTTATCCAAAATACATGCGTTGCGGTCGCGGGACTCACGAATTACCGTGACGTAAAGGGCTATTGAAGGACACCGTGGGTTTTGGTCAGTACGAGTCTGATAGTCCTTCCCGCTCTTCCCTGGGTGGGAGGACTCATGTGATGATTTTACCACGTAAAAAAAATACATGCGTTGCTCATTGTAAATTTTAAAATGAGTAAGCAAAAATTGTAAATGTAAATAGTTTCAACTTAGAATTTTTCCTACTGCGAGGACACAGGCCTCCTCTTCGTGAAAATAAAAACAAAACCAACTACTGCAACTAAACCTAATGAGTATTACTACTTCGAAGATTTTTATCAACCGAACTGCCACAAAGAAAATGCATCAGTCCGGTCAACCGGACTAACAACCCAACTACTGCTACTCAGAGGCTCGAAATAAATGAAACATTTTTGTAAAATAATTTAGTAAGCGAATTTTACAACGACGAAGCTTAGTCCATTAAAATAAAGAGTGTCTTTGCCGAAAAACGACAGATTTCACTTTCGTAAGTACCTGTCAGTTTTAAAGTTCTCATTTGAATCAGGTAGTCATAGGGATAATGAGGATTTTATTATTTTGGAATACTAAAAGTCTTACGTAGTTTTTTTTTTATCATGGTGAAATCTTCAAATGAGTCCTCCCCCACCCAGGGCAGAGCGGAAGGGACTGTCAGTTTCGTACTGACTAAAACCCACGGTGTCCTTCAATAGCCTTTTACGTTCCGGGGTCACGGTAATTCGTACCAGTCCCGCGACCTACGTAGGTACCTAAATTTTTAATATTCACTTCACTTGGTAAGTTAAGGGTCAAGTCACACGGAGACGCGACGTTGCGCGCACATTTCAATAGAGCTACTCAAATTCTAACTCTATTTACGACACGAAAAGATACATATTTACAGTATCGTTGAGTCACGTTGCGTCTCGGTGTGAACTGACTGTACGAGTAAGCATCTGTTCAGTTTTTTTATCTGTCTGTTCTGTCCCAATACTGACCAAAGGCGTTTTTTTTTGCAGAGCGGGAGGGACTGTCAGACTCGTACTGACTAAAATCCACGGTGTCCTTCAATAGCTCTTTACGTTCCGGGGTCACGGTAATTCGCACAGTCCCGCGACCACTGACCAAAGGCCTAGCATATCCTTTTAATATTTTTTAAGTATTCTTAGCATCTTAGTAGCCTTTTAAAAGGAAGTCCAATTCACGCGAAGATTCTTAGGTCTACTTCGGTTGCTCGTCTTCAGGCACCTACAGAGTGACTATTCTCGAAAGATAAATGATTTCAAGAAATTTAATTAGTATCCACTTATACCAGAAGTTGTCATGATTGAAGAAAATTTGTAAAATATCATAAATTATAATAATCCCATTTCCTAATACGAGTACCAAAATCCGTATCGCACTGAATAATCATTGACATAGGTAATTGAATAGACCGGTGAATACCTGCTTTATATACCAAAGGAAGTATATTTCGTGGTTCACTGAATTCTGTCTAGAACTCATACCGAGTATTGACAGAGTAAATGCGTGGGTGCCTCGCTTCATATCTTGAAGACTTACTTGTTGAGACTTCATTTGGTTTTTGATATACATAAACTTTATGTTGTCGGGTGTATTTTAGAATTACGAGGCTTTGAAGATGAGGTTTTGTGTTGACTTCGAGAATATTGTTGATAACTGGTGATAGCTGCGTTTACTGGCACAGCCGGTCTAAGAGAATCACTTTACTCAATATTTCTAAATCGTCAACGTTAAAAAAGAGCTAAAGGTTCCTAAGTGGTCGCGGGACTGAACATATTACCGTGACCCCGGAACGTAAAGGGCTATTAAAGGACACCGTGGATTTTAGTCAGTACGAGTCTGACAGTCCCTCCCGCTCTGCCCCTGGGTGGGGGGACTCATTTGATGATTTTACCACGTAAAAAAAGAAAAAGATTCCTAAGAAAGTTTTTCCGTATCTCTCTTGGATACGGATTTTCCCCTGTTGGTTAATTTAAAAAAGAAAGAAGCCAGTCTTGTCTTGTCTCCAGCCTAAAACCTTCATCCATCATAAAACAGCGAAAAATGGCCTCTACTTCAATAAAATTCCACATCAGTTTTCAAAGGACTCAAATATCCGAAGCATTAGCCGGTTCCCGTATAAATTACTTCGTTCAGTAGTTGCGCTATTCAGGGGGTGTTCATAAATCCATGCGGGTCCTGAGACAGCCAGGCCCATATTTTCTGCTATAAACTGCTTTGCAGATAGTTACGTTTTATGTTACCGGTTACTTTGGTGTCTTTATACGTGTTGACGTTATTACTAACTGTTTGTTGTCTATAAGGTTTATGAGATATATATTTTTATATTTAGGTTCACTGTGTGTCAAAAAGGACTCAATTTGTTTATTTTCATACAGAGGAATACGACTATACGGGTAGGCCACCCTTCGAGGCTTGACTGAAAAGGGCGCATCTTCTACTGGCTCAGTCAGAAGTACCTACTGACAGGGTACGGTGAGTACCTATAGGAATCTGAGCAAATATTTGTTTCGCGCGGGAATCGCTCAGCCACTAGGTTAACTGAAATTCTACTTAAAAACTGTAACCAAATAAGTACCCTTACACGAATTCTGCTTATTTGGCCGTACTTTGGTACTTGAAGTTTTATGACGTAAATCTCGTCTAGTATACGAGGAACTAATTTTATCCATTAAATTATCGTCAAAGTCTAAGTTTGCCTTACAAAAATGTGAAAACTCGTGATACATCAGATTATAATCCGTAAATTACCCTGTGCATGTTGATAGTTCACGTAATTAAACCATTCAGAATTATGTGGCTATGCTATTCTCTTTCTCTACATAACAATTTGTAGGCTACAAGGTCATCGAGACATAGTCTTGAGATAGTGTCGCGACACGTCGCTGTGAGGAGCTTAGTGTGTACCATAATGTAGTTTCGACGCAGCGATGACCACAAAGAAGTATTCTTAGAGAACGAGAAGACTACGTACGTTTAATTCCCTTATTCAAAACCAATCATGTGAAAAACGATGTAAAACAAAAATAAAAACCGTAAATAAACAATTTATGATACAGAATCATATTAAAGTAGTATGATGAACGAGCAAGCACTTCTACCAATGCGCTAAACCGGCTACGGGGCGACTATAAAGATGAATTCCAAAGATCATCTATCTTTGAACTATTTCGGGCGTTTTCGCTTGCCTTGCGAAGATTTTGGGACGCGAAAATAACGGACGATGCCGTCCAGAACAAATGTTTTTATCTCATGTGTCCCTTTGAGTAGATATAAGGCAAGGATTTCAGTAGCAAGGGTTTCCTACTAAAACAAGGTTAACATTCAATACAAGAACATATTATTATCATCGATTTCAACGGACGGAAACTGCGAATGCAGTGTGATTTACTTATAATGGAATATTACAGTTTTCCGAGCCCTCTTAGATCACCAACCTATCTACCTGAAATCGTACCTAGAGATTTATCAATTCGGGAACTCCGCCTTGAATATTACACACTTAAATTCCGATGAACGAGACGAGCAAATATAAAGCAGAAATGCATATACAAAATCTTGCAACAAATTGTCCAAACTCAGCGTGCATTCAAACTGTTGTAGGCGCGTACATTATCATAGCTAGTCTCAACCATACTTCAATGTTCTCACATCATGTGCCACTGTGTCACTGTTCCTTTTGTACGCAAGCAATCTGAACGTTGTTTTTTGCTGTCTACGGCACTGGACGTATAAATAATTCAAGCCATGAAGGAAGAATCCACTTCTAGGGCATACATCACTTTGTCACTTGCTAAATACGGCTTCTGACCTTGACCTTTGATATTATCCTTTGACTAGTTCTTAACTTCAAGATAAAGGATTTATCTGCGACGTTAAGCAATGTGTTGACATTTTTATTGGTCGTAACTTTAAGGGCAGATTGCGAACTGGCTTTGCTACGATTTTAATCTAGGTTACATTTTATTAATAAAAAACTGCTGTCCGAAACACAATCATAAAGGGCTGTAGTAAATTAAAGATGATAATAATAGTCGCTGAGTTTTACAAGCAAAACTTGTCCCATGTTATAATATACAATGTTCATGTTAGCCAATGTAAATCACTTTCAAAACTTTTTATAACAATTTTCAGCAACACACAAGTTTTTTAAGTACTAGGTGTATGAACATAATTTCGATATGTATACCATTTCTGACTGTCAGACTCGTACTAACTTTTTTCTCTTCACCAAAACCAAAACGTTAAAGGACTCTCTTAGCAGGTCACCATCTGCGAGGATCGCCCGGAAGACACAGTGGAGCATACGGTGCAGGACTGCCCCGCTTGGGCAGAGCACCGCCTTGTCCTCACAACGGCGATAGGCGGCGACCTCTCGCGCACGGCATTTGTTGAGACCATGCTGCGGGGCAAGACGGAGTGGGAAGCGGTCGCCTTCTTCTGCGAAGCAGTCATGCTAGCGAAGGAGCGGGAAGCGTGATGGATGCCCACGGCAAAGGACGTCGCAAGACGATCTCCAGCCACCGTAGGGGCGGCGCGTAATGGACGACTCTCTGTCCGACCATGGACCATGCCCGGGCCCGGGTCGACGGCACGTTGTGTTCCACGCGCGCCTAAAAGAGTGTTAGCACAATTAGAGGGCCTAAACCTGATGGGGTCGCGGGACTAACGAATTATCGTTACCCCGTAACGTAAAGGGCTATTGAACCGTCACCGTAGATTTTAGTCAGTACGAGTCTGACAGTCCCTTCTTCTACACCCAGTCCTTTCCATTTAAAAATAAACTTCTTAAAATATTCCCGCAATACAAACGGGTAATATTGATCCGGTCACAATTCTAATAATGTGTATTTACCTAAGTCTTTATCCAGTACCAAGACATTAAACTCAGTTAGTACTGTCGAAGGTACCTAAGTCTACCCTTTGTAAGGCTTCGGATGCACGTCAAGTTCTAGAACCGTGTTTGCAGTGTACTCATGGCCTTAATCGTAGAGACGTGTGGTGTGTTTACTATGTATTCCAGTTAGGAGATTAATATAGGAGTAGGGAAATTAATATTTACTTCGATAATGTTCAAGTGTTGGTGAATTGGAGTAACATTACAATTAGGTTTTAATCAATGTTAGTAGGAAATGGAAGTCGTGGCTGGCAGTTTGGTGTATGTGAGTTTAAAATGTTTGTTAAAGTACCCACGACACAGGAGACATTCATAGTGTGGCAATAACGATTCTAAAAAAAAAGTAAGTTTTGAGAAGAATGGCGACTGAAAAATTTTCAGTGATCATCGTCATCTACCTTTTCCTCACTATATTGGATTCGGCTCCAAGTCGAACTGAATTCAGCTCAGTATCTGTATTTTAAATGGAGCGACTACCCATTTAACATTCACATCCAATTTAGAAGATAATACGGTACCCCTTGGTAAGACGACATGTCAGACTTTTGAAGCTTCTGACTAACAGAAACGACTGTCAAAGATTTACAGTGGCGGCCGGGACAAAAGACTTTATGTGCTTTCTCAGGCACGGAGGAAACTCGCTATCATACATGATCATTCTTTGTCAAACTAAACTCGTCAAGCGTGGCTCGTTGAAGATCCTTTTAAAAACAGAAACCTATCCTATATAATCCTAATATCCTAAATACAATAAAATATTGAGTATGAAATTAGTATTGGCAATAGGCGGCGACCTCTCGCGCCCGGCATTAGCCCAGGCCATGGTGCGGGGAACGTCGGATTGCAAAGCAGTAGCCTCCTTCGTCGAAGCAGTCATGCTAGCGAAGCAGGAGGCGAGTGCCGTGAAGGAGAAGACAGCTTCCAATTTACAAGCCCGCCGTCGTTGGATATAACCTCAATTAGCATAAAGCCATGTAGTGCGTGAAGTATTGTGTAGTTTGCGTATCGCCAACTCTCGGTTGAGCGCACTGCGACAGCCAACCGCAGAGATTAAATCCAGCTTCTGTTACATTTGGTACCATCCTAATTACTTTAATTGGCTCGTTAGTAATTGGCAATGGATTAAACTGTCGTTTGTGTAATAAGGGTGATTAATTATTATTGTACATGGAAGATGAGACGTGTTGATAACATCTTTGAGATACCAGAAGATAGAATATAATAGAATAATCTTTATTTGATTTAAATAAGATACTTGAGGGGTTAAATTTAAAAGTTCTATGTAATAATATTATTCAGCATGCAAATATATTTCCTGATTTGAGGAGGCACAGGAGACAAACTCATGGAAGGTATTGACTGGAATTGAAAAAAAGAAAAAAATAATAAAATTTAAATATTTGCAACGCAAATAGTGAAAAATTATCGATATAATACACAATTAATGCCATGGTAGAGGCCTGATTGTTTCCCAGAAGGTAAAATAAGTTAAAAATAACTAAAACCCGACTACGAAAAAATCGCGCACTGAAAATTATAAAACAAGAACAATATTCATTTGACCGAGTAATAGCCGTGATCGTGTGCCACCTGCGGTTGTTTTAGACAATCTTTATTGGCTAAGTGTATTTTTTTTCGGTTACGACTTTACATCCCCTAGAGGGCGCCATATTGGATTTGGTGACACGTCACCTACCCTGTAACAAGCGGACAACTGAGACGCTTCTAACGACACCTCATTTGTCATGTAATGATAAGGAGTTTAGAAGTTATGAGGGAACAAACAAACATACATACCGGTCAAAATCATAACCCTCCTTTTGGCTTTGCCGTAGTCGGGTAAAAATGACTACATCTAGCTCGAAACTCGATCGTTTGTAAACATGGATTAATTATTGTTACTAGAATAAATGATCTAGAATTTCAACGTAGGCTCTCGAGACAGGCTCATTTGCTTGATGACGATATAGTGTTATCCCGAAAATAACATTAGATTATTGGATTCAACGCGCGTGGGTGTTCAGGAGATTGAGATTTCTAATTAATTGAAATGCCTGCTTACCTAAGTACGTAGGTTTATAATTATCGAAGGCTAAATTTAGCTTAAAGTTTAATGATTATTTTGTTGTTTGTACAATCGATAAAACGGAAAGTTAAGGGTAATAGGTAAACGAAAATAACTGATAACCGGCCGGGAAAAAAGCCCAGAAAATCTTATTTTATAAGTTAATTAACTTTTTTGAAATACTTTAAAAGTACCGTTAATAAAGTTGTTGTATGAGCAGAGCTCTCGGGGTCGCGGGACACCGGGGTTGCGGGACTCACGAATTACCTTGACCCCGGTAAGTAAATGGGTATTGAAGGACACCGTGGATTTAGTCAGTACGAGTCTGACGGTCCCTCCCGCTCTGCCCTGGGTGGGAGGACTCATGTGATGATGAGCAGAGCTCAGTCCAACATCGTCCTTTTGATGGAAGTAAGTAGGTACGTCTTTTACTGAATCGCATCATAATAGCAGTTACAAGGTTCTGAATGTTTGACACACAATATAGATTATAGTTAAATAAAACATAGGTTTTTAATCAGAAAAATATACAGTTCTCGTCGCATAATTTTCGACTTTCAAGTGGCCTAAGCAGCTGGCCAATCCAGTTTAAATAAACAGGGTGAATTTTACAACTGCGTGTGGATTACTACAACCGAAACTATAGTGAGAGTAGAGTACTACCAATTTCAAAGTACGGGCCAGCAATCACTTCAAATTTACACATAGTTAATTACATTCCTGTACCACCTCCCCAACCCAGATTGCAAATTCCAAAACACTCAAAAATGTCAAGTGTTTGAATCACCTCTTTAAGTGAAATTCGTTGAGCCACTTACAGCTCTTCCCTTTTGCGTAAAACCGCGGAATTCGCGACCATTTTACAACACGTTTACCCTTTAAATGACGTCGCTGTACTGTTTTATACAGATAATAAATATGTACGGGAAGCCTCATCAGAGGAAAGGCTGTATCTACGACAATAAGGTTTCCCCGCGTCGGAGTTATTTTTGTTACATTGTTCGCAAAAACAATGTACATTACCTCGATTTCCTTAGGCGTTTCCAGGAAAATAAAGTGCTTATGTTCAGCTCAACTTCAGCTTCGTGAACTCTGTTTACTGATACAGCTGATTGTGTTGTGGAATGAACTCCCTTTTGAGGTTTTCCCGATGAGGTATAACATGGGGCTTTTAGAAAGGGCGTGAATTTTTTCCTGCATAATCGGCAACGCGCAAATGTCATTATAGTTTCTAAATCAATTTTATACAAAATGATTTAGTACTCCGACTGAAAACACGTACACTATAGAACTACACTGCATATTAGAGTCCTAAACTTTAAATCTCAGAAGACTGGTCTTGAACTTTGATCACCTCACTTAGTCGACGAAGTATAGTATAGAACTCTGCGGAAATAATTGGCGGGAGCAACATAATAAATATTTATTGTAATGGAGATCTACGACTTGCAATTAGGTTACCTTGGAATATAACCATTAATTTCGTAATTAGTGTCAGAGATATTATGCTTTATTAGAAGTGCTCCAGAAGCTATTAAGATATTTTTTCGTAATACAGAAAATTCGCGCCCGGCATTGGTCGAGGCCATGCTGTGGGGCGAGACGGAGTGGGAAGCGGTCGATTCCTTCTGTGAAGCTGTCATGCTGCTTTGGGAGGACTCATATGATAATTTTACCACGATAAGAAAAAACAGAAAACTGCCATCATTAATTTTCTAAGAGGAAAGATCGAGATCTAAAACAATCACATAGGCTTAGCATGCACCCTGATTACACGCATGCGTTTAATCGTAATTCTAAAACCGCAAAACAATTATACAAGCACATGCACTGAAGTCGTTATTTAGTGACTGATTTTGGAACGCTACTTGATATATTTTAATACACAATCAGATCTATAGTAGTATTGAAATAAAATTAAGCAAAACGCCAACGCCGCACAGTCCGTTACATTTTCAGCTATTCCTGCAACAGCTTCTGTTTAATCGTAATGCACGCGGAGCCTTTTTTTATCGTGGTAATATCATCAAATGAGTCCTCCCACCCAGGGCAGGGCAGGAGGGACTGTCAGACTCGTACTGACTAAAATCCACCGTGTAATTCACATCCCTTTACGTACCGCGGTCACGGTAATTCGTAAGTCCCGCGACTGTGCACGCTGAGCCTTAGACCTAAACGTCAAGATTCCGTGTTCGAAAAAAAAAGGGAACTTTTTTAGTGAAGCCACTTTTTAATATGTGAGAGTGAACCCTACGCACACATGTAAATGTTTTCCTTGGAGACGTTCACTAGCTTTGCATAGGAATCGAACGACGGGGTAATTTTTCTACCGTGTTTTTGGCTTCAATTCTAAGTGGCCTAATAGAAATCTGGACATTCTATAATCTAAGGATTAGACAGGATTGTCTTTGTCTTTATCTTGGACTTGTAATTTGATGTTTGACTCAGCAACAAGACTCAGTACCAAGACGGCATTCCAATCTCAGAAGAAAATCGTAAGCTGTATACCAAGCGGCCATTGATTTGGCATGTGATCCAGTTTCCCCCTTGATTTGTGTTTTGATAAGAATCTTGGCGCTTACAACAACCGACGTTATTTGAGTTGACCCATAAAGGAGTATCAATCACTGTTAATATAGCGGCAACAGAAGAGCATCAACTGTCAAAATTTCAACTGTCCAACTATCACGGTTGATGAGATACAGCCTGTTGACAGACGAATGGACAGCAGAGTGTAAAAATAAGGACTAGTTTTGAGCATGGAACCTCAAAAATGGAACTAGCAGCAACCCAGAAATAATAACGACATATTCGAACCGTCCATTGCAAAAGATTAATGTTTTTCAGTCTCTTTTAAAGAACTCTATTGAATCGTGGTTCGAGCCTGGTAGCTCATACTCGTAGCTAATGTTTTCTCGGATTAAGAAAATCGTTTTCTAATATGCAGCTATGTCTGGTTGGAATATGAATGGAAGTTCAGCAGTCTGTTCGCTAAATGCCTGTTTCGATAGTTTGGCCGTATCGTAATTCACTATTGGGCAGTAATTTCATGATTTAATAGGTAGTTGTAATTGATAGATAATGGCGGAGGGATGTAGTTTAGTTTTATGTAAAATTAATGTTTTGATAGTTGGATTGGTTTTTATACTAAACATTTATTCTCAACTTCAACAATATTTGTCGATTCATTGGATATTTCATGATCACAATAAATTAATTTGGTGATTCATATTTTCAAAAAGAAAGAATTTTATGGTTAATATTGTTGCATGGGAGCGCTCTTAAATACTTATTTAATTCTGTTTTTTAGTATGTTATGGCGGCTGCTGTATGTTGGAAGAGAAATGGTCGTAAAATGCCACTCAGTGGATCCCAAATGGCAACAGACCCAGAAGGAGATAGCGGGATGAGCTAGACTAATTTTTACTTCTTCTCACTAGATAGCAAAAGGTGGAAAGAGGGAAGAGAGGCCTTTACTCTGAAGTGGGACGGCACATGCTATAATAATTGCGGTAATTCATGACATCCAGTCTGTTGACAGACAGACAGACAAACAAACGGATGAACAGCGGAGTCTTAATAATAGGGTCCCGTCTTACCCGAAAAGTACAGAACCCTAAATACGTGGTATGAGGAAGTTAAGTGTTTTAAATAGATGAAGATACTTTGTAAAGTTTTATCTCCTTGAATATTTCAAGAGTTGCGCTACATCACGAAAGACCTCGTTGCGGGTATGTTGATGCTCACAAAACCTGAGGAGATGGTCGAAGTTTCGCTAACGATCGCGTCTTGTAAGTAAACGACATAGTAAGTTTACAACTCACAAGTATCCAACTGTTGTTTAACAAGACACTTGAAGCTTCGGTTTGGAAATACTCGTATATAATAGTAGCAGTTGCCTGCTTCTTCACTCATTTCAAAAGTATTAAAAACCATGAATGGAATTTTAGAACATTAGAAGATAATCAGTCTCAAAATCTGTGAACGTTTACTTGTTAAATTTTAAGTTTGTGATGATATATCTGTGTTTTTAAGAATCAATAAGTCTCTGTTGTATTAACAGCTTTGTTTGAAAGCTCGAAGGCCGACGTTCCTATGACCGGACTCTTGGTAAACTTTTTATAACAGAGCATTCTAATTTTGTATTGTCCTTAATCACAGACAAAGAACACTACCCAAATAAAACATTATCACACAACATTAAACTTTTTTACAGCTCTTCCATATTACTACCTAAAATCCTGTTAGTTATTAGTTAGGTTGGTTAACTCATCCACTTAACTAAACTTCTCGTATTAACGAGTCCGTCCATAATATTATTACTTCAGTAACTGGACTTTGAATATACCTAGTTTCCTCAATTTTGAACCGTTACCGTTAGTTCCAATTTAAATGCATCGTTGTATACAAAGTTATTAAGAACTCTTTGGTTACGTGCTTCAGGGGCTTCAGTTTCGATCAAGTTGGGTAAATATTAATTTACTTTCGTTCGTTCGGGGTTCGTCTATTGTAACCCAGTCTTTAAAGTTTGTAGAAAACAGAGCGTATCTTCTGTGAACCTGCTTGTCCCGTCAAAGACAACATCAGGCTAAAAAGTGATCTTTGAATTGAGGCTGATTGCGAAGGGCTTCATTTAACTAAACTCTTCAACACTAAACCATTCATTTATTGCAAATTCTTAGATTTTTTGCAACATCCACTAAACATCACCTGCTGCAATTTTACATACTGCTTCTTTCCTCATCCACGTTCACGGAATTTCTTAAATCTTTTCATACGCCATCACAGATTGATACGATTAACGATGTTGTTATGTACAAATCCTAATTTCTGTACTTTGGTTATTCCAACTTCCTTATCTTCCAACATTATCATTACTAACTTTTTCTAATATGTCTCTTGGTAGTTCTAATCTCACAATATGGACTATTTCTCATTCTCCCTAACAATTGAAGTGTAGTAGTTGTACCAAATACATCTGGCAGACATCCAAACATGTAATATGAAGAATGGTATTATGTTGTTCAGTAGACATATAAAATGCTGCATATGGGAGACAATTTGCCGTACCAACCATAAAAATGTACCGTAATATTTGTACCACTATATCTGTACTTTGTTCAAAGTAAGTCGGCTCAGGATCTAATTGAAGGCGGGTCATAATTTTAATTTTGTGTTTTTGTGCGTGTGGCGATTTTAGTAGAAATAAGTTAGAATACATTTTAATTAGAAACATTTTGGTGGTAACAATTCATCAATATTTTGTTTTTCATAAAGCAAGTGCCATAAGAAAGAGCCCTATAACCAGCTGTGGGTGATGTTAGGCTATAATGATGATGATGATGATGAAATAACTTCCAAAGAAGACTGTTTAGTTTGCATTTTCTGATTTTAGATGAAATACTATCAATAGCTGAACAGGGGCGAGCAAAGAATGCGAGGCTCTTGAAAAAGAATCATATTGTTCAAATGTTTCATGAATTAGATAATTAATGTACGTGTATAAAGTAATATTAACCGACAGTACACTATAGAGCGAGACAACAGTCAGTCTGAATATATTTTGATTAGAAACATTTTGGTGGTAACAATTCATCAATATTTTGTTTTTCACAAAGCAAGTGCCATAAGAAAGAGCCCTATAACCAGCTGTGGGGATATGTTAGGCTATAATGATGATGATGAAATAACTTCCAAAGAAGACTGTTTAGTTTGCATTTTCTGATTTTAGATGAAATACTATCAATAGCTGAACAGGGGCGAGCAAAGAATGCGAGGCTCTTGAAAAAGAATCATATTGTTCAAATGTTTCATGAATTAGATAATTAATGTACGTGTATAAAGTAATATTAACCGACAGTACACTATAGAGCGAGACAATAGTCAGTCTTCGCTACTCGCCTCAGTACATGCAATTGCTACTCGGCATAGTCTGACCAATGTAAGTGGGGCATAAGATTTAACTCTTCGTCCTGTGATATTCCTATTCCTCTGAAACGTAGAACGTGCACGGAGAGATCTGCCACCATAGATATGCTGTTCAATCGTTTGCCAGTCACGCATTCGTGCGTAGCTTGGTCGTGCCATCCTGTATTTGGAGATCCCATCTCATTTTCACAATGTAAAGCTCAGGAGCTTAGCCGTGTGTCTTTTGGAGCAATGTGAAGCTATGCGAGAGTACTCTAGTAGGATATCAGCATGAAGGGGTGCCTTTAGTCCTTTTTTGAGTTAAAATTTTGTTGATTGCCTCGCTTACTGATCCTGGGTTCGATTTCCGGTTCGGGCGAAGCAAAGGGCGGGCATAATTTTATTGGGTTTTTCATTACGGACATCACGGTGTTAGGTACGGTTTCTAGATTTGTGCTTGGTATTGTCTATAGGCTGGGAGTCTATAACATGGAATTGATACATGACTGTCACTTCTGCCTAATTCTTCAGGGAATATGTTGTATAAAATGGGTAATTGTGATGTTATGGTGGTCTGCAAAAGTCAAGACATGTTTTAGGACACATCAAATTTCTCAGAGACCTAGTGTATAAAGACTTAAAAAATTGTGTTTAAAGAATATTCCTCAGGATTCAGTACTATGTTTTCATAAATATTTTGGCAAAACCAGTACCCAACCGATGTATGCTAAAGTTGCACCTACTTGTTAATAAATGCTAAATAAAAGGGACATTGTGCCAAAAACGTTAATAACTACGGAAATATACGTTATATGGAAATTTTATTGCAAATTACATACATTTATCAGAGATTTTCTAATTAAAGCTTGAACCCAAAGCCGTTGTTCAGAATCGCGAGTACAATTTGTAGAATGTGTTTGCGGTTGTTAAACGAAATTGGGTCATCTGGTAATCCCTGTATGATTATCGGAATTATGGTTTTCCATAACTTCCATTATAATAATCTGGAAGGTGATAATAAGTTCTTAAAATTCCTGAAAAGTAATATCACACCTTTTTATGATTTTTTTTGGGTGTAGGTAGAGTCCGAAAGAGAATTAAATCTACCCATCATAGCGAGTTTCCTATGTGCGTCAAAAAGCACGTCAAACCGTTGGTCCGGGTCGCGGAGCTGTTTAAACAGGTAAACGTGACCCTGAAACGTAAAGGGCTATTGAAAGAACACCGTGGATTTTAGTCAGTAAGAGTCTGACGGCGGAAGAACTTAATTTATAATTTACCAAGAAAAAAAGAAGCTGTTGGTCCCAGTTGTCTGTTGTAGATGTTATATGGCCGTTAATCGTTAGCTAGAAGCCCACAAGTCTGACAGTTATGTCAAAGTACCTCTTTATACTATGGTTATGTGCTTCATGTGAAATCCAGACGACGCGGTTGGTGCAGTGGCCGAGCCACCGACTGCTGCGCATTTTGTCGTGGGTTCGATCCCCGTACGGAACAAATATTTGTATGCTCTGCAAGTAGTTGTTCCGGGTCTCGGTGTTTGTGAGTTTCTATGTTTGTAAACGCACCCACGATACAGGGAGAAATTCCTAGTGTGGGGCAAAAAAAGAAAAGAAAAAAAATGTGTACTTCCTGATATTCATGATACATCCGGTTAGACTAATCTACTTCCCACCCTAACATAATTAAAGGGAAAAGGCTGATGCTAAATTTTACTAACATCGTCAAAATATTAACATAAAACCAGGTAAACCTTAGCTTATATTATTTCTTATTATAACATCTTCACAACGTACTTAAGTGGTTACGTAAAACACACTTGAGTCCATATATTTTTAACATTTATTTGCATAAAACGTATTAACCGAGCCATATCGAGAGCTCATTAGAAGTCCGAACGGAATTTTTATCCCGCAAACCCATAACGGAAACATACCGGATTGTAGATTACATAGGTAAAGTACACCTGAACTAAGAAGACCGATGTTCTGGCAACTTGGAAAAAAAACCGTTTCCTTTTTAAAATAAAGTTCGATTTTCCATGACAGCCAGTGATTTAAGGAAACTACAAATCAGTGTCAAAGAAGAAGAGACTATGTCGCTTTCACAATAAAGTTTCTTTTTCGATGAGGGTTCATTAATCTGAGAAACTAGGAAGGTCCATCAGCAAATATCAAGGGTTTCTTACGGACGTGCGTGACAGCATCTACAAGGAGTAGGTTGTGATGTGTTCCGGTACTTTGATGAACGTCAGCCATTTTTAGAGTGGTGTTGGGTTACAACAAAATAAATCGAACAGAATGTGCTATTTAGGGTTCCCTTATGCCTTTATGCCTTTGTCAAACAGACGCGCGAGTCCGAAGCAATACCGAACCGAAGCGAGACGTCAGTCCTATAGTTCTGTCACGCTATCGGATCGTTTTCACTTTTGTATGTGACTAGATTCAAACAATCCATACATTACAAATAAAACGTCACGCTTCGCATTCGCCACGCCAATCTGTTTGATAAAGCCTTTATGGATTCGCCATATCCAGGTTCTACTAGGCAGATGACAGAGTAAGTCTCAGACTAAGGCCTTCCTTTGGGCCTGATCTCTCAGTCCCATCGATATGACGCAGCAAATCGCCAATATTTGTACAGTCCCCAACATTCTGCTCCAAGCAAATTAATTTCAATAAAAGGCTAAATCCTATATCAATAAGGAAGGGATCACTGGCTAAGCACTTGTGTAATACCAATCAATTGTTTAGCGGTAAAATCCCGTCTTTTTATTCAGTCTTTTTTTTAATCTTCAGTCTCGAAGGTTTTAGACTTCGTTTTTGTCTGATTAAATTCGTCGTGGGCTCTTTGGAAAATTTTCTTTCCGATTTCCTTGTTGGTCACGTCCTGTCATCCATTTTAGGAGTTAGTATTTGCATCTGAAGAATGGGAAAACAAAGGCTCGAAAAAAAAAAGTTACTATCGCGTACACTCGCATTAAGCACACACAACTGCAGCGACACTTGGCTGTGAAAATGAAAATGTGAATGTGGTTGTTGTTATTCTTACTATGTGGTCGGCCGCTAGTTCGTGGTGTCAGAAGTTGTGGTTAATTATGACAGATAAACGTGGACCGTGTAAATACTATCATTTTCAAGCCCACGTGTTGTGGTTTTAGTATGTGCCTAACTACCCTAAACCTTGATCAGCGGTCGTATTATGACGTCTTACACCAGGCTTGTTCCAGTGAGTGAAAGAGACAGCTATACAAGTCGTCTAGCGCCACCTCTTTCACTCACTGGAACAAGCCTGGTTTTAAGACGTCATAATACGACTCCTGTTCTATTTACGGCCAGTTACCTACCGATTAAGTGTTTGTGTATGGGAGTTTCTATGTTTGTAAACGCACCCACGTCACAGGAGAAATTCCTAGTGTGGGGCATCGTTTTTTCAAAAAAGAAAAAAAAAATACGAAAATGGATTTGAGTAAATAAATAGGACCAATTCAAATACTAAAGATGCGTAACTATTGCTTATCGTTCTAAATTGAGACAGGCCTTGTCCAGGAAAGCTGCTTTGGGTCAGTAAGTGAAGTGGCAGAAATTAATTATTTTGAAAAATGACTGCTTACTTATTTTGTTTGTGTATTGAAATGATTAGCTGTCTTTCCATGTATAAAAGCGTGAAATAGTCAAATGGAAAAAAAAACGACGGGTTGCACTCTGGGAGTGCCGGCAGAAGTGAAAACTTTAATAGTAATAAACACACACGAACATTCGCGCAAGCGCCCTGCGCCGTCTTACGAATTTTCGATCAGGTCACGTGTCCTGACGCGAGTTTAACATTTTTTACCCATTCCAAAAAGTGCACAACGCGGCTAAAGAAGATTTCACTTCAAAAAATCAATTTTGCTGACAGCAGTACTCACTTATGAATCCGATTCATTATTGCCATCCTTCTTCAGGATTCCGTTGCGATTGTACCAAAACAAACCAACATAACTATAATGTGTGTAAATATTTGTACAAAAAATCAAATCGTTTTTCTTATGATAAGGTATGGTAGATAATACTTAAGCAATTTTTATAAGGTAGCGGGATCAATATGATAAAATCTAATAGATTACACAACACCAATCTAGATGTAAAATTTTCTATTTGTACATCAGTTGATATCAACCGAATTATTTTAGCACAAACCATAAAATTGCATAAGCTTCCCAAATTACCCACTATAACCCCACGGTTAAACCCGATGGCCCCCATGAGTATCGTTAAAGGTGACAAAGAGATTAAACAAAAGAAGAATGGCTATTTCCGACCACCTGCGAGCTATCAAGAACACAATTTGATCACAATCCAAATGAAAAGGCACGTGTAACACTGTGGCAATCAGTCTTGCGACCTTAGTTGAGGTTAACCCTAACGCCCATTTCCTGTAGAGAATATTTCGTATTTACCCGACTACGGCAAAGCCAAAAGAAGGGTTATAATTTTGACCGGTATGTATGTATGTATGTATGTTTATTTGTTCCCTCATAACTTCTAAACTACTTATCATAACATGACAAATGTCGTTAAAAGCGTCTCAGTTGTCCGCTGGTTATAGGGTAGGTGACGTGTCACCAAATAGCGCCCTCACAATCTTTATTGGCTAGGTGGCATACGACCACGGCTATTACTCGGTCAAAAGAATATTGTTCTTGTTTTATACTTTTCAGTGCGCGATTTTTTCGTAGTCGGGTTTTAGTTGTTTTTTCCTCCTAATATGAGAAGTGTAGGTAGATGTATCTATTTTTAGTCGACTAGTATGAATAGTTGACAAAAAACGTCGACAACTAGGCTCGAACGTTTGAAACGAATATTTACAACCTTTGTTGTCAGTTCTTTCTATTTTGATAAAGCCCTAGAGTTTGTTATAATCTAGGAATCAGAAAGGCCTCTGATTCCTAGATTGTAACAAACTTTAAGGACCACAAGATTTCTTTATTTTATTTATCTGGGTCAAAAATAGGTCAAAGACAATAATAATTAATTATTATTATTATTAAAGTATTTATTTCGAGTAACTTAAGACTCATAGTTACAATATTAACTTAAAACTATGTTAGTAACAATATTTACTTAAAACTATGTTAGTACACAACAAGAACGTTACATAATAATACAAACACAATACAAACAAAAATCACTGCCGCATAATTCCAGCCGCAATTCTGGAGCATCGACTCACTATGCAGCAGTCCAACCTATCAGCAATCATGGCCAGGATGCTGTTAGAGCTGGCCCGCACCCTGCGCACCAGGGATGCACACCTTTTTCGCATAACAGCGTAGAAACAGTCTACATGCATATCAGCGAACATCCCTGACGCACTACAGAAGCGAGACAGCCCCATCAGCACCCTGAAGGCATTGTTGTACTGAACGCGCAGGGCGCTATACGATTTAAGCGTGTTATTGACCCACAGGCTACTGGTATAAAATGAAGTGCAGTAAGCTCTAAACAGCGTTACTTTAACATATTTAGAAGCACGCGAGAACCTGCGGACAATCACATTCGCCCTCACCGACAGCGCCCTCCGCTCTCGCTCAATGTCGTCATCATCCCTGAGGCCAGTAGTCAAAACGTGCCCAAGGTACTTGAATTGGTGTACCCTTGCCAAAGCTACACCATTCAGACTGATTGGAGGCACAATTTCTGGGCATTTACTACCAGCACCAAACACCATAACGACACTTTTTCTCACATTATACACCAGGCCGTGACCTCTGGCATAATCCTCGCAAATACGCACCAGGTTCCTCAAACCACAAACTGAGGCACTGAGCAGCACCATGTCATCCGCATAGCTTATATTGTTAACACATATGCCATCAACATAGCATCCGACTCTGGTACTGCTCAGCTCCACAATCAATTGGTCTACATACAAATTAAAGAGAGTGGGAGAACTCAAACCTCCCTGTCGCACCCCACACTCCAATCCATAAGGGCATGAATATGCTCCATCCCAACTAACGCTGTTAACCTGGTTCCCGTACCAATATTTAAAAATATTAATGACTTCCGGTGGTAGTTGAGCCTGCTTTAGTTTTTCCCAAAGGATATCGTAGGAAACCAGGTCAAAAGCACTCGAAAGGTCGAGAAAACAGGCGTAAACAGGCGTACTGCGGTCCGTGTAGTACTGCACAGCATGCCTAAAACCCAATATCGCACTCTCTGTGGATAAACCTGGCCGAAACCCAAACTGATTATCGTGCAATACTATATGTTTATTCAATTGGGCATTAAGCACACTGTCCAATACCTTAGAGACCACAGTAGCCAAAGATATAGGCCTGTAGTTATTCCTGTCCGTTAAATCACCAGTTTTATTTTTAACCACAGGTACCACTACTGTTTTTAACATATCACAGGGCAAATACGCATGACTCATACAAAAATTGTAAAATAACGGCAAGACTCGCGGTAAGTGGGGGTCTGCATACCGAAGATGCTCAATGCTGAGTCCATCGTGTCCAGGAGACTTACCTCTTGACATCGACTGTATTATACGTCCTATGTCTTTAGCTGTAATTCTAACTCCCAAAGCCACTCTGGACTCAACATTGATCGTCGTCTGCGACGGACCTAACGAAGACTTGACTTCAAATCTATCTCGAAAAAGATCTGCTATTTTCTGGGCATCACTAACACCATCGACACACACAGGAATGCTCGCTTTATGGTCAAATTTATTGGTTTGATGATTAACGCGACATTATCAAGGAAATTACTTCCTTATTCATCATCACAACTTTCAGAAAGAAATCAAAGTAATTTAACATCAAATTAAATATTCATAAAGGCTAAAATATCGTGCGAATTTTCCGACAAAACAAAACAAACATATAGAATGCGCTTTGACAGAAACCTGGAGTTGTATAAAGGTAACGTGAAGCCAAAATAAAGAATGAATTATTATAGTAACGTTGTGCCTAGCTCTTTTTCTGAGAAAGGTATTTTCTTAGTTTCCTTATTACATAGCTAGCTTTAGTATGGGTATAGGCGAGAATATTTTACTATAATTGGTTAGTTCTTTACACTACATTTTTTTTTGTCTGGCCCAAATCTCCAGAATGTCAAAGGTCTGCTTTATAAACACAGAAGCATACTAACGTAGTTTCCCGTTTTTATATCTATCGTATTCATCATCGTCAGCCTAGACTATTCCTAACTATGTAGTGGCCAGCTTCCAGTCTAACCAGAAGGTCTAATCTCTAAGCATGAAACTCGTGGTTTCGGATTTAATTATGGACGTTTTCTACGCCCCGTGACATTGGAGCCCGAACTAAGAATGAATAATATTACAATTTTACAGGTAGCTGCTTAGAGTCCGCGCCAATGACCTGCCGAAAATTCGTGGACCTACATTTTTTGAATACGATTTGATGTAATGATATAGACACTAGCGCCGCATCAAAAGGACTTCAGACGGTATTATCCGTCCGCAAACTTGATTTTGACATTGGTGACGTTACCATCGTACATCCGTATCCGTACCCGTTTCTTCGTTAACGGACTTAGAAAATATACCTCCTGATCTAGCTTAGTCTCAGCTTTTTACATAGAGCCAAAAACTACTGCAACACTGGGTAAAACGATGCCTCTTGATAAGATTGATTGTGCTAGTGACTACCTAATTTCGACTGGCAAAGATCTACTAATAACGGAACGGAAACAACGCCAAGTCACGGAATGGATGGAGAAAAAAGCAACGGATGATCACCATCGTGAACACTAAATGGGTATGCGACTTTCAACTTTGAAGATCGACACATGCGGATGTTTGTATTTATACGAGAGGAGGCATAGCATAACATTATAGCTATTACCGGTTAAAAATGTCAAGGTTCCTAATTTATTTTGATGGAGGAATTTGGTATTATGAAGGAATCTAGTAAAGATAAAAGGAAAAAAAAATATTCTCATGGACATAAGAACAATTTCCCGGAAAGAAAACGGCGTCTTTGAAGACAAACCCGCTCATCATGAAAGGAAAAATGAAATGTCTCTAATTTTTCAATTAGGACTTAAGAGATTTTATAAGAACAAAACAAAAGGTTAAAAAAAAAATGAAAACCTACAAGGAAAACACTTTGCTCCTAATTTTATTGTCTTTAAAATAGGGCTGAGCGATGCTTGCATTCGTAACAATACTTTGGATCGTACTGAATCGCAAATTAATTACTCTTACGATTCTAGAATCACTTCTTGTCGAATGACTTTGAGTATCGACTCTACAAAAATTTAAGAAAGCATTCTGATGGCGTATTTTATCAAATTGGGGCAACCAAATACAAAATAGGTACAATAATAGTTTCGATTATAGGTTTCAAATTCTGAAACCGAATCAACAACTTTCTACGAAGCGATAATTGCTCTGTGGCTCTAATTATGTAGTCAAGTCGAAAAATATCCCCCTTGGGAACTCAACAACTGTATTATTTAGATTTATATTGTTGATAAAACCAATTAGAAAAGCCAGATTCGTTGAATTTCAGTAGCAATGATTCCTAATAATTCAATATGGCGCGCATTGCCACAAATCTTGATAAGTCCAATCATGCGAAAGCACGACAAAAGGCAATTTAAATCTCATTCCAACAAAATGTCCTACAATCGCCGCAGCGGAAATTAAAGTACGAATCTCTGATATTATTCATAAGAATAATTAGTATTTGGATGAGTTTGGATAAAAGAGATATTTGAATTGTTAATACCTACATAAAAAAATAATCTGCCACCATTCGGCGGAAATTACAATTTAATTTCAAGTTTTTAAAACCTTATTTCATATTTAGAATAGAGTTTTTTTTTTATCACAGAATTTCGAAATAAGTAGCACTACCTAAATAGTTATTTTATTGCCAGGCCTCTTTAAAATTACCTAAATTATTATAGGTAAGTAAGTAAGTATTTATTCAATCTTTAAATAAAAAGATTTAACATTCCCACAGCTGGGATCAAAAGGCTCTCTAGGAGAAGGGGGTCTAAACAGGCTATTTGGCAATCTCAACCTTTTTATCGAACAGTGTAAGTAAAACTCTTTTTAATCTTAAAAACTCTTTGGTTATGTATCCAAATGTTTCTATTGTATGACAGCATGATGACAGCTGAGAAGTGACTTGACATATTACAGAAAAGACCTAGAAACGGCAGAATAGTATTTTTAATTCAATATTCTAGCAAAAAAAAACCGGAATTTAAACATTTTAACATTAGCGATCAGTAGGTAATTTAAAACTTGCGTTGTGAATATAAAGAAGGTGTCTACCTAAATTAAAGATCAAAATGAGTTGTCCTGAGAAAAAACAACATTTGAAACAAGATTTTAGCCCTGATTTCCAACTATATTTCAAGCAACAGTTTAAGAATGATTTCGAACAAGAAGTTACACAAGATTTTAAGCAAGACTTCAAACAAGACTTTAAACAAGATTTCAAACAAGATTTTGAGCAAGATTTTAAGAAGAACTTTTGACAGTAATGTAGTGTAACGTCAATTTCTTGTTGTTTTGCATCATGTTCTTATTGTTTTTGAAAATATCAAAGATTTTTACTTACTTGGTGGTAATTATTTTGAATAGTCTCATTACTCGTTTTTTTCAAAAACAATTTTAACCATGATATAATTTTAAGAAGGTATCTCTGAATTATTAGAAAACTATGAACTGACACACACACAATAATACTGGATGGCAACTGCTGCAATAAAATAGTGTACACTTTTTTGAATGCAACAGTTTGCTTGGAAGTTTTTCACAGGCGCATAAATGCACAGTTTGTATCAGTCTGTAAGCTTTCCGAATTGTTATACATAATTAGTATAAATATAGACAATCAGTTCAAAGTAAAAGTTTTAATCTTTGAATTATAAATAATAAATAAAGATAAACACATAAAGGTCATACACTAAACATGTTACATGATATTAGGTAGGTACTTAAAGTGAGTTATCTAAAGCAACTATAAAAATCTAACGATCATGATAATAGCTATATTATGTATATAAGCTCAAAATTAAGTAGAAAAGCTGGTTCCTGAACTACCTAAGTAAAAAGATGACAGGAGGACAAGAATTCTAGCATGACTTTCCACGTTTTTGGAACTTTTACGTGAATATAATGGAAAAATTGTACCTCGTTGTTATAATGCGCTTTTTCAATTTTCCATTCAATAATAAACGCAGTGAGTACACTGTAAATAAAATACAGAAATCCTGTGATGAGCCCTCAAGAGTCAAAGTTTAATATAAATATTGATGTTTATTCAGGTATTTTGTGTAATATGAATTTAGTGACCATGTAACGATTTATAGTATGATTCATACGCTGATACTAAATAAAGAGGCAACTACGGTTAAATAACAGGGCATCTTTAGCAGAATGATGTTATATAATGATTCTGCTAAAGTTGCTTTTTTGACCTCTTATTGAAACTTTTAACCTTTATTATTATTATGAGGCAACAATATGTAAATGCCTGCCGTTTCCTGTAAGGGTCAAGTCACCGAAGGCCGAGAAGCGACGCTGCGCGCACATTTCAATAGAACTACTCAAAAGCGCCCTGCACACGTACAGTTCGGACCGCGGGAAACACCACGCGCCGTTCCGTCCCTCGCTCCGAACTGTACGTGTAGATGTGCTGGTCTAACAGTCCGATCTGGCACATCGACACAAGCGCATATCTCACAGTTTTACGCGCGCATCACGTGTAAACGTAAATAGCGCCCTGCACACGTACAGTTCGGAACGCGGGAAACAGCACGCGCCGTTCCATCCCTCGCTCCGAACTGTACGTGTAGATGTGCTGGTCTAACAGTCCGATGTGGCACTTCGACGCGAGTGCATGCCTCACAGTTTTACGCGCGCATCACGTATAAACGTAAATAATATGGCGGTTTGGAGCGTCGAAGCTATCACAGAGTTCATTCGTTTGTACCGTGAACATCCGTGTCTCTGGAAAATAAAAAGTAAGGAGTATACTAACAGGAATATGAGAAACAAAGCATATGACGAGCTCGTTGATTTTTGCAAGTCAGTAGGTCTTAATTCAGCTGATCGCGATTTCGTCAGCAAAAAAATACAGAGTTTAAGAGGTGCATTTCGCAAAGATTTGATGAAAGTAACGGGGACACGGAACAAAAGTAACTAACTACAAATTCAGCTAAACGCGATGACCAAACGATCGTCCATTTTTCTTACTGCTACCTAAAAAACTTTTGAAAGTTTTAACGTTCCACGCGCCACTCCAAACTGCAGTCCAAACTCTTGAAATCAAATTTACACGCACAGTTCGGAACGTTTGTCTAGATATGAAAGTTTCATCCGCAGTCCAAACCGTGAACGCATTTTTAATCGTATTTGGCACAACAGTTTGATCCGCAGTCCAAACTGTACAGATCTAACTGCGGTTTGGAACGCAGTCCAAGATGCGCGCTCCGAACTGTACGTGTGCAGGGCGCTAAAATCTAACTCTATTTACTACACGAAAAGATACACATTTCTAGTATCGTTGCGTCATTCACGACGCGCAACGTCGCGTCTCGGTGTGTGCTGACCCTTAACTAAATAAAAATAATAATATTGAAAGTAGATGGTACTTAAATGAAGTTCAGCAGAATAAAGGAGTTACCGTATAGTCAAATACAGTCGGGCAGGGGTGCTGCTTAAGCAGGAGGGGAGGGGTACCCCGCCGCCGATACTCTATCTCTCTCTACATAGTCTATGCTCTCTCTGTTCGACCGACCGAGTCGTACCGAGTGAGCTTCAGTCACTCGGGACGTTTTAACAGGGGTTCGCGTGCGTTCGGTTTTGCCGTCACCATTCGCCGTTTACGGAAAAGAAATAATAGGAAAGATGGTGCGCGCAACTTGTTCGGCCCTTCATTGCAACTCCTCTTCACGAACACATCATGATTTGAAATTCCATCAGTTTCCACACGACGCGGAAAGGTAAGAAACTGTCATGACCTCATTATGTTCTAACACACTTTCAAGTACAGTCCTTTCACAGAAAGTTTAGTGGTCTGACAACTACAAAACATCAACAGCCATATTTCAAAGTCATTAAAGTACATTGTTGTTTGACAGACGACTGTGTCACCAATTTAGCATTTATGCCCATTTTGAAGCAGCTTTAGCTCACACACAGTTACTCTATTTTTAAGCGATTAAAGAGGACAGAGACATGTATTGCTATTCAGAAACCAGATAGCAGAAATAAAGGTCGTTGCATGCCGGACATTGTTTGGACGTGAATAAGGTAGGACGGCTGCCTGACGGGATGAGCATCGTCTTCAACGATATTTTTAGAAGTGCATCCGTGACTATAAAATAAATCGCGAGCTAATTAGCGACTTTGAATGATGTATAATTATGTAAGTACGTGTATTTCCAAAACTATATTTTTGTTCCACCCAGGTAAAAACACATTATTTATGAATGTATCAGGCACAAACTGATGATAGGTAGTTCAACAAGTAGATTATTTTGAAAAACATTAAATATTTATGTAATTCTTCTCTTTTTCAGACGCAAAATCTGGTTACTCGCTTGTAGAAGAATGGACGTGATCGATAAAGACTGGGATTTTTTCAAGTACAAATATCTGTGCAGTAAACATTTCCAGAAATGTATGTATAGTAAAAATAACAACCTCAAAAGATCTGCAGTACCAACACTCCATTTGTCAGAAAAACCTTTGAAACACGATTCTTCCACCCAAACTGAAGAATCTATAGAAAATGTAAGATCTGACTTTCAGCAACATGTCGGTGTGAAAGAAGAAACACAAAATAGTGCATCAACGTTGTACGTTATGCCGAATGTAGAAAAGAGGTCAACATACACGGAAATTGAAGACATACCATACAATATTAATAGCATTAATATAAAAGAAGAAACACTAACTGACCCGAAGATTGAAGAATCAGAAATGGCTGAACAATATGTAGAAATACAAACAGAAAGTGATGGTGATAACGAAAGTAATGATACAACGGCATTTGAAGACATAGATATGAAAATCGATGTAGTTGAAAATCCAATATTACCTGTGCAGTTTGCACATACCACAGACCTCAAAATTACGAAAGTATCACAAGAAAATTATCAAAGTAAAACAGGAACAGTAAATGTGGAAAAATCTCTTGTGAGTAATAACTCTATAAATACTGAAACGTTGCCCATTAATCGAATAAAAAATGAATCTGTTCAAACTGAAAGAGTCATTGTATTAAGTCAAAATACAGGTGAAGAGTCTATAAATCCCAAAGACTGCAAATGCAAGAGAAACACTTATGATGATATAAACCGTGCACAGTTTTTCAGATTATGCTGCAGATTTTTATCTCCAGACTTTTGCATTTTAGTAAAGACACAAATGTGTTTAGAGGCCGTTAAGAAGCAAAATGAAATTTTGAAAGCTGAAACCAGTAATACTAGCAATGCAGACCCGTTTTTTGAGCACCAAGGAGTTATCACTCCTGAAGTGGGTGTCGCTGTCACACGAATGTATTTAGATGGAGTTACAAAACAAGTTGAGAATGATCTTACTGAAGCCAGTAGTAGTGGTAGCGAAGGAGCGGCGAAGTGTGTTAAAAGGAGTGCTGCTAAATCCCGAAAAGTTGTATCACCTGAAATGTTTGTATTTGATAAACAAATGTATTTAGATGGTGTTAGGAAACTACTTAATGATGTTGTTGAGGCTAGTAGTAGTGGAAGCGAGGAAGCTGTTATAGCTAAGGGTGTTAAAAGATGCAAAAAAAAGGACACGACTCAAATGGTCGTTGCTGGCAAACACATGGATTTAGCTGACCTAACGAAACCATTTGAAAATGATGGAGCAAGCAGTATTGGAAGCTTGAATAAGTGCAATGAAGAGACGGCTGCTAAACGCCCAAAAGTGTCGGTGCCTAAAATAGTCATTCCTTTCACAGGAACTGCAGATAACACTGAAGATGACTTGTTTGACATGTGACTTTATTGTGCTTATTTTACTAAAAATAGAAGAGGAGATTTTGTTAAATAACAACAGAGCACGGGTCCGACTCCGTGAACATCAGTTAAATTCAAACATTAAATAAATTTCAACATCAAAGTTGTTAACTTGAATCCCATAGAACAGCAATTAAAACCCGCGGGCAGAAACTAGTCAGAACAATGTTTACAAGAATCAATTCAAAAACAAGTAATAAAGAGTCCGGTCTTTATTAATTGTTTTTGAATTGATTCTTGTAAAAAGGTTCCATAATTCTGCTTTATAAATGAAATGAATTTACGTGTCCCAACACCTATATATACCTGTTCAATGGTATTTAATAATTATTTATTTATTACACTAATTATAACAGTCTTCTGCAGAAAAAACAAAACTTTAACAAAAATAAAGATTGATTACATTTTATAGTGTTACAGAGGTAATTGTCAATATCTTAATAAATAATGTTTATTAAGTCAGTAACTTAATATGCATGCTAAAGTTATCACATTCAGAGATTCAGATCGGATTTAATCACTTTTAAAGGCAAATTAAATGTGAATGGACTGTAGAATATCTCGCGTCGCGTCAGAAGTTGAAAATAATATATGCGAATGCAATAAAGAGACGACGAAGTTGATATTCTGTATAGAATAATAAACAGTATTCTTTAACAATAGAGATCAATTTGGCTTGGTAAGTGACATTATCGGCGGGACTCGTGCCTGCTCTTTCTGGCACATGCACGCAAACAATCTGTAAATGTTTTACCATTCCGTGCCCATGATAACGAAAAGAGCGAGACGGTAGGTCGCGCGCTTATGGGTTAGAGGGAGCTAGAGGAACGTTAGTCGAGTAGTGTCACTCGGGACGTCAGTTCAGGGCCACGCATGTTTGTTTTAGTTCTCAAAATTACCAAATTATTGAATAAACATGACGAAGTTGACTTGTATTGCACCACATTGTACAGCGTCTGCAAAAACTAATAAAGATTTGAAGTTTCATCGCCTTCCTTGTGATAAAATAAGGTAAGGGCTGTGATATCTACGTAAACCTTGAATTATAATTTTGATATTGCGGAATAACTCAGTTCTTGTAATGTCAAGCGTCAGTAACGCCATCTAAATTTGGATAGAAATCATTATTAAGTACCTACTCTTGTAAAAAAATATTGAATTATAATATTTCTCGCTATTACTCGATCGATGGCGATAATTGCAAACTCGTGAAAGTTTCGTTAGGTATTTTGTACAATTTATTGCTGTACCACCAGTTGCATTGTATAATTTCTTTTGGCTATGCCCTAACCATCATCTCACATGCATTATAAGAGAAAAATGGACAACTGTGAACTAAAAATATACTTGTTTCTATTCTACCACAACAAACATAGTAGGAAATAATTATGATAGTGTTTGCATTTATATTAGTGGAACAATTCCGTATTTGGTGCCTATATTTATTTGTTTTATTTACAATACAATATCAATCGATAATAAACAAATCAATATAACAAACATTAAAGTTAACATAATAACGAAGCTGTGGTACAGCTTTAGAGCAACAGATGGCGCTTTTGTAAAATTTTGTGTTTCTGGTGCTAGGTGTTTGGGCACGGAATAAAATAATGACCGGTTTACAATCATGTGCACATGTATGTGAGATTTTTTAATGTTTGCATGTACGGTACGGTAATTCCTATCTTACTATTTGAGTGTCGTTCCTCGTTCCTTGGTAGGTACTAATTAAATTATTTAATTTTATTGTACAGGAGTACCTACTATAAATTACCAGCAGGTTATTTTTATATGACTTATTTTCAAATGAATGAAAAAAGATCAGCTAAAATGTCCAACTAAGCTAAAAGTTTCAAGCATGTAACAGCGCCATCTAGTGACATTTTTTAATACTGTTTTGAAGAACGTTGCATTATTTTGATTCAAAAACGCTAATTTTGGGTCTTCCTGGTGAATACAAATTTAATATATTTTGTGGTGGAGAGCTAAATACTCCAGACATCCGACATTTTGTGAGGAGAGTGTTTTTTTTTCACGTGGTAAAATCATATGTGGTCTCCCACCCAGGGCAGAGCGAGAGGGACTGTCAGACTCGTACTGACTAAAACCCACGGTGTCCTTTAATAGCCCTTTACGTTCCGGAGTCATGGTAATTCGTGAGTCCCGCGACCCCGGCAGGCTTTGGCCCTCTACAGGGGCCCCGTCATTATGCTGACACTCCTTGAGGCGCGCGTGGAACACGACGCGCCGTCGACCTGGGCATGGTCCATAGTCGGACAGCGAGTCGCCCATTACTCGCCGCCTGCATGCCCGCGCCTACGGTGGCCGGAGATCGTCACGGCGATGCTCTGCCCAAGCGGCGCAGTTCTGCACCGTATGCTCCACCGTGTCCTCCGGGCGAACCTCACAGTGGTGACATTTAGACGTTTCTTTCTTCCTCATCAGACACAGGTACCTCCCGAAACATCCGTGTCCTGCCTAGTCACCCTCGGCACGCAGTTTATTTTTTTTCTTTTTTGTTTATTACGTTCAACAAATTATACTAACACTATAACCTTATTATAATACTCACCCGATATGGACCACCGTAGTCCGAATTAAATGAATTAGAATTATAGACTTATCGATCTTCTTACAAATTTTTATTCATCACACTAGATATATCAGTAATGCAACTTGGACCTTCTGATATTGACTTACATACGAAGGTGTACTGTAATAAAATTAAATAAAACCCATGTTTAAGTTGTAAAATCATCAAATGAGTCCTTCCACCTTAGTTTTGATGGAACGGAAAGGATTGTCAGAATCGTACTGACTAAAATCTACCATGTTCCTTCAATTGTACTTTACGTTCCAGGATCACAGGTTACTGTTTTGACAAATCGGCCACAATAGTTCGCTGTTGGAATTAAAGATTCAATTCTTAAACGTCACCTATTATTACGAAACCCGTCATCGATGACCGTTTTTTTAATGCCAATTCTCTTTTACAGGCGTGAAGAATGGATTATATTATGCCAAAGACTAGATCTAATCAATGAAAGCAAAGATTTTTTTAAAGACAAATCCGTATGCAGTTTGCATTTCGAAAAGTCTATGTACGGTAACAAAAAACTGAAACGACTTGCTACGCCTTCACCCAGTTTGATAGGCACTTTTCAGAATTATCAAGATTCTTCTACACAGACATGCGAATCTATAAAGTTCGTTCAACCTACTCTTATCAAAATTGAATCACCTGAAGTAACAACATTAGACACACAAACTGAAGATGTTTTTCTTTGTGCTAAGACAGAAAATGATAACATTGATACACAGTTTGAAGAACATAAAATGGAGTGTAATGAAACAAAAATAGGAGTTGTATTTACGGTAAAAGAGGAAGGCGCAAAACCACAAGATTTAAAAACAAACAAGAATGCAAAAACATCAACAGACAGTGAAGACGAATCGGAAGATGAAATGTCAATTGATGAATTCTTACAAACGAACGGTGAGCTTGAAAACGAAATAAGAGAAGTACTAAATAAGAAGAACATACCACAGACACCGATGAATAATTCTAAAGCGAATCTACCAGTATTTTATCAAGATTCTTCTACACAGACATGCGAATCTATAAAGTTAGTTCAACCTACTCTTATCAAAATTGAATCACCTGAAGTAACAACATTAGACACACAAACCGAAGATGTTTTTCTTTGTGCTAAGACAGAAAATGATAACATTGATACACAGTTTGAAGAACATAAAATGGAGTGTAATGAAACAAAAATAGGAGTTGTATTTACGGTAAAAGAGGAAGGCGTAAAACCACAAGATTTAAAAACAAACAAGAATGCAAAAACATCAACAGACAGTGAAGACGAATCGGAAGATGAAATGTCAATTGATGAATTCTTACAAGTGAACGGTGAGCTTGAAAACGAAATAAGAGAAGTACTAAATAAGAAGAACATACCACAGATACCGATGAATAATTCTAAAGCGACCAGTAATCTACCAGTATTTTTGATAAACAAAGAAGTTCAAACCGATGACGTGACCGTCTATGATATTCCTAAAAACAATATGTGTTTCCAGCAATGTTCACGATGCGGCCAAAATTTGAATAGACTAAATCTTGATTTAAAACCTGACAGACTTGTAACACTTGAGGAGTTTGAAAGTGCTTGTGAACGCTTTTTAAGTCCAACGTTTCGTAAAATTGTTAGAAATCAGATTAAATTAGAGCAACTCCTGAATAAAGCTGACCCACGAATAAAAGACCGACGCTATGTGGTGTTCAACTAAGTTATGTGAATTAATAGCTATAAGAATACGAGTAGATCGGACATTGTGAAAAGTATAAACCAAAGTGAACAGTGTTCTTCATGGAAGGGTCGCACCATCGTTAGCTTTGTCCCTGTCATCTTTGACCTAGACCAGCGTCAAGAACACGTATTTCAATTAAAGAAAACTCGCCTTCTATTGTGAAAATTTAGTTTAAGCGTTGCCAAATGTTAATATCGACTAAAATTTTGTTTGTTTTGCGATAAAAATAAAATATTAAGTACCTACCTTGTTCTATTTACTTCTCGAACTTCCAAAAAGATACAGGTTGGCTGAGCAGTTGGTTTCTATCCTGAGTGTTGCGGTTTCGATTCCCGCACGGAACAATTATTATTACTAATATTTTGAAGAGGTAAGGTTTATTTTTTTAACGTGGTAAAATCATCATATGAGTCCTCCCACCTAGGGCAGAGCGGGAGGGACTGTCAGACTCGTACTGACTAAAATCCACGGTGTCCTTCAATAGCCCTTTACGTTCCGGGGTCACGGTAATTCGTGAGCCCCACGACCCCCGCAGGGGCCTCTACAGGGGGCTCCGTCACTAAGCTGACACTCCTTGAGGCGCGCGTGGAACAAAATGCGCCGTCGACCCGGGCATGGTCCATGGTCGGACACGTATTTACAGCGTGCTGGAAGTATTTACTGCATTTATTGTATGGATGTACGAACGAGGAACTAATTTTTTCCATCAAAACTATCGTCAAAGTTCCCATTTGCGTCACATAAAGGTATTGTAAATGTATATGAAGATTAATTTTCGTACAGACATCGATAGTATCCTTTTAACAGTTATAAATTTATAGGCTATAAAAAAGGGGAAGGGGCGAGCAGAGCCGCTGGCAAAAGTAGCAAATATTTCTAACGGCAAATAATGCTAGTTCCAGTACCTATCTACGCGTCCTGTCAGCCTCAAGCGTTTTAAAGCCATCCAATATTAGCCCATTTAAACGAGTTCTAGTTAAACGATTTCAAACTTTGAAATTGCTTAGAATCAGCACATATGTACATCTAGTAGGTAGGTATGTCGTACCTTCGTACCGTTCATGTAAGCAATCGACGCCTATTGGCCTCATTTTTTTGTTGTCGGGGAGAATTAATCTTTAAAAGCCGTCCGGTCTTTGGGGATAAGACCGGGGAGTGTGGTATTTGTACCTTACTAAAACCTTCCCGGCGATAACCATCAGAACAAGGAAGAGGGAACAGGGACCTCATAAAAGACGAAGACGAAGAAGTGCAACGCCTATGGGCTCCTTCCCGTTTTAGGATTTTTTGTAGGACGAAGTTCTTCGCAAATCAATTAATTTTAAACAATATTGCCACTTGTGTGTTAACAAGTATATTTTCGGTCCTTTCGGGTGCCCCTGAGACGTGACGTCCTAAGCAATTGCTTAATTTGCTAACGGGTTAATCCGGAACTGGTGACCTCCGCTTGCTTGTAATTTATTAATTATTTCAAGACCGTTGATCAATTACCTGATGGATTTATTTGTTCGGCAATAAGTTATGTATTTTGAAAGTTTCATACCCTTCTTGAGAATGTTTAATGCATCACTAGCTTCAATTAAAAAGGGTCATTTTACTCAATTGTACAGAATTTCGTGCTTATAGACAGCCCGGTCTGTCTTTTAATGAATGAGCTTAACATTTTTATTGAAAAACATAAATATTAACAAAGCCTGCCGGGGTCGCGGGACTCGAAAAATACCGTAACTCCGGTACGTAAAGGGCTATTGAAGGACACCGTGGATTTTAGTAAGTACAAGTTTGACAGTCTGTCCCGCCCTGCCTTGGGTGGGAGGACTCATAAGATGATTTTACCACGAAAAAAAAACAAAAAGAAGACATAAATATTTGTTTTATTCCGTTTATTCCCGTTCAATAACACCCCTTACTATCACGCTGATCGAGTAACAGTGTTGATGATTGGTATAAATTAATACCCATCGGGTAACACTATTACTCAATGAAACATTTTATTACCAGCCAAAAACACTAGCTCGTTGCATGTAATTTAGGCATCTGTGTTACTAGTTTCTGTGTTGATTTATTTCCTTTGAAGCTCATGCTATAACAACAGGTGTATTTTATTTAAAAGATTTATTTGGACGGGAGTAAACCATTAATTATTATTGTCGTTTCGACTCTCATTCCGAATATTCCTAATTCAGCCCTTCCTGTTTCCTGTTCTCGGTTGTCATTTGTAGATCTTTAAGGATCTATTATAGTATTGTCTAGTTACCGGGTTATACCATTTAGGCGTCAAATAGGTACTATTCACATGATAAAAAACTTTTTCATAAGGCTGTAAAGGTCGGGCACGCCGCAACCGCGGCGGTAAGACCCCTCTTTGAGGAGTGGCTGGATAGGCGTCACGGCGTCCTGACCTACCGCATGACGCAGGTCCTCACCGGACACGGAAGTTTCGGGAGGTTCCTGTGTCTGATAGGGAGGGAAAAAACGCCTGGGTGTCACCACTGCGAGGATCGTCCGGAGGACACCGTGGAGCATACGGTGCAGAACTGCCCCGCTTGGGCACAGCACCGCCGTGTCCTCACGACGGCGATAGGCGGAGACCTCTCGCGCCCGGCATTGGTCGAGGCTATGTTGCGGGGCAAGACGGAGTGGGAAGCGGTCGCCTACTTCTGCGAAGCAGTAATGCTCGTGAAGGAGGAGGCGGGACAAACGGATTACCGTGACCCCGGTACGTAAAGGGCTATTGAAGGACACCGTGGATTTTAGTCAGTACAAGTCTGACAGTCCCTCCCGCCCTGCCCTGGGTGGGAGGACTCATTTGATGATTTTACCACGATAAAAAAAAGGCTGTGAAGGTCCCTTCCTTTAAAATTCGTTCTTGTTCACGTCACTACGACAGAAATTATAAAGTAATCATCTGTGTGGTGTCTAACTTTGTGCGAGTGTCATATATTTATTTCCAGGTTTGGTTTGTATCAAGTACCTAGAAGCATTTTTTTTCATACTTTATTTAATAGCTCGATAGTTTTTTTTTGCTATAGAAAAAGTTAAGGCTTAATTTTTAATTTCTCTGTGAAGAATGTCATCTGCCGCTTTACGCATGCGCGATGCTAGCACCCTTTCTGTTGAGCCAGTTTATTCCGAAGCGCGCCTGAAACCGGACAACTGACTGAACCGGACCGGGGTGTTTCGACTTTCGAGACTAGAGATTCGCACGTAACTGTGACTCTGAATAAATTCGTTCGAAAATTAAAACATACTGTATAGTGACGTAAATTAAAAAAAACAAATGTGTCAGTTTTATTTTTAAATTAATTACAACTTTTAAATAAGTTTTAAAACATTGTTGAAGTGATTTTAACTGTGTGACTGGCTGTTGTGTTTTTTTTTAACGCAGAATATTGGTTTTGTGTTCCAAGTTTGAGGTGGTTTATAAACTTTCTAAGATACTGGTAAGTTCATTGTTGTATACGTACTGATTATTTCAAATGTATTAATTAGTAGATAATGTAGAACTTGGAATGGAAATAGTATGCTCGACATAATTTTGTTACATTAAAAAAAATCGGGAAAAAATGCATAAAGAACTTACATTTTTTTTTAAATTTATTATTACACGTATGGGCATGTTTTTTGAATTTTATATTGAAACAAGCAACAGCCCTATTTAAGTTCGCGCTTTCAAAAATTTAACTTCGTGTTTCAAATTAATTGAAATACTTCGTACTCGCTTCGGAACAGTTTTAATTTTCCAATTGTTTTATAGCTCTGTAGGAAAATAGATAAATGATTCTAAAATTATAAAGTCAAGCAATTTTCGTCTGGTTTGAAGGTTCATTTGCACTTGAGTAATTTACAAGAATTATAGTACAGTGGAGGAGTAAATTTGAAACAGTCAAGGATAAGGGAAAATTTTATACGTAGGTATGTCGAAATTGTTAAGAAGTTTGTTCCGCAAAACAATGAAGACTTTGATTTGTTTGATTTTAAATGTTTGAATTTTAAAATAAACTTGAAACAAATAAACTAAGTTTATACATTTCTTTTTGGACAAGAGCCTTTTATAAGTCTTTCCAATTATTTTTTTTCGTACAATTAGTTTTAGTAAACATTACCAAGATAAAATAGACTGAAATAATTTAATGAATTGTTTTAAATATTATTTGGAAAGGTGATTTGAAAAATCAAAATCGTTTCCTTTTGAGTAATTATACATTTCTCTACACTATAACATTAACAATATTTAAGAGTAGGAGTATCAAAAAAAATACTTAAGGCAGAAATTAATTGTATTCCATTCGTTCTAAAGTATTGTGTCCTTTTTGATGGTGTTATTGAAATAATTATTTTAACTCTGGATTTACTTTAAATTAAATTAATTGATTGTAAAATTTATATAATAGGTTACGGTAGACATCTGTCTAAAAAGGTACCTCGACCCTGAGTCATGGTTTTTAGTCAGCATGAATCATTACTCCTGCATTAAGCATGTGCTGCGACATTTTAAAAATGTCGCAGCACATGCTGAGATAGGAGCCTTTTGGCCTCGCACAGGACTAAATTGTTTTTTATTAGTTTTACCTTTTGTCGTTTTTCTTTTATATATTTTGTTTCCTTTGTTGTTTTTACTCATGTATTTTTTTTATCTGTTCTGTGTGTGTCAATAAATCTCTTTTCTTTCTTTCTACTCCACTTAGGGTGGGAGGACTTATTTTTGATGAACTTACTACTTAAAAAACCGAAAACTTTTCGTATCATAAATGAAAGAACCTTTCTAATTTATACCTCCCTAAATGTACCAATACCTGTACATAAACCACTTTTCTGTCCATTAATTGTAAACTGCCTGTTTTATGATACCAATATTTAACTTGTAAAGAAAACTCCTAATTATAGAAAATTCATGAAATGTTTCCTCCATTAACGGAGAAAAAGTAGTATTAACAAAAAAGGAACATCATGATATAACAGTTAATGGCCGTAAAATGTTAAAAACTGTGTAATTTATTACTGTAGTAAAAATAAAATGAAAGTTTACGTCGATTTTCAGTTGAAAGTCGTTATGGCTACGGCATTATGGTTATGAAGTAAAATAACTTCTGCTTTTTAACGATTTTACTTTTGATCGGCTGTGAAAAGAAGGATTTTACAAAGTTATCTGTAGCTAAGCGGATTATTTGATACAACACCAACTTTCCTAACAGTTTTCGAAAGTAGTATGATGATTTGGTTTTTTAAAGGCTATGTGCTGAATACATAGTGACCATGGCCCAATACAATTCTATCTTGAACAAATAACAACGATTTGAACAAACCTGGCCCACGTCATATGAAAGTACAATTGTTTAGGATACGATAAGAACGATATACAATCGACTGGTGAACATAGGCCTCCTCTATAGACTTCAGACTTCATCGTGATCCTGTGATCTTAATCTGGTCGTCTGTCCTGTCTGTCTACCTTCTAGATGGAAGTCCTCCTCTTTGTTTGCCGGTGGGTAGTCTCCATTCGAGAACCTTACTGCCTCATCGGCCATCAGTTCTGCGAGCTATGGGATGTGCCCGCTGCACTGCCACTTCAACTTGCTAATTCGTTAGGCTATGCAACTTTGTTTAGTATTCGAATTTCGAATTCTTATTTCTCATTCGTCGAAAAGCTTCCATAAACAAAAAAATAAAGAAAAAGAAAAGGTTGGGTGTTGCTGTTTTCAGTAGGTCGAGGAAAATTAGTAACGTTCTTATGATAATAGATGGCGCCATATGTCTCCGAATTCATTGGTGAATTTTAAATTAAAGCGAACAAAGTCGTGGCTAAAACTTTAAATATTTTTTTGCGAATAAAACAGTCTTTTCTTTTAAAGGTGTGTATTTCGTCAGGAAACCCTACAGTGAATAGTTGATGAGCTACTTATCTGTCTCATGAGTGCCGTATTCATTGATAAAAGGCCGTCAGTTGGCTTAATTCCTTTATACTAATTAAGCCTATTAGGGGACACTCTTCATGAAACTATCATTAACTAAGCCCTTTCGTGCACAACGCAATGTAAGTCTCCGAGGGTTGCTCTATACCTTACGAGTTTAGTAACGCCTGTGTACGAACCTCTATGGATTTGTATTGCGATAGTCGCTTGGTTGTCAATATAGTAAGGTATCGGAGACTTGAGTCGCGGTTGTGCAAGAAGGGTCTTTGTGGGCAGTGGGCATTTTTATTTGACTGTTTCATAAAGAGGACAAAGTTCTTTCAATATCTTGACATACAAGTAGATTACGGTTTGGAATAAAACTGGGTGTCCAGGCTACCTTTTATCCCGGTATTCCCTTGACATGAGATTTTTAAGCTGATTGCAAAAGCTAGTAAGTCGTAAAAATCGTGAAAAGACAGTCAGTTGGCGATACAAAAAATTACCAAAGTCTGGAAAATACGATTACTAAGTAGGCACGTTTTATTCGACTGTTTCAAAAATAGTGCAACTTTATTTCAGTGTTTTGGCATAGACGATTATAGGTACCTGGAATAACACCGGCTTTCATCACAAGATCCTTCTGTTAATGGGTAATGAGCTACTTAACTGTCTCATGGGTGCCGTAAACATCGATTAAAAGTCGTCAGTTGGCTTAATCCCTTTGTTCCAATTAAGCCTATAAGGGGATATTCCTCATGAAACTATGAGTAACTAAGTAGACATGTCTTATATTTAGTCTGATCAACGAGGATGTTTGTGTATGAAGACTTCCGAAAAATTCCTCCGGCACTGAAATTTGGCATATGATGAAAGGAGGTGATACAGATTATTGATGCACAATACCTAATCCAAAATTATTTTTAGGTGTTTTTACCAAAACATGAAAATTGCTTATAACTCTTTGCGAAAAATTCCTCAGCCTCAAATACTTTCTGTATATGTGTTAAGTAATCCAAAACTTTTTCCTTTTTAAACATCATTATTTGATGTCAAATCAATCAAACAGTCAAAAAATTATCAAACCTATGTATTTAAGGATAAGAAATCATATAAAAAATAAAAATCTGCAGAGCAATTTATCACTATAACTGAAGTTAGAGCGCGAAATGTAAAAAGTTAATGAAATCGAAAATTTGTTGGAGTTTTATACTTACCTATGCTAACTAATACATTCGTGCATATACAGGTAGTATTGGAGGCTGAGGAATATTTACAGAGAGTTATAAGCTTAGTTCTTTCGAAAAAAAAAGTTGTATTATTTTGCACCTGTAATCTGTATCACCTTCTTTCATCATATTCCAAATTTCAGTGCCGGAGGAAGTTTTCGGATCACACAAGCCTCGTTGATTGGACTAACTCAAATATTTCATTACTGTGCAATGTTCCCTCAATATAGGAAGTGGGACTGTCTAAACAGGTAATCTTGACCCTGGAAGGTAAAGAGCAATTGAAGGATTACGGTGGATTTTATCAGTACGAGTCTGACAGTCCTTTCCACTCCACTCAGGATGGGAGGACTCATTTTTGATGAACTTACTGCTTAAAACAAAATCTTTCAATCTTTCAGTACAGAATAGAATAGTTAGTTAATAACGGCTTGCTTACATCACAGGATCCCATTGTGAATAGGTAATGAGCTACTTATCTGCCTCACGGGTGCCGTAAACATCGATAAAAGCCCGTCATTCTGCTGCATGCCTTTGTACTAATTACTCCGTTCCACCATCACTTACTCGCTTGTCAAGCGAGGTAATTAAAGCTATAAATCTGTTTAACCGTTCTTTGTAGCTGTTCATTTAGGCTCATGATCAGTAGCGATCGTTTCAGGGAAATTGGATATGTACTTATGTATTAGGTAGGTAATTAATTATAGGGTCAAATAAATTTTCTGCTGATTTCGCGGTAGATGGCGGGGTGAGCTAGACAATTGCAACATTGGCTCACATTAGCCCTTTTTAGTGCTCAATACATCTAATTAGTTCTCCGTAGATTTAGACTCGTACCGACTAAATAAATACAGCCGCATAGGCCGATTTTCCGGGTTAAGCCGCGCTTGCCGAGGTGGGTGTGTGGATGGGTGACCATCTGTCATAGCGAGTTTCCTCCGTAGCTCGGAAAGCACGTAAAACCGTTGGTCCCGGTTGTCATTTGTAGATCTTTGATAGTCGTTACTGTTAGTCAGAAGCTCTAAAGTCTGACAACCAATCTTACTATGGGGTATCGTATTACCCAGTTACTGGGTTGTGGAGGTTTGACAGGCAGTCGCTCCATGTAAAATACTGATATCCAGCAGAATCTGGTTTGTTCTGGTGTGTTACGTACCGGGGTCACGGTAATTCGTGAGTCCCTCGACCCCGGCGGGCTTTGGCACTCTACAGGGGGCCTCGTCACTATGCTGACACTCCTTGAGGTGCGCGTGGAACACAACGCGCCGTCGACCCACGTTGCATACGTTGAAAAAGGAAATTACAAACAATACGATTTTTTTTTTTTTTTTGCGTGGTAAAATCATCAAATGAGTCCTCCCACCCAGGGCAGGGCGGGAGGGACTGTCAGACTTGTACTGACTAAAATCCACGGTGTCCTTCACTAGCCCTTTACGTACCGGGGTCACGGTAATCCCTTGGTCCCGCGACCCCGGCAGGCTTTGGCCCTCTACAGGCCCCGTCAATATGCTGACACTCTTTGAGGCGCGCGTGGAACACAACGCGCCGTCGACCCGGGCATGGTCCATGGTCGGACAGCAAGTCGCCCATTACTCGCTGCCCGCATGCCCGCGCCTACGGTGGCCGGAGATCGTCCTGCGACGTCCGACGCCGTGGGCGTCTACCACTGCGGCTGGGGTGGAGGGAGGACGCTGTCCTCTCCCTCAGGCGGCCCGCCTCCTCTTTCACGAGCATTACTGCTTCGCAGAAGGAGGCGACCGCCTCCCACTCCGTCTCGCCCCGCAGCATGGCCTCGACCAATGCCGGGCGCGAGAGGTCTCCGCCTATCGCCGTCGTGAGGACACGGCGGTGCTCTGCCCAAGCGGGGCAGTCCTGCACCGTATGCTCCACCGTGTCCTCCAGACGATCCTCGCAGTGGTGACACCCAGGCGTTTCTTCCCTCCCTATCAGACACAGGAACCTCCCGAAACTTCCGTGTCCGGTGAAGACCTGCGTCATGCGGTAGGTAAGGACGCCGTGACGCCTATCCAGCCACTCCTCAAAGAGGGGTCTTACCGCCGCGATTGCGGCGTGCCCGGACCTCGGTTGCGACAGTCGCTCCCTCCATACTGCTCTGAGATCACGCCGGAGCTCTTCCCGCCGCGCCTCGACTTGTCGAGGCAGACAAACAATACGATAATGAATATAATCCGAGAAAAAAGTATCAAAATATTTTTTCCCGTTTTATCTCGTCTGGATGTCCACTTGTCCATTCTGGTCACGTCCTTAAGTACTCTGAGCCAATTTGACTCTACAAATGTTATTTACCTATGTAAAATCTTTTGTAACTGGTAACACGTTCTGTCAGCAACAACTATTGAAGATAATAACTAATGAAGCTGAAGCATTTGTTTGGTTGAACGCCCTCATCTCCGGAATTACTGTTTAATTTTTTTTATTGTGTTTAATAGCCTAATTATCGAGGAAGGCTTATAGGCTATAAAAACATCACGCTACGACCAGTTCGAACCGAGCAGCGGGTGAAACCGCGGGGAACAGATTTTTTTTTACGTGGTAATCATCAAATGACACCTCCCACCCAGGACAGAGCGCGAGGGACGTTCAGACTCATACTGACTAAAATCGACGGTGTCCTTCAATAGCCCTTTACGTACCGGGGTCACGATATATCATAAGTCCCGCGACCCCGACAGGCTTTGGCCCTCTAGAGGGAGCTCCGTCATTTTTGCTGACACTCTTTGAGACGCGCGTGGAACACAACGCGCCGTCGACCCGGGCATGGTCCATGGGCGAGTTGCCCATTACTCGCTGCCCACATGTCCAGAGCCTAAGGTGGTCGGAGATCGTCTGCCGACGTCCGTCGCCGTGGGCGTCTACCACTGCGGCTGGGGTGGAGGGAGGACGCTGTCCTCTCTCTCACGCGGCCCGCCTCCTCCTTCGCGAGCATAATTGCTTCGCAGAAGGAGGGTGGGGAACAGCTAGTCATATTATAAAACTGTAAATTTTGTTTTATTTAAAGAAGTTTATTTATCGAAAGAAGGTTATTGGCTATATCACGCTACTGCCAATAGGGCCGGAGCAGCGGGGTTAAAAACACGGAGAACAGTCATTGAAGATAAAGTCACATGTTTAATTATGTTATGTCTATGGCTTAGGTAAACATAAGTAAATAGGTACAATTAAAGGACGTTTTGTATGTCTAGTCTATCCCTGAGTACATTAAATCGGACTGAAATCATGAATAATATATTTAGGCACGTAGGATTTAAAATGGGCTTTCACACTTTGCATTAACAAGTAGCAGTGACGTGGTTTCTCTATAATTAGCATTCAAAAAGAAAGCCCTATAGGGCCGGCGCCCACTGTAGATATGCCACGGCAGATTGTGCTGTGGCATCCCGTTGTGTTCCGTAGCATGCCGTGGCGTGGCATGGCAGAATTTAATCGGATGCAGCTGAATATCAGTATTTTACTTGGAGCGACTGCCATCTGACATCTACAACCCTGTATTTGGATAAAACGACACTTCTTGGCAAGACTGGTTGTCAGATTCGAGCTTCCGACTAACAGTTACGACTGCTAGAGATCTACAAACGACAGTCAGGACCAACGGCTTTATGAGCTTTCCGGGACACGAAGGAAACTAGCTATGATATATTTTCACTCATACACAGACCCCTGCTTAGCCTGTGAGGAAACCATTGCTCCACAAGATCTTGAGGTAAATAAAGTAGGTACTGGCATAAAATGTGATTAAAAAAAACCTAACCAAAGTTTCTACATTAAATCCGCTGTCAATTTGTCCAGTGACCGTGAACGAAGTTAAGCTCATCCCTTTTGTTGCGTCTAATCGAGAGGATCGGTTAGGTTCCGCATAATCGATCATGTGGTGAGCCGGCTTTGTCGATACTTGATACCTATTTTTAGATTATGACTCTTTTTGTACTGGATTTTGTTCGAGCGATTTGAGAGATTTACTGCATGAAATAAGCAATTCGAAGTCCTCAAGTCTAAGCAATGTTTGCGAGATCAGTCTATAGATGGGTCGCCGTCTATTACCCGTTTGATCATTATACTACGGGAAGCATGTTAAGCCGTTGACTTTTTTTAGATCTATGAATGTCTTTTCAAGTTGACTGGACAGGTCCACTCGAAATTGTGTGGTTCTTTCTTCAAAAGACCATTACAGACACTGACCTTCATGGTCCTCTTAAAGCCTGGTCTATATATAATGTCTGGACTTTAAAAGAGACTGTGACCTCTGAGTTTATTTCGGCTGTATATTCTCAGAGTAGTCAGGTACGAAACACCGGCCCCTCCTAGTTTTAAAAAAAGACGTGTAAAAATATTGATATAACCTACTTGCATAAATAAACATCATTTCATTTCATCATTTAATCATTTCATCATTTCATTTCGGGTAGTCCCAAGTGAGTTACGTAGTTAGATGGACTATGAAACTTTGTGTTGACTAAAGAGGGGGTAGGGGTACAGAGATGGGGTTATTATACTTTATTTTTGTAACTTTTCCTTAGTTATCTTGTCTGAAACCTCATTTATACAGAAATAATTAAAATTAATGAATGAATTAAAATAATTTCATTCTCAGGGAGAAAAACACGTATTCTCATTATTTTAGAAGCGTGACTGCTTAATTTTGTAAAATGATGGGCATATTACGGTTTCAACCGGTTGCATTAGTTAACATAATCTGACACAGACAATCCTAGATTTTACCCACATTTTAAAAAGAAAAAAAATGACTTACGAACCTTCAGTCTAATTAGGCTGGACGGTCTTATTATATTTTTTTTCGTACTAGAAGCACAAAATGTTATCAGTAACGAAATATTCTAGTTTTGTTCACTGGCAATAATATTAATATAATTATAATAATAGGACGTCTAACTAGAAATTACATCTGAATTATATTTAAAACTGAGTTGTACAATGAACATACATATTTTTGTATTATATATTTAATATTATATTGTGGAACCTAGACAGAGCCTCAACATAAGCTCACCTGAGTGCACGTTGGTTAAGTGACATACCTTACTGCACCACAACGTCTTGGAACACCGTGTATAAATGGACCCGTCAGTCACTCCTTGCTATACTAATAACTAACATAGTAGTGTTGTGGAACACTAGTGGCCAACACTGTGTCACGATACTATTAGTTAGCCCCTTGCACAAATACTACTGTCCAGGTCACGTGGGGTGGCCTATTTGGAACTGGCCTAGTAGTACCTATAGTCTCATTACAATGGGCTTTGATTTTTAATGTCTTTGATTTTTTTTTTTATATTTAAGTAGATTTGCTCTTGCCTCTAGTGTAGGTCAGAGGTGTTAGAGAGAAAGCCGACGATGCAAGCTTTCCCAGAAGAAGCCCATTCTAACTATGAAGACATGACGTTGTATGCGTTCGGAAATACAGACGCAGGCAGAGAGTTCCACTCTTTTGCTGAGCACGTTTTAAAAGACGTTTGGAAACGCTTCAGAATTGGTGGAATAGCAACAAGGCGAGGATGATAATTTGCCCTGCCTCTAGATGTGCGATAATAGGAGGCCGGTGCGATGAGGTCGAGGAGTTCTCGGGCACACTCGCCGAAGTAAAATCTGTAGAAGGCCGACAGGCAGGCAATCTTGTGGCGATGAGTCAAGTTATGATGCTCGCGTGTGCGTGACCTATGTACAAGCTAAAAACCAATAGTTGGCTGCTTTTTTAAACCCGAAAATGAGATGACTTAAGGTGACTGTTGATTATGTAAAGAAATAGTGAAGTATGCTGCGCTCACCATATTTCTAATTCTGATTAAGGACAGGATTTTTGTTGTTGTTTTAAAAACTACATACTAGGAACTTCTCATTAGGTGTCGTAGGTGCGTAGAATTAAGATAAGATCTCGTAATTATATCAAGATGTTCTTTTTTATTGTTCTAGGTAAGTTTAATTAAAATTCGGATCAGTCCTTTCGCAAAAAATGGACTTGAATGTTTGCATGAAATGTAGTTCGGAGTACGGACTCTTAATGGACAAACAAATTGCTACGCGTTATTGAATCTATTATAAGTATTATAAAAAAAAATGATTTTTTAATTATTAGACTACTACTTATAAGAATTTTGTAACCTTACAACAGGCTCATCATTTTTCAGCTGACAGCTTGCAGCTTCTATCACATGTCACATTGACCAAGCTTTGTTTCAGAACAAAAGGTTTTTCAGGAACATGAGAAGATATTTTCTGTTATTTTTGTCGGCACAAGTTGATGTAGTGAAAACTGAAATGTCCCGTATGGTCATATTTTTAGAAAAGGTCAGTTCTGTCTAAATAGGTATAATAGGATCATGACATGCCCACTGGTCTGTCAAACGATTTCCGTAGACAAAATTAATGGGGGAAATTCTGAACGCGTTGCTTTGGTGTCAGCCACGCAAAAACTTTCCCTCGTTTACTTTGGTTTTTGTTCTGTGTCCCACACAGGCGATTATCGTGGGGACTAATGTACATTTCGTTCTCGCCTCTAAGCGTTAGGTACTGCGTAAAATAAATTGTAATGCTTTTTATTTTCTCATCAAGCTTTTGATCTAGCTGTAAGAGATAAAAACAGGCTGCGCATTTTGGTTAAATTTTATTTAGCGCGTGTTTTATGTGAAACTAAATTAGATAGCCTCGACTTACATACCTGCTTAGATTTTAAAATTCTAACAGTTTGCTTTTATTACGTATTAATTGTCTCGTAAAAAGAAAAAAAGGAGTCACAGTGTAGATACGAAGAGCTGTTAAATGTCAAAGAAAAACGACCTCAATTCACGAAAAACGTCACAGAAGTAAGTGCATAATAAGTAATAACGTTACAAATAACCTTTCTTACATAATTTCGTTTATTCCCCTTCTACAATCTGCGAACGACCATCTTCACGATTACTTCCTTCCCATTGACGTTATGACAAAGAAAAATCTTCTACCGCACAGTGGTTCTGACGCGGAATCATTTCTGGGCAAAGTGTCTTGGCATCTTAACAATCTGAACAATTGTTACGTAACCCCGAGGGATACGTTTCTTAAATTTTTATGGAAAAAATAAGTAGCGGGTTGTAAATGGAAAGTGGTACGAGTCTTACTGGAATCTGGGGACAAATAAATTTAATTGGCAAATGGGACTTTGTTGTCGTTGAATTTTGTATACGGCTGTGATGTCCTGATTTCTTGTTACTGTTAGCGTTAGAGGTTTGGCCTGTAGACGAGTGCACAATTAATAAAGTATTGTTATAAATGTAAATACATGGATAAGTGCGATCTCAAGGGACTTTTACCCTAGTTTATACAGAAGCCCCCTCGGTATGGTTTAAGATTTGTTATTTTTTAAGCTATTGCATGGCTTTTATCGCGGGCTCTGAGCGCGGCGACCGAATCAAAAAATTTCGTAACGAAAAAACCTAACACCCCGCATCGTCGAACGTCATTTCAGTTCGGGAGACTTCGGCAATCATAAAAACATTCGTCATAAAGATAATTTACTTTTTCTTATTGATTCTAAACGGCCAGCTACAAAAGGAGGTTTTCACAATGAAACCTACTTATAAAATTCTCCTACAACAAAGTAGTTCTTTTTTACAATAGTGCATCACAAACATTTTAAATAAATGATATGAATAAACAGTATAGTATATCGTACAGCTTACAATAGTCTCGAGTGTCCCATCTATCACTGACCTAAAAATCATTAAAATCGGCTTAATCGTATTGACATTAAAACAGAACATACACTCATACATATTTTCGCATTTATAATTTTTAGTAGGGTTAATAAACAGTAGCCTTTGCCTGTGGCGTTGCCCGCGCAATAAACCAACCACATCGTATCAGGATAAAAAGTATAATTTATGTGTTAATACAGGTGATAATCTATCGTAATGCGTCCAAACCTATTCAGTAGTTTTTTGTGAGAGTTAAAAACATCCATCTATCTTCACAAATAGTAGTAAGAAGCTAACCTAACCTTAGATATTTTACCTATAAATGTATCTATCGATATAAGCTCTTTGTTTTATCTCAATCGGAACGTTGATACCTATCTATTGACATCCAAATAATTTACCAAGATTATTGGCCTATTTTATCAGATAATCCTCCCGTCTTTTCTATCGTAATTGGAATATCTAGTCCTTTCAATTCGTCTATTGTCAATTGAGTTTGGGTAAGTACCCAGATAAAATGTATAGAGTCGAATTGTGGCTGATGGAATTCATGATTCAATAAAATTATAATCGGATACTTTGAATTAAACGGTTAATTTTAAATCATTCTATGAAACGATTAAAACGATATTCGTTTTGATTGGCATTTACGTCAACCGTAGCCGTCATAATTATTTGTATATTATATACTGCTCATTATAAATGGCTACGTATTTGGTAATATCAGATATCGGGGTTAATTAAAATCCTTTCGTTATTTTGAGTATGATGAGCCATTGTTATTTATTTTAATGAGTCTGGCAAATATTGATTCTTTTGACGTGTGACTATCCATTTTACGTAAACTAAACATTAATACGAGCGAGTATCTCATTTATATACATGTCGCAGGCGCTTTCTGCTGGTTATGAAGTGCTAGGTTCGATTTCCTGGTCAGGGCAAAATTATATTGAGTTTCTTCATAAATGTCACGAATGGATGCATTAAATGTTAAAGCAAAGTTAAAACAATAGGGTAGTTTATTGTATAAATAAATTAAAATACTTTTTAGATCGTCAGTTAGTGTTTTTTCTTTTGTTTTTTTTAAATCAATGAATATTGACAAAGAAGAAACCGGCGCCAAATCGTATTTACCGAGTTCCGTCGGTGCGCAGGAGTTTCAGTTAATTCTGATTGAGTCCGCTTCATCTTTGGTCTCATTTTTGTTTCTAGGCTAGATCCTGCCAGTTAAAAAAATGCCTTTATTAACATTCTTATTCATTAATTAAAAAACAACCTTCATATATTTTAACACATTTAAAGCTACATGCAGATTATTGCTAGAGTAAACTAAAACCACTGCAGTACCTAACGACTGCTCTTTTATCCAGTGAATGCGGCCAGCCTCTAGTCTAGTATGTGAAGGTTCATACAATACATACGAATTCGATGTAAGAGGATTTTTACATTGTAGCGTTGCGGCAGAGCGCTAATCTGCTCTAGCCTATACAGTATTTTTGTTGGGTACCGAGATGGTTTTACACGAGTTAGAAAATATACAGCTTAGAAAGCTGCTAAGCAGCTAAGCCTTGACATAGTTTGGTAAAAAGGAAGAAGGGAAAGAAATTATTTTGAAGATTTTGTAAAGATAATAATAAAATTAAAAATAACGACAGTAAAAAGCGCGCAAGGTTATTCATTGATGCCTGATGGAAACTGACTCAAATGTACCATTTAAGGTTATTAATCCAAATTCTGTTAGTTTGAATGAAAACCAGACTAATTATTACCATAACAACTGTTTGGTTAACGTGGTTAAAATGAATGTCTGCCATAATTTGGCAAGTAGTTTCTTAGTACTATAATAAGCGAAGAATAAAAAACTATGTCTTAAAGTATCGAATACCATAAAAAATCCGTATTATTTCCTGTATTTCTTGCCACAAAATTATCTATTAGTTAAATTATTAGAGATTAATTACAATTTGTCAGAGAAATTTCATTCTAATGGTTAAATCAAAATGAAATTTCTCTGACAAATTGAATCTCTCTACCTAAAAGCAGATGTTTTGCAAATGACAGATTAATTACTAAGTAAAATAATTAATAAATGTCATAATATTTCAAACATTTTGGATAGTTTAAATTAGATTTCAGTTTAATTTTTCTTTTTTTATAATTAGGACTAGGAGGATACTGCTTTGACGACTAAAGCTTCGGGTAATTAAGGTTTGTTTTTAAGATAGATCCTGTTTATTTTTTTTTGGACTGGCCATTAATAAAACTGTAATCGTTTGGGATCTAGGCTAATGTATTTGAACGATTTATCTTTTGGTGAGATTTCACAGAGGACGGGATAATGACGTAACGGGACGATTTAAAATGGCGCAAAAGGCATCCTTTAGCGGAATTGTTGGGGCCCTTAATGTGGAAATGTCATTTGGTGGATATAAAACCTCGGAGTACTAATAAAGGTTTACTTTTAAATTCTTTATGGACTTTTTGCCTCTGTGAAAGTTCCGGTAAACTTTTGGACTCATGACTTCATACAAATGTTAATGAAGTCCCATTTTTTCATGCTTTTGAAATTCTTTTTTTTTTCGAGTGAGCTGATGAGCTCCCTCCATTTTAGGTCTCATTTTTGCTTAAGGGATCGTAGGCGCGGGCATGCGACCGTAGGCGCGGGCATGCTGGCAGTGAGTAATGGGCAACTCGCTGTCCGAACATGGAAAATGCACGAGTTTGGCAGCCAGTACTGATTGCTAATGTCTAGTGAATAATTGATAGGTAGTTACTAGCTAGTACTTAGATAATGATTATAGGTACTAACTTAGGTGCTTAATGGTAGCTAGTTTTAACAATAGTATTAATGAACGTAGGCAATGGTAAAGTCACAGTACCATCGAATTATTTCGTAAATACATAGTTTTAAACAATGTTTAACACTAAAGTTTAAACAAAAGGCATTGGTACCACAAGTCTATACAAAATGATAATTGTTTCATTAAATTAAATTATTCGATAACAATTAAGATTATAAATGACTTTTAACAATTTCTACGGTTTTGCAAGCAAAATGGAATTCATTGAAAAGCTATTAAAGTTCAAAATTGATATCAATTCGATTGAACTCTGTTTTAGGGCAGTTTGCCAATTGAATTAATAACACTTGAAAACTTTTGGAATGACAGTTTAAGGTCAACTTTTTACTAAGGGTATGTCAATGTTCTTCAGATTTATTGCTATATACATAAATATATAAACTACTCACTTTCCAGTATGAAAAAATTGCAAATTTTTTTAGTCTGTCAGTATTGAAAACTAATGGATCCCCTTTTTTTAATCAATAAATATTTCCAAAGGTGAAACGCTGGTCGCGGGACTCACGAATTACCGTGACCCCGTTACGTAAAGGGCTATTGAAGGACACCGTGGATTTAAGTCAGTACGAGTCTGACGGTCCCTCCCGCTCTGCCCTGGGTGGGCTGGTGGGTGGGTGGGTCACTCATGTGATGATTTTGAAAAAAAAAAAGGTGAAACGCTCGCGACGTCAAAAATGAAACCGAAATTAAGTATACCACAGCCTGACGCAGTAACGTTTAAATTTTAAAAGCATCTTAACTTTATCGGTTTTGGTCTAAGTAACAAAATATGCTGAAAGTTTCAAGTTTTTATTTTACGAAAAAAACTGAAACTTTCAGTACTATATTATTCTTTAAAGGCTTTCACAGAAAACGTTCTGAAATATCTTTGAAAATCTTACCGCAATCAGTCTGGGTTCTGTTCCGTTTGATTTAACCGCATCTTGAAAGGGAGTAAGCCGTAATCCACTACACTGACCCAATCCGGGTTCCGTCCCCCCCCCCCACCCCTTCAAGGCCGTGTTTTATAATGACTGATGAGGAAACCCAATGTTTGATAGTCAGCATTAACGGTCCCTCGTGAACCAGCCTCGTTATTTGCTTTATTGAGTATCCTTGACTTCGATGTCCTTGAACCCTCGTTAAATTAAATAAAGCTTCTATTAATATCGGGAATCAGCAGCAAAAGTTGCTAGTATTTTTATACTGTGTTTCACACCACTTGCTACTGTCTTTAATAATTGCCTTTTAGAGAATCTAGAATTGTAGTAACAGATTTAAAAACTTATTATACATTTTTTTTTTACCGTGGTATAATCATGAAATGAGTTTCCCACCAAACGCGGGGCGGGATGGACAGTCAGACTCGTACTGGCTAAAATCCACTGTGGGTCACCGTTCAATAGCCCTTCACGTTCCAGGGTCACGGTTATCAGATGCGACAGTACAACTTATTATACTTTAGTTGCCTCTGTGACAATTAACTTATTAGCACCTAAAATTAAACGCCGAGTTCCAAATAACTAGCTGTGGTCAGCGGCTTCGCCTGCGTGTAACTCTAAAATTAACCCACGGAAATGTAATTATATTTTTTGTATAATGATTTACGAGTAAATTCATTACAAGCTATTTATTTTGCTTGTTAATGTTCAGAATGCTTAGTTTATGTCTCGCGAAGTGTCTATTTACACATTGCACGTGGAAAAAAAAACTACAATTCCATCACAACTTCACAACGATATTTGTCAAAGATCATACAGCCATTTGACAGATGGTGTAACCCATCCAGTAAGTTATAGACCGATAAGATCCTATCGAACTCTTACGAGTCGCCACTTATAGAAAGAATTCGCGAAATTCGCGTACAGACCCCCTGATCGTTTGGACGAAAACGAATTAATCTTGTCGCGTCAGCAAACACTCTTTGATCTGCCTTCAAAAGTTGTTTTTTACGGAAAAATTGGGTAATTTGAATTTTTAAGTTTCTATCTTTTTGAAGTAATTTTTTTGTGTTAGCGCCCTTGCTCATGACGCGATTCGTTTGATTTGGGACGCCCGCGCCGACTAACTAAAAAGTGAAAAATCATCTTTCCTGCTACGATATTTAGACGCAATTTGCCAAAATTGCGTCGTCGCGGCAGGGCTGCTTTTTTCTATCTACTTATAGACAACGGCACGTTTCATATTGGCAATGCCTTTATGTCTTCATACTAAAGGTGATTTTCACTTGTCGCATTGCATCGCATCGCGTCGTGAGTAAGCGCGCTTACAGGGAAAATTGTTGAAGAAATGTGAAGGGCAATTCAGGAAGCGTTTGATCCGTTCTCGAGGTTTGTATTGTGTGGTGTTTGTATATTTAAGAAACTTAAAGAACCCGTAGTATGTACGTTTTTTTTAATGGAAAACGTACCTAAATCAATATTTATGTGATGTGTAATTTCTCGCGTGATTTAGTCTAGAAAATGATTCAGTTTGTTTGACACAAGGTCAGTGTAACTCTTTTTTGTAGGTATATTAATAAATTTACGAAATTTCACATCAATCAGCATACAGGGATAAATATTATACGATGCGATTATCCAGCCTATAAACTATCAGTATGGTGTACATGCTCTTAAGATCAAACAAATTACTTTTCCATATAATCACTCGGTTCCTTTTTGACGTACTATGGAATCTTCTATAGAAATACATATACCACTAAAAATGCCGCAGGAAACCCCGTTTCGATGGATAGCTCCCGGGGGATCCAAAATGAAATATATTCATATTTCATCACCATTCGAAAGGGCCAATAATTTCGTTAAAAGTTCTAACTAGGGACGTGAAACGGTAAAAGTGAGCTAACATTTCGTTTATCTAAGTATTGTAAAATATTCAACTGAAAATTTACACAGTTCATTTAGTTCTGTTGGTTTTCGGACTGTATTTTCTGGTAACATGAATATTTCCCACTCCTATAGAGAGGGAAGGAAAAATTTAGTTTCAGTTTTAAAATATATTTTTTGGTCTACTCTTTAAGTCTTGTTATTGTTAAACGGAAGAAAATAACCGTTATCAACATATCGAACATATGTGACTTTTAGGAAGTCATGTTCCAACCCAGCCTATTCTCAGAAAGAGGGAGCCAGTGTCAGTGTAGTGCTCCTCCAAAAAGCATCTTATATCCACGAACATAAAACATGTAATATCCACGAACTCGCACTAGCTTAGCAGTACTATTCTCTAAAGAGCCTTGTGTGCAGTGCTGTCGCAGCGTTGAAATTATATGTTGGTATTTACTAAGTTACTGATAGCGACGTCTTTCAGTAGTTTAATGACTTTTGGTCTCTATGACGAGGTCATCGTAGTATGCGGCCTATGAATTATATTTTAGAGAATAGCACAGAGAAGTAGATTAGAACACACTCCCTCCCTCTCATCTCATACAGAGATGACACTGTTGTCTCAACAGTGAGAAAATTAAACCCAATAGGGGTTTGCACGGACATACATTAATTCTAACGTCTACCTTTCCATTAACCTACATAACAAATGACCTATAAACCAATTAAGATTGCATGCACATCTCCCAATAATGCAATACACAAGATCAAGTTATGCGTGACGTCACGTGAACCATAGTAGCCATTGTACGTGTCTTGTTCAATAATGGACTTGAACACTGCTGGCTGGCTATTGTTTGAAGCCACTAGTGGCTTGCACGTAGTTCTGTGAAGGTGTAATTGATTACAAAATTACAATTCGATAATGGACCGGATTGGGAGGACATGGGCAAGGCCTGCATCTTCACCAGTAGGGTAGAACAGGCTGATTAAAAAAGAATAATAGACCGTATCAGTCTCCGGATGATCTCACGTTTGTTTAAGGCCATGTCTTGGAGTCGTGGGAACATGGGTCGTGAGAATGCCTTTAGAGTTTACTTCAACGTCGAACGCAAAGGGCAATTGAAGAAAACAGGTTGGTTTTCAATCAGTACGAGTCTGACAGTCCCTTCCGCTCCGCACAAATATAAACTTAAAAAATAAAATAAAGATAAAGTTTCACAAAACGATTTCGAGATTTTATCTTTTGTCTTTTACTCCTTGGAAAATGCAGAAATATCCTCAAAAACGATACAATTGTCTCATTAAGAAAACGTACCTGCAGCTAAAACTGTCTTAAGAAAAAGGACTTTGTCAAGGTATATATGGAAGTTTTACTCAATTTATTCACGGCTACACTGAGTTATTTATGGGAAGTCTTTGTGAAAAGTTGGATATGAATATGTTAGATAATAATACTTCCTATTCCCACAATTTAAGAGCTCTTCCATCCTAATTAAATATGTACTTTTTTATTACTTTTCATTTATACACTCAACTTATCTGTCAAAATATACAAGTACAGGGTACCGGCAATAAAGAATGCACAATTACACACTGATATGTGTAAAGAGCGATAGAAAAGCGTTTGCCCACTTGCCGAGCTTCGTTTACGTTCATTTAACTTTTGACAATCAATTCGGGTTTTAATTTTTCATTATATAATTCGATCATGATGCAAAAGACACGTGGCTTCATCTTTTCCTCTGGAGCAGTAATTTTTTCCGGGATAAAATATACCCTATGTCCGTTCGTTTTTCGTATATCGACGGCATTTGGCAAATTATTTCAGCCTAAAATGCACGAGTTTGGCAGCCAGTACTGATTGCTAATGTCTAGTGAATAATTGATAGGTAGTTACTAGCTAGTACTTAGATAATGATTATAGGTACTAACTTAGGTGCTTAATGGTAGCTAGTTTTAACAATAGTTTTAATGAACGTAGGCAATGGTAAAGTCACAGTACCATCGAATTATTTCGTAAATATGTAGTTAGTTTTAAACAATGTTTAACACTAAAGATTAAACAAAAGGCATTGGTACCACAAGTCTATACAAAATGATAATTGTTTCATTAAATTAAATTATTCGATAACAATTAAGATTATAAATGACTTTTAACAATTTCGACGATTTTGCAAGCAAAATGGAATTCATTGAAAAGCTATTAAAGTTCAAAATTGATATCAATTCGATTGAACTCTGTTTTAGGGCAGTTTGCCAATTGAATTAATAACACTTGAAAACTTTTGGAATGACAGTTTAAGGTCAACTTTTTACTAAGGGTATGTCAATGTTCTTCAGATTTATTGCTATATACATAAATATATAAACTACTCACTTTCCAGTATGAAAAAATTGAAAATTTATTTAGTCTGTCAGTATTGAAAACTAATGGATCCCCTTTTTTTAATCAATAAATATTTCCAAAGGTGAAACGCTGGTCGCGGGACTCACGAATTACCGTGACCCCGTTACGTAAACGGCTATTGAAGGACACCGTGGATTTAAGTCAGTACGAGTCTGACGGTCCCTCCTGCTCTGCCCTGGGTGGGCTGGTGGGTGGGTGGGTCACTCATGTGATGAATTTGAAAAAAAAAGGTGAAACGCTCGCGACGTCAAAAATGAAACCGAAATTAAGTAGACCACAGCCTGACGCAGTAACGTTTAAATTTTAAAAGCATCTTAACTTTATCGGTTTTGGTCTAACTAACAAAATATGCTGAAAGTTTCAAGTTTTTATTTTACGAAAAAACTGAAACTTTCAGTACTATATTATTCTTTAAAGGCTTTCACAGAAAATGTTCTGAAATATCTTTGAAAATCTTACCGCAATCAGTCTGGGTTCTGTTCCGTTTGATTTAACCGCATCTTGAAAGGGAGTAAGCCGTAATCCACTACACTGACCCAATCCGGGTTCCGTCGTCTCCCCCCACCCCTTCAAGGCCGTGTTTTATAATGACTGATGAGGAAACCCAATGTTTGATAGTCAGCATTAACGGTCCCTCGTGAACCTGCCTCGTTATTTGCTTTATTGAGTATCCTTGACTTCGATGTCCTTGAACCCTCGTTAAATTAAATAAAGCTTCTATTAATATCGGGAATCAGCAGAAAAAGATGCTACTATTTTTATACTGTGCTTCACACCACTTGCTACTGACTGTAATAATTGCCTTTTAGAGAATCTAGAATTGTAGTAACAGATTTAAAAACTTATTATACAATTTTTTTTTATCGTGGTATAATCATCAAATGAGTCATCCCACCAAGCGCGGGGCGGGATGGACAGTCAGACTCGTACTGTTGGACGTTTCTATCCACGTTAATCCTTCAATAGCCATTTACGTTCCAGGGTCACGGTTATCAGATGCGACAATACAACTCATTATACTTTAGTTGCCTATGTGACAATTAACTTATTAGCACCTAAAATTAAACGCCGAGTTCTAAATAACTAGCTGTGGTCAGCGGCTTCGCCTGCGTGTAACTTGAAAATGATCCATGGGAATGTTATTATATTTTATGTATAAAATAATGATTTATATTCGTTACAAGCGATTTATTTTGCTTGTTAATGTTCTGAATGCTTAGTTTATGGCCTCGCGAAGTGTCTATTTACACATTGCACGTGGAAAAAAAAAACTACAATTCCATCACAATTTCACAACGATATCTGTCGATATTTGTCTTTGACAAATATCGACAGATATCGTTGTGATCTTTGGATCATACAGCCATTTGACAGATGGTGTAACCCGTCCAGTAAGTTATAGACCGATAAGATCCTATCGAACTCTTACGAGTGGCCACTTTTAAAAAGAATATTCGCGTACAGACCCCCTGATCGTTTGGACGAAAACGAATTTATCTTGTCGCGTCAGCAAACACTCTTTGATCTGCCTTCAAAAGGTGTCAGACGAGTGATAAGTTGTTTTTACGGAAAAATTGGGTAATTTGAATTTTTAAGTTTCTATCTTTTTGAAGTAATTTTTTGTGTTAGCGCCCTTGCTCATGACGCTATTCGTTTGATTTGGGACGCCCGCGCCGACTAACTAAAAAGTGAAAATGATCTTTCCTGCTACGATATTTAGACGCAATTTGCCAAAATTGTGTTGTCGCGGCAGGGCTGCTTTTTTCTATCTACTTATAGACAAGGGCACGTTTTATATTGGCAGTGCCTTTATGTCTTCATACTAAAGGTGATTTTCACTTGTCGCATTGCATCGCATCGCATCGTGAATAAGCGCGCTTACAGGGAAAATTTTTGAAGAAATGTGAAGGGCAATTCAGGAAGCGTTTGATCCGTTCTCGAGGTTTGTATTGTGTGGTGTTTGTATATTTAAGAAACTTAAAGAACCCGTAGTATGTACGTTCTTTTGAATGGAAAACGTACCTAAATCAATATTAATGTGATGTGTAATTTCTCGCGTGATTTATTCTAGAAAATGATTCAGTTTGTTTGACACAAGGTCAGTGTAACTCTTTTTTGTAAATTTATAAATTTACGAAATTTCACATAATCAGCATACAGGGATAAAAAATATCCTATGCGATAATCCAGCCTATAAACTATCAGCATTGTTTACATGCTCTTAAGATCAAACAAATTACTTTTCTATAAAATCACACGGTTCCTTTTTGACGTAGTATGGAATCCATTAAACCATAATACTTCTATAGAAGTACATACACCACTTAAAAGGTCGCAGGAAACCCCGTTTCGATGGATAGCTCCCGAGGGATCCAAAATGAAATATATTCATATTTCATCACCATTCGAAAGGGCCAATAATTTCGTTAAAAGTTCTAACTAAAGACGTGAAGCGGTAAAAGTGAGCTAACATTTCGTTTATCAAAGTATTGTAAAATATTCAACTGAAAATTTACACAGTTCATTTATTTCTGTTGGTTTTCGGACTGTATTTTCTCGTAACACGGGAAAGAGCGTTGGTATATAGCCCACTTCTATAGAGAGGGAAAGAAAATTTTAGTTTCAGTTTTAAATATATATTTTTTGGAACGCTCTTAAAGTCTTGTTGTTGTTAGACGGAAGAAAATAACCGTTATCAACATATCGAACACATGTGACTTTTAGGAAGTCATGTTCGATTACAGCGTATTCTTGGAAAGAGGAAACCAGTGTCAGTTTAGTGCTCCTCCAAAAAGCATCCACGAACATAAAACATGTAATATCCACGAACTCGCACTAGCTTAGCAGTACTATTCTCTAAAGAGCCTTGTGTGCAGTGCTGTCGCAGCGTTGAAATTATATGTTGGTATTTACTAAGTTACTGATAGCGACGTCTTTCAGTAGTTTAATGACCTTTTGTCTCTATGACGAGGTCATCGTAGTATGCGGCCTATAAATTATATTTTTGAGAATAGCACAGAGAAGTAGATTAGAACACACTCCCTCCCTCTCATCTCATACAGAGATGACACTGTTGTCTCAACAGTAAGAAAATTAAATTGCAGCAACATAAATTAATTCTAACGTCTACCTTTCCATTAACCTACATAACAATTGACCTATAAACCAATTAAGATTGCATGCACATCTCCCAATAATGCAATACACAAGATCAAGTTATGCGTGACGTCACGTGAACCATAGTAGCCATTGTACGTGTCTTGTTCAATAATGGACTTGAACACTGCTGGCTGGCTATTGTTTGAAGCCAGTAGTGGCTTGCTTGATCACGTAGTTTTGTGAAGGTGTAGGTGATTACAAAATTACAGTTCGATAATGGACCGGATTGGAAGGACATGGGCAAGGCCTGCATCTTTACCAGTAGGGTAGAACATGCTGAATAAAAAAGAATTATAGGCCGTATCTGTCTCCGGATGATCACACGTATGTTTAAGGCCATTTCTTGGAGTCGTGGAAACTTGGCAATTGAAGAAATAGGTTGGTTTTCAATCAGTACGAGTCTGACAGTCTCTTCCGCACAAATATAAACTTAAAAAATAAAATAAAGACAAAGTTTCACAAAACGATTTCGAGATTTTATCTTTTGTCTTTTACTCCTTGGAAAATGCAGAAATATCCTCAAAAACGATACAATTGTCTCATTAAGAAAACGTACCTGCAGCTAAAACTGTCTTAAGAAAAAGGACTCTTTATCCCGGACTGCAATTATTAAAATATATACTCCGAAACTACAATGCAGGGACCGTAGAACAGAACTTTATAAGTTCGGGGAAGTCGCAAAATTAACCTTATTACTTTCTAGACAAAGTCTGGACTATGAATATTCACATTCCAATAACCGTCGCAGTTTCTTTGTTCTTCAGATTTATTGCTATATAATTGTTGTAGAGGAAGTTTCCTTTTGTTATAGTTTGGTGAAGTTATGGAGTTATTATGTACAGCCTTAGTTTTAGTTTACATACGAAGTTGGACTTCGTTAGTCTTTATACTTTTTTTTTACAAGCTTTTATTCACCTACCAGTTTTCTATTATACTACCTGAATATTAAATATATAAATGATATTAAGTCCAGACGTTATATTGTCAAGTTATTCGAGGACCAAGCAGGTTTGTGTCTCAGATGGTCTTTTGAAGAATGAACCATAAGGGTGCCTTTCCACCAGAGATACTATGCAGTTATGCTGCGAGGATGTAAAAGCCATGCTACGAAACTATGTGACCGTTTCCACTGATGCTACGCTATGTAGCGGTGCGAGTAAGATGTACTATGAAGATGCGCCGCCGCCGCAAAGTAGCTGCGTGGTGAAGATGCGCAGCTCGAACTATGCGAAGTATCGATAGTAGGGAAGACGACCCATAGCAGGCATCCATAGCCCGCCTCCATAGCACGTATCCATAGCACACATCCTAAACAAACTCCAAAAACACAATATTTAAAAAAATAAAATCATCAAATGAGTCCTCCCACATAGCGCGGGAGGGACTGTCAGACTCGTACTGACTAAAATCCACGGAGTCCTTCAATAGCCCTTTACATTCCGGGGTAAAACACATCTTAGTTAAATCCATTTCCACTCTAGTGCTACGCTATGCCAATGAATATGATTGGTGGATATCGAACGCGTCCACAGCACGTAGCATAGCACATCTCTGGTGGCAGCATCCTAAAGATTGAGTGTATTGTCAGTCATGCTATGCTCAACTCAGACCTCCGAGAGTAAAATAAAAAGTACCTAGACAAATATTTGTAAGATCTACTAAGTATGCCAAGATTTTCTAATTATTCTGGAAGGAGTCACTGAACTGTCAGGAGATTATATTTAAGAGGCCGCAGTATTCTCCAATTTTTAGTTGGAAGATCTTCAAAGGTTTTATCAAATGATCTTCTATTCAATATAAACTCTCTTTCTTTGAGATGATAATTTCTACAAATATCTGCATGTAAACTAGCTGTGAGTCGCCTAAGGATTATTCTGCGCACAGTAATAAAGCTCCTCGAGCTCAGTTGAAATAAATCAAATAAATCCCATCTTTCAACCGCGTTCTCCACTCTTTGCTTGAATAAATTCTACGGTCAGATTATTGACTCAATCTCAAAGTTAGTATTTAATTTTCCTTTATTAGAATCTTTTATGGCGACGAATATGGGTCAACAATGAAATATTTTTTGTCTCTGACTCAGCTCAATACTCATACTCAAGACGCTCTGAACTCCTCCCCTTTAGACACATTGACAAATTTTTTTTTTTTTAATTCCAGACACTCATGTCTTCTGTGATCATCTGAAATATCATCAATAGAATTCTGCGCTTCTTACGGCTAGAAGTATATATTTTTAAGGATGTTTAGATCCGTTGCCATGGCGACCCGAAGAGTTTAGCTAAGCTTATCCCCATGAGTAGCTAGTTTTAGCGAAGGGATATGTTTTTTATTTTAATTTAAAACAGTATCTTTTTCATTTACACAAGGTTCCCTTATCATTTCCACACAGCTAAACTAAAGGGAATAATTTTCCCCTATTTAAATCCGTAGCGTCCAAAATTGCCTTCTAAAATGTGACTAAAATATATCTTGAAACAAATTACTAGGCAGTTCAATTAAATTCCTAATCGTAGACACAGCTGAGCGTGACTATTTAGTATGAAAAACGCATTTAATTAAAGACAGGGTTGTATGAATTTAGCAAATAACGCTTTATTGGAGTTCACTCGGAGCTTGATATTGCGAGGATTCGTCGCCTTAGGGCCTTATAAGGTTTGATTCACACAGATACACAAAATAGGTACATGAAATAAGGCTGGTTACTATGGGATTGAATGGCTACAACCAGTCATGTGGCGAACCGATGTTCAATGTACCGATGTTAACGTTTGATGGAATAAAAAATAAATTCGCGAGCATAGAACATGAGGTCCTTCTATAGAGTCGTTATTAACGGAGAAGCGGCGTAAATCCTGGTTGTGAGAACATAATATTGGCTGACTGTGTTTATGAATTTATATCTTCGTGCAGTAGTATTTATTAAAGTTTTAAATAAAAATATTGTATGTGGCGTACTCAAGTAGATACAATTCAAAATGAACTTACGGTATCAATCCGTAAGCCAGATTTGTTTTCATTATTTAACCGATTCTTCATCTTTCCATGCACTTCTAAAGGTTCAAATTAAATTAAAGATCTTTTATGATTATTGACTAACATGTTAGGTATGGCTTGGCAGGTCCTCACACTTTAGGTCTAAAATGTAAGTATCCACACACTCAAATGTTTGAACACCCTTCATACAATAGAACCTACATATACGCACAATGTCTTGTGTAGCCAGCCTTACACTCGAATAAAGAGGGTAATGTTTTCTAACGACCGTTGTTTGTTCAGGAATGCGTGTAGGCTTTGTACTCGGCTTGTGACATCCGATGGAATTGTGTTCTCAAAGAAAACATCAACATCCTTAACTTGGCTGATGTGCTTCGTAGGATTCACTTGGGCGTTTACCCGTAGCACGTCATGGAGTCATGTACTGAAATAGATTAAGATATCCCGCATTAGAAATAAAGATATTTTTAGACCGTTTTTGGTGAAACAGCACTCGACATTTAGAGGCTCCTACTTCAGTGTTTATTTTTAATCTGTCAGTGAAAATAAATGAACGTTTAGATTCATAAATGGAACTTCGAAATCGAAATGGATTACGTGATTTGTTTTTAAAATAGGTATTCTACTTATTTGAATTTCGAACCAGATTTTTTTTACTTTATTTTATTCCACTGTTTTTAAACGGTTGGATACATACGAGTAATTTTAGAGATTGGCTTTCCTATGGGACGTTTTTAAATTATAAGTTTTGATGCTTAATTACTTTGGTAATTATTGTTTTAAAACATGAAGCGAAAAAACAACTTTGTAGAAAGAATACTTACTAAAAGATGGACAGTTGATAGATAGCTACTTACAAGACATTTCGAGGTCATAATACCCCAGATTGAAGGGTTCTAACGTTTTACGTCATAATTTAGCGACAGATGACCAATAGCGGTCATAGTTCAAATGACAAACATAAAAACCTGATATTGTCATCCTTTTGCAAGAATAACGGTTATAACCGAATACATGAATCCTGATGTTATAACACTTATGTGACCGGGCCACAAAGGAAACTGTACGGCCCAAGAGTTTGCCGATAAATCTTTCTTTTTTATGAGAAACTATAAATTACTGAGCCTTTCACCGGCCATGGTCATTGCTGTCCAACTGATCCCAGGACTTAGGGACGGAAAAATAGTAGGAGCGAAAGAAATTAAGAACAGTTACTGAAGCAATAAAAAGTAACGACCACCGAAGTACAATTAAGGGGTATTACACACACGTGATGGCATTGCGAACTTCAGTGAAAGTCTCTAACGTTTGCGACAAGACATTTAGTTTATGACTTTAGTGCGTATCGAAGAAATTAGCTGGGATTAAAATAGTTATGTTCCTGAGATTTTCGAAAGTTATTATAAGTTTCTGTGTTATGGATTTGATCATCATCATCAGCCTATTAATGTTCCCACTGCTGGGCCCTGGCCTCCTCTCTGTCAGAGGGAGTTGGTCATAATCCACCACGCGGGCCCAATGCGAATTGATGGCTGTCGCCAGTATTCAAATTTTTGTTTCTGCGACATGCCGGTTTCCTCACGATGTTTTGCTTCACCGTTTTGAGAGTAGTGGTGATGAAATAAATTACACAAAGTAATGCACCTGGCTGGATTCGACTCGTAAGTCGGGGCCAGTGCCACTGGGCCACCATTGCTCTAATATAACTGATTTTTTTCCGGATTTCATACTTGGTAATTAAGGTCAAGTTAAAATAGCAATTAAGGATGAAAGTCACGCCTTATTATTACTGATCAAAGAATGCTACAAGTTGCCAAGTCTTATGAATCTTTCCCGTTCAAACATTTGAATAAATACACAAGCCGAATGCCAGTTACTAAGTACCTAATCTCTTTGAAGAACATCACTTATTAGGTCGGTGTAACTTTTTAACTTAATTTGGCAAAAGTGAGTGAAAATGCCAAGAAGGGCCCAGAGTTCATTCAAAATAGATCCATTTGACGAAATGTTACCTTATCTTTTTTTTTTTTTCTAAAAGTTCCACCAAGTTACTGACTGTTAAATGTCCAAGTAATTAAAAAGTTTTCTCATAAATAATCTTATTGAAGCTCCTCACTTACTTTTTAATGAAGGTTGATTTTTGAACGCACCTTTACTACATTAAAAATATTAAAAGCATAAAAGTTTTCTAAAGTGTCAGAACAGTCCGGCCACGCCGCAATCGCGGCGGTAAGACCCCGTGGCTGGATAGGCGTCACGGCATCCTGACCTACCGCCTGACGCAGGTCCTCACCGGACACCAAAGTTTCGGGAGGTACTTGTGTCGAGGATCGCCTGGAGGACACGGTGGAGCATACGGTGCAGGACTGCCCCGCTTGGGGCAGAGCACCACCGTGTCACGACGACTATAGGCGGAGATCTCTCGCACCCGGCATCGGTGTGGGAAGCGGTCGCCTCCTTCTACGAAGCAGTCATGCTCGCGAAGGAGGAGGCGGGCCGCGTGAAGGAGAAGACAGCGTCCTCCCTTCAACCTAGCCGCAGTGGTAGACGCTCACGGCGCCAGACGTCGCTAGACGATCTCCGGCATCCGTAGGAGCGGGCATGCGGGCGGCGAGTATTGGGTGACTCTCTGTCCTTCCCTGCCCGGGTCGACGGCGCGTTGTGTTCCACGCGCGCCTCATAGAGTGTCCGCATGATGATAGGGCCTCTAGAAAGCCAAAGCCTGCCGGGGTCGCGGGATTTACGAATTACCGTAACCCCGGAACGTAAAGGGCTATTGTAGGACACCGTATATTTTAGTCAGCACGAGTCTGACAGTCTCTCCCGCTCTGCCCTGGGAGGACTCATTTGATGATTTTACCAAGATAAAAAAAAAGCAACAGTTGGTCGCGGGACTAACTAATTACTGTGACCCGGGAACGTAAAGGAAAACGTGGATTTTAATCAGTAGTCAGTACAAGTCTGACAGTCCCTGTTGCCCTGCCTTAGGTGGGAGGATTCATTTGCTGATTTCCCACGATAAAAAAAGTCTCCGAACAGTAAAAAATACTGTTATAATAAAGTTATTTTTTTTTGTTTTCAAAGAGGTCCATTTTCTAGGAAAACGTCAAGTTTTTCAACGCCGTGATGGCATTTCAATGCTTAACCAACAGCTTAAGAAAAACACCTACAAACTGGTTGCAACAGCTGGCCGTTCCCAAGTAGTTGGAGTCCGCTAAGAGAAATGGGCTATTGTCACTAGTAAGGCACTTCTGCAATTCAATTTAGTAAGTTTTTTGTTCGGTCCGACTTTAAACGGATGGTGAACATCCTTTGTTTGAAGAGACTGCGTTTCTTGTTGTTTTAAGAGAGAAAAGGCTGGACAATTAACTTGTTGTGAGAGGGTTTTTTTTACGTGGTAAACATAATTGAAAAAAGTCTGAATACATTATGCTGAAGTTAGAAAATAACGGTTTAAAAATATGCATAAATGTAGCAAGGAAGTCGAAGAACACCGATCCGACAATAAATTGACATAAAAAGTCTTTACATTTCAATTCGAAAGCCTGCCACCTGAGCTAGCCAGGGCAGAGCAGGAGGGACTGTCAGACTCGTACTGACTAAAATCCACGGTGTCCTTCAATAGCCCTTAATGTTCCGGGGTCACGGTAATTCGTACAGTCCCGCGACCAGTTGTCAGAGGGTTGCTGTGTATTAGAACTGTGTTCTCATCTCTAGAACGTGGTTGCAATATCATCAAAATTGGGTGTAGTGTAAGAGACAGACTTGAATGACTAAAAACCAACCTATCCCTTCATTTGCCTTTGGCATTTAAAGGTCAACGGTAATCTGATAAGACAGACTGGGGACGCCGCGATTGCAGGTATTTGGTCCTATCAGGCACGATCAGTTTGCTGATAGCACTTCCTATCCAGTACTTGCCGCCTGTGACGCCTGGTTTGTGATGTGGAGGAATGCCTCGCTCTCAAACGTTCCGCCTGATCCCCTTTCCGAAGAAGGTGACTGCTTCCCGTGTCTCCTCTCTTTAAATAAGCAAGTTTGCCTACCCAGTTTAGTTTTATATGTAATTAATTTATTATTATTTGTATACATTTTTTTTTATTTTCTCACGAAATAGACCAGAAAAAAATATTTTATGTAATTTGATCTGTGTTACTTTTTCATCATTTCTGTATCTATTGACGGTACGGTTAGCATAGTGGCTTAGCGATTAGACTGCTGGTCCCATTCCCGCACGGAGCAAATATTTGTATGATCTACAAATAGTTGCTTCAGGTCTGGGCGTTTGTGTATTTGTTTATATGTTGGTAAATTCAAATTCAAATTCAAATTCAAATATCTTTATTGCGAACTAAGTGTAGGTATACAAAGTTTGTAGGTGTTAATATTAAGTAGGTTCTTAGAACTTAGTTGCCTGTTTAGGCATTGCAATTTACACAGTTTTTTTTTATATATACTAGAATACAAGCAACATTACGCTAAACAAAAAAAAAAAAACAATTTTAATTTTATAATATTAATTATGTTAGGTTAATTACAAGTATTTCATTAAATATTAAGGTATTAAAATAGAATTAAATAGTAAAAGTCAAAATTAAGGTTGAAACAATAAAATTAGTGTTCTTCTAGGAATTCACTTATCGAGTAATAAGCCTTTTTTATAAGAAAGTCTTTTAGCTTCCTTTTAAAAATAGCAATTGAATTAATGTTCTTAATGTCTAGAGGTAACTTATTATATATTTTTATGCCCATACAAAAAATACTATTGCTATACACTGTAGTGCGGGATGCTTTATTGCGTAGTGTATTTTTAAGTCTACTGCTTATTAATGTGTCATAGCTACTGATGTTTGATCTTACAAGTATTGAGGCTTCGTAGATATAAAGAGCAGGGAGGGTTAATATCTTGAGGTTTATGAAATGAGGTTTACATGAATCAGTTTGGTGTATCCCACTTATAGATCTAATACATTTTTTTTGTGCCTTAAATGCAGTTTCTTTATCAGTTGAATATCCCCAGAATAGTATCCCATAAGACAGAGTAGATCCCACATAAGCATGATATGCACTAAGTAGTGTGGTTTGGTTAGACACTTTTTTGAGCATATAGAGAGCGTAAGAGTACTGGTTTAATTTTGTACATACACTAATTATATGTGTTTTCCATGACATATTAGAATCTATATGGATACCTAGAAATTTTGTACTGGTGACCTCAGATACATTAGCATTTTTAAACTTAATGGATAGTGGAATTTGTTTTGCATTTTTATTTTTGAATTTCATGTAATGAGTTTTTGTAAGATTTATTTTCAAGTTATTTATTGTAAGCCAGTTTATTAATTTAGATAGGGAGTCATTTATTTCTAATTCATGATTTTTATTTTTGTTATTTGTGAATAGAGCCGTACTATCATCTGCAAATAAAACCATAGGGTGACGAATAGCGCTTGGCAAGTCATTTATATAAATGAGGAATAGCAGTGGTCCCAGTATAGACCCTTCAGGTACACCATATTTAATAAATCGTGTGTTTAGTTTCCGTTTTTGTGAAAGGACATAATTGTGTTATTTCAGTGAACTGAATTCTATTATAAAGATAAGACTTGATTATTTCTAGTGCTTTTCCACGACGTAAACGCACCCGCGACACAGGAGCATTTCCTACTGTGGGGCAACGTTTATTTTTTTATAAAAAACTGTTTTTCTTCAACAGTTTTTGTGTGTAAAAGAAACAAACATCCTTCCTTCCTCACAAACTTTCGCGTTTATATTAGAAAAACAAGGTTCACGAACTATAAATGGAACTCAAATAAACAACAACGAACGTATGTAAAAGTATGAAAAGGAAAAAAAAATAGTTAGAGTGTCAAAATATTTTACCACACCACTGTCAACTGAAAAAGTTTTCTACATGATTAATAGAAAAGCCAAGACGTTTATAACCCACAGCCTCTTGTCAGTGGGTATAAAACGCGAGTCTATAAAACTAACCCGAACGACCTCCGTAAATCTACAGTTCATCAATTCCGATGTTGAGCTTCATTTGTCAGCAACACAGGCTAAACTATTGGAACTCTATTAGACCCGAAAAAGCCCACATGAATAATGTAGGTTCTATGTTCTTCTTCTTCAATAAATCGGTATTTTATTCTACTGTATCCGTCCTTTTGCGGCCTTCGGAGTTTTTTTCATTACTGTTCATCATTTCACTTGACGACTGAATGTAATATTCGGAGTCATTCGTCTAGAAATTCACTTCCATCAGACAACAATGTCGAAATGAAGACAAAAATATGTCGACTGCGGCTTATTACTATTAAGTATTCTGTGATTGCGGGTAGAATTCTCGAGTAATAAATGGTTTTGTTTGAACTGTCACACCGTTTTTAAATATAGAAATGGGTCAGACAAAATCCTTCCCTTGCTTTAGCCTATGACGTGCGGATTTTCGGTATCCATTTGGCTATGAAACCGTTAAATATTTTACAATAGCTTTCCTGTCAGGCTTATCGTAAAAGAGAAAAACCGAGGTGCACTTCCATTTATTGACACCTATTGACACTTTAGAAGGGGCTTTGCGATAGAGTTAACGTGACAAAAATTCTACGGTGTGTTGGCTAGTGATATTTTTTGTCGACAAAATCAAATTTATCGACAGATCCAACTGCACTTCGGCTTTACTTTCCATACAAAACAAAGCCTGTCGCCGTATGTCGCACTACATAACAAAAGCTGTATACAATTTGGTAGCTTTATGTGTCGGTCTGTGTCAGAAGTTGTGCATAGTATCGGTATCAGCAACACTGCGGCATCGTCTCTCACATCTGGAACACAAGTTTAACCTAGCTCAGGTCCGGGGGTCCGGGGTCACGAGACTCACAAATTACCGTGACCCCGGCACGTAAAGGGCTATTGAAGGAAACCGTGGATTTTAGTCAGTACGAGTTTGACAGTTCCTCCCGCTCTGCCCTGGGTGGAAGGACTCATTTGATGATTTTATCACGATAAAAAAAAATCTAGCTCAGGTGGCAGGCTTTCAAATTGAAATGTAAAGACTTTATGTCAATTTATTGTCGGATCGGTGTTCTTCGACTTCCTTGCTACATTTATGCATATTTTTAAACCGTTATTTTCTAACTTCAGCATAATGTGTTCAGACTTTTCTCAATTGTGTTCCGTCGCAAGACGATCTCCGGCCACCGTAGGCGCGGGCATGCGGGCAGCGAGTAATGGGCGACTCGCTGTCCGACCATGGACTATGCCCGGGTCGACGGCGCGTTGTGTTTCACGCGCGCTTCAAAGAGTGTCAGCATAGTGACGGGGCCTGTAGAGGGCCAAAGCCTGCCGGGGTCGCGGGACCAAGGGATTACCGTGACCCCGGTACGTAAAGGGCTATTGAAGGACCCTATTGTCCCTCCCGCCCTGCCCTGGGTGGGAGGACTCATTTGATGATTTTACCACGATAAAAAAAAGGGTCAGCTTCCAGTCTTACTAGATGCATCTAAATACCTGTGTTTTACATAGGGCGACTGCATATCTGATGACCAATATCCGGTTAGTACCAGTTAGTATGGACCTTCTTGATAAGTCTAGTTAGCAATTCACAGCGTAATCCAATGGCATAACAATAGTTTTCCCGAGCCATGGAGAAAAATCGGTATGTACTATGTAATGACATCTTAGTCGTTTCACAATACTCTGCTAAAACGCTGACTTGGTTCTTCGACAACAGTATTAAGCTTGTCAAAGGCAAATAATCAAAATAGCCCGCAGTGACCAGAAACGCTAGAAATAGAGACATTAAACAAACAAATACATAGACGTACGAACATTTCCCCTGAAGCAATTATCAGCCAATGCACTCAGGGAGTGGAATCCCGATTGTCAAAAGCCGTTGATATTCTGTTTGTCTACAATCTGTTGCTAACATAGCGTTGTGTTTGATTTATCGTCTGTTGTCATGTTTGACTTCTGTCCATAAAAAGGGAAATATTGAAAGAGTGTATTTTTGTATGAAGAATACAAATAAGGAAACGAAGAGAGTGCGAAATGTCAAATATGTTTTCATAACAAATACTAGTACCTTACGTCTTTTGAGAATGGCTGATGTTCCTATACGAAAATGAGAGAATTTTATCAATATATTAAGTGTTAGACTTACAACCTATTAGGTATATTTACGACTAGCTGTTGTACATACTACTATGAATTATTTCTAATGTATGTTTACAAATCTTTAAACCCGTTGCTTATATGTCATTCAGTCAAGATACTTATTTAAAAAGTACGTGGCAGATTCGTTGAGAGTTTCTGGAGCAAAGCTCCGTATTACTTTAGGCATCATCTTTCCAATACATTTTCATATTTAAGTTAACATCACTCTGCGAAATTGACGACTCTTTGAGTCACAAGGAACAGGTCCCACAAAGTGCAGGTGAAGTTATACGTTACACAAAGAACAGCAAGAGGTGAACACACTTTTTTTTTTTTTTTTTTTTTTTTTTATCGTGGTAAAATCATCAAATGAGTCCTCCCACACTAGCGAATATTGTTACTGAACAAAATTTAAAATTATAGTTACTTTTTTTTACCATAAAAGTTTAACGCTGCAAATTAATGAGTATGATTTAAAGGGAGCTCTTGCTTGTTACCACATTTATTAATTCAATAGCCTTTATTTTAATAGGGAATTTAAATTTAACACTGGCTTTTATAAAATGAAAAACGGGCTAACAAGAGTATCGTAGGTGTTCTGTACTTTTTTTAATACTATAAAAGTGGAAAACAAGCATACGGCTCGCCTGATGCAAGTATGGTAGTTATAGTTTCGATGAAGTTTGTTGTGGTTACACCACGACTACTTCAAAAACCTACTTGAAACTACCAGTTTCAACTATGTAGTTTTACCTAGAAAACTGTAAAAGAGGCAAAGGCGCTTTAAAATCTGGAATTTAATTGGGTCACATGTATTTTACGAGTTTCTAATTAAAACCAGTTTTCCTTTGAATTTCTTCACAATATACGGAGAAAAATAACTGGCATACGCCTTTACATATTCCATTCACGTTCACAAGAAAGAAGGAAAAAAATAAAGGAACAATGTTTCCAGTTACATTTTCGCTCATTTCGGAAAACTGACGAAGCTTGAAGAACAAGTTACGTAATATGTAAATGACAGGCTGTTTTCTTTACACAATTACATTCTAGATTCGTGATTGATTTGTTTTTCAACAAATAAGATGTAGCCGTGGGCTGAAAGTATTACAAAAAATGTTAGGAGCACATTTCATTGATTACATTTGTACGAAAAATCTCGAGTTTCTATTTACTTAGCAGGGACGATATAAGACTTGGGAAGATAAATATTGTGATGATCTTGAGTCTTCCTTGAAATATATTTGTAATAATAGCTTAAGCTCTTCTGCCTACACTGCCTTCTCCTTAATTCTTTGCAGGAATCTTCTTTTTTTGATACTTACAACCTCTACTTGATAGATTATTTCTTAGGCGGTGTGCTCAACCGTCGACCACATCATCGCGTAAGTAAGTAAAATTATGTAAGCTTATCACTAAATTCGTACAGTAGAACATTTCATTAAAACTTCATAAATTACACGTAATTAAAAATTATTGAAAAGGTACCAGCCCGATTGTGGCAAACAAAGCCATTGAAACAGAAAATTGTTAAAACGGAATATGACTAAAGTAATGCTTAAAATCAGCAATATATCAAAAGGTTTTACCTCCTATATCAAGTAAACTTAAATTAAATCCTGTTTTAATTGAGCCCCAGCTGCTCAGTGGCTGGCCGAAGTACAATGGGATAGTAAGTGATAATCCCCCCCTTCCCCCCGTCTCGCTTTGTTTCCGACTTGTTTTATACGGATTATTGAATCAGCACTAACACGGAACCCATTCAAATACGTACGGAAGCCAAATTAGCTTCGGAAGACAAAGGAGTTTTGTAATGCCCTTTTTTTGAGAACGACTTATTTTTAAAGTGTTTTCGTGTTTTGTGATGCGATTTAAATAGGTTCTTTATTCGCGGCTATTGGATTGTTTTTTTTATCGACTCTTTGGTGTCTCATAGTGTTTTTTAGAGGCAGTGAACTAAAATTGAATAGGTGCGTCCACACAGAGCGACCAGCCTCGCGAGGCATTTACCACGCGAAGCTGCTCGGTTAATGTGGACGTGCTGTTTCGGCCGAGGCAAGCGCGCGCGCTGCCGCGGGCGAGCGACCGAGCGCCCCAGCCATCCAGTGTCGGCTTTTTTTGAATGTAATACCGGAGTGAAAGGTATCCAATGTATGTCTTATTCTAAAATATTCATTCAGAGTCATTCAGCTATTAGGATGTGATGGAGTAACAAACATCCAAACATCCTAACTTTCGCATGTAACTTTAACGTTAGGTAGACTGGTAGCCCGGCAGACGATCTCCGGCCATCGTAGGCGCAGGCATGCGGGCAGCGAGTAATAGGCAACTCGCTGTTCGACCATGGACTATATCCGGGTCGACGGCGCGTTGTGTTCCACGCGCGCCTCAAAGAGTGTCAGCAAAATGACGGGGCCTCTAGAAGGCTAAAGCCTGCCGGGGTCGCGGGACTGTACGAATTACCGGAACCCCGGAACGTAAAGGGCTATTGAAGGATACCGTGGATTTTAGTCAGTACAAGTCTGACAGTCCCTCACGCTCTGCCCTGGGTGGGAGGACTCATTTGATGATTTTACCACGTAAAAAAAAAGGTAGACTGGTAGATGTTCCATGAAGCAATCAAAATCTGAAAAAAATCTATAGTGTTTTTTCGTTTTATTTGAAAAAGAAATACGAAAATGTCATCTCACAAATTCTATTGGATACCTATTAGTATGTTTCTACCCGGAAAAATCACACTCACATAATTAGGAATGTGTAACCTATTCAGCAATAATAAATACATTCATAATTATATTTCAGCATGTTTCAGCAATTCATTTGTATTTTTAGGCTAGCTGCTACCAGCAGTTTCGCCCCGGCGTATTTTGAAAATGTCCCACGGGAGTTTAATATCGAGATGAAAAGTTCCTATGTGCATTATTGAAGTCTAGACTCTGTGTCCTTTTTTCACGTGGTAATGTCATCAAATCAGTCCTCCCGCCTTGTGTGGTAGCCCTTTACGTTCCGGGGTCCCGGCAGCTCATTAGTCCCGCGACGCCGGCAGGCTTTGCCCCTCTAAGGGGGCCCCGTCATTATGTTGAAAGCTCTTTGAGGCGCGCGCAGAACATAACTCGCCGTCGACCCGGGCATAGTCCATGATCGGACGCCGAGTCACTCATTACTTCGCCGTCCGCATGCTTCCTATCTTTGTTCCTTACTTAGAAATCCGTTCAGCAGTAGTGACGTAATTAAGTAATTTAAAACATTCAACCAATCTTTCGCGTTTATAATATTATTAATAAAAATGAATAGAGCATTAATCTTAAATTCGCCTTTGTTGTAAACCGGTTTACCTTTTAAATCATTTTAATAGCGGCCGTAATTACTATAAATTCGTTAATGTACCTATTTTATCCATTTCTTCGGAATAAAGATGTTTTGTTACGAAGATAAATTACTTAAGGGAATAGTGTAGACATTTAATACTGTTCTTAAGGCGAAGGCTAACGTTGTAAGTGTATATTGGTAAGAAGATATAAGAATATTGAACCTGAACGTATTTGCTTTATAGGCTTAGTCGCGGAGATACTATCTATCTAAACATATATAATATCTATATTATAGTGTACACCAAAATTGTAACACAACTTACAATATTATAAATAAAATAAAAATAAATAAATAAATATTCCACAACTATCACACAACGCCATCTAGTCCCAAGCTAAGCAGAGCTTGTGTTATGGGTACTAGACAACTGATAAACATACTTATATATTTCTAAATACATACATATTATAGACAAATTACACCCAGACACAGAACAAATGATCGTGCTCATCACACAAACATTTGTCCTGGGTGGGAATCGAACCCACGACCTCCGGCATAGCAGTCAGGGTCACTAACCACTAGACCAACAGGCAATATTGTTTGTTCCATGGTTAGAACGACACAGTATTACCGTTAATAGCAGTTTCATACAGACAAAATTTGGATGTACTAGCATCACACCATAAATTCATGTCTTTCCCTTTGACCCCTTTTTTAGCAAGGTACAATCATCCAATTAATCCTTGCACCCAGAGCTGGGCTGGAGTGACTGCCAGACTTGTATTGACTAAAATCCACGGTGTCCTTCAATAGACGTTTACTTACTAGGGTCACGGTAGCTTGGGCCTGCGGGTGACGAACTTCGGGCTAGGTCGTCGCCCGATCAGCCAGGCTCTATCAGGAGGCGCGCTGTTTTCAATATATTACTGCGCGTCTACAAGGAGAACGTGCGGTGTTGGACAAATCGCACTTGGAGATAGAGGCCGCTGTGCATAGCGGGCCGGTACTTGAAGGAATAGTGGGTTTTTAGTCGGTTTGAGTCCGACATAACCCTCCGCTCGCCCCAGTCGGAGGGTATCCGTGAGGATTTCCCCACTTAAAAAAAAAAGGGTCACGGTAGCTTGTTAGTCCCGCGACCCTTTCCTGTGACTCCTAGATGAAACTATAGAATGCCACCTGCATACCTCTTTCATACTTCTTTCACCTGATCCACGATAGTGCGAACGATCATACATGTCTTGTTGATTTTACTCGTAATTATCATCCCATCAATTTCAGCAAAGGCGATTTTTTCATCTCCACTGTAGTTGTCGTTCGTGTGCTCGCATGTGGTTTTGGTTACCTATCTTGTGAAGACCCAGCCCTCAACCACAGTATTGATGATTTAAACAAGTAGGTAGATGTCCAAGAAGTACTAAGAGCTCTGTTAAAAACCAGTTTCAAAAGGTTTTTGATGTGTATCGGTAAAAATGTGCTATGATTTCTAAATCACCGTTTCACCTCGCCTAAGTTCATTTGCAAATTCATTTTGTACTTATTTTTTGAGTTTTAAAAAGTGACTATAGTAAAATGTTGTCGAGTACTTGCTGTAAAATAATGAACAGCTTTTTTATACTTTATTCAGCAGGCAAGATTGTGCTTTATTTTTTCTTTTAATCAATCTCCAATTAAGTAAATTGTAGTTCAGAGTTTGCTGCTGACTTTAAAGATTGCGTTTAAATTAAGTTTAAAAGATCAAATTTTAAAAGATCATGTTTTTATTTGAACTGTTTTCACAACGATATAACATTATTTGTTTTAAATCCGTAAAAAGTAGGTTCTACCTTTTTTTGACCTTAGAGTGTTCGCTTAAATTCTCGCGTTTGCAGCCTCGTGTGCCTGTTTTGAAAATAGTATGAGTTGCAAGCAATTGATCGATGCTCGGTTCTAAATCAATCGACAATCATGATCAGCGATATTCGTTCTTATTGCACATAAAATATGAGTGTTTCTATTATTGAAAATAGCCGACTGCTTACCCATTCGTGGAGTATTACATTATATTTGTACCCCAGATGATAACATCTTATATGTCCAGAAAAGTGTCGAAAATATCTAAATGGTAATAGGATTCAGAGAATTCTATTTCTGTATCCAACGCTCCAGTTGTGAATACTTTCGGGATAACCAGATTTGTATTCTGATTTAAGTACCACAGCTTTTACGAATAACGTAGTAGGTATACTCGAAAAATACTTAGAATTATTATATTTTGGATAAAACGTATAGGTTTAGTATTTCATTGTTGAAATGCGATATTTGTTTGGAGATATCAAATGTTACTGACTGAGGAAGATCAGTATTATTTATAACAAAATGTTAAAACGGAGTGTTTTTTTTTTGCGTCGGGGCTTTAAAATAACTATAATTACGGACAAACTTTGTATCATATTTTCCGAATATCATATTTTGCTTTGGCTGTATTTAGCAACGGAAACGTCTTAATTAGTATAAGTCTTCCTCTGTTTTTTACCAACAAAAAGGTGTTAAATGTCAGGACCAAATTAATTCATGTAACTGATATGAAGCCATACAAGTATATAAAGGGGCCCTGATATGTCTCGGTTTACTTAGTAGAAGATTAGACTTATTATAATTACGTAATCTTCTTCTTCTTATCGTATGGTTGATGAACAACCTGGTGTCAGAGTTTAAACCGCCCGTAGGCCTCTGACATGGCTTCACACACATCGTTGAAAAATCTCTCAGGTGTGCTGGTTTCCTCACGATGTTTTCCTTCACCGTTTTTAGCAAGTGATAATTAATTTATAATACGCACATGAATTCTAAAAGACATTGGTGCGTGCCGGGGTTCGAACCTGCAACCTTTGACTTTGCAGTCCAACGGTCGTACCACTCGGCTATCACTGCTTAATTACGTAATAGGACTCACAGTGAGGTATGAAGTGGATTTTATGACGTAACGGTTGTGGTTAATGACGTTACGAATAAGTTTTTTTGAAGTGAAAACTTCTTTGCAATTGTGTGCACTTTTTTTGGAATGGGTAAAAAATGTTAAACTCGCGTCAGGACACGTGACCTGATCGAAAATTCGTAAGACGGCGCAGGGCGCTTGCGCTTATGTTCGTGTGTGTTTATTAATATTCAAGTTTTCACTTCTGCCGGCACTCCCACCAGAGTGCAACCCGTCGTTTTTTTATAGTTTATAACAAAATTGGCGCTGCGAAAATCACGAATTATCTTACGACTTACATAAAACTCTAGAAATGTGAGTACAAATGTATAGAAATGCTAATGAATGTATTTCTATACAGCGTGCAGCGAATAGTTCCGTGGCGGGGCTGTAACTATGTTGTATCAGTTAATTAAAAATGATGAGAAAGTAAAAATGATTTCAACTCAAACACTAGAAATAAGTCGTAGAGTCCTTGTTACTGGCCGGTAAATATTTAGTAGGTGCAAGAATTAAAAAACAGTCTCGGTGTTTATAGGATTCAAAAATCTTTTAAGATTTTAAATTTTTCAACAGCATAGATCGTGTCTGATCGTACGAAAAATATATACTCATCGGGTCAGGAGCATCCTTGGTGCCTTCGTCAGACATTGTGTGGGCGGACAGTGGGTAATCGAGCAAGTAAGAACACTGAATGTACAATAATCACGTTTTATAATAAACACTAATCCAAACTAATATTATAAATGCGAAAGTAACTCTGTCTGTCTGTCTGTCTTTTCTTCACGCCTAAACTACTGAACCGATTTGTGTGAAATTTGGTACAGACATATTTTGGAACTTGAGAAAGGACATAGGATAGTTTTTAACCGACTTCAAAAAAAGGAGGAGGTTATCAATTTTATGTTTGTTACCGCATTACGACCGACTGGGTGAACTGATTTTCATGATTCTTTTTTTGTTTGAAAGCTGGTGCTTCCCGCGTGGTCCCATTGTCACCAAATCAGGATCTGATGATTGGATCTTGGAGAAATCGAGGGCAACCCTCAAATTTTATAGGCTCACCCATCGTTTTTCGTAAATCTTATGAAGTAATTTAAGTACTTGCGTATGGTAATCATCATCTTATGTAGCTGAGCTGATGATGGAAGGTACAACTCCTTAACAGTAGTTTGTTACCGAATACCGACCGACTGGGTGAACCGATTTTCATGATTCTTTTTTTGTTTGAAAGCTGGTGCTTCCCGTGTGGTCCCATTGTCACCAAATCAGGATCTGATGATTGGATCTTGGAGAAGTCGAGGGCAACCCTCAAATTTTATAGGCCCACGCATCGTTTTTCGTAAATCTTATGAAGTAATTTAAGTACTTGCGTATGGTAATCATCATCTTATGTAGCCGAGCTGATGATGAAAGGTACAACTCCTTAACAGTAAGGAGTAGGCATCGACTGATTCATTGTTCGCATATCTCCGGAACTTCACGTCCGATTTAAATAATTCTTTTTTTTTGTGCTAGGTATCGTTCAACTTATAATAGGGAATACTGCAAGTTTCATCAAAATCGGTTCAGAAGTTTTTGAGATAGGGAATTTTATGGGTGTCAATTAAATGGTTAGCATAGTATTGTTATTTCTGTGAGCAGAAAAATATAATCGGTGAGCAGAAATAGCTAATTAGTGAACAACTCATGGTCAGCAAACATTTCAAAATCAATCAGCAATTTATGTCATTCTGGATGGCTGTAATTATTTTTGTACAGCATATTAATTATATAAGCTGCAATCAGCTGCTCATGTTTAATAAAATTTTGGTAAGCACTCAGAGTGTAAGCAAAAAAATGCATTTTATAGATCAGAATTAGACATTCAGAAATCAGCGTATTATTCAGTTCTGGGTGGTTTAAAAAAAAATAACCACGAAGAGGATGGCGGGGTCTTTCAGACCCCGCCATCCTCTTCTAACCTAAATTGTCCGAGTCGGGGTGCCAGCGAGTTTGCTCACCATGTTTTAAATATGCATACCAATCAAATATACTGCTTATAGACATGTTTTTCTGCCGCTCAATCATGAAATCTTGCCGCTCAAGTAGTTATTTTGCAGACTGAATGTTTATTATGCAGACTCATGTTATTGTTGGCTGCCTATGTATGATTTAATTTTTGACCATTATCAAAATTAGTTGCGGAACAAGAATTGCTGCCTGATTTTTTTTATTGCAAACAAAATCTTTGTATGCTGACCAAATTATTTAAATGCTGCTTTTGGGTGGCTTGCCAAATTTTATAATTGCTGACCATGTAATTACTTCTCGAATTTTATTAGCTTATTGTGTACATGAGGGATGTTATTACCAGTGCTACGGTTTACGTACCGGGTTCACGGTAATTTGTAAGTCCCGCGACCCCGGCAGGCTTTGGCCCTCTAAAATAATGAGCACTTAGAAAGGAATTCAGATAATTCCACCTTCAAGAGATTCCCTCTAAATATTAGGTATAGGTGTTCAAAGATTGTTTGGAAACTAATTTTGAAGTTAGAAATCTGGGATGTACGATGTGAAGTTACATAAAAAAGATATAAATTATTAAAAAAATGTCACGTAACTTAATGAGGCAGACCAAATTCTACGCGAGCGAAGCCGCGGGCAAAAGCTAGTTATATATATTAATCACCACACAATACAATAACCACAATTAGCTAGGCTCCAATAGCTAGGCTCCGTCATAGCACGCCATCTCTCAGATCACGTGCCGCGCTTTGTTTAGCGACCGTACTAATGACCGTCATACTAATATATTTTTCGTACGATCAGACACGATCCATGCTGTTGAAAATGACTACGTTCGTAGCAGTCGTAGCGACAATAAGAACTAGTGCTACGCTCGTAGCTGTCTATGTAATATCCATCTTTGTAGCGAACAAGAACATCGGTGTAAACGAGTGATCAAAATTGCTATATACGTGCAAAATTTTATACAACATGGAAATATGAATCGTCGATCGCTTTTGCCAATGTCAAACTTCAGAGAAGATAGATTCGAGTTGGGTTTCGAACGGGAAAAGCGATGTTTGATTAAAGAATTGGGACTACAGTGAAAATATTTAGGTACAAGTATACACATATGAGGTCATCAAGGTTTTTGTTGTAAATGTAATTGTAATTTAAAAAATGACATTTAGCAAAATAAAATTTTCACTATGTTAATATTATTTTTATGTCAAAACATGACGCTATTACATTTTCGTTCGTCATCGCGTTCGCATAATAAGCTGAAAAATCATTAAACTCACAAAGATATAAAAAATAAAATAAAGGAGAATGAACAATATTCAAACGTCGATATACGATGTTTTCGCTTCTATGAATACAGTTGGCATACAATCATTTTTTTGCGACGGAAAATAACGTTGTATACATACTAATAAGTCATATGTCGCACTAGTTTCATAATGCTCAAATGGAATTGAAAATTATGTGCTAGATTTGCGAGCTTATCTGCTCGGAATGTACGAGGTAGTTTTCCCCCTAGGGTGAAAAAATAATACAACTAAATACTTGAGTTTCAGCCCTGTCGATATGTTTATTCTATGACGGTCACATAGACGGTAATGTCGTGAAGGTTTCTTATTTTACTGTTCAATAGGAAAATGTCAAAAAGGTATTTCACTTTGATTTAAGGGTCATTTTGCAGTGACACTTTTTTTAGACAAACGTTCAACAGATGTTTATCTTTTTATGGTACGACGGGTACTGATAAGGTTAGATTTTGCTCACAGCGTAGTCTGCGCAAAGTTCGTTTAATATTCTAAGGTAATTTCATACCGGGATAAAAGGTATCCTATTTGATAATCTACCGGGGTCGCGGGACTGTACAAATTACCGTGACCCCGGAACGTAAAGGGCTATTGAAGGACACCGTGGATTTTAGTCAGTACGAGTCTAACAGTCCCTCCCGCTCTGCCCTGGTCGGGAGGACTCATTTGATGATTTTACCATGATAAAAAAAAATATAATTTAGGTTATAATGTACTAGCCTTTTCCCCTCGTTTTACCCCCACTACTCGACTCCTATTCATTACAGCTAGATATTATATACCCTATAGCACGCCTCGATAAATATACTATCCAACACAAAAATATTTTTGTCAATTAGTACCAGTAATTCCTGAGACTACTGCAAACAGCCAAACAAACAAACTCTTCAACTTTGCAATGTAATTATAGATAGATCTGCGTGTCAAATGTTATCCCAATCCGTTTAATAGAGTGAAACAGTAACAAACAGCTATCCTTCTCTCTCCATGAACTTTCACAATGTGAAATAATAAGAATAGTATACTATAATAATAGATATCCTGAGTATTAGCCCAAGAATTTCGCGAAAACTAAGTAATAACTAGTAACTAATGCTGTTCTCAGAAACTCCTAGCATTATGAGTTTATAGCTGGTAGCTGAGTCCTGGAATGAAAATCCCCAATTCGCAAACGTAGCGTTGATTGTGTTTCGCGAAATCGAGTCTGAGAATAACTTACTCGTATACGTACTGATTTAATTTCAATATGATAGTCCATTAGTAGTTTCAGAAAAAAATAAAAAAATAACTCACTATCTATGGCATATTAAAAAAAAATGATATATGGAATATTATTACATATATTTCGCTAGCTTCCGCCCGCGACTCCGTCCGCGCGGATGTCGGTCTTCGCGTGGATGGTTTATTTCCCCATTTTGAGTAACTCTGACAATGACATCTTATAAATATTACGGCGCTGAATCCACTGCGGGTAATGCAACGTGTGTTCGCGGTTCTACAGAACAACGTCTATGAATAAAACTGAAAAATAAGATTTTTTTTCTACGGATTTTTCCAGGATAAAAAGTATCCTATGTTATGCCCAGGATAATAAGGAATAATTATACCAAGTTTCATCGAAATCGAACCTTTAGTTTTCACGTGATGCCTGCACAAACAGACAGACAGACAGACAAAAATTTTTTTAATCATATATTTGGGTTTGGTATTGATCCAGCAACACCCCCCCTATTTATTTTTTCAATATTTTCAATGTACAGAATTGACCCTTCTACAGATTTATTATATAGTATAGATATAGATTATGTATTTCATTATGAATTTTCAGTACAGTCATTATACGTCAGAGTATAAAGAAACGAGTTAGTAAATTGACAAAGCTTGTAGATTTTTATGTTGATAACAATTTGATGACTATAATTAATAAAATAACTGGTTACTCATTCTACGTATCCAAGACAAAAATAAGTCTTGTCATTACTTTTATAAAAAGTTGATTACTTTCACCAAAGAGCTGTTCGACGCGATAAAAGCATTGCGTGTTGTTTCTACGGTAGCTTTTTTCTATGGTAGTTTTTTTTTCTACCGTAATTTATAATCAGCCAATTATTTATTTTGCTTGGAAGCTTACTATTTCTAATCATTAGTTATGCCGTCACGGAAAGCTTATTATATCTTGACCTGGGTGAAACGGTTATGTTAGTTACTAGCTTATTTTTACCCGACTGCCCTAGAAAGACGGGTGTGTTTACTCTGCGGGTTTTCCATGCAACAAAACATACACAGTTCAACGTAAGTTACGTTTGTTTTCTCAGTTGGTGTTTTTCTTTTCACTGGGAAGAAATATTTGTGTTCAGGAATGTTTTTCAGTTCGTACAGGTACCTAAACAAACTCCTGCAAAACATTTATTTAACGTTAGAATAGAATAGTTTTTATTTCTTTTGCTAAGAATATTAGTAGATATACATTTATATGGGACATCAGATGTTACAGTTATAAGGCTTGTTTTATACATTTTACCTTTTGGTAAAACTTCAAAATAGTTCCTATAATAAAATCTTCATCTAAATGAATCCACAATGATGGAACATTGAAAACCTATTGATTGGAAATAACCTGATAATTGAGTAATATTGGTTTTATTTATGTCAGTGACATTCAGCAAGAGTGATTTATTTGTCAGAATCATTAGAATCTAATAAAACACTCGCCATAACGAATTTCGCGGAAATAATTATGTTGTCGACTCGAAATCTTTATTTTTTAATGTTTTATTCATGTCAGGTTGCGTTCAGTCTACCGTACCCTTTGACGAAATAATTAATATGGATTATACGTTTGTATTAAATAAAACTAATAACCATTCATTCTGTTTTTGAAATTTCTGTTAGGCGATTGTTACACGAACTGCCTCTCAGGCGCGGCCAACGGGCTTAGAACCGCTTTATCACATCCGCCCATCCGCGCGGAACAGCGGAATCGTTCGAGAATTATCAATGAATTGTTAGTGTCGTAATCCGACGTATCCGTATCGCAAATAGTATGGCACTTTGTCAATACCCTAAAATGCCACTAAAATGCCACAATGCCTAAAATGCAACAATTATTTTAAGTTTGAAAATGTTTTTTTTATGTAAGTAGCAGATCATCATTTCTTATGCTTATTGGATAGGCAGTTCACTCCTATCTACTTATATCAATAAATTGAATCACCAATTCGTCTGTCACTCTCGATGATAAAGTATAGCAATTTCCTCTTTGACCCTTTTTTCCGACACTGAATATTATGGATTTTTCGGGAAGCAATAATGAACCTAATACTTTATCCGATTGGAGCCTGTTGAAGCAAAATAGGCATTTTAAAAATTGCTGCATCCCAATTGTGTAATATGGTATTTATTCCACATGAATGGGAACTTCTTTAAAATTTAAAATACTATTTGTGTGTTATGCACAGGCCGATCTTCCAGGTTAAGCCAATTGCCGAGGATGGTCTGTGGATGGGTGATCATCTGTCATAGCGAGTTTCCTCCGTGCCTCGGAAAGCACGTAAAAGCGTTGGTCCCGGCTGTCATTTGTAGATCTTTGACAGTCGTTACTGTTAGAAGCTCTAAAGTCTGACAACCAGTCTTACCATCGTATTACCCGGTTACTAGGTTGTGGAGGTTCGACAGGCAGTCGCTCCATGTAAAATATTGATATCCCGCTGCATCTGGTTTGACTGGAAGCCGACCCCAATATAGTTAGGAAAGGCTATGCAGATGATGATGATCTGTGTGTTATACAGATGTCAAGTAGACAAATTGGACGTAAAAGTGAAGTAGTTAGATTATCTTTGTTTTCTTGAAGTTCTAACTGCATTCAAACATTCTAACAGGATGTTGAGTTCGAGCTTAATAGCTCGTAATCATCAGCTAATGCTGATGATTTTTGTACCAGGGTCACGCCAGTATCCAATGACATATTTGCCCGCACAACATGTTTCATCATTTCGCTGCAGTCTCCGCTGTCTGGATAGCTTAGTAGTATAAATAAGCGTTGGTCTTCTACGCCGTAGACGGTGGGTACGAGTTCCAGTGCAAATCAGGCTTTTTTGTTCTCCAGAGCAGTTCAAGTGCAAGTTCGGTCTACCAGCTGGTTTATATGAATTGACAACGCAGAGTTCAAACTCCATGCGTCTCTGGGTCGACACATATTTTTTTGAACGCACACAGACTCAAAATCTTCCTCAACAAATCTCCGATACGATACTTAAAGTCAGGGCCTAAAGGTTTACCTTTTGTACCGTCTATTTTTTTACCTGAATGGAGTCGATAGCCTAGATGTGTATCTTAGGAAACCGTTCTACTGAAAATATAGTAGATTCTAGTTATAGACCCTGTAATGTTCAACTCAGCCTGCAAATTGACGTCGGCTGTTAGTAATGACGGTTCATACCGCTTCTTTTACAAGGACTGTCTTTTTAGAAAGTGAGTCATCTGAATTTCAACTGTAAACGTATGAACTTTGGGTACTTTCAGTGTGTTTATAATTTCTTGAGTGAAGTTTGTGCTTTTTGAATGGAAAATAAATCTTTAAATGAAGTCGGCCAAGGTTTAAATTCCCTTTTAAGATCAATTTAACATTTTTTTCATTAAAGTTTTACTTCTGCATTAAAATCTAAGCTATTTATGTATTTTACTAGCTTTTGCCAACCTGGCTCAGCACCGCCCGCTCATTTTCTATTGCATAGCTTTCTAAAAGCGGAGGAATTTTTGAAATCGGTCTAGTAGTTTTTGAGTTTACTCGTATTATTAAATATAAGTAAACGCGTTTAGCTGTTTGAGACCTAATCACAATCAGATTAGCTCAGATCAGATTTTTGCTGATAGAACCTTAGAAACCATAAAGTAATAGTAACGTCGTACACTCGAGATACTCGTATATACCTACAGAACAATCAAAGTTAGGAAAGGTAACATGTCCTATTAAGAAACTTCGATTACCCAAGTTCTGTGGCTTGTTGCGACGAAATATTCTGTCACCAACTAAAACATTAGAGTCACCACAAACAAGGTGGCTTGTTGAACACACAACTTGGCCACTTCTGGCCACTTCTGGCCGCCACAGGCTACGTAACTTGAAATTTAAGATGTATTTCTATTTACATCTACACTTGGAATTAGCTGGGACATTTTTTCGGTCACAAACATACAAGTTTATTTCAAAAATGACATCTTTTTCAAAGGAGGTCACTTTTTCAAAGAGCGAATCCGTTTCAGATTTCCAACAGAGTATTTACATTCAGTTTTACTGTTAATAAGTCGATGATTTGTGAAGTTGAAAGAAGTTGTTCGTTTTACCTAAAACATAGTACTTTCATTTGAAAAAACTTTTATACGTCCTAAGTATATAATGTGTTCCATTAACTTGGTAACTTAAATGGAAAAGGAACTTTTGAAACTTTCACATCAAACTTCATTTTGTTTTCACTTCAACTACAAAATAACTTTGTCCAAAATAACAGCGAAAGACCGATACTAAGTTAATTCTATAGATGCTTAGTTCTTTCAAAACTTTTCCTACCCATATGAAAACTTTCCATTGATTCAGTAGAAGCATAAAATAACACTAAAGTTATCAGAGACGGTCAATTCTATTTTTCAAAGTTTTCTCTTGTTGAAGTTTACCTTGATAGCTTGAAACGATAGTTGAGTTGAGACGGACTTTAGATGTTACACCTAACCCCGTGGAGCAAAATAATTTTAAAGTATTCAATTTCAAATGAGGCGATTTTTTGCTCTCGTTAATCTTCGAATTATAAATGGTATGGTATGTATATGTCAATAAAGCTAATTAGCAACATACTCATATTATGTATTTAAATAATTATTCAAAAACATTGGTAACTTGGTAATGTTTCGCCAAAAAAATATTTGATTCTGTTTTGTTTTTATAATGCTTTGAAGATAAAAATAAAACCCCCAAGGCATACAACGTTCCCCTTATTAAAAAGACAACTAGGTACAAGCACATGAAGGAATATTTCTGACTTTCAAATACAAACGTGATTAAGCTAACATTTTAAGCTATTTAGCCCATAGGGCGATTGTTTGAATTTTACTGTCTGGCTGATTTTTGCTTTTAGGCTGATTGCTTTTAGGCTGATTTTTTATGGTCCGATATGGCACATCATATAATGTATATACTAGTTTGTGCACTATACGTAATTTTACAGTCCGACATTTTACTTTTCACCATTCCGAAACGGTCATCGTTCTGAGTAATTTCACGTGGGTGGCGTGTAGTTTCTACAGAGCTACCCTAAACTGAGGCGTATCATCCGAGTAAAAACAGTCAAGTGCACAAGCCAATCATTCATTTTTTTCATGCCACTTCGGACTGTAAAAAATCGGATGTTCCGACAGTAAAATTCCTTGTAGTGCACAATCGCCCATACTGTTCCACTCCTGGGCATTTTCCCAGGCATAATGGGACTAGACACAATGGGTGATGTATTAATATCCCCCATTGTGTCTAGTCCGTTCTTACCATTTCACAAGGAAACTTGTCATCATCAAAGCTATATAATATAAAGCTATATAATAATATCTAATCTCAAAATCCAATCAATAATGCCAATCACCGGAAATCCCTGATAGTCTATAATGACGTTTCCCCTCCATTAGCAATGACATTATGTCATGTCATTAGTTATTATCTGATCGGCACTCGTGTGTATTAATTATTGCTATTATAGTCAACGGTTGGGGTAAGGTAGGTGACAGTTCTATAATAAGCCTATGTTTAGGTATATATCAAGTTATTTTTATTCTAGGTATTTATGGAAGGTAGGTCGATCTCAATTTTATGTAGGTTGATAGGTAAATATTTACCAAAGTCGTTTTCATTCATGAAGTTGTTGTATAATAAGATTATAGCCTTGAACAGTTTTAGAGTAGAAATTTGCTTGGTATCAGTTGCGAGCGTTGTATTTACACTTTTTTTTTAGAGTGGTAACATCATCAAATGAGTTCTCCCACCCAGAGCAGAGCGGGAGGGACTGCTAGACTCGTTCTGACTAAAATCCACGGTGTTCTTCAATAGCCCTTTACGTTCCGGGGTCACGGTAATTCATTAGTCCCGCAACCCCGGCAGGGTTTGGCCCTCTAGAGGGGAGCCCCGTCATTTTTGCTGACACTCTTTGAGGCGCGCGTGGAACACAACGCGCCATCGACCCGGGCGTACCATGTCCATGGTCAGACAGCGAGTTGGTTGTATTTACACTTAAAAAAATCGCTTCGCACGTGTCTGCTCTAGGCTTAACTTCTTTTCGGGGCACGTTATTCCGCCCACGGAAATCTTCTAAGATTGTTTTCAATTTTGGTAGGTAAAAGAAAATATTGTTTACCGACAAAATACGATCGTTATTTGTTGTTTTATTTACTTTTATTTAGCGATAAGCTCGCGTTTGACCATTGTCTAGTGATGGTACGAGATGATGTGGTTGACAGTGAAGTACACTTACATAGAAGTAACTATTCACTTTTGATTTATATAGCTTCCAAAAGTTTGTTGTGGAAGCTGTCGGGAAACAAAAACTCCTCAGTCTCAGTACGCACAATGAAAGTTTTAGCAAAACGGTTTGTAACACGGTAACAAATAAAATTGGCGCGTATATTTTAATTAAAACTATGCTATCATTAAAGTAATATTATTCAATGGTTTTTGGAAACTACTCAAACTAAAAATAATCACAGTTTTAGTTTACAATCGAGTAAACCACCAATTTGCTCGCAAATGGATGGATTTTCTCGTTCTAATTAATTATTTACTAGATACGTAGTAGCTACGTGAACACAAAATGTTTAGCATATTAGATAAAAGGATTGTGGTTGAAGTAAAATTGTCATTGTAAATTACGAAATAAAGTTTATAATTGCTAAAATTTGCTAATGTTGAAAGTAAAGTAACGAATATACGCAGACGCTTGAAAATGAGGTTGATTAACTTAAACACATGTACATAAATATCAGTGTCTTTGAAATAATATTTGTTTTTAAGGAAAATTTGTGGCTTTCTAGAAATCAAATAAGATTTTATTACGTAACAAATTAAGGTACCTAACCGCCATTTTGTCGGAGTTCAGCGCCAAAAAGTTTTTAACTGCGTTCCATCGATGCGCAGGAGTTCCTTCTGGGTGAGCTCGCTCCGTCTTAGGCCTTATATTATTTGCCACTATACTAGTTTGAGATCAAGAACAAACCTCTGCTTTAAAAAAAAATAAGAAAAAAACTGATCACCAGATTTTCAGAAGGACATTTTGCAAATCGGTTTAAGATTGCCATGATAAGAGACGAGCCAATAAGAAGTTGATTTCAGAACGACTGCCGCCTACATAGCAGCTATTTTTAAAACCATCCCAAAATTTTTAGAAACTGTAGCGCAGAGTGAACTTTATGTATGCATTTTAAAGATGGGTTTTCCAAAAATCGTTCCAAAATATTGTTCATTAATTACAATTCTGCTTAATCACCTTTTATTATTCATTTTAACTACCTTAATTCTAGTTTCGCGTGTTAACAATCGAAATTATTTGCTAGTTCATTACAAAGAGCGACTCCATTATTGTTTACTAAAAATAGTCTAATAGCGTGAGTAATTAAGTTGTAATTAAAGGGATAACTGTAAATATAATTCCTATTAACTGTTTCATAGAGTTTAATATTGAGTGACACAATATCACTCGGCATTTTGATGAATTAAATCCCGGTAGTTCTAAGTAATACACCACGATAATTTATTAATAGAATTAGTATCTATTGATTATTATAGTGCTGTGGTTAATAATACTTAATATCCGCACATTGATTAGGTGGGTAATAGCGCATGTTACATTTCCAAAATATCACGCCATAGGTGGCTATGGGTACGGTCGCGGGACTGTACGAATAACCGTGACCCCGGAACGTAAAGGCTATTGAAGGAGGTGTCCTTCAATAGCCCTTTACGTTCCGGGGTCACGGTTGATTTTAGTCAGTACGAGTCTGACAGTACCTCCCGCTCTGCCCTGGGTGGGAGGACACATTTGATGATTTTACAACGATAAAAAAAAAATAGGTAGGTACAAGATTTTGTCACATACAATAATCATAATTATTATTATCAATACAATAATATTATGTTAAATCTCAAAACAGTGTCTCGACTAACTGCGATTTTGCTCTGCGAGGACGACAAGTAGGGAAACAGTCTATAAGACGGGAACGCGAGGTATTATGGGGACATACACTTTTTAGGCATACTTAACAAAACACTAACGCAGTGCAAGCGCCATCAGGACATTGTGTTAGTATTGTGTTAAGTTTGCCTTGAGTGTATGATTTCGGGTCGCGGGACAAACGGATTACCGTGACCCCGGTACGTAAAGGGCTAGTGAAGGACACCGTGGATTTTAGTCAGTACAAGTCTGACAGTCCCTCCCGCCCTGCCCTGGGTGGAAGGACTCATTTGATGATTTTACCACGATAAAAAAAAAGTATTATATTGACAGCAGGTTCGTGGCTACTATTTTGAAAACCCAACCCAACTAGAAAGACTAAAAAGATTCGGATTTTAGGCTTCCGGTGGTATTCATGTCTTAATATAAACCTATGTATTAGGTAATATAATGGTCAAACGTAATGAATAAGTTTTGAAACTGCCCCGGAACGCAAAGGGCCACTGGAGGAACAGGTCAGCGGTTTTAATCAGTCAAATCCAAAAGTCCCTTTCGCTCGAGTAAAGAGACGACTCATTTGATGATGATCCAAAGTAAAAAAAAAATACGGTTACTAGGAATACTTACGTAGATATCTAATGTACAAATAAATGTAATTAATTTCTACTTAGTCTTCGGCCTAATACCACTTAGGCCCACAATGATTGTTATACTAAGCCAAAAATAATGATGTACGAATTATTTATTTAGCTACATTTCACTTTCCGTAAACGTAATTAGGTTCTTATTCATTTGTTACACTTTCTGTGTAATATTTTTCTGTTTTGATTTTATTGTTGTACACACAACATTGTTTTCTGAAAACTTTACCTTAAAGATTTATTTTCTTTTTTTAATTTCCTTAGGCTTAATAAATGTCTTTTAAGATAAAAAATGTTTGTGTTACATTTGTAATTTATTTTTATTGTCCTTATTCGTGAAAATAAAGGAAAGAATAATTGTTTATTCGGAGATGTTTTAACTTGTAAACCATTTTTATTTGACTAGCTGGCTCGGTAAACTACGTACCGCCTTTAACTAATGTCACTCAATAGCGTTTCATATCAGAAAGTCGGAAGCAAAAAAAATCTTCCATAGGAACCTGGTCCTGTTGGTTACAAACACAGCAAAAAAAGAATTATCCGAATCGGTTCAGCCGTTTTCAAGTTTTGCTCTTAGCAACACATTTAGCGATCCATATTTTATTGTATAGATTAAAAAAAAAATATTTTGAATATTTCCTACGTTTCTATCATACAAAATATTAAAAAAATAATGTCAAACCCGTATCAAATAATGACTCAATATAAAAGATAATATTTTTTACTAGCGAAGGGGGGGCACTTTATGGGTGATGAACTGATGATGAACAGCAATATTACATAAGAGGCAGTCCCCTTATGTAATATTGCTGTTCATCGTCATATCAGCCCGGGACCACCCGCTGTTGGGTATAGGCCTCCCCCTTTTTATGCCATATCGAGAGATTCTGAGGATCTGTTGCTGTTCAAGCTTTGAAAAGTCATCTAACTTTTGATTTTACTCACGCTTACAGTCGTCAATAATACCTATGGTTTAATTTTAGCGCAAATAGTGTAATTTTTGTAACTAGTGGTAGTTCAGTATTTAAATAAGTTTGAAAAAATAGCTTTCTGCTTTGCAGCCAAATTTCGAACTTGTGGACGGAGTCCGCGTAATTTTAGAAACAACTCCACTTTTTTTTTGCAATTTCGTTTAGTTTATGAGCTGAATAAGTGTTGCAACTACACTACCTATTTGTACAAGTTTCAAATAGAACCTCAAACAAAGAAAACTTTTCTCGCAACATTGTCAACGGAAAGATAAAAATAAATCGTCGCTGCCAACGTATGAAAACAACACGCTGTATAATCCACTTTAGCAATCCGTTCTGTAAAACCAGACAGGCTTAAGTAATATATCGTCTAAGGAGATGTTCATCTTGATTAATCGTTCATGCATCAGATAGTATGTGACAATGTACTAGCGTAGAGTACCTGGCAAGGAAAATTATTGTGAGCCTTTGTAAGTGGGAAATGTTATGCGGAAATAAGCAAGTGGCTTAATTTTGAACGCTCTTTCATCACAAGGCATAATTATCAATAATCCAAAATTAAAGATTCACCCCTCATCTACTATCCGAATCAAGTTTTTGGACGTTGCGTAATACATTTAATATGTATAATCTTTTTTTTTTTTTTTTTTTTTTTTTTTTAATTAGCCTGCACTGTCCCACTGCTGAGAAAAGGCCTCCCCCAATTCCTTCCAAGAACTCTTTTCCTGGGCCACTTCGAACCAGCCCTCATGGTATGCGTCCAGGTCGTCTCTCCACCTTTTTCTGGGCCGGCCTCGGCGGCGCCTTCCATCTCCCGGCACCCATTGTGTGGAGATCTTTGCCCAGCGGTCCTCTTGCATGCGACAGACGTGACCCGCCCAATTCCATTTCAGATTTGCAGCTTTTCTGCCAACATCTACTATGCCAGTTTTGGAACGCAGCGTGGTGTTTCGCACCCTGTCTTCTCTTTTCACACCTAGAATGCTGCGTTCCATTGCCCGTTGGCAAACTCCGAGGCGGGACTTTTGCGATTCGGTGAGTGACCACGTCTGAGCACCGTAGGTTAGAACGGGCAGAATACACATATCAATGAGCTTTCGCTTCAGGGAAATCGGTAGATCACCCTTCATTAGCGTCTTCATGGACCAGTAGCTTTTCCAGGCGTTTTCGACTCTGCGGTCGATTTCCCTTTCTTGCCTGGAAAAAATATTCTAATCTTTTTTATAAATTATTTTTATTATTATATGTATAATAGAAATTTGAATTAATATGTATTTTCCACAACATTAAACAATGACTACGCAATCGTGAAATATATTGATAGATGTCCTAACGGACTTTGTTTTCTTTCTCAATTTTTTTTTCTGGAAGTACGAGTACTATGCAACTCATGCTTATCTTTGTGGCCGATTTTACTGTACGTACACAACCAAACCTTAAAGCCTTTGTCAAACAGACAGGCGTCGCGAATATGAAGCGTGACGTTTTTATTTGTAATGTATGGAATTGTTTGAATCCAGTCACATAGAACGCGAAAGCGATCCGATAGCGTGACAGAACTATCGGACTGACGTCTCGCTTCGGTTCGGTATCGCTTCGGAAACGCTTCGCTTTCACCGGTCTGTTTGACAAAGGCATAAATGTAAAAAAATCAGATGTTTCATACAAAATAGAATATTTTTTCCGTTGACAATGTACGGAACACCTGAATGTATATTTTTTTCTCTTTCAAGGTCGGTTTCAAAATAAAAGTTGTTTGAAACCGTAAAAAAAAGTACTTTTACCCCATGAAAGGTTGTCAATGTTTTATAAATAGCCCTGTATAAGTGCGTACATAAATAATATTCATTCAGTGGTCCGGATCGGGACTTACTTTGCCGGTTTTTGTGCATGAAACCGTATTGCGTTTCATCACTTCGTTCTCAGTTCCGCATCACATCACTCACTTAGACGAAGCTTACGAAACGATTTGTCAGAAACGAAATAAACACGTGCTATTAAGTGCCTCCGGCAATAAGAGGACGTGTCCACAATTTCTAAAAGCATTCCTTTTATTTTCGAACAGTATCATTATCAACAATATACGGGAGCGAGACGCAAATATATAGCTGTGCGCGTCTTTATTGCTTCCTGTGATAAATGGAGATAAGATATAACACTTGGAGAGTCTAATGGTGTAGAATATAGCTTTACTGTAAAATGCACTTAGTAACTTTTTGTAAATAAGGACGCTTTTAATTTGATACGAGATTTTATCGAATGTTTCTTGCTCTTGTATAGTTGTGAAAGAGTAAATTGTAATGTTGCATAAATAATTTATAATCAGCTAAAATAAAAGTAACACAAAGGTAAAAAAATCTGTTTCTTTAATAGATTTCTAACCTTATCACAAAAGTGGAAAGCTTATATTTGATAGGTAAAATTGGACAGATTCGGGTAGGTGGTGCATGTTGGGTTTTCCGGTTAATTCTATTAATAATTTAACGGGTTTAGTTTATGTTTGTTTTGGGCTCAAACTTTTTTGGAAAGGTTATGGTCTTGGTAAAGAGCATGTGAAGGGATAGGGGTTTCTTAGTAAGAGTCTGATGGGGTGCTAAGACAGGAAACCTCCACGTGCGCCCGTGGACTGGAGTTCCCTCTCGGATACGTCCGGGGGGAAGACCAGTTTTTCGGGCCGGTGCACCCTGGGATACGGGCAAAACACTTAGGCACTGTGTGCCTGAGGGGTCTCTTTGCCCGTATGCGAATAGCCTGTCGGGTGGATGCTCCAACGCGTGTCCCTCTGAATAGCAGAGGGCACAGCGGCGGAGCGGGCTTGCGGACGGCGAGTAATGGGTAAGCCCGCCGTCCGACCAAGGACCAAGCCCAGGTCGGTGGCGCGTCGTGTTTCACGGGTCACCGACGGGGCCCCTTACGGGGCCAAATGCCTGCTGGGGTCGCGGATTTTTTCTTAATCCAGGTTACCGCGGCCCCGGAACGTAAAGGGCATCCGAAGAAACACGGGTGGATTTTAGTCAGTAAGAGTCTGACAGTCCCTCCCGCCCCACCCAGGGCGGGAGGACTCATTTGATGATTTTGCCACCCTTAAAAAAAAAAAAAAAAAAAAAACAAAAGTAAGAGTCTGATAGTCCTTTTAGCTCCACACAGAGAGGATAAAGTTGATATCCTACTGTGGGAAAGAGACAGAGCTATACAAATCTAGCGTCTAGCGCTATCTCGTTCCCACACTGGAATTACTCTCGTTTTAAGACGTTATTGTAGGCCACTAGGTTTTTACACCCCTAAAAAAGTTTTACAAACAGACTGCGACCATTAACGGCTTCATACTTCCCATAATTTTGACGATAATGTTCACCAGTCGCTGCAAGTTCTACCAACAATAGATAAAATATATCTTCAACAAAAGCATTCACAATACAAAGTAAAGTGTGGTGATTTATTTAGTTGTTTGCGAGGGAGTTAAAATGTGCATGTAGCGCACGTTCCTTGATAGTCGCGTCATTTGGAACTTTACTTTTAAGTAGGGTTGCCAAGAGAAAAATATTTAGGACTAGCTTTAGCGGCTTCGCTAGCTCACATCCCCCCCCCTCCCTTATTGCCTATGTCACTCAGGACCAAAGCAGCTTTCAATATTAGTATTAGTATATTAGTTTAGTATATTACTAACATAAACATAATCATGTATGTTTTTTTTCTTTTTTGAGACTTTTTGTCAAATTGACGGGGTATGTTAGGGCTAAATGCCTGAAAAGTTGCGGTTGCCTTTTTATAAAAAAAAGTTGGACTACTTTTTTTTTTATCGTGGTAAAATCATCAAATGAGTCCTCTTACTACTAAAGGAATTTCTTTTGTGTCGTGGGTACCAGCATAGAAACTCATATACACAAACACCCAGACTCGGAACAACTACTTGTAGGTCATACAAATATTTGTACCGTGCGGGAATCGAAATCGCGAGCAATGACGAGTAATGCACTTAATGGACTTTAATACTAACATTTAAAGACTACTATCGCAAAAATCAATGGCCAATGTTAGGTGTGGCCCGGCAAATAAAAATAAAATGAAATCCCAGTCACAAGCCAAATCAATGTTGCAGCATAGGTGATCCAGCCAACAGAACTGACTCAATGAAAAAGCAGGGTAAAAACAAAAGGGTTTTGTTTGAGTTGAACGACCCGTCAGCAATACTATTGTTCAAAGCGAAATCAATCACACAAGTCTATATATAGACAATCACGAATGCTATAAGCTTTTCAGATACATTTTTCGGCTTCCGCTGCGAGCTACGGTTAAAAAGCCACAGCAAAGAGAGTTAAAACTCCAGATTGGTTTTTCGGAATTCTTTTCTCCTTGTTCACCTACCAAAACACAATGTTCAAAGTCAGAAAAGAATTTCTCAAAAGCAATCTTTGTTTGAAGGTTTATTTTGATGAAAAAAGTTAATAGGTATGTGTAAACTACTCAATAATGTTCGATAAGTTGTTCTGCAAGAATCTTTACACGTGTTTTTTTTTTTTTTGCAGAACGAGCCGTGGTGCTGTTAAATTCATGGAGTTTTTTAGAAGGTAAGTTTTAGTTTCATATCATTATAGAAAAGTTGTTTCCGTCACCAAAGCGTTATCTCAAATTCCATTCAATATTCGGAGTGAAACTTTGAAATGAACACCCAGAAAACAGTAGCAATTTTGACCAACCGGCACCGCATAATTGAAACATTTAAAAACCGCAGAGAATGTGTCGTAAGTTAACAAATCCATACAAATCCCAGTTGGCCATCCCTACCTTTTACTTTATTTACACGTTACGGAATCGACGGTCGGAACGTGCCCGGATTGCGTCAACCCTTGTCAATGCGTTGCAACCGCACAAATCGCGCACAATGTATGCAACAACATTTATTTACGTCAACGATGACACGCTTTGTCAATAACGTGATGTGTGAATTGGCTTTTAATTCATTGAATTGTAACTTCGTTATCGTGTTGATTTTGAGGGTTTTTCACCTGTTGTTATGAAAACCTGTTGACTTTTATTATCTGAAAGAACACCGATACGGAAACATAAATAAATAATAGTCTTTATTGAGTGGGCTGTTCATTGTTGCTGAAATTGCCACAAAAGAGAAAGTCGGAAACTTACGTTGGCTGTGACATTGGGAACTGTGAGGTTGTGTGATTTATTAGTTGTCATTGTTTGGACAAGAGTGATATGAAATTACTAGGGAATGAGGAGAATGTGATGAGGATTATACCACCATTTCATGGTGTCAATAAATAAGCAATTTCGAAGCGGTTACCTAGCATTTTTTTTTATTTTTATTTGGTTTTAAGGTAAAAAAGGAATAGATGGAGCATACGGTGCAGGACGCCGCGCTTGGGCAGAGCAGTTGCCGTGACCCCGGAACGTGAAGGACACCGTGGATTTTAGTCAGTGCGAGTCTGACGGTCCCTCCCGCTCTGCCCTGGGTTGGAGGACTCATTTGATGATTTTACCACGTTAAATAAAGGCGAGAGGATCCGTATCATTCCAAGGCCCAGATTACCACTCGCCATCTGATTACATCTCCGACATACAATTAACATGAACAAACACATATGTTAATATAATGATGAGTAGTCGATAGGTATTAAAAAAGACATGTTGTGACGAAGAGAAGAATGAATGACCCGAATCGCTAGCGTGAGTGGGTGACATAAACGGAAACTAAATACGCAGATTTTTGAATCGCATTTTCGTCCAATTTCTTGGTTAAAAGCACTATCATTATCCGAATATATATACAGAAAAAATACATTTTCACACCACCAGCTCGAAAATGTCAAATTATATGTCAAGCAACCTTAACCTAAAGTGAATCATTAGTGGCCGAGGGCTGGGAGGACGATGAAGTACCTGGGACTCGTCCTCGACAGCCGATGGAACTTCAGGGAGCATTTCCTGCATTTGGCCCCAAGGCTGAACCGGGCAGCAGCCGCTCTCAAGCGACTCCTGCCCAATCTCGGCGGGCCAAATGCCTCCTGCCGGAGGCTGTACGCCGGTGTCGTGCGGTCCATGGCCCTCTACGGGGCCCCCGTGTGGGCCCCAAGCATCCGGACGCGACCACTCAAGCTGGTCGCATGCCAGAGGGTCATGGCTATCCGGATGATCCGGGGATACCGCACGATCGCCGGCGAATCAGCCAACCTCCTAGCAGGATTGCTGCCCTGGGATCTGGAGGCGACTGCCCTCCAGCGCGTCTATGAATGGCGCGTGGAGGCGCAGCGTCGGGGCGAATCCCCGCTGCCTCGACAAGTTGAGGCGCGGCGGGAAGAGCTCCGGCGCGATCTCAGGGCAGTATGGAGGGAGCGACTGTCGCAACCGAGGTCCGGGCACGCCGCAATCGCGGCGGTAAGACCCCTCTTTGAGGAGTGGCTGGATAGGCGTCACGGCGTCCTGACCTACCGCATGGCGCAGGTTCTCACCGGACACGGAAGTTTCGGGAGGTTCCTGTGTCTGATAGGGAGGGAAGAAACGCCTGGGTGTCACCACTGCGAGGATCGTCCGGAGGACACGGTGGAGCATACGGTGCAGGACTGCCCCGCTTGGGCAGAGCACCGCCGTGTCCTCACGACGGCGATAGGCGGAGACCTCTCGCGCCCGGCATTGGTCGAGGCCATGCTGCGGGGCGAGACGGAGTGGGAAGCGGTCGCCTCCTTCTGCGAAGCAGTCATGCTCGTGAAGGAGGAGGCGGGCCGCCTGAGGGAGAGGACAGCGTCCTCCCTCCACCCCAGCCGCAGTGGTAGACGCCCACGGCGTCGGACGTCGCAAGACGATCTCCGGCCACCGTAGGCGCGGGCATGCGGGCAGCGAGTAATGGGCGACTCGCTGTCCGACCATGGACCATGCCCGGGTCGACGGCGCGTTGTGTTCCACGCGCGCCTCAAAGAGTGTCAGCATAGTGACGGGGCCTGTAGAAGGCCAAAGCCTGCCGGGATCGCGGGACCTAGGGATTACCGTGACCCCGGTACGTAAAGGGCTATTGAAGGACACCGTGGATTTTAGTCAGTACAAGTCTGACAGTCCCTCCCGCTCTGCCCTGGGTGGGAGGACTCATTTGATGATTTTACCACGATAAAAAAAAAAAAAAAAAAAAGTGGCCGAGGGCACAGCCGGTCAATAATGTTGTACTGGATTTCATTATTACCCGCTGGTCAATAATGTGATTTGAATTTGGAATATGTTTATAAACAACAAACACCCTTTGGTGCCAGAAAGATTTTTTTTTTAAATTTTCTTTTCCCTTTTGGGAAGACAAAGGGATCTATCTAGCCCATGCAGCCTAGATTTTTTTTTTGGTTCTTTTCGTCCCTCTTTGGGGCAGGCAAAGGGAACTGAGCCCATACAGCCAAGTCTGATTTAGTGTGCCAGAAAGAGGAAAGCTGCACAACTGGACTAATGTCTCAAATGTTACAATTAACTTGAATTAATATATAAGTGTACCTATATAACTAGTTCTAAATGTTATTCTTACTGTTTTTTTATTTAATAAATACTTTGTTTTTCGTACTATGGCTATTATTTTCTCACAGTAGGTGTAAAAAGTAGAGTATCCTCCTCTGGGCTAAAGGTGTCTTTGCCTTGGGCTAACTTGAATCCCTCGCTGCATTCAGGATTCTTGTATTAAATCCCTCGCTTCGCTCGTGAGTTAAACTCTTAACTCCCTCGCTACGCTCGGGAGTTAAATCCCGAATCCTTCATTGCGCTCGAGATTCAATATGACGCCCGTGACATAAGACACAACTTTAGCCCCTCGGTGCATAATCTACTATTACATCACGCATTTGTGCTAGTACTAAAGATGTCCATAGCTACATTGGACGAGTAACTTCGCACAAGAAGATTTTCCATGTCTGTTCCTCTATTCATCTGTTTGCGAATATGGTCACGCCACGCTCGAATACGAGACACGCATGTGTGCGTAGCGTGGCCGCATGTCTCAGTGGACGGTTTTGTCCGAACACATTTTCATGCAAAGCCAAGCTAAGTAGACAGACGTGCGTAGTTTAGTTATGGGCGCTGCAAACATACAATATCGTCCTATTTACTCAAACACCAATATTTCTCTTACCCTAATGTATTATGTTCCGTAATGTCGTCTCCATAATTTTTTACAGTAGTATGCAAATCTTTGCATGCGCGTTGCCACATTATTAAAAGATGAAGCGAAAAACGCCCATCTCTATTTCAAGGTAACATCCCTAGTGCTCCAACTTTATCTGTCATTGTACTTTTTTGTGCGTTGCGTTGTCACGTCAATCCAAAGTTTTCTCGAAATATATATTATAATAAGTGAAAATTGTTAGTAATGGATATAAGAAAGGGTCAACGACGACCCAGTGACTACAAATTCTCCATCGAAAGACTCCTTAAAGAACTAAATAGACTCAAAAAAGGAATTGAGCGAAGTCGCAAGTGCCGCTGTTCCGGTAAGTCGTACAAAGCGTTTGATCTAGCTAAAATCTGCTTAAACGTATTAAGCATCGGAATTAACGGCAAATTAACCCTAGAATTATCACGAGAGGCTAATCATGGGTATAATAATTGTTAATGCAATTCACTAGACTATGGGCGAGTCCATTATTCGGATATGTAAATTAACCGGCAAAACAAGCTAAAATCTGCTTAAACGTATTAAGCATCGGAATTAACGGCAAATTAACCCTAGAATTATCACGAGAGGCTAATCATGGGTATAATAATTGTTAATGCAATTAACTAGACTATGGGCGAGTCCATTATTCGGATATGTAAATTAACCGGCAAAACAATAAAGTTAATGTGTTCATTATATGTACGTAGAGTACTCAACACCTGCCAATACAGAGCTATTACGAGAGGATAGCCGGCGGTGTAACTGTAGGTACCCACCTTGACATAATTCAGTGCCCTAGAGCTTTTACGAGAGCTCAGCCGTGGGAAGCCATGAGTACTTACTCAACACTTGCCAAGAGAGCTAACACGAGAGGTTAGCCGGCAGTGTGGCTGCACCTACCTTAATATTCAATTCAGTGTCCCTAAAGCTTTTACGAGATGTAAGCCATGGGAAGCCATGAGTACTCAACACCTGCCAAGAAAGAGCTATTACGAGAGAATAGCCGGCGGTGTAACTGTAGGTACCCACCTTGACATAATTCAGTGCCCTAGAGCTTTTATGAGAGCTCAGTCGTGGGAAGCCATGAGTACTTACTCAACACTTGCCAAGAGAGCTAACACGAGAGGTTAGCCGGCAGTGTGGCTGTACCTACCTTAATATTCAATTCAGTTCACGTACCTGGAGCCCTACACACGCTCGGAGCCACGGTGGATCCAACAACCATTCATGTGTACATATGTTAATGCCGGAGACTGAAGAAATCTGCAAGATCCTGAAAAAGGAAGGTCTAGTACTGGGAAAGAAAGGAGAATACTTAAATTACAGGCTAAATTAAAGGAAACGCAAGATTTTGTAAAGGAAAAAAATATTATTAAGCTTTTTTCCTCATATGTTGTACCCAAGGGTTAAAGCCTCCTCAATCTCTTCTTTCCCCTTTTTTATGGAAGGAATATGACATCCAAAATGATTGTTGATGAATACTGAAGAATTAGCTGAAGCCATGACTCACAGTGGGCTTAAACAAGAGACTAAGTGTCAAAGAAGTCATCTTGACCGCTACTGTCTGCAATCGGGCAACTGTTAAATAGTTAATATATACTATCTCAACAGAACATGAGGGAACATAAAGATGTTACTCACACTATTTAGTGTGAGTAACATCTTACACAGTGACACCCTAACTAGAAGGTCACTAACCCCCCTAGGTCTAAACAAAGAACTAAAAGAATTATGGAAAATTCAATAATTTCTGAATTAATCGGAGGACAAATTACAAGATAAGCTGGCTGTCTGTCAAACAGTAAAGAAGTCTGCTGCTAAAATCAAAACCATTAAGACTCAAGTTTAACAATATTTTAAGCTTCCCGGGCTCTCAATGACTACCATTGCCTATTGAGTGGGCATTCTCTACTGAGACATCAACAGCACTACCAGACACACCGTAGAACCATTTCTTTGTCATTGGGATAGTATCAACACTAGTCCCACTACTTGTGACCAAGATATAAAATCGCATTTGAATGTGAACACTCAAATTTCACAAAGGCTAATCTATAATTTTTCCAAAAAGGAAGTAGTGTTGCTGTAAAACCATATAAAACCAGTTCCTTCTAGTATTTTTTTTTTTTTTTTCATCCTAAAGCAGAGGAGACATGGCGTTTTAAGCTTAATAACTTAATATCAATACATAAGTATTAATACACACACATTTAAATTAGGACATAAGAATGGCCACCAGACTGATAAGTCTAAATGGTTTTATGACAAACATGGATCTTAAAAATGCATATTGCTCATTATCTGTGGAAAAACATTCAAGGAATATTTAAGGGTTAAAATTCATATTGTGATATGTGAAATTACTTCTCTTCTCCTTAGCCTTAGTATAGCATCATATGTTTTCACTAAATTATGTCCTACTTGTGGTCCCAAAGACCTAAGCCAGTTTTTCACCTAGATTATTCTAGATGATAATATATAAGTTTTGATAGTAAATATGTCAAATTTAGAGATTACTGTACAGTTACTGAAAAACTTAGGTTTCATAATAAATGGGGAGAAAAGGTGTTTACAACCCAAGCAAAAATATAAATTCTTAGGTGCCATCTTGCTTTCTATATCACTTCCTGAGACTGAAAATGAAACAATTACAGAAAGCTCTGAAAAATATAAAATTAGATCTCAAGTGTAAAACTATATTGCAGAATTACTTGGATTACTTATTACAGCATGCCCAGCAGCGGAATATGGTTGGTTATATACAAAAGTTCTTGAAAGAAATAAAACAATAGCCCTGTTTAACAATTTTGCAAACTGTTACCTAGACAGCAAAGGCATAAAGGATTTACAACGGTGGACATCCTACTTTCTCACTGATTGCAAAATAAAAGAGTTCTACTTTATATCACAGATTTCCTCTGATTCCTTGCTAACTGACTGTGGTCTTGGTTGTAATGACATGAAGAGTCATGGAGTACTGGACAGACCATGACACAATGTATCACATCAATTACCTTGAATTGATTACAGTTTTTTATAGACTTGAAAACATTGCGTCAAATCTATCTAATTGTGAAATATTGCTGAGTATAGACAACATTACAGCCATATCATGTCAATAAGATAGGTGGAACACAGCGCCCCATCTTATAGTCTAGATTAGCATGTTCTATTAGCTTTGAAGAAACTTCTTTTAAAGCATACAAACCCATTGTACGGTTAGCTCAGTGGCTGAGCGATTGGACTGCTGTGCAATGTGTCGCGGGTTCGATTCCCGCACGGAACAAATATTTGTATGACCTACAAGTAGCTGTTCCAGGTCTGGGTGTTTGTGTATGTGATTTGTAAACGCACCCACGACACAGGAGAAATTCCTAGTGTGGGGCAACGTCTTAAAAATATAAATACAAAAAATAAATAAATACAATTGTTGAAAAGTTAGGTAGCCTTTAAGTTGACTTATTTGCCAGTTGAGTTAATGCTAAGTACCAAAATCATGTTTCATGATACTCGGACTAGATACCTTATCCATTGATGATTTAATCATCAAGTGAGATGCAATATTCTTTAATACATTTCCCCTGTTTGCCCTATTAAGTAGGTCCCTTCAAATAAAAAGAGAGGGGGGGGGGGGGGGTGTAGTAGTATGTAGTGAGGTGGTTGTCACAACCTTGTATCCACCTTTTGAATCTATAGTTACATCTGTGAACGTTGTCCTTGCATCTCACCAGACTTGCAATATCCTTCCAGAGTTCCCCTTACACTTGATACTTATACAGCAACTGTATTATCAGGGAAGCTTTCATGAGGAGAGGAATTACATTGTACTATAGTCCTTTCAATTCCATAAGATCAACATTGTAGCAACAACTGGTTATAGGAACACATATAGAAGTCAATGATAGAAGGAAGATTTCCAAAGGATGATGTCAATCAAAACTTTACCGCTCACTGAGTGCAAACCCTGCCATTTATAAGGATAGAAAACATTCGTGTAAATGAAGGAATTTTATTATATATAATATAATTTTTGAATTAAGATTCTAGCCTCTGTTAAGACATATGACTGTAATTCAGATGTCTTTTACCATTATCATTTTTTTTTTTTAAGAAAACAAATGACTGTCCTGTTGTCCTATCAAACAATATTGTTACCCTACTTAGATGCAACTAAAAACATAAGAATTAACAATTGTGATAATTAATAATATTACCATAATTATATTATTACCAACATTAATTAAGAAACCTTGTCATTCAGCTTCATCAACATCTATTAGTTAATGGATTAAACAAATACTATCTGTTAGTGGTTTAGATGTCACTAAATATGCTGCTCATAGCAGATGCAGCTCATGCCTTACGCATACTGCCACTCCAAAAGCTTCTGATTCAGGTGCTAATATTAAGATAATTAAAAAATCAGCAGGTTGGGACAACAACTCAATATCTACTATATTTTGTAAAAGGCTTATCATAAGTGATCCAAACTATTTTGCTTGGTGTGGCCTTAATGATGATTCAGATGTTATGGTGTAAAATGAAAAGATTGATTATAAGTATTTCAATGTAGAACATAGACAAGTCAAATTTTATGTTGACTGATTGTAACATTCTTCACATTGTGTAAGTTGTTGTCAAAGTTGGCTGTGATCGGACATATTTATCTTCGTTCGGAAATCTAACTGTATTGTATTGAGTATCAGCATTTTGGGACGACGTTCCATTTCACATAGATTTAAATTGCAATATTTGATATTACTATTTTGGCATATTATTATAAGGGAAGAAAGCAATAATATTACATACCGTAAAATACAAAGAACCAGTTCTCTAAATGATATCAGCAAAGACAGTTCGACATTATTTGATGCGACTATGATGAGTCTGCCAAACACATCATTAAATACCAGCCAAACTGTACTAGATCTTAACGAAAAAATTAAGCGGTTATCGGACGATTTAAATTATATTTCACAAAAGACTGATTACAAGAATTTAAATGTTTAGCCAACATGTAGAAGGCAAATTTTATGTTGACTAATTATAATAGTCTTCAAATTATGAAAGGGTGGTTAAATAATTTGAACGTGTTATCACAACTTTCTTCTTTAAACATCTACTGTAAAAAATTATGGAGACGACATTACGGAACATAATTATAAAGATCGGACTAACTTACCAAGTGACGTCCGATCCTCAATTATGTGAAGTAATGTCGTCTCCATCCTATTCCCGACCCTACCCAGAATATGTTTCAGATTCTAACCCTGCACGAAAGTTGTGAATTCTTTGAAACAATGACAGATAAAGTTGGAGCACTAGGGATGTTACCTTGAAATAGAGATGGGCGTTTTTCGCTTCATCTTTTAATAATGTGGCAACGCGCATGCAAAGATTTGCATACTACTGTAAAAAATTATGGAGACGACATTACTTCACATAATTGAGGATCGGACGTCACTTGGTAAGTTAGTCCGATCTTTATAATTATTCTACTGTCTC